>JACVBY030000545.1:0-1278045 GCA_017589505.3 Metroxylon sagu | reverse complement strand
TTTTGTTTTCTTTATTAAAAATCTTTTTCACATCCCTATCTTTTTGTTTCTCTTTTCTATCTTTTATTGCTTATCGATATTAGTTGGCTGTAATGTTTACTATCATAGCTTTCAGCATCAAGGAAAACAAAAGACTGAAATTTTGGACTGTAGGCTTCGCTTTGGCAAATGTGGAGGCTGATGTCAGGTAAGCATCTGGCATTCTGGCTGAAAAATATAAAATAGTAGGCCAAATTATGTAAAGCCAAATCCGAATCAAAGATACTATGGTTGAAAACAACATATACGCTCTCCTCTGTGGTGCTTACAATTATTTCTTGTTTGGATCATCTACTTGCTACCAATTACTCTAAGAAAGGTAAGAGTTCTTGTCAGTTCAATATTAAGCAAAGGACATCTAGCTTCTGAGGTGAGTAATGTACTAATATTAATATAACAGCTAAGAAAGGGCATATTCTTTTTTTTTTTTTTTAACTTAAAAAAATCTAGTGGCATGATTAACTATTTCAGCAGAAGAGACAGCAAAATAAAACTATAAAACCATATATATATATATATATATATATAACATAGAAAACTATAAAACCATCGTGAGCATCCTCATGTCATTGTTACATCCCCTAAATGAATGTGGGTTTAATGGTTATTTTACTACTTGAAATTTAGAAATAACTTCCTCTCAGTGAAGTTGGGATGTAAACTTATATTACTAAGAAGCAGCTTGAACTTTTTTTTTTTTTTTTTTCCCTCCCACCTCTAATATATGCTTATTTTTAGTGATTCGGTCTAAGAGAAGCTACATACCAAGTTGAAATATTATTTTCGATCATTCTAATATTATAGTATAAAATTAAATATCTTCAGACAGCCAGACTGAAAAGCACTTGAGCTGGTCAAAAACATTCAATTAATAGGTTGTCATGTTAAGCAAAAGAAAGAAATTTGTGATGTTACGAGAACCAAAAATATGGTTATAATAACTGTTAATTAAAAGTTTTGGAGAGAGATGCAAGGGAAGCTACAGTCGATGGAAGTTTCTAACCGTCAGTTTTTGCTTGAAGTTTTGAACAGCCGCTAACGCTGGCAGTGATTAAGAATATTATAAAAACAAAGGAAGGAAGGATGGCACATTAGTCTGTAATTTGTACCATGAATTAGGAATAGACCGGAGCTTATCATCCTTGTAACCCCCACTGCCATCGTAAAGCGAGAATGGGAAGCAAATTAATTGGCCGTCTAATAAAGTATTTATATTTAAATAGATCTCGGCTGTCTGACGCAATGGTTTCGCAAGAGCGATCGTCACACGGTAACAGGCCCGTCCTTGCGCGCGATCGAGCAGCGTCACGGTGCGAGGAAAACGATCCACGGCCGGAAGCGTCCCTGTTCCTTATTTAAGTCCCTCGCCATCGCCACCAGCACCGGAATTGTGTTGCGCGTCGCACTCACCTTTGCGGCACGGATGCCCTCCATGCACGTGAAGTTGCCGCGCAGCGACCGGTGCGTGGCCTGCGAGTCTGCGACTGGCCGGACAAAAGGGCTGGGATGCCCGTCACATCCCGCCCAAGACCGGATATTGGATTCCGGGTACAATCATGCGCCCGCTTCCGTGCCTTCCACCATCACTGCGCCGTGCTTCCCGGCGGAGGTCCCACGGCGAGACCGGTGGTCGTCGCTGCAAGTCCCTCTCCATGCCGGGGCCGGGGCCGGGGCCGGGTTCCCGGAGACTCAGAGCCGAAAATTTACAAGTTTGAATGTTAAAGATACACATGTAGAATAGAAAAATAATTTCAATCCAAAAAATATGGTCAGACTTGATTCCAATTCAGCTGGATCAATTCCAAGATCAATTCCAATCTCTTCAGCTCCTACTGAATTTTATGAAATTGGGCACCAAATTATTATTTTTTAAATATATTTAAAATGAAAAAAAAATTTCTAGCACACAGATCTTTGAGATTGAGTGGGTCTAGCTTAAAAAATATAAACTCACTTGTTAGATTAGATTTAAAAATAAGCATCATACTTAGCTATCAGAATGCAATACGGATCTACTTTGACATTTGAACAGTTACAATTATCTCATCTTAAAGGTGTTTGAAGTTGCTGTAATGTACTGTCAAGCACGGCTGTGGCAACGTTTTGCCCAACGGCTGTCACCATCTACTGTGACATCGACACGGACGGGAAGATAATGATGTTTTTTACAAAATATTTACATTAGATTTTGACATTATTTTCTCAAAAAAAAAAAAAAAAAAAGAGATGAATTTAGTTGCGGGAGACATTAACGGATCAAATTTAAAGGCTGGTATAGCTGAATAATGATCAAATATTAGTTATTATTTATTTCATTTATTGATAGATGGATATTAAAAAGAAAGGCAATGATAAAGTTTATTTTTTTATATACTAAAATATTTTCATCTGTGATGTTTATTTATTTTTTTGATCGAATTTAAAATTGGATTGAGAGAACCTCAACTAAAAATTGATCTGACAAACCTAAATTAATTTTGGATTGCAGAAACCTTTTATGCTCATTAGTTAACTTTTCTTAACAAACAATTTAAAATAAATTTTTAGATAAATATTATTTCATGATTAGATTTAGAATCTATTCGAAAGAAATATGCTAAATCAAATAAAATCTGACAAGATGACTAGAGAGAGAAAGAAGAGAAAGAAAATGAGGAAGGAAGAGCAGGAGCATAAGAGGAGAAGGGTTGGACGGCTGAAAGTTTCGACCATTACTAAAAGACATCTCTAGATTATGGAGGTTGAAACTCATGACTCCTAGCACTCTATGTTATCCTTTCTGTCCTATTGCTACCTTCTACATCTTCGGTCTATCATATTAGATCAGAATCAATTTGAACAAGATATTAAAAATTTAAGAAATCTATTTTTTTAATTATTTTTATATTTCTATTTTGTTATCATATAGTATTATTCTTTGGCCTATATTTTATTGGACATGTATAGCATGACTGAAAAGGACCTTTGGAACAATTATGATGGCTACTATTTTAACTTAAAAGTGCATGCTAACTTCAAGTGTGATTTGGATTGATTGGATTCATATAATCCTTTTTAATTTTCCTTCGTAAGCTTCTCAGGCCAAGCTAAATTATGTTAGCTAAAAGGGGTTATACTAATCTATTTTAAATCTAATCTTTGTCCACCAATCTTAGCTAAGCTCCAACTTGCCACTGTGCATATTTTTTAAGACAAAAATATACTCTTAATCTTTCAACTTCCACTCAAAATTTATCTAAATTTTTAATTATTACAATTTAACTTTTCATATTTTAAAAATATTATATTTTTATTATTTTATTACATAAAATCAGTTAAAATTGATGGAATAGTTGATATGTTATCTTATCAATCAACATATGCGTTTATGTTAAAATGACATACTAGCTATTTTATTAATTTTAATAGAATGTCAAAAATGTAATGTTATCAAAACATGAGAGGCTAAACCATAAAAATAAGAACTTTGGGATCCAAATGAATTTTGAATGAAAGTTTGAGAGAATCTGAAGTATATTTTTACTTATGATTTACAAACCCTTCTTGTGCTGTCTCGGTCGGTTGATCAGAAGAAACCAAGTGGATTTGTCTCACGCTCTTTGCATTATTATTATTTTTATTATGTTCATGGTTTCACCCGTACAAAGAGTAGAAACTTACGAATTCGTCCCACATCGCTCGTGAGCCTTGAACATGACAAGATGTCATCTTCCTTGTGGGAAGAAGACATGCAACATCCAAAGAGCTTCCGTTGCAATCATACAGCGGTGACATCTCTTTTTCTTGGAAAGAATCAAAGAACAGTAGCAATGAAATCACGCAATTATACTAATGTTATTATCGTCACGATAGTAATCGCCAGCACCGGTCAATCATACAGCAGTAACAAATTGGCTCCACCGGTCAGCTACAGCACAAGTCAAAGCTGGTTGCTGATGTGGGATAACATGGCAGGTTTGGAATGCATCCATCCCCAAGAGCACTTGCCTGCCTGCCCATTCAGAGACAGTAAATAGGAATCTCACTGCAGGAAGGATGGCATCCATGGCCATGGAAACCTGGGTGGAATCTCATAATTCTTGGTTCATCGTCTTCTTCTTTATGTCCGCATAGTTGAGGCAAGGAGCAGGAGCCCACCAACCAACTGGTTCAGGCCAAGAGAGGTCTCATGTAGTCATGTGGGAAGCCAAACTTGATGTGGTCCGCATCCTTTCTCCAAAGGAAAATGCCAAGAGCGGCCGGTGTAGCGAAATGCGATTCAACGAGCCCATCATGGATCGGATGTGTTTGGTAGCAGTGAAGAGAGTATAGGGTTTGATTTGATTTAGATCTATTCTGACGTAGCCTGTACTAATATCATGCTGAGATTTTATTTTCATATGTGTTGCACGTGAAGACCTTTGATGGATATAATTTATGTTGTTTAAGATATAAATAAATTCAATTCCTCATGTTATCGCTTTGATTATGGTAGCGATCGATGACCTACAGGAACTTTTTTTTTTTTTTTTAATTAATGCTTTTTTTTTTTTTTTCCTCTTAAGATTTGGTTGGATTCTATTGAAATTCTCTTTATTTTACCCTCACTTTTCCTATGCTTTTCTTTGTTTTTTTTATTTCATTTATTTCTCTATTTTTTTCTTTTATTCCATTCATTTCTTTCGCAATCTTTTTTTATTTAATTCTTATTTTTTATTTTTTATTTTTTTAAAATTTAAGTAGAGAAGCTCAGAAAATTAAGATGCTTTTTTGTAAAAAACAAAACTAATAGCCTTGCCGCATGTCATAATCGTTGAAATATCAATGCTACGATGGCAGGGCTATATCCAAAGTTTGAACTTTTATGTGATACTTTTACCATCATACTTTATATCTTTTTTTTCTTTTTTTTTTCTATATTTTTTTAACCATTTAATTTATTTTTAAGTTTTTGATATGGAGATCTGTATAGTTTTTTCTTTTTAATTATTTTTTAAAAACGTTTGATTTACTTTTAATACATCAAATTTAATGAAAAAATGATCAATTATACCATGCATGCATGCCTATAGAATACGAAAGAGAAAATAAGAAATCATCTTCAAAAGATAGAAATGAAGGTGCGATGCTAGAAATCAGAGATAGAAATGAAAAAGATGATCATCTTCAAAAATAAAAATAGAATCTTTAGTTTAGTGTGTCAAAAATTAAATTAAATTAGAATTAAAATAGAGATTCTCTTACTTTCCGAGTCAAAGGAGAGATTTTCTATTTTCAAGATTTTGAAGAATCTAACGGCACGAGGATGTTGATCGGGGCTGGCAATGAGGCGGATGAGGGCGATCGACGGGGTTCAAAGCTAACGAGCAGTCAAAGCTTTATTTTATATCTAATTTCCTTTCCTACATTGCTTTAATTTAATTTTTGCTATAATTGAATAAAGAGGTCACAAGCCATCTTCTTGGCCTCTCCTCGCCGCTATGACTACAGCTGGCTGCACTGATCCCATGTGATGGAGAAGGCAGAGGCCAGCAGCCATTCCCTGTTCAAAAAGCTAACCTGTCGCCAGGCTGTGTGATAGGCTGAGAGAGTACTTGAACCCTCGACGCCAAGATCAAGAAAACATTCGAATCACGGCCGATCCATGCTTCAAAAAAATAAATTTACCCCAAAAAAAAAAAAAAAAAAAGACCCGCTGGATCCATTAATCCATTGCATTTGCACTGGATTAAATTAAACCTGGTTCACCATCATTCACATCGAATTGATCAAACTCATCTAAATTAAACTTCTTTGTGAATGTTCTTAGTTGAATCTATGTGATGCATGATCAATGCTAGCTGATTAAAACGAACCCAACATGTTTTTTATCTTGGTTTGACTGTGATCTAAATGAATCAAATAGTTTTTAATCCAGTGGAATCAGACTAGAACTAATCTGTTTACAAGTAAAGACAAAAGGGACATATAATTGTTTAGTAATAAGGATCATGTGGATCCATGAATAATATTTAAAGATATATAAATATTTTTCAAGGACTTGTTTCGGAATTTCTATTTGAAATAATGGCATTATGGACCTGCATATAATAAATATGATTGTTTGCACATGTTTTGCACATTATATGTTTAATTTATATGTTGTTCGATTTATTTATATGCAAATAAAAATATTGTAGGCTCTATAATATGCTTTGGATTAACTTAACGGTTGTGTTCATGCTATATTTTTAAACACAAATATTAGATTGACACTATTTATAAAGGAACACCAAAATGACCTCATGCTCTCTCTCTCTCTCTCTCTTTCTCTTTCTCTAAAGGAAAGATTTTCATATCCAATGCTTAGATAAGTGAAATAATAAGAGCAGGGGTAGCTCAAGTGGCATTTCATACCCAATGGGATGGTATTTATTAGTACGCAAGAAACATAACTTGCTAGGTGTATAGATGATGTTGATGGTAACAACTAATTAGATATGGCTAATAGAATGTTATGACGATCATCTAAAAAAAAAATAAAAAAATCATAATGCATTTGATCATCCATCAAAATTAAAATATAAATTATTTTAATTTTATCTCGAATAAAAGTCTATTTCTTTTGGTTTTATGATGATATGAGCATGTATTGATCTTTTGCAATAATGATTTTATTTGCTGATGTTTTTACCTTTCTGTAAGGAAAAAAAAAAAAAAAAAAAGAGTACAAGAGGTTGGAGTTTTCTACTAAAAAAATTTCTATTGAAAAGAATCCTCTTGAATTAATAGAAGTGATAAGGCAGAAATCTAAGGCTCTTGACGAACTACTTAGGATCGAAACGAGGAATGATTATAGGAATTATTTTTTTAAACATCCAAAGAAATATTCATTAGAAGCGTACTGGATGATTGTTAATAAAATCTTTCTCAAAACATTCTTTTTTTGTATTGATTTTTGACTTCATGGTATGTCATCACTAGTAACGTATATTGAAAGATATAGCGTTGGATACTAAATTCTTTTACATTTAGATAGGACTGTCTATATTTCTTTTTTTTATTAAAAAAAAAAAAAGAAGAAGAAGAAGAAGAAAAAAGCTTCAGGATCTGTTCCGGCTTTAAATAGTTCTGGGCTCCATCTGTTATTTGGAAACCGTTACTTTAGGAACCCCGGTTCTACCGAGGTCGCACCATTTTGAAGCGGCTTGAGGAAGCGTCCATTCGTCTGACAAAAATCAGAAAGCTAGCCGTTTGCTGTTCACATCATACACAGATATGCCTCTCTCTCTCTCTCTCTCCTTTGCCATAACCGCTCAGAAACTGACAACGCACCGCACATGGGCTGTGTGAAGCAGGATGATGCTAAGAAGCAATTAAACTGGTAGAGAGATATTACCAAACAACCCACTGGCACTCACTTTTCTTCTCTCTCTCACTCTCTCACTGAACTGGAGACTTATCACCAGTTTTCATCTATCTTGCAACCCTTAAACTACAAATAACATATATCTGCACTTATCGTAAAAAAACGTTCGCATCAGTCGTTGAAACCCTTCCAATCCCAAAGAACGCACGTATGTATATTTGCATCAGACCAGAAACTATAGCTCCTTCTCATTTCCCACACAACTTCCACTACAAATCAATCTATATATATAATACCATAATTTCTAACTAAGAGGCCAAAGGATGATCCCTTGACCAGCCAAAGGATGATCCCTTGACCAACTAGCTAACAACTTAGCTAAGTGACCAAATTAACGATGATCCATTCAGATATACTACTTCAGCGGTGGAAAGATAGGGATTAAAGAAGGGATTACTCGGCGGCGACGAGGTTGGCGACGAGGGAGAGGGCGTTGGAGGTGAAGTGCTTGACCCGGCCGAGCCGGCGGCAGACCTCGGTCTTGAGGGGGCCGGGCCCAACCCCGTCGAACCCGTCGGTGCAGGTCTCCTCGTTCGTCAGGGCGCCGCTCATCCACGTCTGGGCGTTCGACACCGCCAACGCCACCTTCGGCCCCGTCGCCGTCGCCAGCTCGGCCAGCTGATCCACCGTTCGCCGAGCCTCGTCCGCCGCGTTCCCCAGCATCTCCGCGCAGTCCGACAGCGCCGCCGCCTCCCGGCCCGACGCCCCGTGGCGGAGCTGCGCCACCCAGCTGGCGACGCCGCCGATGCGGGAGAGGGTCAGGTTGGTGGCCAGGTGGGCCATCTCGACCGGGCTGTCCTGGATCGCGCTCGCGTAAGCGGCCATGGACCGGAAGCAGAGCCGCGGGTACGTCGTGGCCCCGCACGACCTGCGGATGAACTCCGTGTTGTTCCCATCGGCGGCCGCGGCCCCCGCCATGGTGGCGGCGGCGGCGAGGGAGAGGAAGAAAAATGCCAGCTTTTTTGCGGCCATTGGCTGTGTTCTTGGAGCGAATTTGGGGATTCGGAGCTTTGGGTGCGCGATGCCGGGGCTAGGTGGGGGGAGTTTAAATAGACGCCCATCTGGAGCATCCTAAATTACCGTTTCGCTCAGGAATTGTCGATAAAATTACGAGAATGGCATCACGTTGCGGGGCCCGGGGTTTCAATTATATGGACTGGCGTTAATTTTAGAGGGCACGTGGCGTGGGCAATTAAAGCTGGCTGGGATTCTGGGGCCTCTTGTCGCGGCCGCAGCAGCGATTGGATGGTCCAGATTTATTCGGATGGCTGTCGGCCGACGGAGCTCGCTGCCCTTGTTAAACGTTTTCCATGGTCCGTCGGAACACGTTAACGGAACGGAATGTTAGCATCCGATTGGTACAGACTATCGTCAGGTGTTTTCCTACTAAAAATTTACTTTAATTTTTTTTATTCGGATAAAAGTAAATGGATAAAAAATTTGGGGGACTTGCGTGGGGATTCGCGAGGTCAGAAGGGAAGATGACGGAGGTTGTTGGTAGATTATCCTTCGAATGCGGTGACTGCTGCGTAAAAAAAAAAAAGAATTCGTCAGAGGCTTGAGTTGACGAGTGCGTCCTTGCTATATTGTCGCTCCACGCCATGTCTCGTTTCCCACGATCACCCAACGCAAAGCGAAAAAAAAAAAAGACCGTGGCTACGGTCCAAATTTTTAAGGTTACGTTCGGATTATAGTAATATAATAATATTATTAAAAATTTATATATATATATATATATATATATTATAAAAAATAAAAAAATATTATATTTGATTTATTTTAATAATACTAATTTATATTCTTAAAGATGTAAGATTATTATATTTGATTTATAAAAACTAAATGTTATAATTAGATTATGATGTTTTTGAATTCTATTTTTATTTTTTTATAAATCTTTTTTATCTTTACATGGCTATCTTTTTTTTTTTTAATTAGAATATGAAATGCTCTACTAAAAATAAGCTTTTTTTATAAAATCATTTTAAAAATATTATATATTTAACTATTATAAATAATTAATATATAATATAATAATATATAAATGTTTAATATTATATTATAATATTTAAATAATATAAATTATTTCATATATATAATATTGTTTAAATATTAAATAGTATTTATAATATACCTAAATATAATATTTATATTATTAACTTATTTACACTTATAATATCAATAATTTTAAATATACTAATCTTTAATTATTAAGATAGATTACCAATAATCGAACACTTGATTCATCTAAGATCACTGATGATTTAGATAGAGGTAATGGAATCACCGCATTTAGTTGTATCTTGGTGATCTTCATATTATTTTAATCTTAGATTATCAAGATTTACATATTTTATTCTTATTTTAATTTATATTTATAATTATTTTAGTGATAAGTATAATTTAAGAGATAAATATTACATTTATTAATATGTCTAGTGAGAAAAATTTTTTAGCTATATTATTGATTTAATAATTTTTACTAAAGATTTATTTATAAATGTAGGAAAAGGGTAAGATAAGAACAAAAGAAGTAAGGCGATGATGAAGATGAAAAAAATCTTCACTTATAAAGATGATATTAGATATGAAGATTACTTTTTTTCATAATTTTGCTTTGCACTATTGCTATCTTTATGGTTGTTATCTCGTTAAAGATATTCCTCCTTCGTAATAAAAATCAAACTTTCATTTTATGCTTAAAATTTAATTTTAATGTGGAGCCATCAAGTTTGATGTGCATAGCTCTTCGACAGCCACTTAGTTTTAGGGTATATTTCGTATACCGAATTAGAAAAGGTATAGAATTTTTCTAATCATTTCTCATGTTTATTTTTCATTTAAATAGAATAAAATTATGTTCTATCAATGTTAATCCCATTGAAAGAAAAATTATTTATTCTATCAAAATAAATAATTTTATTTTTATTTTGCTTGATTACTATTCTATTAAAAATATTATTTTGAGTAATGATATAATTATTTTTATTTAATTTATTAATTTATTAATTATTTAATAAAAGATAGGATAATTTTTTATTTTATTTTATTATTTATTCAATTCTATCCTCTATTTTACTATCTTATTCCGTTCATCAAACGCAGCCTTAGTGATCAGGTGTCTTTTGGTAACCGGAGTGCTTTCACATCAGCTGCCAGGATATATTTAGCCATGGCTGGGGTAGCGTTAAGACAATTGCGAGCACGAGGCCATGCAGCGAGTGGTTGGTAATTTGTTGCGGTCGTTTACAAATATTCGCTTTGGGAAAGCACAAATTTTCTTATGTTTACTTTTCATGAAAACAGCACAAATTTTGATGCATATGATAGCTAGTATCAGTCCAAAAAAAAATTATTCATTCTATCAAAATAAATATTTTTATTTTTATTTTATATAGCTATTTTTTTATTTTTATTCTTAACAATCACTATCATTTTTTTAAAAAATATAATTATCTTACTTAATTTATTATCCTATCCTTCATCAAATTAAAGATGAGATGATTTTTATTACATTCTATTTTTTATCCAATTTTATTCTTCCTTCCTTCAATCCTATCTTGTTTAACAAATGTAACCTTAAAACACTAATTTGCTTCTACTGGCCTACCATAGAATTACTGGATTGCAAACACTTAGCAACTAGATGCATGCTTGCGTAATGCTTAGACACTATTTTGATTTCAATTTTAAAAAAAAAAATAAAATAAAAATATTAAAATTTAAAAATATTATTTGTAGACTAATTTTATAAGTTGATTTATCACTATTTTATTTCTTAATTTATTTTTGTTTCTTGGCTATTTTACATAAGATTTACATTAAAATATAATATACTTATGCTAAATCTAAGTGAATTATTTGAATCATGAGTTATTTAAACTATACTTAACAGAAATTTTAAATATAAATGAATTAAGAGAGAAACAGGGGTTTTAATCCAAGAGATAAGAGTGTTCTTGAAAAAAAAATATAGAATCCAAAAAGATTATTTTATTTTCTTATACTATATTATGATACTATAGTATGATTATTTTAATATTATAATAATATTATACTTTTAATATTATATTGTTAGCTTTTGCTATTATGCTTTTGGCTGATGACGTGGACTGGTGCCATAAATTTGAGAAAGCTAAGGTCATAAGAATAATAAATGAAGGTTTCAAAAGGTTGAATGTCAGCGTTGGATGAATCGAATTAGAGCACAATTTTCAAAAAACATTATGAAAGTATCACAGTTGAACCCTATATTATTACATTATAATGCTATTAAAATAACTTATAATAATAATTTTTAATAAGTTAGATAGTTCTAATAATTATATGATGCCTTTTATCATTTTTATTCTAAAATCTTTTCTTAATTTGATTATAAAACAAATATTAAAGTCTCACAACTCTTTAAAAATGTAACTATCAAACAACAAATAACTTTTTTTAAGAGTTCTATTTTTAAAAGCTCTACAAATGGCTTTGCCAAAGAGGGCCTAAAACTAATATCTAATAAATGACAAGTAAAATGTTACTAGGAGTACAAACTTCTTCTTGCATTTAATCGCATAGTTAAATTCTAATTTTAGTTGTAATTCAATAATTCTGTTTTCTTAAAATCCTATATAAATCATGTGCTAATAGTGCAGTTGCTGCTTTTTTTTTTATTTTTTAGAAGAGTACGACTCACATATTTAATTGATTGTTAAATCATAATTCTAGTTGTAATTCAATAATTCTACTAACCATTTCTATTAATTTATAATGATATGTTGTTTATTGCACAATTTTCTCATTTTTTTCAAAGAAGAATTCACTTCAAATATTTAATTATTATATATATTTTATTTTTTTATAATTTTTGTATGTATATATGTGCATATATATATATATATATATACACACACACGCGTGGTCACACGTCGTCATGACATCACAGGGTAACTGGGCTTTCGAAATATAGCATCGAAGAATGATAGAGTGCATTAATATCGCTGTACGTTAGGAAAGAAATTTCGATGAAAATTCATAAATATAAAAAATTTGTTTAAAATTTTTAAGTACTTTAAGGTGAGCTGTAATCCTGGACTTGTCAGGTGCGAAGTCATGCAACCTGGAACTTAGATGGATTTTATATTATTCGCATTTTTTTTTCGCATACTGACAACGAAAGCGGAGGACTGATCAGATCCTGCTTGCTTTCAATCTGGCCCAGTCTTCATCATGTCACCCGCCGATCTCTTTCATTGCCTGGCCCAAAAGGAGTATGACGTTGGGTTTACCAAAGGACCCTATAATGACGATGGAACGCAAATATGCTATCCCCTCCATTAGCGTCAGGTTTGGACACTGTTTTTCAAATGAAAGCTTCATGCCAAACAATATGTTTCGTGCAAACTTTATTCATTAACCAACCATATATATATATATATATATATATATATATATATATATAAAGATATCTAAAGATAATCACAAGCATCGTCCATGCATGCATGGATTTGAACAATCACAGACATTGTTTTCTTTGAAACAATGCTTGCATATATTAGCACATTAGGACAAGACTAGAGGTATGTTTCATTGAGCAACAATTTAACTCTATTAAATCGGAAACTCTTGGATTGGAGGATAACACACCTGCGGTGTATAGAGATGCTATGTTTTCTGTGGATCATTCGGAGCTAAGCTTCTGTTATCTCTAGCTAAAATTCAGTTTCAAAGTCATTGTCCGCCTCGTGAAATGGATAAGGAGTGGTGCTGCCAAATAAAACCAGAATAGAATCAGAAAATTGCGAGGTGGACAAGCCGTTGCAAATCTAATTCATATGATCCAAAACAGCGACAACGATATCAACCTAACTCGAAATTAGTTCCCTTGTGTTGTCTACAATCTCAACGATACCATCTCCCCGAGAACAGCCATCCCCAGAAGGTTTCCTGCCAGACGAGCACCCCCCCCGGGTGTGGCCTCTTAGCTCCCCCAGAACAAACCCCGTCGTCGGTTGCTTGCACACTATTTCCAGAATTGATCAGGGACTTGAGATGCCCCACAAATGCCATCAAGGAGGGAGTCACCCGTTGAGGTTGCAGGACCAACCATCCAACCTTGCATTATTATTAGAATGCACACCCTCTTAGTGTTACCTTCAGAAATAATTGCGCTCCGAATTAGTTGTTTGGATGGAAGGATAACGGTGGTGAATTTTTTTTTTCCTCTCCATTTTTTGTTGGAAGAAAAAATTATTTGTGGGTCCATATACCTTTTTTTTTTTTTTTCTAAAAAATAAATAAACTAAAGTATACTTTTAACCCTTAAACTTTAGAGTGTTCCATTTTAGTCCCTGTACTATTGGAAGGAGAGGGTGTGTGAGAGGGGATTGGAAATGAGAGAGTGGGCCCCTGATCAATCTAAGCCTAGCTTTAGCCACGTGAGATGTCAAACTCGACGAACTTCTCACGGTGTCACCTACTGCTTTAAGGGTAAGGATCAAAATGAAACAAAAATAAAGTTCAAGAATAACTTAAAAGTTTTTGATAGTATAGAAATTAAAGTAAGACATCCTTCAAAGTTTGATAGTTAAAAGTGTACTTTAATTAAATAAATATCATAAAAAGATCATATTTATTTTTTCATGCTCTTTTTCTTTCCTACTAAATTTTTTTCTTAATATTTTTTTAAAAAATATTAAATAAGGAGAAAAAATTATGCGTGGAGCTCACATACTTTTTTTTTCCTATTTTCATTAGAAAATTAATATCATAAAAAGATATATTTATTTTTTCATGCCTTTTTTTTTCGTAGATTTTTTTTTTATTTTAAAAAATTTTTCTCAGAAAAATACTAAACAAGCACGTAGTTAGTGGGCTCACTGAAGTGACCCAGGTTATGCGAGGCCGTAGGCCATGCTGGAATCAATCAAGCGTTCATTTTCATTCACATGCAAATTTGATGCTACCCCAATTTTTAAACGCTTAGGTCTACAACGAAGCCTGGCCTAATTTGGAACTGGCTTTTGGGCTTATTGGACCGGCCTCACAAAGTTAACCTCCAAAGCTCTCATTATCATTGCCCATTCTTGGCCAGAGAAGGTGACGGCAGGTGGGGGATATTGGGTAGATTATATCCCCAAATTTCTTGATTTTGCCTAAGTTTTAAAGCAAGGTATTTTAGACAAGACTCAATTTCATATGGGTGCTTGTTAGCTAATCAGCAACAAATTGGCTAACAGGTGGATTGGGGTGGGTTTGGGTCCATCTTGAAGGCATGCTTTGGGTCTAATATCCCACCAGAACCGGTATCCTTCGCATTGGTGGACTGGGCTTGCACAGAAATATTAAAAATCTTAATTTTTTTCCTCAAAATATATAAATGAGTTAATAATCATGCAATTTTATTTTTTTCAAAATATCTCTCTCCTAAAATATCCTTATATTTCAAATTTATTTTTAAAATATCCCTATTAAAAATTGAAAACCCTTGTAAATTATAAACTCACAATTATATTACCGATTTATCATATAATCCATGATAGAATAACTCCGAGCAGGAGACATGCAACTGCTCAGAGTGCTCGAGCCATGGAAGTCTTGAAGGAACGAGTGTATCTAAGAAGACCATACACCATTATTTCTGAGCAACTATCAACTGCAATTATGAAGCCTTTAACTTCAAACTAATTATGAATAAAAAGAAGGATTCTGATAATTTGAAAGCAGCATAAAATTATAATCACACTGGAAGTATATCAATCTATATCACCAATGGATTGAATTAAATTGAAAGTCCAGATTCAGATGGATCACTAAATTAATTAAAATTTCTAACGTGAGATAAAATAACGTTATCAAGATCATCCAGCAAGCTAGTGCTCTTGAAAGGGACTAAGTAGAGTTGCTAAGGGGAAGAGGAGATAATAAAAGAGAGAGGCATGAAAAATTTGGCTCCATCAAGAATCAATTCAAGGCCATCTTTGACTGAATCTGCTCATATATGGGACTCTAGTTCCCAACGTAACACCTGGTTTTTCTGCTGCAAATATTTTCAGATGATGTAGCAAATCCTCAGGTTCTCTAAATCCACTGACTTCCTTAGAGGAGGCCGGCTGAGGAGGATCACAATGCCACTCCTCTTGAATTAAACTATAGCGAGGAACTAAACGATGTTTGAACTGGATTTTTAGAAGGGAAAAGGGGAATATTTTGGTATAGTATTTGATAACCTGGGTTAATGAAAGTGTAGTTCACACACCGGAAGAAACGGGGTTACCGATTAGGCATCTTCTCTCCACTTCTTACTTGAATGTGGAAATGAGACTGACCTATTTACACAGCGACAGCTTGTCTCAACTTGGTCCTTAGAAGTTGATGGTTCAAGTTCTCCAAGACGGTCCCCAATATGTATTACCTAATTGTTAAACAGATATCATTGTTAAAATGCTATTGTTCTTAGATTCTGTCAAAATGTCAACATGTCCCACAAGTGATTGGTTTTCACACCTCAATTCTGGCATTTTAGGATGGTTCTTTGCCAAGAACTTCAGCACCTTCGGAGCATATTTTTGGATTTTTTTATTTTACTTATGTCATTGAATTTCTATATTCTTTCGAATTACATGCAAGCATTTTCTATCATTATCCTTAACTATACCGTTTCACTTTCGTTTCTATACTATTAAAATTTTCTAAGATATCTTTATACTTTATTTTTTTATTTCAATTTGCTTCCTACCGTTAACATATACTGACGGTATAATTTATTAGACTGATATCGCAAACTGATATGGCGGCATGAAGAATAGATGTATACTTTATCTTTTCTTTTTTTTTTTTAAATTTTATTTTTTTAACATAGATACCCAAGATCCAAGTAAACTAAAAAAAAATACTTCTAATCCATGACTTAAAAAATTTCGCTTGGTTCGAGCGAAGCAAAATTAGAACAAAAAAAAAGTAAAAATATCTAATTTTTAAATAAAATTTTTTTAATATCTAGCTTCATCAAGCACTAGAATCGAATAAAAATATAAAATACAAATAATGATGCATATCTCCCTTTAATGCTAATCCTCACCAGGAAGACCTTGGTCTTCGCCTCCTGCTTGGATGACCAAAGCCCTCTACCTTAAGGACCTTGAGGGGAGTCCTATAGGTGAGGTGGGCCTCCTCCCAAGCTTGAGGTTGGGGAAAGCGATGAGAAGAGGCTAGTGGGTGGTTGTCCTCGTAGTGATGAACACCTATTGTTCCTATAAGTTGCCAAAGAGTGGCACAGGATGGAGAGGAGAAATGAAAATGATTCAGATCGAACAGGGGTTTAAGTTTCGGGCTTTCAAGGAAATAGATGGATGAGATAGCATTAATGGATTGACCAATCATGACACCTTCATCTAACACTATTTTCTTTTTGGATTTCACTGTTAGAGACAGAAGAAAGAGGTACGATTAAGTGATGGCCACAGAGTAGAGGCTTAATGCTAGTCGAAGAGGGTTACTGGCCAAATAAGGAGGCAGGAGTTGCTAGCTGAAGGAGAAGGTGGGACCTGCTGATCGAAGAAGGTGAGACTTGCTTGTTGGCCGAAGAAGAGTTGCGTCGGAATGGGATTGAGAGAGAAATGGACCGAATAAGGTTTTAATTTATTTTGATTGTTGACATAACTGCCATGCACATCCTACCATACGCCAGAGTATCCAATCCTGCCATATTAGCTTGTCACATCAGTTTAACAAATTATGCTATCAGCACTTGTTAACAGTAAAGACCAAATTGAAATAAAAAAAAAAAAAGTATAAAAGCATCTTAAAAAATTTTGTTAGCATAGAGACAAAAACAAAATGATGCTTAAAGTACAAAAATTAGATGCGTACTTTATTTTATTATATTTTTTTTGTCTCTGAGGTAAGCTATGATTAGTACAGCGTGCTTGGTTTGTTAGTTTTTGTTAGCTTGCGAAATACATTTACATCAGGAGACAAAGCTCTAAGACCCAACAAGGCTCTATGCTCCTGGTTGAATGTATCACACTGTTGAGAGAAAATTTTGCAGGTGCTGAAATAAACATTGGCAACAATTTTTGTGATGGAGTAGCTTGTGCGTTCTAAAGACTGCAATTATCTTAACCACGAACACGGCAAATAAATTGCAAGTTATGCATATTCTCTCTCTCTCTCTCTCTCTCTCTCTCTCTCTCTCTCTCTCCCCCTCTCTCTACACACCCCTTTTGGACAGGCTGATAGTCTTTCAGTTTTAAAACGACTACTACCTTGCCGATTGCCTTTGATGTGTTGAAAGGCAAAAGCCTTGTCTTTATATTCTGATCAAGGCTGTAATTGATACCTGTTAGAATAGCAAGGGGAAAATATCTACTTTAAACTACCTAAAATGTTTGTGCTGCTTGTTTAAAAATCGCATAAAGTAACGTGCCATTGTTTAAGTACTAGCACGATAGCATGCAGGACATTAGTACCTTAGTCAGAGGCTCTGATGGTGACATAATTTGATTAAGAAATCTCAAGCATCAAGTACGATGAGATAGATGATGAACTGAAAACTAAAATGGCATCTGACTAATTCGGTCTTACAAAGAAGAGTTCTATGCAAGGGTTGGTACTTCTATAATGATAGAAAGAAAGCATGACCCATCAAGGCCTGTTTGATTAAGGCTTTTTGATGTTTAAGTCAATGAAAAATAAAGATAAAGGCCAAAGATAGAGCTTGTAGCTTTTCTGCTTGAAGAAAATGGAAGAGAATGAGAAGTTTTAAAGCATATGGTCAATAGAGGCAAAGAAGAAAGAAAAGCAGGGGAGCAAAAGAGCCCTCATGCTTTGGTGAGGTCTCTTCCTATAGGCAGGCTTAGGTTCTAGTGCTAAAGGCCACCCAGGTGGCATACCTTATTACGATGGTGAGACTGATGAATAAACGAGATTGCCTTATCTATGATGATCCCTAGAGATGCCCATAAGCATGGTTATCGTCTTGTCGCATCTAATGTTTTATTAGGCAAAATAGACAGGGGCTCCATGGTTCATGCTCATCGAACACTATTTAGCCATAACAAGTGTTGGTGAGATGGCTTAAGGGCCATGTGCCCCTTGATAGGATGCTAATTCAGTGTTAGCTTAATTTGACTCTATCGGACTCCATGGTTGAGAGCATGAGAGAGGTTATCCGAAGTCAAGATAGTTTGTTGATACCTTTTGAGTCAATTCTGACTACTATGAATAATTCACAATTATGAATGAAGGGGTTGGTGTCCATGCATATATATTGGTTCTCTAGCATAGCTTGGTGTTGCTAAAGTACATTACTGCCGTAATATTGTTTACTCTACCCGCTGTTGTTCCTCTACTTTCCTTTGTTTTATTTAGCCATTGATTATTTTTTTAAATGTTTTTTAATATAACAAGGGAGGAGTATTTTAGACCTCAAGAATATAACCCCATTAGTATTATAAAAATGAAGAAACTAAGATGAAAAATTAGTGATCTAGCAAGTTAGTTCCTTCCATGTTGCAACCTAATTCATCAAGCGGTCCATTGTCTTGTTGGACTTTATAAAAGTGTGAACATTCAAATTATGAAATGGATATGATTATATGAAGGTCTCTTAAGTAAAGATGTTGGCAATCAGTCTAGCCATTAATTCAAATCATAACATTGTTGAATCATAGGAATATTATCACTCTAAAGAATGTAAAGAGCTATTTAAAACCAAGCACTAATTAGTTTTGCACTTTAGTTAATGCAAGTAGAATGCACTCATAATGATCTTAAATAATAATTTCAGCATCAATTGTATTTGGATGGATTGATTCATCAAAATTTACCTTAGTACTGCTTTAACAGCAGCCAAGAAATTAGGTTTTTAGTTTATTTTCTAAAATTAAACAATCATAATGAGAGATTACGAGGCTTTGCCATCATTTACTACACAAATGGGCGCCAACTTTGAATTGTAACTAATAATGAGTTGTAAGTAATCTAAGTCAATGCACTTGTTGGAACACACTTCATAGGAACCAATTATTGGTTTGTTTATGGCAGGAAAAAAAAAAGAAAAAAGAAAAGAAAAGGGAGGAAGAGGAAGAACATACTCAACTATTATTGATTTGATGAGTCAAGAGTCTCGAACCCTAGAATGGGTCTTAGCCAGAATTAAAAGAATCAGAAGGAAATACTCAACTCGCACTTGGAGAGTTTTCATACGCATACGTGTGGTTCTTGGCACCTACAAGCCTTCGGAGAGTTGGACGGTTTCCAAAAGCACTATTCTTTCCTTCATATTGCGACCCTTGCGTCTTTGATCTCTCTCTCTCTCGTCAGGCCAAATCCTATGGCTCTTAAAAGAAGCTCACGAGGCCATGTTTCCAGCCAACTAAAATCTAATTTTCTTGCAAATTGCTAACTAGTGGAGCTCTTGCCAAAGGTACCAGTTGGAAGTTGAAGAAGAACTGAAAATGAAAATGAGATGGAATAAAGCTGCAAAGAATAAAATTAATAATAGCTTGACACTTTGTGAGAACTATCAAAATTGAAAAATAAGTAAACTAGACATATGACACAGCCGCAAAACTCCTAAAAGTATACCATTAATTACAATAGTATTTCAACTTATCACTCTGAGGAAACGTATGATTGAGCCGGAATTCTTGAGAGAAAAGGAATTATTTCGAAACCATGCCTCTAAAGCCTTCTTCAAAAAAGGCTCCTGAAATGTCGCACTCATTTATCCATTTATCAAATGTTCGATGCCTAGCCATCAAACGAAGAATCAAAGATTACACAATAAATACCAAGGGATTTTCTACAAGCAAGCTAATTGAAGAATCAAAGAATAGAATTTAATTCCAAAGTTCGTTCACCATAACCAGTTGCTTGAGCCCTTTGCTTTGTTCTGTTTCTTGTCCGTATCCATGCTACTCCTGACAAGGACAAAGTGATGACGGGAGCCCGTAATTACAGGACAACTAATCTTTTAAGAAAATGCATTGTCTTGGACCAGTAGAGAAGAGGGAGTCAGTCCGGTGGTTGCATCAGTCCTTGATATTAATGGAAGTTCTAATCTGGCAACTTCCTCACTGGTTCTCGTGACTACTTGAATGGTGGAGGCCTCAAAAGTTCATAGAAGGCAGCTGTGGATAAGATCGCTCCCCCCCGAGTTGGACTATTTCAATGCATGCATGCCCCAACTTGTGAAGCATAGGAGACGCCAAGGCGCATGTGCTGCTATCGAAGACTTCGGTTTTATTATCAGGGCGAGAGCGGAGGGGTCGGCGCTAGTCTTAAATGGTGCTGGTTTTACCTTTCCTCCGGGGTCGACATGGTCCAAGATGACAACTATATAATGGTTTTACCTGGCACTAATATAATGGCTCTTGCGCAGGCGCAGACCTCTGTCAGCCCGTAATATAATATTATAAAAATTACTAGTTGGCAAACTACTATTTTTTCCTGCACTATTTAATGTCATGCTATAATACTTTTTAGCAATTATCATAGAACTTGCCATCAGAGAAACAATAACTGCAGCAAATAGCAATGTATACTAATTTTTTTTTTTAATTCTTAGCTAAAAGTTTAGCGATTCAAAAATCATTGATAAAAAAATTTAAACATAAAATTAACATTTAAATCTATAATTACATATGTATATATGTATATGTAAGTATATATATGTGTATATATGAGTTGTCTCTATAAATATATATATAAAAAAAAGCTCCTAGTTGAGATCTTAGTTTTATATTTTGAATTTAGTTAAATCTACATGTATCCTTAGTATTTATGCATTTATTATATATACACATACATACATACATATTATTTGTAATAATACATAATCAATGGATAAAAGTTAATTAAATATTAAATTGATCTGCCATGTATTGCACCTTGTAGCTAGCGGTAGTTGAATTGAACTATTGTCCAATAACCACACCTTTGCACCAAAGAGAGCTTTTGAATTTAAGAATTGAGAGAATTTGTTCCTCAACAATGAAAGAAAAGGAGGGAACAAATAAGGATGAAAAATTTAAGTAGGATCATAGATTGTATCTAAAAATTTTTGAGAGTTGCTTTGCTTTGATCTTGTTTAGGATGGTAGTTGACCTTAAGTATTAAAAAATAATCCTTTCATATATGTTTAATAAGTAACAGCTACTATTGATCTCTGAAAATAGGAAGTATACTGTGCGAAAAATATTAGCCCTGGTTTCTTAAAGTCCATCCACGCCTGAGGAAATTTAAGTGCCTCCCTGGAATCTTTTATCCTGGAATCTATCTTATCCCACTAGGCTCTAGCCACAGACGTGGAAATATTTCGTTTATGCACGCAATTAATAATGAGATAGGGCACCAGAGATTTTTTTTTTTTTTTTTTTTAACTTTGGATATGGTTCCGCGTTATTTTTTGACCACGAGGTTATCAGGATAAGGGAATCCGAGTCCTCATTTTCTTGCCGTCCGCTCCTTCATACATATTGTATTACCACGATTGGAAAGAGAGATTCCATGCAAGCCATGACGTAGACATCAGTGGCATCCAAAGGGCACCAACCACAATCATTATAATACTCCTCTCACGCAAACAAGAAGCCGTCAGCCGAGCAAGTGCTTGTCTTTTATCTAAAAAGCATCCAGATAGGCCCAAAGTTATAAAAATAAAGAGTGTATAAAAATAAAGCGTGTATATATATATATATATGATTTAAAATTTAGAGGGAAAGAAATCAAAGGATGCACGCCAATGCTGTGGTTGTACCAAGTACCATGCATGAAGTATCTGATAACAACGGCGCGTGCTGCCTTAATTTGTGCCCGGATTACATACTTCGAAAATATTACTTTGTAATAAAATATGGAAATAAAAAGTATATGCAAGTGAAAATTATTATTATTATTATTTTTTTAAGCCATTTTGTGCCCATGACTTTGCTGTGATCAAAAGGTGCCAAAATATATTAGCTAAAACTTGCTTTAAAATTGCAACTCTTTGTCTAAAGGAAAATATTTGAAAAATAAACAAAATCATGCAAGATGACCTTGAAAAAAATAGAAGGATTCATTTGGTTGTCGAAATGTTTTTCGTTTTGATTTTCATTTTTATTCTCTAAAGTAGTTTTTTTATTTTTTTTGATCGCTGAAAAATGTGCTTGATAAATGAAATTAAAAATTATTTTCTAGTTCAATTGTTCATCGTAAATAAAATCTTTTAAAAAAGTAAATAAAAAATAAAAATACCATCAGCATCCATAACATAATAATGTAATATTAATTATATATTAATATAATAATAATATTATATGATTATTAATATTATAATATATAACATGCTAATATTATATTATTATAACAAGTAATAATATAATTATTAACGTTACTTAAATAATATATAATTATATTAATAATTATAATTATTAATAATATAATACATATATTATATAGTTAATATTAATATAATATTAATAATAATATATTATAAACTATAATAACTAATATTGTATTATTATACATACTATTATAATATATTCATAATATATTATTATTTTTTCAAAAAGTTGTCTTCGCTTAAAAACACTTACTTTTAAAAATAAAAAAGTAAAAATAATGTAAAATATATATTTTTTACAACGAATTTTGTATTTTTATTTTTAAAAATAAAAAGTTAGAAATAAAAGTGATATCAAACAAGTCATTTGTTTTTTATTTTTTCTTTCCTTTGATAGTAAACAGTGAAAATAACTTTACGCTATTTTTATTTTCTGATATTTTAGAATTATGTTTTCTAAAAAATATTTTTTATTTTTATTCAACAAATATATTTTTATAAGTATTTTTTATTTTTTATGAAAATAAAAATAAAAAACATGATTATTCTCAAAAACCAAATGTATCCAAAGTTATTCAAAATGAACAACTAATATTCTTTTGAAGCATCACTATTGAGAGCAAATTTCTCATTTATCCATTTTTGTAAATAAAGCAGGGGAAAAACCTATATCAAAAGAAAAAATAAATCTTATTTTTTTATTTCTATCTTTGTTTTATGTATATATGATGACATACACACATTAAATTTTATAAAATGAGACTATTTCGATTACTTCATAAAATGGGATATGCTACTGTACTGATTCATCCTAACATTTGGGACAAAGAATATTCTAAGATACACTGATTGGAATATTGAAACAATGGTGAGATAGTCTTGTTTTAGTGTTGCAATAGTGATTGGAATGATAATCTATCCTAATGTTCTATAAAGTATCTCATTGAGACTTGAAGCTATATATGCGTGTGTATGTATGTATATTTGTCTTTCAGTCAATTGCCAAGTGCTTGCTTATGTGGGAAGTGGGCAGACCCTATTGTGATTGGAGGGGAGTCTCAACCGTCTATTATAAAGCCTCCTCTAAGGTTGGGGTGGGAAGGGATCGAAGAGCTTCTTATCCTTTATACTTTGAGAAAAATATTGAAGGTTGGGAATGTTTTTTTTTTGTAAAGGTTTGTCCCTCTACTCTATCCTGGTTAGTGCCTTGTGGTTGAGAATAAATGTGATTTAGTGCTATTATTAAGCAAAAAAATTATGAAAAATGTAGCATGTGAGATTATCGGTTTCGTATTTTGAGCTTTTAATAAATAAATTAAAGCAAACTAACTAATAGACCAAAAGTTTAGTAATAATAAATATTTTTAAGCTAGCATGGTTAAGAATACTAACTTTTAATCAACTAAATTGTAAAAAAGTAGAACGATTCAATCTATAATCCAACAGCATACCGGTCTTCACCGAAAGAAGGATATGCATGAAGAATAAAGTGTAATTATTAAAACTAAAAAGATGATAAGAAATTATCATAAATAGATGAAAAATTTTCAATAATTTTTAAAACTAAATCAGGCTTTGAACAATTGCCAACTATAGTTATAACCAATATATTATAAATACAAAAAAAAAACCATCATACACGGAGATCCAAATCCAATCTAAATATTTTAGAATTTAAAATATTTCATTATATCGTACGAATAGCTGATAATTTATTGTAATTAGGAGTAGTATGTAGTTGTAACTTAACCTTTGATACTTTATTTCTATGTTAAGCAGAAGTGAGAATCAACTTAGCTCAATTGTATAATTATATTCATAATATTTTAGCATGTGTACTGGCTCTTGCAATATATATATATATATATATATATATAAAAAGTTGAGACAAGCACGAAATTCATGCAGCCACGATGAAAATCGGCAAAGCTTTGCCATATTCATATGCGACAAAAAAAAGCGTGTTGAATCATTCAGACTCTTATATTATTACTCAATCTTTGTACTGATCATTCAATTTGCTACTTGGCTTGAAGGACATTCCATCTTCTGGACGCTCACAGAAAAGGTGCTCCTGGATCGAACGAGAATGCCAATTTTTGATGATGCTGTCTGTTAAACATCTGATCCCATTAATTAGTGCACCCCCAGTTTTTCCCGAAGAGAAGAGATGAAAACAGAGGCATTGCTCTGTAACCTGCTATTTCCTGTGAAAAAACCCGCAAGCTCATCCTCTACCCCTCCACCACCACCACCATCATCATCATAATATATATATATATATATATATATATATATATATATATATCATCACATTGCTAGGATGAATGGTGATACGACGTACCACGATGCGGTACCGTCACTGCATAAGCAAACGCCGTTCCGAGTCGTAACGGCTACCCAACAGGACGGTGACCGGTGGGGAACGCATTATTATAAACCGTTTTCCTGTTCCGCCCGAAAAGGAAAGAAGCGACGGAGAAGCGTTACGGATCGTGCCCGGAAAGCGACGCTCGTCGGTTGGGGGGCTCCACAAGCCCCCCTAATTCTCCTCCTAAAATGCCCCTAGATAAATCTTATAATTCTCCCCTCACTTTAATCGCCCCAAATTCTTCACGTATATTCTATATATATATATAGCTTGTTTCCGTTCGTCTCCAAAACCAGAGCCTCCGGCGCCGCTTGTTGCGCTCCGTGTTTACCTTTCACGGGGTTCGACAAAATTTTGGAGCGAGACCGCGTGTTGGGTTGGATTGCTTCCTCGCTTCCCTCCGTCCTTCCTCTCCTCTGTGTCTGTTTTGAGAAGGGATTCATTCGGGTGGGAAGGGGAGAAGGAGCATTTTGGGAGAGGACTTTTCTTAGGAGAGGAGAGAGAGGGAAAGATGGTGTCGTTGGTGTCGCGGCAGGGGAGACAATTGCAGCGGTACAGCAGGAGAGGGCGCCGGCTTGTCGTCGGGTCCGTTTCCATTCTCATGATATCTGGAATCCTGGGTTCTCGTCATGATTTGATTTCTGATTCTTTTTCATAATCTCGAGGGAACGATGGGATCTTGGCGTGCTGTGTGGTTTTGGTTCGGGTTTTTTGGCATCGGTTTTCTTCGTTTGTGGTATTTTTGGAGGAAAGGTGGAATCTTGGCGCCTCGTCGATTTTCTTTTGTGGCGTCCCTTCGATTTGGTTCTGGCCGCGTACTTCGATTTGTCTTTCTCTACCTAATCCGACGCATATGCCAGGAAGGAAAAAAGAAAAAAAAAAAAAAAGAAAAAAGATTTTTTGTTTGTTTCTTTTCCTTCTATGAGGAAGTTGAAATCAACATTTTGGCACACTATCTAGACTGTAAAGTTATTATTTTGTTGTAGAATCTCCTCTCCTTTGAGGTTTTTGTTTTCCTCTCTCACTTTCTTTGGTTCGATTTCATCAGCCATGGTTCGGTCAGTTTAAAACAAAATTTTCATGCGAACTTTAACCCCAACGTTTGGGATTTGACTCCTTTAGCGTTCAAGTGTTATATAGATTAGAAGTTTCCTAGTTCAGCAATTTTTACTGAGTTTGCTTCTTTCAAGCAGATGCATTCCTTACAAATTCAACGTCGACAAGCCATGTAGTGAAGATCTCGATCAAGCGATGGAGCTCCTTGTCATCAGTTCTCAAAAAGGATACGGGATGATGTTCCCAAAGGTATGGACCATCTCTAGAGACCTGTCTCAGATTCTTCAAAACCAATCATATATTAACAAAAATTCCATTTTCCAAAGTCCTTGATCACACCTGAAATTCCTACACGAACTTGAAATTTTTCACCACAGCAGGGCGAGGATAAGGGTTAAGTTAGGATAAAAATCTTCCTGTTTTGTAAGGAAAGTAGTTCTCTACTAGAGTCCTGGACATGCTATGACTCATGGTCCTGAGACTTTCAGTGACAAATATGGTCGTGGCATCCAGGGCATGAGTAGCTTTTCTACCAACTCTTCAAGCTATGGTCAAGATTGGAGGAGAAAGAAAGTGCCATCTAAGGAAAGGAGACTATGAGATTAATTGGTCATGGCATACATGTAGCAATTATGGAAGGAAATACTCAAGAATTTTCCTCCAAGTCCTTGTCTCTCTCTCCATTCTTCATAAGATTATTGGTTGGTTTTCCCTGTGGGGCAATCTTTCCTTGTAAATATTCTTGATATTAATAAATCTTTTGCAGGGGACTTTCCCTCACTTACCCCTCCACAAAACAAAAATGACCAATATAACTAGCCAGAAATACACCTGGTTTTGAAGTGTTTTGGGAAAAATCACTATCATCTTCACCCACTGGCCCCAGGATTATTTGTATACAACTTGAACTTGATTGTTTCATCTGGCATGCCAGAAGTGGAGAATTGTTTTATTGGGTGCTGACTACTGCTTTCATGATGTTGACTCTAGATTATATGTTGTTTTTTGACAGGGAGGTTGGGAAATTGATGAAACCATCAAACAAGCAGCCTCGCGGGAGGCATTGGAGGAAGCTGGCGTCCAGGGAAATGTTGGGGTTAGTACGCAAACTCTGTAAATTCGTGTTCTGTTCTGTTTCCCATCCTAAATATTGAATCTTTTGGCAACTTTGCTAACTAAATTCTTATGCCTCTACAGCGTAGACTCGGTAGATGGAAGTACAAAAGCAAAACTCATGATGCATTTTATGAGGGTATCATGTTCCCTTTGAATGTGACAGAGGTACTAGTGGACTGGCCTGAGATGGATGTGCGTGAACGAAGATGGGTAAGTGGATTTAGAATATCATCCATGTAATGTTTGATGGTTCAATAGATTCTAAATGAATCCAATTTAATCAAACTTGCATGATTTGGTCATTTAGGTGACGGTGGCTGAAGCAAGAGAGGGATGCGAGCAATTGTGGATGAAAGAAGCATTAGAGAGATTGGTGACACGACTCTCAAATTCCTGCAGAAATAGAACGACTTCAGCAGCATAGTATATATGTTTCAGCTACTGTGGAAAGATCTCTACCGTTTTGCTTGTATATAGCTCTGAAAGGACATAATCTCCATGACATCGAGGAAAATAATCTGATAAAAAAATTTAGAGTTGGAAATCTGTCTGATATTTTGACTAATTTGCTGCAAATAGGTTTAGCATGGCTCTATCCATTCTTTTGTTCTTTCTGTAAGGATGCTTTTTCTTTTTTCTTTATTTTTTTGGGTCATTTGGCAAGTAGAAAACTTTTTCCCTTCAGTTAATTTTGCCAGAAATTCATCTATCTTTCATGTAGCATAAGCTATGAAACTGAAACTCAACTTGGTATCTAATGCGTAATGGCTGTCAGGGGGTTTGGAGGTACGGTGAGCTTTAGATATTGAGAGGTTGGGTTTAAGTTCTTTTGTTGGTCAGATGGGCAAACCGGATTGGAGTCCAGATTTTTGAAGTGATGCAACTCAGTTTTGATTTCTCTGTTCTTGTGTCTGCTTTGGTCCCTTCCTCCTGCCCAGTTCTTTGAAATGAGAGGTGGTCATGTCACCATTTTGTTAATATTGGCAAAAAAATTAGATCTCTTATCTCTGGCTTATAATAAGTTTCACTTGTTTGTTGGTTTTGTATTTAGCCTTCCTTGAGGAGTCTGGCATTTCTGTTTTATTCTATGATTTAATAATTACTTATGTCCGATACATGAGAAAATGCCGTAAACAAGAGTGTAAATTAACTGGATGAATCGGATAATTTTCATATATGCATCTGACTGGATATTGATATAAATTTCAGCATCCAATGGAAGATATGGATATATGAACAATAACATTGAAATCTGAATACTATGATTTTTTGCCATCCTCATCTCATGAATTTTAAAGAAAAATAAGTAATAATATTAATATGCTTTTAACTTGATGGTATTTAAATTGATAGTTTATGAATATATCCATATTGTTGGGCATCTTAGTTACAACAATATTCGTTTGAATCAAATATGAATATGAATTTTAGCATCCAGCTAATATCCATGTCTATGCTCCATCTCTCAACTTAAAAAAGAAGAAGAAGAAGAAGAAGAGGAAGAAAAGATGGATGCATTGATATCAGATCTATGCTTACTGTTTTCAATTCCAACCAGAAAGGGGTGCCAACTGCTAGGCTTTAGCCCAATTTATGTTCTATACATTCCACTTCAATATAAACATAGAACCTCTTTTATCAAGGAGTAGTGCTTGCCTGCTTCATTTGAATTCAGTTTTCCAAGACTAAAAGTTTAGGTATAATTGTTTAGCATCAATCTATAGCAAGAAAAAACAAAAGGAGATTCAATTAAGTAATACTGCCAATTAAGTGTGCTTCATGAGGAGCAAAGGAGGAAGCCTTCTGGCACGCCCACACATGCTCCACAATTCTCCTTGAAGAAGAGGGAAAAAAAGGAAATAATCTTTCAGAGATAATCTAATTATCCATAATAAAATGATGCTGTAATCTGATAGTTAGCATCAAATCATGCAGGGCCTATGTGGAAGCGCTGATGAATTATTGTTGGAATATATCTATAGATGGTTAGGAAGAGAAGTCAGTAATCACAAGGAAAGGAGCTAATAGCCAAAAACTATGGTTATCCATCTCTTCTAAGGAAAGAAGGGATCATATTTACTCTGAAGTTATTGGAGATGTAAAAATTGGTGACAAAATTATTGTTATTATTATTTTTGCTGAAAAGGATGTGGTTTTGAATATTTTCTTCGCTGAGTGAGTGAATGAGAGAGAGAGAGAGAGAGAGAGAGAGAGAGAGTTTTGGCCTTGACCCAACTATAGTGACAGTTAATGTGGTTGTGAGGGAATTTATATAGATGGTTCATGGGTAAGTTGAAGCTTTCCAACGTAGACTGTAGACATTCAGCTGAATTGTCTGAGCTCTAACTTGCATATGGTTTAATGCCAATACCAATTTAAGCCTAACATATCCAGGTTCGATTTTACCAGTGATCTTTGCAAGGAAACAGTTTGATTTATATGTTGATGATCACAAAAATTCCTGCGATCCTTGTTAGGAACCATTGGAGTTGCATGATGAAGTCGTTAACATTGGGGTTTATATGATGAAGTCATTGATGAGGTAACATGATCACTTGCTGTCCCCTCAGATCTGAAAGGAAAGTGAATATATTACCTCATCAATGACTTAAGGGATAACACTAGATGATTAAATCATAGAAGTCTATTCTGAGTTTTCATCTAACATTTAGTGAAACACATGAAATCTGCATTGAGTTTCCACCAGACTATAGAACTCAAAGATAAGGACTTTGGTATGCTCTCCACTCAATCATTCTCAGAAAAGTTTACAAAAGCATGCTGTGTTTGCTGAATTGCACACGGTTTTTTGTTGCACTAGTTGAACAGTAAGTAAATTTATATAATATATGACATCTATGTGGATCACCATCCATAAATTCGAACATAGGTACCATTATTTGACTTTAGTGTTTATATTGAACTATATCTTGAAAGTTCTTTCAATTTATTCAGGACATAATGATCTTGGGTAATTTCATCATTTTTTAAAGTCCAGGGTTGTAATGAGTCAAAAGTAAGTAAATTTATATAATATATGACATCTATGTGGATCACCATCCATAAATTCGAACATAGGTACCATTATTTGACTTTAGTGTTTATATTGAACTATATCTTGAAAGTTCTTTCAATTTATTCAGGACATAATGATCTTGGGTAATTTCATCATTTTTTAAAGTCCAGGGTTGTAATGAGTCAAACTGATATAACTAAATTGAAGGACAAGATTTTCCCTAAGGGATTGGAAAGAATTGGTTAGTAAGAATGGAATTCAGACTCCTTATAGAGTCTGGTAAGTTGTAGAATTTGGTATCTGTTTCATGAGTCTATTTTCAGGCAAGGCTATGGATGCAAGAATGAGAAGAGAGTATAAATACTCAAAACAGCTAAACGAGAGAAGTTTCAATGTCCTGAATTCTTCTTAATACTTTGTACATTAAAAAGTAGCAATGAAGTTGAATGTTGAAAACATTATAGAAAGCACTAGCATTATTCAAGTATCAATTGAAGAGTTCCATAACTGAGATTCTAATATGGCATATAAGAGACTATTTGAAGAACTAGCGGCACCATGATAGTTCAGCAGAAATATGTTACAAAGGTAAGAGTGGCTCTCTGCTGCACCTCTGTAAATTGCCCTTTGGGTTGAATTCCTTCTACTTATGCCTCAGTTTATCTCCCCTGCATGCCACTTGGACAAAAAATTAAAATTAAACAACAAAAAGTTATGTTAGAGGAGAAGCATCCTACAAACAAGAGGAAAGAGTAATTCACAATTCTGTTCAAAGACTAATGGAATCCACATATTTCATAAATATTTCAATATCATTTGTATTTTATTAATTGATGCTGAATCATCAAATTAATATTCTGAGAATGAAGTTTTGATCCATTAGAAAGATCGATAAAGTATTCTTGTGAGAGATAACAGGCTAAGAAACTGCATCTCTTCGAAAATGTTTAACCCTAAGTTCCTTGTAGCTCTTAGCTGCATTAAGCAATCCAAAAATCCAAACCTGCAACCTGCTAGCTTCAAAATCAACCTGCTAGCTTCAAAACTGCAACCTTTAGAGACATCCAGTCCACAACCTGCAGAGAATCCAAAGCCATATGTTGCTAATGAGGAGTCGACAAAATCAACAAAAAATCAAGGGCTCCCACCAATAATAAAGCTATCTTTTCTGCTACACAACAGAAAAGATGAGCCAAGGCATCTTTTCTGGCACATCCTTTTTCAATACTTCAATGCTCCAACAATGAAGCTGAATGCCAAAGGAAAAGAGTCCAAACAAAAGAGAATCAAATTATCCCAATTCAAAACTTACACAAATTAAAAATGATTGCAACAAACAGGAAAAAAAAAATCTATACTTTTGGGAGTTACCTCATCTTCAAATGAGTGCAATATCTATAGGGGCTAGCATGTCAGAGAAAATAAATCTACAGTTTCAGAAACAAGGCTGTGGATTAATCCACACTCATCTAAAAGTATTGAAAGTATTTAGATGCATATTCATAGGAAAATGAAGAGGCATGGGCTCCCAAATGATAGTATAATAGAACACTAAACTAGGTTTATAAATGGAGAAAACAACAAATAAAAGTTTATGCAATTAATTTCCTTCCTTTTAAAAAGAATTGAAAGGCAAAGATTACTAAAAAGGCCAAACTATTAATGCATAATCCAGCAAGCAGTTGGATGGTTCAACAAGGGTTGAGGAGAGTCCTTGGAAGAGGCCAACATCACCGATCACCGCTTGCCAAATGAGCGAGCAATGGATGGCAAGAATGTCAGATTTCAATGTGGTGACTAGGGGCCTAGGGTTTACCTTAGAGGAAGACATTGAGGAAGGTTGTTCCATGTTCCAAGGAAGATGTTGGGTTGAGGCGAGGCCCATGTCACTGCTCCTTGAACAACAAGGCAATGATGAGAGTGATAGATTTCAAGACCAGAATGAAATGATTTGGACATAGAATTTCATTGTTTGTTTGGAAAGAATTGAAGCATAGAATGAAATGCTAATTTAAAATATAATAATTTTTATATTATAAAATATTATAGTTTTATAATAAAAGATGTTATAATAATTTTTTATAATATTATAACATTAAATTTAATATTATATTAATTATTATATCATACTAAAGTTATTATATTAAATTTTTTTAAGATGATGAGACATAAATTACATTAAATTTAATATTAGAAGTAGTATGCTCCCCTAAACATAACATATGAGTAAAGTTAAAATAATAAAAAAATTATCGGTGATAAGGTTATGAAATAATTGCGATTCTTGAGTAAAAGCATTAGAATGTCCTTTCCTTCAAGTAAAGAAGTTCTCGTTCTAAAAGAATGATAATTTCAGCTTTATTTCAAATAACTAAATAATGGAATAGAATCAAGATTGAAACCGCTATTCCATCCAACAAAGCACGATATCAGGGTTCTGATTTAGGAAAGCTAAAGATACCAAAGCCTTGGGTTGAGAGAAGGTTCTGGCATTAAGAAGTAGTAATCGAGTTTATGAGTTTAGATTGAGTCAAATTGGATAGCAATTAAGAAAACTTGATATTTATTGTATAACGGAAGGATCAAGGTAGGTTGAGTCAAATCAAAGTTTTTAAATCTTAGAACTAATCAAAAATGTAGCGAGGTCTAATAGTTTAAAATCGAAATCCAACCCAACCCCATCAACCCTGTAAGTATTAGGAGTTGGGTCAGGTTTAATTGGATTATGTTGATTTGGGTTTAGCTAGATATGATAGTTGGTAGGTCTTAGCTAATCCAAAATTAAGATAAAAATATATTGATTTTTTAAAAAAAAAAAAAAAAAAAGCTTAGGAGTCTCACTCCAAACTTGGAATAATTATTAAACTACGTGTAAGATGTTAAAAAGGAGCTAAATGACCTTTAACATGGTAAACTGTATCCCATAAAGCGAACAATCTTGGAGGTTTGGAAATGCAGACAGGAAGTTGCTCAATGTCAGATAGGAATGCAAGTACCACAGGCAACTTCAAACTTAATTTTCAAATGATTCCCCTTTTTAATGTATAATTAAGCCTTAAAAGTTAGATAATAAAGGTTTAGATCTCCATATAGCCTACCCTCTTCACAGGACCATATTAATTTAATGCCATGCACATTGCAATCATCTTCACTGCTGCAACTGCAACGAGTTTGATTCTCGGAGCACCTTGACAAGAGCTGTTCTCTTGATATTTTTTAAGGTGATGCCATTGGGCAGATTTCAGATTAGTAAATGGTGCAGGCGAGCACGAGGATTCAGCCATGACCATAGCGCCTGGGAGCAGGAAGGAGGAATAGTTTAGTCCCTGGAACACGCTTTCACGCAAAGCTCTGCTCTTCTTCTAATGGTTTTTTTATTTTTTTAGACAAAAAAAAAAAAAAAAACTTTTGAGGGCCATGCGCCATGGTTTCAATATTGCTTGCTATCCCCCGATGGTTATGGCTCCAGAAACTTTGCTGGTTGCCATAATGGCCATGGTTATTTGTTCAGGCAAGTATTTCACTGGAATCTATGAATGGCTTATACTCTTATCACTAAAGATTTGAAATTAAAAACGTTAATTCAATCAAAAGAATAGCGAAAAATCTCATTTTTACCTCTAAAACATTCATTGGACATCCTCAGAAATTAACATAATGGAGGGAGACCTCGAAGCAATGCAGTCTTTTATCTCCAGTATTTTGTGTGAAATAATTTAGCTTTTAAATAGGAACCTGAGATGTGGCCCGCTGTATAAAGTCGGCGCATACGACCGACCGAATTTATCTGAGCCAGTTAAAAAAGAAGATTTTTTTTTTTTTCTTTTTCTTTTTCCCTACATTATCCTCAGGTTCGCTTTCGTTCCCTGCCGGCCTTACCTTCCACACGCTTGCGACTCTGTTGCCACCTACTCTTCTACCCTCCCGATTTAAAACGGCAGCTTCGTGGGAGGAGTGGTTCGTCTCCTCTTTTACTCTCCCGTTATAAAAGGGCACCTTCGTGGGAGGAGTGGTCTCTGTCTTTCTCTGTGTCCCCTTTCGTTGCTGCTCCTTTTCCTTCGCAAGGGGAGAACCCGAGCCCCGAATACGTAACCCTCGGCGGCGGTTACCTGCACCAATTCCCCCACTCGCCGCAATCCCTCTTCCGCCAATCTCTATAAGAGAGAGAGGCTACAGGGAAAGAAATAGAGAGAAAGAGAAGCCGTAATGGGTTCCGAGGGATCGCGGGTTGTCGGTGAGCTCTCATCATCATCTCCCTGATTTCTTTCCGTTCTCTCCGATTTTTCATTGCTTGATGTGCTCTTCCTCAGGGGAATCGTGCTCGATCGCGGTGCTTTTAGGGTTTCCTCTTTGATTTGCCTAGGGTTTTCCTTTTTCTTTTCTTGGAAGAAGATAGGAAGTGGTTGGGTTAACATTTGGTGAGGAGATTTTGGAGTAGGGATGATGGTGGTTGCGTTGAAGGAAAATTAGAATTTTTGACTTGGCATGGTAGGTGCAAACTAAAAATGCTGTGCGAACGTCTGTGGCTTCTGATTAATTTTTTTCTTTGCATTGATTTTTATTTCTGGATATCAGATGCTGGTGTTTTGGAATAGGACAGAATGCGCTGATAAGAGTGCTGTGTATATAAGGCATAATCTAACCTGGTGGATGCTTCACTAATGGACAAAGAATGTTGAAGGAGTCATTGACGTTTAATGCTAGTTTCTTGAGACACCATTGGGCCTACTTTTGAGGATTCTAAGAAGGGCATAAAGTTTGATGCTGACAATCTGAAGTTGGGAATTGTTGGCAGGGGTTTGTCCAAGGACGTAATTATTTGCTTATGAGCTTAGTGCCCGTTTCAAAACCAAAGTAGCGAAAATAGGAGAAAATAAAAAAAAGGAAAACTCAAAAAAGTGGGCTCGATGCGTTACCATTGTCCACCATTATCTTCTTTACTTTCCCCTTCTTGTGTGTGTGGGAAGAAAGAGAGATTTTCCATATGTTATTTGTAGACTTTTACAGGCACCGATTCTCTCTTGATCTCATTGCTTTGAATTATGATGTCATTGTAGATTATGTATGCTTTAGATAATGCGGCATATGATTGTTTGCTCATTTCAATTTAATATGGCACTCCCACTTTGTGATAATCCACTATTCTACCCTGCAAAAACAGGTTACTATTGTATGTTTTTAACTAATAACTTCCAATTGGTTGTGTGAATTATCTATTGTTGCATGGATGTGGAAAGAAGAGTTAGATTTAGACATGCGTCCAAGTATCTTAAGTGATAATATTATTTATTTAATGTTGTAGAATACAAAATATTAAAAGTTTATATCTATGAACTTGTTTCATCTTGTATACAATTGACAAGTGCTTCTTTGATTTTAGTGATAGTTTATTAGAAATTGATGAAGTCATTTAACAATGAGTCCATGATAATGCCACTCTAGTTGTCATACATTAAAAAAGTAGTCAAGAATATGTTAGAAAGTATTAGTGTGAGTAAACTTGGTCATGATCAATGTTTTATAAGAGTTTAAAAACTGATCACCAATATAAATCATGATTTTTTTTTTATTGATCATTTGTTATCGTTGCTTCCTATTGTTATCAACATATGTGTTCCTAATTAGAACTCCAAACCATTTCAGAATTTTAATGCCTTCATCCTTAAACAGAATTTTAAAAATATAAATCTGACTTTAATTATGATGGGATTGGTGTGGGAACCATTTCAGACTCCATGTTGGAAGAATCTAACCCTCCATCAGCCTTAGATGGCAATGATCCAAGAATGTGGTCCTTGTCTAACATGTCTCCTCGGTACATGTCAACACGGTCTTTCCAATACTGAGCTGGTGTTCAGGTAACATTGGAAAGCATAAACTAGCAACATCACAAGCTTCCGTATTGTCATGGTTGGAAGTTTCATGCCAGAAAGTAATACGCGGAGCCAAATATGTTGTATATGTTTATGCTAACTTTTTGCAATTTCTTCTTTTCTTTACATATAGGGAAGGATTGTTGAAGGCTAAGCTTAGATATTGAGAGTTTTGGGAAAATTTGGAAGTATTGCGACCTTAGCTTCCTAAGAGATTTACATGAAAAATCATTTTTGTTCAAAGTTTTAGCTATTTTAGAACTAACATTTCATAGACATTTAAATTATCATTATGTTGTATTGCCATAAGATAAATAAAAATCTTTTCATAATTGTTTAATAGATTTTTTTTTGAATTTTGATATTGCAATGCAAAATCGCCGAAATTATATTGAAAATAGGTCTAAACATTAATGAAAATAAGCTGTGGAATAGTTATGGATAAATGGTTATTAATCTCCATCATGTTATCGGAATAAAGGAGAACGATGTTATTAATCTCCTTTATTCCAACATTTATCTATCATAATATCCACCTTTTCACTTGTGACATCTTGGAATGGATCTAGGTATTAAGTCCAATAAGAAAGAATGAGAGGTTATTGGTTGAGGTTCAAAGGTGTACGGGAAGGGTTGATGGGATAGTAATCTTGAGGAATTTTGGGGGTCAGGACATGAAAGTTTGCTAAGGTGTTTGGGCTAGTCGGTGTTGCCCGGAAGGGGTTTGGAGGTGGTGGTGGGAAGAGTATTGTGATGATGGAGTGATTAATGGACATCTAAGGCTTTTACTTTAGCCAAGATCTTGGTTTGTATTGGTATCAGATATATTGACCCTTATTACTTCAGCCAAGATAAAATGAAAAATCCCAGTATTGGCTGATATGATATGAACACATTGGCTTCCTTCCAAAAAAGAATATGAACATATCAGCTGGTATCACCTTTTTAGCTCCTAAAAAGGATGTATTAATAACTTGCTACCACATCGGTCAAAATTTTGGCATCTTGGTTCAAAAATATCAGCAGAGATCTTGAGAAATCTTGGATCTCTCCAATAACTCCATACTTTCCATCTTAGTTGAGATAAACCATGATCTAAGTTCATCTTAGTCTTGGTCACACATTGAGATGGCCAATATCTTATCCAAGGTTTATTGAATCGGGTGCTGGTACCATATCCAGTTCAATTCGGTACCAAATTGGCAGTTTGGGCCTGCCTTTTTTTCAATTTTTTTTCATAGTTTCTCATTTTTTTTTCTTATATTTATATAGTATATGAGGTTGAGAGCCTTCTATGAACTTCCATCCTCTCTCTTCTCTCTTATTTTCATTCAAAATTATTTTAAGTAAATATCATTTTCTCTCCTCTTTTCTCTTTTTTTTCTATTTACTTAAAATTTCTTATACAAATAAGGAAAATACCCCCAATTTAAATTTCATAAAAATATCAAAAAAATTAAATTTCTTAAAAATAAAAAGTTAACTCTCTCCTTCTTAAGAATAAATTCGAAGAATTTTAGAAAATCCTGGTTTAGTGAATATCAAGTTAGGATACTTTTACTCTAAATAAAAATCTCAAAAAATTAATTTAACTTAAAAATGATTAAAAAAAATAAAACATCAAAAAATATCTTAAAATGCAGTTTGTAAGGCTTTGGTCAATACTTGATCAAATTTATAGTGTTTTCAGATTTAGATGAGATTATGGTAATAATAAACCTCACATTAACCTATGCCGACTTAGTCCATAGCTCATCAAAATGATAAAATTAAACATGCCATAAAATTTTAAGGTTAAAATATATTTGTTAGAATCTAAACCATAACATGTTACTAGATCGAAAGTTGGGGTGTTACATCATCCTCCTCCCATTAAGAAAAACACTCCGATCTCTGGTATAGTCATACATCATAGTTTGGATACTTAAAAATATTTTTTTATCTTAGAATTTTATGACAAATTTAATTTTATTGTTTTGATAAGTTATGAATTAAGTCGGCATAGATTAATGTAAGATTCATTATTACTGTCATCTTGTCTAAGCTTAAAAAGCTTTAAGGTTACAAATTGTATTTTAAGATATTTTTTTGATATTTTGTTTTCTTATTATTTTTAAATTAAATTAATTTTTTGAGATTTTTATTTGGAGTGGAATTATCCTAACTTGATATTTGCTAGGATTTTTTGAAATTCTTTGAATTTGTTTTGAAAGGAAAAGCTGACTTTTTATTTTTAAGAAATTTGATTTTTTTGATATTTTTGTAGAATTCAAATTAGGGGTATTTTCCTTATTTGCATAAAAAAATCTTAAGTAAATGGAAGAAAAAGAGAAGCAAAAAGAGGTTGATATTTATTTAGAAATGAGAGGATGAAAGATGATAGAAGGCTCTTAGCCTCTCTCTCTTTGTTTAAGTGAGATCACAATAGCCCACATCCCACCTAGCCTACCTCTCAAGCTATCTTACACTTGAATTGGGTGATTCGACACGGTTTGAACCGGTTTGGACTTAGAACCGAATCAAAAGGTGATTTTGAACCTGTTTTTGATCCATTCAGTTCGGTTTTGTATTCCTTGATCTTATCTTTTATAGGCGCATGGAGATGTCTGTGGTGATGTAGGAATTTGACATGTTTTAATGTATTAACTTTCACTTTGTGCAACCTCTATATAGGTTTGAAAATCCTTTCTTTATAAAAATGTTGAAATTTCGCTAAATATCGTAAGTGCCATGATCGCAGGAGAAGATGCTTTCCTTACTTGGCTTCTTGATTTTCTTATTTATGAACTAATCCACCCTGGAAACAAATCAGTACATGATTCTTTTTAGTGCATGTAGTCAGTAAGAGATGAATTCAGTTATGTAAATATCTTCTGTTTGAAGAGAGAGCCTAAGACAAATTTAATAGATTAAATCATCACAATTGAAAAGATTCTAACTTGAATTTTAAGTTTTCATTTTTTTTTCACAAGTGTGGTTCTAAGTGCCTTTGGATTTATTTGTTGCTCATTTGGAACGGGGTGGCAACATAAGGTAAATGTTAAATGATGAGAATGTGCGGGCATGTCTGTGATGAAAGCAGAAATATGTGCTTGAAGCAAGTAAAATTAGATGAAGCATTGGAGATGAAGTTCAAGATGAATTGATGAACTGCAATATTTGATTCTAGGGGGCTTATATTATACAAATATGAAAAAGGCCCCATAAGGACAGGAGCCGGTAAGTAGAGGATCTTGGATTTATGAACAGTGCCAAATTGTCAATGGTTCGAAACGTACAAATGTATCATAAGAAAATTGAGGTAAAATTACTTATAATTTGTCGAATTTATGTGGGCATATAATTGTGACCAGACTTAATGACAAGGGAGGATTATATAACAAATTCCAACGATTGGACTTCAGTTTTGCTCTTACTTGTAACTTACATTCCATTCCTCTTTTGTGTAACTCTAGTTAATTTTCTTCAATGATTTGATTATTAAAAAAAAAAAAATTACTCAATCAAGTGGTTGTAAAGAGTTGGTTTCCAGTGTAAACATCTAGTTATCACCAATTTGTCAGTCTTCCAATGGAGTTGGATCTTGTATCAAACAAGTGGAGTAAGGTCAACATGTATCATCTGAAAATAAGAACTAATTGAGGGATGGAGCAGCTGTCAGGCAACATGCTTGTTTTCTATAAGCTGCTGTAAACATTAAGGCATTGGAATTGTATTTGACAAGGTACAACACCAAAAAACATTGTTAGAGCTTGCAATTGGTCTGGTTTGGTCAGTTTCCAGTTGGGTCAACCTCCACCATCAAGGCCCAGCTGGCCTGAGTTGAATCTAGTACAGATTGCACTTCTCTGACTGAATTCTTTGATAAATTGACAAAATTGATCCAAGCCCCAGAGTCAGGTAGGTGAAAAAGGAGAGAAAAAGGAAGAGAAAAAAAGGACAGCAATTGACAATAGTTGCTTGTGGGTGTTTGATGTTGCAAAGGCAATGTATAGATTGCGGCTTGTTCTGGGCAATGGGAAGATGATGATGGTGATATGTAGGTTGTAGCAGTGATGGTAGAGCATTGTGGAGGTGTAGGGATTGAGCCCATGGAGCCAATGGTTGGGAATGACCATAGGGTCAGCGTTTGGAGGATGAGGAAGGTTGGAGGAAAGGATGGAGAGAATAAGAGTGCAGGGGAGAGAATGTAAGAGGGAAGAGGAGAGGGGAAATTTGGAAAGAAGTAAAAGAGTGAGGCATTGACCATTTGTGAATTTGATATCATATTATCTGTATAAATATTCTTATTAAAATATCGTATGTGCTGATTCTTGGGTCTAGCTGTTTGAACCCAAATTTGACCATACTTGATAATTGTCCAACCTCACTTGACCCAGACTGAACCCTATGGCTACAAATGGGATGGGTTAGTTGGGTCAGGTTGGGTCTGACTAATTAATTGGGATTCGGATCACCAGCTTTAAGGATTATGAGGTAGCTTTAAAAATCCTCACCAGTTGTATTCTTGTGCTAAGGGCAATTGATGGCCTAGTAGCAATCATGAATTTTCAGTGCATTAATTAAGATTGGCATGTCCATTTCCATAATATCTAGATCCTGGATTTCTTGAAATTTTCCTATTGTTCATTTGTGTTGCTTTCCGTTCGGTTCTGCTTCAGACCAGAACTGCAGCTCATTGTTTTACGGTGCACTATTATTTAATTATATGCTTAAATAAAATCATGCACAAGCATATGTTTCTGAATTTTTTGATGTCCTCAGACATCTCATGCATGTATGCAGGTTTATATTGCCGAGAAGGCAATTTATCGTTCGTATGTAACTAGGCCATCATTTTTTTTTTTTTTTTTTCAGTTCCAAGAAACTTTAGATTGCTGGAAGAGCTTGAGAGAGGAGAGAAAGGCATTGGTGATGGTACTGTCAGCTATGGAATGGATGATGCTGATGATATCTATATGCGCCGCTGGACTGGCACAATTATTGGTCCACACAACGTATGTTTTGTCCTTGCTACTTTAAACTACTGAAGATGTCAGTGGTCATGCTACCATCTCTGCTTTAAACGCATGTTTCTGATGAAATCCAAATTTTTATTGCTGCATTCAACATTCAGACTGTTCATGAGGGGCGGATATATCAGTTAAAGCTATTCTGCGACATAGACTATCCAGATAATCCACCAACTGTGCGGTTCCAGACTCGGATAAACATGACGTGTGTAAATCAGGAAACTGGAGTGGTATATATTATGTACTAGCTATCATTTTATGATCTCTTTAATGCTGATGAAATGTTATACTTCAGCTAGTTATATCGTCATTGGCAGGTTGAGCCAAGCCTCTTTCCAATGCTTGCACAATGGAAAAGGGAGTATACCATGGAAGACATACTAGTAAATTTGAAGAAAGAAATGTCAGCTCCTCAGAACCGGAAGCTTTACCAGCCTCCAGAAGGTATGTCTGTGAGATTTTCGCACCCAACCATTAGATATTTTGATCCTTTATATTTATTTTTTGTGGTAGCTTGAGATATACAGTTTCATGAATTAATAAACATTTGCAGGCAATGATGACCAGAGGATGGAGCAGAAGGGTTTGGTTCTTAGGTGCTCTATCCTTTAAGTGAAATAGATGAAGTCAGTAATGTAAATATCATCTGGTTAAGATAGTTGGTATCACTAAGAGGTACCCTAAATTGGCACTGTTTGCAAGCTAGTGCCAAACAGGTGAAGTTGGGGATGTGATCCTTGTTTTTCTAATTAGTAAATAAGCTATTTAAGCTATTTGCACCAGGTGTTATTTGCAATGATGCTTCTGTGTATATTGTACCTCAGTGCAGAAGGCATGAAAGCTTCAAATTAGCCGTTGACAAATTCTTTTGTCTGGACTTTAACCTTTACTGGGCTGTTAAAGAATAATGCATAAATGTGCAATAGATGCTAACAGACCTATTTATTATGCCTGTTCTTTTTTTGCTTTTTTTTTGTCTTTTTTTTAAAGTAAATGTTCGTCTCTAGTGATCAGTTATACTATCCAGAAAGAGTCAACAACTTCTTGATTAAGCTCTAGCAGTTTACATCCCTAATTCAAAACTTACCTGTTTAATTCATTGCTATATTATTTATAATTGTAATAATTGATGAAATAAGCCTTCAGATAAGTCTTGGCACTGGTATCAGATGCATGTGTGCTTCTATTATGCTTGTTCGCTTCAGACACTCATCTCGATCAAATCTTCACACCTTATTGAGAGCAATGCTCTCTGGGAAATGACTGGTTATTCAAACTTTGATTCAGTGATGTCTTTTCATTATGTAGTATCTTACTGAGGTACATGAGCTAATAAATGTTCAGGACGTTTTCTATCCTTGTTATTTATATATTTGGATGAGCTTCCTTGAATGTACATCCTGGTTTGTGAATGCTTTGTGGTAAGTAGATATATTTTACCACCGCCTTTGTTTTTTATTCATTTAAAATTTTTCCCCCTCCTTAAATCTATGTAGATTTCATATCCAATTTCATAAATATTGGTTATTGATCATTCTACAACCTCTCTAAAGCTTTTCAACTATCATCAATTAATTATAGATGTTTGATCATTTGTTAGCCATAGCCTATTAAATTTGAAACACTACATTATCAAAAATTTCAACTGAGAATATAATTCTTGAGTATTAGTTTATTTCAGGTACGAGTCATCGTATATATTTGTATAATGTGTGATGTGATTCCAAGAAGGTACCTGGAAATATTGAGCTCACACATCAGCACACAAAAAAATAAAAATAAAAATAAAAATGAAGTTGTCTCACACCTGTCACTAACAAGCTACGAAAATCAACCAAAGCTTTGGAAGGGAATTATCTCCTTAATAAGAGCTAATCATTTTTTTCCCTCCTCCATCTGTAAACAACGTCATTCGTAGCAGCGAGTGAGAAAGGTCGAACGGAATGTGCGCGAACTACGCTGGCACATTGCCGTTTCTTATCTAAGCGCAACCTCTTATTGTGGTGCAATTTTATAATATTTTTTTAAGAAAAAGTGAAGGAAATGGTGAATACGAAGTTATAATATAAAAGAGTCCAACAAAACACACGAATTTTTTAAAATATTCAAATTCAAAATTTGAATTTAAACCAGCGCTTCTAAAATACAAATTCATACCGCTCCTCTCTAAAAATCATCCATATTTAAAAAGTATTGCTGCAGACAGACTTGCCGAAATACAAAACACCAGAAAATCACCAAAACCTTGAGCACCTTTGGACAATATCAACTTTGACAATCAGAAAAGATATAAATAAATAAGCAAGCCAAGATGTTTCGGTAATCTCTCAACTTTCTGTCCAGTGATGAGTAAGTAAGATTTAATCTAAAAACTTTTATGATAAGTTTAATTATATTATTTAAGTGAAATTTGGATTAAATTACTATAGGTTGGTATAAAGTTGATTGTCATTGTATCAAGTTTGAAAATCCTATAAATTTAATCAATTAACCAAGGCCTAACAAACTGTGTTTTAAGATTTTTTTCTTGCATTTTATTTTTTCATTATTTCTAAGCTAAATTAATTTTTTTAGATTTTTTAATCATAAGTGTAAGTACCTTAACTTTTTATTAGCTAAATTAATTTTTTTTAAAATTTTTGAATTCGTTTTTGAGAAGGAGAGTTGGCTGTTTTATTCTCGAGGAATTTAATTTTTCTTATATCTTTATTGAATTTAAATGAGGATATTTCCTTATTTACATAAGAAATTTTAAGTAAATAAAAATAAAAAATTTATGATATTTTTTTAAATAATTTTAAATACAAATAAGTTGTATACTCGAGTTGAACCCTATGTTAACTATGTTACCTAAGCTAAACCCTCTGTTAGACTGTGTAACCCAAGCTACTTCTCTGTTAGACTGTGTCTTAGCTCATCAGTCCGCTTCTATTAGGAGGTTGCACCTCCAACCTCGCTTGTGCAGTGTAGTACATTCAAACTTGTTTTTGGGCCAAGCTGCACATACAAAGTCACCCCATAGTGCAGTATACCTACTCTTAACTCTAGTAGCTTTCAAACCCACTATAAATATTCAAAGCTCATCCTTACTCCCCAAAACACCCGCTTTCTCCCTTTGCCTCTCCTCCCAGCTCTCAGTCCTGAACTTTTATGACTAGCACCCCGTGATTCTCCTCATTTTTTTCTTATTTCTACATTTTCTCTACCTATGTTCCCTTGATACTTCAGAATCTAGGCTCTCACGTCTTCGAATTACACCCCTAAGCTTATTACTTGTTGAATTCCTTCAAACCGTAAGCTTTGAGGATAAGATTTTTGAGGTTTTACTTCTATTTCTATTGATTCCACCTATTTTGAGAAAGGTTTCAAAATTTTTGCTAGTTTGTGTTAAATTTCAAGGTAAGATTTGAGCTCAACCATGGGATTTTGTGTGATAACGTATAATTTTTACTTTCTATACTCTAATAATGCTTAAATATTTTCTTCTATATGTAGCTAATCCTTGCTTTAGGTACTTTAGATGCTTTACTACTTGCTTTTTACTTGAATTTTGGGTAGTTTGACATGATTTAGGTTCTTTGAGGCTTCTATTGATTAAATGTAAATAGATAATAACTTACATAGCATGTTTAATTGCTTTACATAATAAATTCCTTATAAAATAATTGGCTAAACTACAGTTTTAACCCTGAACTTAGGGGGTTGTGTCACTTTGGTTCCGGAACTTTAAAAAGTTACAAAATCGATCCTATACTTCCATTTTTACTTCCCTTTGGTCCTTACCGTTAAACAGGACAGACGCCGTTTGATTCTGTCCTGTGTGGCAGCTGACATGGCATCCACCGTGGCGAAATAAAATAAGAATCCGTTAAGGACTCGTTAACCCATTAACATGTTATTCAATAACCCATTAACCTCCTCCCCCCCTCCCTCCCTCAAACGAATTTCTCCCTACCCGTGAAACCCTTACCCTCCCTCCCCTTCCTCCCACCTCTCCCCCGCCCCCCCTCCCCAACCGCCGCACGAGTCCCGCCGTCGGCCGCCGTCCACCTCCCCCATCTCGAAGCCCGCTGCCGTCCGCCTCCCCCTCCTCCTGTGAAGCCCCTCCCGTCCCTACCCGTGAAGCCCCTCCCCTCCCTCCGCCTCCCCCTCCTCCCCCCCCCCTCCCGCCGGCAAAGACATGTCCCGCCTCCCCTCCTCCTCTTCCCCCCGCCGCTGCAGCACACATCCCGCCGCGACTGCCCGCCAGCTGCCGTCCACCTCCCTCATCTCGAAGCCCGCCGCCGTCCGCCTCCCCCTCCCCCCGTCGACTTACTCATCCCGGCAACACCTTCCGCCAGTCCAGCTGTGTCCTGCTGCTGCCTCCCTTGTCCCACCGTCGCCTCCTGCTTCTCGGCTTTGCCACCACCGGTGTCCCGCTAGCCCGGTCGCATCCCGTCATTACCTCCCTTGTCCCGGCGACGCCTCCCGTGCCCCGCTGCCGGCTGCCCATCTTGCTGAATGAAGGCTTCCACGGTGTCTTCTCTGGCCACCTGTAGCAGGCCTCTTTTGGAAAGATCCCATGTAATTTGAAGTTTCCTATTACTAATTAACGATTCAATAGTAGTAACAATCATCAACATTTTCTGCAGATTGCTGCTATATGGATTTATCTATGAGTTCTTCATCCTCAAATGTTGAAAGCACGAGAAGACGATGCCACTGTAAAGAAGAAGCAAGAATTTTGATCTCATGGACGAGCGCTAATACAGGCAGAAGATTTTTCAGATGTGGACGATATGGAAACAGTGGAGCATGTGGCTATTTTGCATGATATGATCCTCCTCTGACTCTCAAAGGAATGAAATTGATATCTAGATTTTTGAAGAAATGTTCGAAGCTTGAAAACGAAGTAAGCCTGCATCGAGCACGAGAGAAGTTGTACTGGTGTGTCATACTAATATTATGGATAATCATAGTTGTCATAGTAATGGGTATGTACTTAGTAAAGAACGAAAAAGCTAGGATCATGTATCTTTCCTGATATGTACATTTTGTTATTTTGGTTCGGTCCCGTCATGTAAATATTTGTTATTGTAAATATTCGTTACATTATAAATCAAACAGTTGATATGGCTTTGATGTTGCTATTGGCCTTTTTTCTGCAGACGAGTGATTGTGTCTGCATGCTTGCATGTGTGCATGCATGCAAATGCCTGTTTGGGGATCTAGTTTGGACATCTAGGCAGTTGCATGTCTCCTGACCTGACTTATAAAATGTCCTTCTATTAGTTATGAACAACGTTAGAAAAGAAGAAAGGAAATATTAGCTTTAGATTTCCAATTTTCTTCCTGTTAACCATGACGCCTTTGCTTACATACATAAGTAGAAATTAATTGTGCACTAGCAAGTTCATGATAACATCCAGAAAAGCTTTTTTCCTAATTTGTTCAGCTGATAAATTTTCAGCAGAATGCCTCCTGGATTTATAGGACCTATCATCTGTCTATGTATAAATAGAAACCTATAAATATTTATCTTCATGACAGCATAGTTTGGCAATCAAAATATTTCACACAATCATCCAAACTAAATAGCAACATCACTGCCCATTTTTTCATTCAAACTGCTTCATACATTCATCAATAGAATCCTGTAGATAAATACGTACATCAGGGTCCCATTTTTCTTATGTAAAGTGTTTCACACATTCATCATCATAATCTACTTAAGAAGCACCATAGATACATAATATTTTCATCAATACTGTTTGACATAATCAAAATAAACATTGTCTAAACTGAAACCATAATGTTTCACAAAAAACATAACACATATATGTTCTTCAGCTACATTAGTCCAAATGGTTACACCAAAAACATAACTAACACTCAGCAACCTGTCCACATTTCAGGCCTTTCAATCCATGTCTATGGCCTGTCTAAGCACAAACACATAACTGTTTTACATTGACATTAGTCCACCTAGATGAAACATAGATATATGTTTTAAACCACAACGCATTAGACAAATCAACATCTGCGGTTTATCCTTCATCGCCTACGTGATGGTCTTGTGGCACTGGATTGGCTATTGCCACCTCTAATAGTGACACTAGATGATGCTCTTGACCTCCTATGGGGAACGGAAGATTTCTTCCCAAATTTTTCTCTCCTGTCCTCCTCCTGACTCTATGCGATTGGCTGGGCTCATCAGGATCCCTTCTTCTGCTCTTCTTTGGTCTTCCAGACGGCCTTCTTAATTTAGGAGGTAGGACTGGATCCATATTAGTACGGGACCAAAGCTTGGGCCCATTGACAGGGCAAACTATGTGGCTATATATTCTTAAGTAAGTATCTTTGTGGTAAGATGGATGCACATACTCCTCGGGGTGCCTATCTAGATACCAAATGGCTGAAACTGCATGTATGCAAGGGATTCCACTAAGATCCCATTTATTGCAGTTGCAACTACGCCTCTCCAAGTTAACCACAAACTGATCATTTCCACAAACAACCTCAAAGAGTTCAGCTCCAGCCCAGGTTGAAGTACAATACCTTGAACCTATCTTATTCTTCTCCAGCTTCTTCTGAATCCTAGGGCAGATTAGTCCATTAAAATTTATGGCATTCATCTTATTGCTTCTGAACCGACTCATCAAATACTTTCGAATATCCTCCAATAATGTTAGGATTGGTTTATCTCGAAGTCCTACTATCTCTCCATTAAAAGTCTCACAAAGATTGTTTAATAACAGATCACACTTCAACTGGATATTGAACTTATATTTGCTCCAGAATTTTGGAGGGATCTCCATCAACCAGTTATAGGCATCCACATCCAATGATCTAATGGTCTTCATTTCTGCCTCAAATTCAGAGTATGTGGCTGCTTGTGCTGCATTCCAAACTAGCTGTTTAAAGATAAGGCCCTTAAACGTAGCCTTAAAGTTTCCATATAAATGTCTAAGGCAGAATCTATGCTCAGCATCAGGCACCACACTCTCAATGGCTGGGACCAACCCCTGCATCATGTGCAAACATTTATCACATTAACTAAAACTTAAAATAATGGAATGATATTAGAAAAAAATAAGCTAAACTTTTATCACGCACCTTTTGCTGGTCACTGATAAATGTCTAGCCATAATCTCTAACGGGCCCAATATCCCGAATCAATAGCTCCAAAAACCAAACACAAGAGTCCTTTGTTTCAGCTTCTGCCACGGCATATGCAATGGGGAATATGCCATTATTTGCATCAATGCCAATGGCTGCAAGCAGTTGGCCCTGGCATGGACCCTTCAAGTGACAAGCATCCAAGCTGATAAAAGGCCTACAACCAGCAAGTAACCCTCGTCTACAAGCATCAAGGCATACATACAACCTCTTGAACACTGGAGCCATATCAATCTGAGGCCTATCAACCTCAATCTTCAAGGTATTGCCAATATTAGTCCTTTGTATCTCTTCATAATAGTCATATATCCTAGCATACTGCTCTGCTTTAGTACCCTCCATTATTATCTTGGCTTTCTTTTTGGCCCTATATGCTTGACTCCTGAATATTTTAACAACATAATCCTTTTTTACTTGCTCCACAATAGATGACAATTTTCATTCAGGCTGTGATCTGAATGTATCTAGATACTGTTTGGAGATCCACCTTGAATTTACATGCTGTTCCAAGTAGGCCGACTGCATGTATGTTCATCTACCAAGGATTTGATTTGTACAGTATTCTCTCACTGCATTTTAGAAGCATAGAGCCTCCACTTACAGCTCCCCTGACATACTACTGTCACCCTGATCAATTCATTCTTCACAAATCTTAAATCATATCTCCCCTTCACAGCATACTCCCTTATGGCATCCTTCAATGCATGTACATCAGGAAAAATCATGCCAACCTCAAACTTTATACTGGCAATATCAGTTTTGGCCCAGAACTCTCGAAATCCTTTTTTTCGTTTTCCTCTTGAATCATCATCATCATCATCATCATCTGTAGGAGTGAGAAGTCTCTCATTATTACAATCTGAGCTCATCTTGGATTCATCATCACCCCGAGATTTGTCCAAATTAGTGTCAACATCAACATTGTCATCAAATAAATCATCATCACTGAAACAAACATCATTTGCATCATGCTCACTAGCCTCAGCCTCAAACTCACTATTGTCAAAGCTACTGTCATCGCTATAGCTAAGGTCAAAGTCATCAACACCAATATCATCCCTGACACCCTCCTGAGTACCCTCCTCTGTGCCATCTCTGACATCCTTCTGAACATGCTTTCTCACAGGCTCCTCAGTGCCATCCCTGCCACCCTCCTGACCATGCTCCATAGCAGACTGCTGTGTCTCATCCCTAGCACAGTCGGAACCACCCACATTATGCCCATCATCGGCACTCCAATTGAGTAAGGGCACTGATTCCAACAACTTCGGCTCATCAATTAAAGTGCATGGATCATGCTCTACATATACATCAACAATCCCTCCTTTCGGAATGCATGCAATCATGTCCAATATATCCCTGTCACTTTTAAGATTCCTAAAGCCACTATCCAGTGATTGACCAGGTATGTAGTAGAACAATCCAGTAAAAGTAGAGATCCTTAACTCCTCTAGCATACTCTCAATTTCAGGTATAGAAAACCTATCAGGATCACAGTTATCAAAAATATTATGCTGTCCCCCTATATACTTTCTTTCTTCTCTGCATATGAAGTAGCCACTGTAGTGCAGGTCTACGGAGAAAAATCCAACAATCATACTACAATAGAACCAGAATTGCATGCCAAATTAAAAATATTAAAATAAATTTATCATGCATCAGTCAATAATAAGTGACACAATAAAAAATTGGATAAATTTGAAGCTATACAAACTCATTCAAAATTCATACACTATAATACAATAAAAGCAAATATATCATTGAATAGCATAAGAGATTACTCCAAACATAATTGCAAGCAAACATTTTAGTTATGACAACTTAAAAATACTAAACTGAATTCATCAGCATCATCAGACAGTAACCACTGAACACAGTCAAAAATTGGACACACTTAGAACTATAAGGAAGCCTGAGAAGTTTGTTCATGTCCAATCTTAAGCCAACTATGGGGTTTATGGGACTCCTAACAGTAACTTTCCCCCTTTTAACCATAAAGAAACATCCACAAAGTGGAAATAGTGAAGCATGCATAAAGTGAAACAAAAAAATATGAAATTCATTATTAAAGTCAGCTGAAATCTCATTCTGTTTTCAAAGGACTTATGGGCTGATATCCTGCTATAAAATCCCTCCCCAAAAATTTTTAGGTTGCAAAAAAATGATATATTATGTGAGAAACTTGCTAGAAAAGCATTGACTGTAAAAAAACATAATACTAACTCTAAAAGGCACCTAAAGAATCAAGGGTTTGGTGGCTTCAAAGCTATGTTAGATATCCTGAAGTGGAGAATGTAAATAAGAACTTTCATTTGATTGCCTTTTATGTTAACATTACCAACTTGTATAACTCAAGCAGGTTGGATGTTTCAGCATTATTCAGCTAATTTGAGACATGAGACATGAACCTTTTTTCACAAATAATGCGTTCTTCATGTAGTGAAGCCAATAGAGAGCAAGATCGAAGCATTCCACACTTCTGCCTCATTTTTTAGATCGAAGCATTCCACACTTCTGCCTCATTTTTTTAAAAAAATATTTTTATTTTTATTTCTATTTCATGATCTAGCAAATAGGGCTTCTTTATGTCTATATTCCAACATCAACCAAACACCACTTACAACTAAGGGAACATGATTCTTGTGCCAGTAGAAATATTTAAAGATTCAAAATTTTTTTCCTCAACAACCACAACTATAAATCTCAAATCAAATAGTACTCTGATTGTCAAATTTAGGTGTCCATAAACTCTGTAAGCTCTAAAAGCTCCAGGAGAAGTCCAAACCCTTTCCTGTGTGGAGAATGTGATGAAACTAAATTGTAACAACTATCCTCAAGAAAACCTGAAAGCTTGGGATCATGGTTTTGACGTCAGAAATCATCTTTGAGAATGCTATGCTTGCCTGTTCTAGGAAGCTTAGGATAATGGTTTTGATGTCAGAAACCATCTTTGAGAATGCTATACTTGCCTTTTCTCGGTGACTTTCATGTGTATACAACAATAGCTACATTAAAGCCAATCAAGCAAGTGTTATCTCTAAAATGGTATTAGCAATTCGGAATAAGCAATTAGGTAAGAATAAAAGATTGGTAGCAATTTGAAAATTCATTAGTTGTATGCCTAGAAGATGCTATGGTTTGGTGAGTTCTCATGCCAGAACTTGCAGTGCATAAAATTTCTGTTTACATTAAAAATAGCTTGCTTAATGTGTGGCCCACTTGTGCACTCAAGTATTTATCCAACAGTATTCTTTCACCCAGCCTTTACTCAGTAAACAAAGGAAAAATGCAAAGTTTTGCGATGATGATGAATTTTCTGCTATCAAATTTAGAGAAACAAAATATAGCTGAGATCAGTAGCATGTGCTAAGTGAGGTTCTAGTAATACATAACCACATATTTATTGAAGATGAGTTATTTTATATATGGGGTCAGTAAAGAGTTTAGTTTCTTACGGCGAGAGCGGCGGATTCGACGGCGGGAGCGACGGTGGGTGGCCCGAATCGGGTAGCGGGAGCCCCGGATTTAGCTATGGAAGGCTTAGATCTGACGGTGAGTGGCTCCGATCGGGCAATGGGAGCGGCGGATCCGGCGACAGGAGCGATGGATCGGACGGCGAGTGGCTCGGATCGGGCGACGGGAGCCCCGGATCGGGCGACGGCAGGCTCAGATCAGGCGACGGGAGCCTCATATATGGTGCTGGGAGCTCCGGATTCGGATGCGTGCGACGGCGGCGACGGCAGGACGAGGGGGGGGCGCCGAGGTGGAAGGGAGGGAAGGGAGGGGGGAGGAGAAGGAGGGGATGGCGGCGAGTGGCGGACGGGCAGTAGGCGGCCACCGGCGGGACGCGTGCGGCGGCGGGGGTGGAGGAAGGCGGGAGGGAGGGAAGGGAGGGTAAGGGCTTCACGGGGAGGAGGGGGGAGGCGAACCCGTAGCGACGGGCTCCGAGATGGGGGAGGTGGACGGCGGCCGACGGTGGGACTCGTGCGGCGGTTGGGGAGGGGGCGGGGGAGAGGTGGGAGGGAGGGGAGGGAGGGTAAGGGTTTCACGGGTAGGAAGAAGATTCATTTGAGGGGGGGAGGGGGGAGGAGGTTAATAAGTTATTGGATAACATGTTAATGGGTTAACGGGTCCTTAACGGATTCTTATTTTATTTCGCTACGGTAGATGCCATGTCAGCTGCCACACAGGACAGAATCAAACGGCGTCTGCCCTGTTTAACAGTAAGGATCAAAGGGAAACAAAAATGGAAGTACAGGATCGGTTTTGCAACTTTTTAAAGTTCAGGGACCAAAGTGACATAGCCCCCTAAGTTCAGGGGTTAAAACTATAGTTTAGCCAAAATAATTCATACATATGATTGACTATGAATATATATGTTTGCACAAAACTATGTTTATTTGTGTATATAGAGATTTGAGCGTCTACATATAACTAGCCTTTGAGTGAGAACCATGTTCACAGCTTCTTTTAAAATTTATTCATTGTATAGACTATTATATGAATTATATTTATGTTATATAAAATATTTATACACTAAGAAATGAGGGCAGGTATGGGTGGATAGAATAAATTTTTTGAGATGCTATATGTGACCTTATGTTTGTATAAATCATTGAAGAATCATGGAATAGTGATTGGTGACCTTATATGCTTAAGGATAATTTTTGTTCATCTGAATTCTTATATGACCTTATGTCATTATGAATGACTATCTAAATTATGTCATATGATCGTATGTTCTTGTGAATCAGTTGATAATTATTTGATCTCTGATACATTTTTAAACTCATATAAATTAATTGGTGCTCTCTTAATTGTGATGTGATACATATTTATAAATCAATATCCGAATACCCTTTGCTAGTGGGGTTGATACCAGCCTCGTATGCTGGCCACATATGTGATTTGCCTTTAATACCTTTACTAGCAATTTGTTTCTCGACTTTTTAGCTATCTATTTTTCGGCTGTCTAGCCATCTACTTTTCAATTATTCTAAATAGCTACCTAACATAGTTATTCATTGATATACATCCATACATACATACATATATATGTATGTATGTATGTATGTATGTATGTATATATATATATATGTCATTCATTCTTGAACTTTAATTTTACTACTATTGAATACTTAAGACGATTATCATTGACAGTTCTTATTGTATATTGCTTTACTGTTATGATTTAATGATTTTATATTTTAGTGCTTTATGAACTCTCTCTCTTATGCACATACACATACACACACATATATATATATTAAACTAATTAATAGCATTGCTCTTTACTTATCCTCACTTGCTATATTTATTCATTGAGTAGATCTCACCCCTCACAATATTTTCTCACAACTAGTCCTTGATCTAGTAGATGAGTCACATCACTTTGGAGTTCTCTTTTTACTTTTTCATAAACTAGTACCTCGCTCTTTAGGCTACACTGGCTAAGTTGGGGATGCTCTTTTTGTACATCTCTTAGTTTATATCTGCTATATATGTAGAACTCCACAATTATCATATAAAATGAACTTCATAAATTAAGAAGGCAACAGGATAGATTCAGGGCAAATGATACATTCCCTATCTTTGACCTGGCTCTCGAACCCCGTCCGCCATCCTTACCCTGATCCCTAAACGGGAACTAATATTTCCTACTATCCCCATTCCTATGGTTCTCCATCTCCATTTATTTTGTTTTTAGAATTAGGTTGTTAGATTTGAGCTTAATTTTATTATATAAAAAAATATATTTGAAGCCCAAAATCTATTATAAATTGGTGGACATTTAAAATAATTAAAAAGAACCTAAATCTAATATATAAGAACACAAAACCAATATTTATATCAGGAGAAAAATGATTAGGTTTTGGGATTAAAAACTCAGTCCCTATCTCCATCCCCGAGCTCGAAGGGTTTCAAAAATTCTCCCCAACCCCACCCCCATCTCCATTTAATCCTTCCAAATCTATCCCATCGAAGCCATTCCTTGCAAGCATTAGATTTTTTCATCCCTATGGCATCCATATTATAAATACTTCTAATCTAACTCTATAGCCATTATAGATATATGTAAGTGTATATCTGTGCAAATACCCCTTTTGATGAGTATGTGTTCTAGATGTTAGTATCTTAATTTGATATTAATTGTTTGTGATCATCAGGCTGTTTGAGGCTTATGTGGGCCAAAATGAATTCTACTTATCTTGGTTTTTATGCCTGTTATGAATCTCTAGTTTGGATCGTGATAATCTCTCTGGTGAGAGAGCTCTACCATCACCATATATATTATCACCCCAAGTTTTACCCAAAAAAGACAAAATGGGTCAATACTTCAACTAGAAAAATCACCGCAATTATGAACCCATAACTAGGAATTACTAGGTACTTGTGGAGGAAACTACCATTATCATGGACCCCATAGCTACAAGAGAGGTAGCAAATTGGAATTTCATAATCTAACTAAGAAGGGGTGGATGAAAGGGGCAAACAAAGGCTTTCAATTGCATAGGAAGGAAAGACGAGGGAAGGTAAAAAGAGGAATAAAAAGAAAGGCATAATTGCTCAAACTGTGGAAGGAAATTAAAGCTAAGAAAAGGATCTCAAACACTTTTGAAAGAGGCAATGGGAAGAGGGGTGGTTAGAGATGGGAGGTGGGAAAGAAGCCCAAAAAAAAGGAAAAAAAAGAAGAAAAGCATAATCCCTTGCCTCTAAAATTGAATGGCCTTAGATTTCTCAAATAATAGATGGATCAAGGAAGGAATGAAAGAAAAGGGGAACCTACCAAGAAGAGTGAAAATGGGGCAAAAGAAAGGAAAGGGTGGTAAGAGGAGAGCAAAGGGGAGGGGGGGTTGAGGGGAGAGGGCAAAAGAAGGAAGGGAGGAGGGAGGCATGAGTATAGGTGAAGATGGTCAAGTTGGGTCAATTCAAGATCAAACCTGGAATCAACCCAATTAGATTTGATTTCAGAGTTTTAGATTAAGAACTAACCCAACCATATTCCACAACCATCCTAAAACCAACCCGATCTAATTGGTTCAATTTCGGATTAGTTTCGAGATAGAACTATTTTTTTTTTCTCTTTTTGTTTGACACATGTTTAATATCTAATGGTTAATTTTTTTCTTAATTGCTTTTAATAAAAAGAATATACATAGTATTTGTTAACTAATTTAATACTTCAAATCTCTTAGTAGCGATGGTAGACAACTCATAATGTTTATTATACATCTTAGGTTCAATTCCTAAGAACACTAATCCATTGCTCACCCCTAGGCATGAGGAGAGAAAGAAAAAAAGGTAGAGGCAAGGTGCAAGGAGATAAAGGAGAAGGTAAGGGGGTGGCAAGGATAAGAGTGGCAATTCGGCCAAGTTCAATAGGATGCGAATCAGTTTAAAAATTTACAAAACTCATACTTAAATCCAACTTTTTTATTAAATAGCTAATCTAATCCAAATAACCTATTTATTAAAAGGGGCAAATTAGGTTAAATAGGTTAAGTAGGATTTTAATGGGTTAAATGGATTTAAAATAAATTAATCAAAATAGGTTAAACATATCTAAGTTCTAGAATTGAAACTGACCCATTTAATAACTAGGTTTAAACATGTTTACTTATTTATAATTTAAACCAATTTATGCTGAACTCAAACTTGCTTAAAGTCAAGTTGTAGGGTGAGTTGACAGGTTGAATTATAGATTGGTACCTTTAGACACTCCATAAACCTTTGCCAAAAAGCACACACATATACATGAGTCAAAGTAAATACAAAAGATCCTCTCCCGATGCAAATTTTGTGTTGTTAGGCCAACAAATTTTGTGTTGCTAGGCCAGCAATTTTCCTATCAATTATGTCCCACTCACCCCACATGCAATTATAGAGCAAATTGGTAGCCATTACGGTAAAAGATTGAAATCTAGTGAGCTGACTAGAAGAGTAAAATTCTTTTCTTGGAGGAGATTAGTATCCTGAAGAAAGTGTTTGGTATGGAATAATTCATTTACGATCACCTTTGATTCAGGTAGAAGTGATAGAATCACTATATTTAGTTGCACCTCAGTAATTTTATATGATGGTGATCCTATATTATTTTCACCTCTCAAATCATCACCCAACCTAATAACTCCATTTCTATCCATGAGGTTGAATATCCAAGATCACCTTTAGGTAGTAATCTTGACTTGAAATTTAAGAGCCAAAATACTTTCATCCATCTAAAAAAAGCTTGATATTATTTTTCATATAAAAATAATATAATTTAATATTTACAAAAATATACTATAATATTATTATAATATCATGTTATATAATATAATAATATAATAATATAATATATGTATAATACTATATCATAATATAATATTATAAAAATAATATTATAATTTAATCTTGAGATTATAAAAATAAATAATATGAGATAATGGTAAATTATCATGGTTTTGTAAAATATATTAAATGTGGTTACTTTTTAATGTAAAGATAGGTTAACTAATTATGGATAATTTTAGTATTTCATAGTCGGTAATTTAGAATTCTCATAGCATATCAAACACAGTGATTTTAGATCATGATGAACTTAGATTATTGGGATCAGATCATCATGGTATATATAAGGATCAACTCAGTTGTCTCTACGCTTCTTATGTAATATATGTCCCTTTTTCTCTTACCATCTTGACCAATAGAAGGATTGATAAAAATGAAAAGGGGATTTCTTAGGAAAGGACTATCATATTATACTTCATATTTTGCCTTGGTCAAAGGGCAGGTGGTATCTATAGATAAAATGAATAAGTATTTCCTCTAGTAAATATTCAAGTTTATTTCCCATCTCTAGTGTAAGGAATCTTCTAAGCTACAAGTGACATATATTACTTGAGATTATTTAATCTCTTAGCGTTCGTTTGGTGGAGGAAAAATGAGCCCTTATTTTTCAATATTTAGTTGAAAAGTATGAAGAAAATAGATGATAGAGACTACATATATTTTCTTCTTCCTTATGAAAAAATATTTTCCATGGAAGAGATGGTATTTTAATTTTTTCAGTCTCATAAAAAAATTTACTAGCATCAAAAGTTCAAAATTGCTCTTCTAATTTTGTTTTATTTCATTCTCTATTATATTTATATTATATTACTATAACATCTCTAATATAATATCATATAGTATATTAAATTATATCATATATTATAATATATAAACTAATATTATATTATAATAGATAAATTAGAATAAAATATAGTATAATATAATACTATTATATAATATTATTATAATAGTATAATATTATATATTATTATTTTATATATTATATATTATTATAATATTAATTATTTTTATGATAGTTTAATATTATAATGAGTCAGACTTGGCTGCATTCAAATGTAGCCAAGTATTTGATTGCCTTATCCATCCTTAAATCCACACGAATCTCATAACCATCCCCTCTTTGCCATTTTTTTTCATCTTTGGGATTTATGAATTGTATGAATCCAAAGATGCAGAAGGTGACCAGATTTAAACTTAGCTACATTTAAATATAGTCAAATCTACCTCATATTTAATATATAATTTAGACATAATATATTATAATAATTGTTGCCCAGCTAAGCAACCCAAGAGGGGGATGAATTGGGTTTTTTGAAAATTTTTAGCAAGTATGTACAATTTTGCAAAACAATAAATTCTGTGTGAGTGTGAAGTGTTGATAGCAAGAACAAGTAATAACAATAATAAGAGACAAACACACAAATATAGCAATTTATAGTGATTCGGTGCCAATCCTTGCACCTACGTCCACTCCCCAAGAATCTCTTGGGAATTTTCTCTACTAATCGTTCTTCAAACGATTACAAACCTAGCTAACCCAGCTAGCTTCTTGTTTTTCAGGCACAAGGGAGCCTTTTCTTAGCTTTCTCAGCTAACTTCTTATTTCCGAGCACAAGGGAGCCTTACAAATCACCAATTATGGGTTTGGCACACCCAACACAAGTTTCAACCAAGTTGAAACTCAAACAACTTACAATAAAAGAGAGTTTCAGAAATTACAGCTCATCAATGAGCAAATTCAACAATAAAAGTACTTTACAGTTTTTGAAGACCTTCCCCTTTAAATGAGCTTCTCCTCTTTAAATGTTGGAGTTATGAGCACTTGAAGGAGCTTCTTAGGTAGGTGGAAGGAGTCTTGAATGAACTTTGAAGGAGTTTCAAACTCTGTAGCACACTTTCTTTTCAAAACAAGAAGATTGAAATCTTTCTTGATTTTCACTTGATTTTTCTCTTTTTTTCCCACTTGTAATCCCTCAAAAATACTTCCAATCTCTTACTAATCCATCCCATTTACGAGTATTTATAGTTTATTGAAGGATTAGAACGTTAAACTAGCCATTTGTGACTGTTGGAAAGTCAGAACTAGTCGTTACTGCTGTTCCCAGAAAGTTAGTCGACACTGTAGTCGACTACTTTTGAAAAACTGTCTGTCCTGACCACAGTAGTTGACTAACTTGGAAACCTTCACTGTTCTGGCCACAATAGTTGACTCTGGAGTCGACTAACTTAAAATTGCTCACTATTTTGCCACAGTAGCCGATTGGTTAGTTGGCTAACTTGAAAATACTCACTGTTTTGCCACAGTAGCTAACTAGTTAGTCGGCTAACATGGAAAAACTCACTGTTAACACTCTTGTGGCATAGTTTTGACTTGATAGCTTGCAAGGTAGTCGGCTAATGGCTTCAAACTTCTATTGTAAGTATTAGTAGCTACCGTGGGAGTTGACTAATGCCTCCAAAACTTTAAAACTTATTTCATAAACAAGAGAACTCATTGAGATGAAAAAAATAATTGCTTTAGCTCTCATAATCTTGAACTTTCTTTAAAAATCTCCCAACCATCTGAATTTTATTTGATTGAGGCTTGAACCATTCTTAGTTGATCTTGGTCTTCTACAAAAATTCCTCTCTTGAACCATAAACCCATTTAGAAGCTTGGAAATTATTTTTAATCATCTTAGTGGTTCATGTATGCCTGCATTTCATCATGATTCTTTATAAAACTTATTAGTAACTTACTTAATTATTTTGTGATCATCAAAATCAATGTGAGGTCAACAATAATATATATTGCATACAATATAATAATAGTATTATTATATTATATATATATATATATATATATATATATATAATGTAAATAAATTTTTAAAGGTATTTTTGGTTTGTATGTATGATGATCTTTTATTTTTATGATATAACAAATACAAGGATCTATAATCATTGATGAATACCTTATATTAAATAAGATGGTGTTAGATCATTAGTTTATTGGTAATTAACGAAAAGGTGACGACAGAGCGTGGTTAACCAAACGGCGACGAGAGAGTTAGGTTACAGCTGGAGTTCGCAGCCTTGATCAGCATGATGAGAGCGTATCTTCGGATAATCTAAACTTTTGATCGAAAGATTCCGGACGCGTTTCTTAACGATGTGGACTCGTTTTTTTTAACTCCAATGCCCTGATTCCCGTCTTGATGCGTGGGGATAAGCCCAAATTAATATCACCACTTGATCTTTTGCTTTCCTTCTTTTTTTTTTTATTTTTTATTTTTTTTTTATTCCTCATTCGAAGGTCATCGTCAAATGTAGCAAGCACCACGGAATTAAATAGGGAAAACATGAGGATGGACATTAAGCACGTCACCCTATCCCCCCACACGGCATGCTCCCTTCCGTAACGTGCTTTGCAAATGAACTCATTAGTACCCAAACTCCACCACCTTAGCTTCTTCCTGAGCTGGCTAGTGCATTCGTTTTAAAGGCAGCACCTTTCAACGGTACGGAGTAAAAAGTTATCGTTTTATAGCTATCTATCATATTTAAATTTGAAAATATTATCTTATCCAATGGTGAATACGTCAAATAATAACCATTATACATCATTTATCGGCTGTTATAATAAAAAGAGTGACCCGCCCCACATTTCATGAAGGGATTGAAATGAGAGTAAAGAGGATCAGGCTTCTCCAAGTAACATACATATATATGAGAAAAAGAATGGTGTATCATTAAAATTACTGAAACTTGATTAAAAAGTTGGCCGAACTGGTTATCTAATAACATTATTAAAAGTAATAAGACTTTTTTTGTTTTGAGAAAAAGAAATTTGACGCCTGGGATCAGGCCTTAATGGTGATATGGTGCACATTTGGAAGGAAAAAATAGAAATCTTAGAATTTTCACCTTCAAATCCTTTTCAACAGGTGTTACCTTCTTAAAAATTCTACGCTACTGCAACTCTTAAAGCTCTATGTCTTTAGGCAAGTCAGACGCCTCATGGATGAAGCAAGTTCCTTCTTCCCCACCATTACATCAAAGAGAGAGAGATTTTGATGACCAAACCTTCGTCCAGGAAAGAGTAATACGGAAAATGAAAGATCAGCTAACGTGCGAGCGTGGTTGTTTAACGCGATAAGCAACTCCAAATAATTAATTCCTTATAGTCGATGCCAACCCAATCCCTTGTCAAAACTCTCCACCTCCGTTGCTATAAATCCCCATGGGCTTTCCTCTCTGGACGTAACACCAAAAACTTGTTGGTCAATCGGTATCATCACCTCCTCCCTTCTCCTGCTTCTTCCGCTCTTATAGCTTGCATCTCGAGATGGAGTCCCCGTCGGTGAACGACCCTTCTCTGGCCACAGAGGCCTCCAACGCTCCTGTCACCATTGAACGCAAGCTCAACCTTGAGCTCGAGGACCAACTCTTCAAGCCATGTACAAACTTCTCTCTCTAATTGCCTTTCTTTATCTTTTTTGCTATTTATCATTTAATGGGGATTGTGAGTTGATGTGTAGATCTTCCTCGGGCACTGGTGGCGGTGGATCCGAGCCACCCAAATGGGACTGAAGGAAAGGACCCCCGTAACATGAGTGTACTCCAGCAGCACGTAGCTTTCTTTGATAGGAATGGCGATGGGATCATCTACCCATGGGAGACATACCAAGGTGGTGACTTCTCTCTGCTTAATTAGAAAGCGTATCTGATGATATTTCCTAGTATTATCACTATTTTTTTTTCTTATTATTATTTTGATATGTTGGTAAATCTTTCTTTGGTGTTATCACTAAAAACAACTTTGAGAAAGCAGCAAGGGACTTTTAAATTTTTTTCTGAATGTTTGTTGTTTTTGTCATGGCAGGTCTCCGAGCTGTGGGGTTGGGATTCTTCACATCGATCTTCGCCTCTTTCTTTATACACTTTGGATTTAGTTACAGAAGCCAAGATGTGAGCCTTTTTTTTTCCCTCATGAGTTATACCTGTTCTCGTTAACTGGCTAATTATACATATATATATATATATATATATATATATATATATATATAGTGTAATATTTTTTTGGAGTTAAACACTAATAATACGAGTCACTTGTTTCCTCAGCAAAGCATGCGGCCAACTCAATCATAAAAGCTAATATAATATTAAGGTTACATTAACGAGTGCCCCTAGGTTAAGGGGCATTTAATATCCCTTTAACTAGTTTTGCACGAAAGCAAAGGAGAAGAGAAGGAGAGATGTTTAATGCCTTAAACTTATTCAATGCTTTAAAGAAGCAGTATATATATATATATATATATATATATATATATATTTGGATAGCGAAAAGGTGAACAAAAAAAATCTACAATCCTTATACTACTCTATCATTGAAACTATTTTAGCATCAAAACAAAATCAATTATGATATAAATTTTATAGTTTAGAATTTTGTTTAACTCTTTTGCCATCCAAATATGCATTTTTTTTTTTTGATTATTTCTTTAAAGCACTGAATAAATTTAAAGCATTAAAGCTTCTTAAAGTCCATCCTTTTTTTCCTTTATTTTTTGTGGAATGCTGTATAAAGGGTTATTAAAAATCTCTTAATGAGTGTCCTTGGGCTACTCATTAACAAAACCCATAAAATATGTTTGGAGATGATAAAATTTTTTTAATTTTTTTCTATGTTTTTGGCAAGAACAACATAAAATTTTGTTCCTTGTGATGGCTAATTTCATTAAAAAAAAGATTACTTATCACATCAGAATAAATATTTTTATTTTTATTATGATTGGCTGCTATTTTATTTTATTTTATTTATTTTTATTTTTAAAAATGATTACTATGTTTTTTAAGAGTACAACTGTTCTCTCTAATTTTTTATCTTATTTTTAATTAAATAAAAAAATAATTTTTATTTTCTTTTATTTTTTATCTAATCCTTATGTAATTCTATTCTTGTCCTATGTATTGAATGCAATCGTAATATTATAAAGCTAATGGGATAACCTTTCTCTTTCTTTCTTTGCTACATATCCGACCCCATTAATTTTTAATGCAGCATTCTATTTCTTCTTTACGTAAACAACCTCTCTTCTTTCCTTCTTCCCCACGTGTTTAACCCTTCTCTTGCCCTTCCATTTAAAACCGCTGGCCACGCTTTGGAGCACGTACATGTTCTAATTGAATTTTATATTTTTTTAAATATTCTTAGCTCTTAAATCAAAATATCCTATCGATAACTTCAAATTAGATGGATTTGTTGCTGCTGACGCTTTCTTTTATATGTTCTGACTAAATAACTTATAGCTCATGACAACCCATTTAGATTTAGTAAGGCACGTTACATTTTAATACAGTTCTTATTAAAAAGTCAAAAAAACAAAGAGAAACTAGAAAATAAATAGTAATTATATTTTATATTATTTTATAAAATAATAGATCAATTTATATAATTGATTTATAAATCATATTTCTAAAATTTGAAAATTTATTCTTACTTTTTATTTTTAAGATTTAAATCAAAAATCATCGTTGCATCGCACAAGCATATACATACATACATATATATATATATATAGTTTGTAGAATAGTTAATCATATCTGCTTTCCAAAAAGAAGTCATTCATTGCTAAATAAGTGAAGTTTGGTAATAGACTATTATGTTTAATACAACAATAAAACAACAATAAAATCTCAATCCTGTACTAACTAAGATTGATTATATGAATCTTTTTCCTTTATTCTACTTTGTTTTGAATTAAATTTTCTATAAAATATAAAAATTTAAAATTTTTATATAATTTTCGATCCATCTCTATCTCTTTTTTCTTTTATATATGTCAAATCATTTTTTCATATTGATGCATTATAGGTCTATGTTACAAATATTCAAACCATTTGAGCTGTCTTTCTCTCAATTTATCTTAAATTAGTGCCACTTCATCTTTTATGAATGGCTTTACTTTTTTATTTTATTTTTTCTTATATTATCATATATATTTTAATATTCTTATTTTAGCCATATTTACTTTGTGTATATGTAATTTTTTAATTGCCCAACATTTCATACTATATAGTATAGCTGATCTTATGGCTATCTTATAAAATTTTTCTTTCAACTTAGCAGATATTTTACGATTATATAATATTTCAGTTGTACTTCTTTATTTCATCAAACCTGCTTTAATTTTATAGATAATATCATACTCAATCTCTTCTTTCTTATTAATAATCAATCATAAATATAAAAAATCAGCACTTTTAGGAACTTCATTATCTTTAATTTTTTATTTTATTTTATCTTTAATTATATTAAAATTGCATTACATATATTTTTTCTTTATCCTACTAGCCTAAAACCCTTAAATTTTAATATATTTCTTTACAATTTTAACTTACTATTAACTCTAGTCTTAACTTCATCTGCTCATACTGATCATCTATAAATTTAATGTCATATCTAATTTTCTATTAGGTAGCTGCAATACAAGATGTAGTTTAAGAATTTATATGAATTAAACATCATTGTTTTAGCCTTTATTAGGACAAATGAGGTGAATACCTCTTATTGTTCGGCATTGACAACAACTTTCTGTTTTCCCTACTTTTTAGAAAAAAAGAATAACAAATAACCATTGAACGCAATAAAAGTTGAGAATGGTAACTATGAGGAAGCGGCCAAGCAGGGAACAAAAGTGGTTGCAGAGACCAATAATCCATGCATTCAAAATTGTCTACGAGTTTGGTAATAACCAAGGACGTGTGTCTGCGAGCATACTGAACGTAGTCTTAGAATATTTCATGTATACCTTGGAATGTTTTCAAGCATGTATTTAAATATTCATTTCAGAAAGTAGAGTAAAGAATGCATACGCTTTTGGTCACCTAGTTGACATTCTGTAGCGTCTCATTAATTATACTTAAAAGGTTTTGTCTTTGTAAAAAGATGCCGCATAAAATCATCAGAGATCACCTCATGAGACAAATCACCTGGAGAGCCCTCTCCTGTGAGCGAGCCATTGAATGAGAGGGTGTCAATTACTTAAAGATTTATGTTCTCTAGCACTGATTTATTTCTCCAATATAGGGATGGTTACCTTCTCCTCTTTTATCCATCCGCATAAAGAACATCCACAAATGCAAGCATGGGAGTGACACTGAAACCTACGACACTGAAGGAAGGTCTGTTCTTGTTCTTTCACATGCCCTGGAATCGATTGGTTTCCTCCACACTTTCATAGAAATTTAAATGATGTTGTGAATTTGATATTTATGCAGGTTTGAGCCATCAAAATTTGATGCAATTTTCAGTAAATATGCGCGAACGCATCCTAATGCTCTGACTTCAAAAGAGATATCCACAATGCGCCGAGCCAACCAGAATTTTTCTGACTTCATTGGATGGTGAGTATCTGATAACAGCTCAAGCATCGAAGCCACATTATAAAAAGAAGAAAAAAATAGGGGGTCACATGTCGCATCCCATCAACAATTCTCAACTTTTGGTACCCAAGATTTTACAATAATTTTCTGAATATAATCTACATGGTGTTTTACTTGCGATTGAGAGAAGAAAAGCCTTCAGCCTGAGGCCATCCATGATTTTCTTTTCATTTTCTCCTGTGGAAGGAAGAGAGTTGGAAACGAGTTGCAAATTTAATCACTGTTTCAACTATGAGTTATATATCTTGGCAGGATCGCAGCCTTTGCGGAGTGGCAACTTCTTTACTCTATAGGAAAAGACGAACAAGGTCTGCTGCACAGGGAGACCATCAGGGGAGTCTTCGATGGCAGCCTATTTGAACAGCTGGAGAAGAAAAGAGCTTCCAAAAAGAAGAAACAAGATGATTCGCGTTAAAAGCCATGCCAAATGGGCTTCAAGCTTCAGCTATAATATTCACCATCTCAACTTATATCAAACAGTATGTTGTGAAACTCAAGGAATAAAAGATCAGCTATAAACCATGCCATGTATGTACTTAGCTCTGCGTATTGGTTTGCTTGTAATAATTCTATAACAACGTTCATGCAACTTGTTATAGTCGAAATAATGACTGTTTACTACGTTGTAATCATTTGTCCTGCTTCAACCATGCTTGCTTTATGGATGGTTGCATGCTAATGAGTGCAGAATCTTAAAGCTATTACATCAATGTGGCTGGAGACATCTCGGGGCCACAATTATCACCACACAAGTTCATGGTTGATTGCTTCCTCCCTAGCTTGTTGTGGGACATCTAATAAGACAAAAATCTGCCATGCTCCTTGATGCATCTTATGCTTTGCACGTGCCCAACCAAAAGTACCATCCACTGATTTTGCCTAAAGATTCGGTCTGCCTCCGCCCTGTGGCCTCTGCCACCTTTACTTCCTCTCACTCTCTCACCACCTCATCAGCTTGCTTCCAAACTAAGCATACATCACTTGTATAAACCTCCAATTGACGAACCCAAAGAACGGCACCTCAAAATCCAATCCAAGCCAATGTCTCCCCTCTCCTCCCTCTCACTCCTGCTCAGCTACTCTCTTCTTGTGTCCGCCGCCGCCGCCTCCGGCGACGACTCCACCTTGGTCTACGTCGGCTGCTCCGACATCAAGTATGATCCGAACTCCCCCTACCAGTCCAACCTCGACTCCCTCCTCGCCTCCTTCGCCAACGCCGCCGCCATCTCCTCTTACTCGAATTTCTCCTCCTCCGCCGCCCCCGCCTCCCCCATCCTCGGCCTCTACCAGTGCCGCGGCGACCTCCCCCTCACCGACTGCGCCACCTGCGTCCGCTCCGCCATCTCGCAACTCTCCACCCTCTGCCCCTCCGTTGCCGCCGCCACCCTCCAGCTCCGCGCCTGCTTCCTCCGCTACGGCAACGATTCCTTCCTAGGCCGTCCGGACACCTCCATCGCCTTCAAGCGCTGCGGCCCCGCCGCCACCTCCGACCACTCCTCCACCATAAGCGACATGGCTCTCTCCGCCCTGGCCTCGCCAGCGGCGTCGGTGGGGCCATTCCGGCTCGGCGTCGCTGGCCAGGTGCGCGGGGCGGCGCAGTGCGTCGGGGATTTGAGCCCGGAGGACTGCGGCGCGTGCCTCGCCGACGCGGTCGGGCGGCTGAGGTCGGAGTGCGGCGAGGCCGAGTCAGGCGACATGTACTTGGGGAAGTGCTACGCGAGGTTCTGGTCGGGAGAGGGTGACGACGCCTCTACGGCTCACCGGCGGTGGTTGTACCGGGCCTTGTGGCCTCTTATGTGCGCGGTGGTGGCGAGCATCTAGTTTAATCGAGTGCTTTCTAAAGTTTGGACGGGCGGGGCTTTCGCTAGCCATTGTTAAAAGACGAGCTTGAAGCGGTTTTGGTGTGTGATTGTAAACTTTTCTTTTACCTTCGCTTGTGGGATACTTCGTTTGTTATTTGTTACGCTGTGCATAGTTTGAAGGGTGATAGGAAATGGGTGTCTCCTTTTGTGGCTTCATAGCTGATGATTTCTTCCATCAGGCTTCCAGTTTGATGGAGATCGAATGCTTTTTCCAAGACTGGATAGTGTTCAAAACTTCATAGTACGATTTGACGCTTGATTAAAATGAAATCTATATTGATATGATGTGTAACACAATCTTACATTGGATTTTGTTTTTAGGATATCTCAAACCGATATAAACAGAATCCAAAATGATTGGAGACAAAACTTGTGTATGATTTCACATGTATACCATCCTGAATTGATTGCATGACATGATAAGAGGCCAAAAAAAACAAAAAATGCCAGACCACAAGATTTCCTTTTTTTTGTTCCCTTGGATAAGAGTTTGGAAGTCTCAACCCAATTTTATTGATGTGAAACTTAGATATTTACATAATGACGTACAGTAGAGGTGGGGCATGGCTGAGATATTTATGCGTTCAAGAAGGTAGTGCTGTCATCTATTCCACCACCCTTTAAACAATAGCATGGAATTAGATCCGTATATCCAAGAGCAAGCTAGGCATAAAAGAACTAGTTGTGGTGATCTCTCAACAAGGTCAAGGCAACTAAAACGTATGGACTTATTTATCCAAAAAAATAAAATGAAATAATAGTAAAAAAAACCAAATTATATCACATTTCGTTCAATCCATCAGGGATATTCCAAACTCTACTGTACCATTCAAGCTTGAAGATCAAACTATCTAAGCTAGTGAAAATTTAAGTTTTATCTAGAGAGTTATTAAGTGAAATGAGATTATTGATTGAGCCTTAAAATAAAACCAAGCCTAAGTGAATGACTCTTCGTAATGCATGATTTGCTACTATTATTCTATAATAGTAGAAATATTAAGTAATACAGTACAAATATAGTGAACGATCTTTCTATTTTTTTTTTTTAAATGATTAGTTTAGTTTTGTTAATAAAATTTTATATAACGCCATGCATTATAACAAAATTATAAATAAATAAGTAAATAAATAACCTTCTTTATTGGTATTGATCAAATGCACTAAAAGAATCTATCATATTCCAATGAGTTACATGGAATTTAAATGTGGGTCCTATTTAAACTCACTATTAGTTAAAAAAATATATGAAACTTATTTTTTTTAGATAGAATGTGATAAAATTGAAATCTTAAAAAATGGCACCATTCACTCACTATTAATCCAATAAGTAATAAAACTTGAATTTTCATATAATTTCATTTATAGAGTTGGAATATCAAGCTCACATAAATAAAAATGACAATGAGCTATTTTACATAACCAAGAGGCAAGAGTAGAGGCAAAGTTATACTTTTGATATTCATAGTTCGTTAAATCAAAGCTTATAATTAAATAAAGAAATGCTATTTAATTTGAATTATCATGATTTTCTATAAAAATAAATAAGAGAGTATCTGCCATTAATATATAATTAAAAGTACCATGTTGATATATCTGATTTTTGGACACCTCAGTTAAAATGCACCTGCTAAGATGTTTTGATGCATCAATTTTAAAAATACCTTGATTCATTCAAAATCAGTGTGCTATTCATCTTGATATTGGTTTGAGATATATATTAGACTTTGGAACCTCACCTATGACCCATTCTGCCATTTCCTCATGCTAGTAGGCCCAAGAGGGGATTGTTGAAAGGTCTCTCTCCTTGTGGATGTCAACTAAGAGAACAATGATTCACATTTTATTCTACCGTTTATTATTTATTTATATAGTCTTTATGAGCTGTAATATAACCCATGAGATGCATGGGATATGATTATTTTTTTATTAATTTTTTTTTATTCTCAACAATTCTTTAGATGCAATATAACAATGCAAATAAAAAATTTTATCTAAAATAGGCCTTCATATTAAAACTTTATTATGAATATTGATATTAATAATATAGGCCTGATGCGATATTTAAAATACATTTTTTTTATTTTATTAATTATTATTTAAATAAAAATATAATAATATAATAAATTATAATCGATCAAAAGTATCAATAGTCGAATATTTGTTGCTATTCTTGAGATAAACTTTGTTTAGAAGCTGTTATTATTAATATTGATGTATAATTTTTTTCTTGTTCTTGAAATATAATGCAATGATATAATAAAGTGTAACAAATAAAAATATTCGATAATAATATTTTTTTTTATAAATTTTAATAATGATTTAATATATTAATATCTGATGTAAACCTAATGATATTTTAACAATACCACCGATTCGTCTCTCTAACCTTGCCCAGCGAAATCCATGGCGGAAGCTCAACGTCGCACTCCTTCAGCCCTCATCGCTTGCATCGTGGCCAGCCTTCTTCTGTGTTCCCTCTCTTCCCCCACTCTCGCCAAGTCTTCTCCTCGCCCCATCACCGTAAGCCTCGGCAAATCTCACTCTCTCTCTCATTCCTATTAGGGCTTCGATTCCGCTCTTGATTTCGTCATCATCGTGTATTCGTTGCAGGACAATGAGATCAGAGAGAAGAAGAACGCTTGCTACGCCGACATCGAAAGGTAAAGCCCCCTCTCTCAGTTTCCCTTGAGAAATTCCGTTTCTCTACCTCTCCTGCTCTTTAATTTGATGAAAAAAAAAGGGCTCCTTTTTGTGTGATTTTTGCCGGAGAAGTGCGTTGTGGGGGTGGAAGTGTAAGTCTTCGATGATCGAGAAGGAAAACTGTGCACTGCGATGCCTTTCTCCGGTCTGTTATGAGCTCATATACGAGAGCGATCCGGTGAGGCCCTAAAAAGATTAAAAGCTCTCTCTCTTTTTCAATTCAGTCTTCTAGTAATTTCTTGTTGTTACGCGTTCTAAGTTAGATTTGCAAATATTTTCTTTGTGTCAGCTGGAAGAGGGGGAGAGAGACTTCGTTAGGGCCCAGGAGTACAAGTACTGCATGCATAAGTAAGAGGAATCGCCTAAATTTTAATATTGCTTGGCGTTACTTTTGTTGTTGAAGTTTTTCTTTTGTATGTCATTAATTTCATTTTGTGTGATTAATATTGAAATTTTCATTTTGATTTTTTTTTTTTAATAGGGTGGGTAGTTTAAGTTTGTAACATTGGCATCAAAAGCTGACAATGCTAATTGGCTTAGCAAGAAATGTTGGAACAATCTTTTAGTGGGTTGATGCCAATGCTGGTGGCCGGTGATCATTTATTTGTGAAGCCTTTCATGATGCACGTTGTTCTCCATAAGTTGAGGGGATCTTGATGGAGCTGGGTTTGTTGTTCTTAATTTACATTGAAAGCTGGAGAATTATGAGATGTAGGTAAAAAAAAATTATGTAGATTGTGCTTTACCAATGTATGCAAGGTTTATTTGTGCTGTATCATCTAGTTTTTGGCATGTTTAGTTATTGTTTGCACTTGAGGGGCGATCTTTGGACAAGATGATTAGGTTTGGAGGCAGGGAAATGATAGAAATTCTCCTTGGGCATTCAACAGTTGTTAATGAAATGAAGTTTATGGGATCATGACATAATTTCTAACAAGTGGGTCTGACCAACAAAGGCGATAGGATAATTCATTTCTAATTCCACATTTGTTTACTACACTCAACTGGTGGATCTTGAGCTATGCTTTGAAAAGAAAAAAGCTACATGGCTATAGCAAGTGATTGAAGTAGGAATTTTCACTTTCTAATGCACAAGTTTCGGTCGGTATTAGATTGTTTGGGTGATCCTGCTTGCAATTGCTTTTAAAGGATTTCTCAGATTTATCAACGCAGTAGAGTTGTTGATGACTTATAAATGGAATAAAGAGTGAGCCAACTGTTATTAAGTTATAGTAAAATTGAAGTTGAAATGTTTCAGAGATCAATGTCAGAAACCAAAAGTGGCATGTTGACCAGACCGGCCAAGACTCACCATTACTAGAATTAGTTGGGATGTTCTTTGATGGCTATCAGAACATAATTTTGGTGCTCTTAACTTCTAAATGAAAAGGATCACTGCATAACAGCCATGTGTTCAGATGATTCTCAGACTTCAAGCAGCTACAGTTGAGGAGTAAAAGAGAAAGAAAAGAAGAGGCTTAAAGAGAGAATACACTGATGTTTTAGATTAGAAGTAGATTACATCTGAAAGAGAACAACTGGCAATAATATTGTTCATTGAGATGATAAAGACTTAAGGTAACCAATACAACAACGCTAGCCCTGCAGCAATTACTAAATCAAAGATATATATATATATATATTAAGAGGACAAAACTACCCTAGGAGTTACACAAATCATCCCTTTGAAGGGTTACATTTTTCATTCGGATATTATTCTACAATGCTTAAATGAAAGCTTCAAAGTTAATATCCCTGACTTGAGTACACCTCATGAACAATTCATATTAACTTTAAGCACTTTCAGCATTCCAAAGCTACTAAAAGTTGATGAATCTGTGCTGAATTTCAGATCCATTCTATTTCCATTTAGAGGAATCAAAATTGTCCTTCACCTCATATTGGTGAAAGTTAAGAGATTTATATGGCAACAATGAGGCTGATGGTGTCATATGGATAGGAATATAAGGCTGACTTATTAAGAAAACAATCTTATAGAAATGGGAACTGTATGTGAAAAAAGAAAATTAAAGCAAGACTGATAAAGACAAAGATGGGTCTGTTTTCGGTAATGGGGATTGTGGGCGAGCCACAAGATCATTCAAAGAAGACATTGGGAAAGGGGAAGCAACAACGGGAATAGGACTGCCTCTTAGTCTTGTGGCTAAAGTATCAAGGGGTGTTATGCATGGACCAATTTAGCAAAAGCTATATGAAAAACCAGACAAGAAGTGAGTGTCTCAACCCTGGTCATGCAGTAGTCATAGTTGGCAGTAGTCAAAGTTGGTTAAATAATTAAAAATTGATCACTAGACCTTGTAGGCACTACCATGAAGTGACCTTTCCTTGGACCAGTGACACCATTACAAGGATGATCTAGTCATTCAGAACACCTTACAAAAGAAGAAAGAATTTCTAGGTCTTAAAATTATTTTTGATTCTCTTATGGAAAAATTAGATTCCTTGCAAAATTGTTGTATTTAGCTGCCATGTATAGTAAGTTGTTAAGCTTCATGTTTGAAAGGGGCAAGTACAAATTGGATTTGTGGTATTATAGCCCTTGGTTTTTGTTGGTAACCATTGAATATCCAAAAATGGAAAATGAACCTTGCATCCCATGCCTCTGGCTACTGAAATAATTTTGTTAAAGTGCCTTCATGCATCTGTATTAAGTATTTGGAGAAATACAATCGTTGTTTATATGCTTCTAAGCCTGCCCTAACTAGGCAAGTCTGATGGTGACCAATAATACAGAGCAGTCAAACATGTGTGTGGAAAGTGATTGTGCTACCGCAACTGCATACCCAATAAAGAATATCCTTCTTAACTGGAAATCTGAAAAAATTTTGTCATGGTTTCTAAATGGCTTTAATTTAAAGCAAATAAGATTCCAGACCATCTGGTTACAATAATTAGAATCATGTTTCAATATCCAAAGTTAGAAAGGGAGAAGAATTTCCGCTTGTAATTATGGGACTTCGACACGATTATAATTTGTTAATATGTAAGAACTAAGTAATATAGATGTTTTCTATTTTCGCACTAAACTATTGTCTACGTGTGAGTTTAGCACCTCAGGCATGGGAATGGACAGAAGGAGTAGGATCTTTGACTATGTTGATGGATGCTATGGTTCATAGTTGTCTACTTCCAGGAATTAAGTAACCATATTCACCGTCCAGGGCCTCGCATCTTCATGAAATTGCTGATGACTGAAAATACATATAGGATTACTTATTTCATAACTCTGTTTTTCTGAGCTAGTTTCTTCTGGTGCTGATCCTTCCCACTTTTTCTTACAAGATGTTGTCAATTGAAAGAAAAGAACTAAAAAAAAGGAAAAAACATGAATATTATATATGCGTGGATGCAACCTCAGTCCTTAAATATGGAGCGTGTAGCAAAATTATCTTTGAGGAAGCTGTTAATTATAAGTATAGTTAATGCAGTTTTGTTTGTTTGTGTGGATACTATGGTGTTTGGTCCACGTTTTCAGTGTCCTTCACACAATTCATTTCGATAATTGTTTATTGCAGGGTATCACTGGGAGAGAGCCTGGATGGTGTAAAGGGAGCCTTTGATCATTGATGTGATTTGAACTGCTTGAACATATCAAATGCTGTGACTTAAGAGGCTGGTCTAGGATGCCCTCTGCCATCTCTGTTGTGTCCATAATTAGCAAGATGGTGGATCGGCTGTTGGGCAGTGGATAGTTTGCTTGTGTGTTCCATTTTGATCTTTGTTTTGGAGCTAAGTTTCTTGTTTGGCTCGAGAAACCAGTGAGACAATGAGTTTATTGTAATAGAAACTAATGCTAATTTTCAAGATTGACACAGTAGACAGACTGAAAACTAGAGCAAATATGAGAAGATAGCAACAGAATTATGTGCGGTTGATTTCAGTCTGTTGCCGTGATATTTCCTCTTGCGTTGTATGACTCCCTTTGAAATGGACCAAAGACCATTGCTTCAAAAATATATGGATCAAAGACCAACCTGATGAGCCCTGGTTAATTGGCATTATTCTAACAGATGGAATGCCAGCAGCCGACGGTGGTTTGGCATGAGTGTTTTGTGGATGTAAGTTCTTTAATTCATTATGTTTAGCGTGCTGGATTCAAAGCTTGACATCTCAGTACAAAGTTCAGCCTGGACGCTGGTTCATCAACATTCTTAGTGCGACATAGGAAGTGGTGGTTTTAGACATGAGTTGGAGGCCAGTTAGCTGCAAGCCAGGTTTGCACAGGGCACTACAGTGATTGATATGCTTGGTTTAGCTAGCTAAATATCAGTGAACAAGGATCAAGTATGCGCCCATCTGAGAATGGAGCTTCCCTTATTGTATTTGCTGGCTTGTTAAATCTTGACCTGTAATAGGTGATGTCTCAGTCATCACAATGATGGAATCATTATCTAGTGAAACGAAGGACACGTAGCAAAAGTTCTCTTTGATGTGGAAATGAATGCTATGTTACTATCACAATGTTTGCTCCAGGGGTTCTTTCATTACCTGTTCTCAGCCCAAAGGTATATTGATAATGACTGTTTAGTTGCTAGTGATGACTTGCAATCAATCATATCACTGTCTATAGAATAATCCATAGATAATGACTCAGCAGCTACTTTCGTTAGGCTCTGAGATCCTTGCTTTTGGACCACGATTTCGTGTAGATTAGTTTAGCTGTGTTAAGCAATGGTTTTAGGTTTACTCAATTTCTCAAGCTAGTTAGACCATCAGGATATTAAACCCAATCATCATGTGCTGATGGTCCAAAATAACCACCTGGGATCCACCTGGCCCCTCTTCTTTATTGTTCGACCGTGGTTATTGTCTACTTGGATTTACTTGTATCTAATGATTCCACTAAAAATCTATCTTAGGGGCCCAAATGCCGGGCAAAGGAGAAGGGCTATTATGTTTGATAAGTTGTTGAAGGGCCACTGGAAGGGCCCAAAGTGACGGCTTCATAAGGTGAAAAGTATCTTGTTTTTCCATCGTCCACCTTGTTAGTGTAACCTCACTATCCATACACGGGTTGAGTAAAGCTAAAAGATCACCCGACGACGCAACGCTTGTGCGGAGAAGTTAAAGCGACACGCAAGCCGTATTTTGCCTTTTTATTTGGCTATCCGCCAAGCTTCCAAACGAACATCCATGGTAGCACTGCTAGGTTCTTCTCTCTTTTTGCTAGGTTTTTCTCTCCATGATAAGGAGTGCGGATTGCTGAGCAGGGGATGCATAATATGGGGTGATGCTGCTGGAGAAGGCATCCAATGGCACTCAACATTCACATGGTGAATACTGATAACTTGATATACTAATAATAAATTTTCTTCTTATAAATAAATAGCATGAGAAAGATGATATTTATTTTTTATTTTTTTATTTTTAAAATATGTTAACATCAAAAGATTAAAATTATTTTTTAATTTTTTTTCTTATTTTTCTTTTATGTCCCTGTAACATTTTAATTCTCTTATAAAAAAAAAAGATTACTTGAAATCTTTATTATCATAGCATTATAGTCAAATTATTTTTTTTTTTTTACATAAAATTACTTTCAATCAAACAAAAAAATACTTACTGTGCTATACAAATTTTTTATCAATCAAATAAAATAAATTTTATTTTTTTCATAAAATATTTTCTGAAAATTATGCTTAATGAAAATTTTTCTCAAGAAAGTATTTTTGAGAAAATACTAAGCAAGTACTTAGCGTTAAAATTGCATGCTTATCTGATGAGGCATGGAAGAATTAGTGTTTGTTCAACTTAAGCTACCATTTAGAGAAAACAGAGATGAGGATTTAGAGGGTATGTTCTTGCTGCACCCTGAAACCGTCCGTATTGCTCTTCTTGAGATTCACGCCACAAACCGTGGGCTCGTGATGTGCTTCGCATGTCGCGTGAGTATCCAAGGAAGGAGCCGGTTGGGATCGGAGCATGGTTCACTGGTAACGGCATGAGAGGAGCCGCCTTCTGTCTCCCCCGTCAAAATTAAGTTCGTCCTCACCATTAGTCGGCACGCTCCACAAATTTTTAGACTTTTTACATTAAAAGATGCGTGAAAACACGCTTTTCAAGGACCAATGATTATGGTTTAAAATAATTTGCAATATAACGGCAATGATGTTCTTCGAAAAAATGATATGCCTAAGCTTTGATGATGACATATATTTTAGCAATTAAAAAATAATATATAACGATAAAATAATTTCTGATCCAACCCAGCAACTTAACCTTTAGGTTTGAAGTTAATAGATCCATGAATCAGCCCGACCTAATTTATCTATTAAACTATCTGTGTTTAAAATTTTGGCTCAGTTTACCGATTGGACAGCTCATAAAGACCAATCTAACCTATGTAATCAATTTAAGATCAATTTAATTTATTTATAAATTATTTAACCTAATTTGATCTATTTATTGGACAAGTTAAATTGATTGGATCAGGATATTCTTTTTAATAAAATTATAAATAATATTTTAATGATTAAAATATACTTTTAATTCTTAAATTTTTATTTAAAATTTATTTTTAATCATTAAACTTTCAATTCTTACAATTGAACCCTCAAATGTTATATTTTTTTACATGCCATTACATATAAGCATATGAGATTGATGAACCAGTTATGTGTTATTGTGCAGGCAATCCATGTATATCTCTTCAATCAATTTTAACTTATCTTATACAATAAAATATATAGAAATTAAATTGTAATGAGCGAAAGTTTTAAGATCAAAAATATATTTTAATCTATTTTAATTTTTCATTTGTTTAATGAGTAACTTGATTATATATATATATATATAGTGGTGAATTAATTAGATTCAGATATAGCTAAACTGAGATCCAATCATCTTTTCTAACCTTGAATCTGTATAATTTATAAATTTTAAAGATTAAAAAAGTGAAAAGATTGGATAATATTAAAAACTATATGAATCTAAGGATAATAAAGCTGACTGAATTTTAAACTTGTCTACATTTTAATATGATTAAGCCTATTATATATCTATATAGAGAGAGAGGAAGAAATTTAATTACATTCGAACGTAATCAAGTATAAAATTTAATCATTTTTTTTATTTTAGGATTCATATGAATTTAAAAGTTAAAAATAAAAAATAAAATAAAATAAAATAGTTTTGATATTTATATAAATTTAAGAATAAAAAAAGTTGATTAAATTTTGTATTTGGCTGCACTGAGATGTGGTGAAATCTATACAAATTTCAATTCTATCCGTCCGTGGATCAAGTAGGGCTACGTGACACCGTGGATCAGCAGGACTGTTTGTACTCTGCTTGACCAATGCAGTTCATCGAATGATTGGTTTTGATCTCGAATCACGTGCATAGGTGGCACAGCGGTGGTGGACCCTCTCGCATCATTATTATCCCACGAGGAGGGCAACCAGTGCTCCCATTAATAAATCCTTGTCTCCTTTGGCAGCAGAGACGAAAAGTAGAGGAAAGATAAAGTCACTGACTGCTCGGCTTCGTCTTTAATCGAAGCGACGAAGCCGGCAAGGGGCATCCGAGCCCACAAGCCAACAAGCTTTTATTTCCCAACCCACCGTAGAAAAACTGGGAGAAGAATTGAAAAGGGTTCTCAGTAGGGGGTGTCGTTGGAACGTACCTACATTTTTAACATCATTCTCCAGGTGAACGAACAATCCTCACCAACTTTAAAACGCTGCAGTTAATAACCCTGCAGTCACGCTTAAGTTTTGGTTTGTCCATCAGATGTTACCCACACCAAACTGGAAATTATGACGGACTGCAGTTCAAATCAAATAATCGAACACGTCTAGTCCTCCTCCTCTCTTCCTTCCGAAAGCGACCATTCGATCCGAACGGGGATAGCTTATGAATGTTGGAAAACGAGAGAATGCGAACCGTCCAGCTGCAGTTGTATAAAGATTCATAGTCTTTATTAAAACACAATATTACATCTCTCCTCTAATTTGCCCTTTCTCTCTTGTATTTTATATTTAATCACATTTTAATGCATGCTCACACCCTTTTCTTTTTAGGATGCATACATTGCATCATAAAAAATTAGGATTTTGTTAGGATATTCCAAAGAGTTGGCACATCAAATTTCTCTCATCAATACTGGGCATCCATTAAATAAAGAAGGACTAAGATCATCTAGCGAGGTGTTCGATTTAATGAATCGTAGCCAATTTTAGTCTGGCATATATGAGCGGCAGGTAGCGTGATTGTTTAAAAAATTGAAACATGTTCGGTCTTAAGTAGAGGGCAGGCCCTTCTCATTTAAGTAGAGGGCGTACATTTCCTTTGAGGTGGTGTGCAGACCGTTTTCTTTTAATTTTTGATGTCTGAGGCAAAGAGGGAAAGGAAAGAGGCGATGGAAGGGTTAAGTACCCAAAGTGTGAAGGGAAGAGGTGGCAAAGGATATCTAATGGCGTGGAAGAAAACTAGAAAGACAATCGGTAGTCCTATGGAAATGCTTTGTACTCATAATATTGGGTTATAATATCAAACCTCTTCAAATCAATTTATATAAAACTTTTGCATGAATTATATTCCAAACTTTGGTGGTGTTTTATATTATTGTAATAGTAGTCAATACTATCCAAATTTGAAATGAAAAAAAAAAGGTAAAGGATGAAAAATTGTTTAATTATTTTTATATAATAAAAATTTAATATAGTTAAATTTAAATTTGATAATCTTTTTCTTTCTTAAATTTATAAAATTTATAAATTTTAAAGATAGAAAAAATGGATAAAATGAAATAGCTTTGATATTTATGTGAATCTAAGAGAAAAAAAAAAAAAAAGATCGGATCCTCAATTTAATTGTATTTGAATATAATTAAATCAATTTTTTTATTTTATATAATAAAATAATATAAAAATATCAAAATTTATTGTTATTGCTTGATTTTTGAATTGAAGTACAAATGATATAAAGTGGATGATAAATATTATATTTGATAAATTATGAAAAATTCTTCTTTACCAAGTTGTATCTCCAATCATATTCAATTTGTATAATATGTGTTAGGTTTTTATGCAGAAAATGCAGCACCCTGTTTCCATTAAACTCATAAAACTAGTCATGATTCCAATGAAGCATCCAAACTAAGAAGCAGAAGAAGAGGTGATGAGAAGAAAGATCACTGAAAAATATTTTAGCCACTCTTTTTCATTGTTTTAATTTCTATGGCAGATGCTAGATTCATTCTTAGCCAAGCAAACGCCAATATTTTACGAGAAACGAAGATTCTGATTACAATTCGCAAATCTTGTTGAGGGTAAGAATATCTCCAAACTCTGTCCAAAAGAGATTTTTTTTATAAAAAAATTTTATTGAAATAAAACTAATTTTTTCTGGGCCGAGCCAACAATCGCCGTCCTACGGGATTCGGAGCAGCTGCTCTCATTGACCCTTCCACATAGTTCATGGACCCCAGCCCCCGGGAAACAGAGCCATAGTTCGTTTGCTGTCAGGCGTGGTCCTCGTCATCTCGGGTTCTTCGCGTCTCTCGCGTTATCCCCCACCCCTATTCCTCCAGGTCCCTCTGATCTCCATCAGACGGCGCACTTCGCAACGGCCTCGCTAGCATCACGTCCCAAAGGACGGTCCTGATCGACTAGCTTCTTCTTCTTGTAATTTTTTTTAGAAGAAACAAGTTGCTTCTAAATGTCCCGCGCTCCAATGTAGCTAAACTTATCGGCGATTTTATTTCGACGCCACGTCAGCGGGTGGCCGCGATTCCCTCGGCCAGAGTCGCGGTCCGAGGGCGGCCTGCGTCCAACCGTGACGTCTGCCGTCGAACCGCCGTCCCTCTGCCGTTAGCCTCACGCAAAAGGATGGCCACGGCCACAGCCACAGCCTCCCGTTTCTCCGAGGCCAATAATTCTCTGACACGTCGTTGTTCGAAGCGACAAGGGACAAGGACGCCGTTTTGTCACTCCCTAACTAGTCGCAATCGGACGGTTACAGTTCAAAAGAGAGCGAAGATATCGCGATTAAATTACTCCGCGCCTCATCATAACATCGTTGGCGGTAATTTTTTTTTAATCCTTTTTAACCGTTATAGCACGTGAAGCGAAGAGCCGAACGCTAACGCCGGGTGACCGTCGCTTGTATCCATAAAGCCTCGCTCCCTCCCCCACCACAACGCCATTTTAATTAATATTCGCACCTAAAACGCATCACCCACGATTTCGCTATGCAAATAGAGACACTGTTCATTAAAGCTGTCTTCATAAATTTGTTTTCTTCAAACCACAACCAGCTGGAGTGCCTTCCATTCTGCTTTCATCACCCACCATGTAAGAATGACTAAATTCATGAATAACTTATTCAAAAATTTAAAACTAGAGATGATTTAATAAAACACAGTATAAATTTTGTAAAAATTTAAGTGCTCGCACTATTTCATAATCCATATGGAGCCCAATTTATTCAATTTAAGCTAAAAGTTATCTGGCTAAATAATTTTTTTTTTTAGAAAAGCAATATTATTTTTAAAAAGCTAAAATAAATAATATTATCGGACCTACTTTGGTTCTTCTATCATGAATCCACCGTACATGCAAAGCTGTAGTGGATAATGAAATCTTAAATTATTTCTTCTCTTGTCTAACCTTCCATTTAAGCAATTGAATTGTACGCATAAAAGTTGGTAAGGAGCAAGCTAAAGTTTTATGGTACCAGGGCAAACCCGTCCGAACTCGGCCACTCTGTCCAACTTGTCGCTTCCTTCTCTCTCTTCCAAATGGGCGAGCGCCCCATGAGCAGCCTTCAGTGAATCCGGAGTATGGTCACCGCCCCCCCATGGCTTCCCCTCTGTTCTTCCTTCTTTTGATTCTACTCTCCTTCCTCCCCGGCGGTGCACCGGATCTGATCTCCGACCGCTCTGCCCTCCTCGCCTTCCGCTCCTCGGTCGGCCGGCCGGTGCTGCCGTGGAATGACTCCACGACGCCGTGCTCGTGGCTGGGCGTGGCGTGCGAAGCTGGCCGCGTGACTGTCCTCCGCCTCCCCGCCGTTGGCCTCATGGGCCAGATTCCGGCGGGCACCATCGGCAACCTGACGGCGCTCCGGACGCTTAGCCTTCGCTTCAATGTGCTCTCCGGCGGCCTCCCGGTGGACATGTCTGGCTGCTCCCAGCTCCGGAACCTCTACCTCCAAGGCAACCGCTTCTCCGGCGAGATCCCGGCATTCCTCTTCTCGCTCCAGAACCTCGTCCGCCTCAACCTCGCGGGGAACAACTTCTCCGGCGGCATCTCGCCGGCGTTCAGCAACCTCACCCGCCTCGGCACACTCTACCTCGAGAGCAACCAGCTCTCGGGCGAGATCCCGGAACTGAAACTACCGAACCTGGTGCAGTTCAACGTCTCATTCAACCAGCTCAACGGATCTATCCCGTCTACGCTCCGGAAAATGCCAGCAGATGCGTTCTTGAAGATGGGCCTCTGCGGCGGGCCGCTGGGCCCCTGCCCCGGTGAGATTGCGCTGTCACCAGCGGCGGAGGGGCCGTCAGGTTCCGGGGCTGTGGCGGTCGAGCTGGAGCACAGGAAGAAGAAACTCTCCGGCGGGGCGATAGCCGGGATCGCGATCGGAGCCGCCGCCGGAGTTTTGATCATCCTCATCCTGGTGGTCCTCTTCTGCCGGAAGAGGAGCAGCAGCGCGGGCAAGACGAGGGCGCTGGAGGCGGTGGCGGTGGGCGGGAAGCCACCGGAGGCTGCGACGGCGGCTGGAAGGGATAAAGGGGCAGGGGATGGAGGGAATGGGAACGGGGCAGGGTCATATACGTCGTCGTCGGCGGCAAAGGGGGAGACGGCGGGGAAGAAGCTGGTGTTCTTCGGGAGCGGGGCGAGGCCGTTCGATCTGGAGGACTTGCTGAGGGCGTCGGCGGAGGTGTTGGGGAAGGGCACGTTCGGGACGGCGTACAAGGCGGTTCTGGAGATGGGGACGACGGTGGCGGTGAAGAGACTCAAGGACGTCAACCTTCCGGAGAAGGAGTTCCGGGAGAAGATCGAGGTCGTCGGCGCGATGGACCACCCCAATCTGGTGCCCCTCCGGGCCTACTACTACAGCAAGGACGAGAAGCTTCTTGTCTATGACTACATGCCCATGGGCAGCCTCTCCGCCCTCTTGCACGGTGAGCTCCATCTTCCTACTTTCTTTTCTTTTATCACAATTCTTATACAAACTTACATATTTCTTTGGTGGCCAAAGGTGTGGGGGCTTTGACTGGGTTCTTATTTTTGGCCTTCAAAATGGACAGTGTAGATCTATTCTTGGATACTAATACTGAGTTAGTTTGAATTATTATAGGCTTTTTCCCTTCAATTGACAATGTGTTACTTTAGCTGATTGTTTAGCTTGTATTGCTGTATGTTATCAATTTGATCTGTTCTTTTCCCCCCTTCTAATTGGCCACCTAGTTCATCTGTCCAGAATATGTTCGAGTATCCAGAGGACTTATAATAGTGTCACTGCATTTTTTTTATTTTTTATTTTTCTTGTGTTACCATTGTGAATGGAAAATGGTAATAGGGTTTGAGTTTTGAATCTTCTCTGAGTCTGTCATACTCTTGTCTCTCTTAAATTGGCTGAAAGTGTTTAGGGCTAAACTGAATTCCTTGGTTCTCACTGAAAACATTGGATATTGGGTTGCGGTCATGTTCTTCTTCTTTATCAATATGCTCTGATCATAAATTGAAGAACATTGGTTTTGCTGAATGTTAGAATTCCACCATTATTTTCTCTTGCATTCTAGCAATGGTTTTTGATGATGTGCATGCATGGAAATGCATCCTGGACAGTTTTGAGGCATTTCTGTAACCATTATTCTTTGTCATTAAGTGTTTGTATGTATCGGAAATTGGAATATCCTAGGTGACTTGTTTAGTTCTTCTCATCTGGTGATGGTGATACACAGAATTAGACTATAGTATTGGGAAGAACATGAGGACCATTTCTTAAACCATTGTTCTTGGTGACATTTATATATGCAAATCCATTCAATCTTTGCATAATTTGAGATGCATTTCTCAAACCACACAATCCTCTATCATGTTTGCTTGCAGTATGCCGTGCCTGAGATTGCTTGCATTCGTGGGAATTTTGAGGACTATTTCCCTACCTTATCTCCATTTCATTCATCAATTATACAGGGAACAGAGGATCTGGTCGGACCCCTCTCAACTGGGAGACAAGATCCAGCATTGCTCTTGCAGCAGCTCGTGGCATTGAGTACATCCACTCGACCGGCCCTTCAGCCTCGCATGGCAACATCAAGTCATCCAACATTCTGCTGACCAAGTCATATGAAGCTCGAGTGTCAGACCATGGACTTGCCAACCTTGTAGGTCCAATCTCCACCCCCACCCGTGTTGCTGGCTACCGTGCTCCGGAGGTCACTGATGCCCAGAAGGTCTCCCAGAAGGCTGATGTTTACAGCTTTGGTGTGCTTCTGTTGGAGCTGCTCACTGGCAAGGCCCCAGCACAGGCCCTCCTCAATGATGAGGGCGTCGACCTCCCAAGGTGGGTGCAGTCGGTTGTTCGGGAGGAGTGGACGTCTGAGGTGTTTGATCTGGAGCTGCTGAGGTATCAGAATGTGGAGGAGGAGATGGTGCAGCTCCTGCAGCTTGCCATAGACTGTGCTGCTCAGTATCCAGACAAGCGTCCCACGATGTCTGAGGTGGTGGTCCGGATTGAGGAAATCTGCCGATCAAACATTGGAGCTACAGACCAAGGCCAGCAGCAAGACCACCAGAGCATTGATGATGGTGATGACCAGTCCTCGAAGAAGACTGATTCCATAAAGCCTACTGGGTCTGAGACTTGAGTTACAACTGGTCACAGCCAGCGTGAATTCATGGTGAATCAATCTGGAGCTTGGAGGTGGTTATTTTTCCTTCATTTCTTATGACTGCAAACTGTGCATGCTGCCTTTTTCCTCCATTCTATTGTTTTTCTTCTGGTTTTCAGGAGGGGATTGATGTTTGTGTCTAGAATGAATACCTTGTGTTGATGTTATTCATAGTTTTCCCTAAAGAATCCATTTTCTTTTTTCCTTGGCTTTTGTGGTGGGTAAGACGTGCTAGCAGTGCTGGTTGGGTTGGTCATTGATGTAATTAGCCTTTCTTTTATTGTTCGAAGTTTGCTGTTGTATTGAAAATTTCAGTTGGTTGTTCGCTCGTAAAACAGCAATTGGAGTGTGAGCGGTGCCTCTCTTTGTTCTGTTTGGTGAACCGAAATAGTAACAGTGTAGTCATCCAGGTGTTGGAGCCTCAACGGTGGATAGTATTTGGTCATGGAGTCTGGTGACCAACCCCATGCTTTTGTACCTACTAGAAACAAATTTAGGCAATTTCAATATTTTAGTAGAGGAACATTTGATGTCAGAGGTCCTCTGGAAGGAATGGTATGGCCTCCTATGTTTTATTCTTTTAAATACACTGCTCTATCTGCATTGTTTCGCTTGTTTGGTATACAATTTGCATGTGTTCTTCCAAAAGAATAAAGAAACTCCAAGCAGATGCCTTACCCTTTTATAGGGTCCTTTTGAGTTGGATGGCAATATATATAGACTCTCGTGTTAGTTCCTCAGAGCTAATGCTCATGATTTCCAGACTACCTACTCTTAAAAACAACCTGAGCCTATCTACTGCCTTCAAGTGGGTGGCTATCAACCACCAGAGACGAGGCAAGAATAAAGTTGAAAAGGGATGTAGTTTTATATAATTCTGGTGACAGATGATACTGGAATAAAGACAAACGGGCCATTAGGTCATGTTGAGCCATCTGAAATTTCAGCCATGGTGCAGTAACCTACCAGTGTCCTGACATTAGAAGGTAAAACAACTGGCGGATCTTGGGCTCGAATTGAGCCACCAGCAGACCGCGATGACTTCTCTTTTCAATTGGAGCTTCGGTTTAATATAGGAACATGAGTGTGATGTGGTCAACATGGTTAAGAACTTTGTTAATGGGGACAGGAAACAAGGCTGTTTCTTTGCGGAAAGGAAGGAAAGTTGGAAACAAAGCAAAAGAGTTGAAGACCGGAGTGAGGGGTCGGTGGAGATGCTTAGCATCAGTGACATGTGATGAAGAGTAGTATTCAAAATAGAATTCGGTCTACCATCCTTTCATAAAGAAAAAGGAAAAAGAAAGACGATCCCATCTATAGTTTTTAAATCAATCCAAGAAAGCAACCAACTGTTATGTGCTTTAATGTTTGGAACCCATGTTTTTTTTGGTGTCATGGTCCGACAGGATGGACCAAAGCTACATTCACTCCAGGTGAGACCTGGAGGTATAGTTCACCTAGGATCACATAGATCCTAATGCATGGTTTGTAATCTAGTTTGCTGCTAGCCTCCCTCACGATACAAATTCACGGACTTGATAGCTTCAAAATCTTCTGGTAGACATATAGTCTTGAATTAAGGTATGGATTCTCCTTCTCGATCTTTCTATATCATATTCAGTTCTTATTTCATCTCCCTCACATCTAGATGCAAAATATTCAGGATTATAAGCTTTAAACTCTAAAACTTAAGAGTTCTCCTCCGGGGTCTCTAGGCTATCTTTCTGATCGCTTGGGTTGGCTTGAGCGCCAGAAGAAAACTCTCGATCTTCTTATGCTCTTCTTCTTTTGTAAGAAGGCAGATTGATCGGTTTGACCAAACTAAGAGCTGACTCCTTAGTACCAGTTTTGGACGTCGACAGAGGCCTGAAGCAGTTTACAAGGAGCTGAAGCAAATTCATTGTGCGCATGATGCTGTTCCACCTTGACCGCAGGTTCTTGCAAAGATCAAAAGTTGAGATAAAATCCTTGGAGTAGAGCATGTTGACCGCGAAACATGGTGGTCGGACCTGGTGTTAATTGCTGACAGATTGGTTGAGCGCTGGTAATTGCAATTGGTGTTAATTGGTGACAGACTGGTTGAGCACTGGTAATTGTAATTGGTAGCGAGAGTACGCTTTGTTTACTTCATAGCAAGAGAGTTGAAGGTTCCTGCTATTTTGTTTTATTTGTTTTCTAGACAGAACCAGTATATGGGCTGAGCACTCATAATTTGAAATGGTCCAACTCAACGGTGGTACCCCACAACCTAAAAAAAATTTTAAAAAAAAGGGAAAAAGACACTCAACGATCTGGCTCAACTGGAAGACTGAGCTTTAGTTGCTTCACTACAATTATGCCAAGAACATGAATCAAAATACTACCTCACAAGATTTCCCTTACATTTCATGGTAATTATTATTTGTGTAATCTAGACAAAAATCTATATAAAATATATATCTAAGTTGGATATGTATCAAATACTTAATTATTTATGAAGTTTTATTATTGTCACTTTTAATGTTGGCCAAAATTGAACTCTTCCGATAATGGGTTTGAACTTTTCATTTTCATATTAAAAATAAATATGGATTCTTTTCTTTCGGTACAATCAAGAAGGGGTCATTTGACAGAAGATCTAAAAGAGTAGGCTCCATAAGCATCAGCCTGAGTCAACTGAGCTAGCTGGACTGGCAAAACAGAGATAGCTTCCAAAACTATGTCCTCCTGATGGGTTGCAGATGCCAACTAATCAGCAGGTTGATTTGCCTCATGCTAGGTATCATGAGAAGCCTTGAAAGCCCATACTGCTGGCTTCATCTGCTAAATGTCTTTCAAAATAGGATTTGCAGCAGAATCAATAAGCTTTGTATTCATAATCCAAGAGATGACTGTTAGAGAATCTCCCACTAACCATATTTGAGGAGCTTTGAATCCGAAAACAGCAACAGTCTTTCCAAGCAACATCAAGTTCAGCAGAGGGGACTGAGCAATTTAAAAGCTTTTTGCCAACAGTATATACCAGACAACTTAAGTTATCTCTAAGAATGAAACCAACAGTCACTTCATTTTTTTACAGACCCATCAAAATTAACCTTCAGTACTCTAAGGGGTGAGGACATCCCATTAACATAAACACCAACTGATGACAAGGGGTATTTATGCCAAGGTCACCCCAATGCCTTGACTGAGTGCTAGCTAAGGAAGAAGAGTGGGCCTGAAAAATTTAGCATTGAGATAAATGGTCTGTCTGACAACATCAACTAGCTTAGGCCTTTCCCCTTTGAATAATCTGGCATTCCTCCCTTTCCAAATTAACCAGCCATTAACAGCTAGAAGAGCTTTCAATTTTTTATCAACCAATGGTTGAGCTAAAGAATTAAACAACATGGATAAAGAAGTAGAGAGGAGAACATAATGAACCAAAGACTTCAGCCAAGTCCAACATTATCTAGCAAAACAGCAAGTGACCAAGACATGGTTGCAATCTTCAATGCAGTCCAAACATAAGTCACAGGTTTCCATCTCAACATTGAGAATATCTCTATGGTATAATAAAGACTTGCAAGGAATCCCTTGCTGGGCAACTTCTTACCAGAACATTTTGATCCTTTGAGTTGTGTAGAGATTCCACACCCAATTCAGATTCATAAAGAACATGGAGTAAAATCTTAACTTGATTAGTTCTTCCCTAATATAGTTGATCAGACCAATTTTCTTTTGGGATAGGAATCCTATGAATTTGCTTCATCATTTCAGCTAGAGAAAGCTTCTCATCATTCCAACTTTTTTTTGTTCAGTTATAACTTCAGTTACTTTCCAATTTTCAACATCAATACTCCTATTAAAAAAAGTAGGCCAAGAATTTAAAGGCAAATTTGAAGTTGAAGGATCGTCCACAAAAAAAAAAAAAAAAAAAAAAGGTAGGAACCAGAGCCAAGCATTCATATGAAATTATGCTGAACTGTTTCAGCTTATGTACTTATTTTCTTGCAAATCATCGAACATCCTTTTGGCATGGTGTACCCAGTCCACCAACCTTAAAAGCCTTATTTGGCACTGATGACTCTGGCCCAAAGAGCATGAGGTTGTAGGATTAGCTATCCTGTATACTTAGACAACATAGCCTTTTGTCTAACAGCTAACAATTGAATTCCAAGCCCCCCTTCAGCTTTTGAACTACAATTCGTTTGCCATGAAAGTAAATGCAGCCCTCTCTCATTCACAGAATGACTCCAAAGAAAGGCTTTGAACTTCCTCTCCATCCTATTCAACATACTTGAAGGAATGAAGCAACTGGATATGCAGTATAGCAGCAAGCAGGAGAGCACCGATTTTTCTAGACTCACTCTGCCAAAGAAAGAGAGGGTCTTCCATTTCCAGCTATCCATTTTCTCATATATTTTAAGTGAAAGGTCTTGAAAATTAGCCACAGAAAGTTTACCATCTGATATTGGCACACCCAAATAGATCCAACTGCCGTGCCACCCTTGAATGTTAAAGATGATACAGATTTCAGCTTTGCTCCTTGCTGGAGTTTTTGGGCTGAAAATGATATGGGACTTTGACAGGCTGACACTTTAGCCTGAGGAATAGCAGTAAGAATTAATTATTTGCTTCAAGCTTTTGCTATTCTTTTTAGTTGCTCGCTCTATCAATAGGCAATGATCTGCAAAAAGAATATGAGAGATATTAGGACCCTCTCTACCAGGTTTATAGATTTGAAGTTTGCCCCTTTTGAGTTTCTATATCCAAAGTTTTAGAGAGCATTTTAGCATGAACAAATAAGGAGAAAAGTGGTCATCCCTGTCAAAGGCCCAGCCTAGAGCAAAACCAACTGGGAGGTGAGCCATTTCTTAGAACTGAGAATTTGGGGGTTGTAATACAGGCTTTTATTTAGGCAATGAATCTGTCAGGAAAACCAAAATGATTTAGATCCTTCTCTTCTCCAGTCAGTGCACCATAAGCCGTTTACCAATAGAAGTTTAAATAAGAAATATAGATCGATGGATAAATAGGCAGGCAGAAAATTGTAACAACGCTATTTTTTTGATATCACTTTCTAATATTTTAAATAAATAATATTTAAAAATTATATATATATAATTTATTTAAAATTATAATTTTTTCAATATCTGATCATCTTTTACACTCTTGAATTTATATGGATCTAAACTTGGCTATATTTAAATGTAGCCAAATCGACATTCATATAATGTTGATTATAATTTATAATACAATTTTTATTAAATATTTTAATTATATAAATATTATATAATTAAATTTAAAGAATAAAAATATATTGTAAGCAATCTAATATATATATGTGTGCGCGCGCGCGTGTGATAAAACTGAAACATTTTTAACTTCTTTTCTTATGATGTCATATGTATGCCTATATTAAATAGTTTTTAATGTTGATAAAATCTTTTTTCTTTCCTAAACTGTTCTATGTGTAAGCTGATGGATGAGATTCCAGCATATTCAGCATCGTGAATAATTCGTTAACTACAACATTATAAGCCTCTTGGATCTTGATGAATCCACACCTGCGAAATCAATATTGGAAGGTAATCTTTCTTTCCATGGCATTTAATACTTGGTATTTGAATATTTTTTGCATCAGCCCTTTATATGATTTTTGAAATAGAGTAATAACAAGTAATCAAAGGTATCTCAACATCAACTTTCCCTTAGGTTGGCCATCCACAGGGATAATAGCTTTGACTATACCACATTTGTATATATAGCAAATAATTTATGATTAGTTTTATTAAATTATGTCCACCTATGTTACTTATTATGGTCCAAATTCAAGAATTCATTTTGCCATTTTCTTTTGGTATGAATAACAATATCATCTTTTTCTCTAGCAAGGACATACATTCCATAGTTATCACAGAAAGAATTATAGATATTTTCATAATGAAATGCACATTTCATATCAACAATTGGATGCAAACTACTATACTAGAGAATCACAGGCAGAAGAAGGGAGGCATGCGTATGCTCTTGCAAATTCTTGTTTTTACACTCCATATGTATTCCTTCCAAGCTCTTAAGTTATTGGATGACTTTGCATTAAAGTTACAATTAAAACTTATCCTCACATCTAACTGCCTAAACTATTTTTAGTTTCTTTATAGTTAAAAATGTAACAAAAAAATAAAAAATATCATGCTTTGGTTGATATCAGGCTTAAACCTTTAATTTTTTATTATCATAATCAATCCTTAGATACAACAACTTTATAATTTTCATTAGACACTCAGGCATAAGTTGCTTCCTTCTTTAAGATTAAAAGATATTGTGCTTGGTAATAAGTAACATATTTGTAGCCTTAATTGTCAGATATTTATAATATTCTCATATTATAATCTAATATTTATAATGTTTTCATACCATAATCTTTGTCTCTTCCTTTATTTGATACTTAAGTAGATGCATGCTTATATATATGTTGCTGGAATAATATGATTTAAAACTCGATGTGTGTATATTCTCATAGCACAACTCCTTTTTTCCCTTATTTGATGTTTAAATAGATTGTATGTTCATATATGTTGTAAGAATAGTACAATTTAAAACATGGTGTGCATCAAATTTTAGAGTATAATTTTATATTTTACTTATTTTATACTTCTTTAAATTATGAAATAGCAATATATAATTAAAAATTATTATTATTAAAATTAATTTTTTTATCTTTAAAATTTAATCATACTAGTGCTCCATGCAAAGTATGAGTATATACCTAGTGTTGTGAAAAAATCGAGACTCAATAATAAATGCTGAACAACCTAAACTTGTAATTATAGTTGTCTAAATTGAGTACTAGTCATTATACAAACTTATTAATAAGGGCTTTTCTTTATTATTATTATTATTATTTACATGGTTTTTCAGCCAATTAAACATATCCTTAACTTTTATTACCTGATTAATACAAATGAAATGAGTGCTCAAAATGTGAGGTGGTATCCAACAACCCTAATGAATTAGGCCAATAATCCTATGCGTTGCATATGGAGCAGCTTTGCACGGCTTCAAGGTGAGCTGTGAAATAAACGGTTTCAGGCTCACCCTATTCTTCCGGTCCGCCCATCTAAGGGAAGGCCCAAGTCGAGTTTGGGTCCAAAGGCAGACCACAGTCCGAGCTCCGCGCCGTTCCGGCCCCGGCCGACGAACCGCTCTTTCTCTCTCGGCCCCTCGAATCCCGCCCACAGAACCCGCCGCGGCTACCGCTTTCCACGTGGCTTCCAGAAGAAACGCCATTCGCCTCTTCCTTGTCCCATGTGGTGCTCGCTTCTCGCGATCACCCCTTGCCCTCCTTATCTTTCCTTGTTTTCCCCACCTCTCGCCGGTTCCATCGATTTCGATCTCGAGAGCTGCAGAAGGGAGGAGAAAATGGTGGTGTTTACGGTGACCCGGAAGGAGACGACTCCTTTCGAGGGGCAGAAGCCTGGGACCTCGGGCCTCAGGAAGAAGGTCATGATCGTATCTAGTAGATCTAGGGTTTCTTTGTTCATCGTTTTTTGTTGTAGATCTTGGGATCAATGGATTCGTGGGAGAGCTGGCGATTGGATCTGTCCTTTTTTTTAAAATATATATATATATATATATATTTTAATATAGTGCTGAACTTGGATTATTTTCGCATTGGTTATGTTTCGATCGATCTTGCGTCGATCTTCCCTAAATTAGGGATCTTTAAGCTCGTGAATGAGATCGCCGTAATTTAATTTATTTGATAAGTCTTACGCCCATCTTTGCGACGACCGTTGGGATCTTGGCTATTTGTAAAAAGAAAGCGAGGGATGTAGAAAATCAGGAGAATTTACTGTAGTAGCGAAAATTAAAATTGCTCAAAATATACAAGTTTGTTTTGCACCTGCTCTTTAATTATGTGGTTTTGATTATAAAATCAAAAAAATAACAACACTCACCCTGCTACCTTTTCCAGTGTGAGAGCTATAGAGGCTCTGGGGTAATTGTACAACAGCAAGAATCACGGCTCATCTCAGTTCTCAAATATTTCGTTTTAGTAAACTAAAACTAATCAATTGCTCTTAAAATCTCTACTGCCTGAAAGATGAAGACTAGGCGTGCTTTAAACAGATGGAATTATGGAGGATTAGCCTCCATCTGTTTAAAAATATGTATTATAAGAATATTTTGATCTGTCTTAATCTGGTGGTCTTTTTTAATCTCTATTATCGGCTGGGGTTGATAAGCATTATGACGGTTACTATTCAACCCTTTTGACAAATGTTCGTGCTTTTTTTTTTTTTTTTTTTTTTTTTTTGGCTACAAATTTTAATTGGTATTATTTTTTTCTCAGGTGACAGTTTTTAAGCAACCTAATTACCTGCATAACTTTGTCCAGTCAACCTTTAATGCACTTTCTGCCGACAAAGTGAAAGGTGAGCTTATTTTTTGCCTGTTTCAACATTACTTAATGCTAGTTATACAATGATCTGTGAGAAATTTCTGGATTACTATGTCTTTCTAAATGATGGTGACTAGATCTGTCACAAATCCATAGTTCAATTATGATGTACCTAGACCATTTTTTTTATGAATAAAAAACTAGGAACCAGTCAATGTTATTGGTAAATTGGTTTCCTTCGCTACTGACTCAATCCAGGCCCCTGTTAGTGATCCACGAATGAAAGAGAGGAGCTCCCACCTTCAATGATGCAATGGTTATAGTGATATACCTTAGAGTGGAAGACAGAACTTATTTTTTCTCTTTTTTTAGTGATTCCAATAATATAAGAAGTGGGTAGATATGGAACTACTAAAGAATAGGAATTTCTCATAGAGAGCCACTTGTACTCTAGGATTTGGTTACCAATAAAGGCACTGTTAAACTTGCATTAGAGGATGCAAAATGCAATTTAGTTAAGATCGTGTTCATACTAGTATCAGTAAAAGATGTCTTTTCAATTGACTAAACCCCACAAAATAGGATGCAAAGTATGACTTAGTTGAGATTGTGTTCATACTGGTATCAGTAAAAGAGGTCTTTTCAATTGACTAAACCCCACAAAATATCATAAATTACATCTAGGCGAAATCACTAATTTGGTGAATGCGAATCTGTGACTTTGGGTGTGAGTAGATATTCTTATGGCTAAACCAGAAGTTCTTAAAGAAAAGCATGTTTTTAATTAAACTGAAATTAAAGGAAAAGGAATGTTAATTTAAGGGGAACTAGAATGCCAATTTAAGGGGAACTGTGGTAGGGTGGAAGGGAGTGCCTCATATGACAGCTGAAAGGTCTATGAGAAGGCAGGATAGGGAAATGAAGTCTACCATTTGAGAGAAACTATTGCTCTGTTTCCATGCCATGAAAGGTCTCGAGAGAAAAAGGTGGAGGCATGCCATGAAGGGTCTCGAGTCCCACCATGTCCTGGAGAGGAAAGGAGGACTGTTTAACTATTTTAACATTAATTATTAATTGAATTATGTAACTATTAAATGATACTTTGCATTTAAAAAGCCCCATCAAGTCCAAGAGAGAGGGATGGGGAAGGGAGAGAGAGTTTGCTGTTTAAACATTAATTATTAATTGATCTACCTAACTATGATACTTTGTTATTTTAAAAAAAACATTTTGCTTCTTTTTTTTTTTTTCTGTTTATAGCTTAAAATGTAGTCTAGGGTCTACCACTTGAAAATAGTCCAGAGAAGTGGATTTCCATGCAATGTCTTAATATGAAGAATTTGTATTGTTCCTTGATGTATCTTTTCTGAAAGTTGTTGTCCAAATATTGAAATGTTTGCTGGACTCCCCACTTAGACTTGTCCTTTATTCATTCTTATGATGTCCTTCCTGTTATGGTTTGCTCTAAACTAAATCTTTTGCTCCCTACACAATATATCCAGACGGTATGATTACAACACTCACTATGACTGGGACTTGGTCAAGAAGTTGAAATGGCACATTTTCAGTTATCAAGTTTGCTAAAATTGTTGACATGGACCAGTTTAAAATTGAAATTAGACATTATCTAAGAAAAAAGGGCATACTATCTGAGATGGTGGTAAACTCACCTTGATATTCCAGCAACAGGAAGTAAATGGTGATTTGTCAAGAAAAAAAATGTCTACCCTATAGATCTGTTGGGTTCCTTTTGTTGCATCCTTTCCCATAGTTCAGTTAGTTACGTCTTTAATTTTCTATCTTTTATCTCATTGATCTTACAAGACCTTATAATCTTCTGATGACCTCTGCTTGCTCATATGTAACCCAACACTCAATGGAAGTTGATAGATACTACACTTGATCCACTTTGCTGCATGAAAAATATGACCATTATCTGGTTCTCAACCTGCAAATTTCTTATGTTGCAGGTTTTCCTACATACTTCTTGTTGACACCAATCATGTGATTATTTGAAAAAAAATTGTCATCATGCAATAGCCATCAGCAATTAGCTTTATCCCGGTGATTCTGGGCTGGCATAAACCTTTGGAACTGTTGGTTATTGGTGCAATTTCTGCTATTTGGTTGTATCAAATGTATTATGCTTAAAGATGTCGTTCACTCAGAGCCTAATAGGAAAGGTCTTGAGGCTGGCTGCTCAGAGCCTAAACCCTTGTGGTTGGTTCCATACCAAAAAAGAAAACAAAGGAAAAGAAAAGAAAAGGACCCACAGCTCTGGTCACCTTGCTATCTTATTCTTTACATAATTATGCATCCTATGTAAACATCAGATACATGACAACTTGGACTCTACACTTTTCTCTAGATTCTAGAAACTTCTGCCTTCCGTGCATCAGAAGTTTTAAAAATATATATATTTATAAATAACTTGGCTGGGCTCTTTTCCTAGGGAGATTACTTGCACATGCATCACATTTGCATAGACTCTGTTTAATATATAATGCGAAAGGTTCTAAGGCCCACCTTATGCAACTGGTTCCAGAGCTTGAAGTCTCACTGTGGGTCTCACACAGCATGGTTTAGGTCATCCAGTGAGTGGATCTGTTCTTGGAGGGGTCGTTCCACTTGCATTGCATGTGCTGGACTCTAGTCCTCATAATTGTTTTTCCCCTTCACCTATTATTTACCATGTGCTGTTCTACAAAAAGTATAATATGCATGTAGGAGTATGTTCACATTTTTTTTTTTACCTAGTATTTGCTGTTTTGCTGTTATATGGCATTATAACATCTTCTTAAGTTTTCTCCTCTAGCATGTCAAAACATAAGCTTCATAGTGCAGGTGCTACAATTGTTGTTTCTGGGGATGGCCGTTATTTCTCAAAGGATGCTATTCAGGTGCTTTTAACACAAGAACTTGTGATTTTACTTCTTTATGCCTTACTTGATGTTACATTTGATCGTTTGGTGAGAATCATGATTTTCTCAGGTCAATTGGAGTGTCTGATGACAATTCTTAGTTGCTCATCACTGTTTCATTTGTTCTGGTTGATTAAAAAAAAGATCATTAAGTTATTTGTCTGTCTTTGCCATGGACCTCTAAGTCCCACATCTTGTCAATACAAGACATATAGGAAATCCGTCAGTTTTTATAATTACTCTCAGTAGTTGAGGGTGGTGGTTGTGGAAGAGGTGGAAGAGGATGATCGTGGGTAGCCAGTTGTGGAGGAAGAGGGAGGTGGCAGTGGAAGAGAGAGGACGAGAGGAATGGAGTTTGTAGCCTGCTTTTTTTTTTTAGGTAACCAGATAGCCCTTGAATGGATAAACACCCTTTGGGTTTCTCATTATGTGGATGAAGCTAAAGAGAGTATTGATCATTTAACATTTGGCTACGACTCCCAATGGACTGTGTAATACAACATCCATAAGCTTCATGCTAAAAGTACGTACAAGCATATCTTGTGATTTAACAAGCCTTCATAATTTGGAGGGCTAAAATAATTTCACTTTGTATGCACTTGTATTGCTGATGCAAGGTTTTCAAAACCTAATATTGTTGTTGGTGTTTGTTTGTACAATAAGGTGCTTAGCGTAAATCTGTTTGAAAGTGTTATTGTTTTTCTTTCTGATATAGTTTGAGTTCTTACCTTTTGTTTTAACTCTGGCAGATTATTATCAAAATGGCTGCTGCTAATGGAGTAAGACGTATTTGGGTTGGACAAAATGGTTTACTGTCAACACCAGCAGTTTCAGCTGTCATACGTGAAAGAGTTGGTGCAGATGTGAGTTTGAATTTTCAGTAGATACGGCTGCATGTGCCTTTGATATTTGTGAATGGATTGTGTACCATGAATGTTTCAATGAGATCTGAAAATGGTTCTCCATTATGCTTTCAACCACAGGGATCTAACGCGACAGGAGCTTTTATATTGACAGCAAGTCACAACCCTGGTGGTCCGCATGAGGTATTTTCGTTACTTGTGCTGTTAATTTTGCACCACTACAGCTCTATTATTTTTTTTTTTCTTTTTTTAACACAATATTGAAAAATTTTCAGCAAATAAGTGTGAGATCAAAGATATTCTCAGCTAGAGAGAGAAACATAGTGTTTGTCTTCAACTTTTGGTGATCATGTTATTGAAGAATAAAAAAAATTATTGCAGTCATTACTTTTTAAAAACTTGAGATATCACAAAAATATGGTTATGTTTATACATTTTATATAGGAATTGAGTTATGTAGCTTAGCCTATTCTATGGAACTAGGGTACTGTTCCTATATTGTCATGTTACCTAAAATTTTGGGACTGGCTCCTGTAGTGCTTTTTATGTCTTTCCCAACATTCTGACATGTAACCTGGATTTCCAAAACCTTATTCACATGTCAAATGGTTTGGTACTGGTTCTAAGATGGGCTTGGAACCCTAGACAGAACATTCTTGTTGCTAAGAATATGACATAAATGAAAATTTTATGAGGATATTATTTCTCCGTAAAGGGTTTACTATTGTGTTTTTACTTTTTATTGTCAATTGTCAATGGTGAAATTATTATTTGTTATGGGCTAGAATGTCAAAAAAGTTGATTATAAATTAAATCAAGAAGCATTGTGCTTCATCACTAGGTAAGCTTGCCTTCTTGTCCTAGCTGAACAATCATTTGTCAGCCCCATTCAGTACTTTTGCCTTCAAACTTTCATTATTTTACTATATCTTACTGTTAAAATTCCAAAAAACGTGAAGGTGAGTGGGAGGGTTAGAAGGGGTGCACACATTAAATTCAGTAACTTTCCTGGTTCTTTATTTTCCCATGAAACAAATATAGTTGTTTTGTTGTTTATCTGCATACTGGAATATGACTGTGAAATGCCTTATTTCTTGACTTCAGTATAGCCATCATGTATCAGATCAATAGGAATTTTGTGCTTCACATTGGTAGCATGTTCATGCACTGTAAATATATCATCATCTATTACTTATGTGTCTTGGTTCAACTAGTCAAAATGCCTAAAATTTTGAACCGAACTTTCATCTTATGTGGTGAAATTTTTTTTTTTTTTTTATAAACTCATTCAAGACTAAAACTTTGTTTTCTTATATAGTCTTTGATTCTTTTGTTTGCTACGTTTATCAGATTTTTGTTTTTGGCAGGACTTTGGAATCAAGTACAACATGGAAAATGGAGGGCCTGCTCCAGAGGCTATTACTGACAAGATCTTTGAAAATACGAAAAACATAAAAGAATACTTAATCGCGGAAGATCTTCCAGATGTATAATCTGTGCTAAGAGCCTGTATTTGTCTCATAATGCTTCATTTGTTTACCTGATGTTTAATTCATCTTTTAATTGCAGGTTAATATTACTGTCATCGGTGTAAGCAGCTTTGGTGGGCCTGAAGGACCTTTTGATGTGGATGTCTTTGATTCAACCAGTGATTATGTAAAATTAATGAAGTAATCTTCTTTCCTTTTCTTTTGATCTGGCTTTAACTTATAATATTTTCATTATGATTAAGATTATGCATTCTATCTAGCCATGAGATTGATGCAACCATACTTAATGTAAAAATGATTTTGCAGAGACAATTGGACTTGATTTTCTTTTAAAAACCCTAATAAAAGTGGCTGGTACTATCCAATGAAATGATTAGTGGTGATCCCATCATTTGCTTACAAAAACAGTGGCTACAATGAATTGGAGTACTCTTCCATTTTTATGCGAAGTTAATATGCTTCTCCTTTTCCCATCTCAGGACAATTTTTGACTTTGAGTCCATTCAAAAGCTGCTTGCGTGCCCAAAGTTCACATTCTGGTAAGTATCTGGTGCCTAGCTAGCATCGCCTTGTTTTTCTTGTGATGCTATCTATTGTGAATGAGTCTGAACACAGTTCTTTTTGTCATTCTTAGTTATGATGCACTTCATGGTGTCGCTGGAATTTATGCCAAACGTATTTTTGTTGAAGAGCTTGGTGCAAATGAAAGTTCCCTTTTAAATTGCATACCTAAGGTATCTCTATTGATTTGGTCAATTTCTCTATTGTTAGGAGATTGTTGATTTGAATATCTCTTTTGAGTTTGCCTGTATTGTTACCATGCCCTGACATCAGGAAGATTTTGGAGGCGGTCACCCAGATCCTAATCTGACATATGCAAAGGAATTAGTGGCACGAATGGGACTGGGTAAATCAGATCCTGAAATTGAACCACCTGAGTTTGGTGCTGCGGCCGATGGTGATGCAGATCGTAATATGATCCTTGGCAAAAGGTTTCCATGCACTGAGAATAACCATACAGTGATAGATATATTATATGTAATACTTACAACTGTGTCTCATGTGTAATCAGATTTTTTGTAACTCCATCGGATTCTGTTGCTATAATTGCTGCCAATGCTGTTCAAGCCATTCCATATTTCAGCTCTGGTTTGAAGGGGGTTGCCAGGTATATTTTGAAGCTTTCTTGATTAGCTCTTTTTTTTAAAAAGGAATCTTTCTTGATTAGCTGATGTGAATAAAATGATCTTTACATGCTTGAAATCCTATTGATGTGTTCGTTATGGTTGTAAAAACTACCTCTATATTATGATAGAAATGTATGGAATAAATTCCTAAAGAACGATAGAAATAATAAGAAAAAGAACCCATAAATCCAACGAGAAGTCACCCTTCTGCCCTCACACATTAATTGTTTATAATCCATTTCCTGTGATTAAATTGATGAGAGTGCAAACAAAGTATATTAACTGATTTCTTTAGAAAGTTTTCATGATGTTATCTGAATTAGGTAAGATTTTGTCTTGATTCCTTGATATGATAATTTTAAGGGGTTGCTTTTGTGTTAACAAAGTGATATTAAGCCTGTGTTTTCTCTGAGAAGCTACTCATATTCATGTGTGTATAATGAGACAATGGGGGAATGAGGTATGACCTCATGCTGGGATTGTTAACTTTTTTCTGGGTGGTTTGGTGGGCAGGCAAAACCAAAAATGGAAAATAGCTTTACTTGTCAGAGAAATTTTAGAGGTTTTTCAGGGGTGTTTGTTGCATTGGTCGTTAGTGCTGAGGTTTGGATTTGAGACATAAAAACCCTACTGAGTTTTGGCAATCACTTCAAACTTGTATATATTTTGACAAGGAGTAGCTGAGATATTACAAATTTTGACTTCATTTGATGCGATCTCTGTAATTGAACTTTCTGAGAAGCACATAAAGAGAAAGCTAGCAATATTAACTTAAATGGACCGATAACCTACACATTCAAACTTGGAATTGGTTACTTAAATACTGGGTATGCCAGTCATAATGGATCATATCATGCACATCCAATGCATCATAGTTGTGTTGATTTTCTTTAACAGGTTGGACACTGCTTAATAATCTTTGTTAGGAGTCTTAGTAAAAGTTCTTAGCTCTTTACCATGAATAATCTTCACTGAACATATTGTCCATGGCACCTGCAGGAGCATGCCAACATCAGCTGCCCTTGATGTTGTGGCCAAAAATTTAAATCTTAAATTTTTTGAGGTATTTTTAATCATAAGGAACACCAATGCTTTCAATTCTATGGCTTTGGCAGAATTAGATTTATATTGGCATTTTTCAGGTACCCACCGGATGGAAATTCTTTGGGAACTTGATGGATGCTGGGCTCTGTTCAGTCTGTGGTGAAGAGAGCTTTGGAACAGGTTGGTGATATTTATTTACTCAATGCATCTTGCAGTGTTTAATCTTTTCAACGTTTGTACTGTGTTAAAAGTAAAGACATGAAAATTTTGGTTGGAATGGAATCCAAGGACCAATGTAGTGTGAAATGCTTTTAAGCATGTGAACATGTGCATATGTGTTTCTGCACAGTTATGAGGAGAAGCAAGCATTTAACAACTCTTTTATCACTTGTTTCTTTTGTATAATCCTTGCCTGAGCAACCTTGTTCATCGACACTTGCCTACATCATGCCAGCTCGTACATGTCACACTTTCCTTACCAACACTTCTGCATCTGTAACTCCAGCTACACAATTGACCATCCATTGAATTCTCCCCAGCCCTCTTCCAAACCAACTTTTAGTTTTTTCCATTCTGTTATTGTTGCTCTCCCATCAAATCATGCTACCTTCTCTGTGCAAGCGAAGTGTGAGGTAGACAAGAAAACCAAGTGATCATGTTGACTGAGAGAATGGGCCTAACTATTGGATTAGGGGAAGAAGAACTCCAGGGGGAGGTGGGGGAGTTGTCAGGGTCATAGGAGGGGAAGAATGGAAGAGGTAGGATTGAACCTTTGTGGCAGGAGACTTCTATAAGGTGCTGTCCACATTCAAAACTTGTCCTGCACCCACACCTTTTCCATCTTCTGGAGACTAGGGTGATACCATGGATAATTCTAAAAATTTGAGCATATTTGGATTGAAAGTATGTGACTGGTGGTGTACCAAGAGACTGTTGAGGCATAGAGTTCATTTCTTGTTCTCCTATGAATACATGTATGTATGTATATATAACTACATACGTACCTGATACCTAAACATATACTTAAAAAATTTATGCATGCTGTACTTTGTATGTTTGTATATCTGTCTGTCTGTCTGCTTATATGCATAAGATATGTAGATGTATTATGCGCACGCATTTATGTGATGTCTGTGCTTGTTGTGCATGGAAATCCTGCCTTCAACATATGTATGTATTCAACATCACATGCAATGTATTATGAATGATCAAGTTGGAAATTAAATTGGATAATAAGTTAATCAGTAACCATATTCAATGTTTTTCTATTCCTGTTTATGTATGTTGCAGTAAGTTTCACTCTCAACTCTGAACAAAATTGTTATATGTAAGAATAGGTCTGCAATGAGCTTACATTTATTCTCATTGGTTTTTATTACAGGTTCAGATCATATTCGTGAGAAGGATGGAATCTGGGCAGTTTTAGCTTGGCTTTCCATTCTTGCTTTTATAAACAAGGACAAGCTTGATGGGGAAAAGCTGGTCACAGTTGAAGATATAGTTCTTCAGCATTGGACCACTTATGGTCGTCACTATTATACTCGATATGACTATGAGGTAGGTGAAAGCGCATGGCCACATTTACTTTCAAAGACAACTGTAGATGACCACTCATCCTCTTAATATGCTTGCTAGTTCTATATTTTGGAAATGCTCTTTCTAACTGGTTCATATTGTTTTGTGCAGAATGTTGATGCTGGTGCAGCTAAGGAACTTATGGCACATTTGGTCAACCTGCAATCATCTCTTCCTAATGTCAACAAGTACATTTCTGTTTGCAAATTTCCCAGCCTACTTTATCATCTATAATTCCACACTGGACGTTGATAAGACATTCATTATCTCTATTATGCCTCAATTTTTTTTCATCATGTGGATTCTTTATTGTATACACTTCCTAATATGCTTCACTTAAATGTGATTTCTTGTTGTGACCATGTCTCCTGTTATCGAAGTCATTAATAACCATTTTCTGTGACATTTCATAAATGCAGTACAAAGTACTAATATTCTGATTTTGGTTTTAGTAACTTCTAGCTTCTTCCTTATTAGTTCAATGTCTCTGTATGTTTATATATTATAACTACTATAATAGCCTGAATGTTCTTGAAATGGAGGCCTACAATTGAATTTCTTGTTTGCATTCTGGTGAGCTGCTTTTTTTCCTGCTTTGAAATTTCAGTGAGCAATGAGTATTTTAAGTTTATAAGCCCGAAGTATTGAGAGAAATTAGAGAAACTGCAGCAAGAACTTCTTGAAATGCATGATTTATTATAATTGATTACAATAATTATTGCACACTATTTCATAGAGAATTAAAATAATTGTAATAATTATTGTTCTTTTTACTTCTCAATGAGTTAAGTTTGACTTTTGGTATTATATTATATGTGCTTATTTAATTTATAAGACTAACTACTTTCAGTATACTTGTTACAAGAATCATCTTCCATAACAGCTTTTGTTTCTAAATAAGGGAGGCAATGTGTTGGGTTGGGCTCATGTTAGGTCAAGTGAGAACAAAAAGCCTTCAGTCTATGTGACTCCAGTTCAGGGCTTCATGACCCAAACCTCAATTACCAAAAGTGGAAGCGGGTAGGAGTGGATACAGGTGTGTATACATGGAGACAAATCCCTCAAAAAAAAAAAGCCATGATAAGGGAGCAGTTAGCAAGTGCTGGGACAAGTTTTTGAAGTAGGCATGACTCCTTAAGTAGTAGTTCTGTTATACTGGGACCAAAACCCATCCATGATTCGAATTTCGGGTACTCAAGCAACCTGAACTGAATCACCTATGGATGTCTCATAAACCAATCCAACCTGGCCCCTTCCAACCTGATCTAGATGACCTCATCCAATCTGATCCATCAGAAAAAAAACTCTACCCGCCTGAGCTAAGCAAGGATGAAGTTTCAAACCATTTAAAATCTGGCATGAACCCATAGAAGGGTCAGTTGGACAAGATCAAATTATCAAGTTGGGTCAGTTTCTGCAACTCCTATTTTTGATGTCAAACCCACCAAAGTTGGATCCAGTAAGATGAGTGTTTGATAATGTGCAATGACCCATACCATCGTATTATATCTTTTCAAACTTGTTTTTTCAATGGTTCTAGGATAGCTAGACATCTTCATGACGAGAATTTGGGTCCATTTAAAATTTGTAAACAACACAGCTAAGCTTTAAAGGACTTGAATAATCCAGGTAACCTCTTAAATTTTATATAGAAATTATGCCAAGTTACTATATATATGATATTTTTCATGCACTCACATCTAAACAATTCAAATTCCTCTCGGAACAAATTGGGCTTGATCCTTAAACCATAGAGACCATGATCACTTTGTGCTTCTCAATGGTACATGGGTTATTGTTGTTTAGATGCTGATTTTCCCTCTTTTTTTCTACTTTCATCATATTCTTGTGAACCCAGTATTCTGATCATTCTGTCATTTTAGTTTAAACATTTCATCAAATACATCATGGCATCTGTGAATAAAGGGATTTTGGAGATCATATGAATGATCTTATGGATGGAAATATGACAACTTCTTGACAGCTAAGTTCAATCTTGTTCCCATTGTTCAATTATTCCTAACAATGTAAAAGATATGATTGATAGTAGCTTCTAGCTGATTGGAAGTGGAGCAGCCTTAATATAATTGAAGGAACTCTGAGGACTTCATTGCAGATCTTCGGGATGTCCGCAATATAATTTCAACATGTTCAATGAATTTCTAATTATTGAGAATCATTTCCAGTGGTTCATTGCATTGTTAGAGTGCTGTGTTTATCTGACGAGCTGGATTTTTCATAGGTCTCCATTGGCAGGAGTGATTTAGTTAATTGGGGGAAGCCAAGGATTATCCCATAGATACATGAATGGAAGCTTGAAAACATGTCAAAATATATCAGCTTATGTGATAAAATACGATGAATAATTTTTTGTTCATCATATTTGTGCTTTTAGTTTTCTTATTCTCTAACATCTCATGGTATGCTGTACATTTCAAAGAAAAGGAACCAAATTATGTTACAGTGCTTGTGGTGAATAATTTAAAGATGCTCATGTTTAGGGGATATTTTCCTTGATTCAAATGAATATGGGATAGGATAATAAAGCGAGCCTAATAAATGGGATAAGGCTGCTTTATGAGGGTTGTGATAGTGCAACTCTATCCATGCACATGATGGGATAATTCAACACTTGTGTCTTTGTATGGTGATCGCTCATTTATTCACCTCTTTTATTAAATACAAATGGCCTCTGTAAATATATTAGATGTTAGTATAGACTAAACATTTTTGTTATTTGGTTCATTTGTTTTCCTTTACTATCAATTATGGGCTCACATGTTTGTCGTTTGGTTTAATTTCAAAATAAATGAATGTTAAAAATTCTGGTCATGGAAACAAAAAGAAGGGGGCTTTTGTTATTCTTCTCATTGTCGATAGTGCTCAAAATGTTCCTTTACCGAGGACTGAATAATATTTATGATAGCAGACGCTTATAAATAATGTGATTATTAGCTTTATGTAAACATATATGTGCTGTTTTCCTTTAGTGAATAAATGTGGTCATGAGGCAGGCATTTTTTTTAAGAGCTTTGTATGCTTCTTTCTTCAGGATTATAAAGGAGGTAAGACCTGATGTCTCAAATGTTGTCCAAGCGGATGAATTTGAATACAAGGATCCTGTGGATGGCTCTATCTCAAAGCATCAGGGAATCCGATATCTCTTTGAGGATGGATCGCGACTGGTAAATAATTTCCCTTGTTGGTTTTCTTGATTTTGTATTAATAGGTAATTCTAGGATGTTGACTAAAGGTTACAATCTTTGTTGGAACCTGTTCTGAGACTCCAGAATAGATTGCCATCAGATACTTGGATTCCCTTATCTCCATTGTCATAAACTGCATGATCTATATATAATGTTAAATGATATGCTCTAGAGGACTTCCCCCTTCTTATCTTTGCAGTATTTTGTTTACTTCCAAAATCATTTGCTACAAGGTTTTCCGCCTCTCTGGGACTGGCTCTGTAGGAGCAACTATCAGAGTCTACATTGAGCAATACGAGAAGGACCCTATGAAGACTGGGAGGGATTCACAAGAAGCACTTGCTCCACTTGTAAGAAGCTCATGCCTTCAACTTATAGTACATGGTTTGATCACTTGATGATTTGATATTCAAAGGTTGTGACCTTGGATGCATCTTGCTGTAGGTGGATGTGGCTCTAAAGCTTTCAAAGATGCAAGAGTTCACAGGCCGATCTGCTCCCACTGTTATCACATAGATCAAAGCAGAGTGACTAATAAAATATGGTTTCAGTTTTGTCTGCCAGCTGGTTTTGTGTTACGGTGCCACGAGACCAGGGCATCCTACAAAGCTTCGACTTAAATATTGTACCAAACACACTTCCGCGTTGCCTGTGATGCTGTCATCAAGGGAAATGAACAGTGTAATAAAATTTATCTATTGCTCTCCGTCAGACACTGAATCGTTTTTGCATAACCAGTGATCTGGATTTCATAAAATAAATTTGAGAATTCTGACTTTTGGGGACCTAACTACTGTATCAGGAGCCAAGGCTTTCATTCATCGGTAAACCTCGAGCCTTCCCTATGCAATCGAGCTCCAAAATGATTGGAGCGCAGTGCTGCTTCATGAAGAGAAAAGAGGGTGTACCCCTTTTTGCCAGTGGTTTAATGAGTGGAGAGCTGTAAATGTGAAATGAAATCAGGGAAAAGTTTTCTCGCAATGAGGTAATCAGTAATCACGCCAGGCAAGGTGTGAAGGCGAGGAAACGTGAATACCGTTAAAGATAAATTTCTTAGCTGCAAGCAGTAGGGAGCGCCTTCAGCAAGCCGGTGGAGGGCAGGAGGCCAACCTTTTTTCATGAAATAAACAAGCATTAATAGAAATGGTTAATGCCGTTCCCTTTTGATTTGACGCTCTACCCCCCTCATTTGCAAATAAAATGAATTCCCAAGCAAATGAATTCGATAGAAAAATTTATTTGTAAATTAATTTTCATGTTTGGCTTAAAAAAAAAAAAAAAAAAAAAAAAAAAAAAAAAAAAAAGGAAACAGGGAGGGAAAAAAGTTCTTCTCTTCTCCCCCAAAACCAGGGCCAAGCTTCCAGTCGGAAGCCAATCTCCCGCCCCGGCTCACACCGACGTCGGCCACCACCTCTTCGGAAACGCCACCTCCACCAACCGCCGCCTCCGGCCAAGCGGCGAACGGGACGGAGCCGAACCCGAGCCCGCATCACTGAAGCAGCTCCTTCTCTTCCTCTGCTCTCTGGCCCTCACGGTCGTCTTCCCCAGCAGTTAGACGACCACGGCTCCCTCCCTCGCCCCTGCCTTGGAGCCGTCGTTGCCTCCGCCTCCGCCCGCCGACGCTCCTTCTCCAACCGTCGGTCACCGTCTCCCGAAGCCGCAATCTCCGCCGTTCTTCTTCCTTCCAGTGCCGACGAATCGCTCGGCCCCTCCGCCGCCTTTGCCTCCACCGATCTCTGCCCGCTTCCGCCGTGGAAGAGACCCCGATTGAGGTCACGAACAGGACGCGGGCACTTCGGCGGCCGACCTTCTCCGCAAAACCAAGCTTGGCCGCGGGTCCTGCTTTCCCTCCATAATTCACGGCCAACAGAGTCACTGTCTCCGGCAAGCCCCTCCCGGCAGCGACCGGCCGCAGCTACCATACAGCCACTGCTCGCTCTGTTTCAACCTCGTCAACGCTGCCGCTTGAGCACCGTCTTCACCGTGCCAAACCTCCATTGGTTGCCCCCTCCGGCCAACCACTACCGCATCAATCATCGTCAACGCCCTCCGCGAGCCTGCCAGTCCAACGAAGCTCCAATCTTTCTGCCCTATCGCTGAAATTTTGAGAGAAGGCAATCGGAATAAGCCTGAAATAAGTCTAGAATAAGTACGGAGTAGGCAGGAATAAATTCAAAGCTGGAATAAGGTTGGAATTAAAGAACAGCTATCTTATTTTTATTCTAGTTTGAAAATTTTCAAACCAGATAGGCTTCCTATTAAATTCAGAAGGCCTTTCTTTATATGCAACTACGCACTAATTAGATACTACCATTTATGGCCAAAGATTGTATTACATGAATAAAGCAACAAAAGCAGCAAATGAATAATATATGAGTTAATATTCAAAGAAGGAAAGCTCAGCCTAACGCACCAACACATCCACCAAATTTCTCAACCTTTGAGAGCTCAATTAAGAATTTATAATATTGATGGAAATATATGTAGAAGAGGTATTTGATTTTTGAGGCAACCTACAGCTTTTATAAATTGACTTTCATTTGTTGAAGAAGATTTTAATTTGACTTTCATTTGTTGAAGAAGATTTTAATTATAATAAATTAATTGGTTGAAGAAGTATCGAGTTTGTTAAAGATAAGTTCAAAGGAATAAATAGAAATTGGTAGAAGGCAATTAAATATGTAGCTCAAAATTATTTTGAATTTATTACCACTTAGGATGCCATGTGTATGAAATTAAAAAAGAAGTATATATCTTTTGATCATAACAAATATTTTAAGAGTTCTATTTATAAGCCAACTTTTTAAGCAAAGAGATACTATACTTCACTCCTATTCTATTTCTATTGAAGTCATGATTTATGATTCTACACTATTAAAAGTCTTTTCTAGTAAAATTGAAGCATATAAGGTTCTTACGACTATTAAAGAAGAAATCGAGAAGATAATAATGATACCAGAATTTAATCAGTTAAAAAATCAAGTTGAAGAAGATAAAAAGGGTATTATGGTTGAAGAAGTAAAAGAAGAGTCCCACCATTAAGGTATTCGATAATATTGTCGTAGAAAAAGTTATAAAAGAATATGATGAGTTTACAATCTTAGTTGATCAACTCGTATATGAAGAAAAAGAAAAAAAAAAGATATGCTGTCAGATAAATTAACTGAAAGAGACATCTCTATTCCCAAGGAAGGTAAATCTAATAAAGAGGAATAGATTGAAGCTCGAGACATCTCTATTCCCAAGGAAGGTAAATCTAATAAAGAGGAATAGATTGAAGCTCATAAAGTTTATCTAACTCATTATACAGATAAATTTGAAAGTTACTATATCTTATCTCATGTCGATTCATCTAAGCCAAATCTTTGAAAATGAAGGGAATTGATGCAGTGAGAGTTCACCATATTTTTTAATGATATAAATCGATGATACCATTTCCTAGATATAAATCAAAGATACTAATTTCTAAAAAGAGAGCTTATCAATGAAATTCATGTGAAAGAGGATCATCAAAGAAAAGAAATGATGGAGCACCATGGAAGCACAAAAAGAAAGCATGGTTATATCACAAGTTATATCTAAATAAATTTGAAAGATGGTTTTATGAGATTCATGTTAAGTTACAATGGTAGGATGGATCATGTTCTGAAAGGCCACTAAATTGATGTAGTTCTTAATTGAAGAATAAAGGTTACATTTAGCCCAAGCTTCAATTCATTAGGAACTAAATTCTTCAAATCGGGGAGAATTGATGCAGCATAGAAATACAAAAATAAAAGGAGTTTTGGCTTTTAAGAAAAATTTATTATGAGTGTCTTTAAGAGTTTTAATTTTATCCTCGTCTCTATACAAGATTTATTCTATTTCTTTAGGAGCCCTATGTTATCCTCTTTTAAGAGTTTTAGTTTTATCCGTATCAAATCAATTAATGATTATATTCTTTTATTTTTTAAAGTGTTTAGTCCTTATCTAATTGAGAGTTCTTGATTAGTTTTGCTCTATAAATAAGTTTCTGATGTATTACATTGAAGTATTAAATGATTTGAATAATAAAATTATGAGAGATTATTTTCTTCTCTTGGCTTAAAATTATTCCTTGCTTGAGTGGTGTGAAGCCACAACTTTCCCCAGAGTGATCAGAGATGTTGAATTGAAGACCCTCAAGGAGATGGTATGAGATCAATAATTATTCCCCTTCCGCTTGCTTGCATCACTTGAGAATAAAAATATTTTCTTAACTCGCTTCTTTGGCTAATTATGATTTGAGATTGGGTGGTGTCATGAGCTACACTCTTTAGGCCTCATGTTTCTTTCAGTGTTAAGCTAGGTGATCGGTTTCCCTGAAAGTGTTGTGAGGAAGCTAAAGAGTTATTCTTTGTAAAAGATGTCATATCTTCACCCTTCACAAAGGGAATGGTCTAGAAAAATCCTTTAAGTTCATATAAAGTTCATATATGACATAACATCATCTTTCTATGTAATTGGATATTTTTTGGGTTAATATTGATGGTGTCTATTGGAGTTTCCAAAGAGTCATGTTTTTTAAATTTCTGCATGGTATCTTTTAGGGTTTATGTATTTTGTCTCTTAGATTATATATTATAGTGATGCATTTATGTGTATGACTCTTGAAGGGTCATATTGCATCTATATAAACCAACCCTTGTAATCAGACAGGATGGACCAAGTTGAAATGAAATGAAAATATTATTGAGTGTGCATCTTTCACCTCTATTTTCATATCAAAATTGAGCGCTTCCGCACTTGCACATATTATGCAAGCATTAGTAGATCCTTGTTAGCATTTTTATTATTATTATTTTAAACCATTTATGCAAACAAATTCCTTTCCATATGTTGCCAAATAATCAATCAGACAGTTTTTTTTTTTTTTTCAGTTAAATTCATGTGCTAAAATAATTTTTTTATCCATTCGTATCTTTCTTCATATGAAAAATTAGAAAAGAACAATGCAGATCAGTTCATAAAGGAAAGTCTTCATTGGACAATAGCAAGCAATGCTAAAATGAAGGGATCCAACAAAGTTCCAGTGAATGACTTCATCCAACTCCACAACCAAAATCAAGATCACTGCAAGTAATTTCAAGTATGCTTTAATTTCAAAGCATCACTGCAATCTGCTTTGAGAGAGAGCTTTATTTCAAAGTATCACTGCAGTCTGCTTTGAGAAAGAACTTTTATGTTATTTAGATATTATATTAGTTCTTGCTATTATTGAGATCACAGATTGAAGCAGTACTACTACCGCTACAAGCATGCCCATTGAAGAAATATGAAGAGAAAAATGTTCCCATTGCTATGGAATATGACAGACTCAGAACCCTACAAGACAGATGGAAAGATCCAAAGGCCTCTCAGTGATTAGTTTTGTTGCCAGAGGATGGTGGTCTCTGCAATCATGGAGGTAACCACATAGGGATCCATGTTGGAAGCAGGCCTTCTGTCTTCAAAATATCCTGACGATAGAAGAAATCTGACTCTTAGGAAAGCAAAACAAAAGGCAAAATGGAAACTAGATTTGATTGAGAAATATTGTTGCCAACCTTTGCCATTCTTGTGTGTGTCACGGCCAACACGAATGGATGCTCCACGGTTTGCAACTCCCTGCCAACCATGATGAGACGAAGATCATGAACACACACATTGAAATTTATGCTTTTCTGAAGGAAAGTTGTGAGACTTGCATACCCAGGCGAAGGTGTTGATATCGGCAGTCTCATGCCGGCCAGTAAGCCGGCGCTCATTGCCTTCTCCATAGGCTGCAATGTGCTCCTTGTGCTGCAGGCCAAGTTTCTCAATTGCCTTCTTTATGACTTCATACCCTCCATCACTCCTCATGGACTTGGTGCTGATAGCCACAGATAAAAAAAAAAAGAATACATCAAGATAAAGCTGTTCCTCCCTCTCCTTTGAGAAGGAAGGGGTAGAAAATTCACTAGGCATCTTCTACTCATCTTTCACTATGAATTGTATCACCTGAAATTTGTGTGAGCACCAGCACCATTCCAATCACCCTAGTAGCATCACACATTCAAGAAGCCACTTAAAACATCAGAATAGCTCAATGACATTGATATAAAATGAAAAAACTTCCTTTCCTTTTCACAAGATTCCTTTTTCAAAATTTAATTATTTACAATATTTAACAATATCGATAAATGCTACATATTTTTATACTTATATATAATTTTTCTTATAAACTCTGAAAAATAGATAATCCATGATTGTTTTTCATTAATGCTATGATTAAAAAGTAATGGTAGAATATAATATAGGAATTTTAACAATATTTTTATATTATATATCTTATTTTAAATAATTTAAATTTTTAACATAAATCTAGTTAGATCAGTGATCAGGGTGTAGCTATATTATTTATGCAAAGTTTTATTTTATAAAAGTTAAACAAATAAGATCAAGGCTGATCTCACCTCAATTGGCTTTGGGTCGAAAGAGAGAATGATGCCGGCAATTTCAGTAATTCGCTGTTTACATTAAAGAAGCAGTATGTTATTAGAATTTCAGTAGCTAAATCGATATGGATATAGGTTCTATAGAATCAAAACTAGTATATTTGTTTGAGTGTGTATTGTACGTATGAATGTATGTACATACATACGTGTATAATGTATGTATGTATGTATATATTGAATGAGCATGTGTTTACCTCCAAAATGTAGCGAGCAACCCACAATTGATCACCAGCAGAGATGCCAACAGCAGGACCAACTTGAAATTCCCACTGTACAGATAATAATGCACAGTGATGTCAAACAATAACTAAAATTAAGCTTTTCTCACTAAAAAGCATGAAAGAAAATATCAAAAATCTTACTTGGCCTGGCATGACTTCTCCATTGATACCACTTATGTTAATCCCTGCATAAAGACAGGCTTTGTAATGGGCATCAACTATGTCACGCCCAAAAGATTTCTCAGCACCAGCACCACAATAATAAGGACCCTGATACAAATACTATTTTATTAGAATAAGTTGATAAAGTTGTGCATGCCAAAGAAACACTCTCTTTGTGTTCCTCTACATTAAAAGACTTGTTACATGATCTTATATCTATGATAAAGATGACTCGAAATGATCTTATATCAAAAATTTAACAACAAAACAAAAGGATCATACAATAATAGAGCTTACTGCACATTTTTTTCAATTATTTCTAACCATACACAAAGCTTATTCAATAAATAAAAGCATCAATAAGCTCCTAATAATTCTCTAGGAGAATAAAAGGGCACACATCAAGTATAAATTAAAACCATGTAAAAGATTAAAAGCAATATAGAAATAAAAAAGGACTTGACATCTCTATATCTTAAAGAAGTATAATCCTGAGCATAGCAGAATGAAAGAAAAGGAGATATATAGCTGGTCAAACTAGTTTAGGATAAAGACTTTTCAATAGTGTTAGTTGTTGAATTAAATCTACTATGTAACACCATACATTGGTAGCAAATAGTTACCTGAGGACCGGGAAAGCCTCCAACAGGCCACCCAACAGGCCATTTCACATCCTTTTGAAGAAGAGTATACTCCTGCTCTATTCCATACCTATTCCAGTTAATTAAGGAGAGGAAACGAAAAAAGAAAAGTCTATTAAAATAAAAAACAAAATCATCGAAAGAAAAGAAAACATTAAACATAATTAACCAACGTAAACAATAAGAAGATAAGAAAGTAATACCAAGGTTCTTCGCCAACAACATCAGGGTGGCTAAAAACCTTAGCAGAATTGTATCTTTTGTTGCTGGGAAGCGGCTCGCCAGCAGGTGTATAGCAGTCACACATGACCTATTTATCAGAAATGGAAACGATATCGAAATAAAAGAAATAAATTTCATGAAAAAAACCAATATCATAAAGTTCAGCAAATGATAAGTTTCCAGTAGATTAATAAAAAAATTAAATAATTCTTACAAGAATGTTGTTCCCCCGCCTGAATGGATCCCTGAAGATGGCTTGAGGACTACAAGAACACGTTGACAAGATTAATGCGAAGGTAGACAGGATATAAATGCTGAAACAAACAAAGAAGAATCGATAAAAGCCGAAAAAAAAAAAAAAAAAAAAAGAGGAGGGATATGGAAGCTTACTATAGAATCACTTCACTGTCTTCTCCAGGAGCTTGACCCGTGCTCGAACCATCGAAATTCCACTTTGGAAGCTCGCTGGGATCACTGACAGGCCCTGATAGCGTCTGTTAAATGAAATTATACATATCAAATGGATCAGTCAAACCAAACAACAACAACAACAACATGAGAAAAAAAAATCATATTAAGTACTAAAAAAAATGAATTTAACGAGTGAAAAATATACCCTTGCTTTGCTCCGGATGTCCATACCAAATCCTCCAATCCTGTTGGATATAATATTAGCTAGATTAAACATAACATACACAATAGACCCATTGAAGAAATGACCAAAGAAAATGAAGCGGTTGATCACTCTAGAACTAGTGAATCTCTCTACCCAACATAGATTAAAAGTAAGTAATGAAAAAAATAAATAAAAGAAGATTAAAAAAAAGCAGCATGCCACCCTAAAAGAGAACAAGAGAACAAATGAAAAGCAGGACCATGAGAACAGGCCAAAAAACTGTAACAAAATGAACGGAAAACTATAACACAGTGTACTAATAGAAAGGAAAAACAGAGCACCATCCCAAAGAAAACAATCAGGTTGACAACCAAAAGAGGGAGAGGAAAAGAGAAACAGAGAGGGGGGAGGGAGGCAAACCAGATGTATTCGGCAATGACCTTCTCCGTGGTGTCGGAGAGGTTGAGGTTGAGGAGTTCTGAGAGCAGAGACATGGCTGCTAGGAGAAAAAAAGACGAGCAGAGGAAGAGGAAGAGAGAGAGCCTGTGAGGACGGGAGTGAAGGCAGGGGGAGGGGTGTTTATAGCGAAGGAGGTGACGACGGGAATTTGACCGGGGAGGTTTATCGATATCTCAAATTTATCCAAAGGAAAAAACGCGTAGCTTTCTTCCAAGCCAGCAAACGGAGAGAAACTTCCGTTTTCTCACATTTCCTCTAGGAAATAAAAATAAAATAATAGCGAAGGGGGCGTTCTTCTTCCCGTCCGTCCCACGGCCACCGCGACGTCGGCCACTCCTACGACCTATCGGAGCTCGACTTCGACGTCGACCGTCTCGACTGCCGGCGGTGGCGGGGGACCTGGCCGGCGACGGAACTGGCGGAGGACCCGGCTTTTGTGCGCGCTTTTATATTAATTTAATTATTTTTTGGAAGAAACGAAAGGAAACGGAAGCCTTCTCTCCGTTGAAGTGGCATGGAGTCTCAGCGACGTGGCACCTGATGATTGGCTGGAGTTGATGGAGGGCATGATCCACTGAATCCGCGCCCTATGTTGTAACCCTATGTTAAATCGGTATTAAAACTAAAACAGAGTTATATGGTAAAGAAAATTTAGGATTTACCATAATCAGCATCATCTGATGAGAAGGCACACTTAAAACCTAAGGTTTGAGATAGAAGATGTTGCTATCTTATGAAATGGAATCCAATCAATGCATCTTAAGACATCCTATATCTTAAGTATTAAGTTGGAATCATAGCGCATCTCATTTCATAAAAATAATTAGAATCATTTTGTACCGCTCAACATGAATGCATACATGATATAATTATACGTTAAATTTTATTTTTTTAAAAAAAAATTCAAAACCGACATCACCCTAGTTGATGATTGGCCAAGCAAGCACCAATATGAATTAAAACAATGAGCCAACCAGTGATAGGTAGAAACATCAATTTTCTTTTTTAAGAGAGCTGGTCTAATGCATTGCCTTTGTCCTCCCATCTCTGAATGAAATAAATACCAATCTGGATCCAATTAAATGAGGAGAGGGTGTGCATTGGACTTGTGCACTATAATGTTTCTTTCTATTTTTAATATACCAAGATACAAAAATTTATAGTTTCCCACACATTATTCTGGATCATAATTTACCATGTTATACAAGTCATGTGACATAAAAATATGCTCAACTAACATCAACCCTCACTTACAACCCAAAAAGATCAAGGCTATGACCTATTGTAAAATCAAGGCCATCATCGAAAATTTGAACTAATATGCCATCATCAGCTTACCCCACAAACCCTAACTAGAAGTACAGATGTTAGCCAGAGCCTATCTTTTGCCATTGGTTCTGATGCTATAAAGGTGGTTGTGAGGCAGTGAGAAATGTGGTATGGTCTGTATTAGTTGTGAACATAATATGTATGTCCAAGATGATCTAATTTTTAGTTGTTCAATGCAAGTCCTACTGGTGTCATGAGTAAGTTTCCAACACTACGCAATCCATCACCTTAGCTTCTCCCCATCCGCCAAACTCACATGTCCATTTCACTTGATATCATATTTGTCTAATTGATGATAAGATTTCAAATAATGTTTAACAAGAGATTATATTTTAGAAGGGATTTCTGGTTGTCAAGAATATTCTTAATCGAATATTTGATGAGTTCCTCAAAGAATATTCGATATGATTCTAGGATCTAGTATATTTAATATGATTTGATGAGATTTATAAATTTAAAATATTTGATATAATCTGATGAAATATTTTTTGAATATTTTATATATTTGTATGATTCTTAAGATTTTTAAAATCTTTGTAATTATGTAATGAATCGAATTTAGTCTTATATAAAAGGTTAGCCTATTCACAAAAAGATATAACAAAGTACAATACATTTTCATTTTATTTCCTCTCTTTTTCAATAATTCTTTTACTAGTGATTGCCATACAATATGTATATAAAATAGACAACGACTTAGACAATTATTGTTTATAACTAATAAAAGATTAATTTATATATTTCATTCTATGGTTTTAAATCTTGTAAAAAGGGGATATCTCAGTGTTTCAATGAAACGATGTAACCTATTATCTTATTCAAAACTTAACAGTGATCACAGTGAAGGTATTATTAATCCCTTTCTTATTTTTTTGCTTCATTTCTTTATTTCTTTCTATTTCTTTTATCTACTTTCTTCATTTCCTTCTTTCTTTCATTCTTAATTTTTTTTTTCTTTTTTTTTCCTTTCTTTCTTTGTCTCCTTTCTTCTGCCTTTCTTTATTTCCTTTTTCTCTTTCTTTCTTCCTTCCTTTCTTTTTTTTCTTCATTATTTCCTTTATTATACATCTCTCATTATTTCCTTATTTCTTTATTTTTTTTTCTTTTTCTTTTATTTGCTTTCTTCTTCCTTCTTTTTTTTTTTTTTTTTTCTTCTTTCTTTCTTCATGTCCTTTTTCTTTTCTTTTCTTTTTTCTTCATTTCTTTCTTCTTCTCCTTCCTTCTTCCTTTCTTCATATCATTTTTCTCTTTTTTTTTTCCTTTCTTTCTTTTTTCTCCATTCTTTTATTTCTTTTGTTTCATTTCTTTCATTTGTTTTTTCTTCTTTCACTTTCATTCTTCTTTTTTTATTTCTTTCTTTTAATATCCATATTTTCTTTCTTTCTTTCTTTCTTCTAACTCTTTCTTTTATTATTTCTTCATTCTTCATTCCTTTCTTTCTTTCTACTTTCTTCGTATTGATGGATTTTAAAACTTTGCCACTAATCTTATTCTCATAAAAATAAAATAGGATTTATCATAACTCTTTCTTTTATTATTTCTTCATTCTTCATTCCTTTCTTTCTACTTTCTTCGTATTGATGGATTTTAAAACTTTGCCGCTAATCTTATTCTCATAAAAATAAAATAGGATTTATCATAAAAATAAAATAGGATGAGAGACCTCCCATCCCATTAAAATTTAAAACATTAGATCATTCCTGATACCTTATTACATATTGTGGATGATGCACTTATATAAATATAAGCTATGCAAATGTGTTGGTTATCATTTATTATACATTTCTTCCTCTCCTTTTGCATGCTCCCAAGCAGAAAGATACACTGATGATAGAGAAATAGGGAAAAGGCAAGCAAGAAAAAAAAAAAGTACAAACCATTTTAAAAGGCAAGGAAAAAAAAGAAAAAAATTACTAAGTCCTTTGTGTTTTTAACTTAAATTGAACACTATCTTTCTATTTTTTTTACCACTAACCTCTCCTAAATTTATCAAAATAAATAATATATTTATCCTATTAGAATATGATACTTCTACTATGAGTTAAGGTCAGATGATAAGAATATCTTACTAATATAGAGAATCACATACTAAATAAGTAATTATATTTACATTATAAATTTAGACGCATTGGTTTATTTGATAAAAAAATCTTAATTTTATACATTCAATCATTGCTCGTGGTTAAATAGAACATGCGGCTTTATTCTAATTGCAATAGTTTATATAAAGAAGAAGATGATGATAAAATAAAAGTTTTTACTTGTTCTAATGGTTGCTTTACAAACTTAAATAAGAGATATTTTTTTGTCTTTGACTAACAGGGCATTTTTCTAGCTCCAATCCTCACATTTTTCTACATTCCAGTTCCAGAGTTCGAAATCTCTGGTATATAGAATTTGTAGGTGACTATCAGAAGGCAACTACTTGTTTTACCTTTAATAATGAGGTCTTCAAATCCTTTATCTCCATAGAAGATGTGAAGGCAATCTTCCTTGGCGACAGTCATATTAATGGTTTTTATAGCAACATTCAAAGTATATGATTTTGTTGTGATGAAGTTTTAATTACTATGCTTATAAAATAGTTGGTTAGTAAAAGAGAGCAAGGGCAATTTCATCCCAATTCAAAAAAGAGAAAAAAGCATGGTTGGAAGTTGAGTCAATCAGGATTTGGAAGTGACTGGATGATGAAAATATGATCAAGATTAATGAGCAAGTACTTTGAAGTTATGGTGTTGGTGGTAGTGAAGATTTGAATTATCAGGTGTACATTTAGGGTTTAATCTTTTGTGTTCTACAAGTTTATATTTGAAATATAATCATGACTTTATTTACAATTTTGTGACAAACACTAGAGAAGTAGAAAGATTCTAACTCAATTGATTCTACTCTCACCATGATATATGATATATCCTATAATGGCACATCATATTTAGCATGTGCAAGTTTAATTAATTAGTCATTGGATTGTCTCAAAGATTGATAGTATCCTTATATATTAGTGATGATTTATTTGTTCGAAGTTAGTCTAATTTGACGTTATAGAAGTTAAGAAGAGTAGTAATATCTGGGTCTGAATCTATTTTCGCTAATACAATAATATATAATTTATTATGTAGTTGGTTGAGATTGAAAATAATTTTAAATATGATACAAAAATAGATAGTACATAAATAAATTTTAAATATTAATCAGTATATCTAAGTTGTTGCACATGCGTGCATATGTACATGCCGATAATGCAAGAAAAAGTAGGTACAAACCATACTAAGATATGTTTTGGCAATAACAAAGGAATAAGACAAAACCATGGCGTATCAAAAGAAGATATTGAAGGGGGTGAAGACCTTCTAGTCTGAAAAGAAGCATGGCTGCTAATTTATACTATCTAAGAAAATAAAAAATGGTTGCCATTCATCTTAGCTGGAAAATTTTAACTCCTCATCTTTCAAATTAAAAAAGTCTGCGAAAAATAAAGTTTCAAGTTTCTCAAATGATGCTGGCAAAGCTTTTTCCTCTTACAAACCATCAAGCCGTAGCAAACCAAGTAAATACAAAATTTTCTTTTAGTGGATTTCTTTTGATGAGCAAATACCAGTTGAGGAACAAAAGGTTTAACAAAAATATTACTAGTCTAACAAAAAGTCTTGAGGCATTCACCTGCGTACACTCGCCACCATGGGGAGAGGGGGAGAGCAAGAACCGCTGCCAGGGGTTTTTGGTTCCGATTTGATGTTGAAACCAACCATCTATGCCTCTGCTCTCCGAATCATTGTGGACTTTTTACTATGTGTCTGATAGGTTAGATTAATCAATGCTCACTCATTAATGAGAGCCACAATAATATATAGATAAGAACCATCACAGTGTGAGCATTAATTCACATATTTTTAAGGAAAATATGTGTGAAAATATGCTTTTAATCTTTCAACTTTCTCTTAAGATTCGTTTCGATTCTCAAACTTTCAATTATTCAATTTAATCCCTCATATTTTAAAATTCTTCACATCCTATTAAATAAGATCAGGTAAAATTAGCAGATCGCTGGTGTGTTTTCTTCTCAACTAGTCTACGTGTTTACATTAGAACGAAGTATTAGATATTTTATTAATTTTAATCAATTCCATGAAATGGGATATCAAATGAAGCATTGAGGGATTAAATTTTAATAATCGAGAGTTTGAGAATCAAAATGCATTTTGAGAGGAAGAATGGGGATCAAAAATATAATTTAGCCAATAATATTAATATATCAGCGTAGTGTGAGTTGTGCCCCTGGAGGGCATGCAAACGAGCGGCTGCGCTCCTCCTCGTCCCCCACCTCATGTCGTTCCAGATGTCTGTTTATTGTTATAAAATGATAACATCAGTGTAGAAATCGTGACTGATATCACAGCTCCATGGCCATCACTTCTTTCTTGGTGCTTTATCTGGTCCTAGGTTCGATGGAAAATCACCTACAACTCTAGTTAGGATGTTTCATACGGCTTCTCAACCTGTCATTTTAGGTGGCGTCAGACGTACCTTCATTTAGGCACTGACCACTGTCAGGAGGTGTTGCTTCGTTTCTTCTTCTTCAAAGCTATTCATCAATCATCACTGGCTACACCAAACGAGTTGCCCTCATTGTACCCCAAAAAAATAAATAAATAAATAAACAAATGGTAAAAGGGGTTGCGATAAGGTCCCGATCATGGATCTCTTTTCTTTTGGCATCCAAGCTATTGAAATATCCTCTGCCCATTTTTGAAGGCTTAGCCATATCAAGATGGGGGAAGAATTTCTTTTTCCTATAATATCTATTAGCTCCCACATGCTTTCTAACCACCTTTTTTTTTATATTTTTTTTATAGAATAACAATGGAAATGCCACTATCCACATTTAAACCTGGAACCTTCTAATTATTTTACTTATTTTCTTTATATATATATATATATATATATATATTGGAAGAAAAAAAAAGTTGTCTTGCTAGAAGTCTCGATTTTCACTTCACTTAGTAGCATGTTTATAGAAATATTTGTGGATCAAGCAAAGTGGAACGGTGAATGGGCGTCAACAACAAGTGATTTTGCCGGCACCAACCTTCTGTCAAACTTCCAGCTGATGTGTTTGCCGCTAATTTCTTCAACCTTAGCCTCAGCCATGTAGGTGTCACGATCATCCCTTGGCGAAGCAATTCTGGTAAGCTGGCCGATTTTGATATGGGAGGAAAGGTATGCACTGAGAGCATGATGGCCAATAATATTGTGGTGGTGGCGTGACATGATGGAGAACTTATGCTCTGAATCTTATCCTCCCCCGCTCTTTTATCTATAAAGAATTGGGCTTAGCTGAGAACACGTGATGCACTTTTGGTGGTCATACCTTAACATATTTGCCATCCAAAACAGAAAGAGGAGATAAGGTAGATGAGCCTACCAGATGCATCGAAAGAGACATATTAATATAATTTTATATCAATGCCATCATACAATTCGGTCATGGTTATTTAGTTAGGCATCATCATCCAGTGTTGTTTACTTGATTTTAAACATTTAGAAAACAAATTTTAGCACATCCGTGGGCACGCATCCAATGCTGTTTGGTTTTAAGTTTTATATATATATATATATATATGTCTGTCATGATATTTGATCGACCAATGAGAATTTATAAAATTTCTAAAATCATTGATTTGGTAATTTCTGCTGCAAGAAAAAAAATAAAAATAAAAATAAAAAATTCCATGATTCTGCCATTCTAATCAGCTTTCTTTCGGCTTTCATAATTGCAAATTTCATCAGAGAGCCCCCTAAAAACTACTGTTTTACATCAGAGAAGATGATCATGAGTTCGTAATCAGACTTCAAAAGATTGCTTTGGCCAGCAAATAGCTCCAACATCATATAGGTGTCAATCATGCTTCCACGTAACATATTTTGCGTGCTAAAAGTTCATGTTACAGCTTAAAACTAAGATCGCATGATAGAAGCTTTCTCATACTCAAACCCTGAGATGCGAATCGCTCCACAGGAATGCTAAACAACTTGAAGTCTTTGGAAAAAACTTTTTAATGTAAACATTTGGTACAAATTGAAGTCTCCACGACACTCACTCCTTAATATCATTGCTACGAAATTTTGTAATTTAACCTTCTATTTGTAGGAAATCAACATCGTAACAGAATATCAACCAAAATGCATACATGGAGAGCCAGGCCTCGGCTCAATTATTAGCCATTTGTTGCGGCATAAAAGTTCGGTAAAATGATAATTTGATTCAAGTGACAAAAAGTATGGTCTGCCAAACATCATCGACTCTATATAATCCACCTCCATGATCCTAAAGCCAGACAGCAATTATGAACTAGGAGACCACCAGAATGCAAACATGGATGGATAAATAAATCACTGAATCTATAGTAATAATAGCCAGTATCCCAAAACCCAAACTCTGACTACAATGTACACTTCCTGACTGCTTTATTGGGATTGCTGAATCAGCTGAACAGTATAAGCAACTGAATCTCCTCACCCAAATACAAATACTCTGGCACATGTGGTCTTCCATTAAAAAAATTACAAAACCACATGAGCGAACTTCCCTTATAAATAAAAGAAAATGGGAAAAAAATAAACCAAAAAAACAAAACTCCCAGCTTATGCCATTCATCTCAAACCCTGCTGTCCCAACAGGACAAAATATAGCAGACTGACCGATAAGACATACAATGTTACATTAACTGATCTCATGCCGTGCACAGGAGATTCCCAATCCACGTACTCTTGTAAATTGCTGAGATCAGTGCCATATGGCCGGACGTGGTGCCAAAAATAACCAGCACCGTCAGTGCTGCTACTGTCCTGGAATGTTCAAGGATGAACTAGAAGGGGGGTGAAGGACCGCGTGATTTTTCTGAACTTTGCATCTCCTGCACATCAGCACGCCAAATAAGCTACCAAGCAGAAATTTAGCTCCCCAATGATCAAAGCAACAAATAAAGTGAAGTTTTGCTAATCTAATGAGGGTTAAAAAAATTCTGAGCAAGATAATATAACCTGCAACCATGTGGAGGATGTTGAGCTGCGGTATTGCAGCTGTGATTTGGCATGCGTCCAATGTCGGTGTTGCATGTGCTCAAATTGCTGCAACCTAGATGGAAAGTTAATTGCATTATAAATGTTTGCTGCATCTTGACTCCTGTTGATGTCCTCTGTTATTTGCAAAATCTGGGAGTACGGATTTCCTAATGAGGTACGCTTGACCTCATTACTGAAAGTGAAAGAAGGTACAGTTTTTAATCGAGTCCGTAATATCTTGAAGGATGCACTTTGCTGCACGCATAAACAAGAGCATACAAAAAGATAAAACCATAAGTAGATAGATGTAATAGGTCATCTGTGAAAGAGCATAATGATACTCATCACGAGAGTCTATGATGGACCTTGTTCGATATAGTAAATTCAAGGCACACTAAATGTCAGATAACCTCGACATGGCACACAAAAATGCAATTAATTTGATAAGCTGGGTTTATTCCATGAACTCAAAATTGAATAAAATATAGCTATCATCCTGTACTAGACATATTTAGGTTTTCCACATCCTAATTTGTAATCCTTAGTTTAGCATACTCTCCAAAAAAACAAACATTTCTAACAGGATATGAACAATCGGTAATCCCATAATTTCCAGCAACTAATAACCTCTGGTTGAAAGAGTTCTACTACAAGCAATGAGGTAGGCCCCACACCCACCTGCTTGCTAGATTTGCACAAAAGTTACCTTGGCCAAGGATTTCAATTAGATTTAATGGTAAAAGTGTGCTCAATAATAGAAATGTGAAACTGACAAGATAAGGCTTGCATCATAATGATGATGATGAAGCATGTTTAGAACACAGTCAATAACCAATGGTTACTCTACAAATTTCTGGGAAATTTTGTGTAATATTACTGGGACGACATATAATGCACATTGAAAGTGAGAAAAGTTTCATTCAAAGTTGATAGACAGAGAGACCACAAAATGACCTATTTTGTGACCCTTGATATATTTTATAAAATAACAGAAAGATAAATGGACATTTGGGAGCACCAGAGATAGGTCAATAAAATAGAGATATGCTTCTGCTGTACAAGTATATTCTATTAAATGAAATAAGTCCTGGACTGGCATGCTCTTAAGGTTCAGAATGTTGGGAAATAAAAAGGACCTGAGCACTAAATCAGGTTTAAGCCAGATCTAATTCAATTTAAGTTGGTCCGAGCTAAGTCTAGACCCATGGTTACAGCATTGGGTGCCTAATTTAGGCCACATGGCTAAAGAAGGAAGAAGGTGTGGACTTGATTTTGTGCACCAAACTCCACACGCACCCATGAGGACCCATGCTATGATGGGGCTCTCCAAATGGTAGGCATAGCGCTTGGTAGCAATTCCATGCCTCGAGAACTTCCCCATCTGGCCAAGAGACCACAATACATCCTCACGAGAGCAAATCCACACATAAATTCATCCTGATAAGGTAAGACATCTCCACACACACACATACGTCCAAGATTGAAGAGGTGCCTCCATTGGCCTAGTTTCTTTTAATACCCAACACTTTCCCTTATTGACCAACTGTTTAATGCTGGATTGCTACATTTAAACACCTTAGGAGACCCCTTAAAAAGTTGGATGAACCTATAATTAGGTTAGGTTCAAGGGAGACCAGATTGGGTGCTTGAACCATGCTACTAGACTTGACCCGAACAGATTAGACCCAATAAGTGATAAGGGATTAGGACTTGAGCCATATGGCTGAGCCAGGAATATTGGATTCAATCTAGTTTATTGAAATTGAAATCCAATCGGGTTAAATGACCAAGCCAGAATGCTAGCCTTGACCCGATTCATGAAAAGTGACTCTGATTGTCAGTTGAATGCTGGAAATTTGGTCAAACGACTAAACCACACTGCTGAACCTGAGCTGACTCTTAGAAGTTAGGCCCAACTAGTGGCTATTCATTGGGACTCAAGCCAAATGATTAAGCCAAGACGTTGAATTTTGACCCGATTCTAGCCCTGGGCAACCAAGAAATGTTTTGATAGTTATTCTTAGGACTGTATGCTAAAGAATATCAAACAAAGCATGGCTAGTCTATCCACCATGGGAAAGAACAAATTTTAATAAATGACTTTTTGCATGCCATGTCTTGCTTAGAAAATGACATGATAAAGTAAGACACTAATATTAAAAAATTGCAATACCGATCATGTAAAAATAGTTTATACAGCCTCTTGTGAAACAAAAGAAACCAACAAGAAATCATGATCTTGTCTATCTGTTATTGGAGTAGCAAGGGAACAAAAATACTTCAGCAAGTCTAGATAGATGCAGTGACCTCATGTCAAAAAGACGTGGAAAATATTTCCTTTCGTTAATGAAGTAGCATACAGCATTACAAAAAGAAGAAAATTACTCATGGGATGGGACACTTTCAAGATGTGATGTTGGGAGAAGAGAAAAGGTGAGGAAGGAAATTTATATTATTAAACAAAATTAACAAATAAATAACTAGCAGACATACCTGGGGAAGCAACATCAAAAGACCATACAGAGACTTTAATAGCCATGTATGTTTCCCAGGTTCAAGAAGCTGCAATTTTTTTTAAAAAAAATAATCAGTTAATTCAGCAAAGATAAGAATTCAAAGCAAACCAATAATCGTGGTCTATAGTGACATGAAAAATTATAAGCAACTTTAAAAAACAAGATATGATTCATTATAACAAGAAGTTATAGGACAGAAATGCCTCCGTCAATTTCATACCCAAGGCAACCTTCACCAGACAATTCATCTTGATATTTCCAAGAAACATTACTTTTAACAAACATTAAAGATCTTTTAAAATAAATGAAAAGCATGTGATCCAATTTTTGAATGAGTGGCAAAAAAAAATGATTACATTTTTCTGAAGAAACAACATTTGGTAAATGATGAAAAGGTATGGGGATGAATGTGGAATATTTGCTTAAGAAATTCTCTTTTAGACATTATTTTTCATGATTTTGTGCCACTTTCCTGTTTGAGCACCTAAAAAAATTCATCCCATTTATAAGGAACTAGTTATGTCTTATGCATGCCTCCCTAATAAATGAAAGAAATATAATGCATCGTGCTTGTACACTTATGATATGGGTAGCTGTCTATAACTGTTAAAATTCGTACTTTACATGACAAATAACAGAAAGACCACTATGAGGTGTAAAAGGAGGATTTAGAAATTGAGCTACAGGCCTATTCTGGCACTCGCTGGCACGGTACATACTGCAGTATGGGGACAGAGTGGGGCCAGAATGTCTTTGAGCGACAACAGAAGGATAAAAGAAAAAAACACAGAAAAAAAAAAGGCACATAGTGCACCACAGGCAACCTGCAATCTGGGGAATTACTGAGCATAACCTGCACTGGTCATTGGCTGATATAGAGCCAGTAAAGGAGATAATTCAACCCTTGGTGGAAAACATAAGTGGTACCATGCCAGAAAATAGAAGAAAGAAAAAAAATACTAATCATAACTGTAGGAAAAAAAATGTTTGCTTGCAGCTCAACATGATATAATTTCCATATCTTCCCATGGTTGCTTGCAGCTCTTTTGTGGCACTCATCACCTGATGACCTTGAAGGTTTCATATTTTCTGGTTTGGTTAGGTCCTAGTTTCAGGAAATAAAATCTAATTTAGGTTTTTATATTTTTCAGATTTAGTTACAGCACTAACTTGCACGTGTCATAGCATCAGTGGGCATCCATTTCAGTTTTGTCACATACAATTTTGGGGAAACCCAGTAAGACACATCTTCAAGATAAGGAAGCACCAAACAGGTTCTTCTGAAAGATATCTTGGCCTGGAGGTGCTGTGACAAGACCAAGTCCTCCACCCACCCCCCAGTCATACATTTAGCTTTAGGTTAGAATTGGTTTAGTTATGTCAATCACTTTTCTTGGTTTAGGTACATTAGGACTCAAGCGACCAAAGGGTATAGCCATGCTGAACCATAAACTCCCAATGCTTATACAGGGCTATCATCGAATTGAGGATGATTCACTCGCCAAAGGCACCATATAGACACATTTTGAATCTCTTGAAAAGATGATGCAAGAAAGCAGTTGCAAATTCACATGCATTGATGGGAAAATGAAAGGTACAGCCAAAAATTTCTGATAATCACCAAAGACCTCTAGGGGAAAGAGTTATGCCAGACACCTGATGAGGAGGCAAAAACTAAGAATGTGAAGACAAATGTGCTATTGCTCGCTTAACAAATGACGACTAGTTGCCACAAGAAAATATAATGGTCAGGGATCTGATCATGGAAGATTTTGTCATGAAAAATGAAGATCTTGAAGGATCCAATAACTGGAGCTCAGCTAAGAGAGATGCAAAAGAATCCATCACAAGATCTAAAAATTTATTTAAGGCCCAAGAGAGTGGTCAACGGGACATTCAACGACATGTTCGGCCATGGAACAAGGGATCACAGAATTGACCTCATCAAATTATGTATTGAGTGCTTCATGACCAAAGACAGAGACAAGATTTACAAGAAAAGTCCACCTTTGTCACCTCTTTCAAACATTGTGAACGGTTGATGCAGCTAGAAGCTACAGTCTGCCAAGATTATCTTAGGACAGGATCCATTCAGCAAAAGCAAACAACATGGGAGAAGAATCCAAATGAGCAGCACTCTTGGCCATCTCAGATCCAAGTTTCAAGAAACACATTTGAAAATCTAGTACTTAGGGGCTCAAGAAGAAGGCTTGCAAGGCAGTCCAGATTTGGATTTGTCAAAATCTCAAAAAGGATAGTTTGCTAAGGCTGAAGAATTCCTTCTATGAAAACAGGGATGTTTTTAATCCCCACCCCCACAACACCCCCCCCACAAAAAAAAAAAAAAAAAAAAAAGGAAAAAACAAAGACTTGATTCATCAAGAGAAAGCGTATACAAGAAACCTGCTGCAAAGCACATACCTGCAATCGTAGGTAAGCGAAGATTGGAGTCTCTAGCAGGCGGATCAACTTGTCCAGCTGCACCAAGAACTTCACATTTATGCCTTCTTCTCCCACTGACTGAATTACAGAACTGACATGATTGTATGCCTTTCATGGAAGAGAGTAAGAAGTCAGAAGATTTTAAGTGTTCAAGCAAGACAGAACAACCCATGGCAATATATGCTCACCTGGGCTAGCAGACACAAACTAATTGTTGCCATTGGTGAATGGCACCAAGAAGCATAGAGAGAAACAAATAAGTCTTTGCCAGAAGAGTTCACCAATGATTGCTTCAGTAGAGCTCGTAGCTCAGCCAATTCAGATGATGTGAGTAAAATCAAATTCAAGGCCTAAAACATTAAAAACAGTAAGTAATATTACCAAAATTAATTTTCTGTTTTGCTTTGAAGAACAAGAAAATAATTGATCTCAGCAATAAGGAAAACCTGAACCATAGTGGATGCAAAATCCAAGTCATCTTCACGCTCCAGAATTGTAGAAAACTCTCGGTAAACTCGTTCCGCATCCAAAAGAACACAAAGACGACGTACTATCAAAGCACCACGCCTGGAAATATGGCAAATGAAAACTTGTGATTGGTCCATGTTTCAAGTTATGCATTTCCAATTTTTTTTCTTTCGGTGGAGAGGCGATAGTTATGATTCCTTTTTCCAAAGGAATTAAAATAAAATAGATGCCACTGCTGTGACATACAGAAGATGACATAATAAAAGCAGGGAAAAAAAACCATACTTTTCAAGAAGCACGCGATCATTGCAAAAGTTATGGGCCAGATAAATAATAAGATGACGGAAGTGTCGATCATCTCTTGCTATGCATGCATGCACTTCTAGCACCAACAAAACCACCTGCAAATAAGCATATGCAGGAAAAATTTGATCGTTTCACAGTAAAGCAGCAGCAGTCACAGGAAAAATTTCAACATGTAATGGAGATTTGTAATTTTATTGTAGAAAGCTGACCACTCAACTGAGGATTTAACTGCCACTAACAGGCCTGTTCCAAGCCAATGGCCAGCATGGCACGAGCCATACCAGTCCAAACCCCCTCTTCCCCCAAACGAAAAAGAAGAAAAAAAAAGGAAAAAAAATGCAAATAGGGCTATTTGCTTGGTACCAAGCCTGACAATCAAATTGGCATGGGCCGACAAGGGGTGGCACATAACAATGCCATGGGTAGTGCAGCACACATATGACACCATCTGACGGTTTGCAGTCAATTATATTATTATGAAACCAGTGCACAAGATCATTTTGGCTTTTCACACAATATCAGACATGTTTCAGGGAATCGACACCTACTGACCATACATATAAAGAAGTAAAACACTGAAGTATTTGTTTAAAATAAAGGAGCACTGAAATAGCACCAACAGATTAAGAAGATAACGATACCAAAAAGGAACTAAAGGACTCACATCTTGGACACATGGCGATAAGGCTCAGGGCAAAAGCAGAAAAGGCGTCTGGCATGTTTCACAAATGTCAATGCAGTCATGCAATTAATGCAGCCAACAACTTATTTAGCTAAAATAATATTTCAACCATTTGTAGTTTCTACACCATTCATGCAATTTTGCAATTCATAGATTACAACCTAGAAAAGATGAGAAATGAACTTCTTGCAATCACTACATGGGGCATCAAGGCATCTATTGTTGTCACCTAATGATCCATTATAAGTAATAAACAATAGAAGGATTCTGCATAGAATGGTTCAATTAAAAACTCACAGTTGATGAACAAAAACAGCCCCAGCAACAAAGCAGCAGGGCACCAAGAAAATTTCCAGTATATAAATTTCTTAACAACGGAGAAATTGAACAGATAAGAAAAGAGAATAAAATTCCAGACAATTCACATGATTATACCAAGTGGCACCAAAATTCTGTTCAGCTCTACCAATTTTGATACTGTCTGTGATAAGCAGTAGAACTTACCAAAGGTTTATTATTGAGAGAAACAGGAAAATAATATTCAAAAATAATAAAATGAAGGTTTAATGCCAGTTTCACTTGGAGTTAAAAAAAATACAAACATATAAGTTATATGCAAAAAATAATACAAGTAAATGAAGTTGAACATGACATTACAAAGAATATACAAGCAGTTCTGGCTCCTTATTCATAAATTGTTACATGAATGCTGCATTATGTTGTTTCTGATAAACAAACAGCACTCAGAAGGAATGTCAATGAAATTGAACTAGGGTATGTTTTAAGTAATTTACCTCATCAGAAGGATCTGAAAGTGCACTTAGAAGCGAACTAAAGACTTCATCCAAGTATGAAATAACCTGTTTCAGATAAAGACATGAAATCAGATAGAGTTACAGTTCCCTGCAACAGATATGCTTGTGTTAAATCCATTCTTGAAAACCAAATATGCTTGTGTTAAATCCATTCTTGAAAACCAAACTCTCCTAGCCAATATACACAAAAATGAATGCAAGCCTTCCTTCAACAAATTTCATTAAATTAAAAAGTGAGAGGGAAGGGGGAGGGAGCAACCAATTAAGCATGATATAAATCTTTCTGATTCTGTTAACAAAAAAGGCAAGCAAAAGCAATGATTCAAGTTTTAGTTGGATGGAGGTCAAGACGTCCCATCCTAGAAAGATAGGATCGATCTTGGTTGTTTCATCCCATTTTTTCTCAGCTATAATACATTATAGTGTCAATTTTAAATATATCTAATTTATCACCAAAATATAACTTTTGAAGTTCAAATATATTTAAAAATCAAATAATACACTAAAGTTTCACAGATATTTTTTTTTTAAAGTAAAATGCATCCCAAATAAGTATTGGAATGCCTGACCAGATCAAAGATCGAGATGAAACGGATGCGGAGCACCTCATTCCATGAAAAAACTAGAACACTTCTATCGCACAAAATTTAAAACCTTGAGCGAAAGAATAAGAAATGAAAGTAAGGGGAAAAGGAGGAGGAAGCAGGCTGTATTAAGGCCTCATAATGACCAAAGTAAAGGAGTGGACTTAATGCTTCTAAAATGGTCCTTCAACAGCTCCTGTTCCCTTTTAGAAAACCCTGTTATTTCACTCTTCTTTCCTGGCAAATTGTATGTGGTAACAAATACCATAAGTAATCTTTCCTTCTCTTTTCTAAATAAAAGCAATTTAATGGTCCAAAGATTCTACTTAACTTGGACAGTTGGCCTTGCAGTTCTTGTACAGTGCTACATGCATAGAGTGGATCTCCACTTTCAAATTGTGCAGTGGTTAAGTATACCATTAATTGTCCTTTTTTCATTTGGTGGAGGCTAATGTTATTCAGAACCTTCAGTTTACCCTAAAATATGCACGCCCAACATTTAGAAATGGGTATTGGTGTATGCATCCACAGGAAGAAATTTTCAAACTTTAGAAGGATTCAACACAAATACATACGTATACTCATCCACAAGTCCATATAACATAGGTTTGATTTACCAATCTGCATAATTTCAGAATTCATAACCATATCATCTGCATTGAAATCAGACAATGCTAACATTTCCAGATAAAAATATGGAAAAACAAAAAAGAAAGTAAAACCAAAACTCACAGATTATGCCACGCAAAGAGAACTAGTATGTATAGACTACAGGGTCTCCAGTTTGTGGTTTCTAAGAAATTGAAAATTTATTTCTTCTTGGTTAACCATATAAATTGGCAATCAATCACAACAAGTAGAAGAAAAACATAAGAAAGCCAAAAAAAAGTCATACCACTTACAAACACAAACATTATCCATATAAATTTCTTAAATAACTAATTACCACAGCTCGATGACGGGCCAAAAGAGTTGCGATCCAGAGCAATGCTTCAATTCGGGTAGCCTCCCATGCATTAGTTAATTCTCTGAAAGGAAAATCACAACACCATCACATAATCATAAAATGGGTAATCCATTTTAAAATGATTATTGCCCCAAAAAACATAATAGCACAAAACAAGAAACACTTCCTGTATAGCTTTCTCCTGTTGCTCATTTAGAGTCACAAGAGGTATATTAACGCATGAATTATAGAGGCATAAGTAACCTTTAAACCTAGCTGTTTCCCAGGTGACAAAAAAATGCACCTCCTTGCAATAGAGAGGATGGCTTCTATATCAAATCCCTCAGCAGGATCAGCTCGAATGGCACGAAGCTCTTCATTAGTTTCATGAGCAACCTGAGCACAAGCATCAAAGATTAGCAGCAAAAATACCAAAACCAGTACCTGTTGACTGCAACTGCAATGAGAAAGAAGTATTCCTACCACTCTGATCTTATCCTCTTTATCAGATATGCAAGTTAATATAGCTCCTAGTATATCTGCATAGTAAGGAACAAGCTGGTCTCCACCAAGTTTTACAAATTCATTTATCTGCATCATTAAATAGGCAAACTGTAAATTATCTATCCTAACACCAAATAAAGGGTAATGATAGGCAAAGTGTAAATTATCTGTCCCAATACAATAACAGGTAAGGATATTCAAAGCATAAATTATCTATCCTAATACCAAGTAATAGGTATGGAGATAAAAGGGAATGGGTTGAAAGAAATTTTACATCATAAAAGTTGAGAAAATATTGCCATCAGTCAAGAATCCACAATTCAAAAAACAAAGCATGATTGCTACAGCTCTAAGAGAAGAACTTATCCTTACCCATGTGATAGCTGTCAACCGAGTAAATTCATCAGGAGAACCTGCCCTCTGTACCAATATTTCAGCCATACGACCATAATCTACATTCTTCACAGCATGCATATGTCAAATCAGAATCTTATTCTTTTGATTAACTAAGTAATGCTGCTCCAGATAATTTCTGTTTCAATAAAGAAATAACATCTACAGAAATCTCAAAGAAATATAGGATACAAGTTGATGTCTAAATGTAGCTATAAAGGAAAACAAACAATAATAAGAAGATCCTAATCTATTTTCAAGAAAAATTCCTTGCAAGCCACCTTTTATCTAGAGAACAAAAGCCTTACTGGAGAATTCTTTATTTCTTCAAGAAATTCAGAAAGTGCAGAATCGGCTTGTTGACATATTTCATGACTGGAATCACTTAACATGTTGAACAAACCTGCAAGGAATGAATCATTTTTGGAAAACATCTGAAAGGTAGGAGTGCAAATAGTTGGAAGGGATACTTTAAATTCAGAAAATTACCATCAAGAAAATCTGGAAGGAAACCAAGCATATCAATATCTGGAACACTATCCAATACAGTGATCCATCCCACCAAAAATTGGCGTATGTAAGGGTTGAGTACATTCATGCGCTCTCTTAGAAGTGGTATAAATTCTTCTATGCTTTAAAATACATAACGGAGATGATATCGTCATATAATTATATATTTAGACAAAAATCAGCATTCATCAATTAGAATTTAAACAAAGAGAGAAAGATAGAGCACCTGAATTGATCACTCTCAGTTACAATATCCTGAATACATTCAACACATTACAACTAGAATAACAAAAAAAGCCTGACATATTTTTTCTGATGGAAAAAAAAAAAGAAAAATCAAATTAATATCTTACCTTTATGAGCTGGTCTAGAAGATGAGCAGCATTCTGCACATTTGCATCTGAGTCTGCCGAGAGCTTACAAAGTGCATCAAAAATCTTATTGAAAAATACAATGAAATCTCCTCTTACAACCTGAGAGAGAAGAGGGGTTACAGTGCTACTCTTCTAACAATATCTATAGACATAAAACCATCATAGTTAATAGGCCCATACTTACCTTTGCTATGTTATACAATGCTTCACAAGCATAATATCGAACTCTGCTGTCTTGGTCAAGAAAGGAATTAAGTACTGGCGGCACAATTCGCTGACAATTGAGTGCAAAAAAAAAAAAAGATGTATTACAAAAGCTTTTATAGAGGAAATCAAACAACATACACAAAAATCCAAATTAGTTGAATAAAAGGATACAATGAATCAGAAAAGGGAGCAGATATTACACAACTTAGAAAATCACTCCTATTTATCCAAACCAATGTATCCCAAAATGCTTTTTGAGGTGTAAGTTTGATGGGTCAGAAAAGAACATCAAGTAATGATTGATAAGATATATCTTTGCCCACAACTGGGATTCTCTTAAGCCCCTCCTTGCAAAGATAGACTGATAAATTTTCGATTAGCTGGTCTTCATACATGTACAATAAGTGGTCCATCCCTCCTGATCTATCATTTTCATTTTTTATGTATTTATTGTTTTGCCCAATCAACAGCACATTTTTTATAAATATACATACATCCATAATTGACATATTTTAGGTAATAGGTTCGATGAGTGATTTCATCAAAAAAGTGTTTTTATTTATTTAATTGCCATCATGTATTAGGCATGGGAAAGATCCATCATATCCATCATTTAAATTTATTTTAAAAATATATATCTTAGATACCACATCGCATCAGCCATTGAGCTAGTGCTAAGAAATTACTTATAAAACCCACAGCATTTAGTGCAGTGAATGAAGATAAAAAGATGTATCACCATGTGTTCCTTAGGGCTTCAAACTATCTCAGCTGCTCATGAACAACTAGTGATCAACTCACTGATAGGCTCATTAGCGCCTGGTTTAGCTAGGAAATGAAGCAAGCTCAACCAAATTCTAAAGCTCAGTTCATAAACAAACCAAGCCTGGAGAGTGGAGGTCAAATGCTTGTTAACATGAATGGAAGCTAGGTACAGCTTGATAAGAAGCTCAGCTCAAATCTCATACAAAAATGAGAATAGCTTCTGTTAAGCTTCGTTGGAGCTCAAGGCGAGCTTGATTAGCTCTTTTATATAGTGAGCCAAGTCTGAGCAGCCTACTACTAGGCCTAGCTTGGCTCATTTGCACCCGTAATATTCTTTTGTTAATCCTTTTTGTCATTTTACATCAATTTAGAGTACTATTTCCTATGTTTTCTTCTTCATTTGTATCCAAGCATTCTAACCAAAATTTAATGTACTGATTATATAGTTCACACTTAGATGGTGTTTGGTTGGAGCATAAGACTTGAAATAGAGGCCTTATGCCAGTCAAAAATCATTTGCAAAATAGGCATAGACTTGGAATAGGCTATGCCCATTTTGCTCTTTTCAATTATACCTCTAAAATTAATTTTATATTAGTTATTATATTTTAATATTTATCTATTATATTATATTAATATTATAATATAATAATTAACATATTTATGCAGTATTGTTACCATAAAATATCACCATTTTACTAGTAATGATAAAAATATTACAATTTGCAATACTATTATATTGTATTATAATATATAATATCTTAATATATCCGGTATTCTAATAATATAACAATATTGCTATAATAATATGACATCTATTGCAGTCAACAACACTAATATAATCTAATACTATATTATAATACTATGCAACAATATAAAATTTTATTAGTATCACAAAATTAATATTACTCTCAAATTTTGGTATTTCTATATGAATACTGTAAACATTAATAAAGTATTACAATAATAGTATTATCATGTTCAATGTTTGTTATTAATTATAATAAATATTAATATTAATATTATATTATTATACAAAATTCTAGCAATTTATTATAGTGTCATATGTAACCTATTAATATAGTAAAATAATGTGTTGTTATAGTACTTAAAATATCATAACATTATAATATCATAGTTATTCTTATAATATCATAATATTACTACCTTATATCAATATGGTACTTAAAATATTAATATCACAACAAAAAAAATCACCTATATAATATATATATTTATATCATCTTTGTTAAATAATATAATATTTACTATAGCATTATATATAATATTATTCTTTGCTATTGAAGTTATATTAAAGTATGAATACTAATCACATAAAATGTGCTATAACACTATATCATTATAATATGTGACATATAATACATATAGTATTATTATTTAATATTAATATTATTGTTAATATCAATATTTACTTAAAACATTAATATTTTCATATAAAATATACTATGTGGTTTTGCAATTAAAAAAAACATAGTTTATTCCAAGTTTTAGCTTATTCCAAAAAATTACACAACTAAACCTGGCATAAATACCTGGCGTAGCTATGCCACCTGACATAGTTTCCTTTATTTTCATTTTCCTTATGCTCCTACCAAACACCATCTTAAAGTCAAAGCTTCAAAATTGTTTTTGATTATTCTTTTTCATGTAAGTTTAGAAGGAAGAATGTAGGTATTTCAAACTTCTTCAAAAATTGTAGCAAGAAAATTTAATATGGCTTTGGATCATAGATTCACCATTTGAGTACTCAAAATAAATGTTAAGTTGTGAACAATCAATCAAATATATCAAAAAATAAAAGCTGAAGTTTTTATCTAAACATCATCATGATTTTTTTTTTTTTTTTTGATGTGTCAATGCATGCCACTACTTGGCATGCACAGCAGAATATATTTCCCACATCAGCTCGTTGGCAGCATTAACATGGAACATGAAATTTAAGATCTTGCTTACAATCAGCAACTAGCATAAGTGATTTTAGCAGGATCCGGAAATCATATAGTGACAAAAAACGAGGTGACATCATATGTGCTGCAAGTTTGATATACTTTTTCGCATTACTAACCTCAAGATGCTGGGCAGCTTCTGTCGTCAAACCAACTGTAGCTGCTGCAAGCCCTATTAAGCCACCCTGCCAAAATTATACAGCATCACCATTAAATTATAAGATAAGACAGATAGAAAACTTCAAGCTTGGAACAAAATAAAATAGGGGAAAAAAACAAATTTGGAATAAATAATTAAAAAAAAAAAAAAAAAAACAGTTCCAACAAAATTGAAGTTCAGATTCCAGCAATTCCATCATCGACCGACCTTCCTATAGTTCGGCTGCGGGGAATACGTGAAATCTGTGGTTAACAGATTGATCACAGCTGCTATCTTCTCATGCTCTCCCGCGAGCGTCAGTTGCTTCACGATTCCTTCTATCTGTTCTCAATTGTTTTATTCCCAAATTCACGCCAAAGAAACAATCAACAACTTTGAAACCGAAAAAAGATAGAGCGAGATGAAGATTGAGAGGTGGAAGGAAGATCCTGACGGAGGGGCCGCGAATACCTCAAGGGCCGCATTCTTCCGCTTCTCGTAGAGCTTATCGGCGAGGTTCCTGAAAACCGAAGCCGGGATTACGGACAGAGCGTCAACCATGTCGCCGTGAAGGGCCCGCCGGAGATCCCTGGGCTATCTGTCGAGAATCGGAACAGAGCGGCGCCTCCGGACCTCCTCCACCCCGAATCGGGACATCGCCGGACCAAATTCGCTCAGATCGAGGGCCTGAAACCGGAGAAGCGCCTCCGCCCGAAGGCAGCGCGAGATCGCGGGGAGAGGGATCGACGAGGAGAGCCCGGAACCCCGGAGGGGACTCACAAACCCTAACCCTACCCCTGGGCCAAAGTTCTCGCGGGGAGCTCGAAGACCCTTCAGTTTCTCGACTTCTTTCTATTTGCCGCAAAATTTTTTTCTCTCCCTCTCACGCCGCTCGTCTTCGTTTCCCGTTGCAAGTGAGGATCGCTACCACGCCGTTTAATCGACGGGACGCCATCTTTTCATAAAAGCCACCGAATTTCTTTCGAACCGCAAAAACCTTCCTCCACGGAGAAACGATCGCGAATGATAATTTGCGAAACGGAACGGTGTTAGCTTTGTACTGAAAATGGGAAATGAGAGTGCTATGGGAAACGCACTGGAGAAACGATGTCGACCTGCGGGTTTGGTGAGACAGATGGCGCGGATCCGTGACGGTTTGGTGGCGAATGGGGACGGGGGGGAGCTGGAAGAGGGATAATTAACTTCTAGTCCCACTGCGTTGAAAAGATGATTACGAGATCCTTGTTTTCATTTGGACGGAGATACCCCTTGGAAATAGAAACGCTGCGATGTTTTTACCGTTTTGGGTGGAAATATTGGAGGGTATTTTGGAAATTTCAGATGTAGAGTAAGTAACGGCTGCTTGCTTGTGCACGAGAAAGCCACGCTTCGTCACAGGTGGCGCTCGCGTGGAGGAAGCCTCCTAGAAGTTTCCGCTGGAAGAAAATGAACGCACCATCCTACCTGCACGTGGAGTCGAAGGGAAGATAGGGTGGACTTTTGGGGATCATCGTTATTAGTAGATAATGGCAGAGGATAAAATGAAAAAAAAGGCAAAAAGCTCCACCTCATTTGGATAAGGATTTCATAAAAGGGGGGAAGCTGGAAGAGGGATAATTTACTTTCAGTCCCACTGCGTTGAAAAGATGATTACGAGATCCTTGTTTTCATTTGGACGGAGATACCCCTTGGAAATAGAAACGCTGCGATGTTTTTACCGTTTTGGGTGGAAATATTGGAGGGTATTTTGGAAATTTCAGATGTAGAGTAAGTGACGGCTGCTTGCTTGTGCACGAGAAAGCCGCGCTTCGTCACAGGTGGTGCTCGCGTGGAGGAAGCTTCTTGGAAGTTTCCGCTGGAAGAAAATGAACGCACCATCCTGCCTGCACGTGGAGTCGAAGGGAAGATAGGGTGGACTTTTGGGGATCATCGTTATTAGTAGATAATGGCAGAGGATAAAATGAAAAAAAAGGCAAAAAGCTCCACCTCATTTGGATAAGGATTTCATAAAAGGGGGGAAGCTGGAAGAGGGATAATTTACTTTCAGTCCCACTGCGTTGAAAGAATGATTACGAGATCCTTGTTTTCATTTGGACGGAGATACCCCTTGGAAATAGAAACGCTGCGATGTTTTTACCGTTTTGGGAGGAAATATTGGAGGGTATTTTGGAAATTTCAGATGTAGAGTAAGTGACGGCTGCTTGCTTGTGCACGAGAAAGCCGCGCTTCGTCACAGGTGGTGCTCGCGTGGAGGAAGCTTCCTGGAAGTTTCCGCTGGAAGAAAATGAACGCACCATCCTGCCTGCACGTGAAGCGAAGGGAAGATAGGGTGGACTTTTGGGGATCATCGTTATTAGTAGATAATGGCAAAGGATAAAATGAAAAAAGGCAAAAAGCATTTGGATAAGGATTTCATAAAATCTATAAAATTATCCCATGAGATATACAACCTCACGAGGATTTTCAACATGATTTTTACCCAATATATATATATATATATATATATATATATATATATATATATATTTAACGCAACTAAAAGGAACCTTGAAATAAAATAGATTTAATAAAAAATTTTAATTTAAATTTTTACTAAAACTCACATTCAATGTAGTTTTTTTAAACTATTATTTTTGAGGATCTATTTGGTTCATCCAAGGAATCAAAGTCAGAATCTAAATAACTAATTTTAAATGTAAACATTTATTTAAATTATAATTCAATTCTCATTCTATCCAAAATATAAATATTAAACTATGAGGAATTTAAAATTCAAACCCTCACTTATAATTATAAATACAACCTAACCAACTGTAACCTAAGGTATCCTATAAATATAATAGTATATTTAATATTATAATATATTATAATAACATATTATAATCTATTATAATATAATATAATATAATATATAATTGATATGTAAATTATATATTATAATATGAATTAATAATATTATATTTATAAAAATATTATATATTATACATAAAATATGTGGCTAATATATATGATAATATAGATATAATATTAATAATATATTATATATTTTAATATAATAACTAATATTATATTTTATATATTAATTATATATTAATAAATTATATATAATAATATATTATTATATAATATTTTTATGTTCTAAATAATATATTATATTATATAATTATAATATGTAATAATATTATATATACATACACATATATATTTCAATATGTATATTATTAGTAAGATTTAGAAATTATATTTTAATTTTAATTTTTGTATGGATTAAACAGACAGAGAGAATGAGCAATTTTAATTTTGATTCTAATGAAATATGATTCTAATTTTGATTTCATCATGATACTAAATCAAACTAGCCCTAAGTTTTTCAATCAAATTTTATAGTATCTGTAGTTATTTTAAGTCTCATGTAACTATGCCAAATTATCTAGTATGGGACTACTCTCCTACTAAAATATAACACATGTGATGCAAGTATTTATTATTAAGATATAAAATATATATTAAATGTTTAGAGGTGGTTTGGTTCTTATTTTTTAAAAAATAAATAAGTCACAAAATTCTCTAATAGATATAGCTCATATTGTCCATATAGAAGTTGAGCCTAAAATTTTTTCGGAGAAATGATTAATTCATGACACACTGTTGGTGTAGTAAGCAACATAGTTGCAACCCAATCTAAGACTAATCTTACAATTTAAATCATATGGTTATAATATGTGAAAAGGTATCATGGGAATTGAAAATTGGAGGCATGAAGTGGAGCCTCATAATTGATTGGATATTTAAAGTTTTAATTTACTAAAATAATAAATAATACTTTTTGATGCAAAATAAATATTGCATCCATTTTGGCTTTCCTTTTTTTAATATCAAGCATTTTTGATTGTGTGAGTGAAGTAAAAGTGCGAAGTGAGCTTTTTTTTTCTAAGATATATTTAGTTGCATGAATAAAATATAAGTTTTTCAAATGATACTTTTAGAAAGTATACTTTATGAAGGTTTGTTTTGTTGTTATTTGGTGATATAAAAGTAAAAAGAGTGAAGTGGGACCCTTCTAGTAGATCTATTAATATGTTGAATCTAACTTAGGCCTTATTTGAGATAGTTGTTGGCTCTAGCTGTTAAGAAATAGCTATCTAAGGTAGCTGATGGTGAACAACTGTTGTTGGTTTTTTTGAGCAGCTATCCTAAACAGAGCCTCAATTTGTAATATGATTCAAATTTTAGACCTTATTACGCATATTTAACTAGATATATCGAGTAAGATCTCTTCTCTTTTTTCTTTCTGATATCTAATTATTTTTCTTTTTTCCCCTTTAGGGCATAGAAGAGGATTGTTATTTTTTTTTTTTATTTATCTCTGCATTTTTTTTTTTTTGGACCTTTCCACCCTCTCTCCCTACCATCATAGCTTGCTAGCCACCTTTTAGCCTTTGCCTTCTTTTTATAACTACTATTGAGCCAATGTAGGCCTTATCTTCTCCTTCCTCTCTCTTTCTTCAGCAAATATACCATTGTCGTTGTGAAGGAGAATGGGTGAGAGGAAGAGAATTAGAGAAGATGATAATGCAAAGTGAGAGATAATGGAGAAGAGAATTTGAGAGTGCAAAGTGAGAGGTAATGAGGAAAGAAATTGGAGAAGATGATAATGCAGAATGAGAGATAATGACTAAAAGGGCATGAGGTTGCTAAAGGTGATAAGCTAGTGAATCTTGGTTTTCAAGAAGGTAAGGTTGTGAAATCAAAAATAAAGCTTTATTAATGGCCTTCATGGGTAGGAGTAATGGCACATAGTGTCGAATATGTCCTATTTAATTTATGGGTCGATCCCATATTCTTATGATATCAAGATATGATCAGATCCGGTTCTCGAGTTAAGTCAAAATCTTATGGCAAAAATGAATTGTGTTCTATTTCTAATCAAATGGAATCTTGTCTTGATCTATTAATAAGCTTAGCCTGAAGTCACTTGCAGCTTAAAATAGTTATAAAAGTTTAAAGTAGGACAAAAGTGGGATGGTAGATGAAAGTAATTTTGATTTTCTGCATTTATCATCTAAACTAAACTCGACTTTAAGAAAGTAACTTCCACTTCACTTTCAACCAACTAAACACCCATACTAAAGTATTATATTTACGATAAATGTGATTGACTTTATCTTAAGAAAAGGTATAAAAGGAAACAATATTCCAATTGCTTGAAAACCCATGGCTTAATAATAAATAGAATTTATATGAGGGAATAAGGACTAGCCACAATAGAAATTTAAAGTCCATCCTTTGCAAAACTAGCTGCATTATATTTTTAAAAAAATAAAAGCCTTTAAAGTACACTAAATTTTGAGACTTTTTCATTACATAGTGAAATAATTAAGAAAAGTTAATAAATAAAAAACATAACTAAGTAAGAAGGTGCAAAGGAATATATTTATTCTTTTATAAATAAAAGCCTTAAAGTAGACTTATAACTTTGGCTTTTTTAGAAAAAAGTTATTTATATAAGTAGGATGAAAAGTTTTATATCAAGAAGAGATAATAAATTCTAATATATTTTTTATAAGTGGAGGCTCATTTGTTATTTAAATTCACCCTAAAGGATTTCATTTGTTATTTAAATTCATTTTAAAGAATATTATTGATATAAAACATAACTAAGTCACAAGGTGCAAAGAAATATATTACTCAAGCATACATACAAAGCATTGCTTTTTTTATCTCCCATAATCAAATAAAAAAATGGACATGGGAGAGCTGTTTGATTTCATTCAAGGTTGTATTTTAGCTGCTAAACAAATATTATGAGAAGGCATTGTAATTTATTATATGCTAAACTCTAATAAACACTTTTTAAAAAAATGGTATAGTTTTATAATTTGTAAATAATTAAAATTATTGAGATACTATTGGTCTAGTTGACTATCATCTTAAGAAGATAGTCGCTATTAAAAATAATACGTAAAAGTTTTTGAGATAATGTAGGCTTTAAAACTTTCTTATTCTATATATACATATTAACAAGGTGCATGATATGCACATTTAAAATAAATTAATTAAAAAATATAATTATAAAAAAATAAATCTTCACTCAAAACTTTGAAGGCACAAAAACATTAAAGTTCACCTCCTTGAATGACTTTTTTATTTTTTTAAATAATATTTATTTTTAAATTTTAAATCTTATAAATACTCAAGCTTATTTCATATAGAGTAAGAGTTGCTGAAAATAACAAATCATTGTATTGTTTGGAAGGTATTTTTTTAACATCATTTTAAGCTATCATTTTTTAGCATGTTTTACTAGATAGATCTATTGGCATTTTGACCAAGAATTTTGATAGATGAAATATTCTTCATATTTTTTTGTTATTTTATAATATATAATACACATGTAGTATATGTTACTAGGAAAGAAGAAGAAAAAAAAAAAAAAAGATAAGTGCATAAGAAAAATAAAAAAGCAATGTAGGTATCAGGTCACATGATTTAAAGGAGGAAAAGGTTTTCCTTTTGGAAAAAGAAACAAAATCTTTATAACCATCTTATGCAGTAGTTGAACTACTTTAATATAAAGAAGTTCTCGAGGAATTGATAAGAAATGTCCGCATTACACTACAGTACAAATTTTATAGTAGGACTTAGATGAGCAATCTAAACACATGCATGGCTTCACCTAGTCTTTTGTGAGGATAAATGTCCACATTATTTATATCCAACTAAATCAGCTCTTGAAAGAAAGAGTTTACCATCTTAAGTGTTTGTAATATACATCATAAGATTTAAAAGGACTCAATATGACATTCTTATACCCACCATCTGAAAAAATACAGAGTAACATCTCTGGCAGCTCAAGCTCTATATATAACCCTTAAACCTTTTGTCATTTCTAACATCTTCTCTTTCGTATCTTCCCATCCCAGGTTTTGAGAAATATGAAGCCAGCGATATTTAGTCTCTTCCAATAAATTCGATCTCTCACCAAATTTGCTGTTATTGGTGCTCCAATGATCTCTACCATGACTTCCATCCATATTTTTCTCTAGTATTGTCTACTGCTCAATTTCTTTTCAAATTGTACTAATATAAAATTATTTTCATCGGTAAAAGAAAAAAAATGCTTTCGAGAATATTAGATTGCATTGATATTTCTACAATATATTCCACATAAAAAGGTAGAGCACTAGATTGGAAACTTAAATGCCATACAGAGATTAATAGTATAATTCAACATCTAGTTGCTAAAGAAGATTAGTAGTCAAGTGTGAAGAATGATGCGAATAAAAAATATTGATAAGTGATAAGGTTTGTATATGATTAGAGGAATGGATGAAGATGGGCGTCTATTTAGTTAGAGTTACATGATTAAGATAGTGAGAGGCATTGGCAAAAAAAAAAATTTTGATAGAATATCAAAGGATAAAAAAAAAAAAAGGTTAGCATTAGATTTAGAGTTTAATAATTTTTATTAAATATAAATTGTAGTAAATGTTCTATTAAAATATTATAAATTTTATCTTATTTCATGTTGTTTGATTAAATTAGATTGGGGCTTTACTTAAGAGCTTGGACTCTAATTTCTATCAATCTATTCATTAGTTAAATTTTTTCAGTTGATAGCTATTAGTATTTTTGAGTCAAAAATAACAATAGATCTTGATTTTAGACATGGAATTTCACTGATCTCACAATTGTTTTGAATCAAAATAGTAGAGTCCAAAGTTAAATGAGGCATTTATTTTGCATATTTATTCAATAAAGTTCATGCAATTTGAATAATTGGTTTCTTATTTTTTGAGGAATAAATAATTGGTTTCAATCAAAATGTTCTACAGATTTTGAGATAGCCAATATCTTTATCACATCGGAATGTTGGATTATCCCCTCTCAATTAAAGTTTATGTTATTATCCTTAGAAAAAAGATTTTTACTTTTAAATAAAAATTTCTTCTACTATATAGCTAATTCACATGTTTAAAATTTTATAATGAGTTAAACCAAATTAGAGGCCATGCCAAATTTTATTTTCTTTGCATGCATTGCAATTTATTATTCTTGTATATTTTGTATGCCCTTTTTTTTTTGTGAAATTTTACACTAAATTAAATCAAATCGATTTGTTACCATAATTTTTATTTATATGCATTGCGATTTATTCCTAGATATCTTGTATTGCCCTTTTTTTTTTTTTTTTCTATTTAGGCAAGGTTGAAAATAGATAATAATTAATTAACATAATCAACATTTTAGCTGAATTTATATATATCTTTTTATAACAAAATAAAACTAAATTATTTTTAAATTTATTATGCTTTACCTTATTGTATATTTTTAAATTCCTAAATCGATTTGTTACCCTATTATGCACGGCATTTTCGGTTGCGTTATAATAAACTGGCTCGCGGCACCTAAACCCTCGCCGGAGAAGACCACTGCTCTCCGACCAACATGAGCCATCGACGAAGCCTCTCCACTTGTACCCGAGCTTTTAAACCCATCTCCCGTGCCCTCTCATGGAAGCCGGTCGGTAATCCCTTCTCTCTCTCGCGCGCCCCTTTCTCTCCATCGCTTCCTGTTAATAATACCATCGCCTCTTTCTCCTTCCATGGCAGACGGGGAGCCCGCAGCAAACCCTAGCCTCGGAAGTGTCGCGATCGGGGACGGGCCTCCACTCCGGCGCCTCCACGACCGCGTGGCTCCTCCCGGCGATGGCCGGCGAGGGGCGGTACTTCGTCTCCGGGTCCCGCCGGTCGAGGATCCCCGCCACGATCGACCACGCCATGGACTCCCCCCTCTGCACCACTCTGTGCGGCGATGGGACCAGGGTCCGGACCGTCGAGCACCTCCTCTCGGCTCTGGAGGCGTGCGGGGTCGATAACTGCCGCATCGAGATTGAAGGCGGCGACGAGGTTGGGTTTCTTTTCCTCACCGCTAGGGTCTCTTTTCCATCTCTAGGCCTTAACTCGTCGCCTTTGCTTGAGAGTTTAGACCACATTACTGCTTCTCTATAATTAATAAGCAATTTAGGAGACATATCTTGAGAGATTCGTGCAAAGAACGATAGAGTTTTTCTAGTGGGGCATGACAATGTGAGATTTTGTGGGGATAATGGTTAGTGCAAATAATTAACTAATTTGCAGGTCCCTTTGTTAGATGGTTCGGCAAGAGGATGGGTTGAGGCGATAGAACAAGTCGGTTTGTGTGCTGCAGAGGATTCCGGTGGCCATAATATGGATAAATTAGCACCCGAGCTCCATGAGCCAATGTATATAAGGAGGGACGATTCTTTTGTAGCTGCATTCCCATCTTCAAAAATTCACATCACTTATGGAATAGATTTTCCCAAGGTATTTCTTCTTTTCTTTTTTTTTTTTTTTTCCCAATTGCTACAGGGTAAGTTATGGTAAAACAGGCTCCGAAATCTAGGTCAATCACTACAACAAACCTCTCCAGTGTTTGCAAAGATTTTCCCTATATTTTCCAGGAATAAAAATGTTAGAATCTGTGAAAAACAAGATAAATATTTTTATCCGACATCTAGCAAAAATAATTTGCAAAAATTATGCATATCTATGAAACAATAAACAGGTCATTTTAGCAATCTTATAACATTACTATGATAGTACTGTGAGATACCAAAAAAAGTAATCCATGGAATGACAATGTATGTTCTTTACTTGTTTTTACATAGTTGTATTGGCTAGTTGATATAGTTCCAGCACAAAATTTTCCTGTTTAAAACTTTAGAAGATTTGATTTATTTATCTTGTGATTTTTTGCTTATTAAATACCCAAAATTGTGATTCATCATTGTAAGCACACTATACCTTGTATTCATCGATCCTAAATATCACTGCATATGGTTTGTTTACAATCACATATTAGGTAAGTTATACTTTTGGTGGACATGGTAAGTCATAAAAGGTACAAGGTTGAGCCAGTGCATATTCTATACCTTTTCTAATTGTTTTCTTGTTTCAGTTTTCTAATTTCTTACACTTTACCTGACATGGTAGCATTAGGGGCTCAAGTCATTCATGAACCCTACTATGTGGATTGTTGGTATTTGAATTATTTGATTTCAAACCGTTGACACTGCATAACCATATGTTAGCAATTATACACTAATGCATGATATTGATGGTAGAAGAAACAAGGATAGGCTAAGGTGGAATATGATTTTATTTAACGTGCTTTATGCAATAATTCTTGATGATTAAGGTGCTAGATTACATGCTCATCATGTAATAGGTGCCAGCTATTGGTTGTCAGTGGTTCTCATCTTTCATGGATCCCTCTATATACTTGAAGGAGATAGCTTCTTCAAGAACCTTTTGCATATATGAGGAGGTACGTCTACATCTTTCTTGCACCTGCATTAGCAATCTTATTTTGTCATTGCTGGTATTGTTTTCTTACTCTGTCCTGGCTACAAATAATATTTCATGGTGTCTGTAACTTTGGCATACTTGCTTGCATTCTTCGGTTTTGTTCTTGAAACCAAAAAACTGGGAGTGGATCGATCTTTTCTTAGAAGCAGCAGCAGAATTGTGTATTGAAATAAGGAGTATATTAAGAAAATGGTATTCCTCTTTGTCAAGAAAATAAAGAGTGACAACATCTCAAAAAACTAAATAAGTGTAGATTTGGCAGAAGCAACCAGAAGAGAAGCCTAAGAACCATTTATTAAAAAGGAAAAACTTGTGCCAAATTCAAGTAGATGGAACAAATGTTACCTTGAGAAAAGACCAGATTTGACCACGGGATCACTGCCATACTAGCATACTACTACGGGCTGTATGTGTCACTTGTGTATTTGAGATAGTCTGGATGCACTGACATTTCTAAGCCTCTTTCTAGATGGCTAGTATATGTACATCATTTAACTGCAAGATAATGTTGAGATTTGTCACTTTTTTCTACTTTCCATCTCAACCAATAGTCCTGCTTTCAAAATGCAGACATTGTTTTTTCTCTTGAAAATTTTAGGCAGAATTCCTTGCTGCTTTATTGTTTCAGTGTCAAGTTTTTGTATATTAAATTCAGGAGAGCTTCTGCATTTACATTTAATATCGTAATAGACTATAAACATTGGGTGTATGTCATAATTATACTGATTTATTTTAATTTAAAATTACCTCATATTGTCTCGTATATTGTAAGCTATAAATGTGTGTACAAATTGTTTGTAGGTTGAAAGAATGCGCAGTGCTGGGCTGATTCAAGGGGGATCAACTGAAAATGCCATTGTTTGCAGGTGAGACGTCCCATAATTATCTTGGCATTGCCTATCTTTATCATGTTTATTTTGGATGATTTTGGTAAGAGTTGATTTACTAGAGTGGAACTGTAGAAGGGAATTGATATTTTATGGTACTTGGCCTCTCATGCAAGCATCTAGCCATCAGCCTCATGTGCAAGCATCTAGCCATGCTTGGGGTTTGCATCATATATAATGCAGAGCTATATGACTTAAAGGATTTTTAAAAAGAATTAACAAGCAAAAAATGTGGAAAGGTTACTTTATTTGAGGCATTTATTTGACATGATTTATGTTAAGATCATATTGTTTTCGATATAAGAATACATTTTGTGACTGAAATGTATAAAGTGGAGAAAAATGCAACAGAGATAAATGCTTACCTGATACTATGCCTAATTATTATGAGTACCCTGACCTTGAGCTAAACCTAAAAATATGAGGTCTTAATATTTGAAGCTTGGACTTACTTTTAAACTTGTAGACTGAACTGACACACCCTCAATTTTGTAAACAGCTTGGGCTAGGTCAAGCAAATTGCCTACTCATCTCAACCCATTTGCGGCATGATTGAAGCCAATTGATGCTGATATTAAACTCAGTACGATCTTCTCATGCATGTTTGTTTTGTTGTATAATTACTAATTTTTGTTTTTTAAAACTATTTTCTAACTTGAATGAGTGAGTCTAATTGGGGTGTTGAAAAAATTGCAAATCTAAAGCATTATATGTGATCTACAAGCTCTAAATTGTTTACATACAAAAAGCTGTGTTCTTTTGCGAATTTCAGATGTTCATTGCAAATCTAATCATTTTATTTTCATCTTCTTTTGTAGTGCTGATTCTGGTTGGTTAAATCCACCATTACGTTTTCATGATGAACCTTGTCGCCACAAGGTTCTAGATCTTGTCGGAGACTTTTCTCTTTTTGCACAAAATGGTAACCAGGGGCTTCCAATGGCACACATAATCGCATATAAGGTTTGTTTCATTACTTATGATGCATATGGAGCTTGGTTTATTAAATTGTTATGCTTCAAAAATTAATTGAGGTGGATAAAACTTCCTATTGCCTTTTCCCTTCCATATCATGTTGGCACGAATAATTTGCCTTTTCTTTAACTGATAAAGGTTTGGAGCTTAACATTGGAATGCTGTTTCTCCACTAGCCCTTCTTTGTAGCCATGTCCTTTATCCCAAAACTATGATCTCATTGCCTTCATCTACTTTGTAATCTTCCTCTTTTTCTAGACTTTACATATAATGCAAATGAGTACTTATCATATGAGAAAATTTTAGTGACATTGGAAAGGAGACTCAAAGGATTAAAAACTGTTATGAATTAACGAAGTCTTTAAAGAAAAGTTGGTGGTTTCTATTATGGGATTTAAAGAGAAAATGTAGGATGAGGGAATTGTAACCCAAGCTATGGTTTCTGGAGTAGATTTTGTACAAATGATTCTTTTTTTTTTTTTTTTGGGTCAGTTAAGGTGACTGTTGTTTGATGTTAAAGGCAAATCCTTAGTTTTCGACTTGTATATTTTTTTAAAAAGAATAATTCCAACAACAAATCATCATTAAAAAAATATTCGGCTGTTGCAATCAATAAAAGACTATGTTGCCATATGCTTAGTAAAACTGATACAAGCTTATAGTCCTTTATTTTCTGAAAAATATGCCAACATCGGGCGTTTTAACATAATCCAAATGTAGTTTAAGAAAAAGGTTAGGGTGTTGCACTCTTAGAAATGTACTGACCATGTCATACATGTTCACTTGTTCCTTTTCAATCTGGCCACCCATCTATGGGCTATGACTATGAGTTACTTGGCTGTATCCTGGTGATAGGGTATATCTTGGAGCACATAACAAAGTAATATTTCTCTGTTATTCTGATGATGACAGCCTGGATTTGAACCATTTCTTTGAATAGAAAGGAGGAAAAACTGGAAAAAAAAAAACTAATAATATCTTTTAAAAAAGTCATATTCAAATCATATTATTGCATAATCCTTGATCTTTTGACTTTTAATGTTGAATAATTATTAAAAAAAAAATCTAGACATCAAGAAAAAACAATTAATAATGTTATTTTGGTCTTTCGTGCTAGTACAACATGCGTGATTTAAATAAATTCAGATTTAGATCTTTAACTTCTTTTATAAAAAGAATTCAAAAAATACAACTAGTAAATTATTTGAATCATCATCTGAGTGTCAAAAGGGACTTGAATTGAGTAAATTAAATATTCAAGGAAAAATACTACATATATCTTGCCTAGTGTGGAAAAGTTTTCTGATGTATGTATTGCTACTTCTGAAGTTGATGAAAGATCTGCTTTCCATATATGATACATATTGTGATTGTCTAATTATGCTGCAGGCTGGTCATTCTCTGCATGCTGAGTTTGTACGTAGCCTATCAAAGATATGTTGATAAAAATTGTGCTCATCTAAAGCTGCAAGTTGCTCTGGAAATCAATCTTTATCTGATGCCAAAAATGTCATACAAAAGTGTTGTGCAAAGATACATTGGAGCCATATTTGTGGGTAGATCTGGATTGAAATGCTACCCGTTCGATGACTACCATCGAGAAAGGTCTCTGTGGAGTATAAGACTTGTGATTGTTGCTGTTAATGTTGAGTGTATTATGACACTATGGAACACCTTTTTTACATCATTTTTCTTTCAGTATCTTCAGTGTAACCATTTTTGGGCATTATGGAATTGTTATATAAGGCTAAATGGGCGATTTCATGCTCATGCAGACAGGAAACTTGCATGAAGCCTTTTGAACTTAAAACAGTGATAATGTACTCTTAATTTTCATTTTCCAATTTGAGCTCTCGCCTAAACCTAACGTGGAGAAGTACTCAAAAGTTAGGTGCGGCCTCGGAGCAGTTACTGAACCACCACAGAGATTTGCCTAGCTTGCCTCTATTTGGCTTGATTAATCTCGGTTAATAAATAAAGTTGTGCATCAGAGATAAATTGTAAGAAATCGTTATAATGATTTATTAAATACCTACAGATTTTATGCAAACAAGAGTCTAACCTAGCTGCTGCTAGGTCTTATGGTAAAGCTTGAAATGCTTGTTTGTTAATTAATATTTCAACTGTTATATTTATACCCGCATGTGAAAAATTAGCTCATTTATAGATGTGGTAGCATTGGAATCTCGAGACCCTCAAGTCCAACCAATCCGTAAAGTAACCATGATCTGAACTGAACTAGCATTGGTGTAGTTTACTAGCTGAACAAGCATGGGTGTAGTTTACTTTGCACCCTTACAAGTGTACTTAATGGAAACTAACCGTAAGATAGGTGATCTGGATCTACTTAAACATGACCTTGAAAATTGAATATTAGCCTCATCCAATTACTTGACGAAAGAACAAAAAAATTCTGTTATTTAAGCATAGCTCTGCTCATCTGCAACTTAAGGTGCTCCCCATAGAGCTGATGTATGGAATGCCTCTGCCACCAGACTTACAGACCATGGATGAACCATACGGATCCAGATAAGTTTAGCTTCACAAGTAAAATTGAAGCCTAAAAATTCTAGCAGGACCTAGCCAGTGAAATCCTAAATCCGGCGCTGAAAACCACTAAATCAACCACGGTCATGTCCATATCATTCCATTTCTGCACTCTTGTCAACTCCAAATTAGCTCGACATTTACCTACAATGATTTCTCGGGCTTCTTCACCAAATGAACCTTGGCTATTCAGCTTCTCAGCATGAGGCTGCCACAACAACTGAGGTCAATTCCATATATATGACACTGGCCAACAAGCCTAGTATAGCGAATTGTTAACAATGATGAGAGAAAGGTTAGACGTTGATGAGAAATGAGACTGCACCATGTGAAATGAACAACCACAGATTTTAGGAACGTACTTCAAATGAATTGGAGGGAAATTTTAAATGGGCAGTGTACATTCTTTTCCGTCTAGCACGTTGTGCGGTATTAACTGTGTTGCGATGGTAATGGTACAAACTAAAACATTATGAGATCAAGCACTTTTGGTCGGAAGAGGCCCATCAATAAATAAAATCATGCAACTAGGATCTATCTCTGCAGTAACTCCTTAAGCATTAGAAACTGTAATAAGTAGCCAAAATGATGCAGATCTTACTGTAACACTGCAACTGAATCATGGAGTTCATAACTTGCAATTTCTTAGTTTCTATGCATCAAATGAATGTAAAATTTGTGTAGTTTCTTCTCCTCTATTATTTGTTTTTCTGTCCTAGTCATCATTAGCCTTCATAACTGATGCCTGCTCTAACATAAACAATTAGTCTAAGATTGATTCACAAGTTCAAGGTTATGCCATTTATGAGAAGTAATTCATACATCTTCCACTTAATAATGCTACCACTGGTGTCTGCCATCCAGCCTCTTGGATCATAATGTCATTTATGGATGTCACCTTTTCCTCCACTTCAGCTGCCTAATTTAACAGTAGCCTTTGATCATTTTACTTGTTGAATTCAACATGTGGTTCAGGACTTCTTTGTTTCCCCTCTTTGATAGATATGCTAATTCTGATGTATGATTGACTGTTCTAAAATCAAGATAGAAGATAACTTCTTTAATATTTTAACAACATCGGAATTGTTGGATCATAAATGCTTGATGATAATGGATTTATGTTTTTTAGTGGACAGGGACAGGAATTTTGGCATGAAAACTGACCATCTACTATCCAGTTGATGAAGAGGACCACCAAATCCTAATGGAAGTACTGTACACAAACTATTATTCACAGGCACCATTTGTGCTTGATTCTTGGCAGAATGCTTTCCTGTTTTAATGTGGTAAGAGCTGTTTACCATTTTTTTTCCTGTTAACTTGTTAGTGCGTGTATTTCTTGATTGTTGCTTTTCTATTTGTCATTATTGGTTACCTTGTTCCCATTGCTGATTACAGCTCAAGCCCAGCATGACTACGGTTGCAATGCAATTCCTCTGCTGGGATAAAAGGCTTAACAGGTCTCCACTATCCACTCAATTGTACATGCTCCAGCCCCTAATAAGAATTCCAGACGTAGCCCCTTCCTTGAGGGAAAGATGAGGAGTGCACCAGATACGACGCTGGAGGACGTTTTAACAAGTCACGTATATAATCCAGAAACAACCAGGCAGAGGATAACAGCCACCATTGCTTCCTTTCATGTGCATTACATGAGCCCAAAAAAAGTAAACAGTATATAAACAGTTGACACCAAAGATAAGCATTCCTTTCTTCTATGATAGTCCTATAAATAGGATTAATGTTTGTCTCTTGTTTATGCTTTAACATGGTGATCTTAACTTGGTCATCAATTTGTCCTTGATTATGAACCAGAAGTTGATTCCAAGGCAGTAAGTTAAGTGAGTTCATGCATCTCATCGAAACTTTAATCAACATTCTAATTTTCAATAATTTGTTGGATTCATTCGGTTCCAATAAGGACAATTGATTTAAATTTTCTAGCTTCGTTTCAATGAGGATAATAGATACTAGCATTTCCTTGCATGTGTGCGTATCAATATCCTCTCTCTCTTGGTCACTGTCATTGGCCGTATTATATGCGATGAATTTGATCATGTGGATCTGATTATAATTTTGAGACCTGAAGCCTTACATTTCTTCAGCTGAAATAGTCTATACGAATTTCTTATTCACATGAAATAATGACATAACGAATTGGCCTAACTACCATTCCTGTATTCAGAAGACTACATGCTATGTACTGAATCATGTCACATGATAATTTTTCTTTTGTTCATCTATCCAAATAAACCTCTCAAAATTTCACCATAGCTTGAGATTGTCATTGCCTTGCTAATAAATAACAACTACTACTCAGAATCCCATATCAACTAAAACCTCTAGAATTCAGAAAGTTGCTTATCTAATATAGAACTTGTAAACTCACTAAATTCAGATACTGCTAAAATCTCTCTCTCTCTCTCTCTCTCTCTCTCTCCATATAAAGTTACAAGGATGTTACTTGCAACAAACTTATGAATAGCCCATCTTTTTCACATCCTCTTCTTTCATTATTGCAGATTATATGCATTTTTTACTTGCATCATGTTAACTAGATCTTAATCGACCAGCATCTCTCTTTTCTTATCTTCATGTCCTAGTGATGAAACCTAAAGAGAGGCGAAATATCTGCTCATTTCGCTCTCTGTTCAGTGAAAAATCTGTTTCTTTGTGAAGTAGAATCTTAAAAATAAGAATTCATTTCAGTTCATATGCAATGCCCCTAAGCAACTCCTACCCACCAAACCTTCTCTCACATTGATCCCCAAAGAATTTTATGAAAAAGATACTCTTTTGTTCATGTCCACCCATATATTATTATCCACATGCATGTTGTTTGGACATATGGCCATTTTTTTTCTTTCCCTTTTCCCACTCTATGATTAAAGAAATCAATACAATTATCCAAGATCTGTCGCCATGCACATGCTCTGCTTTGCTTCGGTCTGCCAATTATGCTTCACATAGTTAGCCTTCTGAGTCTACTAAAAAGAAGGTACCACTAGCTACAGATATTAGTTATGAGAGTGAGATGAGAGACATGCAAAGGTTTGGATACTTGAGATCAAAAGTTCCATCAACATCATCATGTCCTCCCAAAATCTGAGGCCTTTACCTCTCTTGAAAGTGATGTCCACAAAATTCTCCAACATTATCTCATCTTCAACATGCCTGAAGGCAGTTCAGTCTCCTTTTCAGTAGTGCCTTAGTACCCATGAGATGGTGACCTGCATGTGCCTTTGTCGACATTGAGAGAGAGAGAGAGAGAGAGAGAGTTATGCTAAAACTAGATGCCATCATGGACATGGATCAAAGACATGAAACAATTATCAAAAGCATAATATTTGATGCAATAATAAGAATGTGAAAAGTTACACTCTGGATTCATAAATGCAACCTATGCTGGACATGCATTTGAATTGCATGTGTCATATAATTTATGACATGATGCTGCCCCTGAAAGATTGTAACATCTAAAGCAGGATCTGGCTTACAAGTATCTATTTAACATCATTATCAACAGCTGTATTCTTAGTATGCGATGCAGATGCATCAAACATACAAGCAGGATCTGGCTTGCGAGTATCTTTATAACAATCATTATCAACAATTGTATTTTTGGTATCTAATGTGAATTCATCAAACACGTAGAAAATTGATTAGCGTATGACCAATCTCTTTCAAATTTCTCTAGTCTTAGGTAAGGTGTCAGTTTTTAGTATTGATAACAAGCTACGGATGGAGCTCAGTTTGTTTAGCTAGTTAGGAAGCTAAGTTTGGTTGCTCCAAGGAAATCATATACTCATTGTGATTCACCAAATGTACAGTAGCTTTTATTGAGGTTTTCTGACCTTCTCTTTCTTTGACTTCAAAGAGAGGTAAAGCATAAATCCATTCCCTCAAAGCCATGTGCTCCAAGTGTTTGCTGACAGCCAAGTAGATTCTCCAAGGTAGATCCGTGCACATTAAAGACCTCCTTTTCCAGCTATATCAGGTCTTGCCTACCTTTTCTAATGCATGCCATAATAGTTTACAACCGTACAATTGAGTCTCCCCATGGCTGTAAGTAAATGGGAGAGCATGTTTGTTTGTGAGCTACCTGGGATTCTTAGAATGACAGTCCCATGGGTGAAATGATTCATGCCCCTTCCATCTTTATGGGTTGAAGTTACAGGAGGACAGAATTGACTGTCCCACTAGCGTCATGGAACAGCCACATCGGTGAATCCTTGTCAGACAAATACTCTGCTTCATTTGAGAGCTGCAGAACTTCTGCCCATGGGTGATGGTAATTTAATCCTAATCCGATAAAGATCCACTTCGATCGAAATGGAGTCGGATTTAAGAAAATCAAAAACTTTACGGTCGAAGTTTATATGAGATTGATGCGTATACTTTTAGCATCAAAGCTTGCAGGAATTTATATTTTTAAATATATTTATAAGATCAAAAATTATTATTCTTTGATAAGGATTAAAATTATTATCCATACATGTTTTCGAGATGAATTAGAGAATTCACTGCTAATACATAGATTGAAGTGTTTAAATAAAATAATGAGTGCTTAATGTTATAATACACTTAGTCTAATTTGATATTATAATAATACTTTTGAGGATAAGTACAGGGGTCTGATCACATAAACTAACATATATTAACCATCACATATGTATTCTACCGATACCCAGTACACCTCCACCTATAAGAAGTGTTATATAGGAGAGGCCATCAGACTTAAAAAAAAAAAAAAGAAAAAAAAAAGAGAGGATGTCAGACCTCATGCAGTGGGTCGCAAGTTTTGGTTCTTGGAGAAGATAAGGATTTCTTTCAGTTGATCGGACTGATCGAGAGTCCAATTATTGTGAAGTACTGGAGACGATAAGGATTTAAATTATTGAACCACCATGTGCGAAGTGGTTTGTCTCTCTGTCCACTAAACATAAACTTATTTTAATCGGTGAAAATTAAGGAAATAGTAACCTAGCTTGGCGTGTAATTCTTAAGACGAGGGAATAAGAACATTATTGTCACAACATAATAAAATCTTCGACAATAATATTTAATTACAAATACCATTCACCATACGCATTTCGCCTTTATGCTGTCATAAGTACAATGATTAGATTATTCACAGACTATTGGGCGCCAGCGATCTCAGATCCACGTCCACACGCACGCGCGCGCAGAGAGAGAGAGAGACAGAACGGACATTGATGCGCGCGCGCGAGAACGGACGTTGACCAAGCTTGCTACAGGAGTGTGGGTATTTTTTTTGGAATCAATCCAACTTAAATTTGTTTTTTATAATCCAAACTGAATCTAAAACCATTGTTCCACCGAACTAACCAAAACAAAGTAAACAAAAAAAAAAAAAATTAATTTTGATTCAATTTATAAATTTATCTGTACCTACTTCACATAACTATAAAATTAGTTTTTATAATAAATTTTATATTATTAAATAATAATCTACTTATTTATAACAGAAAAAAATGTAATATTTATATGATTTAGTTATTTATATATACCTGTAATACTTTAATTTAAATTGTAGTACAAATAAAAGTTCATATAATAAGTCTGTACGATTTAGTTTGTTTTATATTAATTTTTTTAAAATTTAAATTATGTTTTAGAAATTTTTAATTCGAAATATTAAAAATAGTCAATTCAAATCTATTAATTTAAAGGTGAACAAAGACCGAATTAGGGCATGCCAATGAATTTTTATTGATTGTAAAAATAGTAAATACAACAAATCGGTGCAATTAGGCAACTGGATTAACTTAGTTCTCACTCCTATTTGATATAAGAGAAGGGTACAAAGGCTTGAGACGAGAAGATAGAGCATATAGCACAGAAGAAATAAGGAAAGTTTAAGTTATAAAAGTTACTTTTAAGATAAATTACGGCTACTCCTAAGATAATTTAGATATCCAATTCTTGATTCTGATGTTAACATATTAAATTCTTTGCAAGTATCATTTTGCCGGCCACAACTATGTTTGATAACTGCTTAAAACCTTCAACAACTCTTATTTAATTTTGAAAACGGCTAAAAATTTTGTCTGATTTATAAACTATCAAAAACTTCCTTTTAATTGACTGTAACTCCTTATTGGTTCTGTAATTTAGTCTTCTTTTTCAGTCTGATAATTTGCTAGTCCTACTATAATGCTAACATTCTTTAATACAAAGATAGGTAGAGCATTTAATGTATTCTTTAATATAAATACATTGTTTAATAAGGGCATCATGAAGTATTTAATGCATCATGAATATAACAGCAGTTTTTATTATAAAGTCACCATGATAAAATTTAATACATTTTTGAAGCCAAACATTTTTGATTCATACTTTTGGCTTCTTCTACTAAGCCTAGACTTAGGCTTTTTCTGCTAAGCCTAGACTTCACACTTTCGATCCTTTTAAGAGCAAAGTATGCGCACTTGTGATGTAATATGTTAACTAAAAAATTTATGATATAAGATCAAAAATATAAGATAAGATTTTTGGATGAACCGTATGTATCCAATATAAAACCAAAATATATATAAACAATTGCCCCAATATAATCAAAAGAATATTCTTTTTCATTTTTTTTTTGGCTTTTTTCAAGTAGCTTTGTATTAAGTGTTTTGGAGATTATCCCCTTTTTTTTTAACTAATAAAACCCTCGTCATGCTTCTAACTTTCACAATTATTTGATTTATAATTTTTATAATTAACTTTTTAAATTAAAAAAAATAATTGCTATAACTTTTATGCTTTCAGTTACTGTTTATAATGATCGAAAATATAAAAAATATTTTTGATATGATTCGATATTGCATTTCATATTGCAACTCTTTTTTATGATAATTTTAACCTTTTGCTCTACTTTCAGTGAAGAAAAAATTGAGCCAGCAAAACAATATATATTGGTGGAATCTTTTGAATGGCTTTAGTCAAGAAAGCCGATCTAATTTTAAATTTGACTCTTTTTTTTGATAACTTTTGGTTAATCCAGTATCAAAGTACTCTTTTGAATAACTTTTGGTACCCAACACTAAAATATTCTCTTTTCATTCTTTTTCTTTCGGATTACTTTGGGTTAAAAGATTTCGGATTACTTTGGGTTAAAAGAGCTAGTCCACTAAAATATTAGCTAACTTCTTTGATCCTTTCTCAGTAAAAAGAAAAATGGATCAACATATTAACTTCACTCTTGACTCCATATCATTCCGTCAAGAAAAAAAAGTGAATAAATTAGCTTTGAAGCACTTAGTAAAGGGAGAAAAATTAGCTTTGTTCAGTCAAACACCAAAAAGACTAATTTTAACCTCATGGCATTCACTCCACTCGGTCAAGCGCCAATAAAATAATATGCTCTAGATTCCTTTGGGTATCTTTTGGTTAAGAGTTAATAAAATAATATATTTTCTCAACTCCTTTGAAGTTCTTTGGGTGAAAAATAGAAAATTTGAATAAAATAATATATTTGATCAGTTTTGATCAAGGAAAAGTCAAGTGGATCAAATATAATATTACATTTTTAAGCCACAGTCAGTTAAGAGGGTAGAAAGTCAAACAAATTTTAATATAATATTATCCTTTCAACCAGTTTTAAATGAGAGAGTGAAATAAATTTAAATATAATAAAAAGTAAAAAAAAAATATAATATAATATAACTTCATTTCACTTTGGCTTCATGCTCTTCTTTTATTCCTCTTATTCAGTCAAAAAGTTTTATAATATGTTCATGATTTTAGCCCCACTCATTATTCATTTGGTTTAGTAGTATTATAATATAGCCATGCTTTTGGCCCACTCATTACTCATTCAGTCAATGAGTATTATATATAAAAATAATAGACAATTCTCAACATTCTTGATTTCTTCGACTGAATTCTTTGACCAAAAGCTGAAATTGGGTGCTAACATTGTAAGAGGGAGAGGTGAGACATAGTGGTGCTGGCATTCGGTTTACTAAGACCAAATTATTGATGGTCCAATATAAGTTAAAAAAAAATTAGCTTAATTAAGTAGTGTCCCATCATATTATAATCTAATAGTTTTAGTTTTAAGTAGCATCTTATTACAGTAAATTTAACCATAAGTTTGATAAAAGTTTACTTTTTTGAACACTAATATTTTTTTATTTAAATAAATTTTATAATCATTTTCAATCTTTAGAATAGTTATCGAAACAACTGCTCGTGTCTAAAATATGGTTGAAAATTACATTAACAGAAAAAAAAATATTTTCTCAGCCTTTTCTAAACTTTTGAGTTTTATTTTTTTAAATTTTTAAGAACTTGAAAGGGCCTATCTTTTGACAATTTATGTCTGATTGTTACTAACTATATCATACTTTTCTAATATTCATTATGTATCTTCTCATAATGTAATCTTGGCATAATATTTCAAATGACTTTCTAGGACCCATTGAAAGGGCCTATGATTTTTTTTTATCTTTTTTTCATCTCCTCCTATTTTTTAATATTTCTCTTTATATCCTTTTTTTAGGCTCATCCTTTTCAGTGTCTTATGTTTTTTGCTCATGGTTTCTTATGTTTCAATCTCGGATTATAATCAAAAAATTATTCCATTCAATTTAATGGCTTTCAATTACACATGGTTATTTGTAATTCGGATAAGGCCTAATTATTGAGGGTTGCCCCTTGGTTTGACTGAAATGAATATGACTCTTTATAGTCATTTTAGCCAAGTGGTTTATAACTTAAATCCTAGCCTAGGCCCCATTGGTTATTTTTTGATCTTTGAAGATCTTGAGCAAAGTAGGAAAATAAAATTTAATGTGCGCAGGATTCGAATGCGAGTTTCAATCACACATGGTTGTCCATGATTCGAACAAAGCCAAGCTATTGGGGTTCACCTCCAATCATTCGCCCAGGTGTAAGAATTTTGATTTATCTAAAATCAACCTAAAAAGCTCAATCTCTAACCATCTCAACCATCAAGTGGCTTTGTTAAAGTAAATGACTAAGATCTTATCTTATAGAATGATAGGTATGGATAGGAGAATGATAGTTTCTTAAGCTAACCCAAGCGATGAGATTAGAGACGTGAAAGTATCTAGTGTTAATCATGGCAAAAATGTAAATCAAGAGGCTATGTGGCTGAGTTTATTTATTTGATATGAGAGGTGGAGATAAAGTAAATGTAAATCAAGAGACTGTGTGGCTGAGTTTATTTATTTGATATGAGAGGTGGAGATAAAGTGGTAAGTTACAAAGACTTCTTTGATTTAAGAATAAATTTTATAATGCTTCTGATTGTATGTGAATAGTATTATAAATAAAAAGAAGATCAAATATATAAGAAAATGGTATAAAAGGTTGAAAGCATTAAATGAAACTCTTGAACGGATAAGATTAAAGTTCAAAAAAATATAAAGTTGAACTTTTGAGTTTTTTTTTTAACCATGTGATAAAGAAAATATTGGAAAGAATGGACAGATGTTATGATGCTCGAGTTGCATGGAGATGAGTGAAAAAAAAAAGGTAAAGTGGTGTTATTTTTAATTAAATGGAAGAAAAAATTATGCAGAACTAACATATGAAAATTATATATAGGAATTGAGTTTTTTACGGAGTAATTGACTATTAAAATTTAACCCTATTGAACCTATAGAGCTAGCATGCATTTGGGATAATGGCAGTAATTTATAAATATGAGAGGGACAAAAAAATAAAAAAAATGGACATGCTAGTATAATTTTCTAAGATCTAATTGATGTAGGACTTAGGTTGTGGTAACTACAATTGAGCTTTCAATTTAGGTTGGGTAACGGTTTGGATTATCTAGGGGTTAGATATTACTATAAGTAGAGCTTAAGTTGGTTATTGACTCATGAGTTTGAGTTGGTTAAAGTTAGGTTTAGATTTAGGATAAATCGGAGCAAAGTCTAAATAAAAATTTTCATTTTAATTAGAAGAAGAAATTATTGGTTTGTGAGGAAACAAAAGAATATTTGAGGATATTAACAATGAAGATATCATGAATTCGCATTAGGTCCCATACCTATAACGAAGCAGATCGGTATAGTATGGTAATGTATCATATCAATACATGGTACGCTTGGCCATGCTAGTCGAGCACCAATAAACTCAAGAATCCTTTCTTCTTCTTCTCTTAATTGAAAGCCCGATGGAGGGGTAAGAGAGAGGAGGGGAGAGAGGGGGGTGCTTGGTGATAAGTAGCAAATCAACATCAGATGTAAGGGAGTGCCATGCTCAAGGTGGTAGCAATGGCAAAAGCATAAGGGTTGGAGTCAAGAAAGTTCTTGAGGAAGTGATCAACAATCGAATAGAGAACAGTTAGGGTGATTGACTATTGTGACAAACAAGTAGAACTAGCAAGTGTGATAAATGATTGAGATTTGAAAGGAGTTCAAAGAGAGAGAGAGAGAGGGAGGGGGTAAGGAGAGAAACATACAAATATAGAAGTAAGATTGGGGTCAATGACTGGGAGACAAGAGTGTTTTATTATAATGGTTGGTTCGACTCGCTAGAACTGCTTTAAGACTGGCTGAAACTTAGTTGAGTTAGCTTATTTTATGCTTCGATCTATTTTGATTGCTTGAACCATTATGGTTTTGGACTGATTTGATATGATAAGTCTTGAATCTTCTTGATCCAGATGGTTTAACAATCCTTATTTACAACATACATTCTGACCTTTTCTATCATTTCTTTTGCTTTTATCATATCATATGATTTTATCAATCAAGAAATCAAGTTAACTTTGTTGATTAGGGATAATTATGCAATTACTTAACTTCCATGCAATCTTGCTCTATTTGACCTCCACTTCATTACAATCCAAATGAAGAGACAAGCATACATTTCAATCTAGTTCCAAGCTATTCATCAGAATGCCATTAACCTTCCAGAATCAAGCCTGTGTCTTTGTGTGCAACTTCCCAATTAGATCATCATCCCTTATAAGAGGGTTCTTACCATTTGCACTATGAAGCCATGGCTAAACCTTAGAAGGAAGAAAAATAATAAAGATGATAGGTGTGATGATGCCTGCGTTCCTGCATTCAGAGGAATAAAGTGGGTAGGTGTTTTAAATAGCATCCAAACCATGTCAGTGGTCATTGGTCAACCATGGACTAACCACCAACTGTTCATCCTCCATCTTTCAAACAACTCGACATGGAATAAAGAACCACTAATAATAAAAGTATAAGGGATGTAGGTTGCCCTCATTGGAGTTCCATTTTCTTATCATGCTTGTGAAACTAAACTAGCCTGGTGTAGCTAGCTATGAAAACAACCTTAGGTAGGAGGGGTAGCTAAGATGATAGCAAAAGAGTGCTAGGTTAGTATTATTGAATCCAATTAGATTCAGTGCTAGAGGCTAAATAAATATATCACAAGTTTACTTGGAGGATTGAACATAGGTTGTCTCATGAACAAGAGAAGCTGGACTGGTAAAATACAGAGCATGTAATATTTATATTAACATAAGTGGTCAAGCGACCAAGATCCTCAAAAAATATTTCCTGGATTACCTTCAAAAGCTTTGCATGACCTAGGCTGAATCACTGAAGAAGGCAACCAATAAATTTGAAACTAATTTTGCACAGTTAATTTAGGCCACAAGATCCATAAAAGTATGACTTTCTTTCCAGTCTGGCCACTGGCATGACGTCTATCCCAAATCAGCTCCTAGCTTAGAAATGTGGGCTGATGCACTGTGTCCTCTTGTTTTTTTTGTTACAAAAGGGAAGCTGTGCAACTTAAATGTAAACAGAAAAGCCGGCAGCTCACCAGGATACGACCCATGAAACTATTCAGAAGACATTTTAACAGAAAAGAAAGCCTCTGGCAATCAAAGGCTCCCCCATCTGCTGGAATTTCTCGGCACCTAAGAACATAAAACATCAGCTGTGTGTGAGGAATTAACACCTCTGGCATTTAGATTTAGCATCTGTTGCACTATGTCCGTCCTATTGTTAATAGTATTTGCTGCATTACCTGTGATACATTGTATGATATACAACAATTGAGAGCTGTTAAAAATCTTATCTTAAGTCAAAATATATGTTTCATGATTCCATCACAAACTTGATTCATAAAAAATGAAGCTCGATAAACTAATAAAGCCACAATAATTCATACCCAACTAATGTTTTTCTCTCCTGCTTACATGATCACTAAGCAAGAAATCTAGCTCACAATCTGAGCTTATCAGCAAGAACTCAGTCAAATTGAAGGAGTACACCTCTTCTCTGTTGTGCCTCACAAATGTGAACTATTTGATCATTCAAATATCATCATCCTCGAAGTACTAGCACACATCACTGTCAAGAGGATGGCCCGATGGATGTTGGAGCTCTTCCGAGGAGAACCAACTTGCATGACCTCTTCTTTAAACGGGAGAGATCATATATATTGAGAGCCTCTGCCACTGTCCCACAAAGGACACCTTTTCCCCAACGGTGTACCAGTCCCTTCCATCCCTCGTCTCATCGGGAATCATCATACCTAGGATCCGGTCCAGACATTCCCAACCCGAACCCGGTCCGACGTTTGTATCCGGACCAAACCGGGTACAGGAGATCACGCCGAGGCCCGGGTTACATAAATTTCCCGTCTCCTCGCTCGGTTCCTCGACACGTGTCCATTGTAGATTAAAGGGGACATGTGTCGAGTTCTCAGGTCGTCTCGGTGCAGCACGGAGCGCAGGAGAAGAAATAATAATTTAACGATAAAAGATTTTTTTTATTAAAATGGCTCGGGGTACGGTGTGTCTGCAGGGCCAACAATCACAGATGGTCCCCCATCCTCTGATCGCTGCGACGGCACGCATTGACCGCTTCTTGTGATTGTACCGTTGTCTCTCGCGGAAACCAGAAGCTCTCCCGAGCACCGATCACCAGCCGTCCATTGGATCAGCAGTCCATCTCTAGCCGTAGATTTCGCGAAGCACAGTAACTTGCGATGCTCCCGCGAGTAAGAAGACCATCTCCGGCAGCTTATAGCATACGCTTCTGTTATTGCACTACTTGGCGTCTTAGCCGCGTATTCTGGTTTTAAAAATTGGCCACCTCGGGGGCATTTTCGGCATGTTCCGACGGATGAGATCGTTCGCTGTATTTGATCATCGTACGGTGGGCCGTGACGAGAAGCACGCGCCCCCTTAGCTGTCTCGAGTGCGACAGGTCTTCAAGGTTCGGTAGGCCCGGGGGCGCTTGCGTACGTGTCAGAATGGTGTTCGATGGGCCCCCTGTCTGCTGTTTTTGGCAAACAGTTTATCCCTCTCACATGCCGGTGTTCTTACCGGAGCCTTGACGCTCGGCATCGCGATCGTTGCAAGTGCCGTCGCTGGAGCGCGCGGTAACTTCACCTCCAGTTCAAAACAGAAGGCAACAAAAATATAAAAACAAACGCGATCATTGAGATCTCCATGCGGATCCAAGATCTGCCGTTAGTGTCGCTACTCAAACGCATCCCGTCCGTTAGTGCGTGACGGCGCAATCAAGAAAAGTGACGCTTTTCCCCTTAAGTTTAAGACTACTAATTTAAAATTACAAATAATATAAAAATAAATGATGTAAAAGACCGACCCTTTACCCTCCCCTCACTCGGTTGCTCACTGCGATTCTCTCTCTCTCTCTCTCTCTCTCTCTCTCTCTCTCATTGTTGCGATTTAAAGCGACGAAGGGGAGAGAAGGCAAGGGGAAGGGAAAAAAAAAAAGCTTAGTGTTAATAATCGACGAATCGAAATTCTAGCGGGGGAGGAACAACCCTAGTTCTTGGAATCGGAGCAGGAGGCGGTAGTTGGATTTGATGTGAGAGAGGGATCAGATCCGGGGATGGCCGATCTGAGCGGCGGAGGCGTGGAGGGGCATGGGCCAGAGGCCGGGGGAGGAAATGCGCCACAGCATGCGGCGGCGTCGGCAGTGCTGACGTCTTCGGCGTCGTTCAAAGGGGAGGGGAAGGCGGGACCGGTGCTGCGGCGGAGGCCTTCGATCAAGCCGAGCTTGGAGGCAGAGGAGTTTATAAACATGCTCCATGGATCCGATCCGGTGAGGGTTGAGCTCAGTCGACTGGAGAATGAAGTCAGAGGTGGGAATGCGGTTTGATCCGGTCCTTTTCTGATTTCTTCTTGTTTATTCTTTTTCCGGGCATTGAGATGGTTGGGTGTTTGGTGATTACAGACAAAGATCGGGAATTGGGGGAGGCGCAGGTGGAAATTAAGGCACTTAAGTTGTCAGAGCGTGCCCGGGAGAAGGCAGTGGAAGAGGTGATTTCACCTTTTTTTTTAATAATTATTATTCTTCTTGGCGATTGTTCTTTTTTTTTTTTTTTAAATCATTATGGGCTTATGATTCTAAATGTTGTTTTAACTATGTTATTCTTTTATTAGCACTGTTGGATGATGCTTCTCGTTGTTCTCGTCTTCTGATGATTTCCACCAAATCGTGTGTCAATCAAATTGCAGTTTTTTTTTTATTAAAAAAATGAAGAGTGTGTTTTTCCTCTTGATGCTGTCACTACTGGTATATAACACTATTTTTTTTTTAATTTTAAGATTTTGTGTTTGATTGGCTTTTCTTCTCATTTAGTTAAAACAAGTGAGCATTTTTGTTTGCTAAAATGCAATTATTTAATTGCATACGATTTTCTATCATACTTGATTTCTATGCAGAGTAATTAACATGTCCGATGAGCTGCTTAGAAATATAGTTCCATGGCTCTATTCTTGTTCCAACCATATGGATTTGGATTTCAACATAGCTAAAGTTTTCTATTGACCATTAATTTGTCAGTAATTTCTGCCCCTTCTGTTTATTTTGCCCTGCACTGGGAATATTTAGGATACACTCCCGAAAAGGAACTTTTGAGGATCCAACATTTTCAATGTTGTCATCTTTTTATTTGCACTATATTTCTTTGTTCTTTAATGTAAAACAGAGGAGAAATGATCTTGTTTTATTATTATGGGATACGTTCTGATATTTCCTGATTTTTCTCTTTCTCATGCCAGCTCACGGAAGAATTGGCTAAGGTGGAAGGAAAACTAAAACTAACTGAATCGCTTTTAGAGAACAGGGTACCACATCAAATTTCTTAATTTCCTGTTTTCTTATTATTTTGGTTTTCCATTTTTAGACAGTTGTTTATGATGAAATGTCTTTGCAGAATCTTGAAGTTAAAAAGATAAATGATGAGAAGAAAGCGGCCTTGGCTGCTCAGTTTGCGGCAGAGGCGACACTTAGAAGAGTTCATGCAGCTCAAAAGGATGATGACATGCCCCCTATTGAAGCCATTCTTGCACCACTAGAGGCAGAGCTGAAGCTAGCTCGCCAAGAGGTACCATATGCCATACCATCATCTCGAACTTGAGCAAATCTCATAATTACCCAAATAACTTAGACCGCAACTTAGCTCTGAATTTGTTCACTGTAGCATTAAACCCACTATGTCTCTCCAAGATTTTTTGGAAAATAATAAATTTAGTTGAAATTATTACATTTGTTCTTTTTTTTTTCCTTTTTTTTAATTCTCACTATGTCATGCCCAATGGAAATAAATGCTTGAAACTTTTTAACTTATTGTTTGCTGTCACACGGATTTGCTGCAAGATCTTTCTGAGTTTCACTGGATCCTTTATTTTTCACGGAACTCTCATTTTTTTAATTATTTATGCCTACTTTATTTTATGAGTGCAGTTTATTTGTGCCTAATTGCCTGAACCCCTGTTTGTGGCTGCACAGCGAGCATGGTGATTAGCCTGTGTGGTGGGGGTCCAGGTGTTGCATGTGGTCCCATGTATGAATTAAGTAGTGCCCCTGGATGCGTGGGCTTATCCTGCATGCACCACAGAGGATCTGTGCTCTAACATTTTAGTTTTTAAATATTTGTATATTTTACTAGAGAACAAATGTAGTGAAGGTCTGTACTATTGTAAAGTGGAGGCTTATCTTATTTGGCATGCACTTTTGATGTTTTGAGTTTCTGATTATGTTAGTTTTCTTTCTTTGGTAAATACTAGTGTTTAGGCATATTCTGTTTTACATTTAGAAATAAGAAGATCTATAATAGCAATTGAATTGGTTTGGAGAGAGAGAGAATTGGGGAAGAAATAAGATTGGTTATAAATATAGGAGAGGTAGTTAAGCAACTGGGTATATCTCTTTAATAGGATTTTACTTCCAATACTGCTCATCTCATAGTTATCATGTAATAAAATTATCTATGTGAATTAATTAATTTTATCTAAGGCAAATTTAACGGATATAAAGACTCCAACTCACTTTTTTAGATGCTTAGATGTTTGTCGTAAAGCATGACCATCGTGGCAGTCTGGCTTCATTTGGCTGTTCTGTAGCTTGATTTTATTCTTGGGTTGTAGGTAACACAGGTGTAGCCTTAGAATTATTGAAGTTTAAGCTGGTGATTTCCCACCTATCTTGGAAAAGAAAGGAAGAAAAAAAAGGAGAAGGGTTACAGGATCTTCATTTTTCCCCCCTTTTTGTTCATATCCTATTCTATATATATTGTCATAAACTAAGGTTGATCCTTGCACCCTTCTCCAACTTGGTTTTTTTTTTTTTTAAAGGATCTTCTAGCGTGAAAAATGGCAGATTTTAAGGCTATTTCACTAGTGAGTGAGGGAATATCAACCTTCCCTCTTTAACATTTTGTATTCCTATAGAATATTTAGGAAAAATGATAGCATTCTGACACTCTTGTTTTTCTTTTTGCAGATTGCAAAGTTGCAGGATGACAACAGGGCATTGGATCGTCTTACAAAATCAAAGGAAGCAGCTCTACTAGAAGCAGAAAGGACGGTTCAGATTGCACTGGCAAAGGCTTCTATGGTAGATGACTTACAAAACAAGAACCAGGAGTTGATGAAACAGATTGAAATCTGTCAGGTATCCTTCAACATGCCATTCGTTTGTAACCTCTCAAATTCTGGAGTGAGGATTTGGATTTCTAATTATGAAGTTAAAACAAATTTGCTTTTCTATTTGTCAATTCTGCATTCTTCAGGAGGAAAACAAAATTCTGGACAAAATGCACCGCCAAAAGGTTGCTGAGGTTGAAAAGCTTAGCCAGACAGTAAAGGAGCTAGAAGAGGCAGTTCTTGCAGGAGGTGCAGCTGCAAATGCTGTTAGGGATTACCAACGGAAAGTTCAGGAGATGAATGTAATATATCTAGCTGCCATAAATAAAGCTCAAGAAATTCCTTGAATCTTAGTTACTTTAGTCTTTCATCCAAGCTTGAAAATGGGTATAATTGTATTTCTCATCACTTGTTAACCTTTCTGTTTATATGCATATACATGTTTGCTTAGGAAGAGATGAAAACCCTAGACCGGGAGCTAGCTCGTGCGAAGGTTACTGCTAATAGGGTTGCAGTTGTAGTTGCTAATGAATGGAAAGATGCTAATGACAAAGTAATGCCTGTTAGACAATGGCTTGAGGAGCGAAGATTCATGCAGGTAGGCAGTGGCTGTTTGTTCATTTACTTCATGGTCTAATCTTGGGGATGCCATGTTAGTGGATGTTTCTTACTTCCCAGATTTGTTTTCTTCTTTTAGTTAAACAATTTTGTATCATCAGCCATAACTTTTGTTACAGGGAGAAATGCAGCAACTTCGAGATAAGCTTGCTATTGCAGAACGCACTGCACGATCTGAAGCTCAACTAAAAGTAAAACACCTAGCTATACCTTCATATCTCATAAGTACTTTATATTTATATATCCAATGAACTGGTTTTACAAAACAAAATGACTCAACATTTTATCTTTAGAGAAAGATAAACAACAATTTATTCTGTTAAACTTCTCAGGAAAAATACCAGTTGCGGCTTAAGGTATTAGAAGAGGGATTGAGAATGTCTGCAAATGGTAGCAACCGCACCAATGTAGATGGAAGGAGTGTCAGTAATGGCCCTTCACGTCGCCAGTCCCTTGGTGGTGCTGAGAATATTTGCAAGAGTTCACCTAATGGCTTTCTATCTAAGAGGCCATCTTTTCAGTTGAGATCTTCTCTGTCTAGTGGCACAAGTGCAGTACTGAAACATGCCAAAGGGACATCAAAGTCATTTGATGGTGGCACTAGGTCCTTGGATCGTGGTAAAATCTTTGCAAATGGATCTGGGCTCTCACTGAACAAATCTTCTGATGCTGCTAGAGTTAATGAGGCACCTGGCAGTTGGAAGGAAAATCCAGATGAGAAACACAATGAGCTCCCCAATGTTGATACAGATGATTGCGTCTCTGGTTTGTTATATGACATGCTGCAGAAGGAGGTCATCTCTCTGAGAAAAGCTTGCCATGAAAAGGATCAAAGCCTGAAAGACAAGGATGATGCAATTGAGGTAAGAGTCCTTTAGGCATTATAAAATACAATGCTACCACAAAACTTGTTTGACATGTTGTGCTAACCTTTTGAGATTCAGATGCTGGCAAAGAAGGTTGATACATTGACAAAAGCAATGGAAGTGGAGGCCAAGAAAATGAGAAGGGAAGTAGCTGCTATGGAGAAGGAGGTGGCTGCCATACGAGCAGAGAAAGAGCAAGATAATAGGGCTAAGCGGCTTGGCAGTTCCAAGGGTCCTGTAAATAGTTCCCAGCTCCTCCCGGGGAGGTATGTTGAAGGAATTGGTCTAAAATTGTTAATGCATGATGTTAGCTGAAGTGGCCAAATTTTTAATGAACACTGAACACTAATGAATTTGTGTTGCCTGTTTTGCTGCATTTACTTCAAGCTCTGAATTTCATTTTCCTTGCTTGTCATCACATATAAGTGGAACCTCTTCATAGGACATATTGTTTATTGCACTCACTTAAGATTACTTTTATGAAAATGATTGTCTTGTTCCTTTTAGATGTGTGTGGCTTAGTCTTAGCTAACCTTTGAGGCTAGCTAATCAACCAGCACTGGCATGCATCAGTTTTCCTTAATGATACATAGTTGAGGATTGATTCTTAGCTGCATATAAGAGGCAAGTTGTAGGGCAGTTGTGAATTGAATTTGGTAAGTATCAAGCTATATGTCCAGCAATTACCACATATGTAGCAAGATGTGTTTTGTGTCCTTACGTTTTTCCTGCTAATAAATGACAACAATCTGACTTTATACAATGTCAACTTCTTAAACGACTTGGAGTCTCAATTTCATTATGTCACCTTTTGGGATGCCTTTTGAATACATTCTTTTCGCCATCTAGAAAATATCTCTTTCTAGAATTCGTTAACTAATTCTTTTGACTCGGACACAACAGTTATGCTTCACTGACATGATAATAGGGATTCTGCTTAGTCTTCTTTATTAATATTGAGTGCTCCCCCTTTCTTCTTATTAGAAAGAAAAATAATATGCAGGTGATACATTTCATCTGTGACTCCTCTTTGTAGAATCGTTTGAAATGATCTTTCTTTTCCAGCCCAAAATTTCCTAGCCAAAATGTGAGTGGATGTTGGACTGGTGATATTGTGCAGGGTCCCCTTTTGAATTTTCTCCATTGCAGATCAAGAAAAGACTTCAAATTTAGAAATAGGCTTTTAGATTTGCCCTTAGAGTGTGACATGAAATTTTGGGCATAAATCTCAGAACTCTATTTGTATCCCTAGTGGTAGGAAACTTCCACTTGCTGTTGCTTCCATTGTTCAGGATCTCTCCAGAAACTTGTTCTGCACCCACTTCCAAAGCAATTCCTTAAAACTTTTTGACAGACCTACTTCTTGGAACCTGCATCTAGATCTTCTCCCATTCCTACACCTGCACCTGCACCTGCAGTTGCTTCAGGTAACTAAGGTTGTGCCACAGAGATACCAAGGGAAAGTTGATACTTCCTCACACATAGGAAGCCAGCCTAAGCTATAGGGGCAATCAATTGATCGACCTATCTGCAATAGTTTTTAACACATGTAGCATGTTAAGGATATTGAAAATTGTGTGTTCATGCTTAATCAAGAATATACATCAATAACTCATGCATCTTCCATTCTTTTCTGGAGCCCTGTAATAGAACAGGGGTCATTATTGTGAAGAGGGCACATTGATGGGATGACAGTATGTTGTCTGAGTGGTGAAATAGGAGAGTTACAGCTTGTAAAAGCATTTAGTTGACATGAATGAGAAAAGCCTCCACATTCTTTACATAAATACTTATATTGTTTTATGCTAAGTGAGGCTAAGATTAACCTTGGCCATTTATTCAAGGCTCTTAATAAACCTAATAAAATCCTTACCGCACAATGTATGTAGATCCATTTGTTGTAAGGAATCAAGACCGTTTTTAAATAGATAGCATTGCCAAAATCTGCTCCCAACTTGGCAACAAGTGCTGATAAAACCAAAAACAGATATTGACAAATCTTTTAGAATGAGCATCGAAAATAATATCTTGATATTGACTGTAGAAGCTTGAGAAATGCAGGACAAGATTTTTAATAGTTGGCACTTTTCAGATGCTGGCAGTGCCCTTCAATTCGACCTTTTTTATATCAGGGTTGTTCTAAACTGTCTTGTTTTACTGAATGGCCATGAGTATCAGTGACTGGTTGTTGAGAACTTGACTTTCAGTTGGGCTCCTTAAACTGCTTTAAGAATCTGTGGCCTCCATTTGGCAGCTCAATCTGTGAGATGTAGAAAATAGAAACCTTGTCAATGATGCTTTTTTTGTCAATGTCATGATGTTTAACTATTTTAGTGACTCCTTTCATACAAAATTCAGTTACATTGCTTCTGCATCTCAATAAACAATTTTAACTTGCAATCATTGCATCTTCACCAATGATTCAAGTCTCGGTAGGATGGGAGCCAAGACTACTGAAATGTCTTATCCTATAGAGATTCCGGAACTAATTTTGGCCGTCCTATCTCATCTTATTTCTGCTATAGTACATTACTATCAATTTTAAATAAATCTAATTTATTATAAAAATATAACTTTTGAAATCAAATATGTTTAAAAATTGAATAAAATACTAAAGTATGTATGTATGTATGTAGAGAGAGGGGGAGTAGACTAGACTACGCTCGAATATAGCTAGGTTTAAATCCAATCACCTCCCTCACTCTTGTATCCACATAGTTCACGAATCTCAAAGATGAAAAAAGTAAAAAAAAAAAAAAAAGTTGAGGTGGCTTCGGGATTTATGTGAATCCAAGAGTAGAAAAGATGATCGGATTCTAAACTTGACTACATTTGAATATAACTAAGCCTAGATCCAATCATCTTTTCCACCCTTAAATCCACATAATTCATGAATCCCAAAGGTAAAAAAAGTGAAAGATGGGGTGGCTCGGGATCCGTGTGGATCAAATGTGGAGGAGGTGACTAAATCCAAGTCTACATACATACATATAAAGAAAAAAAGTATTCTAAATAAGTACTGAAATGCTTGATTGGGTTAGGAATCGAGATGGGATGAGACACGGGGCATCTCATTTCATGAAAAAACAAAGACACCTCTGTCCCACGAAATTTAAAACCTTGATCTTCACCCATCTTTAGTAACTTAATAATTATAGTGACAAGCTACACTGACAATAGCTGATGCATCATATTCTCCGGATGGCAAGCATGGTTATTAACCTTCCAAAGAATATTGCATGAGCCAATTTTCGTGTCCTTAAGGTTATTATTAGTTTCCCACAGTAGGCTCTTTCCTTGATCATATCATAGCTAATCACCCTTCTTGAACAGCAATCCTATTAATGGACATCTATTTTTTCTGTCTACTTGGCTATAGCATATTCAAAGTGATGTTCTCATTGTTCTCCTTGATGGTAAGAGCATTCATGTTGCAACTAATGAATGATAAGCTAACAGCCCTGAATGTAGAGCATGTTTTGGTTCTTTCCAGTTAATTCTGAATGTACTTCATCCTCAAGATCTGTTGGATAGATTCCTTGAAAACGAAGCTCACAGAAATGACAGAGACTCCATCCTCATAGAGTTGGAGGGCCCTATAGCATTTCATCCTGTACGGCCCCTTCTATTTTTTTGCCTGATCTCTTTTCTTCTACACCAGTCAGCTGCAAAACCTTGTAATGTATCGCTTGTCTCATTACCTCGAAGGTGTAATTGTCCTTTGCAAAATTCTGTCCCCTGCTCATGATGGCAAATCTGTTTAATGAACCCTGCAGCTTCCTTGGTCTTAGTGAATGTCTGAACTGCTAGATCCCAAATATTTTTTTTAGCATTCTAAACTTGTATAAAAGTGTTTTTAACCTAAATTTGCATAGAGTGGATTTTTTTTTTTTTTTTTTTTGTTGCGGGGGGGGGGGGGGCAAGAGCTTGACCAAAATGTCAGTTTGATTAGTATGAGGCGCCCGCCAATATGATACATTGAAAATTTTGGCTCTTATTATTTTGGCATATGAACTTATTTATCTGAAGACGTCAACAAAAACGATATCATTGGCCAAGATTTTTCAATCTATCTTTTACTACCTTAAATACGCTTATTGATGACTAAATATCAAAATCAATGCCTTGATATAGTTATTAATCCTAGTTTTTCTATTTCAGCTAAGATATCAATATCTTGGTTTCAATAAATTGGCCAAGATTTTGTAATAACTTGGTTCTTTCCAAAAATTTTCCATCCTTTCCATCTTGGTTGGGATAAATTGATCTTCAGCTCATCTATTGATCACTCATCAAGATGATTGGTATATTAGGATCTAATACCTTGAGTGGGCATGATGAAGATGGTTGGTATATTAGGATCTAATACTTTGAGTGGGCATGATAGAGCATCTAAAACCTGTGCATCAGAATTTTTGAACGGTGTCAAATTTTTGTTTCCCATTAGAAGTGGAGGATCATTGGTACATTTGAGCATATGTTACATCAAGCTAGGTTTGGGCTTGGCCTGGGTCTGATGTTGAAAATTATTTTTGAGGCTTGAGCTTGGCCCAACTTGGCTTTGGATCTAAATTCTGAAGCTTGAGCCTGACCCGACAAAAGATCACCGGCCTGGGCCTGGTTTGATGGACCCAAACTAACCTAGGCTAGAGTTATCAGAGAGAGAGGAAGAGCAAAGTTCCTCTCTCTCTGACTCCTCTATGGAGGCCATGGCTTTGGCCAAACTAGGGGTAGGGTGGGGGGGGATGTTGTAGCTAAGAGGGAGAGAGAGGGAGGCTTGGGTGGGAGGCAAAGAGGGGGCAGAAGAGCAACAATGGTTGGCTAGCTGGGAGGCGCATAGCGAAGGTGGTGGTGGTGCCGCTAGGCAAGCACCAAGTGAGAATATGGAATGACGATAGTGGTTGGCTAGGGTGAGGTGTAAAGAGAAAGGAGTGGTGGAGGTTGGTTGGAGGGAAGGGTGTTGAGCAAGTGGGGAGTGGCGGCAATGGGCAGCCGGTGTTGGGGTGTAAAGAGAGCAGTGGTGGCTGGTTTTTCTTTTTCTTTTGTTTGGGGGGGGGGGGGGGGGCGCGCCCCCTTTCTTTTTCATTTCAAAATTTAGTTTTAAAATATGAAAATATAACAATACATAATATATAATACATAGTATATAAAATGTAATATACAATCTATAATATATGATATATAATATACAATATATTAAATATGTATATAAAATATATTTGTCGAGGTCAGGTTGGCTGGGCCGGGTTAAAAAATAAGCCTAAACCCGGATCGAACTTCATCAGGCCTGAAAATTTGAAGCCTGTCCTAGTCCAACTGGCCCAAAATCCCAGCCTGAACTCGAAAATTCGGTTGGGCTGAGTGGGCCAGGGTGACTTTGCATAAGCCTAGTCATTGGGTTGGTCATTTTTGGCTTTTTTATTTTTCTGATAAAGCAAACTTGTTTTGCTCTTGCTGATAAAGCAAACTTGCTTTCGCTCTTCCTTCATTACAATCTTACTGGACCACTTCTGCTAACTTCATATTGGAAATTTTTAAGTTTGTTTTCCTTTATTGGCAATCAACTATTTGAGATGACTTGCCTGAACCTTCATGTATGGTTGAAGGATCTAGATGCAGTACATGATGACATATTCACAACAGCCTACTTTTACAAATGAGTGAGCAATGATGGTCGTTATGGAAAATTTTACCTTCTCTGAAATTATAATATTATTTTTACAATACTGTTGTTGAATCTATATATAGTGCTGTTTCCTAAAGATATAGCATTTAATATAGGAATTGATAGTGGTCCTTATGACAGTAATTTCATATTCCTATATTTTTTTCCAAAAACTCTTAGCTTGGCAACTGCTTTTTGAAACTATTAAAATAAGGGGTTATGGATATGGTCATTGTTGTTTGTGAATAACGATATCACTTCAACCATGTCTGAATACGATATCTTTTGTCCTTCATGATGCTTCAATCAGTTGTATGAACAGAGAAACTCTGTAAACATTTCAGAAATCTGCAAAGACCAAAATTCTCCTCCCTCATAATTGCTTAAACTTATTAGGAAAGTTTGAATTGTGTTTTTTATTCCCAGGAAAGTTTCAATTGTGAGGTTGAAACTCTAGGCAAAGCAGAAGTTACCAAAAGAGCCTAAATTATGTGATTTGTTAGGTTCTCTTGTGAATTTTCTGAAGTTTAGGTCTTTGTTGTCTTTTGCTAAGTCATCACACCTCCATTTAATGTTGTTTCTGTTCTTAGTTTTTCCTCAGCATCCGATTTTTTGATGCATTTGGGAGAGTGAGACATATGGTAAGAGAAATTAGAGCTTATTCAGCTCGATGGGGAGGAGGCCTTCCTATGATGCTTTATGGGCTTTGTTACTCGAATACTTGCATCAAGCTTGAAGAATCCATATTGGGTAGATATTTGAACAGGATGTGCATCAGACACTAAATACTCAGATAAGTTTTTTAATCTAGCTTTATGGGTTAAGAACATGGATCCTAAAATAATTTTGCAAAATTTCATTTTTCTAAAATCTTGAAGCTAATTGAAAATTTTGAATGAGAAACGTGTTGACAAATATTTTTTTATACAATATTAAATATTTTAGTTAAAATTATTTTTTTGGGTATGTACCTCTTTTTTCCTCTTCCTCTTGCTGAGTCGGACACTTAACAGAATTTTTGTGTTTGATTCCTGAACCTATGTCCACGCAATACTGTTTATGGGGCAAGCTAAGACATGTTAGAAACTTCACATCTGACATGTAGGATCACATACCGGTGGTGATATAATTCCTTGTGTATCACTGCAATACACTAAGATATGGGCTCAAATGGACTGATGCACTAGTATAGAGTGGCCACTTAAATCCTTCCCACTCATTGAGCCTTTTGCTCATTGTGGTGCTGCATGTTGTGATAAGCATAAAGCATGTTATTCTGATGAATTAAGACCATTCATCAAGTGACATGATAGATGCTTTCATCCTTTCTCCTAGTTTTGGTTGCAATTGAAATATTTTACTTCTGAGCTTGATGGCTGGGTTGAAAAGTGCTGTCCTGCCAATCCATTCATGAGCAGAGATGCAAATGAAATTTTTTTCAGACCTGATCAGGTTTATTCTAAAAGCAAACAGTCTGGTTGTTTTATCTTTCAGAAACAATATTATTGCCCCCACCTTAATTCAATACACAGCCTGTTAGTGTAATGAATATTGTGTCATTGATCCTATAAATTGATGTTCAGGTGTTAAAAATTTTGATCATTGATCTGTTTTCTAATGGTATTGTTTATTTGCTGTGAATTCAGAAACGTGCCTCGAAGTGGGTTGATGCGTAATCTTCAATGATGATATACGAAATTGGATGTAGCCAGGAATTATGTAACAGGCTTTGTTCTTCGCTTCTTTGTTGCCCAGTATTTTCTATATTGATTTTTAGATCAAGACCAGCACCTACGACCTGATCATCATCGACTCTGTGAGCGAACATATGAGCGAACATAATTGGTAGAAGAGGATGGTCTGCATCTGACTTTTGACTGTTGTAGCGTATTAGTGAAGTGATGCTGTAGTTGGCTAACCATTTCGATAAGATAGTTCGTGTTTGGTTGTATAGGTTGGTGGGTCCTTGTTTTCTTCTCGTCTTGTAATTCTTGGCAGTGTTGTGGGTTTTTTTTTTCCCCTCTTAACCAAGGTTGTGAATATTATTGATATTCCAGATTAGTATTTGTGTTATCCACATTATTCACGCAAGTTGGACGGCTGTTGATCTCAGCTCGTGTTGATGTGCTGCTTAGACTAAAAAGGGTTGGTTGTGTGATCATTATTCATTAGAAGTTGGACCAAGGCTACATTTGGGGGAGCTGCTGCTGGTATTGTGTTTTCGATGATTGGGTTTTTAGGAATAGAACTTTTGGAAAGAAAAAAAAAAAAAAAAACTCATATTGTTTAATAATTATATTTTTAAAATTTTGTGAGGCTTTAACATGAGTATACAAATTGAGAGAGTACTTTTAAAATAAAAAATAATAAAAAGTTATATAGTACTTTCAATTTTTTTAACCATTTATATCATGAAAAATTATTATTAAAAATTATTTCTAATTTATAAATTATTATAATAAATATTAAAACATATCATATTGTAATATCATGATAGAGTTTAAAAATTGTAATAATATTTTAATATAAATTGATTATAATATATTATTAAATGTATAGAAATTATTATCTAATAATATAATATTATAGTATAATATAATATAATAATAATATTATTGTATTATTTTATTTTAAACTACATAGTTATAATTATAGTTATAATAATATTTTCATAAAATATTTGTTGTATTATAAATATAATTTTTATAATGTATTATAATTATTATAATTATTATTATATTATACTATTATGATGTTATATATTATGTATTGTTTTCATGGTTCAAATTTATCGAGAACAGCTTTTTTTAAGTAGAGATTGTAGAAAAGTTTTGAATTTAAGTTATTCTAAGTAAAGTATTTAACAACTTTTGCATTACTTAAAAATATTTTCAAAAATTTTACCAAACACTCTATAAACATTTTAAAGCATTTTTTTATTTACAAAAATGCTTTTGATCCATCCAAAAATTCTGCCTACCGAAGTCCAAATAAAATTTAGGAGTGGACTCCAAATAAATTTTATAAAGAAACATTATAGCAGATGGAAAACTAAAGCTTGTTCCGGAGCGTTTTTATCAATCTAGGTGGATGTAATGCACGGAGGGTGGTTGGGTCCATTTAGGATTAGAAGTGGGCTAAGTTAAGTTGGGCTACACTTTAACTTGAGCCCAACTCAAAATGTTTTTTAGGAGCTTCAAATCGGATCCAGATCCAAATTTTTATTTTTTTGTAGAAATTAGGTCCAAGCCCAATAAGAAACCCAAGCGGGTTGATCCATAAAAATCCATTTGAATCAAAAATTAAACCAGTAAAATTAATTTTTAATTCCTAAATATTTACACAAAAATAAATAATATTTAAAATAATTATATTTAATTATTTTAAAAAATTTGCTATGACATAAAGAACTATTTTTATATAATTGACTGAAAGTTTAATATAAAATTTAAAAGATTTGATATATTTTAAAGTTCTAGAATTATATTTGTTAAGATTCATGTTTAACTAAGGCTAATACTTCGAGTTTTCTTTGAACTTAAATTTAGGTCTGAGTCTATTTTGAAATTCTTTTGAACTCTAATTTTAAGCTCAAATCAAGCCTACTGATGTTGGGCAATCTGAGCTCAGTTCCAATCCTATTTGCATCCTACGTTGGTAACGAACAAATTTGGGGCCACTGGGCACCTTTGGGCAAGCGTTAACGCTTGTGCATACGCCTCTAAAATCTGAATTCAGTCGTATCCGTATATAAGGCTCTCGTGTGACTGGATGCCGACTCGTGTCTAATTTGCCTTCGTCCAACTCCAGTTCTCGTCCATTGTGGCCAAGCGTCTGCAGCCACGCACAACCGAAGGTCATGACTTAGGAGTGATTTGCCAATTGAAAAATTTATAAATATTATAATACGTATTGTCTCAACTTGATTAAACGTGCCAATAGGACGAGTTGCCTCAAGAGCAATAGACCGTATGCATACTTTATGCAATTAAAGGCCTACATGCACGGTTAGGCATTTTAGTGCGAGTCCATTTGGGAACAAATTTGTACCTAGATTTATAGGTTCAAAAGAAGTACAAGTAAACTTTCTTTGTATGTACGAATAATAGTGTCCATCCATTGCAACTACTACTCTAACTTTGGCCGAAAAAGAAGTTCGCTAATTTTGGTGAGAGAATTTTTGGTTATTTAATTTGGTTTCTACACTAAACACTGAATTAGAGGAGATCCCATTTCACATGCTGCAAGTTGGATACCAAATGGATCCATATTTGTCATGTCCAAATAGTAAACATGCCGCGCATCAAAAGGCAATACATTGTCTAAAAAAATCCATCTCTAAGTGAATGATAATTATTTTACTAAGAGATGTATCCTTGATTTTTTACTAGAGATAACTCTTGGTAAAATGATATATTCCTTTATTAAAAGGGTCATGAGAAGCATGCTTCTTAAACATCATCTCTGTTAGCTCACATCCTTTGAAATCTACCAATTGAGAGTACGGGATAGCGTAAAAAAACCAATCGCACAGAGAAGATGGTGAAGATTCCTTACATTTCTGTTCCTCATTTTCAGTATTATACTTTATATTATTCATTTAACATTTGAGCTTACGCTAATTCATATTTGCTCTCGAAATGTCTTGTTGCAGTGCGCTTAAGCTGACCGTGAAGCAATTTTGTTGCATCTTGGGAGTGGGTTATCACAACCATTTCCATAATGATGGTATAAATTTTACTTTATCCCAAAATGATAATATTTTTCTAATTTATTCTTATTTCTGTTTTCTTATTTCACCACGTACAATATTTATTGTGTTAATTTATATAATAACATTTTTTAAAAAATTTTAAAGCATAATTTTTATTTTATTTTGTTATATTCATGCTTGCATTGTCACACCAAAGTTATATAATTTTCTATGATTTATATTCTATAATATTTTATTATTTTAATCTTTGAATAGCGCCGCATATAGCTTTTGCTTTTTCTCTCATTTTTTATCTTTCTATGGCAACAGAAGCATTGATATTATTTGATATCACAAAGACATTCAGGGAGCAAAAGATTGATAAAAAGGATAAGAGAATAAAGCTAAATAATAAAGTAAACATATATGGATTTATGTGGTTCAATCATCAATTTACATCTATAAACGAAGGAAAGTAAAGAATTTTACTATAAAAAAGAACTAAAGATGATAAGAACCATTCCTCGGTAAATTTTGAAACTACTAAAATTCTTTTTGCATGCACTCAATAGGATCCTCTAACCAATTTTTTCGATAATTCTTTGAGCTACTAGAGATTTTTATTAAAAGGTAGAACTATATGTATTTATATAGAAGAAAAATACATAGTGCCCACCGACTAGAATTATAGTTTTATGAGGATATGAAAATATGTTCTTTTTTCTCTTTTGAAATCCTACTTAAATATAAAAAAAAATTTTCTTTTAGGGCCTGGAAATTGTAACATAAACTCTAACATCCTCCTTGCATTACATGAGATGCACCTTCGGTGGCCTTCACCGCAGGAAGCGGGACGTGGAGCCGCCTCTTGGATCATGACGAGGTTCTGGTTCGCAAGCAGCTGCGAGGAGCCATGGGTGGTGCACCGTGGAAGGACGGCTTGGATAAGCATCGGTGGGAGAAGTGGGAGTTGAAGGCTTTTGTATGGATAAGAAGGTATCTCATGGTGTGAGCTTCTCATTTGTTATCCACATGAAATATGTGGATTACTACAAGCCTCCTCTGTCAAGTGGGTGTCACTTCTACGTTACTCCACATGGTCTCAAACCCGAATGGAGTGTGAAAAGGACATCTCGTGCATGTTATCTCCTCAGAATATTCTGGAGGGTGTCAACTAGCATGGTTGGTAAAATATTCATGCAAGGGAGATGAATTTAATCTCATACCTTGATCTCTGTCTGGGCTTTTGCAACACAAATTCCTTAAAAAAAAGGTCTAGAAACACTCTAGCAAACTATATGCCATGATTTTAAGATAAACTTCATCCAAAATCATCAAAATTTTACACACTACAAGTCCAAAAGATTCGAAAAGATAAGCAACCAAGTATTTATATGAAAAATGCATCATTTGCATAATAGTAAAATAGATATATTTAAAAATTTATTAATACTAAATTATTTACGGGTAATAACATAAAAAAAAAAGATGGTTTTTAATATCATGAAACAATATCATCAGATGGTACTGCCAATACAATTACATTCTAATGGAAAAATGGCTGCTATATATATATGCCATCATATGAATGGATATGATCATGCATGATGCCTGATTGGGTTTTCTATAGCATGCATGCAAGAACATTTATGCAACATATACTTTGTTCTCTTTTTAATCAACCTGATAAAAAAGTTGCAGGGGTCTCATTGCTTTCCCTACAGGACTACATCTTTTCAACTTCCTCCTATACCTATCATTCCTTTTTCTTTTTCCTTACTGTTAAACGTAAGGCTAATTGATCATTGAAAACTTTCAGGCATTGAAAATAAGATCCACCCTTGTCATGCTTGTGCAATACAAAGTTAATTAACTCATATGATGACAAAAAGAAAAGGAATGTGAGTAAAACACAAGCAGGTCAGCAATTGAGAAATTTAGGAAGATTTTGTATGAGCAATTTTAGAAAATTTATGTTTTGAAATTTATAATTAATAATCCAAAATCTTTAATTATATATAGCTCAATGCTCAAAGAGAATACAACGCATCATCAACTAATTATGGCAGCAACCATCTTGAGTGCTCCTCATCGCATTCTTCAACCAGTCAAATTCTACTTGAAAGTTTTCAATTCTATTTATCAAAATTAAAGTCTAAAAAAGTAAAAACGTGCAATGGCGTCGTATTCTTTATTAAGTTGTTTAGATAGGTTGTAATACATCTGAACGTGATAAGAAATGTAATCAAAATTGCATGTTAGATTGCAAACAATTTTTGTTTCTTTCCTTTCAAAGGAATGGTGTCCTCATTCAAGCATTGTGAGGTTGGAGGCTCAAGAAGTCAATGGGTACCTCTGACCACATATGTCATAAGCTGCATAGGATCCTTCTGCCCTTTTTTTTGTGCAATTCTTTTCTAATTACTGCATAATTCTTCTCCATAAATATTTCTATATGCTGGAGATTCTGAAACAACCAACTCTTTCTTCCCGTAGGATTCTCCTGTCAATTTTCTAAGCAATTTTGCAAAACAAATGGCTTATCAAACATCAACTCTTTTCTTCATTGTAGCCAATCTTGGGGATCAATAGAATAGGTAATGGGGATGTTGATTTGAAAATGAAATTATCAGCAATACAATCTATAATGGTAAAGAAAGAGTATGAAAGGGGTGTCGGGAGTTTTCGATAAGGTAAGGGCCCTTTGATGCACAAATTAATGATGAGAAATGGTGAGGATGATAAAGGATCAATATGTAGAGAAAATAAGATATAATAGAGGGAGAGAGAGTGCGGTATAGTTTTATTAGAGGTTGGTTATAGAGTTGAGTTGTGTTATAATTGTAAATGGATCGTATCCTTCTATTTTTGATTGAGTTCTTTTATACACGCATAAGCGACATCTCGACATAGATCCATCTAGCTGTGGAATTATATAGATTATTCAAATCGTAAGTCACATGTTCCTTATAATAAGTCCCCCTTTTTAAATGAATCTCTATTGAATACTGTAAGCTACATATATGCAACTAAGTGTTCGATCCCATCAATCTATTTAGAAATGTTTATATGTCAGCTTGTTGGGTGTAGAAATGGTAGAAACTTGATCTAACCCACAAATCTAATCCGAACCCATCCTAAAAATTAGGGTCAGGGTTTTTATTTTTTTTTTATTCGAAGCTAAAATGATTCAAACCTGAAATAACCTAAAAATTTTAGGATCAAGTCAGGTTGAGTCATGGGTAATCCAAATGACCCGAAAATAATATTTAGGTAAGATATATTTTTAATTTTATCTGTTTTAAATTTTAAAATTTTATGCAGCTGATATTACATAATTTTATGAATTATCAATTATATTGCCTACATGACCAACGCTTTAATATTTTATACTCTTTGATATGTAGTATAATTGATACTCATATGATTCAATAAATAATAAGATTAAAAGTATACTTTTCTAAATTGAGTGTTTGAATGATCGATATCAATGGTTTCAAGCATTTTTAAGAAGGAGATAGAAAAATGGAATTAAGCATAGCTTTGCTTTTTATATAAATATAGAATTATGTACATTTCTAACATTTTTTTATTTTATTTTATAGTCTTATTAATAATTTAACATTAATATTTATTTAATTTTAAAAGTATAGTTTTATAGATTATTTTTTAATTATATTATTTTTATGTTTTATAAATTTATAATAATTATTTTTATTAGTGTCTAATCATATTATAACTTTGTGTCTGTAATTGTTATAGCATTTAAAGCTAACAAATGGGTATAAGAAGAAAAGAAATGATTAAATTAATCATTGATAAATTACTTAAAAAAATAACAAAAAATTGTATATTAAATGACCCATGAGTTGATTCAAATCCAACCATTTAAGATTAAGGTTTAGCTTCATTGATCCGAACCCAAAAATAATTTGAATCCAAATATGATTCAATCCGCAAGTAAACTTGCCATATTCGATTATGATGAGGCCCCAAGAATTCTTCTTGATCATAATTTATCCATCCCACCAACCATTGCCCAAAAGCATGGCTGCTAAAACTTGCATGCCTTATCCAAGTAAGATTCCAAAAAGACGAGAGATAAAAAGCGAGTCCCCTGAAACCTTCCTTTTATCGTCAAAACTCTTTAAACATTTTCCTCTCTTCTGCGAAACTCCTAAAATACATCCTACATCTCCAAATTAAACGACCCGCCTCATAAATATTCACCCATTCCAAATTTATCGCAATTCAATTCATTGAATCCACTGGCGCCGGCCATCCTATCTTGTTGGAACCCATCAAAATCCTGCCAAAATCTGGAAACGCCTCACTCAATACCTTCCAATCGGTGCTTCTCAAACCGTTGACGAACTTTGAAGTGCACCCCGCAAGTTATATACGTGCCAACGTACTCCCCCAAGGCTTTCTTTTCTTTTTTGTTCTTAAAAAAAAAAAAAATTCCCTCGCGTAACGTTGCTTGCACCCACGGGATAAATATGGGATCCCGGAATCCAGGTGGTTTCTCGCTGCCATCCCCTCTGCCCGCCTTCTCCCAGCGCGCACGCGCTCCTCTTTCTCTCTCTCTCTCTCTCTCTCTCTCTCTCGACCCCATCCTATCTCTCTTCCTTTCGACCATATATAAATTCGTCGCATATCTTCTTCCAAATAAAAAGAGGCAATTTCTATTGCAGTCTTCTCTTTTCTATTCATCTATATATATATAAACCCTTCGCCTATCTTGTTGGCAAAAACAAAGAGTCCTCCTCGTGTCTCTCTGAACTGCAGCGATCGCGAACCGAGGTAATCCCTTGACGTATTGGAGTTTGGAAGGGTGGTGGTTATCTGGCAGGGCTTGGGATTGCTATTGGCTTCTCTGCCGGGGGTTTTGGTGGCGGTGGAGGCGTTCGCGGGTGGGGATCTGCCGGAGAGGAGGGTGGAGTTCTGATCGGAGAGGCTGGGATTGAATGTCCGGGAGGGGATTCGATGAGGGATTGAGGCGGTTTGGGGATTTAGAGTTTTTTTTTTTTTTGCGGGGTTTTTGGGGTGTGGAGATGGCGAAGGTGCAACAGATCCCGCTGTCGAGCGTGGATGCGAGCGGTATTTATGGTGGCTCGTCCTCCAAGTTGAAGGAGTACTTGTTGATGAAGCTGATGCCGAAGGACTTCCCACAAGGGTTGAGGGTTCTCGTGGTGGACGACGACACGACCTGCTTGAGGATTTTGGAACGGATGCTTCTGGAATGCCGCTATAGTGGTCAGTTTTATTTGTTGGAATCGTCTTCGATTTGGTTTGTGGTAAATTTGGAGTTATATGCTTTCGTTTCCATGTCTAGATGATTCGTTTCCATGTCTAGATGATGGTTCTATGATATCAAAATATTGTTTTCATGATTTTTGAATCGACTTCTGATCTTGTTGCCATCTGGTTGCTTGGATCATGTTGTGCTGACCTTGGATAAAATGTGAATACGGATAATATGGAACTGTTTTTCACTCCTTTGTTTTGATGATATACCTACAAACAGTGATTGTTAGCCACATGTTCAGTAGTTTTGTGCAGAAAATCGATCATTGATATGGGTTTTCACTTAATGTAATAAGATTGATTGGAGTTCAGGGTGTCTTCGAATGTGGTAGTAAATAGTTATATTTCCATCTTTTTAGAAATCATCGTATATCTAAATACAAAATGGGCGTTTGCTTCTGCTGTAGAAAATCAGTAAGTCTGTGGACCCGTTTGCTTCTGCTGTAGAAAATCAGTAAGTCTGTGGACCCGTGGACTCCAAAATTCTGTTAGGTATTCAACTAGAATTTTTAGAGCCAATGGTTTAAACTCTTTGTTTAATTTTGTTTTGAAATATTCAGTTACCCAAGATCGCCTTCTGCAACATCTGAAAGCTGAAAATTCTAAAACTTTTGAAGCAAAGAAAACAATAAGAAAGAATAGACTTTAAAAATGTCAAAATGAAGCCAGCAAGCTTGCAAAGTTCGGTCTCTGATATCATGTTCTTAAGTGCTTATCTATAAGTTTCTGTCTATAACTAGTAAAATGTTATCAGACAGACCTTTTTTGGTCAAACATGACTGTTTGAGTAAAGTTTATGCTGAACTCCATACTGGAAAATGTCGATGGATGTTGGGACTATCATTTTTGCTATCATTCATGGAGGAAGAGATTTCTGCTGTCATAACCCAATGTGGAATCGTTTGCTAATGATCACCATTTTATTCAAACTGAGTCCTAGTAACGTCTTTCTGCCTACTCCAATACTCTGATTATTGAATCAAAGATTCAAATTTATTGTTTTCTCCATGTCCAGTTTTCATTTACTTTTATCACAAAGACACATGAATGATTTAGGAGAACAATGAATCTATAAGAATTGCTTCTGTTAATCCAGTGTTTGAAATGTTGCTAGAGATCGATTCCACAAATACTATTTCAGTGGTAAACTAATATTTTATTGTTGGCTATTCAAGTTATAGAATTTCCTTGAAAGGGCTTTTTGGTTGCATGTAGATGAAGCAAGTGCAACTCTAATTACCACAAGTAGCTATATGCACGTGTTTTGTCACATGCAAAAGGTTGTTTTTGTTGCAAGTAATTCTGATTACACAGTAATACAAATTATATGGAACCAAATAGTCCCTTTTTTTAAATTTATAATATGGTTGTCAAACAAGTTATGTGATTGTGTTTAGACCATTTTTCAACCAAATATGGACCAAATAAGATGACTGGTTGAATGGTAGAACAATGGATGTCTATCTTGGTATCAACCATTTTGACCAATGTTGAACCAGCATGTATCAATACGAGATGGCATGCCTTATGCTCTGTACCAACCCAGTGCTTTTTGCTGATGTTGGTTGGCCATGGTACACACTGGATAGCATATCAACATGGGCCCACCTTTGAAACCATGATCAGCAATGACCTTCTTACGTAGAACAAACCATAGGGACTACAGTATGCATCTTATTGGCATTTCAATGCTTGTGTATAAAACCATGTGATCTTTTCTTATGTAGGCATCAAAGTACTCTTGAGCTGAAAGAGAAAAGCTAGGGAAACTTCCTTTTAAGAGGAGGCCACTTAACTTAAGATGGGCTACATGGCAACTATTATTTGGAGTCACATGGTGTTTTATAATTTGGATCAATTAAACAAAAATATCTGGTGATGATTGTCAGTATGACATGTAGCACATCCATAATGAGTTAATATTCTTTCTAGTTTTTGGGAGAAAATAACATGAACTCAGATAAAACTGTCACATTCTTTTCACTCGTGACTGACTGCAGCTCATAACATACCTAAACTCAAAATATGTGGACGAAACTGCAGGGAATCTCTGTGTAAAATATCATAGGTCTTTTCTGAATGAAGCCTGCAAAGTCACTTCCTGGGCTGTGTTGGCATTGATGAGTCATATGCAAAATATAAAAAGTGTAAATTCCTCCTAAGAAAGAACTTTGATTATTTTGAAATTGTTCTTTTGATACCCGTCAAGTTTCATTCACTATGCTGATACCTTGCTTACAGTCATTTCAAAGGGAAATGACTCTGATCTGTTTGCATAATCAATTAATTCTTTGGGATGAGAGTTATATATAAGTTAAACTCAAGCTCTTTCTTTTTGGCAGTCACAACTTGCACTATGGCTGCAAAAGCATTATCTATTCTGCGGGAGAGTAAGGGTGGTTTTGATGTGGTAATCAGTGATGTTCATATGCCTGACATGAATGGATTCAAGCTACTTGAACTTATTGGTCTTGAAATGGATCTTCCTGTGATCAGTAAGTACTCTTCCTTTTTCATGAGAGTTATAGTTAATTCTTCTATTCTAGAAAGTTTTGTTTATGAATTTGCAGTGATGTCAGCTGATATGAGAACCAGTATTGTGATGCAAGGAATTAAGCATGGGGCTTGTGATTATTTAATTAAGCCTGTACGCATGGAAGAGCTAAAAAACATATGGCAGCATGTTGTTCGAAAGAAGTGGCAAGACAACAGAGAAGTTGAACTTTTAGATAGCTTTGAGGATTCTGACCATAATAGACGAGTCACTGATGATGTTGAAAATACTTCCTCTGGGAATGATGCAACCGATGATACCAGCAACTCTCAGAAAAAGAGAAGAGATGGTAAAGAAGATGATGAAGGTGAACTAGATAATAATGATTCATCATCAAAAAAACCACGTATAGTATGGTCTGTGGAACTTCATCAACAATTTGTTAATGCTGTAAACCAACTTGGAATAGACAGTAAGAACTACTTTCAACCATTTTTTATCTTCTGTATCATCGCTCATATTGTTGAGTTGTGAGTTCCAAAGAAGTTTTAGTCATTAGTTTTGGTTGCTTTGCTTACAAGCGTGATACTTAAGATTGACCTCATGAATGTAAATTGGAGTTATTGAGCTATATTATATTGATGAATTTTGTTGAATTGTTTGCAGAGGCTGTCCCCAAGAAAGTTCTTGAGTTGATGAATGTTCCAGGTCTAACTAGGGAAAATGTTGCGAGCCATTTGCAGGTTTGACTTTGAACTACATTTGAATTTATTTTTTAAGCAACTGATTGTTCTTCTTATTTAGTTCCTCATCATTTACCAACTATAAATGTTGCTCTATTGTGTGACCTTAGTGTCACAGATTTGAAATACAAAAACAGCCTTTCTATGCATGGAGATAAGACAGTATACATCTAACACTCCTCGGATCTCGTAGTAGCAAAAGTCTCATGCACTAGGGCACTGTCTTTTTATTGTTTATCAGTCATCCATAAAACTCTATGTTATGGGTAGAAAATGTGAAATATACCATATTTCTTCTTTCGCTGTCCAGTTTATCAGAACAGCTCAATTGGGGATAACTTACATCAGCTATTTTTCTCTGAAATTGGAATATTATAATTGTCAATTACCTGAAAGTTTACCAGGATTAATTAGTAGTAATTGGTATCATTTCTATTGCTAGATCCTCACTTATGTAAGTTTTAGGCCTTGTTATGTGATGTCTTGGGCAAGAATACGTATGTTATAGAGTATGTTGCCCATTAGTGAAATATCACTTAAAAAATTTGTTTACAATTTAAGCCAGACTTATGAGGAGGTTGAAACTTTGTGTTTTACTGTGTATAAGTCTTGGTTCATCTAGTTTTTAATTGAAATATTCAATTTTCTGGCCAGAATATGAAAAAGCTGAAGGTCTTATGCAATTTCCGATAAATTATTGAGAACTGAAAAATAAAAATCACATTTAAAGAAGCTTCTTGGAATTTTATAGGGTTTATTTGTAACAAGCTTTTTAACAGACCCAATTAAATAAGTGCAATATATTGTAAGCAAATAGAGTCATGAAATTTATATAGGTGGCTTGTTTTTTTTTTTTGAAGTCAGATAGTTTGACTCCATAAAATGTTTCAAATGTCTCTCTTGAACTTGAATGGGTTGAAGCTCATAATGGTCACATAATCACTACATTTATAAAACAACATTTACCACCTTAACAAGAAAAGTTTCTCTCAAGGTTTCAAATAAAGTTCGTTAATGTTTTGTCAGATTATAGGAGGCAGAAGGCAGACATGTACTGACAGACAACCTGGAAGCTCAGCACTAGGAGGGAAACCAAGAGTCAAGGAGGCCTAAAAACAATAAATTCAAATAGCTAACAAACACAAGAAGAAAAGTAAAAGAATATTTAAGATCAAATATATATATATATATATATAAAGTAAGATGTACTATGTCAATGGGAGGTACCTTCGCAACATTTAGACTAATTCATAAGTCGATCCCATCTTCCATACTCATGTGATTCAAAACATCAAAGTGGGAGCCTTCGAGGCCACATGGACTGTCTTTTGGAACATTGACAACCGCTATGACATTTTATACCAGAAATAATGGCTGTTATTTAGTCATTATTTTGTTATAATGGTCAGCATTTTCACTGTTCAACTGAATAAATAAATATTTAAATCTAGATATTCATATTTGCTGGCAGAAATTGTTTTTTATTCAGTGAACGGTAGAGACACCAATTTCTAATACAACTCGTATGCTTGAGTTGAACTTGAGCTGCCTAACTTGACCCATTGGATTCATGGGTCGGGTGTGGGCCAGCCAATCTAGACCTGCCCTGCCAGCAGGTTGGATGCAAGTCTGGGCCTCTCAACCTGTTGGGTCATAGAGGAAGGCTTATACAGCGCACACACATATATTAGAATGTTTATATTTTTTATTGATATTTATATACATTTTAGAAAAAAAATCAGATAATATATGAGCTATTGTGGGCTATTGACTTAATGGCTTAGCAATAGAACGTGATAGTAGTTGTAGCATAAATAGTCCAAAAACTATGATAAAATAGCCTATCTATTTAATATAAAGCCCAAAACTAAATGGGCTTGGAGCTTAAGTGGTCAGCAGGTCATTTGCAGGTTGGCAGATTGGGTTCAGACATTTCTCCCAATCCGACTACTGACTGCTTGCCACCCCTAGTGAACAGCAGCTGCTATTTTCATTATAACAAGAAATAACAGTTTCAAAGGGTCTGTTATATTCTTCTACGAATTGTAGTGTCTCTCCTCCCCCTGGGAGGTCTTTATATTCTTTCATTTCTTTCAATAAATTGGTGGTCTCTGGCCCTCTTTTCATCTGAAAAAGAAGTTGCTCCATTATTTTGTGATATCAGCATTATTAAAACCCTTTTATCTCTATTAAATCGCCAAACCAAATTGCTTAAGTGGTTATGCTTGGATGAAACATTTCAGTTGAAGATCAAAATGTAATTAGAAGCATCTACCTAAATTTTCTAGTGCAAATTTTACTTGACTAATGCAGCAATTGAAATCATTTCTGACTAGTCCACTAGTGCCATAAATATCAAAATGTTGAGTTTCGTTTTTATCATCATTCCCTAAGGATACCTTCATGATAAGGGAAAATAAGGTAACACTGATTTTGTCCAAGGTCATATCCATTATGTGACTGGATTTAGTATTAACTGAAGTGAGCCATGAATGCTGTCTTGGCTATGAACAGTATGTAACATATCAACGTAATCTCATTCAAATAGTCAAAAGCCTGAATTATTTTATCCTCACAACAATACAACATTATGAGCGACTAAGGAGATAATGATAATATGAAATGCTATAACATAATCCTCTGACTGAGAAGAAAGTGTGATGTAAATAAAAATGAAATGAAAAATTTGCTGGTCAGTCTTAGAAAAAGATTGATGATGGTCAGAAACAATTGGTGGCAGGAAAAGGTATTTGGTTACTCTTTGCTATGAAAGCCCTCCAGACACCTGTGATTGCTAGAAGGATCTTAAATAAAAGGAAAGAGTATATGTGGACTTGATGCCATGGAGAAATGCACCTTTTCTTCTTCAATTACATCATATTTGTTGGAAAAGATGGAACAAACAGATGCAAAGAGTTAATTTTTTTTGGAAATGCTATGATTACATCTTATGATGAAGGTCTCCGAAAACATTTTTAAGTGGAATATGGGTGGAAGAACACCTTTGAGCAGCATTAACAAAGTACCTGTTCTTTCTTCCACTTCAGGAATAAGATCTGAATATGTTTCCTAAAATGATATTAGAGAGTTTCCTAGCATTCAAAAACTTCTTTGCCTTATATGCCTTCCTTTTTCTTGATTTTCCTCCCAAAGGAAGATAATACAGGGAATTGTTTTTGTTATCATTTGTAAGTCATGAAAATATTTTAGAAAAAAGTAATGTCTGTGGTCATCAGTAAATTTCATTAGCTCATCCAAGAGTTTCAACACCAATTTCTTATTCCATACTTGTCTTGGCTGGTACATGCTGGACCATAATATGCTGCAAATGATTTACCAGTTGGTATGCCTGGAATCAGAGTTTATTTATACTTAAAAAGTTATAATAGAAAGAGGAAAGATTCTTAAGAAAACTTAAAAATAAACAATCTAGGAACATTATTAAATCATTGGTATATTTCTTTTTGATTTCCTGTGCATTTTTCATCGTTGTCTTTCAGTTTATTCCCTGTAGTCCATGTCTATAATTCTAATTCTCTAGCAATTTTTGAACTTGTGCAGAAATTCAGATTGTATCTGAAGAGACTGAGTACAGCTCAACACCACACTGAACTTCATAATTCTTTGTCCAGCACTGGTTCAAATGCAAAAGTGCATTCACTTGGAAGCCTTGATTTTCAAGCTTTGACTGTCTCAGGTCAAATTCCTCCACAAACCTTGGCTGCTTGGCAAGGTGACCTCTTAGGTCAACCTTCTGGCAGCTTAGGAATGCCAGAAATGGATCAACAAGTTCTTCAACAAGCCTCAAAGCAAGGAGTTAAGTCTGTTCCTGTGAAACATGGCATAGCATTTGCTCAACCTCTGATGAAATTCCAGGCCAACATGCCCAGACAATTCCCTCAATCGAATGTAGCCGTCGGGGGCTTGTCTTCTAGCATTCCTACTTGGTCCTCCAAGAACCTTGTGGCAGTGGTCTCTGCCAGCAATCTTGCAGGTTCTAGTGCTCAAAATAGCAACTTGCAGGTCCCAATGTTACAGCGGCAACAGCTGCACCCTGTGCTATCTGACTCCCATTGTTCAACTAATGTGCAACCATCTTGTCTAGTTCTTCCCTCTCAGGTGTCAAAGAGTTTTCAGTTAAGGGAGAAATCTATGCTTGTAAATCAGAATTCTGTGCCTTCTCAGTCACCGACTTTTCAAGCAGAGATTAATCCAGCTCCTATGAATCAGTGCTCTATAATTGCCCCTCCTCAGTTATCAGCCAGTACAGAGCAGGCAGATAATAATCCTGGTCTCATAAATCAGAACTCCATAAGTGGTCTTCATCCATCAGCAAGTTTCCAGGATGGGAATAATCCCGTTCTCATTAATCAGAACTCCATGGTAGTCTCTTCACAGCCATTTACTAGCGTTCAGGCAGGAAATAGTTCTTCCCCTCTCTGCTATAGTTCCAGGTTTAAGAACAGCAGCACAACTGTAGATTACAACCTACTTTCATCTCAGGCAAATAATGTAAAACCAGGTGAAGCACAAGCCTCAGATGAAAGCTTCAAGAATGTCACTGTGCTGAATGGGTACTCGATTCCTAAATCAATTTCTTTATCAGTGCCATCCTCTACTGATGTCAGCACAAGTTGTTGGGTGCCGACCCCTGTCAGGAACATCGGTCCTGTTAATCAACCAGCTTGCCTCATACCTAACTTGAGCAACATTCAGGGTGCTGACGTCGTGTCACAGATTTTGCCTGATCAAAGACAATGGAAATATCTGGGCTTGCCTAACTTCAACAACATCCAGGATGGTGCTATAGTGTCGCAGACCTTACCTGATCAAGGACAAGGGGGAGGTCTTTGTTTCATCAGTAAAGATACTCATATTCCCAGCCAGTTTGCTGTGCTTGACTTTGAATCTTCCACTAATGGCTTGAGTCTTGATGATGATGGAGACATATTGAACCAAGATGTTTTTGGATTTAATTGTGATCCTCAGATTTAAAGTGATTTCATGACTGCTTGCAAATAGGTAATGCAGCACCTCGTCATGTGCTTTATCATATTTTATGTAGACGTGTTACTATGACTTTGCTCCTCTCTTCTTGATGATTTGAGTTTTCATGTAGTTATTGATCCTTGATGAATCCATCTTGGTTTTGTTATTTAATCTGAAAATCGAAAAATGTGTTTTGTTATTTTGTGACAAAATATTGACTGTTTTTTCTATTACTAAGATGGACTTTTCTCTTAAGTGGATGACATGGACAGAATTAAAAAGTAACAGATGTGTAGTCATATACCTGTATTTGGTGTGCAAACATCCTTGATAGTATTAATTGGTATTAAAAATGCAGACAAATTATTTTTAGCTTGTGAATCTATTAATTTTACTTTTAAATATTTTTCTCTTTCATTGTTGTGGATTAAGTATTATTTATAGTTTTAACTCAGTGGCTGGATGTTGTATTTCAACTTGTAAAGCTCCAGTTTCATGTTTTTGTTATCAATTGCAAAAGGTTAGGAGGGAACCAATGATTCTCTGCACCGAGGAAAAATTTCCATCATGTATTATCTTTTGCCCCTATGATGTGTATGTATATCTGTGCAATTGGACATTCATCATATACAACGCCAAAACTATTTGTTGGGGAAGTTCCTGTATATGTTTGACTTGAATACTCCTGGGTTGTTGGGAAAGGAACTTTTACTGCACACATATTGCTCTGCATGCATAGATCAAATGCTGAGTGATATAAAGCTAAAGGCATACTCTCTGCAATTCAGCCTTTAGATACGCCTATCCATTGATCTGTTTGCAGTTAGGTTCTGTAGTTCAGAATCTACGCATATGTGAACATCAAAATGGCTGTGTTATCTTGCCTTTTTTCATGTATTCTCCATTTCTGTTTTCCGACATATTGCATGCACTTCCATTTCTTAATCCTGCTTTAGTGTGCATTTTTTATATCGATTTGCTGGATTTATTTATGCATGTGTACAATTACTTGGTTGGGAGAATATTTTGTAACATTAGGCCTTTTAACCTGTCAGTTTGTTTTGTAGGGATGGAGTGGTAGAATGCTTCTTGAAATCATAGGCAGCACTTCATGGACGATGTTCAGGATATCTGATTCAGTCTTCCCCCCCTTTTTCGAACCTTTCTAATTGTCATTGAGGTTAGGCATCCTGCTCAGGTTCTCAGAAATCATTTTAGGGATTTGATGTCACTTGTCCTGTCAGTTGGAGGGGAGTGAGTTGGCAAGTTATTGTTTAGCCACACCTTTATCCATTGCGAAAGGGTTGGGTGAATTGCAAGACATCATTCATTGAATTTTTGCAGCTGTTGTGCAGTAGAAGAAACTAGCCCCAACTGTGGCTGTGTTAATTGGTTTAATTTGTTTATTTGATAGAATTACCTGATTCTATTTTTATTCTGGCTAAAGCAATATGAATGAACAGTGGGCAGACTGGAAGCCTAGACTTAAATCAGTTTTAAAGTGTGATAAGCATTGACGTTGTGGTGGTAGGAAAACATATTTATTAGCTCAACCATCACATACAATAGAGCTACCATTAGGACACGTTTTCCCTTGGTTTTGTATTTTTCTCTTCCTTTTGCTACATACTATTTTGTAAATAATGAGGGCATGCGAGGGAAACTTTATGGCTGAAAGTTGGGCGCTTTTATTGCAAGACCAAAGATGGTCCTGGTAGTTGGTGTCTTGGTGGGGAAGGCTGACTTGCCAGTCGGTCGTTGAACTCCAGTGGAAGCAGAACCAAGTGCTGTTTTATGCTGGACTCCCACCTCGCAAGAGGAGCTTTAGCCTCTATTCTCATGGAGAAGAAAAATGTGGAGATGGCCATAACCCATATGCGAGAATTTTTGCAGAAGATGGGCTCTTCAAGTGAGGTCAGTAATCACTCCTAGCGTTAGCCTTTGTAATAGTACTGCAAGCAAGCAACAAGCAATGCTTCTTTGTTGTTCTATTTCCAAGCTTATGTTGTTTAAAGCTCTTGGCCCCTCTTCCTGGTGCGCAGGATCTTCAAGACGGGACCCTTCTTAGGTTCTTGAGTTCAAAGTCCATGGACCCAGAGAAGGCAGCTAAGATGTTTATAGAGCGGGAGAAATGGAGAGCCCAGATCGCCCCATCAGGCTACGTCAACGAGGCTGAGATTCCCGATCTCTTGGCATCCAAAAATGTTTTCCTCCAACCAACAACAAAAGATGGTCACTCTCTGGCCGTCGTTCATGCTTGCAAACACGTCCCTTCCAAGGACCAGCTTCAACTCAAGAGTATATTCTCACTCAAAACTGCCATCCATCTAGTATAGTGCAGCTTCATATTAGGCGCCCATATAAGGCATCAAGTATGGGATGATTCATTCAGACCATCAATGATCCAGATGAAGATGATAGGATTGGTAACCTTGTATGACGGTGTTTTCAGATCATCTTTACTTTTAAAATTACCATCCAACCCAATAATTTCATACTTGTGCATAAGGTTGGATATCCAAAATCGTCCTCAGAAAATAATTTTGCCTTGAGATATAGGAATCGAAATACTTCTCATTTATATAAAAAAATATTTTGTATTATTTTTTTTTATTATAATATAATATTATTATTATATATAATAATAAATGTTTCGTTTTACGATTGTAATACATGGAATGGGTTTGCATATAGTCTTATGACTTTATCGATAAATAGATTAGATTTGAGTTGATCTATTTGTCATCATACTTTATGGTTGGACATACTAAACTTTTAGATCATCATAAACTTTTAGGTATATATCATACTAAATACTGATTTTACATCATCAAGAATTTTATCGGTCAACCATGAGGATCACCGTAATTTACAATCACCATGTCCTACCAAACGCGTCCGCAGCATTAAGAGATGGCTCCGGGAATCTATTAATTTGGTGGGAGAGTTTCCAAACCACCCTTCATTATAACCCAACCAGTTTAATTATTGTCTCTTCCACAGGTTAGGTAGTATTTAATATCATTATCAATCGTTTTAGTCTGGTCAACCGAAAAATTTAAGGCCAGAGTTATAAAAATAATCTCCTTGTGGACCCAAAATGGTTTTCATGATATAATTATGTTCTTCGAACAGCCACCCAATTTTTCCTGCTCAGTATTGACAATTTTGACTTCAAAACTAACCAGACGGGGAGTCATCGCAGCTCTAGTCCATATTCCTCGGAACACTTTTCTTTAGTGAAGCTAAGAAAAAAATATGTTGAAGAATATCCCGGGTTCCTGATGAGAAGATGACATCAAATTTGATTATGTCTCCATGATGCATGCATTGGAATGATGCATTCACCCAGTTGTTATCTTCGGAACTTCATGACGTTTTCTGGGAGCTTCTCTGTGTGAAATAGTCGTTCACCTGGGCCCAAACTTGGACTGAGATGCATCAATCCAATATTGGATCGACTTAACCCCTTTCTTTTTTTTTAACAACAAAGTGAGGCCATAATGAAATCTCTCTCTCTCTCTCTCTCTCTCTCTCTCTCTCTCTCTCTCATGTTTTTTACTCTTAATTTGGATGATATATGGCATCTAATTATGCGTGTTAAAGGAAAAGTAATTAAAATATTAGAATTGTGACCATGAGAATACCATGTATTTATTTCCATTAGTGTCGTTATAAATATAGTTAACTATTGTTTTTTAATCAATAATATTTCAATTCGATTAAACTCACGCGCATGTGCCTTATAAAATTCAAAGATGCCAACCTCTCGAGCACCCATACGCTCACCTTCGTCCACCGTCCACCGTCCACCTACTCTGATGGGACAACCACTTGCTAATGGAAGGCTAGAAGTTGCCATGAGGTTGAGATAAAATTATTGGCAGTGAGAAATGATGAAGCCATAGTTTCAGCCACACTAATGCATGAGACGCTTTAAATACATCAACGCATCTAGGGTTGCGCCTGTTACTTGATCCCCATGGCCAAAATGTGTGCTCTTTCCAGCTTGGCCTAGACCTGAACAGAATTGGCTTCAGAGTCTGAGGATTGAATTCCAGATTCAATCCATCACCTCACGAGTCTAAGTTGTATCAGGTCTCCAGTCTGATTTTTTTAAAGCTAGGCTACGTCCAGATTGTTAAACTAGTCTTTGCAAGTCCAATAAGGTTAATTCAAGTTTGATTTGATCCAATTTTATGCAATTCATACTAGACTTGGAGCCTATTAATAACAAGCCAGTTTTCACATGGTTAGTTTGGCATCTTGCACCAGGAAAAGATTGTTATCAGTTGTCACCACAGCACCTGAAGGCAGGAACCAAATGCTAGCTATCATGTTTATATGGTCTAAATGTTGAGAAAGAAAAAGTCCTCTCAATCAACCACTTGAACCATCCAACTAAGCATTTGTTCCTTTTTGAGCTTCCATTAATGCCTCACTTTGCCATTTTTGTGCAACTAAAATTCTTAAAGCCTCGTTATTTGATATCCAGGGCACAATTTGTATGTTTGACAATAAAATTCTTTTTTTTTTTTTTCTTGTTCTTTTAGAAATATGATGGTAATGCACCATTAAAATTTGAACCTTAGACCTCTTGCAAGAGCAAGTAATGGATAGGGGTGCTAATGACTGTTAGACAATGAACTTGTTCTCATGCTGCTACCATGGTCTGGACTTCATCAATGTTTTCTAATTCAAAGATGGACCAGGTGCAGGAGGCATGCCATGCAAGCTGACAGCTCTGTGCTTCCAACTAAAAAATAAATTGGCTGATATGCATCCAGCCCATATTTGACATGTATGCAGTATGTTCAGTGTACAGCGAGGTATAGCAGCATATATTACTAGCTGAGTCACTCCTAACATTCTTTATTAATTGATATATAGAAACTTTAGAAAGTTATTTTGCCATCCTAGAAGTTTTAAGGGCATTTGGTCTTCACTTTGTAGAAATGGTTGGCTCACAGTGTCAGAAATGATTCCTCACTCAGAAATTTCAGTGGGGACATTGTTATCATTCTTCTTAGATGTTCTAATCATCTCTCAAATGCCAATTACCCCTTTTTATACACTGGTTATAATTGTTGTTTGCTTCTATGTTATGCTATGCAAGTAAAGACAAGGCAGCCAGTGGCATCTAAATTCATGGGGCATCTCAAAAATGTATGGTGCCTAAAATTTTTCAAAAACTTGCATTGGAGGCATATTGTTAGCATGGGTAGACATAGATCATAGATATTTGCATCAAATAATTATTTTTCAAGCTAAATATTAGGCATTGATATAGGAAGGACCAGAAAAGGAGATAATTCAATGAAAAAACTATATTCTAGAAAAGGATGTTATTTTAAATGAATCCACTCTTTTATCAGACATTATTTCCCTTCTCTCTTGATTGGCAATTATAATGCCTTACAACTTACCAATGTATTGTTTTCCCCTGTTTTTTGGCAGAGTTTGTGGCGTATTTGTTCGACAAGACAATTGCAAGGTAAAAATATTTATTTTTCATACTTGTCCATATTACATTTAAAAATTAAACATAGCCTAACACACTGTTATTACACAAATAGCATGATGAACTTAATGAACGATTTATAGACATTTATCTCATGGCACTTAAGAAGGTGATTTCATACGCAACACATTAGGTGCAGGCAACTTGGTTAATGGTCATGATGTAACTTAAAGAAAGGGCTTATGGGCATGACTAAGCCATTTATTGTAATAATAACATTATAAGGATGTTCAAAATATTTGACTGGATTAGAACAATGGGCAAGAAGATGGTTTTAAGTAGAAATGGGGATATTAAGATAGATGCAATTATTCTTGTTGACCTAGCTTTTGGCTTCTGTTTTCATTATTTTAATGAAACCCAATTAAACATTAGCATCTGATTTTTGCTGAAAAAAATAGTCGATGCAGCTCTGACTTTGTGAAGTTGTAGAACAAGTTGCACTAGAAGTAGATCAAATGATAAAAGTGAGCACGAACTAAATAACAATCTGCCATCACCCGATCACTGAAAAATGAAAAATGATATACTGCAAGGACACTAATGCCACTGGAAAATGTAATTTTGTGAACACCTAGCACTGAAGACCAGATTGAACCTTCTCATAGACCTGCTAACTTAGTAGGTTTGGATGGCTTGGCTTGGTGAAGGAGCCTTCCTTTTACAGGGCTCCAGGATAGCATGAGGGCGTTAAAACTCTAACAGAGATAACCATGTCTCAAGATAGGTCATTTTGGTAGTTTAAACATTTACAGAAATTGCTTGTCATTGCAATTAGGGTCAACATGGACTCCAGGTGAACCTCCAATCAGCTCTTAGTATCCATTATGCTTTGCTAAAGCATTTCAAATGACATAGCCATCTAGGGTATTGCTAGAGTCTGGCCATTAACTTCACTCCCAGTGGCATTGTGATTGGGGTGTCTACAGTATGTTGAATTTTGACAAAAAGAATAGATCTATTTATCCAAACAATATCTCATGCATAATAATGCAAGGAGTGAAAGAAATCAACATACAAGCATTATGTGGGCGAGCCCAAAAATTAAATATAAAACTAAGAAGGCTCAGAACACACACACACAGAAAGAAAGAGAAAAGGCTCAGAATACGTACACACACGCACGCACATACAGAGAGAGAGAGAGAGAGAGAGAGAGAGAGAGAGAGGAGGAGTCTTGAACTTAGTATAGGATGAAACAGATAGAATTGCCTGACGGAAGATGAGCAAGTGGCCGCAGGCCAGTCAACAGACGCCAGTTGTGGAGCATGTTAAAATCAATAGGAAAAAATGATCCATAATAAATAGAAAATGTGCAATAATACATTAAAATAGAAAATGAGTTAAAGGTTATAAATACTCTAAAGATGATTGAATAGGATCTTGTTTTTAACTTCATGATGAAAGTTGGCATCAAACTAGGCCAATTAGTTGAGATATAAGATGACAGCAATATACATGTATTTCTTCTTAAGGCATGTAACAATTGAGCTGACGCTTGGAAATTGAACAAATATCCCTAATGAGTTTGGCTTTGTCTGATGCTAATGCAGAGATAAATTATTATGAGATGATTTAGAGAACAAAATAATATGAGAGGAGAGGAAGAAGGAAGAAGACAAAAAGATTTGGGACCCCTCAGCACAAGATGGCTACTAAAAATCCATGGAAACCTTTGAACTAAATCAAAGCTCAATACCAAATTTCTGTACCGCCTGCATCCTTCTTATGCTGTTTGTATAGAACTTACAAGAAGTATCGAAATCTAAGACTTAATCAAGACCATGAGATCAGAATTTCATCTTATGCAATCCTAGTCTACAATGGTTCTCCTAATTTTGATTTCCTCTTGATCTACTTTCTTCATCAAAAATATCTTAGGAGGAAAAATTGAACTAAAATTTACATATTTCTTCCTGATTCAAAAGTTAAAAGCTGGTAATAATTCCTCCTTGTTTAATGTATTGCAGTTCCATAAAAGATAAGGAGACTGGAAATGAGAAGATGATTATCATTCTTGACTTGCAGAAAATTGGTTTGAAGAATCTTGATGCTCAAGGATTTATTATAGGCTCTCAGATTCTACAGGTTTTTATTTTTTCCTTGACAAGTTTCATTCATTTCAATTCGCAAAAAATAATAATCCAAGTTATTGTATTATATTAACATATTAGACTTCCTGTACTTGCAGAAATGTTCATATGTATGATTGCCATGCATAATAGACTGTGTAGAATACTTTCACAAAGAGTGTGTCTTTGGACTAGAAATTTAAACTCTTTTCACTGGAGGAAATTGTCTTCATGGACCCATGATTTATTCACAGAGCAATCAAAACCAGTTGATGACATCAACCATATAGGTTAGTGGTCATTCATATATCAAACAAATGAATGATATGTGCCTACAAAGCTGCAGACATGTAGAAATGTTTGAAAAGAAGACCCAAGATCTGATTGCATAAGAGTGCTAAATTCCTACAGTTTTGAATTAGAATATGTTATGATGGAGGTTTATTAGGAAGAGACACTAATCTAACAAGGTAGAATAATTCTTTTCAAGTCCAAAAAATAACTAGCTTACCATGATGCCACATTCCAGTTAAAGACAAGAGGCTTAGACTGACCCTCATGTGCCACATCAAATAGGCCACCATCTGACCAGGTGTTCAAGGGGAAGAAAACAGAGAGATGTACAAGAAACCAAATATAAAGCCCTTTAAAATTTCTTGCTGAGAACAGGCTTCCCAAAAGTCCAAGCTAATTTCGACATTTGCCAGCATCTCATTTATACTGACTCTTTCAAGAAAAAAGTATCCTTTTATCTTCCATATTTCCTGCCACACTGCATGTGAAATACTACTCCATCCATTTCTCTCTGGTCCAGTCATGATGGCCAGTTTCGAGCTTGAAGCTAAGTCTCCATATCTAAGGACAATAACAAGCAAAATCAAGAAAGCAACTAACACCAAACTCCCTAGGGGTTCATAATTTCATACTCTAGAAGAAATAAAGGATAATTTGTCCGCTTGGATTCCCTTCAATCTTAGTCTTCTGAAGTTAGAATGTCCTCATGATGCTTGTCCGAACTAGCGTTTAAACCTTATCCAACATCAAGATATTTCTTATGGGCTTCCATCGAATATATAATGGTCCATAAAAATCATGAAGCCATATAGGAATCTAAAAAATAAAAGCATTATGCCAGTTTCTCGCCATCAGTTTTTGCACACATTCCATTCTTGTCATTAATGAAGTAATTGAAGAAACTGAAACTTTTCCCGTACTTAGATGTGTGAGGTGGGAACAAAGGCATTGCCGTTCTAATTCTATATCTGTTTTGCAGTTTGATATAGTCTCAAGTTTGTGTTTCTTAATGCAGTCTTACTACCCAGGGCGAATAGCAAAGGTGTACGTCATAAGCATGCCCTGGATTTTTCGAGGGATATGGAAAATGATCTGCGCAATCTTGGGAAAGGCTTACTTAGAGAAAGTATGTTCTTTGCCCATGCTAATTTATGAATAGTAAAATATATCCTTCTTTCTTTTTCTCTCTCTGTGCGTTCGCTCATGCGCATATCTGACCGAAGATTTGTACACTTCTCTACTAGAAAAACAACAACAACAACAGCAAATAATAACGAAAACTTAATCCCAAAATAGTTCGGATTGGCTATATGAATCCTTTTTCTTCATTCAGCTTGGCTTTGAGTCATATTTTTTTTATAAAATGTAAAGATTTTAAATCTTTCTTTATCACTTTTTTTCATGTAATTTTCGATCTACCTTTATCTATTTTTCCTTTTACATGTATGAAATCACTCTTTCGTATAAGTGCTTCTCTAAGTCTATATTACGTATGTCCAAACCATTTTAGTCATCCTTCATTCAATTTGTTCTCGATTATTACTACCTTCACTATTTTATGAATGACAATTAGATTCAGGTGTGACTATAGTTTTATGCTGGCAATCAGTCTACTACAACCCTCCTCCTTTATCCGAGTTAGGAACCGATTATATATAAAATTTTATACTTAGGCGGAGTTATACTTCTCAGCTAGAAATCATATAGTATCAAGCTATTATGCTGGAATAATGAGTAAATATTTAGTATTTTGCATTTATCTTTTTAGTCAGATAGGAGAGATCATTTTAACAACCTGATGAGACCTAACACATTTACAATCTCCGACACCTTGACCCATCATGTTCTTTATTAAGTAAGTGCAAGTATAATAATCATCCTACATAGAGTTTGTCTTTATCATGTTATATGCATATAAACAAGAATATAATGAATAAAGTCCTTGTCATCTTGAAATTTGCAGGTTATTATTGTGAAAAATGATGATGAAAGGAGGCAAATGCTTGAAGAGATTGGTGAGGAAGGATTGCCTGAGATTTATGGTGGGCTTGCTAGGCTTACACCGATTCAGGATGTGATGCTTAGAAACTGGCCTCTTAATGCCTAAATTGCCAGACAGTCAGGGCACCTTTATTTTGCCGTAAACAAGTATTTATGTGCTTGAATTATGCAAGAAAGTATTTGCAGTGTACTTGAATAAAGCATGGGTATGCTCATGCCTTGTAGACTTTAAACATAAATAATAATACGATGACAACTGATTAATAGTTGGACTCAAGGTGGTCCGAAATTAAACTAGATCTGTGTTTTCTTGAGTCGATAGGTAAATAGCTTCGAATGAGACTTAGATCATCTGATCAATTATGTTCAATCATCTACAGCTTTTAGCACAGTAATTTGCACCATTTACTGAAAATACCTGCAAAAATCTCATGAACAAATTCTCCTTTTCTGAAAAAGCTCTCAAAGTCCTATTTGAGTTACTCAAAAGAGCTCTTTATCTACGGACCATGGTGAGTGACCAACAACTATCGGGTCAATAGACTGGCACCTGACCCTAAGGGCTCACAGGTCAAGGGTTCAAATCATGAATATTGCTCAAGAATCATTGATAACTTGAATCATTGATAAGTGAACTAAAGACAACGTCTCTTCAGTGTAGAGCAGAGTATAATGTCAGCTTTATATTTATTGAATATGTTAGTATAATGAAATAAACATAACAAGCAAAGATCATAGAGTTCAAATGATAAGAAAACCAATCAATTTTTTATTGAAAAGAAAACATTCACAATAGAGAAGAAATAAAATATAAATTCAATCAATTTATACATGAATTGATACAACAGTTGGGGTTCAATCCACCCTCAATGTGCTTTCCACTAAAGTTTCATCCTAGTTAAAAAAGAAAAAGAGGGGAAAAAAAAAAAAAAGATTCAGCTGCTGCAAAGAAATAGAATTCATTACATTTCTTACCGCTATAAAGTTCACTTTTAGCTAAGTTATCATCATTGCAAGGCAACTTTTTATGAATGTCTCCTCATCGTTAAAACAAAGACATATTATTTTTTGAAAAAAAACTTTCCTTCTCTTTATCACAATAATCTCTATTTAAAAGTTTAGAAAATAATATTTTGAAATAATTACACATTACTCACCTATAGTTTAGCCCGATTTTACTTTACCCACCCATGGTTTGAAAGGTATCACTTAACTCACATGAGTTTCGCTTCTATTCATAATTGTTATGGTTTGTTACCCATCCCTAACCCACCTGAGATTTTAATTGGTTCGTCCTATCCATTTATTTCCCATTTTGACAACTGAAACCCCTCAAGAACGATGAAACCTTCTTCCCCAAGCTATCTAGGCGATTTTTTTTCCATTTCTTCCCACTGTTGAAGTTATTGCTACCCTCATTTAGAGGAGTGGAGGCTCCTTTCACCACAGTCCAAAGATTTAGTAAAGTATTTCTTAAGTTTTGTTCTAAAGTTCTAGATTTTTTAATAGTTTTATTGAAGATTACACAAATTTATTATAGATTTCCTTTTGAATCATATCTTCAACCCTATTAAGTAGAAGTAATGATAATAATAAGACAATTCTGTGTGATTTTAGAGAAAGGACCTCATTGAGGATGGAAAATTTTAGAAGAAGGTTCTGTGACTGCTCCAAAAATGGGTTAAAGGTTTTGAATTTTTTTTCTTACCTTACATTGTTTTTCTGTTTACATTTTTGAGTATTTAAAATACTGAATTACAGGTGATCAAGCCATGCAAGTATTTTGAGTGGATTGATCCTCCTACCGAGGAACTAAGTTTGCTACAAAAATTATGAATAAATTTGCAAAGCTTAAGCAACAAACCCAGTTGGCTAACAGAAGGAAAGAAATTACTCGTGCCAAAGAGAAGATGGCTATAGAAAGAAAAAGACTAGCTTAGGAAAGGGAGAGAGTATATGAGTATGCATTACTAGTATCTTAGCTGTTGTTTGTTATCATTGGTGGCAATTTGTAGCTTTGGGGAATGAAGTAGTCTTATTGTCTTCCTATAATTTGTTTTCATTTTGATTCCACAACCAATATACATAATGTAGGACAATATAGACTGTTAAATGTAATGTGGACTTTTTATATAATATAATGGAATTTTCAAAGGCAATAGAGTATTCAATGACTACACTACAATTTTGAGTGGAACATCCTATAAAAATTTTAATCATCCTAAGAAACATCCAAAAATATTAGAATGCGATAAAACATTCTAAGAAACATCCAAAAAATATCTAAACATCCTGATGTAATAAACCAAAATATTATAAAAACATCTAGAAAAATGTTGAAACATCCTATTTTAATAAAATAAAACATTCTGAAAACATACCGAAACATTTTAAAAACATCCCAAAGTAATTTGAAATATATTGAAACATGTGAAAGTATAATGGCAAACAGTGAAACAAACAAATTGATACAACTTAAAATCTATTTATATTGTCAACATATCGCTGTCTCAATACAAAATGTAAGTTCCACATACATCTAAGCAAGACACATAAGCAAGCATCAAAACAAATTGATATTGAAACAACATAAGTTTAAGACATCAAAACAATTGTTTCGGTACATTTAAGACCCTCTTCCCCTTCCTGTAAAAACAGACCCTCTCCCCCTTCCCTTGCCACCTACAGCAGCCCTTCCAACCCCCCTACAGTAGGCCTTCCACTTAAAGAAACCCTTCCAACCCCACTTGCGACAGATCTTCCAGCTACAGTCCCACGTATAGGCCTTTCAGCTGCAGCAAATCTTGCACATATAGCACTCCTTCCACTTGTAGTAGCAGTAGCAGCAGCCCTTTCACTTGTAGTAGCAGTAGCAGCAGCCCTTCCACTTGTAGCCGCACCTGCAATAGTGCCCCTTCCAGCTTCAGTGCCAACTCCATCTTCAGCAACACCAAAATTTCAAATGGAATTGAAACTCTTGAGCAGCATAAATTGGTAGGTTCAAACATGTGGTTTCATCAGAACTCCTCAAAGTACTTAAGCTCCTAGCTACAACCCCATCTGCAACACCATCCCTTCTAGTTGCAACCCTACCTGTAGCAATCCTTCTCACTGTAGCTTGACTCTTTTCTGTAGCAATACCTACAGTAGTACCTCTCCTAACTGTAGCTCAACCTGCAACAGTGCCACCCCTCCCAGCTGCAGCTCTACTTGTAGTTGCACCCCTCCCAACTGCAGCCTGCAACACTGCCACCCCTCTCATCTGTAGCCCTACCTGCAGCTAACCAGATCCTCTTCTACATCTACTTCCACCTACAACAACTGTAGCTATCAATTCATTGGAATGATGTTGAAATAGTTATTTTGCATGACTCACCTAAGATTTGAACGATGCTGCTCTTTGAAATGGTCTTGGAGACTGCAATGAAAAATACGTAAAATAAGATACATGCATTTCATAACATCACTGATACTCTCCTTTTTTTTTTTATTTATTTCAGCTTGAGTTATACCTTAGAAGCTGTAGTGCCTATCCCTTTATCCTTTATTGGATGTGATGGTGAGACATTTGAAGAACCCTGAGAGGTTGTTCTTTGTGTTTGCAAAACAAAGAACATATTAATAAAAAAATTGCGTTTCTTAATGAGTCATTAGAATTAGCACTAATAACTTACTAATTTCTCTTTTTGCAATTTAATCCTTCTTTGCCAATCTGATTCTCCATCTACATTCATTTTTACATATAGCAAATATCTTGTGGCCTTGGAGACTCTTGGCATTTGATGGGGTTTAGATGTTAAATTTTATGAGCTAAGTTTCTATTAAGAACAGGTGAAGCGAATTTGTTCAAAATTCTACAACAATGTGACAAAAACTTATCTATTATAAGTAAAAATATAGTTAGGCCAAAAAAAAACTTTTAGTCCTCAAACTTTTGCTCAAAATTTATTTTGATCCTCAAACTTTCAATTATTATAAATTAATCCCTTATGTATTAAGAATATTGCATTCTTAGCGTCACATGTTAGAATGCTCCAAATAGCTGATGTGTCACCATATTAGTCCATGTATTCATATTAAGATGACACATTAACTATTTCATCAATTTTAATTAATTTTATAAAATGAAACGTTAGGATGCAATATTCTTAAAATATGAGGGACTAAATGGTAACAATATAAAGTTTGAGGACCAAAATGAATTTTAAGCCAAAGTTTGAGGACCAAAAGAGTATCTTAGCCTAGGAGATAAATTTAGGCTGAAGTTAAATTTTAAACTAAACTGTAACTCTGCAACCACATCTCAGAAGACTTATATATAATATTAGCATTGGTTAGGGATTTTATGTAGAAATACGCGTGTTTGATTCCGTCCAAGCCCAGAGTCGCAGTACAAATACCAAATTCTGCCACAACTTCAAGGATTCATCTGTTATTTTGCCAGTCTATAAGAAATTCACATATAAAATCACACGTGATGGAATTAGCTTAAGCTTTCAGACAACAACGGGATCCGAAGAACTTATTCTGCCAGGGGCTTGTCTGTAAGATACGCACGTTAAGCCTCAACCGGTCTCACAAGGCGAAGGGAAAACCATCACGTTTGAACTAGTCCCGGCAATTCAGCTAACGAGACTAGTTCCAACTTTAAGGTACAAATCTGTTATTATCTACAAAAAGATCCTATTGTACACCTTTCTACTTCCTTATGGAGCACAACTCTAACCTAAAGGGACCCAACATATATTCATACTTTATTATAACCATATTTTCATTGGCAGAGTTCTTGCCCTCTCTGCAGGAGAACAACACTGACCAAGAGTGAATGCATCTTCCTCGAGTTACAAAAATAACAGAAATGGTTTTCAGATCATAGCCATCTACTCTTTCTCTCATCCATTTCATGTGCCAAAACATTAGTTCATGCGAGATCATATATCTCTTCATAGAAAGAAGGTGTAACGAGCCTCACTCTCATAAATACAAATACATAAACATAGACAGGAAATTCTTCTCTCATATTTTACTTCAAACCTAGCATTATTTGTGGGATCATGACAACCCATCATGTTTCTTGCTTAAAGAGTTAACGCCATACACCACACCAGCACACGCAATTTAGACTTCTCCCAAGATCGCTTACCATGCGTCAACTCGTAAAAGCGATGAATGAAAAACGAACAGGATGCGCCAACACTCATCTGCCACGCATGGGCTTCAGACTTTTGTGCTCAAATATCGGGCATTCGTTGTCCCATGCAAGCAACCGGTTAATGGGAGGCCACGCACAGGGGCTCCCATGCACTCAAAACTCACCAAATTAATTAGAATGACCGATGAGAAACTCCGACGAGGAACCTCAAACACGTGCATCATGTAGGTCATTCGTGACCACACAAACTTCCAACGCAGATGCGATGCTGGATCCGTGTCCATTGGCTCCCTTAGTTAGCAAGCAATGTTTTTTTGCTGCATGGGGAAAAAGTCAAAAGTTATATTGAACTAGTTGATAGAGCCATCCCCAAGCCTTCTCTGGATTGAAGCCTCAGGAGATCAAATTCAGAACCACCAATACTGGCCTCATACATAGCACAGTGTAGCATAGCACCGATTTGCAAAGAATGGACCATTACAGGCAGTCCACAATCTTTATGTCACCAGCACAGGTCACTTGAGGACTTGAAGAACAAAGTGTAACAAAAGATACATCAAGGAATGACCATGCACCAGTTCTCCATGACAACATAGCTGCTCCCCTCTGTGTACATTGAAAGGAGAATTTTCCTTGCCTTAACCAAGCAGCAAGGAAAAGATTCTGTAGAACAGACTTCCACCACATGACCACATGACACGAACATTATACAGTAACCATCAGCCAAAGTAGTTGATCCAAATCTCACTTCCTCTCACACTGAGAGCCTGCATCTGCTCTGAACCAAGCAAAATTGAATCTTTACCAAGGGCATCACAAATATGTAGTTCAAAAACCTGCCTTGAGCCATCTTGCCACTAGAAATTATAGCATCTTAACATGTCCATGATGAATCACCGACCATCAGATTACTTGAAACATGGTTGAGAATAAGCTACAACATAAGTTCAGTCAATAGGGGGCATGGTACTCTTGCTCTCTTCCCTACCGAGTACCTGTGTTTACAGTCACACTTCAATTACATCAGCAATAACATAACAAGTAAATCTTAATTTACTAAAATTCCTAATGATCTGATATACACTCACTCAGTTCAGTAAAATCCTAGAGAGAACACTGATACACCATGAATGAAATATATCATTTTATTGGACTAAAGAATAATAGGTCATACTTCTCATGACTTGGGAGTCTCATTGCATTACCAAGTACCCAAGATCTTGGCTGAGCCTTAGAAAAATGATCAGAGCACAGACTGCTGACCGGGTGCAGTAATACAATGCAATGCCATTGTCAAGTACTGGAAACTAATTTTTGTAGCATCTTCCATTATGTGGTTGACTAATTAGCTTAATTATGTGGCTACCAGCCCTCCTTTCTTGATAGTGTGAATTAATCCTTGTTCCAGTTTCGTAATGTTGGAGGTTTAGTACATTAAACATCTAATAAGCAGGTACTTACTGCATCAACATAGAACTAAAGAACATTCACACACCTGAGGGGACCAATACATGGGCAGATAACAGATTAGGGAAAAAGGAAAAAGTGACTGTTTTTTCCTCCATAACCTCAACCCATTTTGCTAATTTCCATGATCCATTTCCTTTTCTCCCATCTTTTCATATTCTCATTCCTTGCATCAGAACTGAGCCAAAAGATAAGTGATAATGTTGTCTAAACTTTCCCATGAGTTGAGAAATTCAGCCTTCATACATTTCCAAATCAGCAAAATCACATGATGTTAAGAGAGGTACAGTAGACTTTGCTACAAGGACAAATGTTGGAATTTTGCTATATTGTGTACATGAACAGCTAAAGAAATATGGTGATCACCACTTAACTAGGCTTTGAATATAGGTGAGGCAGGCAGGTAACTAAAATTCTTATTGGTATAATTTGTAAGTGAAGAGTTTGATTTTAGAACTAGAAGGTTGGCATTGGTTTGCTATTATGAGAACTGTTGATCATCATAGAGCTATTTAAGAAAGGATCGACATTGAGTACATGCAATACAACTTCAGTACAAGCATGTTCAGAGTAGACATCAGACTCCAGACCTGTTTTATCTTGTTCATGTCATATAACGATATATATGAAAAGAATCTAGCATGAAAACAAAGCAGTCTAAATTAGGTGGAGATGCTCTTGAATTGATATCTAAAAGGATTACTAGAAGTTCTAAACATCAGCACCATTTGATCATAGCATCAGATAATCATAGCAAATAAGCATGGAGGTTACAATAGAATGTAGGAAAGCGTGAACAGCAGTCAAAGTAAGTGGATAGGACCAGGATTTATGTCAACTAAAAGGAAAAGAGGAAAAAGGGAATGAACAACACTTTCAAATAAAGATTACAGCCTTAACAGAAACCAATGGTACAGTCAGATCCTTAAAGTTTCGATCACAAGTTGTTATTTCAAATAAAGATTACAGCCTTAATAGAAACCAATGGAACAGTCAGATCTTTAAAGTTTAGATCACAAGTTGTGACCAAAAGAGTTGAAGAAATAAAGGAAATTCGGTTCTGACAACATAATGTAATATAAGTGCAGCATCAATCCCTGGCTGCCTTAGATAAGTGGAGATAAGATACCAACAACAGTTTTGATGTAGGATCATGGTGGTGTCAATACATCCTGGCACTCATCATTCTCCCATCTGAATTTACAAATATCTAGTTCTGATGCATAACTTCAAAACTTTTAACAATCTCAATACATATGCAAAGTGGCTTTAAGACTTTTTCTGTGAGAACGAGCAGCATTAAGACTTCCTTTTTCCCTGAAAAATATGTCCTACACTCACCGAAAGTTACATGCTGATAAGCCACAGTTGACTGGCTAAATGCCCTGTCAATGGCCCACGTGAGCTCCCCGCACGGCCAGTATGTTACCATGCCAGCACATGCATGAAGTATAACAGCATCCAGAAACATCTTATGATCTTTTCATTAACCTATGGCAAGGCCATGCCAGCAACTGAAGACAGAAAAGTCAGCTAACAATATGTTCTAGGCCCAACTATCCATATTAGAGATTATTTCACACAGTCAAGACTCAAGCCAGAACAAGCAAATGGCTATAACAACCTAAAATCTGGTTGCTGCCATATAAAGAATTGAAGTTCAGAACCGGCAAAGGAATTTGATACAGGAGGAAGAAGTTAAGGTGCTGTTAGATTTTTAGCACAAAATGTCAACATGATGTGTAATTATCGTTCACAGTTGTCAGGAAAATAATTGATCAGGGGGCAACAAACATGGGCATACCATATGTATATGCCTGGCAGAAGGAAATCAAAGAACATAGAGATACCATCAAGACAACTTTATTTCAAGAGCTTCACTTATATACACTCTACTCAATAACCTAATAACATGAAAAAGGAGATCCACTACACTACTACATGATACTTAAAAAGATAGGACACAAGAAAGAATGCACCTTGCCATCTTTTGCATGGCATGCATAGTACTAAACCGTTTGTGAGCTTCTTAGTGCTTGTTCTGAGACTGCAGCCAGTCCTTGCATCAGCCTGACAATCTCAGCTGGATCATCCAGATAATATTTGGCCTTACTGGGCTTCCGACCAACCGTGCATGCAAACACTTCTGCTGCAGGAGTTAGAGAACTGCCTGCCATGGCATTGCTAATAACCTCAAACATATCTTCATCAGACCTGTCATCTCCAATACACAGTATGAAGTCTGGCGATAAGCCCCTCTCCTGCATGACAGACAGCAAGCGCTGCGCCACCAGGCCCTTGCTCACACCCTGCAAAAATAATTCAGATCATCCTTGATTATCATCAAATCAGGCTCATCACGGACAAAAGGAAGACAACTAAGACCCTGGTTCCAACCTGTGGTTTAACCTCCACAATGTGAGGACCACTCTTCACTGACACTGGCTCATTTGCAAGGACACTCTCGAGATGATCAAGGAGCTCCTTGGCTTGGCAAGACCCAAAGTCAGGATCAGCATCCTCATAGGACCAGACAAGCGCAGTTTCCTTATCTTCGATGGTTGAACCATCAGTTGTTTCAGTGTATAGCTTCATTACAGGCTCTGCGATCTGCTTCCAACTACAGTCAGCAACAGGAACACAGGTTTCCCACTCTGCATCTCTCTTCAACCTGAAAGTAGACATTGCTCTAGATATGAATTCCATTCCAAACCAACTAAAACGTTATGACATAAAATGTAACAAAATCCTGATAACTACCTGAGAAAGTAGCCATGCTCTGCAGCCATACCCAGATTCTCACAAGGCGAAAACCACTCGGTGAGAGTGCTTCGACTTCTAGCACTAACAAGAAAGACCAAATTATTCATATCGGAACACAAGCCATTTAAGATTTCAATGGACTTTGAGCTTGGGCTCTTATCGATCGATGCTTGTGGCATCAACGTGCCATCATAATCCAACAAGATGGCCCGGGTTTTAGTTCTCTTATATGCTGAAACAATGTGCTCCATGGCAAGCTTCCTAAAATTTGTATCAAGAGCCACAACCCTGAACCTTAAACCAAAACCAATTCCCCAACACCTCCTCTTGGAATGGTCCCGGCATGTCCTTGCCAAATCCTGCAAGAAACTATTTGCCCAGTAGCCGACATCATGGGTGCTGACATACCTGTGGTGTTTCTCATGCCGTAGCTGCTTCTCAGGCTCAGACATCTCCAAGGCATAGACCATTGCATCAGCCACTGCTTCTATGTTCCATGGATTCACCCGGATGGCCCCGCTCAACGACGGCGAGCAGCCGATGAACTCCGAAACCACCAACATACTCTTCTTCAGCGTGGGAGGATTCAAACCCAAGACCCTGTCCAACTTCTCATTCCCCTGTCGGGCAATAATGTACTCATAAGGGATAAGATTCATGCCATCCCTCACCGCCGTCACCAAGCAACACTCTGCCACCACGTAGTAAGCCATTCTCTCATAGAATTGGAGCGGTTCTTTGATCAAAATAACAGGTTCATAGCCATTGTCACCATAGGCATCATTTATCCTCTTCGCCATGGCGCGGGTCTCCTCTTGGACTTCCCTGACGTCCCTCCCCCTCCCCCTCGCCGGGTTGGCGATCTGAACCAAAACCACCTTCCCCCGCCACTCGGCGTGCTGCTTGAGCAACTCCTCCATGGCCAGCAGCTTCAAGCTGATCCCTTTAAAGATATCCATGTCGTCGACACCGAGAAGCATCACCCTTCCCCGATCCCGGAACTGCTCGATGAGCTCCGCGACCTTCGCCTCCGTCTCCGGGAGGCTCAGCACCGACCGGAGCTGACCCAAATGGATTCCGACCGGCAGAATCTTGATGCTGACCGTCCGGCCATAGTACTCCAATCCAATATAACCCCTCTTCGATTCATATGAGAGCCCGAGCATCCTGCTGCAGCAAGAGAGGAAATGGCGGGCATAATCGAATGTGTGGAATCCGATCAAGTCGGAGTTCAGCAGCGCCCGCAGGAGCTCCTCACGGACGGGCAACGTCTTATAGATTTCGGACGAGGGGAACGGGCTATGGAGGAAAAATCCGAGCTTGACCCGATTGAACCTTTTCCGGAGGAAGGTCGGCAGGACCATGAGGTGGTAGTCGTGCACCCAGACGAAATCGTCATCAGGACTGATGACTTCCAGAATCTTATCCGCGAATATCTTGTTAACGGAGACGTAGGCCTGCCAGAGGGAGCGGTCGAAGCGGCCGCCGAGCTCCGGCGAGAGCGGGAGCATGTAATGGAAGAGCGGCCACAGCTGCTGCTTGCAGAAGCCGTGGTAGAAGCGAGCGAGGAGGTCAGGCGGCAGGAAGGCCGGCACGCACTTGAAGGTCTCGAGGAGGATTTGGCCAACCTCATCCTGGTCGGCCAGGGGGATCTCGTCGCGAAGGCAGCCGACGTAGATGAATTCCATATCGCAGCGATCTCCAATGGCATCCTTGAGCTGGAGGAGGAGGGAGTCCTCGTCCCAGGAGAAGGTCCAGCCGCGGCCGTCGGGGCGGCGGTGGGCGCGGATGGGGAGGTGGTTGGCGACGACGATGGTGCGGTCGCGGGGGGAGGAGGAGAGGCCGCCGGAGTTATCGGAGTCGGAGTCCTCGTCGAGGTCGGATATGATGCCGGCCACCGTCATCACCCGGGGAATCCGGCGGCGGATCCGGCCGATGGACGGCGGCTCGCCAGAGGCCAACTCGAGAAGGTTTGAGTAGGATCTAGACACCATCTTTCTAAGGGGAGACCGAGGTTATACCACTTCCCAGTGCAAAAGTTCCAGCGAGAAGAGCTCCAAGATGAATTTTTCTGAACAAAAAATGGGATCTTTTTGGAACTCTAGCTTAGTAAAAACCACCAGAAGAGGGTCCGGTGATGATCAGACAGTAGTGGGAACGGGAGTTCAATGGAATCAGACCAGTGGGAGCGGGAGTTCAATGGAATCAGAACTTGGGAAGGGAACCGATCCAAGTGGAGTAAGAAAAGCTCGAATTTTGGATAAAAATTCGAAATTGCTGCAAGGAATCGAATCAGAACGTCGACAAAATCCAATGTTTTTCCAGAAGAACTGAATGAAAACACGAATTTGTGCTCTTCACTGCCAAGCAAAGAGAAAAATTACTGAAATTTACGGGGAGAGAGAACGAAGAGATCCCACCTTGATGCATTGTAAGAAAAGTAGAGATCCGGACATCAACAGAGTGGAGGCACAAAGAGATTTTTTTTGAAGAAAAAAATGGAGTGTTAGCCAAACCGGAGGGCGATGTTCTCCTCCGCTTCGACCTCGAGTTCCAGAAAAAGAGAGCGAGAAAAAAAAAAAATGGAGAAAATGTGATAATTGAGAATTGCTCTTCGACGCCTCAAGAGCTGCCGCCGTTTCAATACCCGACAAGAGAGCATAGAAGGAAAGCCGAACATATCTCTAGAAAAAATTTATTTTTTATTAAAAGTATAACTTTTTTTCTATTATTACCTGGAAAATGTTAGATGCTTGGTGGCATTCGCATTTTTTATTTTTTATTATCCGCAGTCCCATTCCCTTGCGGATGCCCTCTGAGAATGTTAATCAAATCAACAAAGCCTCTCAAATTCTTCTAATATTACTACCAGAACACCCTGCAATAGAATTTAATATTACTCACAGCCCTTTCGCTTCTCGTCAATCAACTCATCCAGCGAAAGCGAAAAAATTCCTACTTAACTCACAAATTTGGAACGAGGCTAGGGTTGGAGCGTTAAGTTAAACTTCTTGAGATGGACACATATGTCGTATCATTCATTGGTTGACAAAAAAAAAAAAAAAAAAATGATGTGCCACTGGGTTAGGTTTACAGATACGTAATAGTCAATTTACTATTGTTAAGTTTCATCGGATTCATTGTATTGATATAAATATGTTTAAATAATTATCATGACATGAACAATATTATATTATAAAAATTATTATCTGATTAAAAAAATAATATAATATATATATATATATATATATATATATATATAGCTAATATATATAGATCATATTTAATAAATATAAAAAATTAAAGTTATATTTATACTAAATTTGCATCCAATATGAAATCATATCGAATCAAATATATTGTGATCTTATAATCATGTTCGATGTAGATTCATCCTTAATTAAATATATGATATCAAATATAAAATCATCATAAATATATGGAGTCAAATATTATGCCTAATATCTCTCCCTTATCAAGTTGGAGCATTGTAATCAATAATGCTCAACTTATGAAGAAGTAGTAAAAATTAATCATAATCCAAAGCTTTCATAGAGAGATCAAGAGGTTGATTAGTGGTAGGCGGATAGTGAGTGTTGATATCATAGAGATTGAATATACTCTTGAATAAAATAATAATCAATTTCAATATGCTTAATTTATTTATGAAAGACGACATTTGAAGAAATGTGTAGTGCAATCTAATTATCACAATATCAGAGCATGGGATATGAGTGTGAAATACTAAGGTCAATTAATAAGACTTTAAGACAAATAAGTTCACTAATAACAATAGTTATGGTATAATATTTTGCCTCAGCAGAAGAACATGAAACAATGGTTTACTCCTCCATATTCCTAGTGAGAGGTGAGGAAAGAGTGATGAAGTAGCCCATTGTAAAGCAATGAGCCATTGACCAATTTGCCTGATTTGAATTACAAAAAGCTTATAATTAAAATTTATTTGAGCTCAAAAGAAAGATACCTTGGTCTGGGCAAGACTTTAAATAATAAAAGATTATCATAGCAGCATTCAAGAAGCCTATTGAGAAATTATCATAAATTGACTTAATATGTGAATAGAATAATTATACTTGGGATAGATGATAGGTAAATAAATAATTCAAAAATACATAAAAAAATTATAACAAATATACAAATAGTTCCCATTACAAATAGTTGATGTAAATATATAAGGAATGAAATTATTTTCAAATATACAAATAATTCTTGACCAAAAAATATACAAATAGTTCGAAGAAATCGATAATTTAAAAATATATAAGGAAACAAAAATCTACTAAATATTAAAAAGCTAAAATCATATCCATTCTATAATCACATCCAATATAAAAACCATTCCTAAACAAAAATATAACATCAAATATAAAATCACCCCAAATATACAGCAACAAATATCATGTCTAATAATTATTTAATTAAATTTTTCATAAAACTAGATGTAAATATAAAATTACCATCATATTTCTCGATAAAAGCATGAATCATTTGATGAATGTGAGCATGTCTAGCAGCCACTCAATGCATGATGAAAATGAAATTGCTCGTATTATGAGCTACAATTTTAAAAATAATAACCTTTTTAAAAATAATTGAACTAATTAATCTACTTCAAAGTAATACCCTTTTGGAAGGCAAGCTGGCATATCTGAAGCTAAAGAGCTTGTTTCCAATATAACGATTTGTGAAGGGCTTTTGTGCAAAAAAAAAAAAGATTCGTCTAGCAATCTGTCTTTAATCAATAAAATGACTTTTTTACCCCAAGATGCCCATCGAAATATCCGCGGCGGCCCAGACGAGACATATACTCGCCGGGGCTGAGCCGTCCCAGGGGATCATGTTCTCCATCCACGTGGCGAGATGTGAGCGTCCCACTGAGGTGGAAAGCGAGAAGCGGGAATTTAAAGCGCTCCAGCTGTCTGTGCCTACGTGTCGTCGTAGGGAACAGTTGCGGGCTGCTCGTCTCCTGCCACGTGTACGGTCCTCCATTTAAAAAGACAACGAAAGTGGACGGGGAAGCAAGGGGAGCGAGGGCATGGAAGCGTCTCGCCCCTCATTTCACCACTGTGGCCCTTCTAGGCCACAAATGGCTATATATATATATATATATATATATATTCATGACTTCAGCGAATCGTAGGCTGCCACATAAGAAGGTACCTCGCTTGGTGAAATGAGAGGGTGAGGTTTTGTATTTTACTTTACCCAATGCGGTGGGGGTCAATCTGGGGATGGCGGTGGTCCGCCTTGCTTCGGATGCGGTATGCTTTAATTACGCAATGCCACTGAAGCGACGCCACTGGCACCGCGGCGCTGGAAGCGGGAGACGGAGAGGCGAACCCGGGTGAGCCGGGGCCGTCCAGAGATGGACGACGAAAACGACCGCATAAAATTAAAAAAAAAAATGAGTAGATGACAAATAATGACTGCATAGAAATATTCCAGCGTGATGGGATGTTGTGGTATGAATTTTTTTTACATAATTTTTTATAAGAAAATTCAGTGAGGTACTTTTCAAAGTAGGAAAAATATCAGTTCAACAGACGCTTTCAACATTTATATTTTTTAAATTTTTCTGAGAAGATAACTACTGGTTTACCTATTTCTCAAAAATTGTTCAAGAAAAAATATAAATGATTTTAAGGAGTTAAAATTATGTATATCGTTAAAAGTTTATGACAAGCTTACTCTTCGATTTAACAATGGAAATGTGGTTTATGTTTGAACTTTCCTTTTAGAAGCAATTAAGATATATGGGAAAATTTTATTTTATTTTATTTTTTGAATACTTTAACGCTTAGAAAGAAAACGAGATACGATGTCATGGACTACTGCTTAGAAACAGAGATGAGGCGAGGTCCAAATGCTAATCAAATGGATACAATTGGTTGGGAGGATGCATGGTTCACATGGCATGTCGGGCGGTTTAAATATTAGATATTGGATCAGAATGCAAGGCCATATCCAGGGATGCAATAGCGTAGATGCCCATGTCCCACATGGACATGAAAGGGAAGCATATGGGGTCCTGCCCAAAAGCATTCCATTTATAGAGCAATCATCTTTACAAGATATAATTCCTTGATGAATGCCATGAATAACCATGACCATCAAGCATCATCGACTATTTAAAATCAGCATCCCTTCCTCAATCCCCTATCTAAGATGAAGAGCACTTCTTTTATCTTTTATAAATTGCGGACAACTAATTAGTAATTTTTACGTCCAATGGCACTCAGTTCCACATCATTTTACTCTAAAAAATAATAATTCAGTCTAATGAATTTCCAAAGCATGCCGTTGGATATAAAAGTAACTGAGTGTCTGCAACGTATGAAAAATTAAAAAAAAGATGTCGTTTGTCTTGGATGAATCTTTTGGCACTTCATGGCCTCCCCAGACCCCCAAGTATACCAAAATGATGGGGACATGCAATTTCTTTATCATCATGTAACTGCCACGCCATGGCATTGTCATGTACTCAGTTATGCTGCTGAACGAAAATCCTTGGATTCTTTTTTGTGATGTTGAAGAAGAGTAAAAGTGGTGATTTCGTATTTAAATAGATGTTTGAGTGGATTAATTTATTAACGCAATTGGTGGCTGGTGGCTTTCTTGCCACTAGAAACAGAAGGTTCGGCCACAGGTCCCAGGTGCCGACTCTCCTTTGCTCCACCTTCTTCCCTTCCAAGTGGATAAGATTCTTCTGTCCTTTTGATTAATTAAATTAAAAGAGACTTATCTGTTGCTTTCGTGCATGGGTGAGCTTAAGAACTAAGCGGACTCTTGGATTCTTCTGGTGGGCTATTGCTGGAACAACTGGCATCCCTTTTTTGGATGGTGATTTTATATTGGGCAGATGGAACTTTGACATGGTTAATTGACAAGCAGACACATGGTGCTGTGTTTCTAACTCCATAATGTCATGATGATATACTCTCAGAAAAACATTAAGAAATTTTTTTATTTTTACTAAAATATACTTTTAATTTTCAAACTCCTGCTCAAAATTTATTTTAATTTTTAAATTTTTAATTACTATGATTTAATTTTTCTGTTTTAAAAATATCACATCTGATGTTTCATAAGAATGATTAATTCAAATTAATGAAATAATTGATGTATTATTCTACCAACCAGTTTATGTATTTATGTTAGAATAATAGGTAAGCTATTTCGTCAATTTTAACTCACTCAAATAACGGAATATCAATAATGTAATATTTTTAAAATATAAAAAATTAAATTATAATAAAAAAAAGTTGAAGGATCAAAATAAATTTTGAGTTAAAGTTTAAGATCAAAAGTATATTTTTACCTTTCAATTTTAAGCAAAGATTGACTTGATGGTACCCATTAAGACCCTGTAATTTGATCGGACATATGTAATAAGTTATACTAAATTATAATATAAAATTATATAAATATATCAGCCTTACATTTTTCTATTTTTGCATGCCTTTTGTAGGTAAAGTCCTTTGCCCAAAATATTTTACACACTAAGTTTCTTCGGTTAATTTAATGCCACCCAGAATATTAGCATTCAATTTTACCTGGTTTGAATGGTAAACACTATGCATTTAGCTAATGATTTAAAAAATTATTTCTTTTTAAGATCTAATAAGAATTTGAGTCCGAATTTAAATATGATTTAAATCGGAAGCGACTCGAGTGAATAACCTATCTCTATGGTGTTATAACCTTGGTTATAGCTTCCACTAGACAAGTAGCAATTGGAGAGTTATATGTATGTATTGTATTTTTGAGTAACACCAAACATTACACTCTATACACTTTTTTTTTTTTAATTTTTTGGATAGAAAGATGAAAAGATTTCTAGCTAAGATAAAAAGAATCAACGAGCAGCTGCTCTGCAATACAATCAGGGGTTCTTCAATCCACGCTTAGAAACCATCAACTTGAATCGTATGATGGGCTAAAGAAAGTGCCACTGGACTGCCATCACTCTTTGTCTGAGTTATAGAGGATGCAGATAATTTCGTATGTATATCCTTAATAATTGTACCAATAGCCAAGAGATCTTCTGAAAGTGACTCCAGAGTCCCCTTCAAGATTTAGAACAGGAACACCCACATCCAAATGAAATCATACTGCTTCCTTGAGAGCCAAAATTTCTGCTAATAAGGGCCATCCTTGGAAAAGAAATTATAATTGAAGATGCAGCAATAAATACATCACTCCTGTGTCTTATAACAATCCCCAGCCCAATCATACAAAATTTTGTAAAAATAGCTTCATGTACATTGAGCTTGTACAGTTGATCCCTTGGAGATTGCCAAGTGGCTGCAAGTAATTGATGTGATACTTTTAACACTGTCAAAGAGCACTTCATACGCACTCCTTATGGATGTTTCCTTGAAATAATCACATCTCTTGCATTATATGTGGCTGTCCACTGGCCAGCACAAACCAAACTTTATATCTGAATGTTAATGGGCGTTTGTGGCATCCTATCATCCACTTTTCATTCCACCCTTCCATTATTGCCACACTCCCAAAAGCGAGTCTTAACTTCATGGAACAAAGAGGGTGAAAGGCTTTTCCTTGGGCTTTTCCTTTGTTTCACCATGTGGACGCTTGCCTTCATCTTGACACGTAGACAAAATAGCAAGCAAGAAACAACACCATGGTTTTCTTTTATCGAAAGGACAAAAGTCATTGCCGACATGCCTCTCTAAAGTGGAAGAGAAAGGCCTTTATTTTTAATGCATGAATGCTACACAAATATGATGCTTAAATAAATTTTTATTATATGAATATTTTTTTGATTTTCTTTAGCAAATTTTGGCCTTTTAATTTTGAAATTTTAAAAAATTAATTTTTCATTAATCAAATATTTCTGTGAATGGTTCTCATAAACATCTTGTAATTGTATCTTATGTGAAGTATTTGTTTAGATAGATTTTGGCAGCTAGATGCTCACTGAAGAAAAAAGATTTAAGTAATCAATCTCAATTAGTTTATAATTAGGATATTGTTAATGTTGTTGTAGACATGGTGTTAGACTAATGCATCCAACAATATAATAATTTTTATGTATATTATATGCATTCATTAATGGGTAATATGTGGTGCTACACTAATGCATCCAACAAAATAGTGACATAGATAGCATGGATATAATAATTTTATGTATATCATCTGCCTTCATTGATAGGTAATGTGCCTTGTAGTTGACATATTTGTTTCTAAGCTAAACAAATATTTCTTATTAAATTTTTTTTAAAAAAAGTGTCTAGAATTTGGGATGTCTCATTAGAATTTTTGATTTTTCAGTATTCAGCTAGCATATGTTTAGAACCAAATTAGCAAGAACACCTAATCACTAGTGTAATGACTTTACAATAACATGTAATCATATAAAGCTCACACATTAAAGTAATAAAAGAATGATAAATCATATGATGCTTTTGACTGTATCTAGATGGCGCAGTAAATAAAAAAAAGTCCAATGATATAAAAAAAATGGTACAACAAGGCTAAAGGTATTGAATATGGCTTTTAAACAGGTAGAATTGAAACCTAATATCTAAAAAAAAATATAAAATAATATCCTAACCAAATAAAGAAAAGTTCAACGGTATAAGAGAATGGTATAAGAGGCTAAAGGTATTGAATGTCGCTTTTGAACCAACAGGATTAAAAACTAATTTATGAAAAAACTATAAAATAATATTCTAACCGAATCCTAAAAGAATACTATTCATTTGGGTAAGATGTAGAATTCAACCATAGTCTTAATGTTATCCATCATTATTTGCTACAGAGTTTGCACATGCCTTCTTATCCAGGAGGCACCAAGCTGATGCACTCCACCGACGGAGCACCTTGTGCGGCTAAGGTGGCTCTTGACCAAAAGTTTTATGTCCAACCATTAGCCTGCTACTAATGATATCCATCCTGGAACAAAAGATTGGTTCATGCATAAAAAATAGGCCAAGTATAATCCCCAGACTGTGTGAAGGTGATAACATAAGCTCTCTGACACGATTGCTTTTTATTACTTCCAATTGCTTGATTGGCCATGGCCACCCAATGGCAAGCAGTTCGTACAATCATAGAAATTAAAAAAAAAAAACGATGACCAGCCACAATCTTTGTACTTCATAGCTTATCCAAACGATGGAGCCTCCAATAATGTTGAAAGAATTTTCCTATAGGTTATAATTGGTTTATTCTAAGTGTCACTTCATAGGAAATAAAATAGTGATTAGCTTTTAAATGAGAAAACCAAGGAGTTTAAGAGGCTTGATGAATAAGCGACAAGCATTTGATTTGAAAAAGCTTAATACAAGAGATTCTGAAACTAAACTGGTAATAGCTTTGGAGCTCTTAATCATTCTGTCTACTAATAATTGTCACAAGCAGAGAGCTTGTACTAGAATTTTTGCCAAGTTTTGAGCTTTTTGCGGCACTGAACTCCATGGATTGTGAGTGGCTTTAGGTGGATCTCTAGTAGCTTAAGAATTGCAATAAAGGAGGAAGAATTTTACGCCAACGCTAATCCTCGGTTTCTGGAATTGCCATAACAATTTGGTCTCTAAACACAAGCATATATCTAAAGGGAGCTCCCACAAACTGGAGGAAATTAGGATGTCCTTTTCAATGTTACTTCCCACCAGCATTTGTTGCTAAAAAGAAAACGATAATAGCCAAAGTCCAAGATGAACAAACTAGATTAGCTATCATTTCCATCGTAAGACAAAAGTTCGGATAAGCATCAGAACTACTCCATCTTACTCTCCAAAGCTTCCCCCCATGTGTCAATGAGGCTTTGGAGAGAGATATTTCCATTTTGATGGTGAGGTAAAAAGTTCCCATGACCATAAAAACACTAAGCAAACCATTTTGTTCCTGGACTCCCAGTGTGCCTTGAAGAATATTTCCATCTTTCCTGGATCAAATGAATATAGAAAACTATTAAGAGACAAAAGAGCCTTCCCTAGTTAATGGTTCAGCTATGCTGTTAGGGTGTCACCAACAAAAATAAAGATAAGGTAGTGAAGGTCTGATAAGGTTTTGTATTCAACAAAGTTAGGTTACCTTTTGCCATCAAAAGATAAGGAGAGCATCAAGAACATGAAAGAGATGGCTGATCATCAAATGGTGATGTACTCTTCTAAATGGTAAGTAGGTGAACAAGATTTAACATATAGAACCATTTACTCAATTCTACCATTGGGTCATCAAGGTGCCATGCCATGTAACATTTTGGGTTGAGAGTAGTGCAATCACAATCTATGTTACACTAGAGTGGAACTCAATTTCAGTGAAAGCCAGATCATAACCTCAGAGCCAGAGTTGGCTCTTGATCTGTTTCAGTTGAATCTACTCTGGTTTAACTAGATAATTTTAATGCCCAAATCTGTCCTAAAGCACAAAAAGTTTGGGCATAATAGTTATGTTTCCACAAAGCCAAAGCCAAGTTGAATCCTAGCATTTCTTTGGAAAAAAAAAAGAAAGGAAGAATCCAAGCCAATCCAGATTTTTAGCTAATTTCACTCCTCAAACCATGAAACAATGATTTTGCTATTGTAAAAAGAAATTGGAGTGGATAGTTTGAGGTTTGTTGACTGGGGTCCAACCAGTAACAAGCCTACAATTACCCCATTCTGCATGGCTTCGAGTAATTGCCACTTTTCAATATATTACTATCCACAAAAATTAGTATTGATAACTATATCAATGCATTACTCATTCGATAAGGTACCAATTAACACAATACATACTTTGCATCGAGATCTCATGCTTATTTATTTCTTATTTTTAAAATAATATCGCTTGGTTTAAAGTAGTACAAAATGGTATCATTCAGTTCGTACTAATTTAATTATATTGAAACAAAACTTAACACCGTATTGATAAGGCTTGATCAATTAGTAGTATAAAATTAAACAACGTTTTGAAACAACACTTTTGGCCTAATCCTGTGCTCTCTTCCTCCCCCAATCCTTGCTAAGGGTGCCAACGTCTTTAAAGCAAGCATCATGCTGGTGTCACTCGCTTCCCTCCTGCTCTCTAATCCTGACCTACTACATAACAACTGGCCATCTCAAAGTGGTAGCTTTCGAAATCTCATTACCATTGCAAACACTCGACAAGAAGGTCAATCCATTCCAAATTTTTGGTGATCGAATATTGCGTCTTCAAAGGGGAAAGGAATAGTTGTAGGGCTCAGATGTCGACCATTACCACGCTGGAATTGGAATCAAAGTTTTAACTGAAGCTATCCAGAAATAACTTTGTTTTGAACCCAAACTTGGACCCAGTTAATAATCACACAAAGCCAACTCCATCATTGATCGAATAGCCACCTAGATTTATTCAATTTATCATGGATCAAACCAATTAAATTAGATTTGATATAGTGTGAAACAAAATTATAACGTCCTTGGAGGAAACCGGACATGGTTCTCAAAGAAAATTAACAAGTTTTTTGAGTTGTTTTTTAATTGAAGACCTCGTCTTCTAAAATGGAAAGCAACCTCCGACCAACCCTCCAAGAAGTTTTGGCCGACTCCAATGGGAATCATAGGACACCGAGTTGGATCATAACAAGACAATCGCTCCACAGTAAGCATCTTTGCTTTGCCACTAAAATATAACGTCGGCTTCTGAAGGGTATGCGAGTGGAATCATGCATGCCATTTGCCAATCGGCTCAGCTACCTGTCAACCTTTTTTTTTAAAGCTTTTTTTGGTCATATACTCATTACTCATTAGTCTATTCAACAACATTACATCCAAATACTTACACAAGGAAGAAACAAAGGAATTAACAAAGTTATGTCTCAATCCATTGCATAAATAAGAGGTTAGCAATTGGTTAGGGACTCTTCTACAATGACCCTTGTTAAATTAAAAGGAAAATTCAGAGAAAGTATCGTTGTCCATTTTAGGCATTATCCTTGTCAGCAGCCCCTTTAGAGTCCATTGTGGACCCGTGGACGTGATTTGGCTTGAATGATAGCCCACCTTGGACTTCCACCAACCTATTGGAGGTGATTTGAGGATCATAGGGGAACCCCCCTTTTAACCAAAAAAAGAGTGAAAGACCAACACTAGTTAATCTAAAACGCCCAAGCCTACTGGCATTTTAATTCATTTTAACAATTAAAGTAATATTGCTTTGGCAATGTGACTCTTTCGAGATGCTGCAATGTTGGCGGAACGATGATGAACAAGATAGATTCCCCGAAAAGCAATACTTAGTCAATATTAATTAGATCTTGTTCTCTTGTGTGTTTAGTTTCTCTATTTTCAATGCCAAGATTGGAGAAACCTCGGTAGGAGAGTGGAGAAGCTATGAGCCTGTCACTGGTAAGAATGGTGAGGGAGACAAATGGGGTCAGAGAAGAGTGGGACATTTCAATTGCCCATGGTAGAGCATTATATTAAGTGAAAGGGAAAATCCAACGTCTAAGGCCTCACAAGAAGCCAACTTCCAAAAGAAAGGACATAGAGTGAAAGGGAGATGCTGACATGGGATTGATAAGCCATGAGTTTCATGCTAGCAGTTTTGAGGTCGGCAAATAGAGGTTTTCTAATTAATGTAGGATGTTGGAAGACGTTAAGCAATCTCTCTACAACCCTCTCATCACATGAGAAAGAAGGAAGAGACGAGAAAAAAAAAGAAAAAAGAAAAAAAAATGAGATAAGGAAAAAAATCGTTCACCAAACTTCAGTGGAGTATCTTATTAAGGAGTATCTTACTAAGGATAGAGAAGCAAATGACAAAGTGCTATATAGCTTGGGAATTTCTAGTGATTATAAAACTTGTCAAAAAGATGGGCAAGACTTTTTTATTCAGCCTTTTCTTGTTTAAAACAAGCATAGTAACATGTTAATTAGATCGAAAACACTAGTTTGCTTTTCATCAACTCTTTGTTGCATGGCCTCACATGCTATTTCACCACCCACACGCACAAACATATGTCGTACTAAGTGGAAAAATCCAAACACAACTGATTGGATTTTGGGCCTCACATGCTATTTGACCGCCCACACGCACAAACATATGTCGTACTAGTCAGTGGGAAAAATCCAAACACAACTGATTGGATTTTCTAGAGCCAACCCTACAGCTTGATACTGTTCAGACCCATCTTCCTTCGACGGTAGCTTCTAAGTTTTCACTTCAAATCAGAGCCGCCTCTGAGGTTGCCAGGTTATGAGCTACAACAGCACTCAGATCTGGCTGAAAATTGCATCTTCTCAGCTCCTGAATATGGGGAGTTCTCAAGCCATGGCTCCAGATAGGCAAACAGAGGAAGAGCTCAGATGATTGGGGATAGTGTTAAAAAGAGCACACAATAGATATAACTAGGCGCATCCATTACGCCCCTTGCTCAAAATCTGCAATTTTTTAAATAAAATTCATAATTTCATACATGGAAAAGAGCTTTCATTCTTTACCCTTGCAGCGATCAGTCAACAAAGATCAAAACACAAAAGCAAGGTTCTGACTTCTGAGGATCACAAAAATAGCCTTCAGCTTATTAAGTGGCTCTGCCTTTCTTACATTGCAAAACAAGTAATACATGGCTCAGTTTGGCTGCCTTTTATGAGCATCTGCAGATTAGACAGCCCAAAGTACACGATGAGAATTCAACGACCTAAATCCAAGTTAACATGCGGTGTCTGGAAACAGTCGTATGTCTCCAGCAGCAGTGACCCCCAAAAATCACTTCACTTCTTCAACAGCATTGAACTGCACTGTGCCATAATCTTTGAAGCTCTAGAGATTGAATCTGTCATGTAGAAGTTCTCCACAGCAGTGCCAAATGGAGCTAAACTCAGCTGTTGATGGAAGTCCGGTTTCAGTGCTGCAGATACCGTTGGCTGCTCCCTATCATCCACATGCAGTAGATTGGGAGCGACCATCCTTATGCGGGCCCTTACAGTTTCAAGATTATCACAAGGCAGCCGGACCCCAGCCACCTCCGAAAGTGCCCGAATGATCTTCCAATCATCCCTCGCATCACCAACCGTGGGGACTGCCGGGACCGTCCACTGTGAGCAACCTTCAGTATTCTCATATGTGCCTTCTTTCTCACTGAATGCCGCAGAAGGGAGAATGACATTGGCTCGGTAAACACCTCTGTCACCATGGTGTCCCTGATAAACTACAAATGCATCATCTGGAAGCTTTTCTAAGCTCACATCATCAGCTCCCATCAGATAGAGAAACTTTGCAGACTGGATGCTGTCGGTGGGATTGGATAGGAGGCCAAGGTCGAGTGCAGCAGCTTGAGCGGCATTGAGAAGTAGGACATTGAGACCATTCCAGTCGGGTCTTATGACTTTACCAAGCTTTGCTATGGTCTCAACAGCAGAAAAAATGGCATCTTTGTCCTTGCGTTGGAACAATCCAGCCCCAACAACTATGGCAGGGTTCTTCGCAGACAGGAGAGTGGAGCAAAAAGGATGACGACCCTCAGCAATCTCAAGGAGGGTTTGGGGGCCTGTACCCAGATGCTGGTGGTCATAGTTGAAGTCCGATTGGGGGCCAATGTAGGCCACCTTTGCTTGAGTTGATCTAACTGTCTTCCGTATTCTAGCATTTACCATGGGAGCTTCTACTCTTGGCTGCCATTTTTAAGAAAAAGTTATACAGGATCAGTAAAAAATCAAAATTTTGCTGATTACGTCAATTTTCTTATTGAAAAATATTTTATTTTCTGAGTATATGTTAAAAGAATGTGGTAACTACTTTCACAGCATGATATGACGGCCATAGGCATTTCAGTGGGAAAAAACAATAAAAAGAAAAAAGTAGAAATAACAGAAATGGATATTCTGGCATGATTAACCATGCATTGCAATCATAAGGCAGTGCTAACAGGTAATTCACGGACTTGGGTGGTGTTTCCAAATGATTGCTTTTAAAGGTCTTAGATTACTTGATGAATAGTATATAAAAGTAGACATTGACTAAAAGGTAATATAGCAAGATAACATTAAAATAAATTTTATTAACAGCAGCAATGTACAAAAAGCTGATATGTCAGATATATGGATGTAGATATAAGTATAACAAGAGGACATAGAGATAAATAGAATGGGAGTAGAAAATATATTTGGGGCCAACTAACACATACAGCGGACATATCTGGCAAACAGCAAGCTAGGTTGTCTGCCGCACAACTGTTGCAGAACCATGCCTCTTAATTCCAGCACAAAAGAATAAAATGCAAATCTAGATGTTCTGATACAGGATTTTGTTTGGAACATGTGGCTATGGTCCATAAATATAATAACCTTTTGACTCTTCAAATTTCTTTCATGCATGTAGTAGATGGCATGACAACATGAATCATGGTGTCAACTCTTTCTGGATCATGAAGCTGTTAATATGTGAATAATAATATAAAATTCTAGTGGTTCCTTCTTTCATTTTTCAAAAAATTCAAGAACAAAACTGATTGAAAAATGAAAGAAAAGCAGCTAAGTAGCCAGATACTCATTCCAAGGTTTTAATCAAATTTAATTTCAGAGGCCTGTTTCTTAATTAGAAATAGAACCCAAACTAATAACAACTACACCTGTCAGGTTCCATTTTTATTCTCAGGGAAATTTGACGTGACATATATGGATCCAACTATGTTAAATAGGTGATTGGGATTGGGATGAAGTCTTTCTCTGTTCTCACATAACTCATGTTAATCATGCAACTGTAGTTTCATTACTGAGGATGAATTTTTTTCTTAAGCTGCATAAAGTTTCAAGATCTACAATGCTTGCTCATAAGATGAGGCGAGAAATATCATCAGTGGTTCTTACAGAATATCTTGTGTGGCAACTAATTAATCAAGGTTTACACTACAAAAAGAAAGTAAACTCTTTTTTTTATCACTTCAAATGTGAGCTGGTTTTTTCCAAGTATTTTTTTGTTGCAACATATAATGTGCTTGCTTTCTTTCCTTACAGAACGAGCCATGGTTCATTCTGATGTATTTGCATCACAACATAAGCAACACGTCTTCTCTGTTTAATGAATAAAACAAAGTGCAGTGATAGAATTTTGGTCTTTTAGCGGTATATGTATCAAAAAAGATTATGTGGCCGAATCCATGGTACAGTCATTTTAAGTTTTAACAATGCATGCTTGTGCGAAGATATTGCATATGGCTTTATCTTTAGCTCTACACCACTAAGCACAAAAATGGACTGTAAAATCAGATAGAACCAGCTGAAGGGACAGATTGTCACCACCTGATCCATTTAATGGCCTAGTCATTCATCATAGCTACCATGATTCAACTCTTAATGGTTAATGCAGTAATACACCATTACTCAAGGTATGCCGTACCAATGCATACCATCCTATACCGAACATACTGTGCGGGGTATGCTGACAGCTGACAACTGATCCACATACCGGGTATGCTGACAACTGACCCACGTACCAAGTCTTAGTCAGCTGAACTGACCCACATACCGGGTATGCTGACAACTGTATCATACTAACCGAACCTTGCCATTACTAAAATAGCAATTATCAAATTGTTAGATACAGTGTGTTTTCATTTTCTAAATCTGTTTCACAGTTAAAGTTCACATAGACATGAGCCACCTCAGATGAAGTTGTAATTTTCTATAAGCATTTTTTAAAATAACCAAGCTGCACCGAAAGAATATGTTGTAATCAAAAAGTAAATCTCTGAAATTGTTCCATGACAGGGGCATTGCACCATGACAAGGGCAGGACGAACAAGGCACCTGCATAAGACATGTCTTGTCTTGCCTGTGCAGGACTTCGGTCCCCTCAGACTGCAACAGATCGAGCAATGCTCATGGGCTGGGAGCAGAGCTCAACCAGACCGCAAGTGCAGCCATGAAGAGGCACCGCAAGGGACCTAACAGCAGATGCAGGCCTGGGAAAGAGCTCAACCAGACCAATACCAGCCAATCTTCTAGGCATGCAGCCATTGAAGGATAAACACAAGATAAGCAAAAATAAGTCTCGAAATATCAAGGCCTATCTTTATCCATATCTAAAGCGCACTAAAAATTACATTTTTTCCAGATTATAAACATAAAGGACTACAATTGTCATCCTCATATGCTCTTAGATGGCAAGGGACATAAAAACATTCCAAAAACAATAAAACTCAATATTTTCTAAGAACTTCTTTTCTCATTTTGTTTTCTTGCAGAGAAAAAGAAACTCTAAAATGTTGGATCAAGGGACCCTTTCTTTCTCCACAGAGGACTTCTACAATATGGCTCAAGGGCCCATTTAGCCCAAAATACATCTTAAAATTTACTATTTCATGTAAAGAAAAAATTTGCAAACTAGGGCAACTAACTAAAAACAGCAACCAGTTAAAGAAAACTGTTCAGAAGGCAACTAAGTAAAAAAAGCAACCAGTTAGCCAAACACTGCTTAGAAAGACGAAACAAAGAGAGAGAGAGAGAGAGAGAGAGAGAGAGAGAGAGAGGAGTTCTAGTCAAAAGTAAAATACCTGAGTACCAACCAAAAGGAAACAATCTGCCTTTTCAAGGCCAGCAATATTTGTGTTCAGAAGATAACCAGGGCGCAGGTCTGCTTGAGGTCTTAAGCCATTCCCTTCGCATGATACATTATTTGAACCCATTTTGTTCAAGAAATCTTTCAGTGCCATCATTGATTCAGCATCAGAAAGCTGGCCAGCAATTCCAACAATTTCCTCAGGTTTAACTTGATGTGCAACCTCAGCAACCACAGCAAGGGCATCACGCCAAGTAACTGCCTTGAACCGTCCATCAGGACCACGAATCATAGGGTCATTTAGTCTTTGTCGCTTGAGGCCATCATAACAAAATCGTGTTTTGTCGGATATCCATTCCTCATTAATATCCTGCAAAATATATAGTTTCACTGATAAAGCAAACTTGATTGATATTTTCAGTTAAGGTTTGACACAGAAACCTTATAAGTAGTAGTAATATTAAGACTGCCTTGTTCAAGAGTTAACAGCATTTGCGCTGAACTATGCCACCTACACAAGGTAAATTTTAAGCTTTGAGAATAGGAAGTCATGATCATTTGACATTCAACACATAGGAAGGCAGAAGAGGGGAAGGGAGGTTGCTAAACCCAGTGAGAACAATACCTCCTATTTGTGAATATCTTTCAAATAACTAATGACTAGCTTTCCTTAAAAATAGCAAAAAAATTAATTCATTTAAAAAGTCTTTCTCAATAAAAATAACATAAAAATTAAGTAATGACGTTAAACTGACTCAGATTCAAGATCTTGCTGAAGAAAGCAGTATCCTGTATACAGAAAAAGTTGCAGTACAAGGTTTTAATTGCATGCAGATGCTAAACTGCATACATGAATGATGACCAGATGATGGCCTCATTCTGATGCCAACTTCCTACAATACCTTTCCATTCTCATCTGGTGCTTGAGCAAAGCCATGTCAATTGTCCACCCTATCACTGAAGACCGAACTGTTGGGACAGAAAAAGGCACATATTCTCATCTTCTAACTCAACTCTTCCATACAAATAAGAAAGGGTTTATCCAACTGGATCATCTCATACCACCAATGCTAGGATTGACTTAAATCAAGTTCAAAAACATTTCCTGATTCCCACACAGCTTTCATATGTTTCTACACTCAGTTCTGTCAAGAGCACAAAGCACCTTCATTATTCCTTGATATCGGATTTTTCAAGGACAGTAAATATAAAGATGTCTCCTACAGAAGGAAGCGAGCGAGAGCCATCTCTTCGTGCCAAACCAGTCACTTGTCCAATAGAGAGGAGGTGAACCCCAGGGAGGGGGTTAAGAGAGAGGATGTGGAATGTCCCTTTATTCTGCTCAGACTCCGTGGGAGACCGAATATTTTTGATATGTCAATGTAGAATCAAGAGGCAACTTTTACAGGAGGCAGGCAGTATTCTCAACTAGCAACCAAAATGTGAAATTTATATAGTAAGCTAGTGTTCTGTTGCAAAAATGAAGAAACAGAAATTTAATTTGAGTTGGCTAATCAGCCATGCATCCCCTTGGAAAGTAATTAGACACCGGAAAAAATTCAACTTATTGACCAAAAAGTATTTAACTTCAAAGTTAAACTAGCTGGTGTAATTATGAAAAAGGCTTCTTGCTGAGTTCTCTACCAGGATCATGTTATGTACTCTATCAACTATAGCAGCATCAAGGAACCAACCTAGCTTGGCCCGTCGTGAGCTGACACTGAACTCGGATGTTGGGTTCGTTACCTAAAACCAAGCTTAAATCAGGCTTAGTTACAAGTAGCCTTAATCAAGCTTATGGACTAGGCTAAATGGTAGGCTTGCATGTATTTACTGGCATACACAGTAAGTCAAAAAACTAGTGTTTGCTTTGTAATAAACTTTTCATCTTGGGCTAGTATTTCAATAACTCTCTTCACCTAAAACCTTTTCAATTCTAGGAATATCTAAAGGCCTGCTCTGCGATTGCATAAGCTTGAGCTCTTCCAATAATGCAAGTCTCTGCCTATCAATTGGCATTCTAGGATTCAGGACAAGCCTGCTCTTAGAAGTTAAAAACTTCGACTTAGGGAACCACACCTCTTGGAAGCTCATCCCTGGACTAGTTTTCTAAGTGTTTCTATATTCTAATTTTTTGAAAAGAGATTCACTTGCCTATACCCATGCCTTAGTCCATTGCTGCACCTGTTCTAACTTCTGGTAACTAAAAGTCCACTTGTGCCCAAAGTTGTCCTGGGCAAGAACTCAGAAACTTCTGATAACTAAGGGTCCATTTGAGCCCAAAGTTGCCTTGGCCAGGATATCAAGTTGACAAGCAGTCTTGGAAAACAAAAACTTTTATCAAGCATACTAAAAGGTGTGTTCCATAGTTCACCCTATATTGGTGGCGGAAGGCCTGAGAGATGATGATTCTGACTCATTGGCTTTAAAACACATTTCATATAGAATTGGGACCAAGTATGCTAAATTTTTAGATGTCAACTGCTGTGCTGAGTCTAAATCCAATATAATCCAAAGAACCAAGGTAAACTTGAATCAAGGAAAATCTGAAAGCACTGATGTAAGCAAATCTCAACTCTCAGGACTTCAAGTCAAACTCTAGTAGGCAAAGCTTTGCTCCGCTCAACTTGTGGACACTACCGATTTAAAGCTTCAAAGTTCATGAAGTTGCCAATCCAAAGGTGTATATACATAAGCTAATAAAGCCAAGGCAAGCTTGACAAAGGCTCTATTTGTGAAATGGATCTGTGTTAAAATTCAAGCCCCAAAACGAGCTAAAGATGTTACCGGGCTCAATCTCAGCTAGCAGTAACCAATCTTGCAAGCAAAGTGAGCCAAGTCTTTTATTGGACACAGCTAAACAGAGCCAAGTCTTTTATTGGACACAGATAAACAGAGACACTTTTTAAAAGAGTCTGAACATGGTGCATGGCGTGGCGATGTCACTCTCGCATTTCTATGATTGTCATGCCAACAGGACATAAGAATAGGATTATGAAATACCAATCATCAGTGACTGAGATAGAGACGCTGCAGCTATATGTTGGGAAGAAGTGCAAGGAAGGAGCAAACAAGTTAAGGAGGCTACAGCCCCTAAGTGATGGCAGGATGAGGATGATGCTAACAATATGAGTAATGCATAAATGTGGAATCAACCTCACACAGCTGTAAAAGTTGTTCAGTGGAGAACAATGATTTCCAGCTAACATTACGATGTCATGAACCTAAGGAGGTGTAGAAATGTCACATCACAATAATATGCATGTAGGCTAAACCAATACATATACATATTCAGAAGGCAAAGCCCCACATGTATCAGACTCTCATATTACATGACAATTAAGCATGTGCTAAAATACAATGCAATCATAATTATTTATGGCAGCTGCAGCAAGTCATGACCATGATAATATGTTCATAAAGAAATGCAATGCAAAGCATAAAAATTAGACTTCTATGATCTCATAAGTTCAATCCTAGAAGACAAGTGCTGAATGTTTTAGTTCAAAAACATGTACTTATTTTCAAAAACATATACGCATATTTAAATTTGAACAACCACAAATTCATTTCAGTACAAATTAGATTTTCATCAGGAAATGGCTTTCTGATTATTTAAGGAACTCATATGGACCTAAATTTACATGTTTAGAAAGCATTTCACCAATTAATACTCATTATATTAGAGAGATTTTAGAAACATGTGCAGTCATCGAAAAGGCCTGCATGGCAACCATTTCTCTGGGATGCCAGCAAAATTTCACAAACTTGAGAATTGCATTACTGGAAAGAGAAGCTTTGGATCAACTAAATATTATATGAATAATTAGTATATAAATTCATGATAAGAAAACATATATTGCATTAGAATGATGGCTGAGGAAGAAAACCTCATTCAAACGTGGAAGGATGCGCATGACTTCAGGACCTCTACTATCTATTCTGATGTTTGACCCAACTGCATCAGAGACATCAATACTCTCTGTACCCTTTAACTCCCAGTTTCTAGCTTTGAAAGCAAAAGGTTTAGAAGTGAGAGCTCCCACTGGGCAGATATCTATCACATTTCCAGAGAGCTCACTTGTCATAAGTTTCTCCACATATGTCCCGATTTCCTCTCCACTACCCCGACCTAGCATGCCAAGGTCCTGAACACCAGCTACCTCAGTAGCAAATCTCACACACCTGAAACAGGTAACAAAACTACTGTTAAGACTTCTTTATATCAAAGAAAAATTATTGCTATCACCTCTTAGTATCAAAACAGAAGTAGTGACAAAAAGCAAACCCTTTTCAATTACATATCTTGCTGTTTAAAATAGTGAAATAACCTTGACAAATCAAAAAATTAAAAATTCAGCCAATGATACAATTTATGACTAAACATATTTCGGTCCAAAAGATATACAATGAGGAAGAAGGAAAACAAATTGAAAAGCACAGAAAAGATATTTGTGTATCCATTAGAAATTAAGATAAAATTTACTAAAAAAACCATCACCTTGCTGCTTACGTATGAAGCAATAAGTTGTTGAAATACAATCATAACCTCACAGATATTTAGTTCAGCTAAATCTTCAAAAACCACACTGACTAACACATGAACAAGAAAATTGAAGTTTCATAATCGGAAGTTGTAAAATTTCCTTATAGGAAAAATCAATTAGATAAGGTAGACCCAGCTAATTTCTTTCCCAAAAGTATAACCAGCAGCAAATATCCTCTCTTTGATACATTCATCATTGCATGAAACCAAGCAAGTTTTTAAAGCCTACCTCTTGAAAAAATGCATTCTGTGGGCTGTAAACAAAATGTTAACAACAGTAAACCTAATAGTCAGTTATTTTTCATTTCAAAGAATTAAAGGTGGTAAGAAAAATGTCTACTAAAAACAAGGAAAGTGGGTCATAAAGGTGACCAAATGACCTCCCATTAGTACCACATTACACAATTTGCACCATGATACAACATTTTCAGCAAGATACAGCAAATGTATCAAAGCTGGTCCATATTGATCTGCACTGGGCATGATAAAAAAAAAGGAAAGAAAAAAAGAGAGAACATAGAGTATCAATATTTCAGTTCCCACCAGTATGGAACAAGGAATAATCAAAAAAACAAAATAAATCAAACAAACCCACCTGAAGTTGGCTATTTATAATTGGGGTCTTCCCCTTCCTCCCTGTAAGTCCCTCCAACCTTTTCTACCCATGTCATCATTACTTTTCTTCGTGTTATTTGATATAAGCTATTTTTGGTTAATTTGTCGCCCATTTTGTCATCAACTGTGGAATGCATGTGTTCATAACATATTTTTCAAGTAATTGTGGGTATTTTTAATATAACTTTGGATTCTAAATCTGCTTTTATAGGCCAAGAATCATGTTTGAGTGTTCAGAACACATCTGCTTTGTGCTGGAAAGCAATTAGACAGCTCACCTAAGAACACTCAATTTAACCTTGGGCTAAGCTTGGAGTTTGAGCTTGTGAGCTGAACTTTAGCTTTGAACCATGCTGAATGTTCAAGGTCTAGAACCAAGCATCAGCCATAATTCAAATAAATTAGTTACATATACTACCATAAAAATACCATAATAAATCAATTTATAGCCTTTTCATTTGTTTCTATGACTTTCAGAAAATCAGTTCTTTGTAGCTTTGGACTAACATCAATCAAGTATCAATGGAAACCATGCATCAAGGGTTGTAAGACTATAATAAATATGGGAAAGTTTAGGTCAGCTCAACCTAGGGGCAACCCTACCTAAAGTAAACCATGCATTGAGGGTTGTAAAACCATAATAAGCTCTGGGGAAATCTAGGTTAGTTCAACCAAAGGACAAAATTACCTAGAGTAAATCCTGATGGTAACAAAAGAAGGTTACATGAAATGCCATAACTCATACACCAGACCAAAGGCACAAAGCAATAACAATATTGCACAAACTAGATGCCTGTCACAAAATTACATCAGGCTTCAATCAGGGCATTTTCCATTGCCATTTTTTCCTATAATATTATTGAATTCAAAGTAAACTGTTCTAAGCACCAGGTAACCTTATACACTCCACATAAGACCAGGTACTAATTGGGTATGCTAGACTAACATGATTGGTATGGCAAACATGTAATAAAGCTTGTTCTTGTAATGTGCATGTGGAGGAGCCTGCTGACAGACAATGTTAAACTGCATGCAATTAGGAATATATACCAGATTATCCGAAGATGACGAGAATGTAGACCATATTTAGGTGACAATGTCCCATGATCAACTAGATTTGTAATGTGATTGTTTAACCAGATGTTGATCAACTCAGCTCCCTCCAACTGCGTGCATTCCTTGAAAGGGTCAGGATATAGCAAACATCTCAAATGCCTTTGACACATTTTACCTATAAAATTTAAATTTTGGACCTCCTAAATGCCACTATTGGTTTTTCAGATGCAATGATCAGAATATTGCTTGAATGTCTATTTGCCGCACCCTTCCAATACTTTTCTTCTCCTATAACCATACCAGCATTGACATCCATAGCAATCATGTCACATCAATAATAAGTAATTTTCCGACTGCACTATATCACCATGCTACTGCCACATTTTTCATCACTGGCCTCATTATGACTGGTGTTGGTTTTAGTGTTTCTGCTGTCCAACAATCATAAGAACGCACATTGCTTGTGGTGTTGAAAGGATCACTTGAAGGTTTGAATATCCATCCTATAAAATCCATTATTGTCATTGACTAGCCAATTCACCAATAATCTACCATACAACCAAGGTTGCTGCATGAGTGCACTTATTAAAAAATCAATCATGGTGCAAATCATAATTAAAAAGGCCAGAAGTAGACAAATTGATAATAATCCATAATAAAAGAGTAGTCCAGTGGATAAGGCTCTCACCACTGCATGATCTAAAGAAGGTTAGATATATGCAGCATTACCCCCATGTGTTGAGAGGTGGTTTCCGTGTTTTAGACCCATGACACTTAAATCATAATGGAACAACCTTACCATAGTACCAAGGTCCACCCTAATTACTCCTAGAAGCATATTACATATTGGAATCATGATCGACCCCTTAAATTTGGTTATTCCCAACATCTAATATAAATCAAGTGGTTCTTTTATGAAACCAACATCTAGAAGTAGTCACAAAACAACATGATCATTCATACAAAAGCTTCAAATAAGCACAGATGATGATGTCTTCCTGGCCTCCTTTCAATGAGTGACAACACACTCCCATGTTTATAATTTTTACATAGCAAATGCTCGATGTCAGAAAGCAGTTAAGCAGTCCTATATGAAAATTTGTACCAGTCAGGAAAACCACACACACACACACACACACACACACAGAGAGAGAGAGAGAGAGAGAGAGAGAGATTGTATAAGTTAATGTAAGATGAGGCAACATTTTAACAATTGTTGGCGTAGCCAAGGAAGCACCGGGACTGCTTTGTGTTTATTTTGTAGGAATAAAATCAGACTTGGTCCAGATGTGGCTTTCTCTTTTACATTCAGCTGAGCACAATGATCAAAATACAGCATATAAACATATAGGCAGAAAAAGGGTTGAAAAAAGGAAGAAGAAAAGCATGTGTGTGTGTGTGTGTGTGTGTGTGTGTGTGTGTGTGAGAGAGAGAGAGAGAGAGAGAGAGAGAGAGAGAGAGAGGGGGGGGGTGGGGACAAGAGAGGAAGAAGATAAATGAGTAAAATGTATTGTTACCTTTCCTCTTCATAGGATGGAGCAGTGGACCACTTGTTATGAACAACCGCCAGAAAATAAGGAAATTAAATATATATATATATATATATATATTATCTCTCAAATATCTCCAAAATCTTGCCAAAGAAAACATAAAAAAGAAAGAAATGCTTGAAACCTAACACCTAGAACTAAAGAAACTAAATATCAAAATGAAACTAGACTTAATCCACTGATATACCCTTGATATCTTCTAAAAAATCTAATCAGATTTGATTAATGCATGTGAAGACCAAAAGATCTCCCACAGCTTGGCTGCATCAGTCTTGTATGTGCTAAAGTAATTGAACTTCTAGATGTCACCCTTTTGAGTTAATAACCCTACTAATCAACTCAACCCTCACTGTCCCACCTCCACAGAAACAAGGTTACTACCACCCTAGTTTCTCAAATTCATAGCATCCAATAAACTTAATTGCATGTACTTTATCATAATTTAGAACTTGATGTCTTACAAAACAAATTCACTTGTTTTCGCATGATGTAAATGAAATTGGACAAACCAGTCCACATCATTTGCATAAAATGATGTTATATGTCTCAATTTGATATAAATCACAAGGCCTGCATCTCAAATGAATAAACAGAATAAGTGGCTAGTTTCAATCACTTGACAACTTCTGGTTACTAATTTAGGGACTTGATTGCCTTATTTAAATTAGCAATATTGTTATCCAACACCACCCTGCACCAACCTAGACAACACCTACTTCTGAGATCATTTCCCTTTCCCACAGTTTTGGCCAAACTAAGTAGAGAGCAATAAATACTCACTACTCCAAATGCATACTAAAAGCACTCATAGGCTCCAGTGGCAACTTTTCACATGGCAAAGTTTTACATAAGAAGGAGATCAATGCATGTAAGTCAATATTAACTAATCAACATGAAAGCACTCACACTTTTTGAAGACCAGACCTTGTTCTCCTACAGTATATGTGCATATCATTATGTGATCGGTTCACATTCATTCAAAAGAAGTAAGGTAAGACCTCAACAAAAACCACAGCAACACCTAATAAAACTTTTTCTAAAGATTGAAGGTGTAGCTTCCTAGCCGACTCACGTATCAAGTGCATACATTTAGTTTGAAGCATTGGATTCTTGTTGAATTATGTGCATCCTGGAGTGCATTTCGCACTTTGAGGGAAATAATGCTCCATTCATCCTAGTAACTGAACCACACATTTTTCATTTTCTTACATTCAATTTCTTGGATTTTTTTTCCCATCACATGTCCCAGGTAACACATACCCTTTTCCATTCAAAAATGAAGAGAAAAGCATCAAAAGCTGCCGCTCAAAGGATAGACTCGAACCACTAACATCCTGTGAAAAATCAATTTTTGATAATCTAATCATAAAAGCCTCCGTCATCAAGCTAAAGCCTGACAGTCTAAGTGTGCCGACACACAAGTCAAATCTCAGAGCCATCTACACAGAGAAAATGCATTACCTTGTGCATTGGATGCATCGCGTCATCACTGTCTTCACCAAAGGGCCTAAGTTCTTATCAACAACCGACCTCTTCATCTCTGTGAACCGACCCCGATCGGACCCAAAGGCCATCGACTGATCCTGCAGGTCGCACTCCCCTCCCTGATCACAGATCGGACAATCCAGCGGATGGTTCATCAGCAGGAACTCCATTACCCCTTCCCTCGCCTTCTTGGCCACCGGTGTATTCGTCTTAATCTTCATCCCTGCAATCCGAAAAAAAAAAAGGGAAAAAAATTAAGAATTTGAATAGAAACAAATTGTACAAGAGATTTAGACCGAATGGAATGGAAGAAAAACGAGATATTTTCAGACCTGGAAGGGCCGGCATGGCACAGGAAGCGACGGGCTTGGGGGACTTCTCGACCTCGACGAGGCACATGCGGCAGTTACCGGCGATCGAGAGGCGGCTGTGGTAGCAGAAACGGGGGATGTCGACGCCGGCGATCTCGCAGGCCTGGAGGACGGTCATGCCCTTGGGGATCTTGACGGGGTACCCGTCCACGAAGACCTCGATGGCGTCGTCGGGCTTGGGGAAGTGGACACGAGCTCCGCCGACGGGCGTCCGCGGCGCTGGCGGCTCCTCCACCGTGGCGGCGGCGGACTCGGGCTTCTGGAGATCGGGAGTGGAGGAGATCCATCGGAAGAGGGTAGGGTCTTGGGAGGGAAGCCTGGGGCGAGAGAGGTGGGATTGGAGCAAGGGTTTGGAGCGCCGGAGACCTCGGAGAACGAAACCCATCTCTCTTCCCTCTCTCGGTGTAACTTTTGATCTCTCTCGGCGGCGAGGGAGTGAAGGGAGGGCGCGTGGAGGTCGAACGACCGTGGGTCGGGTCCCCTTCCTCTCGGCTCACTCGCAGGATATATCAGTTCGCGTAGCGTTGATTTCAGGCCACTGATTACGTTCACCGGTACGAGGCAATGTTCAGAAGGGACGGAATCGAGCCGAGTTTTACTTGATCTGAGCTACCTTTAGGGCCTCTTTGGAGGAGACGAGGAAAGCGGTGAAGGATGAAAAATAAATATAATAATAATAATAAAAGAGAGAGAGAAGTAAAGAATTACTATTTTTTTATTTGAAAAGCAGGGAAGAAAAAAAAAAAAAAAAAGTTAAATTTATCTTGTTTGAATAAAAAAAAAAAAATTATGTTTATAAAATTATCAAATCAAATTATAGAGATAAAATTGAAAAGACAAAAGATGAAGTAAAAATTATAATTTTTTTTTTCTTTTTCTCTTTACACTCAAATTTGGAATAAAAAAATTTAATCTAAGAAAATAAAGTTTAGGAAAACTATTATGTATCATGCTTTTAGAGCGAGGGGTTTAATTTTGATAACCTTAACTATCATATATTTTAAATTTTTAAATATTATCAAAATATACTCTTGTAAAAGCTTGGATACATTAAGTAAAATTTGAATAAATTTAAAATATATCAGTAATTAAGTATAATATTTTAAATTATATAGGCATAATTTGGTAGTGTTGAAAATATATGATAGTAAAGCGTAAATATCAAATCATATGAATGTAATTTAATAGAATTTAAAAAATATGATAGTTAAATGATAGTTAAGTATAACATTTTAAATCATATAAGTATAATTTAACAATACTTAAATAATATGGTAATATTTTATATTTTATTTTTTTTTATTTTTTATAAAAAAATTATATGTATAAGTTTCAATTTAGATGGTATATTGCTCAGTGCTCTGGATCTTTCTACGATAGTAAGAGAGGGAGGCCACTTCATTCTTTCCCGTGGACTTCCTTCTACCGCTGTTTGTTAAAGTGCTTTGTCATATTCTTTTATTTTATTATGCCAAAGGAAGGTAGAAAGTTCAAGACCATCCAAGAGTGTTTACATGTACCTCAATGTGCTTCCTTCTAATTTTATCACTATTTGGAGCTTTTATCCAAAATTATTTTCAGGTCACGAAGCATAAGCCACGTCAATCATATTAATGATATTAAATTAAGTTTAAATTAAATTGAATTCAAGTTTGATTAAATTTTAGTTTCAAGCTTGGTTCAAATTTTTTTTTAATACTTAGTTGATTTAAGAAATTAAAAATTCATGCCAATTAAGGTTTTGATGTCATTATTCAATATATATTAGGAATGTTTTTAAGTTTTATTGAGCTAAGTTCAAGTAAGCTGAGAGCTCAGCTTAGAAATTATTTTGAGACCTACATCGGAAGAAAAAATGTAAGATTCTTGAAGGAGAGATAGGATAAAATTTGAATTGATTGTAATAGATTTTATTCCCTATAATAATTATAATATATATATATATATATATATATATATATGTATATATATATATATAAGTATATGTATGTATAGAAATTATGAAAAACGAAGCATCATTCAAAATTTAAATTTAAATTAACCCTCCCCTCTCCAAAAAAAACAAAACCTCCTATAGTAATGACAACAAATGATAATCTTTAACTATATTTTTTTTTTTATGAAAGAAAAATACTGTTTAATAGGATAATTCTGAATAGTGGGGCTCTATTTGGGTTCTCATTTAGGGAATGTACTTTAGGCTTAAGTGCTACCCAACTCACTTAGAAATCAATAACTCCATCACAATATTAAAATTGCATCACACTAGATAGGACACCTATAGCAAGAAATTGAGTTAATTCTTAAGTCTCCTTTAGTATCACTTTTTCTCATGTATCTTATTTTCAATGAAAACATGAAATTCGATGTAAGAAAATCCGTTGATTCTTTTATTTTTTTTATTTCACAAAATAACTTTCAAAATTTATAAAAAATAAAAGTAAAAAGCTTTTACTTTCATTGTTTCTAAAATTATTTTTTTAAGCCACAAAACTAACATTATCTCTTAACTCTCACAATTTTTTTTGTCCTAATAATGTAATATTACAAAAAATCTTATACTTAGTAATTAGATTAATATGGATGAAAGATTATAATATTTGGTTCATAGTAACAAAATATGGTAATCAGTTTATTATGTTTTTAAATTTTATCATAATTTTTTTAAATATTTTCAGTGACCCTCACTTCTTTTTGCTAGAATATGAAATGTATGGGTAAAAATCAAGATTCTTTATAAATTAATTTTAGAAATATTATATATTTAAATATTATAAATATTTAATATATATCATATATAGTATTATACATTATAATATTATTAAATATCCCATTATATAATGCATATTAATATGCAATATATATAGTAATACATTATATAATTGTTTAATATTCAAGAAGGTTGTAAATATTAATAATTTAAAATTTTATATTTACATATTATTATATTTTTAAATATTATATTAACATTAAATTTAATATTAATATAAAATATTAGATTATATATGTAATATTAAATATAAATATAAAATCAAATATTTAAATATTATCTAATGCAAATTAAATATATAATTAAATTAAGTATTATTAAATATTTTTATGAAAGTTAAGAGTGTAATTGAAGATTACTAAACTTGGTAATTTCAAATGAAAATCAAATTATCATGATTTATTATAATCTTAGATTATCAGGAATTAAATATTACTATTTAAATTATCATATCCAATTGTCAAATATAGCAATCTGTACGATAATCTTAGATTATCAAGATAATTTACTACGAACTAATGATTCATTATTCTTTGCCCTTCTCAATCTTTTCCTCTATATAACCATTAATGTTGATAATCTAATGCCCAACTCCTCTTTGTTCACTTTTCTCTACTCCGTTATGCCTCTCTATTCCTTTGTATTCATGGCGACCCTTCTCTTAAGGATTCGATCCTTTTTCAAATAAATTTTGATCCCCATCCATAATTTATAATCCTCAATTACTGTCAATCAAAGCTATCTTACCGAATATTGGATTTATCAATCTAAACTAAAAAAAAAATTCACTTATGATGCCTAAGAGTTCTTGAACGAGGCTTTAAAATTGGCTAAAAGCATCTACTCAAAGTTATAATCATTCATTTTAATTTTTAAAAATTTTATTTAATAAATATATTTTATTATTTTCATGTTTAAAAAGAAAAATAAAAAACAAAATTTCTGTTTCCAATTTTTTTTTAAAAAAATAGAAGCGAGAATGGTGCTAAAAGGCAACCTCGACTCGTAAATTTTTTAAATTAAAAAAAAAATCCGTTTCCCCCACGTCGCCTTATCCCCACGGCACCCGATTCCCTTCTATATCGGTTGCCCAAACCCTCTCGGGGGTCCCCTCTCGGAAAGCATCCAAAACCCTCCCTTCCTCTAGGGTTTTGGATTCGATTCCGGAGCCCATCTCCTCGGACTCCTCCACCCAGCGGGTTGGGTTTAGAACGGCCTCCTCCACTCTCTGGTAAGATCTCGAGCGCTAAAACTCTACGTTCCTATCCCCTTCAGACAATTTTACGGCGATTTCCTCCGAAAAGATCTGATTTCTATTCAAAACTTGAAATGCATAAATTTAGGGTTTTAAGCATTGAACACCTTATTATCATTAATCCTCGGTTTTTTTTTTTTTTTTTTTTTTTTTTTAAGGATGTTGCGATGATTTGATGCAAGAAATTCTCAATTTTCTCTAAAAGTTCGTAAAGTCTGATGGGTTTAGGTTTTTCTTTGCATCTAATAATCGTCAAGTACTGTCCAAGATTATATAAATTCCGTTTTAACACGTCGCTGATGGGCGATTATTCCATTTATTTCTCTTTGGGATGGTTACGTTACGAGCCAATGGCACTTCTTTATTTTTCTACTTTGCCTCTATGAGAGAACTCATAGAATCTGTAATCTATTTCTTTCTTTCTTTTTTTTTAATTCTCTGATTTATGTTTACAGGAGTTCAGCGTTATGGCGTCCCAATCAGCTCGTGAGTGGCTCGGAATCCAGCAGTTCCCGGCTGTCACACAGAGCAAATTGCATGAATTGTTGGGGAAGCTGAAGCAAGAGGTCTGTGCTCTTCTTCACAAGATCTTGACATCTTGGTGGAATGCAGTATTTATTGCCTTCTCAATCATTGTTTCTTATCTTTCTTCTTCTTCCTTTTTTTTATTTTTTCCAGTGGCATATCTATCTATCTATTTATATTCATCGTTTCTTTAAGCATGTGAGCACATTGACGTTTTCTTTTTTTTTATTTTTTTAATTTTTCCGGTGGCAAATCTATCTATCTATTTATATTCATCGTTTCTTTAAGAATGTGAGCACGTTGACGATTCTGGTGATGGGTAAGGGTGGTGTTGGGAAGTCGTCCACCGTGAACTCCATATTGGGGGAAAGGGTGGCTGCTGTCAGTGCTTTCCAGGTTTGTTGCCTAAGAGTAGTCAATTTTGTGTGTTAATTATCTCTAGTGATGATAGAATGATAGTTTTTATGTTTTCCTTAATATGTTGTCACTGTTGCAGTCAGAAGGATTGCGACCAATAATGTGCTCACGCACACGAGCAGGGTTCACTTTAAACATCATTGACACTCCAGGGCTTGTGGAAGGTGGATATGTCAATGAACAGGCTCTTGAAATCATAAAACGGTGCGTATCAGAGAAGAATTATTAGTTGGAGATTCTTCCTAGTGGCTGAATTTTGGCTGTCAATTAATCTATCTGTAAAATGGCAAATGATGGCTGGATGTAGGAATGCAGACTTTATAAGTAAACCAAGTTATATGTGATTTGATTAAACAGAATGTTGGTTGAGTAGGACATATGCAAATTTAAGTACATGGGATTGGAGTATACCTGCCCATCTTCCCCAAAAAATAGATAACCCCATAACATGATACTAGCTACTAAAATCATTTTATCAGGGTGAAATACCAAAACATTGATAATTGGTTATTTATTGTCTGTTTCTTAAGAAGTTAGATCTTCTTAAGTTCATGTTTTCATCTGGTCCTTTAGGTTAAATCACCCACTGCCTAGTAGGTCGGTCATACTCATCAACTGCTGGTGATTGAGTAAGATAATGCTGGAATTGTGGTCAATCTCATGGTCTGTTTAATTAGCCATCATTGATTTCTAGTGATATATTGGAAAGACTGGACAGAAACATGAACTGGAGAAGATACTACTTTCTTGCCTATTTCTAAGAGGGGGAAAAAGGCTTTTAGTAATTATATTACTTACATCTCTCCTTCTAAAGTGCTCTCTGATTTTCTTATTGTAGTTTGTTTCATGTGATTTTTTTTTCCTGCTATGCTTATTCTTCATGTTTGCACCATGTAGTTTTATATAGCTTGAAGCAATATGGACTCTAATAATATGCCAGGTTTCTTCTGAACAAGACCATCGACGTTCTTCTGTATGTGGACCGGTTAGATGCATATAGGATGGATAGTTTGGATAGACAGGTTATTAAAGCCATAACAGATACATTTGGTAAAAGAATATGGCAGAGAGCTTTGGTTGTATTAACTCATGCTCAGCTGTCACCACCAGATGGACTGAATTATGATGATTTCTTTGCCAAACGATCAGAAGCACTTTTAAAATACATCCGCTTGGGTGCACGCATTAAGAAACAAGAGTTTGAGGTATGAAAATCTTCATCTTGCATGTTCACTACAATCAATTTTCACCTGTGTATTCTTCAGTGTTGTCTGATGTTGCTTCCTGGTGCAATCCTGCAATATGTTATTTAATTACTCTTTGCAGCTTTATTTCATAGCTGGAAATGTTTATCATACATCACATGGAATCTGTCTTGTTCTTCCAATGTATGTATTACAGTTTGCATATGATTTAAGTGTACCCTGGGGGTTTAGGCATTTATTTGTCTTGCTGTCTAGTTTTGCTGGAGAAAAATTTTAGTGTCATTTTCAGTTAATTCATACTTATTATACTATTTAACATGAGCATATGCTTTTTGTATATAGATATATTCTGTTAATTGCATTGATAAAATAAATTGTGATTTGGTTGACACACAATGAACTTCTAGTGCTTAAACTATAACCATAAATATAAAGTTTTATATGCTTAGCTATTCCTATTAAGGGCTACCTCCAGTATTGTTGTTAGCTTTTTTTTTTTTTTTTTTACAATCTTTATCTCAGTAGCTTAGGTCTTTCCTTCCTTTTGGTAGACCCCTGTGAATAAATCCTAGTACCTCTACTTATTGGTCTTTGTTGGATTTTCTTCACACACGCATTCCATCTGAGCCAATTCTCTGTCATTTTGTAAAATTGATGCAATTCCAGTTCTTCAGTAATATAATTGTCATGCAAGATGTCCTGCAATGTAGCATCGTGCTCAACTAGACAAAATTTCTTTGGTGGACGAAACGATAGGGACCATCTGTCCAGTTCCATCCACCTATCTCAGGTTTTTTTAAATATACGCTCAGCTTTTAGGATATTTTATTAGTAAATCCAATAAAATGAAAATAATCACACTGCATTATTTGAAGACCTGTGTTTTGACTTGGGCCTCCATTATTTTCATATATTTTGTTGGCCTTTTGATTTTTGGCTCTTGTTGTCAAAAGGTTTTCCTTCATGTTTTTTTAGCCTATTTCTTTTCTCACCAATCACATCATCATCTATGGCTAGCATACACAACTGAACAGCTTACTGAATACAAGTTCATCTATTAAGAGTGCAAAGAGATGAGGGCTGGAAATTTTCTTGTCCAGCACATTAGTCCAACAGTTGTCAGTGTCTCAAAAGACTTTCAGTTTTCCATTATGAGATTATCTTCTTGAATGACCATCATATAACCTCTTTTGGCATTCAAGATAATCAGAAGCCTTTGACAAGTCCATAAAACCCGTGCATAATTTTACCCTCTCTCTAAATCTTTTCTTCGATTGCCTAAGCAAGTAACATGTTGTCCACAATTTACCTTCCAGATTTATCCACCCCCCCCCCCCCCCCCCCACCTTTTTTTTATAGGAAAATCTATCCCTATTGATGCTATGCGATTGCTTCAATTTTTCAAAATCTTTGTCCTACCACCTTGGCACATAACTTTATTGGTGGATACAAGAACATACATAAATTTGCTCTTATTGATGAGTACCACAATATTTAATTATTTGAAATTTTATCATTGTTATTATTATTTTAAAAATTCTGACCAATTGACCAGCAAATCAATTTATATCTTGTCTTGTCCCAATGCCATAGATTTTACATCCTTGTCATTGTAATCTCAATGCCATTTTTTGAAACTAATGAAGAAAATCCAAAAATTCCCATATAGTGCCTCCTCTGGAATGGAGTTCTTATTCGGCAATTTTGGATGTAATGCATCTATCTTTTTTAACCACCCTCCATGGTTCATCAAAATCCTATTATCTCCACTTTTAATGAAGCTAAGTTGTTAGTATATCTAGTTCCAGCATCTGCCGAGCTAATTCTTTATGATTTGCCTTTTTTAAGATCAACTTATTATGGAAGGTACCATAATATGCACACTAACTTTATTTTTTTCAAACTTTCTTAAACCTATTTATACTCTTGAAAGCCCTTATCTTAGCTGAACTTTGCTATCATGTAAAGTAGGTCCTTTTTTACTTGATTACCTCTTTTGTCTTATCATTCCGCCACAATTTTCTTTACAGTTTGGGCTGTCATCTAACTGTCAAATCTTATAAGCAGCTCAATATAATATGTCATTTGGTTTCGCATTCATTTTTTCAATCCTTATCACCTTTATTATTTTATTCCTAAAAGTATTATTTTTCTTTTTTTAAATTATCACCAATATTTTTGTTTTCAATTGCCTTGTTGGTGTATACATGATAGAATTATTAGCTTATCTGAGATACATTACAAACTAATATAATTATCTATATATTCATTTCACATTTTGTAAAAGATATGCCACAATAACAAAGCCTTAGTCTCAAACTGGTTTGGATTGGCTACATGAATCCTTTTTTTTTTCATATGTCGTAAAAGATATATTTGTCATTGTAGGGCACAGGCTATTGCTAATGTAAGAAAACTTGTATCACAGTCCTATCACTGAACCCTTCACCAATACTATTAATTTACTTCTTATTAGAAAAAGGAACCCGCATATTCCCATGCCCTGGTGGGTTGATAGAAGCTTTGCAACATGAAAATCCTATTCTGTTCTTGCTTTTAAGTTGATGGTGGACGTTTAACCCTTTCAATTGTCCCATGAGTGATGGGTTAGCATGCTATGATGGATTAATGCAATCATTAAAAATGTAGTATCTCTTGAGATCAACCAAGAAACTCTTGACAGAGGAATTGCAGAATTCGTAAAGCATCCTGTATTTCTTTTAAGTTTTATCAGAATTCGTAAAGCATCCTGTATTTCTTTTAAGTTTTAAGGAATTTGACATGGAGCTCAGACTTTGCTCCTTGACCAGGTTGTTATCTGTGCATTATCATGCCCCACTCCTCATTTAGATTTCATTTTCCTATAGGCAGAGAAGTATATTTATTCTTATCCTTTGCCTTTCTACTGGTTGATCCTTGTAAATAATTCCTAGAACTTGATTTAGTTGAGGTGATTGATACACCCACAGAGTCAGATAATTTTCCATTTAATGATAACAAATCAAACACAAAACAAACATCTTGTTTGCTGGAAGTGCAGTATGTCACACTGCCTTTGCAATCTCTTACAAGAGGATAGCACAGGAATACTCGAGCAGGGGGATGAACAAGATGTTGCTCACCTATCAAACACCATATAAAATTATGACAATGCTCCTTTCCAGACAGCTACATGTACTTTGTTGTGAAGGGAGGTATGCTAGCACATGGAAATATATCATGGTACCCATGTAGTTCCAATAGAGGAAGAAAATGCAAGAAAGGAGAAAAGAAACATGACTTTAGATATGGTTGCATCAATAAAAACATAAGAAAAATGAAGGGTGTTTACAGGACAGAAGAAGGATAAACTTTGAATTTGCTTCAGTTCTGAGTAGAGACTATTTCTGCACATTATGGTACAGATGCACTCATGTAAAAAGTCTGAAAGGTTTAGTTGCAAAAAAAAAAAAAAAAAGGTGATGCAGATGAGAAAAAAGTATGCAAAGAAGAGAATATTGGAGGGAAGAAGAGAGAATGAAGAGAAGAGGGGAGGAAAGAAGTGCACCAACTGATTTACAGCCACATTTACAGCCACAGGGAATTTCTTCTGAAGCATCACTGGGCTAACTACTCTAGGGAGCTCAAAAGATCAACATAACTTAAGATAGGCATAGTGACCATATTGCTTATTTTGCAGATGTTGTGGTATGGTAGCTCCAAAACAAGTAATAAAGTATGCTTTTCAAGGGATGTCAGTAGTCATGATACTTTTTCATAGATATAGTTGGTATAATCATCATTTCAAGTGCTGGCCAGTGCTTGGTGGCACATGCCACAAACTGTGGTACCCTGCACAGGTTGGCATGAAACCTATTATTTTCTGTATTTTTATTTTAATGGTTTTTTTCTTGGTTTTGGCATGGGCAAGCACATGTCACACCTTCTGCTGGTACTTAAATCCATGGTTATAACAAATATAAAGCATACAATTGAGCTCAAAATCATGGTCAACTATAATGCCAAAGCTCATGTCAACTGTGAAGGTTGAAAATCATGACTGCTAATGAGTGTCTACAACTCTTATCAATATTTGTCAAGTTATCTGTAACCACCAGACCCTCTATTTTGTGTCTTTTTTTTCCTTCTGCATTTGCATCATAAGCACTTTTTTTTCTAGTCCCAATTATCATTTGTACTATCCAGCTTGGTGAAGAAGCATATTTTTCTTCCTGTCATCACTCATCACAAAAAAGGGTGTTTCTTTCATTTTTGAAGATTATGTTTAATAGCAGTTTCCTCATAAACCATATACTAGCCAATTCTTCCCCATCACATGACTCACCCCACCTTTTGGTTATTATTCTTCTTTTCCATATAAATTCTTTTCCATATAAAAGCCATGCTCTTGAATCAGGAAAATCTTTTAACCTAAGGTTCCATTCTTGTATCATTGTTTCATTTCTTTCTGCCATTTAGTCTTTGCAGTGTTAGCTGTTGCTATTAAAATAAAACCCAATTTTGTGATGGCTATCAAGACACTGTTGTGCATCAAACCAAGGAATTATTGGGTAATTTTTAACACCTCTTTGTGGACTATATATTTGTCGCATTCTGGATGTGTGCTGCAATTCCAGACCTTTACTTTGATGGAGTTATATTAATACATATAGAACGTAACATGTTTATGAAAGAGGTGAATAATGGGCCATGTGATACTTTTATGAAAGCAGTGCAAGGTTGCAAGTGATTGGATGTGTAACTATTTGTAGATGCAAAACCATATATTGCCTGCCATTACAAATTATGAAATTTTTTGCTCAATGTTAACATCTTCTTTCAGCCTGATAAAAGCTCCATCATGACCTGATCGGTAATCCAGCCCTATCAGATGGTAATGCCTGACCCTCCTATTTGGATCCCCAACATTGTGGAATACAAAATTAGGATGTTGAGGACAGCATTTAGCTGGCCGTAGGGAACTCTTCAAACTCATCCTTAATTCATTTTTTCAAAATGTTATTAGGGGATTTGGAGGCTAAGCTTTGTAATTTTATGTTGAATTGGTTTGGTCTCTGTTTTTAACAGCACTGAATCTAGTCAATAGCATTTCAATTTATAGTTGATTGCACCAAACATGATATCTGATTATAGCACTACCGAACTTCTAGTTGTCCTGTAATTGTAGCTTATATAACATTTACTGACAATTGGTGATAACCTGCTCCAGTAGGTCAAGAGTGTGAAAATTGTTACTAAATTATCTGTCTGAGCTCCAAATTGAGAATGCCACCTATGGAATTATCATTCCTATGGCCAATTTTTGTTATGAAGAAGTTCATAGGAAAATTTAGATGGTTAAGTCTTGTTAACCATCCAATGAAATTTTGTTGAATCTATAAAAATAACTTTTGCTTCAGTAAGATGGCAAATCAGTGCTTATCAAGCCTGAACAGCTTGTTGACCTTTCAGGTTGGTTTCCTCCATGTCCAAACCAAATAAATCCATTGGTCTTGGATGTCTGTGCTATTTAAGGCATTTTTATTTTGTCCATTTTATACATTGAGCTTAGCTCAAAGATTTAGATTGATATTGGCCGGCATTAAGTTAAAGGCTTTTTTGAAGGATCATCTATTCTATATCGAGATTCTACATCATCAGACAAAATTGGCAGTTCCAAGACTTGAATTTGTTGATGTCTTGTGCTTGAAGTATGAGCTGTGCTATGGTTTCTAAAAGATTTCACAATAAACTAGTTTCCAATAAAAGGTGGGGCTTGACTATATGATAATGACCCTTATATTTCGCTTATGTTAGGAATCTGCCATTCCTGTGGTCTTGGTTGAGAATAGTGGGAGATGCAAAACTAATGACAATGGGGAAAAGGTATGTCCTCTTCCTTCTTCCTTCTTCTTGCCACTCTCGTTTTACATCTCTTTCAAGTCAAGTCTGTCTCAGTCATTTAAAGTAATGTACTTGGTGCACAGATTCTTCCTGATGGTACCGCATGGATTCCAAACTTGGTGGAAGTATTAACAGTTGTTACCTCAAATGGAAGCAAACCTATTACGGTTGACCAGAAGTTGATCGAGGGCCCCAATCCAAATGAGAGGGGAAAGTTCTTCATACCTCTCATCTTGGCTTTCCAGGTAAACTTCTATGTTGCATTAAACCATTCAAATCTGAAGTATAGGGTTTCTCCTGCAGAAATAAACTCATCTACTATTTTATTTCTACTATTTCCTTGTCTTCTGTGTTTCAGTATTTTTTTGTGGTAAAAGGGATCCAAAAGGCCATAAAGCGGGACATTGCAGGAGAAAGCAAGCCTCTTTGGGAGCTACGTGACATGGGCTTGGCAAAAGGGAAATTCTAGAAGTCTTAGGTCTTTGTTATGCATGTTTTTTCCTTTCCCATTTTCGGCTTAGCGTGACCGTTGTTTTCTTTTTTCTGCTGCTGTTCTCTTGCTGCTGTTCTCTTGCTTTGATGTACCACTGACTGGGTTCATAGAAAAGCAGCTAAGTTGAGCGGCAGATAGAGATTTTCTTGATGAGGATGATTCTAATGCTAATGTTTTCAGCATCGTGGTTAGATGGTCTTGCAATGTTATAACCTTCAACTTCTAAGAAGATAAATATGATATTTGGTCTTTTGTTGCCTTTTCTGTTGTCAGACTCCATCTCTTCTTGACTTTTGGAAGCAATGAGAGAATAAATTGCCAGTTCTTTTCCATCATAGATGGAACGGAAAGTATTGCGATGTGTAAAAAAATCAATGGGGTTTTGAAGCACGGATGATCGATATTGGAAGAAAATAGGGTTGTTTTCTGCCCTTTCACATTCCCCAGTCTCATCTTCTGATATTTGTAGTTTGATATTTGTAGTTTGATCGTAGGGGATTGCTAAAAATCGTTTTTGTGAAGCCAAGCCCATCATGGCGGTACCATGCTATCGGTGGTTCTTAAGCTCATCCTTTTGAAGATGCCTCGAAGATGGTAGAATGCATCATAATTAAAAGAGAGATGGCTCTGATGATAGCCTCTCTAATTTAGATGAGAGACTGGCCAGGCAGCGCAGCTCCGAGGACGCACTATTTTTCTTGAAAGGTAGAAGTTAAGAAAGCACTGGGGAAAGATTTCGTTTGCTTTAACCATCAGTTGTCAACCTGATGTCAATATTCGGGTGTTCATTGATTTTTGTTTGATAAAGCTTTAGCTCATTGTAGTACATTCACAGATCATTAGAGGATGGTCGAGATCATGGCATGGTTTGCATGCATGCATGATGGAGACTGCTTGATCGGATCCACAACCATATTAAGCGGTAAAAAGACTTTTGACCTATAAACTTCTTTAATGCTGCAAATAAATATCACAAATTCTGCTTGTGGTGGAATCCTTGTCGTTATCTTGCTTGCCGTCGAAAGGTTCATATTCTTTGCTCATGTTCCTGAAGCATGCAACCTGTGGTTTCGCCGCACGTTTTCGCAAGACTTAAGAAAATTCTCATTTTCTAAACTCTCTGTTTATTATTGGCTATAGCATTGCTAAATTTACATGCTAAATTTACATGGACTGACGAGTTTCATTTCATCGTTAAATTTAAAAAATAAAAACCATGGCCTCCTCACTTTTTAAATAACTCTGGCAAAGCAGTTATGAAGTAAAGCATTAATCATTGGATCTATCTTTTTTATGCTTCAATTGAAAGAGCCAACAAATACACCTAGCAATAGTTTGTTAACGGCTTCAACGTGATGCAATCTTTTCTATAAGTAAGAGCAGAATTATGTCATTCAAAGCAATGTGAGAACACTTATAGGCAATAAGCCAACTTCATAAATCTATTATAATCTAAATATTATCAAATATGTTCACTTTATAATGTGAATTTTGCATAAAAAATTCATTGAATATTGATCTTGCAAAAAGAGTTATTCCTTTTTTTTTAAGCAAAACAATTCATATTTAGGAATCTCTTAGTTGTTTTCTTCCTAAATCTAAATATAAGATGGAGATTAATTTAAACATACGTATATTAACTACTAATATATGTCAGATATTCAAGAAATATGTGACAAATATTAAGTAAATATATATCACCGAATATCAACACTTCAATATGTATCATTATGCGGAAAAAAAAAAAAAAAAGAAATCTAATCTCTTCTTACAAAATCACCAAGTATGGGTCAAGCCTATTAGTTAACATTTAAAATTTATTTATAATATAATACATTTCTAACATGTTTGGAGAAACAGAGGTGAATTTTCATCTATTTTCATTTTTGTTAGATAGTCATTTTTTGGTATTTTTTTTCTTTTGTATCAATCTCTTTGTTCTTTCCTATCTCTCATGATAAGAAAGGGCCATCTTTTGATTAATTTGTGTGAGCAAACTCATTTATTTGTTGAAAAACTGTGTTATTGATATTCAATGAAAAGCATAAATATACATTTTTTTTCAATCTTAACTTTTAGATAGAAAATTTTAATAATCTCTGTACATTCAACAACCATCAACAATTTGTGAAAATTCTATCGCCTTTTGTCTATAAAAAATTATAGGCATAATTGATGATTTTGCACAAAAAAAGTTTACAATATCTTTCGCTTACAATAGTTACATAGGAATAACGAATAATTAGCATAACATTCTTTACCGATGTAACCCTTTTAAAAGTGATGGTTTGACAATTATAAGGCTTATCTCAAGCCATATACTTGTGTTGCTTCTAAACCAAATTCTATCTTAGCATCTTTGATGAGCTTTGTGCTCAAATTAGTAGGTTAGTCTAGATAATGCATATCAAACCAATGGGTTCAAATCAATGAACATACTACTATAAAAGATGTTTGAATGTATTTGGCATCTAAATATAGTATGTAATTGAATTATATTTAGTTTGGGGATCAATAAAATCCTTTGGTTCTTGGATCCCTCATCTTTATTTCTTCCTTTTTTTTTTTTTTTTTCTTCTATCTCAAAAATTATGGCTAGAGTTTCAGTGTCTCCTTGCACTGGATCTAATTTGTTTCTCTATACAATTCTTATCCTTCCTTTCTTCTAAATAAGCAGTCATAAAAGCTGGAAAGGAAGAAGATAAGATCTCATTTGGTACTATTATGCTGCTATTTCTCATCAAATAGTAGTGGATCCTCCATTGACAGAATAGATAGTGTCCTGGGGCAAGATCAACAAAACTCTTGTGACCTTTTGTCAAGACTTCTTTCTTAAGTACTTCAGTCAAGTACAATAATCTCCTTAACTTTATGTGCCTACTAAATACCTATGTGAGGCAATCTTCTCCTCCTATATATATTATATTTTTCTCTTTTAACTTTTTTAGAATTTTCATAAGTGAAATTCATATGTTTTTGTGATCCAATGAATTTTGATAGTTTCTTGAATATTTTTTGTGAAAAGTACATTATGTGTTATATATATAACTTACCATTTTTTAATTGAGAGATTATAAGAGAAGAAAATGAAACATAATGAATGAAGAGTTAGACCCTTCATCTTGATAGTCAAATGAGAGGAGAAATGAAGATATAGAAAAACTTTCTTTCCCTTTCTTTTTCTCTTTATGCTTTTTAATTTCTCTAAATATTGAAGTAATTTAGAAAGAATGCACACACACACACAAACATATATATATATATATATATATATATATATATATATATATATATATAAGAGTATATATAGAAAAATGGAGGGGGGATCGAAAGAGATAGAAAGATAGATTAGATAGAGGTTACATTCTTGTTAACCTTATTCAGAGACAGATTTGATAAGATTAAATCGAAATATGATTTTTCAATAATGATAATCAGAGCTATTGAATACGATCTAATATATCTCTAAACTTTCTGTACAGTATAAATTATATATTTTAAGACTACTTATTTATGCATCTAGCATGTTTTATTAGATAATGTCTATCATTTGGACTGTGATTATCAAACTTCATCTTATGATTTTATATGATTGAAATCAGCTTTAAATTTAGTTGATTGGTGTCTAATTTACCCCTCTTTATATTTTTTAATATTTATATATTTGTCTGTAATATTCATTTACTTGTGAAGGTATATAATATTCATTTAATTATGTATCTGATAGTTAAGTTTCATCTCTTTTCTCTTATGTTCTTATAAGAAAACTAATTTACCTTCTTTTATTTCTCATCTCTTTTTTGGAATTCTCTTGTTCATTTTGTTCAAGCAAAATGATAATTATTTGAGCTTCCTATTATCCATTGTAATAGGGATATTAAAGCCTCATGAGAGTATCTTATTAGTGGGCACACAAATATAGGTAAAGATTTTTTTTTTTCTTTTCTTATATTTTATTAAAAAACTCAAGGGAGAGAATCGGGATAATGTCAAGTAGCTTCATCAAAAGAAATATTAAAGTAAGTTATTATTATTGCAAGTTAGTGTAGCAGTAAAATGAAATAATTATTTTTTACTATTTAATCAAATAGCAATACTTGATGCAACTTACAACCTTTTATTGCCTTATGATGCGTTCCCTCTCTGTGCAACTTTTTTTTGTGCCTCGGCACATTAATTAATTCTATTTAGTTCATCATTTTACTATTAAAATTAAGATTTTATTCAAAATAATTATTGAAAAATAATTACTTCAGATAGCTAATGATGAATAGCTACTATTAGCTTTTTCTATCCTGTTAACATAAAACTTTAGGCTATTATTCCTAAACTGCAATTCATCTGGCCCCAAATTAAAACGATGATACCCTCTGGATCACATTTCCATTCAGCCTTCCTCTCCATGAGAGAGTACCATTCTAATATGAGTTAAATGCAAAGAAAGTTGGCTTTAGAAAACAAAAAAATAAAAAAATAAAATAAAGCCCTACCTTCCCGGGCATCAATAATCGTGCAACATTCGTCGTCTCCAGTAGGCTTTCGGCTCGAACCGGTGGGCCGGGTGGCCCACAACCTAATCCAAACTGGGGCAAGTGGGACCCAATAGCACTGCGACCAGGGAGAAATCGGTGGGTCCCACCTCTGAGCGCGGCCTTTAAACGTGCTGCGGTATTCCGTTCTCGTCAAGCGAGCTTAGGCCAGTAGCAGACCACCAGCGAACGCTCTCCGTGTCTGTATCTTCTCTCTTCTCTCTCGTCTTCGAAAAAGGGCTAGGGTTAGGGCTGTTCCTTCTCGTCGAATCCGATCGCATCGAAACCTTGCTCCTACGATCCCTTCTTTTCCCGGAGGCGGCGAATGGAGGTCGATAATGGCGGCGGCGGCGGCTGCGGTGGCGGTGGGAGCTCGCCGGTCCCGGTTGTGCCGCCGTTCTTGAGCAAGTGCTACGAAATGGTGGATGACCCGCAAACGGACGGCACGGTGTCCTGGAGCAAGACCAGCAACAGCTTCGTGATCTGGGACCCGGCATCCTTCAGCCGGGACCTCCTCCCCAAGTACTTCAAACACAGCAATCTCTCTAGCTTCGTCCGCCAGCTTAATACCTATGTGAGATCTTTCTCCTCCTCGCGCTAATATATGTGATTGGTTTCTCTTTTGATTTTCTCCCGCTTATAGGGGATTTTTATGAGTTGGATTGGTGTGGTTTCGCGGTCGGATGGATTCTAATGGTTTCTTTGGTTTATGTTCATGAGAGGACGTTGCTTGTGATGTTTCTGTTGATGAGATGCACAAATGAAGTTGGTGAATGCTTGCATAGTGGTTTCTTGCTCATTTAGGGATTTTGTTAGATGGGAACATGATTGATGCCTGTTGTTTTCAAGTATCCAAACTTGAAGGTATTGTTATGAAATCAAAAAAGAGAAAGCAAACAAATTCCTTCAACTGTCAGAGTTAAGGTTTGTTGAATTGCAGAACGAGGATTTTGTAAGGAGGGTCAATCAGTGAGGATTTTCGAGGAAGGATCATCCAGGAAGGGTCATGACTGATTCTTTATTTATTGAAATAATTTAGGATTTATATCTGTAGGTGTAGTAGAAATAATAACATCTTGTTGTTTTAACTGTTGGCTTTGTGAATCTTGATTAACTTCTATCCAAGTTTTAAAGCTCTGCTGACTCGAGCATTTTAAAGATCCTTTTGGAAATATCCATATTTTGTTTAGGTCTTTTCCTCTTCTCCTGAAAGCTTTGTGGTTGTTGAGGTAGCCTTAAAATCTCATTTCCTTGACATGGAGAATTATATCTGTAAGATCACTAAATTTAAAGTTTTGTTCCAAGGGAGAATTGTCTTCATATCATGACTAGTGGAAAATTTGGAGAGATCTGAATTTTATTGTATTTTTTGTAGTTTAATGATGGAAGAAAAAGATGCTCGTACTTTGTGTCAAGCGACAGTAACTGCATGAGTAAATTACTAAGTTATTAGTTTTTGATAGTTATCAGTGTATATGGTCTATTTGTGATGATGTTTATGATCTTACTTGTTGGTAATCTGATATTGTTCTGCAATAAAGGTGGATTTGATGGTACAAAAGTTAAGGATTATGACTAGACTATTTAATCTCATTCAGGCTCATTTGGTGATCAAGATACTCTTACATTGTGCAACACTGAACTTTTTTTCTTGTCATCATGGATTAGCAAGTGACAACTAATGAAACATAACATTTAATTAGGAACTCCGATAACAGATGCAGGGCTATCCACAGGTGCCTTCCTAAGAATCAATATTGCATGGAATGGCTGATTAAGGCTTCATTTCTTCTCTGATTTGTGCATATTATACCTCTGACTAAAGGGTTTTTCGGAGAGTCTCCTGTATTCAGCTGCACCACTCTCTTTGATACACTGGGCTAGGGACCTGTATGGAGGCTGAAGTCTGTTAATGGGCTGAAGGCCCTAAGACTTTTTTGCACTGGTGATATTTTGGTTTCAAACAGTAACAACCTTTTTATGCATTTATAGACTAATAATATAGAGATGATAGACATTTAAATAATACTGCAAAAAATTATAATGGCAATAATTGTACTATGAGTATGGGCATTAGCTGTGACATTTCCTTTAGCCCAATTTTGGGTATTTATCATGGGCATGTGAACTAGTGTTGTTTTCTAAAAATTGCTGAATGCTGATTCCATCTGTAAATCTGGAAGATGAGTACAGGGGTGACGTCTAACCATAAAATTTAGCTCAAACTTTGAAATGAATATTGATTAAATTTTATTGAAGATTAATATGTTAGTTGCATCTAGATTCTCACTGTCTTGGGAATAAATCATGATTTGATAAAGTTTACCAGAAAATGATGGCAAGAAACTTTTTGGTCAGCTCTTAATAAGTGTTCTTGTTTGATGATTGTAGTTTTTCTCTTTTTTGTATATGGATTGTTGATAGTAAATGAATTGTGAAAGGAAAGAAATGGAACAGGAAAGACATTAAAATGTGGATGGAGTTGGTGATTTTGACATTATTAATCTATCTGTTGGAGCATACAAGTTGATGAGCATTGAGGTTCTATTGATGTGGATCACATATTCTACAAAAGAGATGCAAGAATTTAAGAGGTGAAGCTAGAGAAAGCTCAATCCTCAAGAAATTGTTTACTGCTATTTTCTGTTGGTTTGTCCTCATTATTATTCAAAGAAACACCAACTTGAACAAGTTTTGCTGTAGTTCATGTGGAAGGATTAACATTCAGTCTCAGTGTATCTTATACATTGCCAAAGCTAAATTCCTGAAGAAATTTATCTATGTGGTTCATGTTGAAAGAGAAATATTCAATCACATTTCATCTTGTACACTGTTACAGCTAAATTGAAATAAGAAACTGTATGCATATGCTGTAAATGACCGTGTTGTGAATTGTGGAGTGTTATCTCTCAATTAGGGTTACAGGGGAATTCTTTTTCATAAGCAATCACTTATTTAGTTAATTTGAATTGCAGTTTTTCTAGTTCAAATGCAATGGATTATGAATTCACATTCAGCATCTTGATGTTTACGTTACTTTTAGTCAGTTTGTTAGGTTGGAAGGGCTTTCATAAACTTATTGTCCTATTATGTAGTAAAAATCACATCTCTGGTAACAGGGTTTCCGAAAGGTCGATCCTGATAGATATGAGTTTGCAAATGAGGGATTTTTGAGGGGCCGAAAGAATTTGCTGAAGACTATTATAAGGAAGAAGCCTTCCCATAATTCTGTTCAACAGCATCAGTCCCAAGGGAGAAACACATCTGTAAATGCTTGCGTTGAGGTTGGAAAATTTGGGCCAAAGGAAGAAATTGAAATGCTTAAGAGGGATAAGAATGTCCTTATGCAGGAGCTGGTAAAACTCAGGCAGCATCAGCAGAACAGTGACCATGAACTTCTTATTTTGAGACAACGCATACAAGGCATGGAACAACACCAGCAACAAATGATGTCATTTTTGGCCATGGTGTTTAAGAGTCCTGGATTTGTGGCCCAACTAATGCAGCAGAGTGGGAATAGTAGATGGACTGAGGCAAATAAAAAAAGAAGGCTTCCTGCCCCGGAACAGCATGTTGTTGGTTGTTCTCAGGCTACATCTGATGGGCAGATAATCAGATACCAGCCTCTTGTGGCTGAAACCTTGAGGCCATCTATGTCACCGATGCTGAATGCTGATGTGTCACCCAATGTACCGCCCATGTCTGATGGAGTCAATGATTTGTGCACTAATGTGGATGTCATGTCACTTGGGACTAACTCCTCTTTGTCACCAGGAGGGGATTTTCGTCTGACAGAATATTTGGAGCAACTTTTGGCCAGTCCGATATCAGAAAATAATGTGCAGATTGAGTCTCAGTCCTTGGAGGTTCCAGATTTTATGTCGGATTTTGTTTTACCAGAGAAGGAATTTCAGATGGAAACATCACAAAACATGGTTCTTCCGAGTGGACAGACGGGAGGGAATCATCAAGCGTCTGAAAAAGATGATAGGCACAAGTAAGTTCACCGGACTCTATGGTCAATAGTGTAGACTGTCACTATGTATGTATAGCTGTGTGTGTGAGTGCATGCCTGCATGTTTGTATTTGTATTTATGAGTGTGTATGTTTGTGTATGAGCATGCAGATGTGTGTGTATGGATGCACGTGTATGGATGCATGCATGTATGTAAGGATACATATGTCCATCCATCTCCCTTTGAGGTTGTTGCATGTTTCTTCATTTTGCTTGCTTATAACAGTTACATCCATCCATCCATCCTTCTTCCTTTGAGGTTCTAAATGAGTGTGTTGCATGATCCTTCATTTTGTTTGCTTATCATAAGGTTGCGATTTAGCTTTTTTCGCAATCTTTCTATAACGAAATTTTGAAAGTTTTTTAACTGAAGAATTAAATCTCAGACCAAGTTTTCTCTGTTGGTTTTTCAGCATTTCTTAATATGAAAGCCAGAAGATTGGAGAAGATATGATGGAGGGATTGACAGTGCTCGTGTTGGCAGATAAATTTCATGGTTACCATGAAAAGACAGATATTGGTGTAAGGTTAACCATGCAAAGCTTTTGACATAAGTTCTGATTAGATGGAATTGGACCTTTTCTTTTCTTTTCTTTTTTTTTTCTGATTATCTGGTTTTGACATACATACTCTTTGTATGATAATATTTGTCTGAGGATCTTTTCCTTAAAAAGTTATGTTGTTGCACATCCTGTATATGTGGCAATCAAAAACATACACTATTTCACCAGTCTTAGGTATTATCAAGAATATGTGCTACAATAAGACCATCACTAGACTAATGTAGTGCTGGTAATCCAGTTATATATAACTAAAATAATGTTGTAAATGTACTTAGTCATGCTTAAGTATTATGGATTTTTCCCCCACTTCTAGGTGATAATTTGTGAGAACATAGAGAAAATCAAGCTTCTTATTTGCAATTTTGGTATATGTAGACAATAGAATTGGTAAATTGTTCCTATAGTCAGGTTTCATACAGCCAACATGAAACTGAGGGAATGCACCTATTGATTATGGATTTGGTTATATTATGAGAGGAGGTATACTTGTTAAAGGCTATTACTGAACTTTTTCACTATCTTGTATCTGTCTTTAAGATTTTATGGAGTTAGTTTTGTGGCATCTTCATCATTTATTTGGACCTTCCAAGAATAAGTCATGTTATAAAATTCACATGACTTTGACACAGTACATGCAAATGGGATGAAGGATGAAAACAGAAGCCATTGAGCTTTGACAATGGAACTTTTATGGTGGGTACTGTGTATCCTCAGGGGACAAGCTGTTAAAGGAAACTGCAACGTCAATAATTTGCCAATATGATGTCTGAAGGGATGTTTACTGATGAGCATAGGATTCCAGCTAGGGGCCCTGTATGTTATCATTCCAATATCTTGTTTTCTGATTTTGAAAATAGGAAAAAAAAAAAAATGAGGCTTGAAACATGTTTGGTAGAAACACTTTTGTTTCGTATTGTTTCTATATTATTTTTGAAATTTCTAAAATTTTTGGAAGCAAAAATTTTCTGCTTTGAAAATCTTTAAAGACATAAGAATAATTTATTCCACACCTCCCTTCCCCTCTGCTACAACTAGTTCCTTCGCTGGCCCTGCTACTTGATGCCACCACTGCCTCTACCTCCCTTCATTGCTCCATTATCATCTCTGAAGCTGCCGTCACTGCCACCATGATCATCAAAACCTTCATGTCACTGCTGCCACCACCACCACCCCCCTGTGGCCACTATAAACTGCCATATCCCTCCACCATGACCACTGCCTTCCACCATCATTCACTATGACTACCACTCACCACCATGACATGACAACCCCAACATCTCTGCTAGTGTCATCATCACCACTATTGTAACAACTGTTGAACATATTCATTATTGTTCCTTCCTGTAAAATTGAAAGCAAATCTAGCTACTGTACATACTTCTATTCAAAATATTGAAAACAAAACAAAAAATCAGAAGAGCAAAGAAGATATGCAAGATAATACAATCTGGATCAGAATCAACATGCTTTATGCCATTAATGTGTTTTATTTTATTATATTTGTCGTTTCATTCATTCTAATATATTGCTATCTCTTTTTTTCTTTTTTAACTCCCCACAACTTGATTTTTTTCCCCACTGGATGTGGATCTTTTCATTTTAAACTCTCACTGAAAAATTTGTACACCTCACTGAAGGCACTGTGCAACCATGATAATTTGCATTATATGTTTGGCTTACGACTGGGTGAAAAATATAATCTACATATTAACGCATTCTACTAAGAGAAAAATTTAGTTATCTGGACTTAATTGGATTCTTGATGTGTAAGGCTAGTAATGTTTTGGTGAGGCTTTGCAAGATTAGAGAAAGTCAAGGAAATCTTTGAGAATTGGCCAGAGAAATTTGTGAAATAGGGGTTAACTCAATAAGGAAAATTGTCTAATTATTGAGTTTCAAGTCATGAGGATAAGATAATAATGAAAATATACTCAAGAAAAGAAAATATAATTGGAAAAGGGGGGATGGTGGTGTCCCTTAAATCGAGGATGAATGGATCATGATTTTAGATTCAGCGACAATTAGAAAAGAGATTTTATGATGTAATTATGGAAATTAAATATATTGTGTAGATATTTAGTGCCTTTTTTTTTTTTTGATTTAGGCTGGTTAAAGGTAAGCCTAGACTTGATGTGGCCTAAAGAGTTGGAAGTTCATCCACAGGCCTTCCTATTAACGTGGATTGTTGGGTGTGTGATATCTCAGGTCGTTGATGAGGATACATTGTTTTGGAAGCACGAATGAAGGAGTTCACTTGACGAACAAGAAATTTATTATTTTGGCATATTATTTATGCAAGATTTTTTTTTTTTTTTTAGGTGTGTTTGTGTGTGAAAATAGATTTATTGCTTTTAAGATTTTAGTTTTAGAATTTATATCTGCATTTTTTTTGCAACAGTAATGATAAGGGAAGGCCTATTTCTTGAAGGGGCTGCCTTGTATGCTACTTTATTTTTAAAACAAATAATCATAAAACTTGGTTCTCTGCTAAAGAAGTGTCATGTGATTTTGTGGGCCCTGTAGGGGTGCCTTGGAGATTGAACAAACATCTGTGCTGTAGAATATAATTGAGCCATTGAAGTGCAATCTCCATTCAAGTCTCCCTTACTATGTTTTATGTGACGGAATTAAAAGCAAAAACAAACGTAACCAATTATATTTCTTGTTTACAAATAGTTGGAAACAAAACAGTGAACTGGCTTTTTCCATATTTTGTCAAAACAAGGAAATAGATAACACAACTAAATGTACCACTAATTAATTAATATGGAAGATTTAAAATCACAGTCTTTTTGTGATTCTAATTAAAATTTATCCCACATTAGATCTTTTTTTCTGAAAAAAAGAATATCTGTAGTTGATTTGTCAATAAGGTGTGCCAGTTATCAGCAATCCAAGTTATAAACCTTTCAGGTGATGGATGTGTTCCATCCTATTGTATACTTGCAACTGATTTGCGTACAGGCCCACTATTTTTCTTTTTCATTGCATGTAATTACTATTAAAAAAAAAGAGTCATCTTATGGGTGCCAGCAAATGTTGCTGTAGTTGTGGTTTATATAAGCTTGGCTAGCAAATGTTGCTTTAGTTGTCGTTTATACAAGCTTGGCTATTGTTATATTTCCCTATGTGTTGTCTCATGGAGTTTGAGTTAAAATAAATTAAAAGATACAGCAGGCAAGAAAAAACTAATTAGGGATATGGAGGGTGTGGGTGTGTATGCGATTGCGTGTGATGTTGCCATTGATGAAGGTTTATGTATTTGGCTTGTGCTAAAGGGGACTAACTGTGGAATGGTACCAGTTATTGATGTTTTCTAGTGATTTATTTGTTTGGGGACATTTTTATTTATTGACCACTTGTGTGTGTGCCTTTTTGGACAGCTAAAAGAGTTATTTACTTTTTTTTTTCTTTTTTTCTGTAAATTCTGTTACTTCGTTTTTATGTTTCAAGAGGAATGATAACATAATTTCCGCATTTCTGTCATTATTTTTTGTTTGAGAGATATTGTGTTTTCCCTTAGGAATGGTGGTGATCAAATTTCAAGTCCAGAAGTCAGTTGGATTGTTATTAGAAGAGAAACAGGGGTGAGAAGGATATGAATTAAGACTGCCACCTTATTGGAACCCTCTGCTTTTGATTGAACCCTTTGGTTGTTTTTGGTACATGTAACCAGTCAACTTTCTAATTCTGTCACTGATCTGGTCCTTTTCCAATGCTTGTTTCAGCATCAATGCTGCAACTTGACCTATGGTTGCTCTACAGTGAAAACCATTGTAATTCAAGTTATAATAGCTGACAGTAGTTGGTGGTGTTCATTATACTTGCAAAGGATTGTGATTAGTTGGTGCCTTTCCATCTTTATTGCGACTGCGGTTACTTAAAACCTTTGGTTGGTAGCATTCAAGTGGGTGCATAATCACTGTGTCTCTCTTCTCTCTCTTTGCAAACAACTCCCAAGTTTCTGAGTTTCTTTCTAGAATCTCTTATGTTTAAAAGAGCATTTGACCTAAGTTATTGAGAATTGCCCTTTTCTTTTTACATGACACATTTGCTATCCATTTTTCTCACTTTGAAATATCAGCTTTGAGAAGTATTTTTGAGAAGATCGAGTTGGAAATTAGTGTTTATAGTCCATGGAGAGTTTATCGTGTGCTATGGATATGTGCTGCTTTTGGTAGCCATATTTCTTCAACCATTGGGCCTTACTAGCGTTTTGCTTTTGTCACTTTCTTCACTGCCAATCAGCTTTATCATCTAGGTCCAGTCAATTCTAGTCTGCACTGTTTCTTATTCTATGATTTTGCATTGCTAAGAATATAATCCAAAGATTCTCTGTGTTCTTCACAGTTCTGCTTTAATCTTTCTTCTCCTTCATACGTTTGCCTATAATCTTCAATATAGCTTCTCCTTATATAATCTAATTTTGGATGGCATTACAGTCATATTTGTTGTCGAATGGCATGCTCATGATACCTTATCTGCATTTTTAATGTTAATGCCCTGAATCTTGTCATGCCTACTCATATGTTTACATCTTGTTTGTTTTTCTTTTTTATAGCCATTCATTTATCTACCTTCCTCTATCTCTTGGTAAACTTGGTATATGAGTTCAGCGGAGGGTGTTAGAGATGATGAAGTAGCGTTTTCCAAAGTTATTTCTTATGTTTGCTATGCATTTTATCCAAACCTTCACCGCAAGTTTCCATTATAGATGGACCAACTAAAGCATTATTTTGTAGCATCTATTGATTCCGGAACCAATATCAAATTATCAAAAAAAAAAAAAAAAAACCCTGTTTTCGTTATAGTCCTATATCTATAACTATATGCATGAACTATCATTCATTGTTTTTTTAAGATTCTATCATGACTTATTTTTTTAAATTCTTCTAGAGAACCATGCACTTTGTCAAACCTCAGCTATTATCCTTTCTTTTTGTCCATCCATTTCTTAGTTTCTCTTCCATGTTTCAGCTAGTTCTCTTTTTCAAAGAATTTTAACATCTACATTTTTCTTAACCTGGTTGGAATTTTTGTTTCCCAACTCCTCAAGATTTTTCATCTTGTGACAATTTCATTCCTTAAACTTGGCCTGCAAGCCCATGTACATCAGATCGGCTTTCTTAGAACTAATTGGGAACCTATTAAGTTCTGGAACTTTCTATCAAATTAGTGCCAGAATTATTGTGAAGGCAACAATGGGCAAAAGATGATTCTGCCATAAAACCTGGAAGACTATCTGGCTGGCTGGTAATTTTACATTGTTGGTCATATGGTTCAAGCTTGTTCTAACAGAAGGAACCATGCACAATCCACAAATTATAGGTGAAATAGTTAAGACATGTTATTTAGAAAACCTTTTTTTTTCCCTGACTAATCTGGCCTTGAAATTGTGTCATCTGAATGGGGTCATTAATGAGCTCTTATTGCAATAATGTTTCCTTTTCTGCCACAAATTTTCTTATATCCACGAGCTTTTTCTGTTTATACCTTTTCTCCCAAGAAAGGACCTTGTTTCTTGTGCAAATATTGATTCAAGATGGCTAATATTTGGCCTTCTGACATATCTTGAATGGTGTTTTCTTCTACACAGTCGAATTTCATCAACAAATTGGTATCTTAGTGTATAATAGAGCCTTTAGGATTTTGTGTTATACAAACCCATTTAATTTATAGGATTAGAAAGAACATTCAGGAATTTTTATTAATTAATGACTTCATTAATGCCTACCTGGAGGCTTGAGTAAGTTTTTATTTTCAAAAACTACAAGCTTTCTTTCAAATTACTCTTCAGAAAGGAAAATTTTGCAGTTATCTTTGAAATATGAAGCACGCAGTTCATGTTTGTTTAATCATGTAATGAAATAAACGGCATATTGTCCACATCATGGGTGTTGTTATTATTGTTTTGGTTTCATGTATCTCTACAAGTTCTACCCTTGCAGTACATTTGTCCTAGCATGCATTTCTGCCTACCATAACATACAATGTATAAAAGTGATCCACAACATAATACGCTAGAGTGCAGTACTCAATATTCTGAATGCACTAATGTAGAAGGAATCATCTAAATTATGCAAAACATGGTATTATCTATTGAAGCTAACGTCTTACAGTGTGCAAAACATATGTTGGTAACTGGTTTATATCATATGATAAAGTATTTTGAATGAGTCATATTATACTAGCGTAAAAACTGGGATAAAATACAATGCTTTGAGTTGTGATAATCATATTATAAGATGTGTTATCATTTTTCAATTTGTTGGTTTGTTGGGCAGTGGATATATCATGTCTTCTACTTCATCAGGGGCATATTCCTGCTATCAGCATTGTTTGTGTGCTGTGCTCTCATGTGTTATTCATATTGTCCATTTTAGATTGTGCAATATGCTACTCATGTCTTGAATATGCTATTTTGGATAATATCATGTAGCACTATCAATTTATGCCGTACGAAAGTTTTGTTTTGAAATGATGTCTAAGATACTGGGTTCTTTTCATTAAAACAAGCTCCATGCTCGTCTTCAGGCCATATGTTGCTTTTGAATCATTTGCACAAATTTATTTTAATTAGTACGTATGTGGTCCTTTCAAAGGGGAAAAAATAGAGTGAGTTAGCCCGACTTGTTGGCAGGGCGGTATGTGAAGAGACATTTATACAGTTTAAAATCAGGGAAAAACTAAGGGTGTCTATCTTCCTACCCTGGCTGAGTGTATCTGAAATGCTCTTATTGTATTTTCGTTTTTGAATGAACCAAGCCAGTCTGGTTCTTGGCTAACTAAGCTTAACACAAAATGATCTTAGTTGATCTGATGTTGAACTGGGTTGTTCTATTGTAACTAGATTATGCATTACTTTGTATTTAATTCATATAATTTGTTAGCTTAAACATTATAAATTATTTATCGTTAACAAAAATTATAATCTACTTTTTTCTTGGAGCAGACGTATGATGGAATAACTTTAATATTAAAGTAGAAATCATGAGTCATATCTTCCATAAACTCTGCATGCTTCTGTTCTTGGAGACATTTGGTCACGCTATACTAAAATTTGTTTCATGGTTCAGATTTCCATTTGAAGTGAAGGCTTACAACACTGCCAATGCCGGTCCCAAGCCCGGATGAGAAAGGTGGAGTGTTAGACGCTCTGTTGACAGCATGTCTTAAAAAGGCTGGCACTTTTAACTGAAGGTAATCCATAATAAACTTGATGAATGCCATGTCGTGCGACAACCTATGCAAGGGGCCTGCAGAGTCTTGCCATTCTACTTGACAAGCTGTTGTGTCACATCTGACTAGTTATTTGTAAAGATTTTAACTCAAAAAAACAATGTGAGCTGCCAAAGTACGTAACTTCGGATAAAGAGACTTGTTTTGATGTTTTTTTTTTTTTTTGTTAGTTTTAAATTTTTGTGCAGAGTTGGGATCCTCTTTTGTCTTCACATTTCAGATCCATGCTTTCCAATTCTATCTCCACCAGTTAATTCATTTATGGAGAAATTCGATATGGGGTCTCTAGTAAACCCTATCAACGCCGTATCTCTGCTTCTTTTTATTGAAGCATGGTGGCAGGATGCATATTTCAGTAGTTTGCCTGCAATTAAACAAGTGGCAGTTGTAAGTAGTGTAATTGAAGTTTAGATATCCGAATTAGTTGTTTTGGATATCTGTAACTATAACCACATGCTACACTTCAACCGCAATTTGTCCAATTTCTATTACAAGTTTTTCAAACAATCAAAAGGGGTATCATCACCTCTCCAACCATTAAAATTTAATGTTATATAATTCTAATATATTAAATGTATTAATTAGAATAAGTATATTATAAGCTGTAAATTTATCATTATAATGACATATCATGGTTATGTTATTCAATTAATAGTAATATTACGATATTAATAATATAACAATTAAATAATAATATACTGATTTAATTATTGTTATTTTATCCTAATGCATTTTTGTGATCTATATAGTTATAATTATAACAATAATCTGAATATTATAATACAGAAAATTATAAATATATTTATGATTATAAAATAATCTAACTATTATAAAATTAAATTATTTTATGGTGATATAATTACTATAGCAATTGCTGTGGTAATAGTCCGATAATAATTTAATAATAATATCTTTATTATTATTTTAAAAATATAATAATTAATATACTACAATAAAAAAATAGTTAACTGCGTTCAGAGAGGTAATCTTAACAAATCATTATCATCTTTCTTTTGATATTATATAATCAAAGAATTTCAGTTGTATTAGCAGTTATTAATTACACATAATTAGATAGAAAAGTTTTTGCAATTGTAATTTCAGTCACATCATTTCTAATAACAGCTTGCGTTTGACTGGCAGCTAATTGAATTATAGGCAAATAAACAACTCTAATCTTGTAAACAATTGCAGTACATAACATATATTTTTTTTCTTGCGACAGCTTATCCGACTTGCCTACTTACTAGAGCCCACCTCTTCGCTATTTTTATTACAAGCAATTCTTTAAAATTGTGGATGTCAATCAGAGGCTTGGACATCATCCAATACCTGATCGGTGCTGTATTTGGCAACCTGGTAAGAAGCACGAGAACTTCGCATTGCTCTCTTTATATTGTAAGCACCTAGTTCTAGTAGTAATCAATCATAAGGTTTGCCAAATTTTTTTAGTTTGCTGTCCTTCGTTTCATGCTATGAAGCTGGAAATATTGACCACCGAATAAGGTAAGGAAAAGAGCGGTACATGATGGTTGCACTGACTTGTGACGCGGTATCTTCTCCGGTCTGTGTTCTGGATAGCATCAGAGGACAGGCTTGACGCATCTGGTCTCTGAATCAATCCTCCGGCCTCAGGCACATCTTGGTCTCTAAGTTAACCATTCGGCCGCACCTCTGCCTCATGAAAGAAGAGAAGGTACGGTAAGGGTTAGGGGGTGATAAAATTGAATATAATACGCAAACACAGTTCAAATTTAATGCCGAATAAGTGGGTTTGAATTGACTTTAAATGGATTCAAATCGTAAATGCATCAACATAATTATGGCATAAGATAATGATGTCGCTATCCATCAATCCGAAAGTGATCCATTTAATTAATGATATGTTAAGTACGTTATATTATATCGATTCATGTTAAGTCAATTGTGCTTATTCTTTTTTTAAAAAAGAATTATGTTTATTTTTGTTGAGTAAGTTGTGTTATATTAATTTAATATAATTTATTTATTAAACAATTTATACATATCGTATCATGTTATTTATGTAATAATTATATCATATTTATATTTAAATTTTTAATAATTAATTAATTATATCCATATCAATCCATGTTCTTTTATATCTTAGCTTAACACGAGCTGCGATTCCTAGCGAGGGTAGCCTATGTAGACCCAGCTGCCAATCATTATCTAAAATCGGTGCAATTCAGGACCAGTGATGGTAGCATCTAATTATACAACTTGATGCAAGACGATTATTCTTTACTTTTTGCCTCTTTTTAACTTTTGACTAATTTCAGAGAATGAAGATTGTTATAGAAAGCTAGGACTGAATCCCACTTCATTAAAGTTCGAAAGGATGCGGAGCTGGGAGGGCTCCATCCATATCTCGAATTGCTTGCAAACCTTATCTGAAGAAAAAAAGAATAAGAGGGTAAGAAAAGGTGATGGCGGTTCAGTATAAAGATTTTTCTGGAATCAAACCAGGTGAATGAAGCCTGAATTGGGAACTCCAGTGGCTTTTCCGCTGTATTTATGAAAACAAAATTAAAAAGAAAAAGTAGTTGGATGACTGCCTGCCATTTTGCACGGAATTGATCGAAGTTATTCTATTTGAATTTAACGCAGGTTGTCAGTAGCTTAGGTGGATGGTCCACATCACAAAATAAGATTGAGGACATATGTAGATAATTCTGTTGGATTCGTAGGATTAGGATAGAAATTTAATATTAATTATATTGAGCTCTGTCCATGTCAACCGGACCTCTCTCTTCTTGGGGGAAATAAAAAGACATCCGCAAATTCTCTTTCCATATTATTCAAGCCTCCGATGTCTCTCTTGGTCTCTCTCCCTCCCTGCCCTTTTCTATTTGATCTCCTATTTGACCGAAGTTGCTTGCATAACAATGATCTAAGTCAGGGTCAATCAAGGGTCTTGTTAGCTTAAGAATAAGAATAAGCAAGGGCCTTATATATCAAGCTTAAATCATTAGATATAACTTCAATGAATTAAGAATAAGTTATATGAGTGGTGGGGCTTTTTTTTTCATAGAGGAAAATGGAGAAGTGAAGCAATTCGTCATTAATTTATTAAAATTTTAAAAATACAAAATGAATAGGAGATAAGAGGGGGAGAAGAAAGGGAGAGACACGGATGGAGAAAATTTGATAAGGAGGAATAATAAGGAAGAGAAGGGTGAAGCCTTTCTGTATTTTTAATATTTGAAGTTAATCTTTCGAGACTCCTTAAAGTAATAAAGATAAACACTGGGCTTTGAATAGCACTAAAAAAAAAGAAAAATTCTAACATTTTTTTTAATTCTATATTTGTTGGTAGACGATTCCAACCAATTTATTTTAAGCCTTGTCTATTTCAATATTTTTTTTTCTTTAAATCTATCATAAATGGATGAATTTCGAAAGTCATAAGTTAAGATTTAAAGAAACCTTAATTGGAAGCCAGATCCTTTTAAAGAAAGAGCATTTTGGGAATAAATGATCGACTGTTTCCATGTTAGCTCCATACGATGGGCATCATTACTCACAGACTAGCCTTTTTTAGCCCATATGTCACCAATGTAAAGTTTATTTCTAAAAATAAACTATAAGGATACGTTGTACTTTATAGGGATAGCCGTCTTCTATATTTTTTTATGGTAAAGCCAGATTAGTCCCTTACTATTAAGAAATCTATAGAATAAATTAATAAAAAAGATTTTATTACTTGAGAGTTTTCAAATAAGGTGTTAGCAATTCTGAAAGGTTTAACGGATTCAAGCATCGAGTGGTGAGGCTTGTGCCATGATAGGCATGCCTCAGTCTCCTTCAAACTTGTATGCTTCTAGGATTGAGCATTTTTCCTTGGGTTAGCAGGACTCGCTAACAATAATTTCGAAGTTTGTAATATTGTGGAGTTTGCTTAACTCTTTATATAATTTCGTAATGTTTCTCATCAATAATTTACAGGTGTGTCGAAGTTGACAATAAATCTGGTGGATCTTCTGCTGGATGATAATTACTTTTGCAAATATCGTGGAAGGAGCAAAGCCTGTTACATATACCGCTTGGTTCAAGTTATATAGATTCGTCTGTGGTAGAGGAAATCCTTTCTTGCGATAAAGCAGGGGTTTGTCGCAGGCCACCCCACGCCCAAACGCATCACCTAGCCAATAACACTTTCATTTTGAGCAGTTTCTGATGTGGCCGAATACGCGGGAAGATTACAGCTATCTGCCAGCTTGTTGCAGCAAAGCATTATGATGGATGCGATCGAATGTTTCACCAAGTTTTCACCAGCTTGTTGCAGCAAAGCATTAAGATGGATGCGATCGGATGCTTCACCAATGCTGCCAAATTTTCTTACACAACATGTAACACCCCAAGTTCACAAATTCTTTTCTTATAATACAACGTTCTGATTGCTAGTCAGAATTTATTAACGATCCACTCTACTACATATTTCGCTCATCTGTTTCATGGGCAGCTCTTTTCTTATACCCATCAACTTCCGCACGTTTGAATCAATTCTAATACTATTTGTAACACCCCAAACCCATCTGCTGATCCAATTAACTCGATTAGCAGATCAAAACTATATAATCCAAAAATTTAAATAAAAATTATTGAATAATAAGTGAATTTAAGTTAAAAGCACATAATATATATTTTTATTTAATATAAAATTATTTTTAAATATTATAGAATATCTTGAAAGCACAAGCATCAGCTGGCTGAAGGAACAGTGGTGTGCATCCAGGTGACAGAGTGATCGTGGCTGGTTGCCGTGCATTCAGATAATTGTGTGGTTGTGAATCCATGTGATGCACCCTGCCGAACAAATTTGACAAGGTGAAATGTGCAACCAGCTACGTTCCAACTGTTGGAGTGTGGTCAAGTGATTTCAAGGTGGGGGTAGCCCAACACACACGCGCGCGCATATATATATATATATATATATTAAAGTTATTATGATTTAGAACGTAAAATCCTCTTTCTTTGATGCAGAGGTTAATCTTATTAGCTGGAGCAAAATAGGCTAGGGTGGCAAGAACCTCAAAGTTGGCACCCTGTCTCATTTTCGGGGTGATTTCTTCGACGCCCGAGCTCCCATGCTGCCGGTTTTGCATGGTATGTTCTGAATATATTGATGCTGAGATGTAAGAGGCCAGATTTTACTAGTCGAGCGTTTTGTTTTGTGGGCAGTCTACATGGCCCCTGTCATGTTCTGAGTTGCTTGGATGCGACCTCCATCCAATTGATGAAGCGTTCGAGCACATATTCAGAAAGTGATTTCAAATTAAAATGCTACAGCACACATCACTTGTTTCGTAACGATTTTTATGCACCTACTTTGCATTATTAACTCAAAATTTGGCTTATGGCATAAAGCAAATATATTTTTTGGGTTAAGAAAATTGGAGTTCTGTGGTAATGGCATCATAACTGATGTGGTCGATAATAACTGAATAATATTTCAATAAATGAACTTCAAAAAGAAATTAAAGCTTTTATGTCTTGACATTGATAGGTAGTAGTTTCAATCCGTGCAAATTAAATGGCAATAATGACTGCATATAAGCAAAATCTACAGACACTCGGTGCCAATGATGCCTTTCCCCACATAGTTTGTGGATTGTGGATGAGTTGAACATATGAACTGCGTGATGCGCACGGCATGTTGACATCTTCTCCCTCACATACATTTAAGCTTGGTAAAAGTTACATCACAATTGATAAAGGACCCATACATAATGACCCATAACAAAACTCTTGAATGGAACCTTAGATCCTTTGAAATTATAATTTTTTAACACATTCTTATGGTATGAAAATATTGATACTATATTTAAATTATGCAAATCATTATAAGTTATATAAATTGATAAAATCAAAGAGGACAAATGAGCCAAGAAATGAGACAACATGGACTCTATATATTTCTACTCATTTTGCTCCTGCCAAATGACAATTAATCTAACTTGACCAGAAGGAATGTGAGAAGAAGAAGCAGGGAGTCATCCATTTCAATATCATCATCCAGATAAGGTAGAATACGAGTTGGCGTAGCAAAGCAAGCAGCAGCAACTCCCTAATGCCAGCTCTAGTTGGCGAGTGAACATTAATTAAACATAAATTGGAAGGATCCCCAACGACACGGTTAGATTTCTATTAAGATAGCAATAGAATCGGAGGATGAGGGACATCGCTTTCATGTTGTCCAAGGAGAAGCATGTCTCCCTCCTTAATCCATTCTCGATGAAACCGATGCTACCAAAGAAGAGACCATCCGGAATGACTCTTAATGAATTAATTCGGTTTAATTAAATCGGCTTAATTTGATTGTAAGCTCGTTAGTTTAAAATTAAACCAATCGGATTAAGCTAATTAAACTATTATTTTTAATCAAAACAAACTTGGTTAGTGTTAGGAATTAGTTTGATTTCATCATAATGTTAGCTTCATTATACCAACTCTTTCATTCGATCTTTAGTAATTTTAGAATTTTTCACTAACTAATTAACAAATTCTCTAACTAACAAACTCCCTAACTAATTAACAAACTTGAAACCCTCTTTTCCTCTGCCTATAAATATTTGGGAGCACTTTTGTTTTTATCAATTAAATCACCAGAAGCTGAACGGTGAACCAGCCCTCTTTCCTTCTTCTTTCGTTCTTCTCCACCTTTCTTCCTCTCCTTCGCTGATTCTTGGAGTTTAGCCGAATCTAGTTGGATATGCCGGACCTCGGGATAGCACCGGCGACAAGGGCAGCGGTTTGGATTCTAAACGTGTATAAATCCCCTGTTTCCCTTTAATCCTCATTAATTTATTTGATAGTTTGGCTGTTTAAACCAATTGGAGCGAGGGAAAGATTCATTGAAGGTTATAGAATTTTGAGTGTTGTTGACATCATCGGCATAGATTGCCAGCTGTCAAGTGAGTCCGAGATCCTCTGTTCATTTTTTTAATCTGCTCGAGAGATAAATGGCTAAATAAAGCAATGGGAACCTATTAGAAGTCAGAGGTTAGGTAGCATGGTGTCACCGGTGACCTGCGTCGCTATCATCAATCAGTTGCAAAATCTCCTTCATTCTTCGTTGTCTGGGTAAGGTCTCAGATAACGGATCTGGATAACAAATTTGGGGATATAGAAGAGGGTGAAGTCAGATATTGCCACTGTTAAGTTGTTATTGGGAAGAGAAGGTTAAAACTGGTCAGATCAGTAGCAAACATCTTTGGGTGGAAATCAGCGATGGCTAACCCTAAGTGGGATAGGGCAATTCGTTGGTGTCATGGAGGATGAAGGTTGGATAAGGGTGTCAGGTGGATGGAAGAAGAAGACAAGTGTCTTCTTTGATATAAGGTAAATGGGTTAGGTTATTTAATTTGGGCCAACTAAAAATCAATGAGTTCATGAAATTCATGAGAATTTAAATGGCTAAATGAATAAGTTAAGTTTAATATAGTAGATCCAATTGAATTTAAAATCAATCTCACTGGTCCAAAATTTCAAACTAATCTATTTATCTTGGTTTAATTGATTTGAATTGGTTAATATGGAATAGGCTGAATAAAATGTGATGAATTCAAACCTATATGAATTAGACTAAACCAAAGAATTTATATTTTATTTTAATGGATATCAGCCTATTTATGTAGGATCTTATAGCATTGTAGACTGACACTTGTTAGGTTTAAGTATATCATACCCATGATTATAAGACTTAATCCATTTAAAAATAGTAAATTAAATCAATTCTCCAGCCCAAATCTTGTGAATTAGAACCCAAAATATTTTCTCCCAAGAATTAAATTAGTTGTTGAAATTAATAACTAGAATGTTAATTATGTTGGATTAAAAATGGGTTTAGGTAGATTAGAATTGAGAAAACCTAATTAAGCTCTATTTAAGGTTACTTATAACCGTGCTAATTCTTTAATAACCTAATTAATTTTCTAGTGACCCAACTAAATTAAGGTAGGCCCAATTGCTAGTTAGAAATGTAAATTAGATAATGGTTAATTCCATTTGAGTTGTATACTATAAGGTGATTAAGCATAGGTTGGTAAGGGATAATTTGGTAATTAGCTAGTTTAGTAATTTTTGTAAAAAATTAATTAAATAAATTATCAAATGACCTAAGTCATAAATGGTCTAGTTAAGCATAGTTAAGAAGGGTAAATTGGTAATTTTTTAAAATGAGTGTTGGAGGGGCATAATGATAATTTTCTTAAATTATGAATTTTAATGGAATAATCAATTATTTATGTTAATTATAGGTGATCAGTGATTTGATCTGATTGAGAAGATTATTGGGATTAGCAATTCAAAGTAAGAGTTCTACACCTGTTTCATATTTTGCATGCATGCATTATAATTTTATTATTAGATTTTTTAGTATGTTTTAATTATGCACGATATTTTATTTGTGGAGTTGTTATGTATATTAAGGTATGTTATTTTAGATATGATATGGTTTGACTTTGTTGGATATAAGTTGTAATGTGGGCATATGAACTAGTCATTGAGATGCGTATTTGATATTTACTATGATACGTGGTACTAGTTCTGATAGTATTGGTATGATTCCTTACTGGCCTAAATCAACGGTACCGAAAAAGGGCTTAAGAATTATGAGAGGCCAGTATAGAACTAGTCATAGTCTGTGAATATGATGTGGCTGAGTTTGATACACTAGGCACTAGTATGTGAATCAACCTAACATACGTATATCGCCAGGTTAAGTTATTAGATATAAACTACTGGTATGAAGTTTGTCAGTATATATCTTTAATACTTAGTCAAATGCTAAGGATGGTTGAGATTGTGAATCCGATGTTTACTATTAATACATAATACTAGTTAAGGCAATATTTGTGTGATTCTGTACGGACTTAAATTAGCGGTACTGAAAAAGGGCATGAGGACCGCAAGAGGCCGGTATAGAATCAATCATGGTCTGTGGATATGACGTGACTGAGTTTAATACGTTGAGCACTAATATGAGAACCAACCTGTGCTATATCAGTTGATGATTAGTGATAGTATTATGAGATCCATGAATTTAGTTTTTGCTGATATTATTTTAATTATGGTTATATTGTTTATATTGAGGTTTAAAAGGCCTTGCGTGCTTTTAAGGTTCACTTTAAGAGTATGCTACCATGTTGGGATGTTTCTAAACCAGACTACGGATCGAGGGTCGTAACAGATTCCATCAAAGGGCTGAGTTGGATAGGACCAAGGTGTGTGTGTATGTTTTTCAAGTCTCGAGGAGAAGAAAAAGCCATGGTTATGATGGTGATGAAATTTATAAGCAAAATGTTTGTAGGATAAGAAAGATATCCTAGTCATTTAGAAGGCAGAAAAATGTTCTTATTGCCATTGTTGAGATAGGATAGAGATGTAAGGTATTGTATTGTTTCTTAGAAAATTAAACTGACTTAATAACAAAACTTTAATGTAAGTCCCATATAATAGTCATGTGACTCTTAAAATTTACTAAAATTTTAAATATACCCTTCTCCATTCATGTGCTGCACTCTATTTACACCAATTTCTCTACTTGCTTCCTCACTATCGCCTCTTTTTTCGCGACCAATGTCCTCTAAATTATGCTCTTTAATATTTACATAACCTTCTTCATTCACGCTCGCCATGCACATGGTGGTAAAATATCAAAGAGTATGAGAAGATTGGCAAGATGCCCGACCTAGTGGCCACCGAGCACTGAATTCCATATCATGCTGGGGCTCATTAAGGATAACCTGAAGGAGAATCCAAAGATGTATTCTAAGATAAAGGAATGGCTTGTCGATGACTACAAAGAGATAACAATTTGTGTCAAGGGGAAGAGGTTGGAATTGAAGGAGAGGAAGGCGGGAGTAGGTGATGAGGCAAAGCTTAAGCTTTAATGGATGCTAGTCTTAGTAGGGTTTCGTAACACCTCAAGTTTGTTTACTATTTTAATTAATCTATTAGCAGGTCAAAATCATACGATACAAAAACTCAAGTGAAAGTTAATTGGTAGTAGGTGAACTTGAGTTATAAGCATTTCAAACTTTTATTTCTCATCCGATGTATGACTATTTTTTAGGATATTATAATCTTCCCCCTTTATAATGGGACATCTTTATTACACATCACAGGCTCATCAAAATCTATATCAAGTCGGATCGTTGGTATTGCAGGAATAGCTTAATGCTATGACGACACTCTACCACCATCTATGGGTAGCCATTTTCTTATGCCTACCAACTTCTGCAGACTCAGATAAACTCTGATACCATTTATAATGCTTCCAGTGCACTTACTGGTCCAATTAACCCATTAGCGAGCCGAAACCATATGATTCAAAAACTCAAGTAAAAGTTAATTGGTAACAAATGAACTTGAGTTATAAGCATTTTAAACTTTTCTTTTTTATTCGATACAAAATTATTTTTTGAAATATTACAGATCGAGAATATTGTAAACCATGAGCTGCTCATGTTCGATTTGGTAGATCCAATACTCAAATGCCTCATCATGTTCGATTTGGTAGATCCAATACTCAAATGCCTCAAATATCATAAAGGATGAGGTAGATTTCTTGGAGATGCTAGAGAGCTTCCTTTAGCCAGCATAGGGTGAAAAGTTTAGTCGAAACAACAAAGGTGAGCATGAGAAGATGGATGTAGGCACGGTGGAAGCAGGTGGTATCACCCCTAACGTTGGGGAGATGAGATGAGCCCATACGGTGAAAGAAGGGTGACCACTTGGCTGGCCAGATGATTGTTCGGGATCAATGGAGAATTGCCTTGAAGGAAGATGGGACTAGAAGATTGGAATAAAGTGGTACGATTAGAAAAGGTTAAAGACTTTGTAAAAAGGTTAGGGTGGGTGGAATATTCTCGTCCCCTAGGATTGGTGCACTAATGATGTTAGGTGGCAGATAGGTCGCAGAATCACACTGAATCGATTTGCTAAATGATCCAATTAATTTTCTTCGTTCAAAAAGGAGAATAAAACGTTTCCCTCCCATCTGGTGCCGTGGTATCATGGTACCATCCTGCGGTACTGACCGAGATTCTATTCCCCGGAGGATGCGCATTTTGGTCCGTTCCTCCCAATTTTTCCAATTTCTGGTGGTTCGTTGGCCCATCACTGGTGGTGACGCGATCTTTACCTTCCATCTTTTCTTTTTAATTTTTTTTTTTAAAAAAAAATTTGATAGCTGAGCGAGATCATTCCGATCAACCTGCCTTCCGACAAATCACAGCTAAGCAAATACGATGCAAAGAGATTTCAAGCGGTGATCGTATCACCGACCCGTGAGGTCATCATCCCTCGTCAGCCGCTAGGGTGCGGCAACCCAATTTATTTTTTAAAATTTTATTTCAATTATTCGTCGCTTTCCATGCACAGTATCATCGAAAGTGAGGGAGCCGTTGATCCGACGGCCGCATCGAATTGACGGCCAGGCGCGGCTTCGAGGAACCCTCGCTGATTTGAGTCATATCGGACGGCTCCGCCGCCTGGAATTTCTTCCGCAACCGCAAAATTGTCGAGGAAGTCCGATGACCGAAAGATTTTTGTGGTACGCTCCGTCTTTGGTTACCATATCTGTGGCGGCCGTTGCTTGCACGACATGGCCATTGGAACAGCACTGTTAATTGTATTATTTTTTTCCTGTTTATTTATACAAAGATGCTGTCATATTTATTCTATCTTTACGTAAGTCTCAAAAGTTTTTATGCTATTTCATTGGATGTTAATTTCCATCTTAATGAGATGTAACAGCACTTACAATTTCGTAACCAAATGATAGAAAAATAGGTTTTCTGAATTTCAGTAGTTGTTAGATATTAATATAAATAATTGAAACTTTTGATCATAGTTAATGAAATTTAAACCCATTTAAATATAAATCCTAGTTTTAAATAATGTAATCTGCATACTTAAACGGATAAAGTTTAAATTTTTATCCTACCCATCTTTCTTCTCTTAAAATTAGGTTGGGCAAAGGGATGCTTCTCAATGCATTTGATTCGATAATTTAAATTTAAGAGACACAACTTTTGATATTTAAATAAATCAAAATGAATGGATGCATCCAATAGAATGCCTAAAAATTCATTTACGTCCATCCCTTTACATTTATAAATAAAAAATTATATCATCATTTTCCTCTATTCAAAAATAATCCAATGCAATTGAGAGTCATTAATCATTTAAAATTTAGCCAACTTAAATACATCATTTGAGTATTTAAGAATAGAGAATTTAGTTTAGGTAAAGAAAAAATTTTATTTTACTAATTTTATTTATTTAAGTATTTTACTGATTTGGATCCATTCTAATTCTTCTTCATTATAATACACTTCAAAAAAGACACAACAATTTGTTGTATATTGGGTGTAGAGTGTACTCTTTGAGCATTTAAAAATAGAGAATTGAATCCATATATAAAAAAAAAAAAATTGTTTAATTATTTTGCTTATTGTATTCGTATCTAGATTTAATTTGTTTGGATTCGTTTTGATTCATTGAAGTACATCTTAAGAAAAACACGCAGCAGATCATTGTATGTTCGGAGTAAACAACCATCGATGGTTGAGCTGAAATGGTATGATAAGCTGATTTTTGAAACGGTGCTCAAGGAACTCAACTAATTTATTACCATAGCCATATTTGTTACTGATAATTGAAGTTATAAAAAATCTACTCTAACAACCACCTCTTGATCTCCTTATGATTTATGTCAATTTAGTACTGTCACAGAGGATGGTTTGTTTTGACCGCACATGAATTTTCTGATGAAATCTGGTAGATCACTGCAAATCCAAGCAACATTTCTTTGACATGCCAGAACGCAATTCGATACGATTGTCAAATGAGAATTTTATGTCCCTTGAAATACAAAATACGTTGCTCTATTTAACTTCTGAGAGTCACAGACCTACAAATAACCAATGCTAAAAACCAATAAACAAGCACTTGCCACAGAACTCGCTAGTGCTAAAAATCAATAAACAAGCAATTGCCACAGGAACTCACTGGCTCTACGCTATTTCCATCCAAATGTTACCATTTCCATTTTGAACCCAACAATTCTACCGGCAAGCAGCACCTTGGCCTGTCGCCTTTCACCGAAGGTAGCTCAACAACCCCCTCCATGCTGATTAATACCCGAATGCGACCCGAGTTTTCACCACTAACAACGTTATAGAATTTACGGGGCCCAGGATTCCATTGACACTGTGCCCATTCATAGCAAACAAAGAAATAACCAAACAAGCATGATTTAAATCACTGGACAAATATTCATAAAATGCACAAATTTTTCATTGACGACGGTTTCAGGAAAAGAGAAACCACTCTTCTGACCAACGAAGTAAAAATAATTGATTGAAAATAAATAAAAGGATAGAAAAGTTCGCCTCCACCCTCCACGGGGAGCCATGTACACTAACAGAAGAAAACAAAAACTGCGCCGCCGGCGAGGCGAGTCACGACTCGGCAGGCTCGGCGAGCAGCTCCCGTAGCGCCCGGGCTGACTCAGACCGATCCCGGCCGGCGACGAAGGGGTGGCCGAGGAGCTCCCCCACCGACCACCGCTTCCCGGACTCCTTCTGGAGGCAGCATCCGATGAACCCCCGGAACTCCTCCGACGCATCCCCCTCCGCCGGCGGCGCCGGCGGCTCCCCGAAGCAGATCGCGCACATCAGCGCTGCCCAGTCCGGCCGCTGCCCGGCCGGCAGCAGCGGGAAGTGACCCAGATAAAGCTCTAGCACCGCCAATCCCAAACTCCACACATCCGCCGCGTAGGGGTCGTAGTCGCCCCCGTACGACTCCGGATCGAACCGCTCCGGGCTCATATACGCGCACGTCCCCACGTAGGACGCGCACGGGTCCAGTGACCGCCGGAGGATCTTGCTCACACCGAAGTCGGCGATCTTGATCTCGCCGGAGCGGTTGACGAGGAGGTTGGAGGGCTTGAGGTCGCGGTGGACGATCTGATGCGAGTGGAGGTAGGCAAGGCCGATGAGGGCCTGGCAAGCGATCTCGGCGAGGGCGGGCTCCGGGAAGGGGCGGTTCCCACGGCGGCGGAGGAGGGAGTCGAGGGAGCCGGCGTCCATGTGCTCGAGGAGGACGGCGACGTCGCCCGAGGGGGTGGGGACGACCCCGTGGCAGCGGACGACGGAGGGGGAGTCGGTGCGGCGGAGGATATCGACCTCCCGGGACACCTGGCGGCGGAGTGAGGCGTCCGTGTCGGTGTTGACGACCTTCAGGGCGTACATCGCCGCCGTGCGGCGGTGGCGGACCTTGTAGACGGTGCCGCCGTTGCCATGGCCCAGCACCTGGAGCTTCTCGAAGTCGGAGAGGCGGTGCTCGGCGGAGGAGAGGGAGGAGGAGGAGGGGGAGGCGGGGGCACCCCCGGGTGGAGGGGGCAAAGGGAAGCGGAGGCGGCAGTCGCCGGCGGCGGCGGAGGAGTCCGAGAGAGGGAGCTCGACGGTTAGGTTAAGCCTTCGTTGTCGAACAACAGCCATAAAGTTTCGGCTTAGGATGAGGGTTTGGATTCGATTTGGGGGGATATGGGATGTATGAAGGGCGCATTTAATGGTGGTGGGCTTTAGAGCAGAGCGGATAAGTGCAGTTATGGTCACCACCGATGAGAATAAGCAAGAAGGCTGATGAACTTTCTTCGCTTCTATTGTAATGACGTGGTGGGAAGATCGGGGAGGTGAGCCGGGTGAAGCGGTGAGGGGAATAGCGGACGGAAGGTAGAAACGTGGTGGGGTTGGGATGAAGACGGCGATAGGAAGCAAGGGGGAAAGAGAGGTACGGGCTAAAAGAGAGTGTTGTAACGAGACCGCGAAGGAACCGCGAAGTTTGACTCGATGAGTGAGTCTTTATCGTGGTGGATGGGTGTGGTGGTCACCTTCGCTTGGGTGGTGAAACTTGGGCTTTTCTGGGTGGATGATTTTAAGGATTAGATTTAGGAGCGTCGCTGGCCTAATGATTATATGGAAGTTTAATATTATTACCATGGACTTTACCGAGTTTTTTTTAATTTATAAATATTATATCCTTAAAAAATATATATTATGTGGACAAGATAATACATAGATATTTGTGGATAAGTCAAACGACTCAAGTGCCCCCATAATAAAATTAGGAAACTCCTTTCATTTCATTCGCTCATGGAATGGATTGATCGGCAACCTCATTATTTTCCTTTAAGAAAATCAGGAGAACCATTTTTATTTTTAATTTATTTTTTATAACTATTTTTTTATTTCTTTTTTGATTTACTTTTGTCAACCTCAATGAATAATGACCTCACTTGATTAGAAGAGAAAAATCTTCTATTTTATAATGATCAACTTAATTTATTTAATTAGATGTTGTGATCAATATAGTTATTTTATAATGATCAACTTAATTTATTTAATTAGATGTTGTGATCAATATAGCGTTGCTTTAACTTTATCTGAAATAAAAATCAATAAATTTAAGCTGAAATGGCCCTCATAAAAATAATATATATAATTAAAATTTGTATGTATACATAATATCTTCTAAAAGGAGAAAATAATAGAAAAATAGCAAACATCGAAAAGGAAGAGCATAAATGAGTGTTTACATGGAATAGAGAAAGCATGAAATCTTGATTTTTTATCATATATAATAGAATAAAAATATCATATATAATAATTAATTTTATCTAATTTTTATAAATATAAAAATTAAAATATAGGAGAAAAAAAAGAGGTTTTTATAACTACTTTAAAGTTTGCAAAAAAAAATACAAATAAATTTTATTATAAATTATCATGCTTCATTACATCTAGCATAAATCATGCACAAAAATCACATTTGTAGGTATTAAAACTTAAACACTATGTATAAAATATACTGCATTTTGTAGCATTTTTTTCAACTAAAGAGATTTTGAGAAAAAAAAAAGTATAAATAATTATATTATCTCATCTATCAATACGTTTATATTTTTTAAAAATATTTTGGAGACACAAGGGTTGGAGTAGCAGCTACATAATAATAAATTAGTATAGAAATAACAAGAGGAGAATTAGTTGGCCAACTTATTAAAGATGCGATAATAATTGGTAGGGTCCACTCCTTCACTCCGGAACAAGGTTCCATCCCTGACATCATGTACCTATCGCAATCCCAAGTCCATATAAATTTAGCTACTGAGCACGTGCTAAAGCTGGAGCGATGAAAAAAAAAAAAAAAAAAAAAGGAAGAAGAAGCGCTTGACTTGGAGAAGGCACCAAAAACTTACGTAGCCCATCACGCAAGAAGCACATTTTTCATTTGGTGCACGTGCGTGTGCACCTCATCGAGTCGACCCGGCAGCGGTCACCGAATAGAGAACGATAAACGATGCCGCTCCGAAACAAAGCGATTGGAGGACGTGCGGAAAAATAGCACGAGGAGGGGTGCACTCTTCCACCACCGCTGCTTCCGCCGTACTTCCTCGGCGACTCACGTGCTTGTTAGCTCCGGCTGCTGTGATATGCTCACCATCCGGTCACCCTCACCTCTGCCTCCATCTTTCAAAACAATTACTTGAGATTTTTCGTTTTTCAAGAAAAAAAAAAAAAAAAAGCATACGATTTCATAAATACAAATAATTTTAATCTGTATAATGGAAAAAAAGTATTTTATTTGACTTTTGTATCGATTATCTAAAAAAATTAATATTTTGACTGGGAAAAATAATTTCAATATTAAAAAATTCTAGCTGCGTTACCCTATTTTTCTTATTGTTCATCACCTTTTATTTAAATAATTAAAATGATTTTTATATTATTAGAGAATAACAATGGTAAAGAAAATTAATATATTATTTCTAACTAAAATTAGTTTACAATTGAATTGATCGTATTAAAACTATCATTTTTGTACTATCAAAAGAAATATGGTCTTTGATTTTGGTGGCTCATTTCCCTCTTAAGTGTGGGAGGTCAGCTCACATGCGGTGCTCTGACTGGAGTCTAGCGTCTTGAAGCATGGCATGGACCTTTCAAGTGGCTGGGATCCATCACGGAAGGATCAAGATTTGTCGGATAAGAAAAATATGAGACTTGACTTTTTATACTTATTTATTCTTTACGACAGGCGATGGTATCAGGAAGCAATTGGTTTGGGGCTAAAAGAGATAAAAAAAAATACTCTTATAATCTTTCGTCTCCTTCCGATGACGTTTGATTTTTTTTTTTTTCTAATTTTTTAAGCATGTTTGGTATGATCAGACAGCTTCTCTCTCTTTACCCCTCAAATTATTAACATAATAAAAAATAATAAAAATATTAAAACTAATAAAATATTAAATAATTACATCACTTTCCTTCATCTTACCATTTTTACATTAATAATATTTTTATCCCTACATTAATTTTATTTCAAACACATTTAATAATTATCTTTATAATATTCAACCTTTATTTACAATCACAATTAAACATAATTAATAAAAAAATTTATATTTTTTAATTTACAGAAAAAATATTATTCTTATAATTTTTCATCCACATTCTAAGTAAAATGGGCATGCTAGCTACATTAGGGAATGATTTTTTTTAAAAAAAAGGTTGATAATAGACTATTTATTATAATTATTTATAGCAAGATAGATCGTTATGATCTTACATCAAAGACAATGGGTGTTGTTAAATAAATGTACTTAGGCCATGTTTGGATCGTCGTATAGATTGGATTTATAATCCAATCCAATATTTAGAAGAAAAATATAAATTGAAGTAGGTTTTTATTATTCTATCGATTTTTCATACCTAAAAGTAGTGGATTGGCAAATCAAACCCTTCCTTAGGTTTTAAAAGCCTGTAAAATTAATTTGGCAATCCAATCCCACAACAACTTAAGCAACGATCCAAACGTACCTCTATTAGAGTTATGGGGCCTTGTGTGGAGATTATTGATCTTAGAGATTTATCATAATGGGATTGGACGCTATTACAAGGTCATGGTTAAACATAATTTTTTTAAAAATTATCTGTCTTGTTCATAGTCATATATTTCAGTATATTCTAGAGTAAATAAAGCTTCATTTTTTAATGACATATTTATTAAATCTAGTCTCCTAGTGGTGGCATGAAAGGTGTGGGATCAATCTCCACTTGTTGTAGGCTTTAATGATGCTAGAGGAGGGGTGTCGCCGCATACTATGATAATTACGGATGCTTCTTCTTGGCGATAACCATCAATGGATGAGATTTTTTTGATAGAAAGCTCAACTTATGAGATTTCTACTCCATATAAAGTAACTAACTAGTAATGATCAAGAATCAAGAATATTAAGCTTCCACAACAATTGCATAGAAACATATATGAGAGAATTCGAGGTTTTCTTCAGAAAAACCCTCTGGCGATCAACTCATCTCTCCTATTCAAGAAAAAATATAGCTGAATTTGAAGAAGCAATATTAATGAAGAAAGAGATGATGTGTCTTACATATGTCTTGAATAAAGCTTTTTCCTTTATTTATAAGTGTTTAAATGGGTTTATCCCACTAACTAAGGGTTAAGGTTCTTAATGATGAACTGCTTAAGATTGTTGATTTAATATTAATGGGTTAAATCAATTTTTATAGTGGAAAAGATGATTATGAGATAATTTCAATAAATTTACTTTAATCAATCAGATTTTAACGCAAAGATTTCGATTTAATCACCATTGATAGTTGTTGCCAACTTATTCTGCCTTGTATTATTATCTTATGCTTCTGATAATTTTATGTTCATCAATAATAATAGAGGTACCAACTAGAATAATATATACCACTAGTTAGAATAATATCTTGGTAGGATGAAAAAAAACATTGTAATTCTAAAAGCCTTTACTCTTCATTTCTTTGGACATGGAGAGAGAGAGAGAGAGAATTAAATGCTAGGGCTAAAGTTCATGTTGTTGATGTGCTTAGGGACCTAATACTTTGCCTTTGTTGTTTTGTTTTCGATTTTGATAAATTCAAATTTAGATTGTACCTTTTATCTAGTATAAGTATTTAGTTTTATTTATTACCATACCTTAGGACCACTCTCTATGTATCTTAAGCGAATCAAATAACATTCCCGGCTCAAAAAAAAAACCTAATATCTCTAATTTATTTTCACCCCATGATATTCTCACATACACCTAAAGAAGAAGAGAGTTTGAAGATACATTAAAGATTGCCTAAGAGTATGGTATAGGGATGGTAATAGAGCGGAATGAGGCCAGAAACCTTTATCCTCATTTTATTTTTGTTAAAAAAAAAATCTTTATTCATGTTTCATTCGTGTAGATGTAGATTTATTTCATTTTCATTCCCACTCCACATGGAATGACAAATCCCTGCTTTGTTCATCCTATAATAATATATATAAATTTTTCGATAAAATTATAAGTATAATTTTATAGATATAAAAATAATTTTTATTCATACCTTTACTTTAATAAAAAAATTAAAAAAAAAATCATCATGAATAAAGTGATGCAAGAGATAGATTCCCGTTGTATAGGTTGTAATTACCGTAGCTCTTGCAGCAGTTACATGGGCTTAGCAGGAAAAGGAAGGCCGTCGTCTCTTTCTGCTCGTCGTCTCTTTCTGCTCCCTTCTCTCCATCACGCAAAGTTGGTGCAAAAAGAGCCCCCACCTATAAAAGTAGGGCAATGGGCTGCGCGTTGGCTTGTCCATGTCCAAAGCCGAAGCGACGCTTATTCGGGCACATTCATGCATGTTATGCCCCCCCCGCCCCCCTCTTTTGTCCCATCCATCCCTCTCCTTCCACGTTTATAACATGAGGAGATGTTTTAGCTGCAATAATTGATGAAAGGGGGTCGTTAGCCTTCTGGAATCCGGCGTTTCATGGAGGCATAAAGACGCCCCTCCTGGTCCCTAAGCCTAAAACCGGCATGCCGTTGTTCTTGGTCCAACCACGATCCATTTGGGTTCGTCGTTTAGGTTAGGCCCAAGTTTACGGAGGCCAGAAAACTAGCATTTGGAAACCACTGAGACTAAATTTGCCTTCAGGTTCGTATAGAGTCATCTCGGATTAGGTTCATCACGTCCGGTTCATCCTGGCCGTTAATTCCAGTTGATTAATCTGGATTAGGCTCAAGTTAAACATGAACTTGGTCACAATTTATGAAGTTCTCAACCATTGCAGAAGGGTCTAAATCAGGTGAAGTCAGATAAAGGCCAAGAACACCAACTCCCTTTTCTTCTTTTAAAATACATGTCTACATCCGTGCACAATCACGAGAACATCCACCCAACCAACCATTGATGCATCTAAATACTGCTGAGTACCACCTCGAAGGTGACATGGGACCAAGTGCATTGAAATTATGAGAATCTTATTGAGCTGCAAGTTCAACATCTATCATTGGAGTGTTCTTATGATACACTGATTAAAAGTTCATGATTTAAATATATTGTTGAGCAATATTTTAAATCTTAGCAGGATGGAGGGCATCTCATACATCTTATTTAATTTTTATGAGATGTAGAATGTGGCTTAGATTGGTATTATGAAACCAATTTATATGATAAAAGAAGGAGAAAAAAAAAAAAAAAAGAAAAAAGGAAAAGAAGAAAGGACAACAGAAGATAAAAGAAAAGAAGGAAAGGTAAAAAGATAAAATAAAGAAATAAAAGAATAAAAGGTAAAGAAAGAAAAGAAGAGGAGGGAAAAAAGGTATGAAGGTGAGAAAGAGAAAAAAAAATAAAATAAAAAAAAAATGAAAGAGAAAGAGAAAAAAGAAAAAAAGAAATAAATATGTTTGTGCATATCTAAAGATGTGAAGGCTCTAACTTAAGCCATTTTCAATATAGTGTACGATAGAATCAACGAGTCTCCACGAAAAAAAAAAAAACCTCTCTAAAATGTGTAGGTAGCCACGAATTCATCGGACCATACTTTAAAATAATAAGTTTAGTTAAATGCCTATCATATTGCTGAAATACAGTAATCATATATTTAAAAATCAAGGTCTTATTTAGAGCAATTGTTGGTCTAACTGTATGGAAACAATTATCTCACATGACTCATGAGAAATAATTATGGTCAACTTCTTTGGCAACTATGCCAAACAGGATCTAAGTATATATATATAAATAATATATATAATGAGAATTTGTATGTATATATAATATCTTCTAAAAAGAAGGAGATAATAAAAAAATAGCAAACATTGCAAGGATGAGTATAAATGAGTGTACACATGGAATAGAGAAAGCATATGGACTCTTGACTTTGTGTCGTATATATAATAGAAAAAAAATATCATATATAATAATTAATTTTATCTAATTTTTATAAATTTAAAAAATTAAAAAAATAGAAGGAAAAAAGAGATTTTTATAATTACTTTAAAATTTGCATAAAAATTTCATTGTAAGTTACATTTAGCATATGTCATGCACAAAAATCACATTTGTATGTATTAAAGCCTCAAACTCTGTGTATACAGTCCATTGCGTGTTGTAGCAATTTTCTAACTAAAAAAATCTCAAGGAAAGAGGTGTAAGTATATTTTTTTAAAAAAAAATATTTCGGAGACGCAAGGTTTGGAGTAGCAGCTACGTAATAATAAATTAATATAGAAATAACAAGACGAGGATTAGCTGGCCAACGTATCTAAAGATGCGATAATAATCGGTCGGGTCCATCCTGTAATCATGTACCTACCACAATCCGAAGTCAATATAAATTTAAAAGTCGTGTCTACTGCGCACGTGCTAAAGCCGGAGCGATGGGACCGGGGAGGGAAAAAAAAAAAAAAAAAAAGCGCTTGACACGGAGAAGGCACCAAAAACTTACGTGGCTCATCACGCAAGAAGCAACTTTTCGTCTGGCGCACGTGCGTGCGCACCTCATCGCGATTTTATCCGGCATCCGTCACCGAAGAGGGAACGATGAGCGATGCCGCTCCGAAACAAAGCGATTGGAGGACGTTCGGGAAAAATAGCATGACGAGGGGGTGCACTCTTCCGCCACCGCTGCTTCCACCGTACTTCCTCGGCGACTCCCGTGCTTTTTAGCTCCGGCCGCTGTGATATGCTCACCATCCCGTCACCCTCACCGATGCCTCCATCTTTCAAAACAATTGCATGAGATTTTGGTTTTTTCTGGAAAAACAAAGCATGCGATTTCATAAATACAAATAATATTAATCTATATAATGGAAAAAAAAAGTATTTTATTTGTATCGGTTATCTAAAGAAGGTAATATTTTAGGTAGGAAAAATAATTTAAATGTTGAAAAATTCTAGCTTTCTTAGGCAATTAGTGTAGCCTTATTTTTTTATTATCCATCACCTTTTGTTGTTATAATTAAAATGATTTTTATATTGTTAGAGAATAACAATGGTAAAGAAAATTAATATATTATTTCTAGCTAAAATTATTTTAGGATTGAATCGATCGTATTAAAACTATCCTTTTCGTAGTGTTAAAAGTAATATAGTCTTTGATTTTGGTGGCCCGTTTTCCTCTTAAGTGTGGGGAGGTCAGCTCACATGCGGTGCTCTCACTGGGGTCTAGCGTCTTGAAGCATGACGTGGACCTTCGAAGTGGCTGCGATGCATCACGGAAGGAACAAGAGTTTTTATATTTATTTATTCTTTATGCGATAGCTCACGCCTAAGGAGGTGCCACCGTGCCTGGGGTTAGTATGAGGGAGCAATTGGCTTGGGGTTAAAAGAGATAAAAAAAAAAAATACTCCTAAAATTTTTCATCTCCTTCCCAAGATGTTTGATTTTTTTTTTTTTAATCAGCAGACAACTTTTCTTCTCTTTATTCTTTAAATTATTAACATAAAAAGATAGGTTAATAGAATTAGAATAAAAATTATTCAGAATAAAAAGTAGCTGAAATATTAAGACTAATAAAATATTAAATAATTACATCACTCTTTTTTATTATATTTTTTTACATTAATAATATAATAAAATATTAATATTACTTTTTTTGTATTAATCTTATTTCAAATACATTTAACAATTATCTCTATAATATTCAACCTTGGTTTACAAACATAATCAAATACTATTAATAAAAAAATTTACATTCTTAAAATTTTCAAAAAAAATATCATTTTTACAATTTTTCTTCCTCATATATATATATATATATATATATATATATATATATATATATATATATATATATATATATATTTAACTTCACATCAAACACATTCTAACTAAAATATGTATGCTATGCAACCCCCCTCCCCCCTTAAAAAAAAAAAAAAACAAAAGATTGATGATAGATTATTTATTATAATTATTTATATTATTATAGATCGTTTTGATCTTACATCAAAGACAACGGGCATTGTTAAGTAAACGTGCTTAGGTCATGTTTGAATCGTTGTACAAATTGGATTTCTAATTCAATCCAACATTTAGAAGAAAAATGTAGATTAAAGTAGGGCTCCATCATTTCATCGATTTTTCATACTTAAAAGTAGTGGATTGGCAAACCAAACCCTTTTTTAGATTTTAGAAGCCTATAGGATTAAATTGGCAATCTAATCCCATGGCAATCTAAACAGCAATCCAAATACACCTCTAGTAAAGTTGTGGGTCCTCATGCAGGGATTATTGATCTTGAAGATTTATCATAATGTTCAGTTCAAATTAAATAAATTTAAAAGTTTCAGAAGGAATTGAAGCCCCAATTTATCTATTTAATATTTCACCCGCTGTACCATTGCCCCCAGCACAAAGGTATCAATTGTTTATTTTGTATGTTCATCTATTTGTTTGCCTCGACCCGAATAGTCTTTTCTATACCTATTTTATCATTTTTGAGGAGATAAGCATAAGAGAGTGAGGTAAGGATTTAATCTTCTACTAGATGTTCATATTATATATCAGTCGAAGGAATTAGAAGTACAACCGAACTAAAGTAAGGTGGATCCTGGTAAATAATTGACTAGAACCTTATATAGGCCTCAAGTACTCTCTCCTTTCATGCGAAAGGTGATGAAAAAAATATCCCATGCGAGATTATTATTTTTAAAAGATTGATGGGAGCCACAATCTTATTTTTATAGTTTTGAAGTCCAATATATGCTGTTGTTATACAAAATCAAAATCAGTTAACAAGCGCTACTGCTCTAAAAGAAAGAAAGAAAAAAAAAAAGAAAAGTTCATTTGAGTTGCTTGAGGCCATTCAAGCCCTGGCACAGGGCAGGCAATTTTAGCATGTAGTAATCTTGGATTTTTGCAATTTGGTAGGATCCATTATCTGTCAAAAGAATTTGAGATGGACTATACCCTTTTTCCAAAGAAGAGAATATTTATTTCCTCCGTGAGGAGAGATATTTCTTTCAATTTCAAAATTAATAATATAACATTCAAAGCATAGATTGATATCATTGATCATGCTATATATAATTAAAATATTTTAAAAATAAAAAAATAACATATTTTTATAGTCTCTAATGTATGTGTTATATAGATATAAAATAAATATTTTTTATTAAATTTCTATGCTAAAATACTGAATAAAGTATTTAACATAAAAATTTGTCCTATTAATTATAATGCTCATAAGTTAAAACTTCTATAGATGGTAAATGAAGAAAGATATTTATGATTATATAATAATTAAATATAATCTTGTATCTTTACTCATTTTTATTATTCATTTTTATATTCATTGGATATAAAGACTAGAAACTATTAAAATATATGACTTTTAGTTTCTACATATTTTTAGTAGTATCGGCCATAATCCATAATGCAGATCTTTGATTTAAATGTTCTATGAATAGTAACATGAATAAATAAGATTTATCCTTCTCACATTTTACCTTGGAGTTAGATATGCCACCCTAGTCCCTTATTAACTTTCTTTTTTTTTTATAGTTTGATTTGCACCCAATTTTTATTTTGTTAGCAAATGGGATTGGACGCTATTACAAAGTGATGGTTAAACATGATTTTTTTTTAGAAGTTACTCATCTTGCTCATAATCATATATTCCAGAGTAAATAAAGCTTTATTTTTTAATGATATATTCATTAAATCCAATTTCCCACTGGGAGGCTGAAAGGCATGGGATCAATCTCCACTTGTTTTAGGATGGCTCTAATGATACTAAAGGAAGGATATTGCCACATACTATAATAATTGTTGATGCTTTCTTCTTGGTGATAAACATTAATGGATGAGTTTTTTTTGATGGAGAGTTAGAGTTACATATCAACTTATGAGAATTCTATGTCAAATAAAGTAATTAACTTGTAATGATTAAGAATTAAGAACATTAGGCTTTGGAGAAAACCCTCCGATGATCAAGTCATCTCTCCTATTTAAGAAAAATATGGCTGAATTTAAAGAAGCAATATTAATGAAGAAAGAGATGATGAATCTTACTAGGCTTCTTAATGATGAACTGCTTAAAATTATTGATTTAATCTTAATGGGTTAAATCAATCTTATAGTAGAAAAGATGATTATAAAATAATTCCGATCAATTTACTTTAACCAATAAGGATTTAACACATAGATTTACTATTTATTTAATCACCATTGACAGTTATTATCATCTTATTCTACCATGTGTTTTTATCTTATGCTTCTAATAATTTTACCTTCATCAATAACAATAGTGGTACTAACTAGAATAAGATATACCATTAGCTAGAATGATCTCTTGGTAGGATGAAAAAAGCATTGTAAATCTAAAAAACTTTCCATTTCTTTGGACATGGAGAGAGAGAGAGAGAGAGAGAGATGGTATAAAAAACTAGGGCTACGGTTCATGTTGTTGATGTGCTTGGGAACCTAATACTTTGTCTTTGTTGTATTGTGTTAGGTTTTGATAAATTCAAATTCAGCTTGAACCTTTTATCTAGTATGAGTATTTAGTTTTATTTATTACCATACCTTGGGACCACTCTTTATGTATCTTAGGCAAATCAAATAGCATTCATGGCTTAAAAAAAAAACTAATATCTCTAATTTGTTTTCGCCTCATGGTATTCTCAGGTATGCCAAGAGAGAGAGATCTCGAAGGTACATTACAGTTTGTCAAAAGTTATAGCATAGAAACGACAATAGAATGAGACGAAACCAAAGATTTTGATCCATATCCCTACTAAAAAAATAATCTTTATTTCTATCCCATCCGTGTAAATGAAGATTTTTTTCATCTTCATTTTTGCTTCATGTGAAATTACAAATCTCTTTCCTTTCTCTATTCTCTTCTCATTTCTACCGTACTTTGTTCATCCCATAAGAATATATATAAATTTTTAGAAAAAATATAAAAATAATTTTATAGATATAAAAATAAATAATAATATTATCTTACTTACATATAGGATCGATGACATAAAGATAAAAATAAATTTTATCTATCCCTCTACCCTAATAAAAAATAAAAAAATTCACCACGAACAAAGTGAAGCGAGAGGTAGGTTTTTATTTTATAAGTTAAAATTACCGTACCTTCTGCAGCAGTTACATGGGGTTAAGAGGAAAAGGAAGGCTGTCGTCTCTTTTTGCTTCCTTATCTCCATCACGCGAAGTTGGTGCAAAAATAGCCCCACCAAAAGGTAGGGCAACGAACCACGCATTAGTTTGTCCATGTCCAAAGCCAAAGCGACGCTTCCTGGGATGCATTCATGCATGTTATGCGGCCCCCCACCACCCCGCCGCCTTGTCCCATCCATCCCTCTCTTTCCATGTCTATAACATGAGGATGCAATAATTGATGAAAGGGGGTCGTTAGTCTTCTTGAATCCGGCGTTTCATGGAGGCATAAAGACACCCCTCCTGGTCCCTAAGCCTAAAACCGGCATGCCGTTGTTCTTGGTCCAACCACAATCCATTTGGGTTCGTCGTTTAGGTTAGGCCCAAGTTTACAGAGGCCAGAAAACTAGCATTTGGAAACCACCGAGACTAAATTTGCCTTCAGGTTTGTATAGAGTCATCTCGGATTAAGTTCATCCTGACTGTTAATTCCAGTTGGCTAATTTGGATTAGGCTCAAGTTAAACATGAACCTGGTCACAATTTATGAAGCTCTCAACCATTTCAGAAGGATCTAAATCAGGTGAGGTCAGATAAAAACCAAGAACGCCAACTCGCTTTTCTTCTTTGAAATAAATGTTTACATCCGTGCACAGTAACGAGAACATCCACGCAACCAGTCATTGACGCATCTAAATACTGCTGAGTACCACCTCGAAGGTGACATGGGACTAAATGCATGGAAATTCTGAGAATCTTATTGAACTACAAGTTCAAAATCTATTATTCGAGTGTTCTTAGGATATACTGATTAAAAGTTCATGATCTAAATATATTGTTGAGCAATATTTCAAATCCTATCAGGTTGGAGGGCATCTCAATCATCTTATTTAATTTTTGTGAGACAAAGAAATTGGTTTAGAATGGTATTATGATAAAAGAAGAAAATTGGTTTAGAATGGTATTCTGATAAAAGAAGAAGGAAAAGAAAAGAAAATATAAAAAAAGAAAGGAAAAGAAGAAAGGAAAACAAAAGATGAGAGAAAAAAAAAAAAAAGGAAGGATAAGGAAATAAAATAAAGAAAAAAAATAAAAGAAATAAAAGGAAAAGAAAGAGAAGAAGAAGAAGAAGAGAAAAAAAAAAAAAAAGACTGAATGAAAAGAAAGAGAAGAAGAAGAGAGAGAAAAAGAATGAATGTGAGAAAGAGAAAAAAATAATGAAAGAAGAAAAAAAGAGAAAAAAAAAGGAGAGAAAAAAATAAATATGTTTGTGCGTATGTAACAGCTGTAGCTTAAGCTATTTTTGATATGGAAGAAGTAACAAGTTTTCACCAAGAAGAAACCTTTCTAAATATGAAGATGGCCACGAATTCAACAGACTATACTTTAAAGAGACAAGTTTGACCAAATGCCTATCATATTGCTGAAGTACAATAATCACATGCTTAAGAACTAAGATCTTATTTGGAGTAGTTGTTGACCTAGCTGAATAGAAACATATAAAATAACAATTATTTTATATGGCTCATGAGAAATAGTTATGATTAGCTCCTCCGACAATTATGCCAAACAGAATCTAAGCATACTCATCTCTAATGGCCAAATCGCCCCACTTACTAGGTATCTTAAGAATGTTCCAATTGATATAATGCAAACCTTTGAAGAACCATTGCCCCATATAAAGCCCCTTTTATCTACATAGGGATAGCAAAAGAACAAGACGGAGCGGGATCTAATCCTCATTTTCATTCCTATCAAAAAAAAAAAAATTCTCATTTCATTTGATCACTATGAATGAGGATTTTTTCCCCATCCTTGTTTTACAGGGAATTATAAATTTTCATCCTCACCCCACCACTTAAGTACTATAATATTTTATATATTTGGATAATATTTAATTCTTATTTTAATTTAAACTTTTAATTATTTTAGTAATACGTATTAATTTAAGAGATAAATATTAAATTTATTAATATATTTAGTGAAATTTTTTTAGCATAATATTTATTAAAAATTCATACATGACATTAAGAGTAGGGTGGGGACAGAATGAGAACGGAATGAAGATGAGGATTTATCATTCCCATAAAGTAAAGATGGAGATTAAAATATCTTCATTTATGGAAACGGAGATAGAGATAGAGATTGGGGTTTCTAGCCTCGGGTTGTTTTATTGCCATTCTTAATTTCTATTTCTATCCCATCTTTACTAGCAGGAATAAAAATAATCCTCATCCTCATCTCTATCTTCAAAAAAAAAAAAAAAAAAAAGAAAATCTCTATCCTGAATGTAATGAGATGGGCCGGATTTCTGCCTTATAAATTGAAATTGCCGCCCTATTCCGTCTACCAAGACTAAACCTAGGAACCGGGCAACTAATGGTTAACAATTAGAAGCAAGGACAGAACTCGCCAAGACCACCCTACTAGCTATAGAAAGAGTATCATGCTTCCAAACTGCTAATTTATCCCTCACCGACCAGTCCTCGCCGTGCATATGTTACTTTTTTTTCCTTAAAACAACTGCTCTCAAATAAATAAACAGATATCCGACCTTGAGGCAAGTTCAGTCCTCGAGCGATAAGTTCATGAACAATAGCATGCATCCAAGTAGGAAAGTGAAAACAAGACTTATCCTTACTGCTGCGCTGACTAGTCAAAGCATAATAATTATCAAAAACCCTCTGAATGGATCAGAGTCATCCAGCAATATAATGTATGATATAATCTTTACCATCCATATCAGGTCGAATTAGGACATTGAATCCTACAGAATGAGGCTACCTTGATTTTTTCATGAAAATGAGGCATGATGTTGTGTTATCCCAAAATCTGGGATGGAGAATGTTATAAGATGCTTCAGTTGAGATGTTGAGGTAATGATACAATGGTAGGATGGTCAATGGTAACCACCTTGGCATCGCAGAAAATATCTTGCCAAAATTTGAAATCATGATTTGAAGGCTGAATTTTATAAGTAGCCAGCTTAGTATTCAACGAAGAAGAGTACGCTTGGGAACAGATGATAAAATATACAACGATAAGGGATCCAAGTGATGCACTTGATTAATACCTGATTTATCTTTAAACAATTCAGTCAGGTTTCCATTAAGGAGCAAGGAAAAGATGGGTGATTGCTTGCACCAAGTCACCAACACTTGCATCCCTTCTGACTTGAGCCGAAGAAATCCCATCTAAGAAAATACCTGGAAAACAACATCCGAGATTAGCCGATCATATGCCTTCCCCATGTCCAATTCGATCACCATTTTTGGATCCTGCCTGTTATCATGCTCCATTGAATGAAAGAGCTCCCGTTCCAAAGCTATATTAGCAGTCATATATCCATTAGCTATAAATACTCCTTGCTCAACAGAAATGATTTCAGGTAGCAAAGACTTCAGACTATTTACCAGCAATTTAAATAAGATTTTATAAACAACATTGCACAAAGAAATACGTCGGAAATCCTTCACCACAGCCGGCCTATCCTTCTTGGGAATTAAAACAATGTAGATGTGCCCCCATTGGGGAGGCATGGTAGCTGTGTGGTAAAATTGATCAGTATGTTCTTGTAGAACTCAGACTTGAAGCTCATCAGGACCAGGGCTCTTGTGGGCAGGCATATCCTTGACCTCCTGAAGGGAAAATGATTTGGTTAAATTGTATAAACTTATTGGCTATTCATCACTTCAGAATGAATAGCATTAGACTTACCATACGCTAGAGTAGTAAGATGAAAAAACTTAGTATTAAGATCCAAATCTTTAATCCAATTTAACCAAGACTTCTGCAGCCAATTAGTGTTAATCTGGCAGAGCAGTTCTGCTAAGATGAGAGAGGTTGATATAAGGAAAGAGTTGTAGATAGGAGCCACAGGCAAAAGCTCCATTACTGCACCAAGTATAAGGTGTGCCCTGAAAACCAAGTTCAAGAAGGCCAGCAGTTTTATTAAATTGTACAACATGCTTTGCGTCTCTGGAGAGCTGGAAAGGCCTACCTCCCTTCTTATCCTCCAGTGCCAAAATAGTGTTAAAATCAGCTGCCCAGCGGTGTAATAACTCGAATAGACTGCCAGTAATGCGTACCCAGGGCTGCTTCCATGGTTTTGGAATCACAGCTCGCATAGCCTGCCAAGAGATGGCTTCCACTGTTATGAATGCCACGTCCGGCCTTGGTGCAAAATTTATCTCATAAAACAAGCAACCATGCTATCATGTTGCACTGCCACAAGTTTCGAACAAAATTGACACAAAGAGAGAGAGAGAGAGAGAGAGGATGCTAATGATAATATATGTTTAGTCCCACATCGACTATGTAATAGAAAGATCTGAACTCTTATAGGATCAATGAGTTCAAGCAATATCTTCTTGATTAATTATTTTTTTAATAAGACCTTGAGTTGGTACAAATGGTATTATGTGGAGCATGCCCAAAATGGCATGGGTTTAGCCCATATGAACTACCAGATGATCAAATACAAGCTCTCCCTATTGTATCTTCTCCAAATAAGGAGGGTTGTGTCCTTCACTTTTATTTGGTTCCAGAATATTGTACAATCTAAATTTCTTTAATTTATAATCAAGAAGATGGCTAGTTAAGATTCATCACCTAAAAAGTTTTCTAGGGCCTATTTTGGTATTGCAATGCAACCCCATTATCCATAATGGCTTGAGTGAATCTGTATCTTTGAATTAATATACAATTATACTTGATTTTAGTTATATTATGATATATCTACAAATGTTCTTGGGTTTAGTTATAAAATGGGAAGAAATTTCTGAACTTTTATAAAAGTAAAATCTCATATGCAATGAGTGTTAATTTGGATATACTAAAAATTTTGATATTTTTGCTCATATAATTTGTAACTTTGAGATTTTGCTTAGATGATGACGTCTTAGAATGGTCTCAAAATCATCAAATTAATGATTTCTATGTGAGCATAAATTTTTGAATTTACATTTTTCTCTCTTTGATATCCATAAATGTTGCATTTTAAACTTTCTAATATTTACAAAAAAAATATTTGCCCAAAATATCATCCCTTAAAATTGTAAAAAAATAAATTCATGAAGAAAATAAAAATCATTAATATTAGAAATTAATATAAAAATCTCCAAATACAATATTAGCATTTTTCAAAAAGGAAGAGAACTAAAGTAGAAATTAATCGCATGCCATGATAACAAAACTAAAATAGATTAAAGAGCACATAAAATGAAACTTTTTAATTTTTAAAATTATTTATAAAATTTTTAAAATTATTTGTAAAAATGTTAGAATGTTTGAAAGTGAAGATTTATATTTTCTTTAAAAATAAAGAGAATAAAATTAAGAGATGATAAAGGTTTTGTATGAATGCTATCTCCAACGTGGCATTTAACTAAATCGTAGATTTTAAATAGTTTGGGATTAAAGTTTTTTTATTATTATATTTCACTAAATTATATAAATAAAAGTATAAAATAATGCTATTCAATAATAAAAATATAAAAATGATGGTACCAAATAATCTCTTGTTAAGCTGTTGAAAACTGACCGGATGACTCAATGAGAAGTTTATACAGGTGTAGAGGCATGAATCCAGTAGTGATGATATCAAATTCATTCATTGAATTTAATAATATTTTTTCTATTAAATATCTTTATAAAACTATATATTAGTTTTAAATTCCTTATCAAAATAAGTAGGATGCGTGTGCCCAAATTATAATAATTATTTTTTTGAGATTATAAAGGATTGATTTTTAATTTCTGACCTTATATTTATTTCACACTCGGAAGCTGGTTCTTGACGTAATGGGACGCCTGCTCCCTTGAGCGATACCTTATGGATCATGTTCGGAGGCATAATTATAGCAATCTTGGTTGTTATGAAATACAATTGCATCTTGCGGAGCTTCATCTGATCTCACATCAACGGTCAGATGTTTCCCATCAAACTGAACGATTGACGACGTCCCCAGGACCTCACGACTGGACCAAACGTGCTTCACGACCGGCTCCCACACCAGAGAATTCTCCGCTGACGTGGCCCAACAACTCCGCCCTTTATAAACCGGGAGCAGTTCCAGTGCGTGAGCACTGGTGCCCTCGCTCTCGGTAGCAGAGTTCGTGCTCCACTCTCTCCGATGGGACTAGAAACCCTTGATCTCCAGCGACTACAAGCTCATATCTGAGCTCTTCTCTCTCAGATGCCTTCATCCAATCCCGATCCGATCTGCCATCGATCGATCTCTCGGAGGAAGCGACCGATCGAGACGGTCCCCCACGCCAGCAAGCTGCGATCCAAGATCCCTCGCCGCCGGCGAATTCCTCTCCACCCGATCGTCGACGGCTCCTCCAATGCTCCGTTCGACGCCGAGGGCGAGGCGGAGTCCGCGTCTTCCTGCCTTGGTAGCGCGATCTCGAGCGAGTCCAGCTTGGTCTTCGCCGGATCCGGGGCTCTGATGCGGCCGAGATCTCCTCGCCAGAGGTCGTGGAACTCCGCGGAGATCGGCAGAGAGTCTCCTGAGAACGAGTTTCGCCGGATCACCAGAGCGTATGCCCGGCGGAGGGAGAGGCTCCGGTCGCCGGAGAGCAAGGAGGACGGGGGTCGCAAGGTTGGCCTCGTGTCCACGAAAAGATCGAAGATAGAAGAGAATACGAGATACGCCGCTGTGGAGACCTCCGTTTCCGAAGTTCCCGGAGGATTTCCGGATGAAAATCTCAAGAACGGAGACATAGCGAGTAAGACGGTGGAGAAAGATCCGGAGATCTCCCAGACCTCCTGTCTGGAATCAGTCTCTGACGCGATCGCTGCCAAAATCCCCAAATCGGCGAGCGAGGAGAGAGGAAGACCCCAGTTCTCCCAGAATTTCGCATCGCGAGGCGAAGAGCTTTGGGATCAGGACCTGGATTCCGATCTCGTGTGCTCCGAGGAGTTCTCGAGCGGGGATCGCGGGAGCTCGGAGTACTCGACGTGCAACGAGATGACGCTATCGGAGCCGGAGGCTGAGCTCTTTGCCCGGAGCTCGGAGGGCGACTCATTGGAGTACTCCCTCTCCGTCCTCGCCGACTCTTCTTCCGACGATTTTTCGGAGAAATCATGTGAGAACTCCGCCACCTTCTCTCTCTTCCTCCAGTTCGCGCAGCAGTTCTCGCGATCGAACTCGAGCTCGGAATCCAGTTCCACGTCCGGAATTCGGGAAGATTCTCCCCAGGAATTTACGGTGAGTTTGCCTTCCGTTTATATTTATAATTAACAGTGATTTGCGGTCGGTTATTTATATTTTTATGGTGGTTATTATTTGGGTTAGTTGATGAGGTTTGAAGAGGAGGACGAGGAGAGCTACAAGAGATTCCGGAGCAGGGAGAGTATGGAGGGGGTGCTCCGAGACTACGCCGAGGAATACAGCTCGTCGACGGACTACGGCGATCTAATCCTGGAGCAACGGCTTCAGATGGTTCACTGGATCGTGGAGGTGAGAGCTTATGAAACCTCGTCGTCCCCGTCTAATGCCCGCGCTGTGGCGTTTATATTTTGTTTCAGTTCTATTGTCCCGTCGGAACTGGATAATAAATACACGCGTCGATTAATAACCAGTCTAACTACTGCTGTAGCAGCGTGGCATATGCTGACTCCGTAAAATGTATCCGGTTCCGTCAGTACAGTAGATCTGAAATCTCTGTTTCGCAGAAAGAGAAGTATCGATCATGATACGCTCCTGTTTTAAGTAAAGCACGATTTGTATGGCGTTTTCGGTTCGCCTCGTACTGAAATCACATAAATTATCAGGGTATACAAAAATTTGAGGAAAATGCCCTTGGGAAGAGCCTTCTTTCCAATTGAGTTTGGGGCATAACATCTGTTTTAAAATGGCTTGGGATTGCTGCTATAATTCCAATTTTTTCTCCTAAGAAGCGGTAGGATGGCTGTTTTGAGTGTGCTTTATTGATGGCAGCATTCGAATGCGATGGAGCTCCAGAGAGAGACGCTGTTCCTTGGGGTGAGCCTGATGGACAGATTCCTTAGCAGAGGATACTTCAGGACCGAGAGAAATCTCCAGTTGCTGGGTATTGCGTGCGTCACCCTTGCCACGAGACTCGAAGAGAACCAAGCCTACAACAGGTGGTTATGATAGTATTGTTTTATGAACGAAATTTAGATACGATGCATTGTATGCATGCTCATCAATTTCATTTTTTTCTCTTTTCATCTTTTTTTTACTCTATCATCATTCAGTACTTAACATGAAAATTAAAGTGGCACTAGAGAATATGAAGAGAGTTAGATGAAACATACAAACAGCGCAGCGCTCCACATCTAACTTCAATCCTTATTTCATTCACCTATCTTAGTTTCTGAGCTTGTGCTCCTAAATGTGCTCAGTTGCTCATGTGGTTTAAGTTCTTAAAACATTTAGTTTTACTTTAAAACAATTTAAATATTTGAAACAGTAATTAATGCATACTTTTGATGCCCATCCTACTTTCTCTCATCATGAGGCTATGTGCACTTGGGATGAGCCTGTTTGAGAACAATAAAAAAAAGTATCATAAGGTAAAACTTTGGAATAGAGATCCTCTATGGTACATCATAAAGTACGATGCACATCTCAGCCTTTCATCTATGAATGAACATGATAGGCTTCACTAGTGAACCAATAAAAAAATTCAGCTTCCCATCCTTTGATGAAAGCTAAAATATACACTGCACTCTATGGTGCACCATATAGGATCTTGACTAAAAGTTTATTGGTTTTGAAGTCAGCACACACTTACATCAGCTCTAGACTGAGCAATTATTGAGGACATATTGCCCAAGCAAATTTATGGATCCTAACAAAAGATGGAACATATTCTTACTATGTTTCTAAATCAAGAATGCTGTTTGTTATTAAAAAAAACAGAGGCAAATTAGATAATTCTGTTTAACTCCAATGAATGTTAAGGGTTCTAGAGTAATTGCAATGCTTTTAAATTGTAATTGGATAGACTAATATCAACATGTTGTCCAAGTAATTTATAAATCTCAACAGCTAGAACATGTCCTCACTTATTTGTAAATCAGGTCAATTTTAAATATTGCTTGTTGTAAAAAATAGCTTAAAATTAAACAATTCTGTCAAACATTGGTGGATGTTTAGTGGTTTAATTTCATTTGTGGAAAACATGATCAAATAATATACTTCATTATATTTTAAAAACTAATCATGTGTTCTCCTTAAACATCAAAAAGTTAATAAGAACAAACAAAATCTTAAGTATATTTCTACATATCTCAAATCCTTCTTTTAGTACTCGTTTGATATTTTTCTAGAAAAAGTTTTCTGTAAAAAAATTTTTTAATAAAGAGAAAAAGAGCATGAGAAAATAAATACCTCCTTCTTATGGTATTTATTTTCTTGTGAAAGTAGAGAAAATCTATGGATCGGACCTATATATAATTTTTCCTCTCTTATAAGTAAACATGGAAAAATAAGAGTAGAAAGGTTTTTTTTTCCAAACATACAACTCCTTGAGAAGTTTTAGTTTTTCTCCACTCTATTATAACAAGGTATGCTAACAATAAAGAAACGCATTTCAATATGTGCCAAGTTTCTTATTTATGTAATTCTTTTTCTCGGCTACATTTCCTAACCCACTCAAATAATTGAACAAATTTATTTTTTTCATCAACTAGATAACAATAGGTTGTCAACGCTTGCCTTGATCTAGGCAGTCGAATTTCCATAGCATGTATTAGTTAAGCATACAATATAACACTATTTCTGCACCATACAAGAAAACAAAAGAAGGAAAACCCTATGCATATATATACGATCAATCTCAACATCAAGGACAATGTTGAGAAAAAGATACGATGGTGAAATACAGTCATAATGAAAAAAATGACTCTCATATTATTGGTTTTTCATTTTTTTGATCACATTATAATCCATCATAACCATCCATAAAACAAGGCTACAGCTGGGTAAGAAATAAGTCAATGAGGTTGGGTTACGTTTTCCCCCCATATGCAACTGGTTAGATAAATTTATAAGTCCTCTACAGTGAAACAATCAAACCGTATGGATCGTAGCTACACTGAATCAACGAATAATTGATAAAAAGAGAGAAAAATAAAGGAACAGGCACAAATTTTGGCGGTCTGTTTTTCATTCTACAGCTCATTTGTCGATGTATTAATTTAGACTAATTATTGCATTTGCGGGCTTACCATCAGTATTCGTCAGAAATGCTTCAAGGTGGGGAACAATGTCTACACCAGGAGCGAAGTAGTAGCAATGGAATGGCTTGTGCAAGAGGTTCTTAAATTCCAATGCTTCCTCCCAACGATCCACCACTTCCTCTGGTGCTCCACACTTCCCTCCCCTTCCCATTCATGAATTGTTGCGTGCTTCATGAGCTAATACTAGGTATCTAATTTGTTTCCTGCTTCATGAGCTAACACTAGGCATCTAATTTCTGGGAAACGTGATCTTGTGATAGGTTTTACCTCAAGGCAGCAGGGGCAGACACCAATGTAGAGAATCTATCGAGGTATCTGGCTGTCCTATCCCTCCTGGACCATGAGAGGCTCTGCTTCAAGCCCTCCACCGTAGCAGCTGGCTTGGTTATCCTTGCTTGCCTTGCCACCAACCATGATTCATCGTGCCTTACAATTATGGAGGTAAAATTAGCAGCTCTGTTTTGCATAATATTGTTTAGCTGGCAATATAACTCACAGCAGCACCGAAAATATTATTCAACATTGTATTGGAGCTTACCTAGGTCATGAGTTTGAATCTCCTCCATGCTAATTATCTATTTAATTATTTCAGATATCTTCTTGATATATTTTAGTTATTGTTTTGCCTCTGCATCGAGCCGCACATGAGTAGGAGTGTCAAGTCTGACATATATTGTTGGCACTTTTTGTCTGAGAACAATCCATCCTCATGTCAAATAAGCCGGCAACCCTGTTTTCCATGGCATATTTAATGTAGCTGAGTGTCTGAGAACAATCCATGATCCATCCTGAGGTCAAACTGGAAACCCTATTTTCCTTGGCAAATTTAATGTTGCTACCCTTTCAATATCTTAATTCTTACGTTCCAGTTCCAGATGGATTAAGAACTTTCATCACTTCCCGGGTTCAACTAATCAGATGCCTATTCTGCCCTTAAAAAAGATAATTCGACATTAATTCTACTGTAAATTGTAGAATTCTGGGTTGTTGCAATGATTATTGATTTATGAACTTTATGCAACCATGCAGACGCATGTGAGAACTAAAAATGATGATCTACCGGAATGCATTCAGGTATCTTCTTTCCCTTCTCTTATATTTAAAAATTCCTTCAGCAGCTTTTGCTTTTACTAGTCCCGGAGGACTCCAAAGCATCAGGAAAGAGAGAATGGTATATTAAGTATAATAGTTATTATTCTGGAAAACTCGTGGCGTATCTTGAATCAGACAGGATGGGTCTATTTTTGTGCAGAGCCTCGAGTGGTTGGTCAAGTACATCTGCTAGCACTCCGATCTTTCAGGTCATAATGGACTTCTCTCACTTAATGTCAGTTCTTCCCGAGATTGTTTGAGTACACGGGTTACGTAGTGATAACAGGCGTTAGATATAAAGATAGAAAAGAATAGACGGGATGCACTTCCCTAACATTCCATTTTGTTCCAGACAAGGGCAATAAAATTGAACAGATGCATTCATAAAACGATTTACAGATATTGTCGTACTTAAGGTAAAAGAACTTGGTAAGAAAGATGGAGGGAAACCGACCCAGCTCACGAATTCATGCAGATGGAAAGGTCTCTCTCGTCTGCCTGTCCGCACCTTCTTTCTGTTCTCTTTTGGTTCCTTCTCACGTTATAATTTCAACACGAAGTGTGAATGGCGCCGTGAAAACACAAAGAAAGGCTGTCTGGAATGAACAGAATCTTGGATATCATGGAGGGATGCTTCAAAATCCTTCGCGGGATATTTTTGGCCCTCCTTTCTTGCCACGGAGTGCGTGCCATTGCTGGTGCGCATCCATATATAATGCTCGTTTTAGTAACATACTATACTTATTAGCTATTGTCAGGATACCAAAAACTAGTACTTTGATATAAACTTTTTGCAGATGTTTCTTTACTTTGTATTTTAGTTGGATCATTACTCATGGTATTAGAGTAGACTCAATCATGATTCATGTTGATTGATTCATGCCGAAGTAGAAGAGACCATTGCATAAGCTCTTTTAAGGCTTATCATGGACTGACCATGGCATATGTAATTAGATTTAACTGGATTTAAACTTATCCTAATAAAAATGCCAAGACGTAGGCGAGAAGGGTACGTGATGATGCAGTAAGTATATCTTCAGTCCTAAAAGATGTCCTCTGGTTAGTTTTTCAGTTGAGATTCTGGATCGTTAGTCCCCTCGACTCACTTCCAGTGGACAAACGAGTCCACAATACTGAACACGGACTGAAAATTGTATGGAAGCGTTAAGTGGCAGCCCGGGTCAAATGCATCCTTAGGAGGAGAATGAAAGAAACAGCTAGTTCTCAAATCACTTGGGGGAGAGATGATGTATAGAGATGGAAAGCCAGCGGGAAAAATGTGTTATTTTGAACTGTGATGCTCGGGACAAAGTTGTAGTAAGCTCAGCCATAGCTATTACCTCCTAGCTGATCTGAGCAGATGCCTCCCTGATGAAATCTGTAATTATCCATTCTAATTTCTTTGTAACTAGCTTGGTTGAATTAGAAGTAGTGCGAACTATTTTCACCCTGCCTACCATGGAAAAGGCATTAGAGTTGTCAGTTGAATGAGTGGAGGAAGGAAAATTAGTGGGTAGGCATCCAGTGTCCACAGCCACAGCCCCAAGCTACCTATGTAACGTTTTATCAAATGGGCCATCGGAACATTACTCTTAAAAGTATGTCTCTCTCTTTTTTTTTTTTGGTTGTTGAGGGAACTCTCTTGAAGTATGTCAACTTGCAAAACTGTATTAAAAGCATGTGGCTGAGCTCTAGCAAAGAAAGGATCTTAGATTTAGCTAAAGAATCCAAATTCCCCAGGAAAACGTTTATTTAAGATACACCGTCTTGTTGTTATTGGTTTTGAAATACTCGAATTGACGCTCCTGTCTACAAGAAGCATCCGAAGCAAAATTATTAGCACAAAATATCAGCCCAGGAAAAATTAAGCAGTTGATAGTCTAACTGGCGTTTCTCTGCAATCCAGGAAGTGGTAGAAAGACTGAAAAATTTGGAACGGCAGATCTTTTTTCCGCGTAAAACTTTGGAAACCGACCACTCCTTTCATTGATAAATGAAATAGGGGAAATTTAAAACATTATTAGATCGCAAGAATCAGAAACAAGTGTTGCGATCTACTTAAAAAGGCAATCAAATGAACATACATGCACCATCATAAGCATTAGAAGCATCCCGTAGTACCGAGAACGAAACATCTGTCAAACCAATCTTCTAAACAGCAAGCCAAAAATCATCAAATATGAGTACCAGGAAGCTAGATCATCCCGCAAAAAGTACTACTCATATGATCAGCAGCTTTTTCTCATCGACTGAATCTACTGGCACAGTTGGAGGGCCCCCCAGTGATGACTCGTCAAGGTGAATCTGCGCAAAGTCGTTCCCAATCTCCCTCCTATCCCTGCAGAGAATATCCTTCCTCTCCTCCTCAGCCTTCTCCACCTTCTCTCTGGTCATTGTGCTGACATCACCAGCTGCCTTGGTCACCATGCCAAGTGCACTAGAGAGCCAAGATGCTCCAGTCGACACATATTGGTTGTTCATGATGGCTGATCCTGCACTGCTGGCTTTCTGCTCAGCCGCGCTGAGAGCAGACCTCGTGATTTCTGACACCTGGAAGCGCTCATCAACCTCCCTGACCTTTCCACTGACCATAGCTGTACCCATGCTGATCTTCTCGCTCAAGCCCATCCTACGGTCCAGGGATGCCACTGTGGCTGAGGCATTCGACATAAAATGGTGACGTTCATCGAAGGACCTGGCTCTCTTAAGGGCATCCTTGCCCAGGACAAAACCCTTGGCCAGCATGCTGCTCACAACATCCTCTGCCTTCCTGACTGCAGAGTCAGTTGATGAGAGCTTCCCTTCCTTTTGCAGCACCAAAATGAAGAAAAGAATGAAAGACAAAACAGTGAGACCTTTTGAATTAATCTTGTAATTACCCCCCTACCCACACAAAAAAGAAAAAAGAAAGAAAAAAAAAAAGATCAATATATTTCTTTCTTTAAATATAAATTAAAATTATAAAATTCGAACAGGAAAACAAAATAAAGAATCAATTGCAAGCTTGATAATCTCACTAAATGCTTCCCAATCCCTAAGACAGTAATATATATATGGTTGTTATCTCTGACATGATCATTCCTGTTGATACAAAGCATGCGAGCAAGCGCTATAATCCCAAAAATAAATGAAAGACCGAGGAAAATTTTGGTCCACAAGTTCAGAAAATTACCGCCACAACTGACTGATATAATTATAAAGCAACACTTGGACGATGAAAAGCTAATGAAAGTGACATGCAATGCATTTTTTCCTCTTCTTTTTCAAAGAGAAAACCACCAGTAATACAAAAATAAAAACAGAAGGTCACAACATCGCTTTCATGTCATGCAGAAACCTGAAAACATAATCTGCGCAAAAACCAGGGAGTCAATTTACCGGTATATATTTGTAAGCTTCAGGAGGAAGCTGGTAATCCTCAACTGGTGTTATGCTGACAGGAAGATCAACTATAGTTGCCCCCTGTATCCATAGAAAACTGAGATGATGCACGCAAGGTTTTCCAGATTGTCGATTGGAAAAACATAAAGGGCATGAAGGTTGTGTGCAATTTTTTCCCCCCAAGATTGGAGCATATTAGCAAGTCAATTTGTATTATTAAAATTTCAACTCACTGATAGAAGCATTGCTGTGTCTGCTCCCTGTGATTCCTTGAAAGTGACATAAGCAATCTGAGACCTTTCGGATTCGCTGTCAAAGTGAAAACAACATGATTCAGATAATGATTTTCCCAAAAGAGAGGTATATGACATAATTAGAAGAAGAATGACCTCCGCATTTCAATATATTGAATGTCCCCAGAGAAGGAAAAGAATTCGCTGATGTCCCTTTCAGATGCAGCCAGGGAAACATTGCTGACTTTCAGTGTTCTTACCTGCGACAGGAGATAAGGACAACAATTCATGAACGCTGCAGTTATCCACCCGATAATTGATTTATCTCAAGGCCAATTAACTTAGCACATATCGAACTATAGATGCCATGCATAGTAGTGCCGTAGGAATCGCATAAAAGGTTCAATAGAAACGTCAACAACAGAAAAAAGGGGGTAAACCATTGACAATGAGGTTTTTTGGGGAAAATATATCAAAACAGTGACAAGGAAGTCACAGGAAATTGATAGATGTAATGTTAGATCAAATATAAATTTCAGTAAAAAAAGTATCTAGCCACAAGATACTTCTTACTAAAAGATCCTGCTTGTTGACATCAATTTAAATAACCATGCTTTGTCAGGCACAAGAGATGTATCTACATGGACTATCTAGAACCAGTTCGTGGAGCCAGCTGAGGCATTATGCACCATTTTCACTAGCATCAGTTAATCAAATTGTTAAAAAGAAATAAAGAAAAAAATTGACTCTCACATCTGCAACATCGATAGTCCAATTTGATGTAACAGTCAACTGAGGATCCACTCTCATCCTCAGATAGCCCTGGTCCAATGGGACCTGCAATAACATGCTCCATTAGGTGCTTCTCAAGGAAAGAAGGGCGAAAATAGGGCAAAGAAACATCTAAAGAAAGAAGCATTAAACCTGATGGAATAGATATATGGAACTGACTCAAGTTTCATAAGGAGATAGTGAGACATATGGTCTCATGTGGCATGCTTAGATGAATGTCAGAACAGAATGTAAGGGACCAAGAAATGGAGGAAGTCAGGTACTTCAATATGCCTGTCACTTCCGAAGTTCCAGAGTAATATGAAGTTGACCCAGAAATCAGGAAATTTAATATGTTGATAGCTTTGACATGCTGTCCAAAGTGCCAATGATATACAAGAAATATTTGCTGTACCCAAAGATATTGCAACAACATAAATTTTGAAGACATCTCTAATTGCCTACCTGATCTAGCTAACAAATTCAGCTGATCATGCATGCAAGTTTTCAAGCTAATTTTGACAGAGAAATGAAATTTTGTAGTGAAAAGGATCCCCAATGTGTAAAGGTTTGATACATTTACCAGCAGTTCATCTATTGGATGAGTATTCATATCAGGAAACACATTACAAAACTTTCTTTGAGAATGTTTAGCATATAAATGCATGTATGCACTTGCATTTCTAGGATGGTGCTTTTCTATGGTTGGACATGTTTTCAAAGTAAACTCCTTGGAAAAAAATGCAAAACGAATATGCGTATTGCTACAGCCATTCATTACCAATGCTTTGGAACTTGTAGAAAACGATCCAGGGCAGGTGCTCTAGGGAATGGCATTAAAAATACGCAACATGTCAATTCTGTTAGTGTAGATGGGATTAATTGGCTAAACTGAATCACCATAAAATGCAAAAGTGTTATTTGAGCCAACAATTATAACAACTCATGTTGTAGGGAGGTATGCTATGGTGGTGTAGACACCTTATCTATTGCAGAGGGAATAACTTTGTTACATAGTGATTGTAAATCCTAATTCAACTTAAACCTAGTTCATCAAACTTGAACCCTAGTCCATTTAGCCTAAACCCTAACCCATCCAACCTAATCCAATGCCAACCTTAGTTGATAAAACCCAATCTAAATCTAGCCAAATCAATCCATCTCTAATTACACCGAATCAAGCCTAATTGCACCTAATCATGCTAGATCATACTCGATCAAACCTTTTCCTAAACAATCAAACTCTTTCTTACACTTGTCTCATATTTTTCAATCTAATTTATCCCAATTTAACGGTCAAATATAGCACACGAGTCTAATTAGCCCTTAAATCCTCCACTTGCATTCAAAATTAAGCCTAGCATTACTTGATATAGTATTAGACTAAGACTAGATATCATTGGATCACTTGACATCCTTATCATGTGACCATACTCCTTTATCATAACTGCACTCCAAGAAGAATCTCTTCTTTCTTGTTGGGGGGCACTTTAATAAAACAACCCTCATCTTAACCTACCATTTTCTCCTCTCAAGACCACCTATTAAGTGAAATCCTTAATGGCCTCCAGCTCCAAATTCTCCAAACTAACTTTATTCTCCTACTTTTCTCTTGATATGTGTTCATCCTTACAAAATTCTCACATGATCCCTCCCTCACATCTAATCCTAGCTCCACTAAATGACAAATATAAGAATTTCTCTTATAACCAATCTTATCTATTTGGATGCTAAATCTTTGATATGTACTGACTTAAGCTTGATACCCTTAATTAGCTCTCACATTTTCTCTAAAGACCAAAGTATCTCTAAAACTTCATCCTAAATCTAATAATATTTAAATCGATGTCATCATTAACCAATACTATTAAATTCTTTTCTCTCTCTTACAACATTCTAAACATTCATTCATCCTTTACATCACCTATCCTTACGAGGAGGAGAAGAACCAATCAAATTCTATCATCTAATTCCTCTCCTTATCTTTAAATTAAATAGTCTATTCTAACCTTAATCCTTCCTTCTTTCATTAATGCATAGCCTTTTAAAGAAATATAACTAAATAAATGCATCCTTTTAAAAACTCCACCATTATTTTATTTAATCTGCACTTCATATTTCTTGACCAATAAGATGTTGCCATGTCAAATTTACCATTAACTCATAAATCCTTTTAAATTGAATCGTAGTTCTCAAATCAACCATTTTCCTCTCCACATAATCCTAGCTTTCTAAAGAAATACACTCCAAATAAACACTACCTCATTAAAACCTCACCATCCACCTTTTCAATTTTTTCTTCACACCCCTTAGCCAATAAGACCTTGGTATCTCAAATTACTCTCTCCTCAAATTACTCTCTCCTCTCCACACAATTCTCATCCTCCAAAGAAACATATTTTAGGAGAACACACTCTCATGACATTCCCACCCTCTATTAGTGCCATCCCACTAATCTTCCCTTAAACCAATTAGTCAATAAAATTAAACCACTTAATCTCCTATTCTAATCCTTAGATGTCAAAAAAACATAGCTCCTCATTAAATCCTAAACCTAGAACCCCTCAACTATGCTTATAAATACCCTCTTCTTTCTTCTATAAATTCAAAAAGAAGCAAAAGTTTCATAAAATATAGGAGAAATCTATTAGAATTAAGTTACAATATGGAAAATCTCAAGAAAAATATACATTTCTTGAGTCTCTTCAAATCCTAGCCATCTCTCTCACCACCCTCTTTGTCATCTCCCTACCATGAGCCTTGAATCCTAATCTACTACTAACCACTGATCACAAAAGAAAGGAGTTTCAATGGAGCATCAAGCGTTTATATTTCTCTCCCTTCTCCATCTTTTCTTCATTTTTTTCTTTTATTTTTGGCGTGTGTGCATCAACACAAAGAATGAATTATGCTCTACTTATTGGAGGGGCGGATAGGACGCACTCATTAGCTCTTATTGGCTTACTCTCTATTAAATTATGCTCTACTTATTGGAGGGGCGGATAGGACGCACTCATTAGCTCTTATTGGCTTACTCTCTATTAAACTAGAACATTATTGATAGCCTTACCTATTAGATAGGTTCTTAGCACCTTAGCTAGGTGGTAACTCCATATCAAACCCTAGGTCAAGAAGAAGTCGTAAACAAGTGGTACAATTTAAGTTTTATATTACAAATTTCATTTCTTATTGTTACCATTTTAATCAACTAATTTTCAAAATCAAAATTTTTATAGTTACAAAGAATCTACAAAATGCAAATTTTTATTTAATAATAGGGTTTTAGCTATGTTAGATTAATAGAATGTTTTTAGGAACCAAGATGCTTCAAATAAGACTAACACTACAAGCACATGTTGGTGCACAATCAAGTGCAGAAGCAACAAGGTGCTAGGGAATGTAGGTAGTGAGAACTTCAAGAAGCATCTAATTAAAGTGGTATTAAATAAAATAGCATAATATAAAAAATTAACATGATTAAGATTGGTTCCAATAGAAACACGGATGGTTATGACATTTTAAGAAATACTAGGTTAACAAAAGGGGCCATTTTGCTTACAACTTATAAAGCAAGGCAAGTGGTAGCACAAAAGTTGGTAATTCTCTATTAATGTTTAGTAATCACATAACAGCCAAATTTTCTTTCCCCCTTACTTTGTTTAGGGATGGAAAATTAGTATGGTTGGAATTAAAATAAGGGCAAAAATGGGCTATACCCAACATGCGAAATGAATGCATATTATAATCATAAAGTACCAGATATTGCTAAAATCATATTATAAGAGAAACTTTATTGACCAAAGATTAGATTGATAAAGTTAAGTGATAGTACAAAGATTGGCAATTCTCTATTAATGTTTTGTAATTACATAACGGCCAAATATTCTTTTCCCTTCACTTTGTTTGGCGATGGGGAATTGGTATGGATGGAATTAAAATAAGGGCAAGAATGGGCTATACCCAACATGTGAAATGAATGTATAGGGATGCCATACTTTACTTGGAATATAATCATAAAGTATCAAATATTCTTAAAAGCATATTATAAGAAAAACTTTCTTGGCCAAAGATTAAATTAAGTCTATGGCTCAGGCTTAGCTCATGATTTCAGGCCCACTACACTTTTGGTTAGGATATAGGCCCATCCTAGCTTGACCAAAACCCATCTTGAAGCCCACACATATAAAACATGGAGAAAAAAATAAACCTAATTATACCATATTAGAATATTAATATAACAAACCTTGCATCCACATCCGATCACATCCCCCACTTTTCTCCCTCGTGTTCTCACCTCCTACCCTCTCCTTATTCCCTTCTCCTCTAGTGCTCTCCACCCTCTTTGATTGCTCATGCCTAAGCCACTTTCCCCGACTGTGAATGCCTAAGCCACTTTCTCTGACTGCCTAACCACCGAAATAGTCCTTGGATATCATCTTTGATCACTTGTCACCAGTGATATCCTCATTCATTCCCTTTAACTGTTAGGCTGGCACAAGCAAGGGCTGTCTGTAGCCCTAACTAAAGTAAAAGCAAACAAGTTTTGTGAAAAAATAATAATTTAAAGACAGGACATGGGTTTACATAAAAGTGATTGCTATTGATTTTGTGCATGATAGGGGTGTCACAATCAGCTATCATTGGATCAAGTCAAACCATGAGAAAGAAAAACAAATATCATCAATCTAGGATTCTGTTAATTGGGCCATTGAGGTTTTGATACCCCCAGAGATGTTAGCTCAAGATCAATGGAAATGGGGATGTTGATTTAAACTTGAGGCAACATAATATTGAAATTACAAAGTGGACTATTGGAGATAATGACAAGGAATATGATGCTCATGAGAGCAAACACATTTGCGGCTGGCTTTAGTCTACCTCCACAATTGAAGTTTCTAAAGCTACAATTAAATGATTGGGAGGACCACAATAATAAAGATAAGCCTTGCCCTACCACTTTGGGGCTGGCTTATGAATAGCCATTCGCCAAGCCTTGTCCCAACCTTTCAATATGGTAGTGTACCAATAAGAAGCAAGAGGCAACTTTAAGAGAATTTGCCCAACTTTAAATATTCTCACTCCAATGAGTTATAACAAATCTCCAAACTCCAAAGCGTGATACACCTCAATGCCATGGGCAATGCTGCATGTAACAAGAGGTCCTTGGATGTTTGAGATTATATGATTCCATCCTCTTATAAAATCCCAAAATGACCCCTGTTGGTAGAATACAGCTGAAGTTTCATCTACATAAAACTTGTTACTTTCTAATGTATTTTTGAAAAGTCTTAATGATGTTCGCTGACATGAGGCTTCTTTGGTGCACAAATGGCTATGTTGAGAACTAGCCATTGAGCAACACTAAGAATTGCATTTACGGATTAGGCTATTAGAATCGTCTCATTTCATGGCGATGAATACAGCCAATACTTATATAGACATAGGTACTTATAATATTAAAAGCACTTATCCTTCTGTGTGTGATTCAACAAAGTTATGAAGCATTCTCCTGAGAGCCCACATTTTCCTAATGCTGACAAGATCAGAACGTACTGGTTACTCTGCAAAAAATGAATTCCCTCGAACAATGACATCAGTTCCTAAGTAGCCTTTTCAGTACTAATTTCTTGAACCATCTAACCAGTAAATTAACAACAGAAGTGAAGAATTTGTATTTTATAACAAGTAGCTAATTCGTAAAATTGGAAGATCAGGAAGTAAACTTCTCGCTAATCTGACCTCTCAAATAAATGGACACTGAAAGAGAACGGAATAGATAATGAAGGCATAAACGTCAAGAACTTTAGAAGGCAAAAGTTACCATGCCTTTCCCAACCCCCAAAAGACCCAAACTAACCCAAAGAGGTGGGGAAGAAATAGGGAAAAGAAAAATGGGAACACTCTGTTACAGCTACCTATCAGAAATTGCAGAAATTTTTGCAGATGTCTTTGCTTGCCAGATATATTTTGACACCACAGAAATTTTTGGTGTTGATATGACGTGTTTTTTTCAGATGTCTTTGCTTGCCAGATATGTTTTGACACCACAAATTTCTCTTTGCTTTTTTAGATCATGCAATGCACATCACGTGCTATGACATTACCACAACATCAACAAATTTAACTCACAGCAGTTGTAAAACAAGTAGTGAGTTGAAAGCCTGGGAGTTTGTATGATTGAATTTCTTTTTTGTTTTTCCTTGATGGGAAATACTTGTTCCTTACACCGGCAAGAGCGCTCTAACATTCAGTGGTCAAACAGATTTCCTTAAGTAAATAAATAACAGCAAAAAAAAAAAAAAAAAAAAAAACCTTCAAACAAAAAAGGGAGGGGGTTTGCAACACTGAAGGCAAAAATGATGTGAATACAGGTTTTGTAATTTAATACAATTAAAATATGATATACCATCTTTAATTTGAGACTCTTGGCCCATGCATCAAGTAATCCAAAACACAATTTAAATGATAAAAATCAATATATGTTCTTTTGACTATTTTATGCACATGTTGGGGGGGCTCAAAATAATATAATTTTTTACGTGTAAGTATTTTAAAGATAATAAATTACATCCAATGGATCAATTTATCGATGCGAGATATTTATTATCTTAAATTTAAATCTAATAGAATTTGAAGATCCTCTCAAGTATAGCCAAACTAAGTAATATATATATATATATACACACACATATATGCATATGTGTGAATATATAGAGGTATGCATGCATGTGTGTATTATAACAGAAAAGCCAAAATGATTTTTTTTTTTTTTTTTTTTTTTGATGGGCCAAAATGAATATTTAAGAAGGTAAAGGAACTATTCTGTTTGTTTTTATTATGTTGAGCATAAAAATTACAATAAAACATTAATAATGTAATCAACATTTTGACATTTCTCCTAGATTAATGTATTAGTTCAGGAATGTGTCAGCTATGTGCCCAAAACTTTGACATCTGCAAGAGGCCAATTGCTTTAATGCACATTCACAGACAAGATTATTGTTGTCATGATACAGATATCTTAACCATAATGACTCGGCTATATAATATTTCCTCCATACTCAGCATATCATATTATCTATTCTGAATACCATTTTAATACCATAAATTCTTTCATCTAACTTCCGACTTAAATGAATGATCCCTTGCCCTGCTCTACCCATCAGCCATTTCTATTTTCCTTGACATTTTCCCTTCAAAAAGAGCGGCACGTAAAATAGCCACACACCATTGCCCAGCATTTTGACCGCGTCTTGAACTAAGAAATGACCGCAGCAAACAAAAAAATAAATAATAACAGCAGTAATTGCAGATTGATCCGAACGTTAGAAACGCTATTCGGTATATTTCTTTTGAGGAGACAAACCATGCTCATCAGTGCGAGAGCAGGCAAATGCAACAGACTAGCACCGATCCTACCCTCCAAGAGTTCGCTCGTGGCAGGAACCAATCCATTAGTTTCAAGAGGATCGCACAAAGAAATATGAAGAAAAAATCCACAAGCAATTCTTGAAACCCAAATTCGACCCAATTGGAATTAATACCGAATCGGCTTCAGATATAACTAGAAAAGGACATCCAAACTTACCTCATTTACATGAATTCAATCAAACGAAAAAAATTACTCAAGAAGACACCCAAATCACTGTACAATGCTCGGATCTACCAACCGGAAACTGCAGCCAAAAATAACTCAATAATTTTGAAAGAAAGATTCTGCAAACTCTCTACTCACCGACATCTCGAGGATCTTGAAGAGAAGCCGCAGAACCCGGAGTCGTTTTGAGGAGGAACGAGCAATCGAGGTATCGATTCGATCCCTTATTTTGGTTAGAATTTGGGCGAGGGAGAGCCAGAGCCGGAGCGAGCGAGCGAGCGAGAGAGCGAGGGAGAGGGAGAGGGAGAGAGAGAGAGGGGGGGGGGGGGAGGGAGAAAGAATTGGGAGGGAATGGGTAAAATTCTCGTTAACTAACCGCCACGTTGGCGGTACCATAGCAGCGGGAAATTCGTTTAGTTCGTGGGTTCAGGTTATTTGAATATTTTTTTTATTTCTATTACATTTATTTGATGATTTTGTGAAAAAAAATTGTAGAAAGATTAATTTTGCGCCTATATCGTTCAATTTTACAATTCCATCCAGCTTTGCGGACCATTTATTATGCGGGAATTGTACTCATTATTTTTTTTTAATACCGTGCTCTGATTACAGTTTGAAGGTTTGACCACCATGGCGAGCAATTGAGCTATAACTGGGATTCGAATTTTTTATTGTTGTCGTTTCTGCTGCCATTTAATTGTTCAAAAACGATGCGTAATTTGATTGTTGTTGCCACCGTTTGGTTGTTCAAAAAGGATGTGTGATATAAGAATAATTTTATTTAAATTCTTATTTTAAGTTATATATTAAAGATGAATATTTATGGACGAATTTAGTGTACAAAAATAAATTATGCGAATAAATGGACTAAAGCTTCATGTCTCACATCACAAGAAAATATCTGATCAACATCCAACATAACAATCATTTACATTATGTATTTCGGTCCGGAGCCTTTGGTTGGGTTTGGATTTAAGTTTGGTTGGATTAAATTAGATTTAGCAAACCTTTTGGATTCATGCCTGATCCAAAGTTTGAAAAATAAAAAACAAACTAAGGTGTGGCTTAACTCAATACGGCCCAAGTGAACACTATAAATATTGAAAAAAATTCTCTAAAATTAATATATATGCAAAATTAATAAGATCTCTTGATGTTGAATGCTTGAATTTTATATAATTTTTATTAGATTTTCTTAAAATTTTGGAGTGAGTGAGTGGTGGAGCGCTCTCTCTCTCTACTATTTAATAGATTTAGAAATGAGCATCATCATTATAAAACAATTATGATAACCAACTTGGATTTAGCACATAGTGCAATATAAATGAAATGATCATTATTTTCCCAACCTAACATTGCTTAAGTTCGTTTGGAATGAAATGAATTATGTCTTTTTTTGTTGATCTATTGCTTTAGTTATCACTATGAAGACAAATACCAGCCTCCCACATTTATCATTATTACAAAAATAACATAATTATTTGCCTAGTTTCTATAGTTTTATAAAAGAAAGATATAATAGTCATTGGAATAATAATTATGAGCTATTAGAATGGGAATTGGAAACTAATGGGCAGCAACAATGAATTTTGATAAGGTTGTTATTACAAAATAGAATTTACTTTAAGAATGATGTAAAAACTAATTATCATTTGATCATTGAATATACACACACATTTATCATGTTACTTGGTGGCATATTTATTATAATATAACAAGGGTGCCCCAAAGGTTTCTATTTCTATGGTTGCCCTCAATAAAATTTTTCTAATATTAATCAAAATCATGTTTAAAGCTATTGAAGGATTTAAACAAGAAAAGAAAGGTTGACAAAAAAAAAAAAAAAGGCCTATCCTTTATTACCCATGCCATAAGTAGCATGCTTTCTCCTACTTATTTTTAACCATGTATAACACAACTAATATTTATTTTGCAATAAGAATTTATTTTAGTTGTAGGGTTGTTACAATAGATAATGGATTTTGAGATCCACATTTGGAATATTATAATTTTAGATAAAATATAGATTATTACCTTATGATTTAAGTGATATGGTTTAAAATATTACACTTAGCTACCATATATTTTAAGCGCTACACTCATATGGTTTGATGTATTATATTTAACTATCATGCATATTAAACACTATCAAATTATACTCAAGTGGTTTGAAATATTATACTTAACTACTTATGTATTTTAAACCTACTTAAACTTTATTTAATATGCCAAATTTCTACATATATGCAATTTGATAGTATTTAAAACACCTAGTAATTAAGTACAGCATGCCAAACTTTTATGTCCATAATTTGATAGTGCTTAAAATATATAGTAATTAAGTGTAACATTTCTAACCATATAGGTGTAATTTGATAGCGCTTAAAGCATAAGGTAGTAATATGCATTTTATCTAATTATTTTTTATAATATTCTTTAAAAACAAATTTCAAAGCTCATTGTGCATAACACTTAGCATTGGAGAGCTTCTATTTTGCTTTGGTTCTTGCCATTTTATATTTTATCAACAATATGTTTTATATTTCTAAAAATTATGCATATATGCATTTACATATATCTAGAATTCGAAAAACATAGTAAACTATTTGTTATTTTTTATATAAATCTTATAACCTGTTTATCTAGGAACTTGCAAATAATTGCAATTTATTTAAAAACCTTTGATCCATAATTGCATGAAAGATTCCACCTTGAAGATGGTAAATAATTAAAATTTCATTAATGTGCTATTAAATAAATTTATTTTTAAGATATTCTAACTAATATTTTTTAAAAAATTGATATTACGAGTAGTACTATGGGACCTAGATCTATTATTAAGAAAAAAACTTTTATATCTATTTGGTTCATACGAGAATTAAAATCAAAATCAGATTGATTCTTATAGTTATTATTTAGTTCGTTAAAACTTCAAAAAATACAATCAATCTAGATTTTTAATTTTGCTCTTCAAAAATTTATAAAATAAAATAGCTATTGATTATAATTGTTTATCTAAAATAGAAGATATTTTGTTTAATCAATATCTAGAAAGCGAGCATAATGGGTTCCTTTTGTTGGCTCATCCTCACTCCAAGATTAGAAAAAGGAGAAATCATCATGCTTTTCATCTATTTTTTTTCTAATGTGTGATTACAATATATACTTTTATCGTTTGACGTCGAGTTTCTATTTTGGAGTTTGACTATAATTTTATTTATTTTTCTAATGCATGATTACAGTGTATATTTCTACTGTTTGCTATGCTGTTAATGTTGTGATAAGAGGGGTCATAGATAGAGTCGGCATGGGAAGTCGAATGAGAAGAAAAGAGAGGAGGTGAAGATAACAATTGGAAAAGAAATCATAATATTAAGAAAATGTTTGAATCTTTAAACCGATTTTCATTTCAAATGGAGTTGGAATTCAATTCCAATTCCATCCAAATAAACAGTTAGAATTGAAATCAAATTGATTCCGATTCTTATTTCAGAATCCCATTTTCGTAAGTCAAAGGACCTTTAATAAAAACTATCAAAAACTATCTATTAGTTCCTATAATTTTTCTCTAACATTTCTACAAGCACAATTTAGGGTTTGTTTGGATTAGCCGTTAAGAGTTAGCTAATAGCTAGTAACTGATCGCTGATAGTTAATAACTAATAGCTATTTTTTATTAAAGTGTTTAGTTGAACTATTGTAACTGTTATGGTTTAAGTGTTAAATGGTTAATAAAAGTAAATGACATAATTAATTCATGTAAATCTAAAACATCCTAATATTAAGCTCTTACTTTTATTAAACTAACAGCAATTGAGCTCTAGCTTTTATTTAAATTTAAAAAAATTAATCTAATACATATATTTTATTCATCTTATTTTTAATTTATAATTTAAAAATAATAATTTTAAATTTAATAATATAAATTTTAAAAATTTATATTTTATTTATCTTATTAATAATACCAATGCTTATGTATTGCACAGGCATATATCTAGTATAATATAATAAACCTAATAAAGTTTACTTTATTATTGCCACGTGTACGGCTAAATGAATGTAATGAGTTTTTTTATCTAGAATGACATTCTTTTCAAAAAAAAATTTATAATTTTTTTTTCTTCCTTTCATTTTATAAAAAAATAGATCCTTAAAATTAAGATTTTTCTCTCACTTGATAAACAAAGAAACTAAACCTATGCTTACAAAAAAATAGAACTAACTTGGTCCAAACTCAAAATTTATATATATATATATATATATATATATATATATATATATATACATACGCACACACACATACACTATATATATTTATATATTATAAATATATTTAATGTTTAAAATAATATTTAAAATATTAAATCATATTTAGTTATTTAAAAATAAAAATAATAGTATAGAAAAATATATGATAAACGAATGATAAACAATGAAATGGTTCAAAAATCAACGCTTCTTCTTTTATACCGTATGAGATCAACATGTTAGCTAAGCAGAACAATATAATGAATGAGAAGGTTTCTGACTATAGTAGAAATTTTTGTAATAATGAACCCTTTATTATAAAAATTTTATTTCATTTCGATTATATTTTCATTCTTACTTAAAAAATATGAAAATATTTCATCTATTTTTTAATCTATAATTTCAAATTAACTAATTTCTTTAAAATTTTAAAATAATTTTGTCTAATACTTATAGTCTATTTATCTTATCTTTAATTTCAAATTTAAAAATTTTATTTTTAAATTTAAATTTAATAATATAAATTTTAAAAATATGAATTTATATATTTTTTATTTTATTAATTATACTAGTGCCTCTGAATATTATTTGATTGTAAAATTAAAATATTATTCAAGAAAAATACTATAGCAAGAAGTTTTCTTAGGATTATACTAGTAATTATCATAATATTCGCATCTCTATCCCAAGGTATTTTATTTTATTTTAATTATGCTTTTTATTATTTTTAAAAAGTCAAAATATTTCTTATTTTGTAATCTATGGTTTCAAATCAATTATTTTTTTAAAAAATAAAAAAATAATTTAATCTAATAAATACATACTATTTATCTTATATTTAATAATTTAAATTTAATAAAATAAAATAAATAAATATATAATTTTATTTTTTTATTAATCGTATCAGCATCTGTGCCCCAGGAATTTGCCTGGTTTCATATAAAGGACCCCGGCGGTGGTCGTTACTTCTCCCAAAAGTCGACTCCACTGAGGAATCGACCCTCCTGCGATCCTCCTGTCGAAGCCTCCAGGGTCTCCCTTGTACCCTCCGCCCCCTCTTTCCTCTTTGCCAATCCCTCTCTCGTCTTGATCGAATTTCGTCGAGTTCCTCCGCCTATGTCCCTCAGATCCGGCGGGCGGAAGGTCTCCTTCGACCTCCTCGCCGGCGACAGCTCCGGCGACGACGGAAGCCTCTACCTCCGGCAGGCCTTCGATCCCGTCCTCGCGAACGGCGGCGAGGATGGCCGCTCGACCCGCCGGAAGCGGAAATCCAAGCCGTCGAAGAAAAAGAAATTCGCCGAGAGGGCGGCGGTGGCCGAAGATCCTGGCCGCTTGGTGGGATTAGATCTTCAGAAGCCGTCCTTGGCGGAGAACGGTCACCACGAGGCTGGGATGGAACTCAGCATCTCGGAGAGCAGATCGTTGGTGGAGTCCGTGTGCGAGAACACGGTGGTGGAGCCGGCGCCGGAGCCGGAAAGATCCCAAGTGAGCTGTGTTTCTTTTGTGGAGTTGAGGCAGAGGAACGTGAACGGGAGTGTCGGCGATGAGCCTGGGGACGAGGAGGCTGACTCCAAGGAGACTTCCGCAGGGCAATGGAGGCTAGAATCTAAGGGAAAAATCCCTAAGTTGGCAAAAGAGGGATCGTTGGATTGGAATCGGGTAATGGTGGGAGATCCAAATCTGCTAAGGGGTAAATCCAGACTTATTTGTTTGGTTTAGCAAATTTTCTTGTGACACCCATTAGCTTTTAGCCTGTGTTCACTCAAGATGGTCAAATTTTGTGTTTGATTTGCAATGGACCTTAAATTATGCTTTTCGATCGCATAGAATAATTGACTTCCTGAAGTGTTCTGCCACACCATCTGGTATCAATTCAGAATTGGTGAATTCTTAGCATTTTTTTAAGTTCTGTATGTCAGCTAGCATGGCTCTAGCAATTCAGAACTGGTGAATTCTTAGCATTTTTTTTTTTTTTAGTTCTGTACGTCAGCTAGCATGGCTCTGGTACATGCTTAGAGGTATTGAATTTGTCATTTGAGAGGTTGTCATGCACGTATGAGTTGCGTGACTGTAGGATGAAAAGTGGATTGGACACAGATTGGATTGCAGTATATCCATAACTGTATCCGTTTATATTTGGCAATAAAATTATAAGTGCAGATATAAGTTGGAAACTTTATGGGTGGGATATTATTTGACTTTATGTATAGAACTGCTAATAAGCATACGAGACTCCCAACTTTATTTTAATATTTTTCTAAAACAAAGTATTGTAAAAAAAAAAATGCATTTACTTAATCACTTGTCTCTTTAATGGTTGCTCATAATTCTACTAAGTTACATTGACCGCTAAGGATGCAATCGACCAAATCAAAGATGTCACCACATGGAAACAAAATTGATTCCAAGTCATGATGTTTTCACTTATTTCACTTTGGACTTTAAGAGAGCTATATCAGAGTAAATTAGGATTGCAATGGTACTATATATCTAGATATGGATTGAATATTAGTATATCCATCAAAGTTGTCAAATTGCCTAGGAGAGGCCAGGCGGTGGACCCTTTGTAAGGCCTAGGCAGACACCTAGGTAGCAGCTTAAGGAGGAAAGTCCTCCAAGCTTTTAGTGTGCATGCCTTTAATCATATATATAAATAAGCATGTGCATATATCATATATACACTCTTTTCTCATGATATGACATTATAAAACCTATTTTTCATGCTTAAAAATTTCAAAGATCAAAATCCACAAGAAAGAGAGCAACAACACAACAGCTGGCTAGCTGCAAGGGCATAGCTAGGTAGCTAGCAAGCCCAACAGCCAGCAAGAAGCAAGAGGGGAAAGGCAGGCAAGCAGCAACCCACAAGCTGCAAGGCTACCACCAACACCTATCAAGAAGGAAAGGAAGAGGGGGCTAACAGTATAGATGATAGCAAGTACAATGAAAGGGAGAAAATACAAAAAGTGGAGAAGAATGGATAGATGAAGAAGAGATAGGATTAGGAGGGAAAAAAAAAAGAGGACAAGAGGAGGATGAAGATTGGTTTGAAGAAGAACAAAAAAGAAAGAAAGAAATGCAAACCTGGCACTAGCACTAGCCACTATAGTCTTTTCTTCCAGTTGTCACAGCCAACAGACCTGTTGGTAGCTGTTGATGAACTCGTTGGCTGCTGTTAGGTTGGTGATGGTCTTGGTTGACATCTCACATGACTCATATGGTGCTCAAACAGGGAAAGCAAAGGGAAAAAGAAAGCCTTAAAAGAAATGCTGTTTAAGCAGGTCTGGCCTAGGCAGCCTTGCCTAGGTGGGCACCTAAGTCCCACCTTTAAACAAAACTGGTATCCATTTTGTATCTGCTTTTCTTATGCATATGAAAATATGAATATAATTTTTGATCTGATGCTAAAAATTTATAGCATATTTTGATAGGTTTGGATATAGAAATAGACCTAAATGGACATTGCCTGATCCATTTTCGCCCCTATATGGCTGTTGTCCTTGTAATGTTGAGGCTTGAATACATTCCAGAGAGTAAGAGAAATGGGGTTTATAGTGTGCAAGAGACATTAAGATTCTCTTATACTTTTTTTGTTATCTGTCTTATTTGATGCGCTTAATGTATGAATGCCTGTTTGAAAGAACAAATTTATAGAATCTGTGACAAAAATTGCCATCTTCTAGGATATGATTCATAAGTTCAAGAATGGCATTGCTTAAGGGGCCCTAGCATTAGCAAGGCCATGCAGAATTTCCCATGATCACCACAGAATTTAAAATGAATTTGTCAATTAAAAAAATGAGTGGCTTGTTTCTTTTTCCACGATCATGGGAATGTTGTTTTTGTGCTATTTATTTATTTATTTATTGAGATGAAGGGAGATAAATCCACCTACTTCATGGTTATTCTTATTAATGCTTGCTTGTGTCATGTGGGTGCTAACTTTATTTAATCATCTTTGAAACAAAATGTCATGTATCTAGATATGGCTAAGCATGTTGGCAAACTTTTATATTATTGATATTCTAATTCTAGTCAAAGATTGGATATCAAAATTTTCTATACAGTTAATCTATTCATTGAATATATGATTATAAAGTGACCAATATGTTTTTTCTCCTTGTACTTTTTTACTTTTCTAGTGTCACTTGCATACTAACATTTAATAAACTTTGTGCATACTCGAAGTTTTTCTTTTATTTTAACTTTTTTGACCCGCTGCGTACCCATAATGATACATCCATTTGCATTTTTGTATTGTTTGCAGAAGTCTCATCTTCGGGCAGGTCACCCATAAAATACTTTATGGGAGAGATTTATGGAGGTAATTCACTTAGAAGCACAATATCTGCTGGAAATGAGAAGAAACGTCAACGTGTCTATAATACTATGTTCCATGTTCCCTGGAGATGTGAACGGGTATAACTGCACTTCAGATATATATTATTTTATATTATATATATATATGTATATATATATAGTTTGATTAGTTATAAATGAGTCATAGGCCCAATGTTCAGTTATTGGACAGGGTTTATTCTTTATAGTAATGTTTGTCTAGAAATTCTGCACAAATCGATGAAGCAGATATCCTATGGTTCTTTTTGCTGTGTTGTACTTGCACAATTAAATTGCTGCTGCTGAGGCATAGTTTGCACAATCTAGCATTGAGCTACATATCCACAAGATATGATAATGATCTTATCAGGGTTTGAAATCTTGACCATACCATTACTGTCTTGACCCCATATCATCTGTGCATTGATCTATATCAACATGGGAGTAATGTCTTGTTCAGTGAACTGTGAGTAGATACGGGTGGATATATGCATCTTGTACCATACTGGTACATGAATGATGTGGGGGCATACTGTGATATTTCAAACCATTGGTCTTGTTAAGACCTTTGAAATAATTGCAGGAGTCTGCTACAGTCCTTTACTTTTATCATAATGATTGTTGTAGTACAATCCTTATTCAGTAGGGAATAGCACCTCTGACATTAATCACAATTTTTCAGCTTATTGTTGCAGGCTTCTTTGTCTGTTTGGATTCATTTCTGTCATTGCTAACAATTATGCCAGCACGTATTCTTATGACCATTGGGAGGGTGTTGCACACCAGGTGGGTTACAATCTGTTCACATTAATTGGTTTTCTGGAATAAAAAATTATGATTATAGGCCGTAAGTTTGTGTATGTGTGTTTTTATATGTTTTTATATTGCTTTGTTTATGTGTTAGCCTTTAAAATCTAATTGTCTTCTTTAATGCTTTTATGATGTATAAATGTCATCATATGATCATTAAGGATCATAGGAAGCCTATATTCTCTTAAGTTGCACATAAGATACCGCTCAGAGTTGATATCAATACAGGTTCAAACAAAGACTACATATCCTAGGTAGAATTTATTGCTAGAATGTTATTATTAGTAATACCTGTTCTTGGAAGCTTATCTTTAGTACTTGGCTTTGCATTCATATGTCATAACTCCATGTGGAGGCATATTTAGTAATTGCGAATTCCTTGCCTCAGCAGGATACCCTACTGTCTTTAGACTGTGGGAAGGTGAATTACAATCTGCTTTGCAAGTTAATTTCTTTCAGCTGCTTTAATCATGTCTTGTACTTATAGCAGTTCGTCTAATGACCTTTAATGAAGCATAGAGAAATGTTAGCTCCATGTGATTCTTTCATTTCATTCATTTTATTCTGTTCTTGGTCCTGATATTCACCAACTTATAAGAGCTGCTCATTAACCTAACACGTTCGTGGCAGGCAGTTTCAGAGGCCAAATGCTGCTGAGTTATCAGATTTTGGTTGTTTCGTTGTGTTGGCTATAGGAGTACTTACTCTACAGATGACAGGTTGGGTAAAATATCCCTTTTTTTTTTTTACACTGCCTCCAATATTCTCACTACCTGTTTTGATTCTTTTGAGTCATCTGTTTGGTCACCTCTAGCAATATAATCTCTATAAGCATTATATTAATACATTACCATTTTGCAATTGTTTTCTTGTGCATCAGATATCAGCCTAATATATCACATTATACGTGGACAAGGAATAATCAAACTCTATGTGGTATACAATGTATTAGAGGTGAGAAGATAAAATATAGGATTTTGTTAATGTTCACCTTTTGAATACTGATATAAAATTTTCAAATTAATGACAGATATTTGACAAACTCTGTCAGTCTTTTGGTGAAGATGTTTTGCAAGTTCTGTTTAATTCTGCAGAAGGGCTTTCAGATTGTTCACCGGACAATGTGATATTTCAGCTGATGAGGTTCATTTTGGATGAAATGATAGCCATCATTGCGTTTGATATCCTTTATGACAGATGTCTATTTTTTTAATTTTCATTTAGATGGATACATTTCTGAGTTGCATTTCCTTAAGTAGGCATACTTGTCCATTCTTTCATCTTGTTGGCTCAGGCTATCACTTTATCAACTTGCATTATTGCCCACAACAATGCTTTGCTGGCTCTACTGGTGTCAAATAACTTCTCCGAGGTTAAAAGCAATGTATTCAAACGTGTTAGCAAAGAAAACCTTCACAATTTGGTATACTATGGTGAGTTAGTTTCTTTCTTTTTCTTATCTTCTTAATTCTTATTGAACCAGTAATAGGAAGTGGGGCTGGCTTGTTATTGTTTGTTTGTTGTGAATTCATTTTTCTAAAACATCAGTTGTAGGTTAACCTTATTTAGGTCAGTGGTTAAGGTAACCATTGTCATGGACACAAACCTTATGAGATCATGTGCAAGGAAATATACATTGTGGATTGAGTAATCATAATGTTGTCACTTGATTGGGTTAATTTTTTTTCATATGCATGACAACTTATGTCTTGCAGTGAATCTATTAATGATTTACCAAAAAAATCCATTAACAATTTGCATCCGATTATCTGCAACTTAATAATGTTGCTTCAGGGCCAATACAATTTCTCACATGTAAGGCATCACACCTGACAGAGGATCATCTACCTTTCTTCACTCTATTCACAACTGACAGAGAATCATCTACGTTCTCTCACTCTATCTTCCATTGCCTTATTGTCGATACAATTATTGGTCTATTTTCATATGAGTTTTCCATTGGTAGTTGACTAAGGACCATGTGTCTAATGATTATAAGATTCAGGCATGCTTTATCATAGTTGTGTTAATATACATATTCTCCATCATGTTCTCTCGCTTTTAGGCCATTTTACAATATCTACATTTGATTCACCCCTTAAAATGCTATTATACAGATATTAATTGTTTGAAAAAGACCTTTATTTATGAGATGTTTAAGTCAACTAATCATTCCATTTAACTATAAAGCTGGTCTACAGATCCTTCTGAATGATTCTAGAACAGCCACAAATAAACTATGCAAAGAGAAGAAGAAGAAACAGAGAAAAAAAATATGACAGGAGGTCGAGGAGGAAGGGATCAGGGGGGTATAGTGGTAGTTAAATGGCATGCAAGAGTCGAAAATTCAAGGTAGCAGTAGAAGTTCATTATTTTTACATTTGGTGTTTAGGCTGTTTAACAATGCCGAGTTAAGCATCGAAGAGGATGTGGAGGTGGCCAAATTTCAGTTTGTATGCAACAAATGAATAGTTGACCGGAAATATTTGTTTGCATTTAAGTTTGCACGTGCTTTGATGTATATATGGAGGAATTCCATTCTAACATGTCACAATGTATTTTTCTTTGTGCAGCTGAGATTTTATATCAATTTGTCCCTTTGGCTTCTTATTTGTGCCTGAAGGGAAAAATGTGGTTTCCTGTATCATATTGTTTCCTCCCTCCCTCACTCTCACGCATATGCTGGCTCCCCTTCCCTCTCTCTTTTTCCTTCTCCATCTAGATTCTAAACTGTTTCAGATTCTAGAGGAAGGTTTATGATTGATTGCACGAGATTCAAGTGCATAGCCAAAGGATAGGTCGCCCTGCTTGTCAATTGATTTTCTAGGTGTCACTCCCTAATTGTCAATTGATTTTCTAGTTTTCACTTTAGGCCCCTCTTGCATAATGTTGCCTGGTTGGGAACTCCAAACTGATGTAGGAGGGCTAATGGTTGGTAGCATCAATTGTCAAGTCAAACATTCTCAAGCTTGAATGGTTTATATGTTGATGTATGGATTTTAACCCAAATAGATGGCAAAAGGGTTGTCATTTAGAGTACTTCTCTGTGGTGAATTGGGTTATACTTTGTCTTTTTTCTCACAATATATGCCCAAGAGTAGGGTTTCAAGTGCTGGCTGTTCCAGTTTTTGCCAGTTGGCACATACAATATCAGGTTGGTACCAAGCATGAGTCTGCATAACATCTATTATTATTTTTTTATTTTTTAGTTAAAAAGGTTCTGTTAATAGTTTATTTATCTATATTTTAGTTTCGGCAAGGAAAGGCACATGTGCCAGTATGGCATGGCATGTGTGGTGCCAATAGATATCCAGCATGGATACAGGCATTGATATCTGAATCCTTGTCTAAGAGACACATGCTATATTTTATATTGAAATTTGCTTTCTTTCTCTGTCAAACCCTTCAAAAAGAAACTTAAATAGTTTCTTCTATGACTATTTATCTAACCAATAAGGTAGGTGTCCTACCCCCTGGCCATTCAAGACTTATGGTGGATTGCATTCTTGGCAATGTTGCTTTCACAAGGACTTCAGTGCCAATTCATAGGGCAAGCACCAAGTTAACAGTCAATATTGAAATGCCCCTAAATAGTGATGGATTGTACCTTGACCAAGAAGGCCAACTTATATCAATATAAAACAAAAAAATGCTAATTACCGCACCTAGCCTTGTTTCATGGTATTCCTCTTGTTGCCGCTTCAATATTTGTAATATGACCCACTTCCTTGTAGCATGGGTCCATGGTTTGTTAATGAAATGCTTATTGTTGTTGCCTTACGTTTAGGAATTAGGAATATATTTTTCTTAAGGTTGCATTTTTTTAAAAGCAATATTATAGTTTTGTTGATAGAATGCTGGCTGTTTTCCCATTAATTTTATTGGGTGATGCTAGAGATATTCAACATATATTTCCTTTCTCATTGCGCATGATAATAAAGTAGATGACTAGCAATGTATTCAGTGAACAACCACTGACCAACTTCTGCTGATGAAGTGGAAAGGTGTTCAGACTGATGCATGCATTGACAGTTTATGGTCAGATCTTGTAAAACAGCATTAAGGTTTTTAAAGTTAAGGGTCCAAACAAAGAAGATGAATGTGGTAGAAGCAGAACATTGGTATGGATGCATGGTAATACGAGAAGAACAAAGCGAGGGACAGATATTGGAGGAGGTTTTCCTTGGTAAAGAGAGGTGCTAGATTTTTGTCAAAAATTTTACAGTGGGGAAGACGCCAATATGGATGAAAGTTGTTAGAAGGGACTTCTAAATTCTTTTGAATTGTTATAACATTGGAGATAGCCCTTAATAGAATTGATTGACAGATTGACATTCCTAAAGCTTATTCAAATAGTTGGAGCAAACTCTGACGGTTATGATTATTTTTAGAGAAGCTGACTACTTTTTTGCAAAGTTGCAATCAGCAAAATTTTTTATATGCTCATGGATTCAACTAGGTGATGTGCTTGTGTGCTGAGCTTCTTGTCATCTTATTTTGATCCTTTTAGTTTAGTATCTTTTGGTTGGTTGGTCATGATTGAACCTAATGATCAAGGAACCAAATACTAAGCATTTCTAGTATAATATATGATCAGTTTATTCTTGTTTTGGCCCTTAATAGAATTGATTGACATATGATCACTTTGTCATTTTGCTAGCTTCATAGCAGCTCATAAAGCATTCTCAAACTATAATGTGTCATTATCATTAACTTGTCTATTGTGGTTAATATAACATTATTGGCGTTAGATGGAATGCACAATTGCACATGACACTAATGTTTTGAACCATTTCTAAAATAGTCAATAAAAACACATACAAAATTTTCTAAACTTTCCTGCACTAATTTTTCTGATTTCTTAAATTTTTTACTTTTAGGCTTTTCTTGTACTCCATTGTCTTTTAATTATATAATTTTGCTTGTACATTCGAGCCCTATGTCATGGCATTTTAGCTAACAGATGTCCACATCGATATGGTGCAAGTATTGGCCATAACTGATATTGCACCCAATGCTGGTATCCAAACCTTATTTATGATCTACATGAGCTAGAGGTATGGTAAATTTCATCCCAACTCGCTTGAAGAATGATGGGGAACTCATGTATATTTTCCATTATGTGTGGTTTCATTCACAAGATTTCAGTCTCTCTCCTCTACTAAATCCTAATCACAAGATAAGTACCCCGATGAATGGCACATTGATGTTCAAGAATCATGCCAAACTGACTCCTAATATTCATTTTATGTTCTTTTATCAAACTTGGACTTATGCTAGATTATTTGGAGTGTCAACATAAGAATCTGAATTCATCCTTTAACAAGTAAACATCACTGGTTTAACTATGTGTGAAGCTGCAAATGTGGTTGGTTACATTTGAGTGCATTTGCACACACATGCACAATTTCTTCGCCATTGCAATATAACTTGTGGTTGCAAGTATGAGTTGCTTGTTTCCTTCTGTTTCCCCCCTTTTGTTTATTCACACAATATATGTATGTATATGAATATGTGTTTATTTATGTATTTATTGATATGTACATGTATCCGTGCATATGTGTGTGTATTGGCATCCTACATGTATTTATTTAACATATACATAAATGTCATGGACTGAGGCATTGGTGCCTTTAGCATGCCAGATGTGGCTCAAATCATGCCATTTCAGGAAAAAATTGGTTTGGTACAGGTGGTACCAAGCCATATGTATCGTGGCATGCATGTGTGCCCAATGTCAGCACCAACTCAGCATGACATGGCACGCGTAGGTCGAATTGACACTTGAATTCTTGATGCATATACATGTCTTATTGGTTTTGACTTTTGAGTCACTAAATGTTCTAGCAAAGATTTAACATTAGTATGCAGTCCATCTCTCTCTCTCTCTCTCTCTCTCTCTACTAGACCAACCTCTCCATATGCCCGAGAAAAAAGGAATGTGGGGAAGAGAAATCGACGAAGAATCCAAGAAAGAGCAGTAAGGAATATGAGGAGCGTGTGCGCGCACGCGCACATATATATACACATACATATATTCCACTCTCCTCCTTTGAAGGATTGGGGCTTCAATCCTATTGGCACAAAACAATGATGGCAATTCTGTATGGAGGAATAACACACCATTGATCATGATTTACATCATAAAAAAAAAAAAAGAAACCTGCAAACCAAAACTCATCTGTTTTGGAGATCATTTGCCTATGCAACAAATGACCCAAAAATAATTTGTTTAATGGCTTGATGTGATGTTTTGCTTTAATTACAATATGGAAGCATCCAAATCTATTGGATTCTGATCCATACATGTTATATGATGTGTACATTATGATCAGTTCTGTGTATTATCAATTTGGGCTTTGTTCATATAGTTTCATGCACTATTACTACTGTCTATTTTTATGCCCACTTGATGCATTGGTAGGAGGCTGAATACATTATTTTGTTTGTAGGTACCTTTAATGATATAGATAATGATCAATAGTGTACATTTTCAAATTAAAATATCCATCTTTGATTTTGCGTCGGTAGGATTGTGGCCTTAATCCTTTCCAAAGAAGAAACATATATACATAAATAGTTGCACTACACACTTTTTAACTTCTCGAAAAAAGACAAGATGATTTTAAAATTGATGATAGGCCATTCAAATTGAAGATCTACATCATAAAAACAAGCCTACAAACCAAAATTCATATATTATGGTGGTCTTTAAGCTATGCATCAAGCCGATACAAAATTGAATGATATCAATTACACTAGTGTAGTAGCATATATCATAGGACATATAAATTAAAAATCCTTTCACTTTATGAATCATGATCTGCACATCCTAACATATGGGTTGATAGATTTTGGTCATTAGATTATAAGAAAATATAGTATCATGCTATTGAAACCATCCATTTTAACATCTATTTGATTATTAGATTAGAGACCACCATTTTGTCTATGTACTTATATACATCTATATATATGGCAAAATAAATAGTCATCTGATTTCTAAAATAATCGACCTTACCTTTGTCATTGTTGACTTTCATATCCAGATATCATTGAGAGGTTCCACATCACAATTTTTGTGTTATTTGTGTTATCTCAGAATATCTTAGAGGCTGAGGGACCCTGGTTTGAGAGTTTTGCTACTGTAAGTTTGCTTTTTTGTATAAGCATGGTTTCGATTACTAAAAGAGTGAATTCATTCAAACTTGTCTTGTTGAGCTTATATCAACTAATATTTCTGTATTTCAATTCACCAGGATGTTCTCCAGGTTTATTTGTGTGAAACGTTTATTGATACAATCAAGCATTCATTTCTTGCAAAATTTAATGAAATAAAACCCAGTGCATACTCAGAGTTTCTAGAAGACCTTTGTAAACAGGTAAATTTCATCACTACTTTATTTCTTTACATCTATCCATACTAAAATTAATTACTTCATTCTTCCTTTTTGGGCTGTGGAATATTTTTCTTGACATATCCAGTTCTGAAGTTAAATCAGCTGTAAAATATATGTTGGAGTTATAATTCCTCAAAAGTAACTTTTCTGAATGTCTATATAGTTATGTACAAACAGCATAATGTACACATGCATAATAATTATTATGAAATCTTTTAGTGAGAACATCTGGATGAAACTAGGGGAAGATGTGGTATCTTTCCTCTTTGATAAGAAATTGATGCAGGAAGGCAAGTTCTAGGTAGTTTGGGCAGAGTTCTAATTAGCGTAAGTTGGGACTAGGGATCAGAATGTATCTCGGGCTGATCCAAGATTCCCAGCGCTATTCTCATTTCCTGTTGTGCCTTAAGATTAATATGGACGGGATATTGATAACTAATTGAGCTATCCTTATTTCAAGTGAAATGATTAGCTTTAGAGAAGTTCACAGAACCTTGATGGCTAAAATAATGTACATATACTATTAAAAGAGAAGCAAAATTGTTGATAGGGTTTGGTGCAGACTGAGCAACTAATCCTTTCTAGAAGAGCAATGCTACAATTTTTTTTGATGAAACAGAATATTTAACATTGAGGCGGTTCATAAAGTACTCCATGTGATGGACTCTAATTTATCATTTTGGTGCATCAAATTAATTATACAAGTTTACATATTGGAAAAGAAAAATATAGTAGTTTTTGAGAAAATCAACACCAGTCTCAAGAAACTAATTTGAGCATTTGCCAGAAAGTGGTTGGAGGTTATATATTCTTGCCAGAAAGGATGAAATGTCATCCGCTAATATATAACTCAGAAGGGATGAAACATAATCCGCTATACATAACTCAGCTTTTTATGTCATCTGAATCTTTTGCATGAGACAATGATCTGAAAGGACTAGAATTCCAAAAAGTTCCTGTAATATGCCAGTGAATGGACCAGGTCACTGCCTTCTATATACTCAATAAAAAAAATAAAGAAACTTCATCGAAATGAACAAAAAGTTCAATATTTACTGATCTAGGTTTCAACTTTTCTATTTTTGTAGGTGAATTTGTTATTGATAATTAGAAGTGCCAATGTTTTCTAGAGACTTTGTGTGTTGATTGATGCGACAAGAATATGGTAAATGCTAGATTACAGTTTTCAGGGAAAGCTTTAAAAAATGGAAATAGAAGTGAAAAATATGCAAGGTTCTAATTGAAACTAATGGCCAAGGAATATTATATCTGAAACTTTCCTTAATGGCCAAGAGTTGCAGAATGTTTAGGACAATGTATGGTACAATAAACATAGGATGAGAATGAGAAATTTTGAGTACGGATGATAGTTATAAATTGGAGGCAATGCGGCAAGTGAAGACCAACTGAGATGGTTTTGTCATGTGCAACTTTGACTTGGCCTTGGACAACATTGCAATGACATTTTTGGTTAAAGTATCAATTTGTCTGTTTCTTTCACCATTACGGATTCACGTCAGTGAATCCTTCTGTGGGATTGATACTCTGACCAGCACTGTATGTCTCTTTTGTCATTTTTGTTCTTACTGCAAGAATCGGACAGGCACTAGCTAAATTTACTGACAGTTATGGATTTGACATCTACTGCTGGTGCATTATATTTTGAGTTGGTATGAAATGAGAAAAATCCTGCTTTTTCCATCTATTGTTGAATGAATCTTTTTTGATTTTCAGTTGGTTATATATTTTTATTGTTTTCCTGTTAAAAGTAACTTGAACTAGTAATTTCTTCTGCCACTACTAAGAATTCATAGCTCATGCTATGCTTTCATCCTGTGATTTTGTTCAGACCCTGAATGAGAAGCCTGATGAGCATCGGAAAGACCTTACTTTCATTCCTCTTGCACCAGCCTGTGTGGTAGGTCATTGCAACCAGTATTTTGGTCCATCGATGTCTGCTATTTGGTTGTGGTTATATGTCACAACTATTCCCTATCTTGCTACAGGTCATCCGAGTTCTAACTCCGGTATATGCAATCGTCCTTCCCTATGGTCCACTCCCATGGAGGCTATTCTGGATCATCTTGTGGTCAAGCCTGACCTATATCATGCTTGCCATTTGCAAGATGCTTGTGGGACTGAGCCTCCGCCGCCTTGCCACTTGGTACATCAATCAGCGGCTTGAGAGCAAACAGCATGCAGACTGATACCTTTGCTTAGTTTTATCTGAGAGAAACGTCTCTAACCTTGATGAGGGTTCAGGCAAGCGGTGCAACATTACCAACCTACATACAGATAGTGGTGCTCGCCAAACAGAGCAGCTTCTTGCCTTCATACTAAGCTGTGCATAAACCATGCAAATCAAAATGTACTTCGCTGTGCTCCAATTCTTATATCCGTTGAGATCAAACTCAGCGTCTTGCTTGAATTTTGCTCTTATATGGCTGCGAGCCCCAGTCGAGGATCAAGCGGACAGAGTCCTGAGATCTGGCATATCTGGGATTCATTTTGCCTCTGCTTACCTCACTGGAGTGCAATTTTATGAATTTTTTTACAGGTTAAATACTCAACATATGGTACTAGTTTCATCAGTGTCGTTTCTGTCTCTGCCCTTTCCGCTACAGCATTTTTCTGCTTTCCATAGTCGCCGTTTTGTTGCAATTCCCCATGTATAACTTTTTCAAGTGCTGGGTTCTGACTTTGCGTAGTGAGCCCAGATTCAAATGGCAGGGACAGCTGCCGGGGACAAAGCTAATGCCATCCAGATCAAATCCTCAATAAATATCATATAATGCATCTTTAGAGCTGTTTCAGTGCATCCCATGTGCTATGGCCTTGCTGACTCTTATTATATTCAATAAAATAAATAATCATTGTTTTTACTCGCACCGTTGTTCCTATATTTCTCTAAAACTTTCTTCGGTTGTTCCTATAACCTCAAGCAAAGTGCAAAACATTTTTAAATCGGGCTGGCTAACGAGCATGCTACTCTGCTGGCGAGTACTCCCCCCATGGTGACCGTTGGTAAGACAACTTGGCTTTTAAGTTGTGATGCTTTGCTACCCTGCACGTTGTAGATAGCGCGGGCCTTGCGCATGGCGGATTAATTACAATAAAGAAGAACAAGGCGCGCGATTTCGGACAGCTAAAGAAATCACCACTAGTCGGACTTTACGGAAGATCGTTGGGAGAAGCGAACGAAACTGCCTTCCCCGCATACAAACGAACAAATGGAGGTAGACCAAATTTAGGGGCTTTTCCTGATGGGCCGCTTGACCTCGAGGCTCCAGACTCTACCCATCTTCATTATATACGAATAGCCACCTCGTGACGCTTCCAGAAACAAAAGGGTTCGATCCCGCATCCCCAGCGACCCAACCCCCATGGACGTCCCGTCTCCCCGCCGCCGGCTTTCCCTCCCCCACTTCCTCCTCTTCCTCCTCCTCCTCGTCTCCTCTAACCTCCTCACCTTCTTCCTCGTCTCCTCTCCATCAACCTCTACTTCTTCTCCCCTCCAAACCCCTTCCATCTCACTCTCCTCCTCTCCACCGTCCAAACCCTCCCTCCCCTCAGAATTCCTGGCCTTCACCTCCCCCCAGGCCCTCCCCTTCGGCCACAACCACAACTTCGACTCCGCCACCCTCAATCCACCCGTCGGCCTCCCCTGCTCCCTCTTCCCCTCCGACCTCGCCGCCTTTCTTTCGTACCCCGTCAACGGCTCCTGCCCCGACGACGAGCTCCTCGCCCAGAAGCTCCTCCTCCGGGGCTGCGAGCCCCTCCCCGCCGCCGCTGCCGCCCCGCCGCCCCTCCCCACCCCTCTCCCCCCTCCCCCTCCCCCTCTCCCTCTGGTCCCTCCCCCCCGACAACTCCGTCCACTGGTCCGCGTACTCCTGCAAGTCCTTCGCTTGCCTCGTCGACCGGAAACACTCCACGTCCTTCGACGACTGCAAGGACTGCTTCGACCTCGACGGCAGGGAAAAGCACCGCTGGATCACCCCCTCAACCAATCCCCTCGATTTCACCATTGACGAGGTCCTCGCCGCCGCGAGCCCCCGGGGCTCCATTCGCATCGGCCTCGACATCGGCGGCGGCTCCGGGACCTTCGCGGTGCGAATGCTGGAGCGCAACGTCACCATCGTCGCCACCTCCATGAACCTCAACGGGCCGTTCAACAGCTTCATGGCCGCCAGAGGGGTGGTGCCGCTCTACATCAGTATATCCCAGAGGCTGCCATTTTTCGACAACACTTTGGACATCGTGCACTCCATGCATGTGCTCAGTAACTGGATTCCGACCACGTTGCTGCATTTTATTTTGTTTGATGTGTATAGGGTGCTGAGGCCCGGCGGGTTGTTTTGGTTGGACCATTTCTTCTTTGTGGGGGAGCAGATGGGGGAGTACGTGCCGGTTATCGAGAGCGTCGGGTTTAGGAAGTTAAGGTGGGAGGTGGGGAGGAAACTCGACCGGGGGCCGGAGCTCAGGGAGATGTACATCTCGGCTTTGCTAGAGAAGCCGTTGGAGAACTCTTGGTAACAAACTAATCTTTCTTCTTATCTTTCCTCTTTCTCTTCCTTTTTTTTTTTTTTTGTTTTTTTATTTTTGCGTTAGGTTTGAGTCCACCAAAGTTTTATGGCTGGAGAAAGGGGTTATCAGTCGGTGGATTCTTTATGCTTGAGGGCCCAACTTTGTTTGCTAGCGGACTAATTGACTTCTCTAAGAGCAGAGGAAATGTTGATCGGGAAGGCATGATGAACTATTTGGCTGTGAGTCCGTGCATCATTTGCCTATTGAATGCCGTTCTCGAAATCTATTTTTGGAATATCTAGCAAATGACTCGAGATGGGATAGAATGGAGAAGGAGAAGAAGAAGAGAAAAAAATCTTCTTTAGCAAGAAAATTGTTATGATGTTTACATGAGATGTGTAGAAAAGGAAGAAACCCAAGAATTTTTTATAAAAACATATCATAAACTTCAATCCTTCACATGGTTTTGAAGACTTAATAGTTCATAGGAATCCTCTATCTAAAAAGGGGTGAAAATGCATGAAACTTTTTGTAATACTCTCTCCTCACTCCTCCCCTCTTCTTTATAAATTTCTCCTTCAACTTTCTGTCATGCTGTCTTTAGTTTGCAAGTTTTTCTAATTTTAATAAACTTTGGTGCGGAAAACTCTCTCTCCCTCATTATTTTTTAATAAATAAATAAATGGAAGAGAAAAGCCAGAGAAAATGTAACAGACTGCTGCATATATATATATATAAAGGAGCGTTTGGTAGGATGACATGAATGAAAAAATAACAAATAAATCGAAAAAGTAAGGGTTAAATTCAAATGGCACAGATCTTATAATTTCATTCGTATTTTAAAATAATAAATGTGGGATTAATAAATCAATTCTCTTCTTATGTTTCTCAATCTCATAAAATTAGATTAGCAATTTTATACCACTCCAATCCCATACAATTGCTGTGAATGTGAAAGACTAATCAAGCAATCCAGTTGCTGTTCTCTCCCTGATTTGCCTTGGAAACCGGATCACCATGTGAGTTCCATCGGCTAAAATCAATTATGAGGGAACTTGGTTGAGTGCTACACTTGATCTATTCCGAAAATAATGTGGAGATCTATCTATCTTAGGACTAATAAAACTAGTTATAAGGGTGAAAAGAGAGGCATGTTCTTCTCTAGAGTTGATCAAAAGTCAGACTAAATTGTATACCGGTAGTTAAGCTGCTTACTTCCAAACTTGTCCAGAATCGCTATTAGACCTATATTTTTTATCAAATCTAGCTTAATTTTAAAGAGTCAATCCTAGGTCTATCCATCCAATTGAATTCCTTTTTTTATTCCATCTATTTAATTAGAATTTTTTAGTGCTCAAACCTATAAAATTTTAGGCTAATTTAGATAGATCAAGCCAAGCCACCTACCCATGACCTCATGCCAAGCTAGATTAGACTTTGATTGTTTTTCAATTTTTCAAAGCACGGACCAAATCAATTCTTTTTTTTTATATATATATTTGCCTAGACCTATCCATAGGCCTATCTTTAGGATGTAAGATTACAAATTTTCAGATTGAATTAGACAAGCCACTTGGACCCATGATTAGCTCTACTCTCATCATGGATAAAACGAGCCATGGAAATCTAAATATAGATTACTCCTTATAATTATCAGACTACATTATCATTGATGAAGGAGCCATCTAGCTAGAAAGATATATATTTTTTTATTTGCCTAGTAAAAGAATTGGGGCTTGTCTCAATGATCGCATTGTTTGGCTTAATAATTAAAGTATCTGGATTTGATTATTGGATAGTGCATTGCCAAAAATTTAGGTTTAGATAATGGAAGTAATGGTTAGTATCCTGATCCTCCTCTCTCCAAAAAAAAAAAAAATAAAGAAAGTCAAATTTCCAAAGCTAATGCTATCTTCTAAGTTCGGACAGGTCATGTGGGTTGAGTTACGAATTTTTCATATTACGAAGCAATGGGTTAGCTATTTCTTAAAAAAAAAAAAGAAAATAATATGTTGATTCTGCTGTTCAGCAATCATGTAAATTTTTTTAACTATAAACATCATTGAAAATATAGTGTATGCACGTAAATTACTATAATATCATAAAATAATTTTATATCGAACAAAAAAAAAAGTTTGAAGAGCTTACAATTCAAATTCATCTTCTACCAATTAATTTAGGCTTAGATTCTAAGATCATGATTCGCTAATAAGTTAATTGAAACAGCAAATGAACTTTAAGTGTTATAAATGATATTAAAGCCATTGAATAAAGAGAATGGAGTCTATCTTTGTAACTTTTATTTAAATTTTTATAATCATATGAATTTGGTTCATTAATAGATTAATTAAATTAATAGATGAATTTAATGCATTACAATTACTAGATTGGGCTAAAAAAGCTGTGGGAGTAGCCATATGTTACAAACAAATTATTTTATTGGAAAGGTTTCATAAGAGCTAATATGGTATAATTTTTTAATAAGCATAACGTTAGCTCATTTTTCAAAAATACTTAAATATTATCTTTTAAAACCAAATGATGTCCCCTGTCTAAAAGAAAGGTACTGCATGTGCCCTATCGTCTAAAGTTTGTCTGTAAGATGATCCTCTTAGCATGATTTGTTTGACGGTCCGAACCAGAACTTGACACGTCTGATCAATTGAGGAAGACAAATGGCTGTGGCCCCACTATGAATACATAAGTATGAATGTATGTCCATATGCGTGTATCCATTTGCCCGTACATGTTTATAATATATATATATAGAAAAAAAATTCGTTCATCTCTTTCATTTTTTGGATTCACACGGATTTCAGAGTCATTCCATTTTTTTCATCTTTTTCTATCTTTGAGGTACATGAATTGTATGGATTTAAGGATGAAAGAAATGATCAAAATTAGACTTAATTGCATTCGAATATAGCCTTTTTTTTTTCACTTTCTTTATATATACATATTTATATGCATGCTTGTATGTGCTCATGCTGTTGTATGCATTACTTATAAATAGTTGAGATGGAGATTTAATAAGATATTAGCTTGTCATCTATTATCAAAAATTCACAATAGACTCGTAACTCTCTTAGGAAATCATGGATATCCTAATTTTCAGCAATCCCATCAAGAGCTAATGACAGTTCATTACCGATCCAAGGGCTGAGCCATCTTCAATAAGCCAATCTACTGGTCACCGATCCAAGGGCTGAGCCATCTTCAATAAGCCAATCTACTGGTCGTGAGTGGTCTTTCTTACTATTTTTTGATTTCAAATAGTTCAATCAATTGTTGTGATTACAATCATTGCTTTTTAGATGGGGTACTCGTGAATCTTTTAGATTGTTGCGAAATCATGCTTATCTTATTATGATTCACAAATACTTGTTTAAAAATGCTCATAATTTTTTATAAAAAAATATTTATAATTTTTTACATGTAGTGAAGGAGGTAGCAAGTACTAGATATTGATCATCATAAATAAGTACAATAGTTGTTTAATATCAAATTTCATTTAAATTATTATTAAAAAAAGGGAGTAAGCTATCCCTCACCTAGCCTACAAGTATGTAAAGAAAATTTTGAAATAAAATAATTAAATGATGCTTCTTTATAATTAAAAAATTGCTTTGTTGAATATTTTTTAAAAGATTTATAAAATTCTTAAAATTTTAATTTAAATTTCTAACATCTTATTCAACATATGTTTTCATAAGAGAACCATCTCTTTGGAAGAAAAGACGCCATTTCTGTTCAAAAAGATATCAATGACTCTTTGATGTATTGGGATAGATATGAAGAGGTCTACAAATGTTGCAATAGGAACGCGCGGTAGAAAGAAGAAACCAACAAAGAAGTAACTAAAAGAAAAACAACAAAAAAAGAATTCATAGGAATATATGGTGGTTTGGTTAGCTCGACCTACATTCATCCTAGCAAAGATGAGACTAATTTAATAAAATAATAACTGGATATTACAAGACTCTCTTACAAAACCCTAAACCCTTTTACACCTAACAAAGCCCTCTCCTTGGATCTCTCAATAACCTTTGAGATTGCACTGAAGATCAGGACTGCATATGCTTACATAGACGAAGATTTACAATGTTTTATATTGACTGGGATTCGTATTCTTTACATTTATGGAAACATATCAAGCTATCTTTATATTAGCTTCAATATTAATTGAGTTCCATACCATATCAAGACATGTCCATTTAGGGCTATGTCTATATCTAGCTTGTGAACCTCAACTCAAATTCTAATAAATCTCTTTCTTTTAGCTTTAGGTTTACCAAGCCAATCATCTTGTAGCTTTTTCATCATCCTTGCCGCATGCTCCGACGAGCATCAGCTTCTATGAACTCCAACCAAATCCAAGCAGTGGTTGAACTTGTTTTTATTCATAGCTGCTACCTTTCGAGCAGGCTCCTTATACTTCACCGCTTCCATGTACCTAAGAGGTTTGTACTTCACACTTTCAGCCATGGCAAGCACGTAAGTAACTATGCATACCATACTGGTGACCTGATCTGTCTCTCCTCACAATTGATAGTTATATTATAGTGCTGTTGTAGAAATGCTTCTACATCCAATATAATTTTCTCAGATTGCACTTCTACCTTGAACTAAATTAGTGAGTCTCATGACTCTCTCCCTGCAGCTTTTCCCTCAAGCTCCACCTTCCTTCCAATACTAGGGTCCTCTGCTTGGCTTTTAACTGTTCCTCCCTTCTGGTTTATCATAACTGACTCATTGAAAGCAACATCTCTTCTATGAATAATTTTGAATGACTCAGGATCTTCGATACACAATAGTTTGTATCCCTTCACCTTAATGCCATGACCTAAGAATATGCACTTTCATGCCCTTCGTTCATGTTTGTCATCACTAACATGAACACACGTAGGGCAATCAAAGATCCTCAAACCAGAATAGTCAATTGGATGACTAGACCATACATCTTGAGGAATCTTTAAGTCAATGGTAGTTGATTTAATAAGAAACTTAATGTATTTACTGCCTCAACCCAAAACAATTCTTCGAGTCCAGCATTAGAGATAATAGAGCATGCTTTTTTTGAGAGTGTTCTTGTCATCAGTTCTGCAACTTCAATCTGCTGTGATGTCATCTGTACAGTGTGGTGCCTTATTATACCTTCATTTTTACAGAACTTGTCAACTTCACCTTTGTAGTATTCCAAGCCACTATCTGTATATAACGTCTTGATTTTTCATCCAGTTTGTTTCTCCAACATAGCTTTCCACTGCCTCAATTTGATAATCACCTCATCCTTATGCTTCAAGGACACCCAGACCTTCTGTAAGAAGTCATCAATAATCATAAGAAAATACCAATGTCTACTCATAGATGCATGAGGGCTGAGTTCCCAGAGATCTGAATGGATGTTGTCTAACACCCCCTTGAAACAATGAGTACTATCACTAAACTCCACCTTACTCTTCTTTCCATCTATGCAGTGCTCATAGGAGTCTAGCTTACCAGTTTTTACTCCATCAAGTAGACCTCTCTTGAATAACTCCATCACCTCCCTCTTGCTCATATGCCCCAACCGCATATGCCATAACCGAGTGAATTTCAAATTTAACAACTCCATAAATGAAGAATTTACAGCAACACCATTAGCACCAATAGCAGTACCTCCAATCATCTCATACAAGCCATCCACCATCCTTCCTTTGATCACTATAAGAGCACCCCTAGAAACTTTTAACATACCATTCTCAGCCTTATACTTGTAACTCCGAGAATCAAGTGTATCCAAGTAAATCAGGTTCTTTATCAGCTCTAAAACATGCAAGACTTCCAGAGACCTCACAATGCCATCAACCATCTTGATATAAATTGTTCCAATCCTGACAACATCTGCAATCTTGTTATCACCCAATAGAACCTTTCCCACCTTTGATTGATATGTAGAGAACTAATTTCTATTGGAAGTCATATGAAGGGAACAACCAGAGTTAAGAACCTACTCTATTCCAGGGTCACTGATGCTAATTGAGAGTGCCTCACTTTCTGCATCATCAGAACTTTCCATAGTATTCTCCTTAGCTATGCTAGCTCTAGCTTTAGAGTCTCTTTCTTTCACATCCTTTTCTTTTCTTTTTGGACAGTTTCTTTTAATGTGCCCTTTCTCCTAACAAGAGTAACAATGAAGTTTCTGATGTATTGACTTGAATCTTAATTTTCCTCTACTGCTTGAACCCTTCTCCTTGCTCCTACCTCTTACTAATAAGCCTACTCCTTAGTTCTCCCCATGGGCCTCAGATACCCTTCTCTTCAGCTTCTTAAATTATAGGGCATCTTTCACACCATTCACTGGAAAACTCTCTTTCCCATATAATAATGTGTCCATAAAATTCCCATATGAGGATGGTAAAGAGCACATGAGAATCAGAGCTTAGATCTTTATCTTTAATCTTGATTCCATTATTTCTCGAATTAAGAATAGCCTTGTTGAACTCATCTATGTGGTCTTTTACTGATGTACCTTCTTTCATCTTTAGGTGATAGAGTCTATGTTTCAAATGTAGCTGATTTGTGAGAGACTTTGTCATATATCTTTTCTTCAATTTCAACCATATTCGAACCGCTATTTTTTCTTCAATGACTTCTCTAATAACCTCATTTGCCAAACACAATAATATTGTACTGTGTGCTCTTGCCAGCAATTTATCCTTTTTTCCATCAGACATGGTTGCTGGCAATCTATCTCTGCCTTCTAGCGCCTTCCACAGCCCTTGTTGCACTAAAAGAGCTTGCATCGTGATATGTTAGATGCCAAAGTTATTAGCTTCATTGATTTTCAATTTTGAACTTCGTTGAAGACATTATGAATCTCTCCTTGAAATCAACTCTCTAGCATCCTTGGCGCTATCTATCCAATCCACTGGTACAGCATAGGACAAGTCTACCCAAAACAAAGGAAGCTTCTGGAGTAGGGCTCCAATAATGGAGTTGGACTCCGAAATACATGGAGCAGGGCTCCAAACAATACTTGGATTAGAGCTCCAACAATGGAGTAGGACTTCAAAATGCTTGGAGCAAAGCTCCAATAATGAAGTAGGGCTCCAAAATACTTAAAGAAGTGTTCCAATCAATACCTACAGCAAGCCTCCAATAGTAGAGTAAGACTCAAAAATATTTGAAGCAGGGCTCCAATAATATCTAGAGTAAGATTCTAATAGTAGAGTAGGACTCCAAAATTTTAGTTGCATCAAAAATCTCCATCTGAAATAATATTGGAATAGTTATTCTAGATATATCCCGGATTGGAATAAGCCTCCAAAAACAGAATTTTTTCTCACCTCCTTTTTTTTTTTTTTTTTCTTTTTTTACTTTTTCCTTTCTTCTTCCTCACTTCTTCTTCCTCTTCTCTCCTTCACTGCGGGCACCCGACAGCCGTGCTGGTGCTTCTTCTCCGGCGACGAGTTTGCCGCTATCTCCTCGCCGGCACTTAGGAAGAAGCCACCACTCGCCGTGCTCCTGTCTTTGCTAGTGATGGAGGTCCCGACCGCCGTTCTCGCCGCACGGCTGGATCCTCGCCGGCGCTGCTGCCCTCTGGCCACCGCCAGCCCCTTGCCAAGGTCCAAAAACTCCTCCAGCCACTGCTTGCGCCGCCGCTCCTCTGGCCACCGAACACCACTTCACCGCGCCTCTTCCCGACGACCACCGCGGTCCTCGCCGGAGATCGCCGCCCTTCTTCTCCTTTTCGTGTCCGGCGGATTAGCCTCTCGCTAGTCCTCCTGGCACCGGCTTCGCGCCGAGTCCAAGGGGAATGAAACGCTCCTCCGGCTCTCCTATCTCCACCGGAAGAGGAAATCAAAGCCTTGGTTCCTCTTTCCTCTCCGGTAGATGGCCTCTCACCAGCCTCCTGTGAACCGCGAGCCCTCGACCGCCTTGAGCCGCCCCAAATCGCCACCATGCACGGCTTCAAACCTCTACCAGCCGCTGCTGCCTTCTCTCGCCGCCGATTGGCCCCAAGTCTCGCCGACACCGCTGCTGGCCGGGCCCTCGCCGGCCTGGTTCCACCACCGATCGGGAGGGCAAGCTCTCGGAAGCCGTCGCCCACAGAGAGGAGCAACCAGAGACCAGGTGATCGTGCTCCCTTATTCGCTGCTCCAAGAGCTGCATGGCTTTAAGATCCGTGCAGAATTTTTAGGAAAAAAACCTTCCAGGCCTTTGATCTGATGTGCTCTGAGACCAAAGGGTTCCCCATACACCATCAAGAATCTTTCCTTTGATACGATTTATTGCAATAGAAACTCACAAGAAGGAAAATAAATAAATAAAAAAAATTTAAAAATAACATGAAAAGAACTCACAGTAATATTTGATGGTTGGACGGATTGATCTAATCTCGATGAAGATGGAAATAATTTTATAAAATAATAATTAAAATTTATAAAATTTTAAATTCTTTATAACTAATAAAATCTTCTTTCTAAACCTCTCAATAACCTTTATAATTATACTGAAGATCAGAATTACATATCTTTATATAAACGAGAAATTTATAAAGTTTTATATTAACTGAGATTCTCATTCTCTATCTATCAAAATATATCAGGCTTCATCGATATTAAACGCTAAATCATGCTCTACATTATATAGAATATGCCCATTTAGGATTATGTTTTAGGGACGTCAAATCATATTATAACAATGAACAAGAGATTTTTCTAGAAAGTTCGAACCAAGAGTGGGAACTGCCTTCGCCATGCGCAAGCGAGCAAAGTGGAGATGGACCAGATTTAGGCGTTTTTCCTGATGCACCTCCTGACCTCAAGGCTCCAAACTCTACCCAACTTCATTATATACGAATAGCCACCTGGTGACGCTTCCAGAAACAAAGAGATCGATCCCACATTCCCAGCACACCTAATCCCCATGGGCTTCCCCTCTCCCCGCCATCGGCTTTCCCTCCCCTACTTCCTCCTCCTCCTCCTCTCCTCTAACCTCCTCACCTTCTTCTTCGTCTCCTCTCCATCAACCTCTACTTCTTCTTCCCTCCAAACCCCTTCCATCTCACTTTCCTCCTCTCGACCGTCCAAACCCTCCCTCCCCTCAGAATTCCTGGCCTTCACCTCCCCCCAGGCCCTCCTCCCCTTCGAACACAACCACAACTTCGACTCCGCCACCCTCAACCCGCCCGTCGGCCTCCCCTGCTCCCTCTTCCCCCCCGCCCTCGCCGCCTTCCTCTCCTACCCCGTCAACGGCTCCTGCCCCGACGACGAGCCTCTAGCCCAGGAGCTCCTCCTCCGGGGCTGCGAGCCCCTCCCCCGACGCCGCTGCCGCCCCGCCGCCCCTCCCCACCCCTCTCCCCCCCTCCCCTCCCCCTCTCCCTCTGGTCCCTCCCCCCCGATAACTCCGTCCACTGGTCCGCCTACTCCTGCAAGTCCTTCGCTTGCCTCGTCGACCGGAAACACTCCAAGTCGTTCGACGACTGCAAGGACTGCTTCGACCTCGACGGCAGGGAAAAGCACCGCTGGGTCACCCGCTCACCCAATCCCCTCGATTTCACCATCGACGAGGTCCTTGCCGCCGCGAGCCCCCGGGGCTCCATTCGCATCGGCCTCGACATCGGCGGTGGCTCCGGGACCTTCGCGGTGCGCATGCAGGAGCGCAACGTCACCATCGTCGCCACCTCCATGAACCTCAACGGGCCGTTCAACAGCTTCATCGCCGCCAGAGGGGTGGTGCCGCTCTACATCAGTATATCCCGGAGGCTGCCATTTTTCGACAACACCTTGGACATCGTGCACTCCATGCATGTGCTCAGTAACTGGGTTCCGACCACGTTGCTGCATTTTATTATGTTTGATGTCTATAGGGTGCTGAGGCCCGGGGGATTGTTTTGGTTGGACCATTTCTTCTTTGTGGAGGGGCAGATGGGGGAGTACGTGCCGGTGATCGAGAGCGTCGGGTTTAGGAAGTTAAGGTGGGAGGTGGGGAGGAAGCTCGACGGGGAGCCGGAGCTCAGGGAGATATACATCTCGGCTTTGTTAGAGAAGCCGTTGGAGAACTCCTGGTAACAAACGAAGGCTGCATCTGGTTTTTGGGGAACATTTTTTATTTTTATTTTTATTTTTTAGTTTTTTAAAATAATTTTTATTTTTTATTTTCATTATAAATAATATCTTTCAAGTATATTATAATGTTGCCATCTTATAATAAATAATTATTATATTATATATAATCTATTATATAAGATATATTATTATAATGTATTATACATAAATTACATATTTGTTATATATAATAGATATAAATGATAATATAATATTAATGATATTATATTAATATAATTAATATGATATTATTAATAATATTATAATATATAATATGTTAATATTATATTATTATAATAAATAATAATATAATTATAATATATTAATATTTATAATTATTTATTAATAATAAATATTATTATTTTTCTAAAAAATTATCTTAGGTTTCTAAAAAAGTTATTTTTAAAAATAAAAAGTAAAAATAGTAAAACCAAACATATTTTTAATTATAAATTTCATATTTTTATTTTTAAAAATAAAAAATAAGAAATAAAAGTGACACAAATTAGATTTTTTTTTACTTTCTTTTTTTTTTGCCATGAAAAAAGTGAAAACATCTTTAAATTATTATTTTTTTATTTTGAAGTTGCATTTTTTTTAGAAAATTATATTTAATTTTATTCATTAAACGCATTTTTATAAGTATTTTTATTTTTTTATTTTTTATGAAAATAAAATAAAAAATAGAATTATTCTTAAAAACAAAATGCATTGGAATCTTTCTTATTATCTTCCCTTCTTTTCTTTTTTTTTTTTTTTGTGCGTTTAGGTTTGAGTCCACCAAGGATTAGATTTCTTTTTCTTCGGGATTCGAGCATTAATAACTTGAAAATGCAACTATGATGCAAGTGTATTAGTAAAGGTGCGAAGATGGGTCTGCGGTTGGGCATTGCCAAAGTTTCGCCAGCTGAATAGTTTGGGCAAGTGGGTCAAAGTTTTATGGCTGGAGAAAGGGGCTATCGGTCGGTGTATTCTTTATGCTTGAAGGCCTAACTTTGTTTTCTAGCGGACTCATTGACTTCTCTAGGAACAGAGGAGATGTTGACCGGGAGGGCACGATGAACTATTTGGCCGTGAGTCCGTGCATCATTTGTCCATTGAACGCCGTTTATATCTAACAAATGGCTCGAGATGGGATAGTCCCATCTAGCATTCCTATGGTTAGAACGGAGGAGAAAAAAAAGTTTTTTTAGCCAAAAAATTATATGAAACTAATTTGTTATGATGTATATCATATGGTATGTGTGAAATAAAAAAATTTAAAAAGTTTTTATAATAAAAATTTATCATAAATCTCAACTCTTCACATGATATTCTGTCTAAAAAGTGAGCGAAAATGTGCAGAACTTTTTGTAATTCTCCCTCCTCACTTCTCCCATTTGCTTTATAAATTTATTCTTTAACTTCCTGCTCCATCGTCGTCAGTCTTCCTTGTAAAGTTTTCTAATTTTAATAAATTTTGATGGGGAAAATTCTCTCTCCCTCACCATTCTTTAAAAAAAAATAAATAAGTGCAAGGGGAGAAGATTGAGACAGTCTGGCGGAGGCTACTGCATATGCTTCCTTTGTGGTTGCTGTGGACGTGGAACGCTAGCAATCCAGTAACTGTTCTCTTCTATCAGCTAAAATCAATTATGAGGGAAATTGGCTGAGCAGTACGCTTGATCTATTCCGAAAATAACATGGAGATTTAGGACCCAATAAAAATGGTTATAAGGATGGAAAGGAAGCATGATCCTCTCTAAAGCTGATCAAATGCCGGACTACTTATGCTTAATCATATCTTAACACATCATTAGAGCCATATTTTTTATCAGTTCTAACTTAATTTTAAAAAGCTATTTCTTTTTGTTGCCTAGTGAAGCAACCTAAGAGGAGGGATGAATTGGATTTTTTAAAAATTTTTAACAAGTATGTGCAATTTTGCAAAGCAGAAAATTCTGTGTGAGTGTGAAGTGTTGAAAGCAAGAATAAGTGGCAATAATAAGAGACAAACACATAAACACAGCAATTTATAGTGGTTCGGTGCTACTCCTTGCACCTACATCCACTCTCCAAGAATCCCTTGAAAATTTTCTCCACTAATCGTTCTTCAAACGATTACAATCCTATCTAACCCAGCTAGCTTTTTGTTTCACAGGCATAAGGGAGCCTTTCCTTAGCTTTCTCAGCTAACTTCTTGTTTCCGGACACAAGGGAGCCTTACAAATCACTAATTATGGGTTTGGCACACCCTCCACAAGTTTTAACCAAGTTGAAACTCAAACAAACTCACAATGAAAAGAGTTTCAGAAATTACAGCTCCTTAGTGAGCAAATTCAGAAATAAAAGCACTTTATACTTTTAGAAGTCCTCCTTTGAATGAGCTTCTCCTCTTTAAATGTTGGAGTAATGAGCACTTTAAGAAGCCTCTTGGGTAGTTAGAAGGAGCCTTGAATGAGCCTTGAAGGACTTTCAAACTCTGCAGTTCACTATCTTTTCAAAACTGGAAAACTGAAACTTTCTTGATTTTTTTCTTTGTTTTCCTCTTTATTTCTCACTTTTAATCCCTAAAAAATGCTCCCAATCTCTTGCTAATCAATCCCATTTACGAGTATTTATAGTTTACTAAGGATTAAAACATTAAACTAGCCGTTTGTGACCGTTGGAGACGCAGAACTAGCCGTTACAGCATTTCTGAGTAAGTTAGTCGACTCTAGAGTCGACTACTTTTGTTAACACTTCTGTCCTGACCACAGTAGTCGACTCTAGAGTCGGCTAACTTCAGGAAACTCACTGTCTTAGCCACAGTAGTCAACTCCAGAGTTGGCTAACTCCTGAGAGTTCACTGTTTTGCTACAGTAGCTGATTAATTAGTTGGCTAACTTGGTAAAACTTGTTGTTATCTCCCTTGTGGCACATTTTTGACTTGATATTTTCTAAGGTAGTTGGCCAAATGCTTCAATCTTCCATTCTAAGTGCTAGTAGCTGCTGTAGGAGTTGACTAAATCCTCCAAAACTTGAAAACTCATTCCATAAACAAGAAAACTCATTGAAATGAAGAAGATAATTGTTTCAGCTCTCATAATTTGAACTTTCTTCATTTGAAAACCTCCCAAACATCTGAAAATTACAGAATTGAAGCTTGAATTATTTTAGCTCTCATAGTTTTAAACTTTTTCATTTGAAAACCTCCCAAAATATCTGAAAATCACTGACTTGAGGCTTGAGTCATTCTGGCTCTCATAGTTTTAAACTTTCTTCATTTAAAAACCTCCCAAACATATGAAATTCATTGAATTGAGGCTTGAATCAATCTAGCTCTCATAGTTTTGAACTTTCTTCATTTGAAAACCTCTCAACCATCTGAATTTTACTGAATTGAAGCTTGAATCATTCTGGATTGATCTTGGTCTTCTACAAAAATTCTTCTTTTAAATCATAAACCCATTTAGGAGCTTGAAATTTTTTTTTTAATCATCTTGATGATTTATGTATGCCTGCATTTCAACATAATTCTCCACAAAACTCATTAGTAACTTACTTAATTGTTTTGTGATCATCAAAATCAATGTGAGGTCAACAATCTTTCCCTTTTTGATGATGACAAAGCCGTTAAGTATACAATTAAAATAACGAATTCAACTGTGCAATATTGAACTTGATCATAGGGTTGAGATAATTTAGTTCATGTTAGGAGAGGATTCAGAAATCAGTTTTATGTATGAATTTTATACCAAAAACTTTGAAACATATGTCAAAAGTTTGAATTTTGTACCAGAATCTTTGAAAATAATGTGACAAACATTTCTCATGTTCAAATTCAGAGAAATCAAATTTTTGAAGAGATTTAAGGAGAGTTTCATGTCAAAAATCTAAATTTTATGCTGAAATTCTGAATTTGATTACAAAAAGTTGAATCTTATGCCAAAATGCTGAATTTAATGCCAATAACAAAAGTTATGTTTTAGAAATGAAGTATTGTACCAATGAACTGAGTCTTTGTGCTAAAATGACAGTTTTGGCTTTAAAAATGTAGAGTTTCAGTCCGTGCCAAAGGCGTGCTAAAAGCATACCAAAATTCTGCATAGTGTATTGAAACTTGAATTTTTGATTACAAAAGTTTTACTTTAATAATGGATCTCATGTAGAGCTTGTTTGTTTGAAATGCAAGTAAAACTTAAGTGAAAAACAACAAGCTTCTTCTTTTCTTTTGTTACAAAATCAATCTTATTCTCAAAAACTTTGTTCTTTCCTTTGAAAAGTTGAAATTTGCTAAAACATTTGCATGAATTGTAATTTTTCTCCCCCTCAACATATGCTTACATTATTCTCATTTAGAAATACTGAACTTTTAAAAATTTTACTGAAACATGGTGAAGCATTTTGAAACCACTGAAACTTTTTAAGAATTTTACTGAAACATTTTTGAAAAATGATGAAAACTTTCTGAATTTTTGAAAAACCTTCTGAAATATGATGAATAAGAATTCTTCTCCTTTTAAATGTATACTTCTTTTCTCCCGAAACATTTTTGAAACAAGATGAAAACTTTCTGAATTTTTGAAAAACCTTCTGAAATATGATAAATAAGAATTCCTCCTTTTAAATGTATGCTTCTTTTCTCCACCTTTTTGTCATCAATCAAAAATGATGTGAAAAGTCATGCACTTAATTTTGAATATCTCGTCCTTGATAGTACAATTTTAGGATATTCATGATACATAAGTTGAAGTAAAAAGAATTCACACAAGTAATATTTGATACCATAAAATTTCATGAAAAAGAACATTGCATTAAGTAGATAATTTCATACACAAGATTTCATAACAAAGAGGAAATCTGATATCATATTTATAATACAAGATTTCATAAATACAAAGCAACATTCATTTCACAAATCTGATACCACAAAATTTATATCATATTCATAACGTAAGATTGCATAGTACTAATACAAACATTTAAAGACATAGAAAAACTTAGTACATTCTGATCAAAGCAAAGCAAACTAGTACATCAAAAATAAACAAAGCAACCTAAACAATCTAAACTATTCCTCATCAGAGGAAGATACAACAGATGGCTGAGTGGATGAACCAGCGCCACGTCCTCTCAAAGAAGGACGGTAAGATGCATGAGGTGGCCTGGCACAGGGGTGAGTAGGCTGTGGAGGAGGCTGAAATGGCTGGGATGAAAGTCTAAATGCTACAAGGGCCAGCTGATCACTAATAGTTGAGACAAGATAATGAAGAAGGCCTATGGACATCTCAACTCTCTCTAATTTCCCACTAAAAGCCATGATCTGAGCTCGCAACTGTCTTAACTCCTTAGTCATACAGGCAAACTCCTCTGAGTCACGGCTTGATCCTGCCCCATGGTCTCTCATCTCCTGAAGCAGCAGCCTTCCATTCAGAATACTCATGGAGTGCTCCAACCTTTCCAATCTCATCAGCATCTGGGACAATGTCTCATTCACTGTAGAAATGTGTGGTACCATCATAAACTCACCAGTAGATGAACCACTGTCCCCTGAACTTCTGCTGGAGATAGCTGAGGTCACCTTCCTCACAATATACTGCAGCTGCTTCTGATTAAGCTCAACTGATGTCCTTTGTGGTGCAGGGGGCTCCTCAGGATGCTGGTCTGCACTGGGTCCAGCTACCTCATGAGAAGAAGAAGATGGTCCCTCAGCAGACACCTCAACCTCATCCTCTCTACCTCTCCCTTTGGACCATCTGCCACAAACCTTCATAAATCCCATTCGGTGCAGTGAATGCTCATTGTAAACATCCGAATGATGCAACTTGGTTGTCTCTTCACCCCTTAGTCTTACTTCAAAGTGTTTAAAGAAGTGGGTGAGGAGCATACCATAAGGCATGGCAGTCTTAAGTCTGTTGACTGTCTCTCTCAATATAGTCAACATCAGCTCAGAAAAATCAAAAGGGGTGTCACTGACCAGATGATACATCAAACACAGATCTCTCTCAGTGATCAAGTGAAAGCTCCCAGCACGAGGAATGAAGATCCTAGATATGATGTAGTGGAGGAGTCTCATCTCAACACTCAGAGAGTTGGCTAACACTCTGTCAATCCCTTCCCCATCAACTATACCAAGAACGGCTTCAATTCGCCATGCCCTTCCCTCAGTAAGATCATCCCAAAAACCACCAACCGGCACTCTTAAGATGTTTCCAATAATGTCCCGATCCAAGTTGATCTTGACTCCCCTCACTACTGATGAAGCAGACATGAAATCAACAGACAAATATTGATAAAATTCTCTTACCAAGGAGGGTTAGATGGGGACCTCAGTTCTACACATGTAAGACCATCCTCTCAGTTGAAGCATCCTTCCAATGCTGAACCCTTCATGAGCAAGGAAGCCGAAGTCGACTACCCGCCCGTTGGAGATGGGTCTCGTGGACAAAGATTGAACCCCGGAGACATGGGAGGAAGAGGGCAAAGCTGGGAGAGGCGTGGCTCTCTCTCGCGGGTCCTCCGAGCTTCCTCCTTGCCGCGTGCGGGGGATTCTCGCCCATGGAGCCATCACGCAAGGGTGGATGATTGGAAGAGAGAATCTAAGGAAGATGAGAGGAATTTGGAGGGATTTGAGCTTGAAAAAAATTTGGAAAGAGAATGGATGGAGATTTGGGAGAGAGGGAGACGGACGGCTGCTCGGTTGCCCTTATAACCCGAGTGATCGGGCGATTTAGTCGGCTCACGAGCCGGCTAATTCCAATTAGCCGTTAGCTCAAACAGCTCAGAAACAGGAAAAATGACGCCTAGGCTCCAAATTGATCAGGGATTTTTATGCAAAATAATTTTTGATGGTTATGCATGTTATATGATCATCTAGAGGGTCAGTTGAGCTAATTATCATGATTTTTAATCATTAAAAATATGCCCAGAAAAAATTTAAAAATTCAATCTATTTAGCTGACTCATTTAATCAGGGGGTCAATCATGCCAAGTTCTCTTCTAATTTCATAAAATCTATTTTGATCAAGGGGTTTTGTGAAAATGTCAGCTAATTGCCTATCAGTACTAACAAAATCAAGAATTATATCTTTACTTTGAACATGATCTCTAATAAAATGATGTCTAATTTTAATGTGTTTAGTCCTATAATGCTGAATTGAATTTTTGGTTAAGTTTATGGCACTAGTGTTATCACATTTTATGAGAATGTCTTTAAGTTTGATGCCATAATCTTTTAGTTGCTGCTTAATCCACAAGATTTGAGCACAACAACTCCCAGCAGCAATATATTCAGCCTCAGCTATAGACAAGGCTACTGAAGTTTATTTCTTGCTAAACCAGGAGATTAAGTTAACTCCTAGAAATTGGCAAGTTCCACTAGTTGATTTTCTATCAATTTTACAACCAACAAAATCAGAATCAGAATATCCAATCAAATCAATAGAAGAGTGTTTATTATACCAAAGTCCAAGATTTTTAGTGTCATTTAAGTATCTTAAAATTCTTTTAACAGCATTTAAATATGCTTCTTTAGAATTTGCTTGAAATCTAGCACACATGCATACACTAAATAGAATATCAGGTCTACTTGCAGTTAAATATAAAAGAGAACCTATTATGCCTCTATAAAGCTTTAAATCAACATTATTGCTACTATCATTTAAGTCAAGTTTGCATGATAAGCTCATAGAGGTACTAGCACACTTGGAATTCTCCATGCCAAACTTCTTTAAAATTTTTCTTATATATTTGCTTTGGCTAATGAAGATCCCATCTCCAGCTTGTTTAATTTGGAGTCCAAGAAAATAGTTGAGTTCTCCCATCATGCTCATCTCGAACTCCCCCTGCATGAGCTTAGCAAAGTCTTGACACAAGAGTTCATTAGTAGCACCGAAAATAATGTCATCTACATAAATTTGCACAATGAGCATATCGTCATTTTCTCTTTTTATAAATAATGTAGTGTCTACATTTCCTCTAACAAAATTATTATTTATCAAGAATTTGCTCAATCTATCATACCATGCCCGGGGTGCTTGTTTCAAACAATATAATGCTTTGTTCAATTTAAAAATATGGTTTGGATGTTCATGATTTTTAAAACCGGATGGTTATTCAACATATACATCTTTAGCAATATAACCATTCAAAAATGCACTCTTGACATCTATTTAAAATAATTTAAAGTTCATGAAGCATGCAAAGGCAAGTAATAATCTAATAGCTTTCAACCTAGCAATTGGAGCAAAGGTTTCATTAAAATCAATGCCTTCTTCTTGATTATAACCTTGAGCTACCAATCTTGCCTTATTTCTAATGATATTTCCATGTTCATCCAATTTATTTCTGAAAACCTATTTAGTGCCAATTATAGAGTAATTTATTGGTCTACTTACTAAAGTCCAAACATTATTTCTTTCAAATTGATTTAATTCTTCATGCATAGCATTTATCCAATCAGGGTCATTTTTAGCATCATCAAAACATTTAGGTTCAATTTGTGAAACAAATGCTAAATGATTGCATGCATCTCTATGTGAAGATCTAGTTCTTACCCCTTGAGATGGACTACCAATGATTAGTTCTTTGGGATGATTGTGAACATACCTCCACTCCTTTTCTAAGCCTTGTGTACCTTGAGTTTCAGCTTGTTGAAGTGCTTCAATGGTGTCTTCTTGACTGATTTGCTCATTTGTATCTTCTTTGTCCTTCAATGTGATCTCTTGCACTTCCTCTTCAAGTAGTCCTGCATCATCAGTAACTTCTTTCTTCCTTGATGAAAGGTCATTAGTCTCATCAAATACTATATATATAGATTCTTCTACCACTAAAGTTTTCTTATTAAAAACTCTATATGCTTTACTATTAGTGGAGTAGCCAAGAAAGATTCTTTCATCAGATTTGGCATCAAATTTATCAAGATTAGATTTGTCATTATTAAGAATAAAACATTGACACCCAAAAACATGAAAATACCCAGTATTTGGTTTTCTACCTTTCCAAAGCTCATATGGGGTCTTTTTCAAAATGGGTCTTATCAAGGCTCTATTTAAAACATAACATGTTGTGTTAATTGCTTCAGCCCAAAAATATTTTGGAAGATTGCTTTCACATAACATGGTTCTTGCCATTTCTTCAAGAGTCCGGTTCTCTCTCTCAACTACTCCATTTTGTTGAAAGGTTCTTGGTGCAGAGAAATTATGATTGATTCTCATTTCATTGCAAAAACTTTTAAAATTTTGATTTTCAAATTTTATTTCTATGATCACTATGAATAGATAAAATTTGAAGACCTTTTACATTTGTAGTTTTTCTGAAGAACTTTAAAAATTTAGAAAAAGCTTTATCTTTACTTGCTAAAGATAAAACCCATGTAAAACGAGAGAAGTCATCAATAATTACAAAACCATAGCGTTTTCCATCTAGACTTATGGTTCTAGTAGGTCCAAACAAGTCCATGTGCAAAAGCTTCAAAGGCCTAGTAGTTGAAGCCATATTTTTGGATTTGAATGAAACTCTAGTTTGTTTTCCAAATTGGCAAGCATCATAAATTTTATCCTTTTCAAAATTTAGTTTTGGCAAACCATTTACTAAATCTCTTTTGATTAATTTGGAAAGCAAATTCATGCTAACATGCGCAAGTCTACGATGCCATAACCAGCTAAATTCATTAAACTTAGAATTCATGGCAGCTAGACATTCCATATTTTGGTCATTTAGCTCGTTCAAATCTACAATATAAACATTTCCATGCCTATGACCAATAAATTTCATGCTATCATCAGCAGGATTTGTAACCATGCAAATAGATGATTCAAAAATGACTTTAAAACCTTTATCACATAATTGACTAATGCTTAACAGATTATATTCAAACCATCAACAAGAAGAACATTATCTATAAAAGTATGGGAAGTAATACTAATTTTACCAATGCCAATGATCTTTCCTTGAGCATTGTCTCCAAAAGTGACCACTCCTCCATCCTTAGCTTCTAAAGTGATGAATTGAGATTTATCACCCATCATGTGCCTTGAACACCCGCTATCCAAGTACCATTTTCTTTTTACATTTCAGGTCATAAGACACACCTGCACCCACAAATTTAAGTCATGTTTTTAGGTACCCAAGCTTTCTTGGGTCCTTTGGGGTTAGCATGAATGGTTCCTTTAGGAACCCAAATCTTCTTAATGTTCTTGTTGATGTGAAAGTTACATGCAAAGGCCTTATGTCCTGATTTACCACATTTGAAACATGTAATTTTCGGCAAGTTGTTTGGGAGAATAAAAATATTTTTCAAAAATTTTTGTTTCTTTAAGGGATTATAGCCTAATCCAGCTTTATTGAAAATAGCCCTTTGATTTTTAAGAATCATTTGTAGTTTTATAGAGCTCAAGGTGAATTTATCAACAATGAGCTTAAGTTTGTTCACCTTATTTTTTAAATTCAGATTTTCTTGGGTTAAAGCAGAATTTTTATTTGAAAGCTTTTCTTTTTCAAAAACTAAACTTTGGGTTTGGTTTCTCAAATCTTTATTTTTGGCACCTAATTTTTTGAATTCAGTAAGTAAATCATAAAATGCATCTTGCAATTCATCAAATGTAAATTCAGTTTGAGAGTTAAAAAATACCTCTTCTTCATAGGCCATGAGACACAAGTTTGTTGTTTCTTGTTTCTCATCATCTGAACTTGTATCATCACTGTCACTCCAAGTTGCCATCATAGCCTTCTTTTTAGCCTTCTTGGGACATTTCTTAAGTTGTGGACAATCAGCCTTAAAGTGTTCCGGTTTCTTACATTCATAGCAAATAGGAGGCTGCTCTTTTTTTTTTTCCTTGTTGAATTCTCCTTTTACAAAAGGCCTCCTCTTTACTCCTTATTTCTTCTTCCTCATGAATCTTCTAAATTTTCTTGTGATGAGAGCTAGCTCATCATCTCCATCACTCTCTTCAGAAGATTCAGCACATTCCTCCTTTTGGTCTGAACATTTTAGAGCTATGGTCCTCCTCTTTTTGGTTTCTTCCTCATCTTGATGTTGTTTAACTTGAATTTCATGGGTCATCAGCGATCCCATGAGCTCTTCTAGAGGAAGATTGTTGAGGTCTTTTGCCTCATGAAGTGCAGTCATCTTGGCTTCCCATGACCTAGGCAAAGATCTCAAAATTTTTCTCACTAGATCACTGTTAGTATAAGATTTGCCAAAGCTTTTAAAATCATTCATAATATTAGTAAATCTAGTAAACATATCAGTAATGGATTCAGTTGGTTCCATTTTAAACAATTCATATTTATGCACAGGCATATTGATTTTAGATTCCTTCACTTGATTTGTGCTTTCATGGATGACTTCAAGTCTATCCCAAATCTCTTTAGCAGAAATACAAGTAGATATTCTATTAAACTCATTTGCATCAAGAGAATAATATAAAATATTCATGGCCTTAGCATTGAGCTGTGCCATTTTCTTATCATGCCCATCCCAATTCGCTTCTGGTTTGGGAACATCAATATCATTTGTTCTAAGAATGGGTATGTGAGGGCCATTTACTATGATACTCTAAAGACCATAGTCAAGTGCTTGAATAAAAATTTTTATTCTAACCTTCCAATATGTGTAATTTGTGCCATTGAATAAAGAGGGTCTGTTTGTGGACTGACCTTCAGTCAACAAGGTACTTACTTGGGCTGCTATGGATCTTTAGCTCTTTGTCGGTTAAGACAAATAGGAACAAGAGCACTAGCTCCGATACCATTTGTTGCCCAGCTAAGCAATCCAAAAGGGGGGGTGAATTGGATTCTTTAAAAATTTTTAACAAGTATATGTAATTTTGCAAAACAGAAAATTCTGTGTAAGTGTAAAGTGTTGAAAGCAAGAATAAGTGGCAATAATAAGAGACAAACACACAAACACAGCAATTTATAGTGGTTCGGTGCTACTTCTTACACCTATGTCCACTTTTTAAGAATCCCTTGGGAATTTTCTCCACTAATCGTTCTTCAAACGATTACAATCCTAGCTAACCCAGCTAGTTTCTTGTTTCACAAGCATAAGGGAGCCTTTCCTTAGCTTTCTCAGCTAACTTCTTGTTTCCGGACATAAGAGAGCCTTACAAATCACCAATTATGGGTTTGGCATACCCTCCACAAATTTCAACCAAGTTGAAACTCAAACAAACTCACAATGAAAAGAGTTTCAGAAATTACAGCTTTTTAGTGAGCAAATTCAGAAATAAAAGCACTTTATACTTTTAGAAGACCTCCCCCTTTGAATGAGCTTCTCCTCTTTAAATGTTGGAGTAATGAGCACTTTAAGAAGCCTCTTGAGTAGTTGGAAGGAGCCTTGAAGGACTTTCAAACTCTGCAGCTCACTATCTTTTTAAAACTGGAAGGCTGAAACTTTCTTGATTTTTTCCTTTGTTTTCCTCTTTATTTCTCACTTTTAATCTCTCAAAAATGCTCTCAATCTCTTGCTAATCAATTCCATTTATGAGTATTTATAGTTTACTAAGGTATTGAAACGTTAAACTAGTCGTTTGTGACCGTTGGAGACGCAGAACTAGCCGTTACAACATTTCTGGGCAAGTTAGTCGACTCTAGAGTCGACTACTTTTATTAACACTTATGTCCTGACCACAGTAGTCGACTCCAGAGTCAGTTAACTTCAGAAAACTCACTGTCTTGGCCACAGTAGCCGACTCCAAAGTCGGCTAACTCCTGGGAGTTCACTGTTTTGCCACAGTAGCTGATTAATTAGTTAGCTAACTTGGTAAAACTTGCTGTTAACTCTCTTATGGCACATTTTTGACTTGATATTTTCCAAGGTAGTTTGCCAAATGCTTCAATTTTACATTCTAAGTGCTGGTAGCTGCTGTAGGAGTTGACTAAATCCTTCAAAACTTGAAAACTCATTCCATAAACAAGAAAACTCATTGAAATGAAGAAGATAATTGTTCCAACTCTCATAATTTGAACTTTCTTCATTTAAAAACCTTCCAAACATCTAAAAATCACAGAATTGAAGCTTGAATCATTTTAGCTCTCATAGTTTTGAACTTTTTCATTTGAAAACCTCCCAAAATATCTGAAAATCACTGACTTGAAGCTTGAGTCATTCTGGATCTCATAGTTTTAAACTTTCTTCATTTAAAAACCTCCCAAACATGTGAAATTCACTGAATTGAGGCTTGAATCAATCTAGCTCTCATAGTTTTAAACTTTCTTTATTTGAAAATCTCTCAACCATATGAATTTTACTGAATTAAAGCTTGAATCATTCTGGGTTGATCTTGATCTTCTACAAAAATTCTTCTTTTCAATCATAAACCCATTTAGGAGCTTGAAATCTTTTTTTTTAATCATCTTGATGATTTATGTATGCCTGCATTTCAACATAATTCTTCACAAAACTCATTAGTAACTTACTTAATTATTTTGTGATCATCAAAATTAATGTGAGGTCAACACTTTTTATTTTCCATCTATCTAATTAGAATTTTTTAGTATTCACATCTATAAAATTTTAAGTTGAGATGGGCAGGTGGATTGGATCAAGCCATCTACCAATGATCTCAAGCCAAGTTCAGCTAGATTTGATTGTTCTTCAATTTTTCTAAGCACAACCCAATTTTTAGGTCAAATCATTTTTTTTTTTTTTTTTGATGGCCTAAACATATCCATAGGCTTATTTTTAGGATACAAGATTACAAATTTTTATATAGGGCCTACAAGCCAGTTGACCCATGACCAGCTTTACTCTCATTATGGATAAAATAAAATTTGACAATGGAAATCTAAATGTAGATTAACCCTTATAAATATCAACCTACATTATCATTCTTGTGATGAAGAAGCTATTTAGTTGAAAAGATAATTTTTTTTTATTCGCTAGTAAAGGAATTGGGGCTTTTCTCAATGATCACATTGTTTTAGAATTTAATTATTAGATAGTGCATTTTCAAATATTTGGATCCGATAATTATGGTTGGTATCCTGATCCACCTCTCTCTCTCTCTCTCTTTCAAAATAAAATAAAATAAAATAAAATTTTTAGAGCCAATGCAATATTCTAAGTTCGGGCAGGTTATGTTGGTAGAGCTACGAATTTTCATATTAGGAAGTAATACGTTACTATTTCTTAAAAAAACAAAGAAGAAAATGATATGTTGATTCCACTGTCCAGCAATCATGTAAATTTCTTTTGATGACAAATGTCGTTGAAAATATAGCATAGGTGCATGGATTACACCAATGTGCTGACAAAGCAGTGGGAACAACCATATGTTACAAACAAATTACTTTATCGAATAAGTTTAATGAGAGCTAATATGGTATAACTTTTTAATAAGCATAACGTTAGCTCCTTTTTTTGAAAATATTTAAATACTATCTTTCAAAACCAATTGATGTCAGCTAACTAAAAGAAAGTTACTGTATATGCATTGTCTTCTAAAATTTGTCTGCAAGATCATCAACTTAGCATGATTTGCTTGATAGCATATCTAATGTCTTGATGTCTGATATGACATACCAAAATTTGACTATATATATATATATATGTATGTATGTATGTATGTAGGTATGCGCTTGCTGGTGTGTTTATGCTTATGTGTGCTGTCTTTATAAATAGTTGAAGTGGAGATCTAATAAGAAATTAGTTTGTCATCTATTATCAAAAATTCACAATATACTTGTAACTTTCTTTTAGAAATCATGGATATCCTAACTTTTAGCGATCCCATCAAGAGCTAATGACAGTTCTTCCAAGGGCTGAGACATCTTCAATAACCCAATCTACTGGTCATGAGTGGTCCTTCTTACTATGTTTTGATTTCAAATAGTTCAATCAATTGTTGTGATTGCAGCCATTGCTAAATCTTTTAGATGGGCTGGCCATGAATTTTTTAGATTGTTATGGAATCGTGCTTATCTTATTATGATCCATAAATACTTGTTTAAAAATACTCATAATTTTTTATAAAAAGAAAATATTTGCAATTTTTTTTTATGTGCAATGGAGGGGGAGGCAAGTACTAGATAAGATCGATCATCATAAACAAGTACAATAATTATTTAAATATCAAATTTTATTTAAATTATTATTAAAAAAAAGAAAAGGGAGCGGGCTATCCCTCACCTAGCTATCAACTATATAAGGAAATTTTCATAATAAAATAAATAAATGATGATTCTTTATAATTAAGAGATGCTATGTTGAATATTTTTTAGAAAATTTATAAAATCCTTAAAATTTTAATTTGAATTTATAACATCTCTTTCAATATATGTTTTCATAAGAGAACTCTCTTTTTGGAAGAAATAGACATCATATCTCTTTAAAAAAAAATATCAATGGCTCTTTGTTGTACCTTGGATAGATATGAAGAGGTTTATAAATAGAAAGATTAGCCCAGAAGAGATCACATTGAAAAACCAAGCATAAATCTAACCCAAAGTAAAATTAGTTAGCCTTCTTCTCTCTCTCTCTCTCTCTCTCTCTCTCTCTTTGATAACTCCCACTCATTATTGTTAGTTAAATCCATCTTAGTTCAACATGATATTCTATAGAAATTGGTGATTACTCATCAGCTTGAATGCATTTGTGCAAGATGAGATCAACACTATGCTTCATTATATCTTGAAGGTTTATCATGCATTCCTCTTACATATCTGAGTAGTGGGGGTGAATAAAGCCATAAAGAAAATAGTATTGCTGTATGCTTTGAAGCCTCTCTTGAAGAACATATTCCATTCTTTACCATAGGTACCGATAATCTTAAGGCTTTATTCCATCATGCAAAATGGTGTTGGTAATACTTTGAGAGATGGCTATAGACTTCATGAAATTAGAACACTTTGATGGAGGAAATTTCATAAAGTGATAGAAAAAGAAGTACTTTCTACTTACAACTCTCAAAGTTGTTTATATCCTTAACACACCTAGGCTGGAAGAGAATGAAAATGAAATGGTGGTAAAAACTCTCGCCAAACAAAAGTAGGATAATGATGACTACATATGCAAAGGACACATTTTAAGTGGAATGCTAGATCCATTCTTTGATACTTACCAAAAATTTGAAGATATATGTCAGATGACACAATGGATAAGAAGTTTCTTGTTAACAAATTTAATAATTATAAGATGGTTGATGATAGATATGTTAAAGAGCAATTGCATAAGATAGAACACATTTTAAATAGTTATAAAATGCATAATATGCATATAAATGAATGCATAGTAGTATCCTCTATCATAAACTTCCTCCATCATGGAAAGACTTTAAAAATGGTTTGAAACATAAGGAGAATATTTCTCTTAAAGACTTAGCCAATTATCTCAATATTGAGGAGTATTATAAATAAGATGAACACAAGGAGCAAAATGCATATATATCTAGTTTATGTGATGAACGAAGGTCAGCTAAGTAAGCCCACAAAGAAAAGAACCTTTTGATCTGCCAACATAAGAACAGAAAGAAGAAAGGTATATGCTTTCATTGCGGAAAATCCAGCAATCCAACCATCACAAAGCTGAATGTTGTTTTCTAAAAAAGATATGTGCACTAGTAACAAAGAAAAATTTTGTTGCAATGATATATGAAACTAATGTTCTAAAAGATGGTAGAGCTTGATAGATGATTTTGATGCTACCAAACACTTGTGCAAGGACAAGAGTCTGTTTAAGAAATAGAAAACGGAAGTATTATCTATATGGGAAACTATGCACAAGACCACCAAATTACTCATGGATAATATTTATAAAAATATGTTGGAAGACATTCTAAGCTATTTTTACTAAACATAATAGATGATATTTATAGAGGCTTAACTATACTTCCTCCACATTCTTATAATGGCTGACATGCATTTCATGAAAGGAAAAAATTTGAATGCTAATAGATTTTTTCAATCTAATGTGGCACTATCATATCTAAGGTAAAATTAAAAACTATATATTTGAAAATAACTAGTAAAATCTTGTGAATCTATCACATTGGAAAAGCAACTATAGAGCAATCATGAAATGATTTATGGAAATTTTATAGTTAAGATATTTGAAATGACAAAAATATGTACTGCAAAAATTGAAATCCTTCAGGGATTAATTTCACAATGGCAACAAACATGATAGGTGAGATGCACTTCAACCATGCACAGGGACTATATAATATAGTAGAGATCTTTCTATAAATTTAGGAGCGAGAATACTAATGTAAGCTTAATATGTTCTCATGTTTTCTATGTGAATTTTATATAGAAAAGAAATCACACGAATAATTATTAACTCAACAGTTTAGCTGGTATCTTTCACTTCAAAGAAGAGATCTTAAATTCAAACCTAAGTAGTCATGAATAATTATTGTGTTCTGAAAAATAAAAAAACTGTATCACAATATCGTCCAATCAAATAAGGGATTGACATGGCAAGAGTAAAATGAAAAATTTATCTTTGAAAAGCTAATAAAATTTTATGAATTTCATAAATCCCTTGATTCCACATTAAAGGGAGAACCAATAGGTGATCATGATATAGATCATGGGAATTTTCGTATTTGCTTAAAGCATGACATAATGAATAGGCAAATAAGGTATGTTTAATTTGCAAGTTCAGTGGATATGAAAATTTCTTGACTTTATTGTTAACTAATGATAAAAAGCATGTGCATTATTGTTATTAAAACTAAATTAGCAATTGACCTTGTTAAAGGACCGGGTTGCTAGGCTAGTGGTTCAACTATTAGGTCGATTGATCATATCAAATTAAAATTAAATTAATAGATCTTTAAATATAAATAAATATAATATAATATATGTATAATTATTTATATTTTTAATGTAAATACTACTTGCCAAAAGACATTGACCTACATTCCACACTACTCTTTAACTATAACATAAATAGAAAAAAATCATGATTCAGCTAATTTTAAAAATTATAGCAAAATTATATATAATATATGGAAAGATGTAAAATTTATTGATGTTTTCAATTTAAAAATGCAAAGTTTAAAAATATCCAAATATATAAATGAAAATTATATTTTTTTTCTCTATTTTTACATCAAAGTGAAAAGAAATTGATTTTTTTATTAGAAAAAATTGATCATTAAAATATTGAGCAAATAACACCTTTTGAATAGCACAAATATGTTTTTTGCCGCTTAATTGTTGTCTTGGTAGTTAAAGGATTTGGAACCAAATCTACAATCAAGATTAATAGTTTGAAATCCTACTTGACCATAATTTTTGTTATTTTTGCGGCTAAACCCGGTTCACCAAGTTTCACTAAGGGTCAGGTTTGCTGATTTTTTGTATGACCAGTCAGTCCAATTTAATTTGCATAACTCTGATTTGTATGAAGTAACTCAAATGACAAAGTATCAGGTTAACTCGTATGTCAAAAAAACTTGCATAATATTTGAAACTACAAAAATATGTATCTCAAAAATCAAAATATGTACAAGATTAAATATATGTACATCAACACCAGATAAGTTAAGGAAATATGGAAGTCATTGCAATATTTTCTTTTACAAGATTTATGGGGGCTGCATATGCTAGTTTGCAAAGAATATTTCATAAAAGAAAAACTTTCAAGCATTGTTAAATTTCAATTTTCTCACACGGCATTTGAAAGAAAACTAAGAAGTACAAGGTTTATGAAAGCTCCACACCTGATCAAGCACAATAGAATGGGTGAACAAATAAGGTATAATTGATTTTCATGTGCAACACATATGAAAATTGTTTAGGTTTTCCAGTTAACTAATGATAAATAATATTTATGTGGAATATCTCATAAGTCCAAACTACTTTGATGTTATTTGAAATGACAAAAATACCCATCTTAAAACTTGGAGATAAGTCAATTATTTGGAGATAAAACATTTGTGTGTGTGTGTGTGTGTGTGAGAGAGAGAGAGAGAGAGAGAATTGTAATACATGTGTGAGAGAATTGTGACAATCATTGGGAAATTTTGTAAACATGATGCATAACGTTTATGCAGGCTTGGCAGGCTCCATCATGTTCTGTATCACATATATTTTTTTTGGAAAGAAAATTTTGAGAGTAGCCACATCATCCAATTTAATGTTGCACCAAAAGTGTAAAATTAAAATAAAAAATCTAGCTTGAAAGGCTATCAAAAGTCAGAACTTTGCAATGCCACATTAGAGCACATAGGAGACGGAACTAGCAGGTGATAGCTCCATGATTCATAAAAATTACACAATTGATTGAGCACTCAAAATGCATGAATATATAACACATGTTTGACTTACATGTCCAGTGGATGGTTTATCATTGCTTAAAAATAAATAGCATCTATGTATGACAAAATGCTTGGATGGCATTTGGAATGACAAAATTATCTATCTTTAAACTCGAAACAAAAGTAGATATGATAATCATCAAAATGTTTCGAAAACCTTATAATAAATAACATTTATATGGGCCCGATTATTCTTCCTCCATATTTTTATGTTTATTAAATTTATGCAGGCTCATTGGTCTCTCTTTTTAACTCTTCTCTTTTTGAAAATTCATGATAAATCAAACCAAGTAGATTTGCCTCAACTGATAAGATACACTTGAGTTGTGCATATAGCAAATATGACAATCATCAGAATGATTTAGTAAACTCACATGACAGGTAATATTTATGTAGCAAAGCTATGATATGAGGAACTTTTATCAAGATTACTGTTAATGGGTTTAGAATCCTTTCAGTTCATATCTAGTTTTAAATTATCGATTATTCATAATCGATAGATGTGAAGAGACGGTTATCCCCATACCACTAAAAAGAAGGGCCTCCTCGCTCCTCAGTAACTAACTCTAAATTAGAGAGCATCTTGTTTGGACGTTACTTAGACTAGCGTGTCTCACTAGACATATGCAAAACCTATTTTAATTAAACTTCACCATGTTTTTATATCATATTTAAAATAATAGAATTACTTATTTGAATTTCAGAGAAAGGGTAAACTTGTTATCTGCACTAGTTTTGCTTTGTAGAAGATGAATACAAACAGCCGCCGCTCTTCTAAGGTTTCCGACACGCCACACGTGGGAGCTGTTCCCCACCGTCCGACGAATCTCGTCGACGTCGTTTTATCTCAGCTGTCCGGATCCTCAATACATTTCGGACAGCCCGTCGGCCGAGATGGACGAGCCCGGATCATTCGGCATTCCCGCTTCTCTCTATTAACGTCCCCCACGTCACGCCTAAGTCACGTGACCATATCTCGGCTATTTACTCTCTCTCTCTCTCTTTCTCTCTCTCTCTCTCTCTCTCCTCGTCTTCTCCTTGCTGCGCCGTCAAAAGATAGAGAGAGAAAGAGAGACGGAGGGAGAGGAAAAAATGGTAATGACGCGGCTTGTGACCAATTTTCTCATCAGCCTCTACTTTTGTTCGTTTTTACTTCAATTTGCTATCGAATTTACTCTATACTTTTTATCAGTGTTTAGGTCTTGATTGTTTATTGGAGGAATAGTGTGATAAATTATTTTGGCTCCAATTGTTAATTATGATTTTATGCGCAAATTTTGATTTAATTTTCATCAAACTCTTTGTCATGTATATTCTTCCATTGCTTATTGCTTGGATATTTCTGGTATCAATTGATCATCATACTTTTCCCAGCAATTTTGAACAAAATCTTCGTCCGAATTGCCTCTTGTTTCTTCTGTTATTTACGTATTGTTTGTTTCTTTTTTCTAGTTTTAATCTTGATTGTTACCTGATGGAAAACAAACGGTGAAAACTTTTCATTGTGTTAGAAATTTATTTTCTATTGGAGTAGCTGTTTGATGAATTGTTTTGATTCCAGTTGTTGATTACGATTCTATGCACAGATTTTGATCTAATTTTTCATCCAAGTTCTTTGTAATGGATATTTTTCAATTGCTTATTGCTTAATTGTTTTTCTTTCCTTTTAATCTTGATCATTTCTTCATGGTGAAGAAATAATTATTTCCAGAAATTTTGAACAAAATTTTTGCCTAAATTAATTCATGGTTTCTTTTTCTAGTTTTAATCTTAGTTGCTACCTAATGAGGAAGAAATGCTGAGTTTTCAACATGTTAGGTGTTGCTAGCTTATTGGAGTAGCAGTATAGTGAATTATTTTGATTTCAATTCCTGGTTATGATTGTATGGACAAATTTTGATCCAATTTCTCATCCAAGATCTTTGTTGTGTATATTCTGCAATTGCTTACTGATTGTTAGCTTTTCTTTGCTTTTAAGCTCGTTCATTCCTTCAAGGTGAAGAAATGATGGATTTTTTTTAAAAAAAAAAAATCCATTACTTATGGTAATTTTTCCATCAATTTTCGTCTGAATTAATTCCTGTTTCATCTGTTCCTCGCTTGTCGTTTGCTTCCTTCTCCAGTTTTAGTCTTGGATGTTGCCAAATGGAGAAGAAAAGGTGATTTTTCATCGTATTAGACCTTGATTAATATCTATTGGAGTCGTAGCATGGTGAATTATTTTGATTTCAGTTGTCGATTATGATATTATGCACAAACTTTGATCTAATTTTTCATCCAAGCTCTTTATTGTGTACATTCTTCAATCGCTCGTTGACTGTTTGTTTTCCTTTGGTTTTAATCTCAAAATTTTCTCGAAGGTGAAGAAATGACTTTTTTTTTTTTTTATCGTAATTTTTCCCAGAAATTGTGAACAAAATTTTGCCTAGATTGATTCCTGTTTCACATGTTCTTCACTTTTCAATCTTGATCATTACCTGATGGAGAAGAAAATGCCGAGTTTTTTTTATCTCCACTGCTTGTTAGAAAAAATTTTCCATCAGTTTTGAACGAAATCTTCATTTAGGTTATTCACGTAATCTATTCCTGAGTTGTCATTTCTTATTTTGTTTCCCATTTTAACTTTCTTCTAGATCCTCTCTTGAAAGGGATATCAATTAATGAATCAATTGTTCTAATCTCGAATGCTTGTTCTAAATTTCTCTCCATCCTATCTATGAATCATAGATCCAAGTTATTCTTCTATCCGATGCTGGTATTATTTGTGATATAACCTTTGGTTACGATGATGATGGATCTGAAGGTGGGCTACGCATTCCACTACAAGAACAATCTGAAGAAGGCGAGGAGAAGAAGGGAGTGGAAGAAGCCTCCATGGTTGGAGCCGCTACTGAAGACCAAGTTCTTCAGACTGTGCAGTGCTCACAAGAACCTGAGGAAGAGCGAGGAGAATATTTACTGCATCGATTGTAATCGGCGCATGTGTACTCACTGCCTGATACTCTCGTCGACCCACCGAGGCCACCGCCTCCTCCAGATCCGGCGCTATGTCTACCAGAACGTGATCCGCATCACGGACATGCAGAACCTTATGGACTGCTCCAAAGTCCAGGTGATTTCTTCGCCTTCTCTTTCTTTGTCCAACCCAATCTAATCTATTCTGATCTACTATGCAGCAATTCCTGTTTATTTTATGATTCGAACTATTTTTAAAATTTCTTAATGTTTGATGCAGTCTTCTAGTTTTCTTTTTTTTTTTTTGGCTGTGAAATGAAGAATTTTTTTTATCCTTTAGTTTTAGGGGTGAAAGTGGATCGAATGGTATCCATTTGCATTTATTTTATTATTCGAATCTATTTCGATATAAATTTGAATATCCAACCAGTATTCATATCCTATCTATCTAATAGATATGGATTGAGATAGACAATTACCTATGCATGTTTAAATATTTGGTTTCGTTTGCAATTCATTTAATTTTATACAGCATTTATGTACTTTTAAAGAGAATAGATGGCATTACTGAATATCTTTAATTTTATGATCATAAAGTTTACCTATATGGCTTATCTCTTTGCATATGTGTATATATTCATTTAAAACAAATATATTTCCAATTTTTACCTCTGATTAATAATTGATATATATATATATATATATATATATGCAAATATCCGATCCACATTCGTTTTAATTTTTAATCTTTTCAGAGTTTCTTTAATCTACTAAGCTCTTAAAAGCATGAATTGCTAGTTTCTTTTGATTTCTCCAGCTGAACAAAAGAAAAAAAAAAAAAAAGGTTATTTTCCGATCGCTGCGGTATCTCCTCCTATGAAAAAAGAGATATTTTCCTAATATTATTTTGTAGTTCTTTTCTCCTATTTCTCCAAAAGAAGATAAAGAGTTTCTCGAATTTACGAGTTCTCCTTCATTGCTTAAATGCACACTGACAATAAGCAAGGAAAGTAATGATCATTTGAATAATTTATACGATAATGACTATTTTAATGACAATTTTTAATCTTTGCTGTGTTTAGCCGTATACTGTGAACGGCGCCAAGGTGCTGCTTCTCAACTCCCGGAGGACCTGCAAGCCCACCAGGACGAATGGCGGCGGCACCATCTGCCGGATCTGCGGCTGGACTCTCACCGAGCCCAATCGCTACTGTTCCCTTGCCTGCAAGGTTTAGATTCTCATCTCATCTCATCTCATGAGCAACGACCTCTTTTTTTCATAGGCACTCTGGACGTTTTATTTCATGCCATGTAACTTCATTGACTAAAACAATCAAAAATATCGTCGTCCTCATGCATAGTTTTCGATTTTCAGGTTTCTAAAGTGATGGATGGCGTCAAAGCATCGGCTGGCGCTGACGATGGGAGGAGGACTGGAAGCCACCAAACCGAGTCACTCTTCCGGCATCTTATGGCAGACATCGAGGCTTACGACGTGTCTTCTGATTCCAGCGAGGGGAGCCATGGCCGTTGCACGGACGAATATGCTCCCAGGGCCGCCCTTCGCCGGAGGAAGGGGATTCCTCGGCGGGCTCCTATGAACTGAACCGGGATCCTCGCACCTTCCTCTCTGTGAATGAATCATTATCGTTGCCTTCAATGCAGGGAGAGCGCAAAACGCTGGTAGACTCTAGTGGGTCCCACTTGGCTGTACATCATAAGAGTGGTGGGGCCTGCTGGTGTTGAAACGCTGCCAATTTTTATAATTTGATATCCTTTTCTATTTGTTACCTTTATGGTTAATATAATTAGATTATGTTAGAATAATTAACGTAAGTGGCTGTTAATATAAGTTTGTTAGGTTACAAGATTCAACCCTAGCTGACCTGATAGCCTAACTCATTCGAAAAAGATGATTCATTGAGAACTTAGAGAAAATAGAGTTAAAGATTAAATTATTCAATATATAAGATCAATGTAAAATAGTCATCATTTACCTTCATCATCTCTCAAAAACAAAAAAATAGCATTAAACTTTTTGAATTTAATGATATAATGATCATTAATAGGAGTCATTTTATAATATATTTGTTAATTAGTGTTAAAGTTTGGCCCTAATTCGTTTTAGTGTTTAATCAATGTGATTCAATCACAGTGCTCTAAATTTTGAATTTTAAAAAATTAAATGTGATAAATATATTAATTAAAATAGTAATTAATTAAATAGTAATAACAATAATGATTAAGCAATTATATTAAATAAAAAGTGATTATGCTAAATAATGTAGGATAACAAATAAATGTCTTAATACATTCAAATATGTAAGTTTCAAGTATTAAAGCAAAGTAATAATAAGTTAAAATCCGATAAAACATATCAGTATAGTTTTTAAAAGAGAACATTAAATATATTTTAAGGATAAAACAAATCGTAATAATTTCTTCTATTATTAAAATGTTGAATTCAAATTTTAAATTTAAAAGACCCATAAAAGATCAAGTTTAGATTAAAATTTAAATTTAAAATTACTTATATGTGTGTATCATGCCTGCCCTTCTCACAATGATACAATCAACCATCCATAAGGTACAACTTGATTTGAAAATTTTAGAACTTTAGTAAATACAAGTGTGTTTGCATTTAAACATCCAATCTAAGATCGTTAAAAATAAAAATTTAAATATTTTTGAATACAAATAATAAAAATTCTTTCAAGCTGTTGAAGGCCACATGGAGATCTCGATGCTGACATTGCATCAGATCATCCATGTCTCGTCCTGGTGCCACTGTGGGTGTCATCATATTTCTTTACTTTTCTTTTCTTTCCTTTATTCCAGGTCCAGCCAGGTCACTGTTTTTATACAGTGTTGTTAATTGATGTGTTTGTGGAGGGGTCTAGAATGTTCTGTTATTGCCACGTCTGGGGTATTCACAGAGGTCAGTGGATTTTTTGACTAATTGATGGCAGTCTTGTTCTCACCAGTAGTCGCGAGTGTTTTCATGTTTTTTAAACTATTATTTTTTTTATTTTTTTTATTTATTTATTTTTTCAGTTTCTCCCCTCTAAAATTTTGTTTTTGGATCTCAATTTTATTGTTTTGTCAATTAGATGTATAAGGAAGTTATTTATCTACTTTTTTAATTATAATAAATCCTTTTCAAGACCGTCACACATACCAACCGGCGTGATAGTTTGAATTATATCTCTAGGGGACATCTCAAACTCAAGCCATAAAAGCTTCGGAATAGACAATAAATATTGGTGAGAGTTTATGGAATAAGGCTGCACTGATTGGAACCTTCACTTGAGAGATGATTTTTAAGTATGATTAAGTTTTTTTTCTTTAGGTTTTACTAACCCTCACTATAAAAGGTGTGTATTGAATTATGGTGAATGTCCTTCAAAAAACAAAGAAGCTTGCCCCCTTTGTGATTGTACAAATGAAAAAGAGCCCCAAGGAGACCTTTTAAAAAAGAATTGAGTTGTTGAAAATCAAATGTGCTATCCTTTGCAATCAGACAAAGTATCTAAGAGATTGATTTGCAAAAAGAGAAAAGAGATATTTTGTAGAGAGAAGAGAGACTTTGGTATGATTTTTGGTCAATTTTTATTTTTGATCCTAGACCCAATGACCACTATTTATAGAAGAGGTCTGGACTAATCCATCGAATGCATCTCTGAACATAGGTGCATCTTAGATCCAATCTATTTATCAAGAAGGTCTAGACTCATCCATTGGACGTGTCTGCAAATGTGGGCACATCCTTTGGTGCCTCATATATAAAGATTGGACGTCTTAAGCATGATGTGTACAAGGGAACTGCTAAGTGCACCACTATTGCCCTACAGCCCACAACATACGCACATGTGTGGATAGTGCAAATTACTTAAGCTTAGTTTGTTCCATAAAAACATAGCAATATGGCTTGGGATTTATTATAAGTACCATTCCCTTTTCTTATCTTTCTAATGAGGGACTAAACTTCCAAAGTCCTTTCTTCTCCCTCCCAAAGAATCAAGAAAAACACATATAAATAGGAAAGAATCATTTATTATTTAAAAAATCTTTAATAATCCCCGATCATTTATCAAAATATTTACAGATCTTTGACAACTTAGTAAAATTTATGCATGCATGAAGATGTCTTCCAACTTGAATCCTCACTTAGCGATGATACATCAAAGTTAAGCCAAAGTAGTTGATGAATTAAGCTTTGAACTAGCTATCTCATTAGGTTAACCAAAAATATCTCACCCATAAAATTTCTACTCATGTAGGCATCTAAAAAGAATGTGGCTCATTTATGGCCTTAATTCTTGTATCTTGCTTTCATGAGTGCTCTACAGGCAAGCCCTCTAATTCAACAAAAGCGATCACACTTCACACTCACTGAAGTAGACTTATTAAGAGTGCACCATAACTAAACACTCCAAAGTTAATCTTTTATAGGTATATTAAGAGCATTATGCTTCATCCTTTCTCTTATCATTATGGTTACCAAGCACCACTTTCTTTAAAATGAAATTTACTTTGATACTTGCAATCATTTTGATGATGCACTTTTTCTAATTGAACTCAAGACTTGGGTTTAGCAAGCATTGAGTTGAGGTTTTATCATAAGTTATTCTTTGATATGGGCTTGAGACCCATCCTTCATAAGGTTTTGATCATCATGTTTCTTGTAAGGCTTTTAGTCAAAGGATTAATCAAGTTTTGATCTGACCTAACATATTTAATAATGATAATTCTATTAGTAATCAATTGCCTTAGTCCGATAGGCCTAAACTTACCATTATAGATATTGCTATAGGCTCATGATAGTATTTGCTAACTATCGCAGTGCAAAGATATAGTCACCATAGGTTTAAGCTATATTGGTATTTCTAGTAACAAGATTTTCAATCACTCTGCTTCCTTGCCTCCTGTAACCAATACAACAAATTTGGCTACTATAGTGGAGTTTGTTATTCAAGTTTGTTTCTTAAAGCCTCAAGATATTGCACCTCCACCAATAGTAAATACATATCCACTTGTAGATACATAATCTTTTTGTTCCATACTCCAACTAGCATCAATGTATCCTTCCAAAATTGTTGGATAGCTAGTAAACTAAAAACCATAATCTATGATCTTTTTAAGGTACTTCAGGACTCTGCTTACTATATTGTAGTGTTCTCTACTGGGACAACTAGATGTCTACTTAATTTTTCTACTGCATATGCTATATCAGGTCTAGTGTATGTTATAATAAACATTGGACTTCTAATGACCCTTGAATACTCTAATTGAACCATAGTTTTTTATTCTTCACTAGTTTGATACTTTTATCAAATGGTGTGCTTATGAGTATGCAGTTGAAATAATTAAATTTCTTAAGAATCTTTTCAGTATAATAAGACCGTGATATGATTAGGCTACCATTCTCTCTCAAAATTTTTATACCTAAAATCATATCAGTCACAGCATGTCCTTTATGTCGAATTTAGATGATAAAAATTCTTTAGTCTCAATGATACTTCCCTAATCTATGCCAAAGAATAACATGCCATCGATATATAGGTTTATTATAACTTCTTTACCTTTATAGAATTAGCTATATATAGCATGTCATCGACATATAGGTAGATTATAACTCTTTTGCCTTTATGAAACTGGCTATATACACATTAGTTTAATTCATTGATATGGAAGCCATTCGTTAAGACAATATCATCAAATTTTTGATGCTGTTGCTTTGATGCTTGCTTCAGTCTATATAAAGACTTTATCAAGTTACAGGCCTTGTGTTCTTGACCTAAAACCATAAATCTTTTAGGTTGTTCCATATATATACCTCTTCATCCAATTCATCATTTAGGTGATTTCACATCTATTTGGTGAATTTCTAGGTTACATATTGAAGCCAATGCAATAAGGACTCTAACTATGGCCACCCTTGCTACTAGAGCATAGGTGTCAAAATAGTCGATGCCTCCCTTTTGGATAAACCCCTTGTCTACTAATCTTACTTTAAATTTATCAAAAGTTTCATCAATCCTCATCTCCCTTTCGAAAACCCATTTACATTTAATGGGCTTTGTGCTAGATGGTAGATCCACTAAAATCCTTGTTTGATTTTCTATTATAGAGTTCATCTCATCATTTACTATCTTTTTCAAAAGGCTGCATCTTGATATTTTATTGCCTCATATGACTAAGAGATAGATTCTACATTCAAGATGATAGGAGTGGCGTTACTTAACTCTAGAACCTTCTTCCAGATACATATAAAAATCTAGTCCTAAGGTCCTAGGTGTTTTCATTATCTTATTCCTTGGTTCAGACTCAAAATGATCATCTTCTTTTGAAGTGTTAACATCATAATCTTTTCCACATGCAATGTTTTTAGGAATAGAATTCAATCTATTTTCATCAAAATTAGCATCTCTAGATTCTATGATAGTATGCATTACTACTTTATTATTTGGTTTAATTACCATAAATCTATATGCCTTACTATGTTGTGTATAACCAAGAAAAATGTATTCTATTCCTTTCTCTCCTAATTTTAATCTTTTAAGTTCTACAATTCTAACTATGATTCTACAGCCCCATACCCTTACATAATTCAAGTTAGACTTCCTTTCTAAAGTTCATAAGGTATTATTATATTCCTTTTATTCGAAATATTGCTCAATACATGGCATACTATTAGAAATGCTTCATCTCATAATCCATATCCTAAACCTGAGTAGTAGAGCATGGCATTAACCATTTTTGTTAGCATCCGATTCTTTCTTTTTGCTATACCATTTTATTGTGGTATATATGGTACAGTAACTTCATGGATAAACTATAAGATTTAAAGAAAGCTAGATTTCTCTTATCAATTCTAAGATATTTTATTTTGACCCTACAATGAACTTTTACTTCACTTTTGTAAATAAAGAAATATTTTCATGCATCATTCTTGGTAAGCAAGAGAAATACATAGCAACATCTTGAAAAATCATCAATAAAAGTTGCAAAATGCTTCTTTCCTTCTATGGCGGGAGTGTTGTGTAAGTCACATAGATCATTATGTACTAAGTTTAGACTATTAAAACTTCTTTCTATTTAGGAAATGGCATTCTAGTGACTTTAGTAAGCATGCATCTCTTACATTTTTCTTTATTAATATTCATCTTAGGCGTGAGATCTAGATTAGCTATGTCATGCATTCTTTTATAATTTACATGACCTATTCTACAATACCATAAATTAAAAGACTCAAGCATCTAAATAGAAACAACACTTTTATTGATATTTAATTTGAACATATCTTGATACGTTTAACCTTTCTCAACAAACACTCCTCCCTTAGTCAAAATAAATCTATCTAACTCAAATGTAAGTTTGAACCCAACTTATTTAGTAGGCCCATGGATACAAGATTCTTGTGAATTTTGGATACATAACTAACATTTATGAGGGAAAGGGCTTTTCTAGAGGTGAATTCTAATTCGACAGTTCCCTTTCCCTTGACTTTTGTTGTTGAGGAGTTTTCCATGTAAAAGATGTTACCATCTTCCACCGGTTGGAATGTCTTGAAGAGGCTTCTATCCTTGCACATGTGCTTTGTTGCATCTATGCCAACCCATAAGGCATCATCACCTTCAAGCATATTTATTTCAAAGATGACTGTAATGAATTTGTTTGATAAACTTAGCTTTTTCTTTAACAGCCGGCATTCTCTTTTCAAGTGCATTGGTTTTCTACAATGGAAGCAAGTAGCTTTTCTCTTCTTTTTTGATGTGAACCTCGTCAATAACGTGACGAAACCCAACACCAAAATATGGAACTGAACCCCAAGATCTTCAAGACGCAAGTTTGTTGAATTTTTGACCCGTTACCTAACAAGATAAGAACCAAAAACTCGATAACTGAAGACGCCATACCAAGACTCTCAAAAATCACTCAAGAACCTAGGTGATAAGTCTGGTTGAACACCACAAGAATGAACTTAATAAGTTCAAGAGTCCTTTCAAGAATGAAAGAAGAACACAAAATAAACACTCTGATATTATTCTTGACTCCCTCAAAGGTACAATCCTTGATCCTTTATATAGAGTTCATAAATTCTCTAGAATATTCTCCTATAACATATCTAAAGAAAGTTTTTTCTTGACATATTACATTCCCAAAATTAAAGGATTGACATCTAGAAGATTCTTGACATATTGAATTTTCAAAATTAAGGGATTGATATCTAGAAGATTCTTAACATATTGTATTTCCAAAATTAAGGGATTGACATTTAGAAGATTCTTGACATATTGAATTTTCAAAATTAAGGGATTGATATCTTGATCCTTTTAAGGCTGAAAATATGTAAGTCCTTAATTAGAAACCTTTAGAACCTTAATCATAGTGACCAGGTTCTCTTGAAACTGATTTGGATTTAAGCTGGCCTTCCATAATTTTGTTGTTTCACTAACTTGTTGCATTAGCACATTTAACGCTTCTTTAAAATGCTTGGCTCTAAATTTTATGACCGGTCCACTTGGCAAGCTTAATGGATCATGTGTCTGTTGCTCTTGAGTTCCTCCAAGCCCATGTGTGAGTTCCCCTTCTTGTGATTGTGCAACTTTATTTACATCATTTTTGGTGTTTGTTCCTTAGAAAGTTTGTTTATTTCTTTTCTGATTCCCATGATAAAATTTTCTAAAACCTTCTTCCTCTATGGAGTGGATGTCAAGAGCACCACCCTTTTTATCTTTCTTTCAAATATTTTCCTTAATACAAAGAATATTGCCTAATTCTTTAAGAGATAGGTCTTTCTTTTTGTGTTCTCTTGATATTTTTCCAAAGTAATAGAAATTTGGCTATAATCAACCATCTTCGTGTTATGTTTGGAGAAATGATCTAGCATGCTCTACTTCATGTAGTTATTCCATGATTGATTCGGAGTTTGAGATCAAGAACTTACTTGTAGCATCATCCAAAATGTATTTTGGTTCCAGAAGTTCTCACAATTCCTTTACCACATTTTGGTAAGCATCAAAAAGGGTATTTGACATTGAGGTAAGGATGTGGCCTCTACAGATCAGATCATCTCAGTCCCATTTTGCCCTCTCACATGCCTTGTCAATTGTCTCTTTTTTTGATGGTTTAGGCTTCGGTGCATGGAGAACATAGATGACCTTTAAAGTGGCAAGGAGGAAACAAACCTTCTTCTGCTAGCGTTGGAACTTGAGATCATCAAAGTAGTCCAATTTGTGGAAGCTGGCTGCCATCTTTCTTAGGGTAGCTAGAGCCATGAATAAAGCCTAAAGTGTTGAACCTAAGAGTTCAATAATATATATTTTAATAATAATAAAAATATTGATCAAAAGACTACTAGCATACTTGAGATTATAATGATAAAAAGATACAAGAGCTAATCCAACTCAATACTTGAGCAAAATTTCATATAGCAAGTACTCAATTTACAAAGAACTCAAGTTGTAATAAGAAGTTCAAGTCTGAAGATAACAACATCAAATTCCTCAAAAATAAATTAGACTAGGTTTTGAATCAAAACAATCCAAAACTAAGAGTGGGCAATTAACCAGACTTGAGAATGGTTGACCAACTAGACCACACTAGAAAACTATCTGAAAGGCAGATCTCTGAAAGGTCTAGTGGTCGACTACTTTAAGCTAGGGTGGTCAACCAGCCTAGACATAGTGATCGTCATTAGCCCTAGCGGTTGACCACAGAAGCTTTGACAGTCCAATGATTATATTTCATATAATCATTGGAGCTACCATTGAGCTCCAATGGCCATATTGTCTAAGCTCTATAAAATGAAGGTTTGGTGGCTAGTTTCTATATGGAAAAATGAGTTGAAATCATTGAAAAATCTTTTGGAAAGAAGTTTGCGAGGCTAGTATGTAAATTCATTCCTTTCCTAAGTTTAAAGCTATATTTATATATCCATTTTTATGAAGAGTTTTTTTTTCTTGTTTCTTTTCTTTTTAAAGAGAGAGTTGGGTTTCTCCTTAACCTATGTAAAGAAGTAAATGGGTTCATCCCTAGTACGAAAAAGGAATTGTAAGGGTTTTTTTTAAGCTTGGGAAAAGAAATGTGTTAGAGTTTAGTCCACATCTAATTTAAGAAAATTGGTACTAAAAATTTCAAGAAGGTGTCTTAAATAGTGAACGTAGGTAAGGGATACTGAGCTACCATAAATCTTGTGCCTCATTTACTTTTCTTGCCCTTTCATTCTCTTGCAATTGCCTTTATTAACGCTTACATTGAATCCTTTGCTTATACTTTTAATTTAAAATACTTGATATCTTGTACGTGTTTTACAATTGTTTCATCTCTTTTGAAGCACTTAAGAGATTTAGTTTTTTTTTTTGCAAAACTCAATTTATCACACCCCTCCCTCCTATTAGATTGCTCTGGGCCTAACATAAAGATTGTTGGTGGAAGTTAGTGGAACGCACTCACTAATTAAAATCTTTGCTTGAGAGATGGTTTTAGGTGTGATCAAGTCACTTTTCTTTAGGCCTTATTCATCCTCACCATCAAAGATATGCATTGGGCTGCAATGAATGTCCTTCAAGATATAAAGAAGCCTCTCTCTGCAATTGCATCAACAAAGAAGTGCCGCAAAAATGCCATTCTTAGAACTATGTCGCTGAAAATGAGATGCATTGCCATCCTAAACAAAGTATCTAAGACATTGATTTGCTAAAAGAGGCAAGGATTTGTACAGAAAAGATGGGCTTTGAAATGATTTTTAGTTAATATTTTAATTATAATATAGTATATAATAATCATTGAATAAAAAATTTAATTTATGTTGTTTATTGCTTAAAAGATAATTTTGTAACAAGCAAATTTTTAGCCAACTTCAAGAGGGTCTCACACAAAGTACACACACATACGCATGGAGCTTTTAGATCCCTCAGGCTAATTAATCTAGGTTAATGGAAAAAATGTGCAATTCACCCTTTCCTCCCGAACCAAAGTGCACATTTATTAGCTTCGCAGAAAATATGAAACTTAGAAAATAAAAAGTACCACCGGCAAGGAGGTTGCATGACCAATGCTGACCTAAATATCACCAGACGATATTTGCCATTATTTTACGCCCTACTTTATGTCCACATACATGTAATGAATTTTTCACTATTTTCATTCCTCTCTGCAAAGTGCATCCTGCCAACAATATATTCTGCTTGACAAAAGAAGCTCATACGGTCCAAGTTCTCTATCTCCTATCGTCGTGTAGCTTTGAGTTAAAACAAATATCAATGAGACAACGGACCGTAAAAGGATTCATGATTCAACAGATAAAGATTAGGAAGCAGAACATTAATATGAAAAATAAGGGTTGTTATTTGAATATGTTTGAAATTATTTAACATGGTGACAGCATAGATATCGCCGAGCATGAACCAAAATATAATGAATAAACGATTTTTTTAAGTACAACTGAAGCCTCCTGGCATCACTTTATTGATGAATTATCACCAAAAATAATTTTCTTTAGTTAATCGAAAAGAAAAAAAAAAAAAGTTCGCCAAATGTGTGCACACTGCCACGATTCATACCTTTCCCACGCAGGCCACAGAGCTATGCATAGGCATGTGAAGTTTAGAAGCACATACACATTTATCACTCTGTTTACCGGCGCATCAGCTGCCCTACCATGACACTTGTCCAAATAAGAACTTAAGAGGCTGAAGACAATTCTTGCTCGACCAAAGAAATCAGGTTTAACTCTTTTTCCCACCAGACAAATTGATGATTCTCACACGAGATGCTTCTTCAAATCAACAGAAACACATTATAGATTCCAGCCAAAAAGAGATTTTGCGTACCAAAGTAGAATGAACTTCACTTATAGCCTTTTGCTACAATACTGCACACTTTCTTGAGCAGCCGTGCAAAATAGTTGAGCTCCTCTTCAATTTGTGTGTTGGTTGGTCATTATTGGTAAGCTACTTGCTTACACAAGGCAGCTCCAAGTTCAACTCTGACGCTTCTCCTTCTCAAAAGAAAAAAGAAATAAACAGGGGACAGATAAACAAAGCCTTTCACTGCTCTTCATAAGCCTTTGCCACACTACCACCAGAAGCACCTGCCTGGGTGCTTACTTGTGGAACTCCAACATTAGCAATGCCAGTATTGACTTGCTGAGTAGCTGACCCTGAGCTTAACTGTTTTGGACTCATTGGTGTTAACAATGAATCATGATGCTGAGGAGAGACTCGTTGCTGTTGTTGCAGCTGTCGTATTGACTGATTCACTGTCAGCATATCATGCTGAGAGACTAGATGCTGCTGCAGCTTTTGTAATGACTGTCGCATTCCCCTTGGATGCATATTCTGCTGCTGCATTTGATCATGGTTGTTGGTGTTCACGTTCAAATATTGCATGTTAGAAAAGATGGTAGGCATTTTGCCTCCATACTGGAACTGATCCATGCAGCTTCTTCCAAGTACCTGATCTAGCAGAGATCCATCTCCCATCATACCAAAAATCCCATGAGTCGAACTCCCTACAGGAATGCTACCATTTATCACCCCCACGCCCTGATTGGCTGCCTGCCTCAGCTCTGCTGGCACGGCTGTAGGGGTTTCAGAATTTCCTCTCTGGGGAAATTGCTGACTGGAGAAACTGAATCCAGGTATCTGAATAGGGTGATCATTGCTTTGAGACATACTCAATCCAGATTCATGTTCCCCCCTGCCTGTAATACTGTAGGTGGTTCCAAGCGTAGCCATCTTATTCTGTGAGATTGATTGTTGCTCACAATTCTGCCATTTATTCTGCTGTAAGCGAAGAAGGTTTAGATGGGCAATGCTGTTGGGAGTTGTACTGCCCATCTGCATATTTGTGTTAGGACGGGCAATGCTATTGGGTGTTGTATTGCTCACATCCATATTTGCGTTACCAGGTGGGTTGTTCCAAACAAAAGACAAGGAACTCTGAACCTGAGGGTGTTGTTGTTGCATGGAATTGAGATGAGAAACAATATCCAACTGCTGTTGACTGCTCAAGTTAAGAGAAGAGGTAGATGCCCTTGCTGGCATTGGAATATTGTGTGGAAACTGCCAAGGGTTCAAGTCTGAAATGCTGTCACCAGGTGGGGAAATTGGCTTCAATGGCTGGCTTGTACCAAGTGTTGTGCAAGGATACAAAGTAACTCCAGCAGAACCAACATGTACAGAAGCACAAGAAGCGCCTCTGATGCAGGATGGCAATGGCTGGAGTTGATCATCCACAAGTTTGTAGCCTTCACGTTCCATCTGCATGAGTATCAGACAGGTGCAAGGGAGGTATTTTAAAATGTTGTCATAAATCAAGCTAATACTCACGTCTAGTCCAGCTCTATTTAGTTGTCACAAAGATTTCTTGCACAACTATTGTAGCTCATTCACCATGCATTTGGCATGATCACCCCATGCAAGGATCTAGACCCTTAAGATATTATTATCAGATTGTTCATGACAGATTGTTATCCACTGGAACACTTTATAGACAATGTTAACAGCAAAAATCAAGGCTCAGAACATCGAAATGATCTCCAGATTTTGGCCCTTGCAGAAGATGGATGACAGAATCTTAATGAAAATTGTCATGCAGACTACAACAATGGCAACATAAAAAACCACAATCCATGGAACTCTTAAATTTTGTAGCCTTGATGCATAATTAGAAGAGAATCAAAGGCAAACTTACCAATGAAATGAACTGAGCAGCAAACAGGTCCGCATGATGCTGTAAAGCACAGTATCACGTGGGTGAGAAAAGATTGCGTGTGACGGTTGCTTGTACAGAAGTTATTTCAGTCAAAAAAATACTCACAGGATTGTGGAGTAGAGCAACATGAAAGCGTTGTTCTCCATCTCCAAAGATGACTTCTGCTCCCACCTCATGGATACCAGGCTCCTCAGATTCAGTAAGGACTAATTTGCACTGGGACTTGTCAGTGAATAAGGGGGTATCATTTCCTGTGAAGAAGAATCATAAAGGAAGATCAGCAGTCAGGATTAACAAATACCTTATCAGATTCAAGAACTTACCCTCAAGCACAAATGTAATCTTTCGAGTCTTGTGAGCATTCCTGTTTCCACCTATTAAGTACTTTGACATGCACAAGTTCTCTGTGAGGGGCCTACATTCCTCAGTATCCTCAGGCATTATGAGTCTGGCTGGTGGCAAAGAGCAATTAGAGAATGATTTTGTTGCCGGATGCTCATCTATTTTGTTCCTTTCACCATTGAGTCCATGCCTAAAAATAGGTTTGACACAGCATTAGTGTCATAGAATTGATGAGAATGCATGAAAACATCAGTCCATGCAAGATTTGAATATTTGAGACTTTTCACAAGCGGGCATTAAATATTCATAACTTTGTAGTAATCAGGAAAAAATGATACATAAAAAAAAAAAGAGTTTACTTAAGTCACACCTTTGGCACACCATCTTGATCTTTGAGAACCTCTCCAAGATGCTAGAATCAAAACTGGTTCCTGAAGGAGGCAACAATCCAGTCCCAACTGAAGAACCTTTTGATTGAAATGAAACATTCATATCACCAATGCATGCTGGAGATCCTATTCCACTCATGCTCTGAGATGTAACCTCATTAAGAGCTTTAGATTTCTGCTTTTTATGTAGTGTCAACTGACTCTCCTGTATCAAAGAACTGCTAGAAGAAGAAATAACAGGACCAGTTCCAATTGAAGCTGCTGGCATTGATGCAGCTTTATCTTCGACAGCAGCAACAGTTGGCAATGTGCTGCAATTAGCCCCCGAAAATATTCTATGATTTTCTCCTTTGGAGACTTGAGAATCTGACCCCGCTGCTGAAACTTGAGAGCCCTGAGAGAGTTTCCTTTTCCGAGAAGCTTTCTGCTTCTTGGGACACTTTTCAATAGATTGTCCAGTACTACTTCCTTGTATTTGGAGAGGCAGAGCTCTTACAGATGATGGAGTTAGCTGCTCACTTGATTTCTCACTTCCAACATCCCATGCATGGCCTTCTCTATCCTTCTCCACCTCTAGTCTGCATAAAATTTCCATGTCACTAGGCTCTTCTTTAACAATATGTTGTACATGCTCTTGGTATAAGTACGACATTTGGGCATCCTTTTGGATTCTTTCAATCAATGCTTCACTCCTTTGTTGCTGTTGGGAAGAATTTTGGTCATGAAAGCTGAGATGTTGCATATTTTGAGCTTCCTGTTGTTTTTGAGCCAGGGTAACCTTCCATTGTGACCCTTGTTCAAGCAGGTTGTCCCTTTGATTGGTACTTAGGTGCAAAGAAACCAGGTCTTGTTGTTCTTGTTTTGTCCTTTTGCCATTAGTTTTGGAGGTGGGTTGTGTTTTAGACCTATTCCTCTTTCCATGAAGATAAGCAAGGTTCTTCAGACCAATGCAAGAGTCCCTGAGATTCTGATCAGGTGCTAATACAAAATTTGATGCAACTGCCACACTATCGGAAACAGATAAGGGGCAACTGACTACTAAATTATAGCTTGGTTGGAATACCAACGGCAAAGCAGGCACTGTAACATCTTTTGTGCCATCATTCTGTTGCAAAAGTGGCATGCTTCTTGAGATGGCATACCGAGCACAATGTGCTGAATCATTTCCGAAGGCAACACTTGTTTGGGACTTCGAACTCTCAACATATCCATTGATTGGCATGTCCAGATTAGTAGATTTATGGTTAACTTCTAGCACATCATGTTGCTTGTTCATCAGCCTTTGCTTACATATACCTAAATCAAGCTATGCATGGCAACAGAAGTTAGTGAAACAAATTGTTAGTAAAAAAATCGAACTGCTTGAAACTATGTAGTAGGAAATGAAAAAGTGGAATTGATGTAAACATCGATACCTGTTTTGGAACTGTTCCACAAAGCCTGTGCAGGGATTGATTCATGCCCAAATTAAGCATCGGTTGCAAGGCCTTCACGATCTGAGACTCAGCTTGCTGAAATACAAATAAATAATCACAATTAAATGAAGTTGAAATGATAAAGCACCACAAAAGCAGAATAATCGTGTAGACTGACCAGTAGATCACTGTAAGTCCATGAGTCATCCGAAATTGATGGCATGTCTTTGACAATGTTCTCCACGCCCATCCGTAGGCACACCTTCTGAACTTTGGGAGAATTATCTCCAGAAGAACCCTTGTTTCTAAATTTTGACACACAAGATCGATAATCCCACACCTGTTTAAAAATATATTCATTCTGATCACCATATAACCAAGCAGTGATCACCATATGACATTCTTCTATAGTCTCACTCAAACAAGAGTTCTACTAAAATGAAAGTTAGATTATCAGTCCACAGTCCATACAGTCATAACTTTAACACATCCTGCATTGCCATGTAACAAACATACAACAGCTTCTTGGAAATATAATATTACTAAGTTGCAACATCTGAATTTATTCTTGGTCAAAGAATACCAATATTATTTATGTTATGTTGCTTGAAGCATATGCTGCATTTCAACTAGCTGCTAACTTGACTTAAATAAGCGTATTGAATCAAGGTCTCAAAATATGTAATTTGATATTGATTTTTGCCCCCTGGTTTAATAAGTAGATCTGACAAAGAAAACACTACTAGGGATTAATGAAGCACATAAAAAGGAATTCAGAGCAATGAGAACCAAAGAAAAGAGAAATGTGCTTAAAAATACAAGACAGACAGAAAAGTAAGAGAATGCGCAAGCAAAAGGCAGTATTTTATCATTGTAAAACCTCTTGAACTCTTAGTAATCAGGGAGAATAGTATACAAGTGGCAAATGACCAAACTGCCATCCATAAGTCATTGATCACTCAGTAATAAGGTTAGACAATGGGCCATGAAGCATGGAAAAACTGTAGAACAGCTAAAACTGTGAAGATCAAACAATGAAATATTGCATTTTAGATGTTTCCCCTCATGCTAAAGCATATACAACAATGCAACAAAGCTTAAAATTACATTCATCAAGCTGGCAGCTTTCCAACATTATTGCAAACATATTGGCAAATTTATATAAGGATATCATTATCTCATTCATATTTAATAAAATAGTTCTAGTTTCAAACCTTCACTGCAAACAACAAATGGACTTGCTTAATCATCATCACTCACATCTCAGTCGATGCTTTACATGACACAGCCTAGATCATGCTAATGGTGTAGATTGTGACTTAAAATTGACCTATTAAAATAGAAATAGTCGAGTGCCCTGTTTGATTACACGATGCCTTGATCTGAGGTATAACAAGCATGGTGGCTCTATGCACATGACTGAATGAATTGATAAAAACATTTGCATTGTTAACATTTTTATAAGCAAATGAGCATGCCTTATCAAGAATCAAGTCTTAGACCTCAAATCTCAACGAAGCCTTAATCCCAAACTAGTTGAGGTAGGCTACATGAATTTTTTTCCTCCATTTCAGTCAATTTAGGGTCATGCACTAGTCTTTATTTACCACTTCATCCCATGTAGCTTTCGGTCTACAGTATACATATCCATCCAATCTAAGTCATCCTTATCTCAATTTGCCCTCAATTGGTGCCGCTATGATCGTTTTATATATAACTTCATTTATTATTATATTTTTTCTTGCATTATCAGGCACCTAACTAAACATTATTATTTCAGCCACTCATTTTATGCACCAGTTTTCTAACTATCCAACATAATATAATATAAAGCATAGTCAGTCGTATACTAAAATAACTTGGCAGGTAGCTTATAATCACATAATATTCCTATTATACATTTTCATTTTATCTAAAATCCTATAAATAACAACCTCTTTAATCTCTCAATGAATAATCATTTCTAAATTCCAAAATGATCACTCTTAGAAACTCCAAGATCTTCCATTTTTAGTTCACCCCAATCTCTTCTTGTAATTTTACTAAAACCACATTCCATGTATGCCATCTTGATACTACTTAACCTAAAATACTTGGTAACTAATGCATTCTTTTATAATTCTAACTTATGATTAATCCAAACTTTATATCCATTAAGAGTATATCATCTGTATATAGCATATACCAAGAAATATATTCCTAAATACGCCTACTAAAATTCATCTACAACTAGTACAAAAAGAACAAGAACTTAAAACTGTGTAAAGCTATTGTGATTAAAAATTCTTAAGTATTACAACTAATAGTGCTTACTAGTAGTTGCTCCATCATACATGTTTTTAATATATTAATATATGTAACAGAATATAATTTCTTCTCTAACACCTACTATAAGACTTCTCTAGGAGCCTCATTATATACTTTGTGAAGATCTTATTTCTTTTCTCTATGTTCTCAATTAACCTCCAAAGGAGAAAATTAACCTTTATAATTGACCTTCCAAGCACCACCAAATTGGTGTTCTAATATTACTATGATGCATCTCAATCTATGTTCAATCACTTTCTCCCAAAATTTTATAGTATTTCTCATGGGTTTAATGCAACAATAACTAGAATAGTTTTGAATATCATCTTATAAATCTATACTATGGTGCTCCTCTATTCATCAAGCATCTTCTTATTAAACATCTCATTAAATAAATTAGCCAACGAAGAACAAGTCTTACGCTATATCAGCATATTTTGCTTAGATTAGTACACTAAATCATATCTCATAAACAAAAGCAAAATACTATTAGATTATTTGAGATCTTACAGATCAACTGGAATCTATTTAATGAGTATCACCTACTCTGATGAGTTTAGTCATCTCTTTTCCATAGTATTGTATTCAAGATTTAGAGTTTCTTTCAAGTTAAACCATATCCTTGTCCTGCCTTACGAACTTCCCACCCTTGTTGTACATGTGAAAACCAATCATTTTAAACTGTTTAACGCCCATCCTATGGAAGCCTTCAGCATTAAACATATATAACATATCATTAAAAACATTATTAATCCAATAGTTTTTATTACAAAATAAAAATCTTTTAAAATTTAATGACAATGATATAGCTGTAAGACACTCATGAAGGCTATTACTTTTTTTATATCACAACAAAGGCCATTAGTTGCTTTGGAGAGACCAAACATGGGTCAAAAATGCTAAAAATGGGCTAGAATAAGGCCCATAAACACATCATAAAAGGACATAAGCAACGATACAAATCCGATGAGACCATCCTAATCTTTTCATGAAATGGGGCATCCCACTCAAGCCCCATCCTATTACTTGGGATGGGAGACATCCTGGGACATGCTGAACAAGATTCTAGTAAGACAATGCGAAGGTCCCATCCCGACACTCAACATGGTTGCCTATACCAACACCTACAAGACATCGCCAACTTGATTCGTCAGCATTAAACATATCTACCATATCTAAGGGGTAACGGGACATCCAAATGAGTCAACTTGTATAAAAGAGCATGAAATCTGAAGAAAAAGAAAAAAATGTACTCAAATATTAAAATGCATGCTGAGTAATATTTAAAGCATCTAGTGCTTACTTAGATACAACAGTACACTCTTCTTACAATGGCCAATATCTTTGAGGTAAAGTCCCAATATCACCAAGCTCAAGAGAAAAAATAGAGAAAAAGAAAAAAAAAAACTTAAGAAAACTAAAGATATAGTTGAATAATACTTCATCATAATCTGGTAAAACAGAGAAAATCACAAGAACTTCACATGTCAATTCAATCTCACAAAATTTGAAGAGGTATTTAACCATTATTACACCACAATGAATTGGCAAGTGAGAAAAACTACAAGATATTTCACTAGAATAAGCAATCTTTAACAAGAACAACCTTCTCCTCCTATATAGTGTAGGGCTTGATAAATTTCAAAAATAGAACATAGCCCTAATCTCCTAATATTAACAATTGATATAGTTTCAACTATGAAAACCAACTTCACCATCAGCTTTCTAAATAAATATGGAGCTTTCCAAAAACAAAAAAAAAAAAAGATCCAACACAAAGAAAGCTATGAATCAAAACTTATAAAAAGAAATGAACAAATGATGATTGGCCTCTACTACCAATACATATTGTTAGTTCACCTCACAAATAAGAGTTCCATCAAAGTACTTGCAAGGTATATGATCTAAGATGTCGCCAGGCAACAATCCATATTCAATTGCCTATACCAAAAAAAGAAAAAGGAAATTAATACCAGATTGACGGAATAAGCGGCATCAAAATAACAAATTTACATGCATAGTACCCACTTACCCAACAATATATAATAAGTGAAAAGGTTAAAAAAATGAGCACAAAATGAACATATGGAAGAATGCATAGTGCATACATACAAAAGTCATAGTTTTTAAAACTTGTTTAGAACATTATCATTCAGGATGCGTAAGTTGTTTTAAATTGCCAGGCTAGAATGGCACATTGAAACAGGTAACCACCCATTTCTCTTATTATAAAACAATCACTTGACTTTCATTTGCAAAATCAAACAGAAACCACAATACTTTGTGTATACGCCATTATCTGCTAAGGTTCAAGATTTATTTAGAGATTTGGGCAAAAAATTCAACTTATATATTACTTAACTTAAACATTAATAGTTACTTTAGATAATCTCAATACCATCATACAAATATGCTGAATACACCCCCCACAAAATAAATAAACAAATGAAGTTCATATATTACCAAATATTTAAGATTTTTCTGGATTTTTCTTATTTTTCAACATAAAATACATTTTGCAGTTCTGGCTTTATTCACTCTGAAACGATCTGAAACAAAGCAAACATGAAGCAGAAACATTTCAATCCAAACTTTGAACAACGGCCACTTGACATATCTTAATTGTACAGCGAATGATTCAATGACAATTATGGTGGCTATACACAAGTATTCAAGGTTCTGCCAAAGACTATAAAATTGGATAAAAGTTTAGCTACAAAACTATCAATCCATGCCCTCAACAAAAACCTGCTTCCATTTCCAACTTCACGAAATCAATACCACCCATTGATCTCCAAATGGTGCCGAACCAGTAGGTGCAGGGCATAATGAATTGTACTACCTCAAAATCGGTTTGGTTCAGCTCTGTGAAACGACATGAGCCCTAAACCAAGCCAAACCGCTCAGTTTGGCCTGATTCAGCTCAACTCAAGGCCTGAGTGGGGTAGTGTGTGGTGGAAATGCTATAGGTGGGTTGGGGATGGGGAAAGGGGTTTAAAAGGGGAAAGGGTGGATAAGCACCTCCCATGAGCTCTCATCCTCTCTCTCTCTCTCTCTCTCTTAATTTTTTTTTCAAAAACTTGATTTCAACCTATTTTTTTAGCAGATTTAAGCCAAGGGAAGATTTCGTCTGAAAATCCAATATGGCTCCTCCCATTCTTCTTCCCCCTCTTTTGTTTTCAACCATAAATCTCCCAAAAATGAAAAAGCATGAGGATATCATGCCAAAATTTTGGAGTTAGGCATGATTTTGTGATATGTTGTATATCTTAGAATGATCTACTCATATCAGCCAAAATCTTGATTTTTTGTTGAACATATTTTTTTTAAAATTAAAAGCATATTTTTGAATGAAAAATTTAAAAAAATCAAAAAATGACAGTAAAATTAGAAATATGATTGGAGATATGCTGCCTACTTGCTTCCCCAATTTCATTTCAATTTGTTAATATTTTGGCATGTCTATTAATTTTGTAACTTAGGCGTAAATTTCAACAAATTTAAAAATCAATGGTCATCAGCACATGACCGAGGGCTAGAAAAGATATATGTAGCTCCTCTATTTTGGGTGCTAAAAAAATTTAAATTAAATCAATTTTTCCAAATTTTCATAATTAAAAGTTAATTTTTAATTAAAAATCAATATTAAATTAAGTTAAAAAATTGTGAAAAATTAGCACCATCTAGATATTTTAGAAGTAATTTCCAATGCATTTATCACATTTTTTGCATAATAATGAAAATTCAATATTTTTAAAAATAATTAAATTATTGTGAAGTGAGAAAAAAATGTATGTAGCATCCATGAGATGGGTATTGCATCAATCTAAATTAAAATTGCATTTTCAAGATATTATAAAATTTTCATATTTTTAATTAAAAATTAATTCAAAAATATTATATTAGTTTAAAAATTATAAAATATTAGTATTACAAATAGATAATTTAAAAGCATCTTGTGATGCATTAATTATATTTTTTTGGTCAACAACAAAAATTCACTACTTTTAAATTTGCAAGTATGGATCCAAACCAAGCAAGGAGGATATAAGATTGAGCTTACGATGCATCAATTTCAAAACAACACGATTGGAAGTCTAAGTGGAGCAATGTGGAGTTAAAGGAGGGAGGGGTGACCATGTTGAAGTAGTATCTGGCCAATGGTTACTCCAATTTTAGCAGATGTCAGAAATGCCCTTTGAAGGTCCGCCAGTTGATGAGAAAATATTTTACAAACTTTAAAGCAAATTAGCAAAGAGTTGCAAAGAAGAAGGCGAAGGTGAAGGTGAAGCAATTGGCAATAGAGCCTCCTTACCACTCAAGGGATCCAAATGAGCACAATGAGTCATATTCGATTGATATGAAAGTGGACATGATTAGGAAGGCCATGCAGGTCAATCAAGAAGAGTGGCAAAAGAATGAGATTGCCAAGGGCAAGGCTCAATTTATTGTAGGACCCTTACAATAGGACCCTTACAATACAGGGAGGATGGTGATTCCGAGATAGCCAGGATAGGCTCATTAGGTATTTATGGGAGCACACTGGTGAGGGAGATACCTGGCAGGCAATAGAGTTAGATAGCTGCTATGTTTGGGGCCTTTGGCGGTAAAAAAGGAAAGAATTCTAGGTAGATCTCAAATGCAGATACTCATGATGTTAATCCACATGCCTTTTCGAGCAAAGATTCTTGATAGCAGATAATACAATATTTGTGAAGGACAAAATCTAACATGTGGAAGGCAATTGGGAAGTGATTGCTCTTTAGCCACAGTAGCAAACACCGTAGGGAACACCCATTACCAAACCATGGTCAATGACATCCAGAGAACCAATTAGAATGTTGATCCTCTAAGGCCGAAAGACATATGGAGACCTACTAGATCAAATCAAGGAATTGTAGAGTTCAATAACCTACTATCAAAGTAGCTGGGAGATATACAACTTCTCCAACTTCACCTTAATGTGTGATGGATGGACAAAACTCAGTAGACAGCATCATCAATTTTCTTACCTATTGTGTCAGGAAGACATCATTCCACATATCTATAAATGCTTTAAACAAAGTACACAATATACACTACATCCTCAGTTTGATGGAAGATATGATTGATGAGATTAGAAAACAGTATATCGTGTAGATTGTCACAAATAATGGCACATAGTACAAGGCTGTCGGAGAGCTGTTGATGTAAAGGAGGCCATATATCTTCTAGACCTCATGTACAGCATGCTATATTTACCTGATGCTAATGGATATTGAGAAGATCCACAAAGTCAGATAGGTTGTTGAGATAGCCCAAACCATCACCAAGTTCATCTGCAACTATACATGGGTCTTAGCACTGATGAAGAGGCATACCGAAGGTGAGATCTTAAGGCTCACAATGACACGGTTTGCCATGCATTACATAGTACTCCATAATATCCTAGACAAGAAAGATGACCTCTACCAAATGTTTGTGAGCGAAGAGTGGCAGGGTGGTAGATACGCTTGAGTCGGCATAGAAGGTGCTAAGGTAGAAGGCATAGTCATCAATCAACACTTTTAGGTGTGAGTCGAGAGTATGAAGAAGGCTATCACCCCATCATATCGAGTGCTGAGGATCGTGGACAGTAAGAGTAACCCTCAAATGAGCTTCTTCCATCATATGATGATGAATATCAAGGAAGGAACTAGATGAATAGATCCAAGGCCTACCCATGACTATATTCGCATCATTGAGTAGCGATAATACTACTAGATGGGTAGGAAGTTGCATCTAATAGGTAAAAATTGATTCATTCATTTAAAATTATTCTTCCATCATCTACTTTTTAAGTGATTTGAATTCATCAATTGAATAATGTGGCTGACAGCCTGTTACTTGAATCCAAGGTTCTAGTACATCTTCTCAAAAATTAGGATGGATGAGCTTCTAGATGCCCTACGCAAGATGGAGCCTGATCCAATAACTGCAGCAATATGTCTAGAGGAGGTAAGATTTTTAAAATAGATTTGATTATGTGTCTGAGCTAGAATTGAAAAAGGTGTAACTTTTTTCTTTAATAGAGCAAGGCTTTTAAAGAGAGGATAGCTACACCTTCAAGGAGAGCATGATTATGACTAAGGTAGATAACATACCTTCAGGTATTTTTGCATATGATTACAATCGATTATACTCTAAATTCAATCAGTAAGTAGTATCTGATCTGCACTTTGGTTCCTTATATTTGCAGCTAAATGGTAGGTCCACTTTGAGAGGCCAGCTCAAAACCTCAAGAGATTGACAATTTAGATCCTCTTTTAGACGGTCTCCTTCAGTGGATGTGAGCGCAACTAGTACACACTTGTATTGATTTATAGCAAACATAAAAATCATCTCATGTAGAAGCACCTGAATGGCCCAGTCCATGTTCACTTTAATCTATGACTCAGACTAAAGTGCATTGAGGAGGAAGAGTTAAAGTATGCTAATCCATTCCATAATGACTTCGTCCGACATGAGAACAATTCGATGATTGGGTGGTTTGAGGGCCAGCAATAGGAGTCGAAGCTGAACAAACCTAGATCACATCCTTGACTATTGAGAGAGATTGCCAAGAAGGTCAGATAAATTTAAGTAGATGGGCTCAGAAACACATGCTAGTGACGCTGGAGGGCAGCATGCCATCATCAAAAGGCTCCATATCCGAGAAATCCTCGTAGAGATTTGAGAGGGAGCTCTTAGAGAGAGGCCACCATGGCACTTGATCCAATTAAGATGGTCGATCCGATTGAGCCATCCAGTGAAGTCAAAGAGGGAGAGAAGAGAAGGAGAAGAGAGTCGCAACCATCCAGAACAACTGAAGTCTGTGCAATCAAATTCAGACACACAGGACTCCAGCAAGAGCAATCATAATGGCAATTCGAGTAACAACAAGACATCAGCTAGTTAGGGAGCCACACAAGAGAAAATCCTATTGTATTCGATTCACCAATGAGTCCTAATTCACTCATATCACATGGGATAAGGGCCATGAGATGCAACCTGATAAAGTTCGTAGAGACTATTGCTTATAAGAGATGGTGTCCATAATGTAAACAATTTAACACATGAAGTAAGATCTTAGACGTATTTAGATTAAATTTTCACACCAGATCCTATTCTATGCTGGCTAACTATGACTCACCTCCTTATGACTATTCTACATTTGCAGCTTTGAGCAGCTAATATGTTCTAGTACCACAATCCTGTGATATGCTTATAAGTCGGATTTCACCATTGCGACTTTTGTATAGTTGGGCCACTATCTCACCACACACTAGAAACAGAATGAAAAGGCATAAAAGAGAGCTGGATATGATAGTCCAACAGAGTAAATCCACAATGCTTATGAGAGCTGAATTTCTCTCCCAAACCCAGACTACAAGTAGGATCCCGATGTCTACAAGTGGCATAAACACTCTACCAGATATCAGACATCAATACATATTATCTATTACGTGTTTGTTATATATAGCTTATATATTTAAAATTTTTATTCATATGTAATTTAAAAGTATATCCTTATAGTTGTCTGTTACTTACTAATGACATACTAAAACGCATTAATTTCATTTGGCACCATTAACTATTTCAAAACACAAATGGAAAGCATCGTAAATTTAAAGAAAAAATTATTAAAATTGAGTATACCACATAAAAGAGGAAAAAATTGAGAGGAAAAATTAAGAAACTATCAAAGAAATAAGAAAATGCAAAAAGGAAAACCTAGTGCATCAGTCTGAAGAGCCAGTATGCCACTGGTTCAGTTTGGCATCAGTTTAGCATCGGAACATGATTCGGCATACCTTGATACCACCCAAGATGGAAATGCAATAAACCCTATTATATTATGTTGCTCATTTATTGGCTATGTAATTACATTGCTTATTAAGCTCTTTTAGTAAGATATGTTATCTTATATTGTCGAGCATGCAGTTCATAATTTAGAAGGTGTAGATGTTTGATAGATCAAGGATTTTAAGTAAAAATAGTTCACTACCTTGCTAGTTTTTCATCTGTCTCATTCTCTATATTAGATATATAAGCCCTAACAAAAATAATTAGATCCAAAATCAGTTTAGCATTTGTAATATGTCATGGTATATAGAAGGTTCTTTTTCAAGCTTCAATAGTGACACCAGAGTCCATAATTCTGACATAGCAACTATTTGCTTTTAGACCAATGTTAACCGAAAAATCCTTAATCTAAGACTTGCACTTGCATCGCTATCAATTTTTTTCAAAAAAAAAAATAGAAACATAAGTTTTGTTTTCATTTTTTTTTTTTACATTTTTAACAACAGAAATATATTTGGTAGTTATTGATGCTTTTTATTTTTTCACAATTCTAACAACAGAAACATATTTAGTAACTACTGTTATTTTTCATTTTTTTACAATAGAAGACACTTTTAAAAAGTTATTTTTCTAAAAAGTTATTTCAATTTCCAAAAAGTTACTTTTAAAAAAAGTGAAAGTGAAAAAAATCTCACTTTCATTTTTTTATAAATAATGAAAGTCACTTTTAAAATAAAAAATAAAAAAAATATAACCAAGCATATTTTTTACATCAAATTTTATGTTTCTACTTTTAAAAATAAAAAAACAAGAAACAAAAGTGACACAAACAAACCCTAAGAGCACTTGATTATCAATTCTTCTTAAATGTTTCCCAAGAATCTTCAAAAATTTGCTAGATAAAGGGGAAAAAAAAAGGAATTTCCTACATCCCACTTCCCTCCACCCAAAAGAAGGGGAAAAAATAGTTAGAATGAAGTGCGAGGTCAAGCCAATTGAAAAATGGGGTAAAGAAGAAAAATTGCTACAGCATTCGTCACTCAATTCATTGCAGAAAAGCACATTATAGGAAAACTACGAAGAAAACAGCCATAAAACATCAGCGATTCAAAAAAGCCATTAAAACTAGCTATTAACAATTAACCACTATAAACTTGTAGAAATCAACTACATCTATTAACAATTAACCTTTTTTTATTCCACCACTTGTTGAGATTTTATGTCCATGGACTTCAAATCCAAAAATAACAAAGAACCCATTATGGTCAACAATTCTCTCTCTCTCTCTCTCTCTCTCTCTCTCTCTCTCTCTCTCTCTCTCTCTGTGTGTGTGTGTGTGAAAGAGAGAGAGAGAGAGAGAGAGAGAGAGAGAGAGAGAGTGGGTGATTGGTGTTTGTGTGTTGTATATGGGTTGAGTAGCTTCTCACCTCCTACATTCTTTTACTTTGCTCAAAAAGAGATGACTGCGGTATGACAAGGTGGCTTGGGTTCCTATGTTTTTTTCTTTTCTTTTTTTAATTCATTTGCTCGGAATGAGATGACAACAAAGGTGGCCTAATTATTTGTTGCCTCATCAATACACTAGATGGATATCCTTCGTCCACTGATCAAAAAAAGAAGTACAACAAAAAGCAGTGAAAAGAAACTAAAAAGGATTACGACATTGTGCTAATGTCCCTCATAAAGAATTTGAGAATTTGATCTTATAATGGGTTGATAGAAAACATGTTCTTTCTTACTGTAAGGTGTACCGAAAAGAGTGGAAAAAATAAAGATTACAAGATTAGGAAGTAAAAATAACTTAAAAATAAACTTAATTCCTATAAAATCACAAGATATTGCAACAATAAAGGCTTCTTAATTTTTTGATAGCATCATGCAAATCTTGAGAACATAGATATCTATATTAGCCTCCTTATAGGTCTTTAAGAAATGAAATTCATGCCAAAGTGATAGCATATTTTGAGAGTGTTGGAGCATAAATCTGGATGAATAGATCCAAAAAGTACATAAATTATGCAGAAAATACAGAAAAGACCAATTTGGATGCATAGGCCGAAATTACATGGGATTGAATCACTAGGAATAGAATCATGATGCAAAAGAAACAATAGATCCAAACAAAGTACATTGACAATGCAGAAAATAGAGAAAAGACCAACTTGGATGCATAAGCCGAAATTACATAGGATTGGATGCTATAGGAATAGCATCAGTCATTTGCATAATACCAGGAAATTATTTCATAAGCAACTAGCCGTTACCAATTTACCACAACATACTGCATCCAACCACAATTGTTTAAAAGTGCAGACTACAATATGAAGTAACGCCAAGCAAAAGATTCTACCACACTATCTCACTGGATCGTTGTTGCCATCAAAATACAATGACAATGTCGTGCATTTGATTTTTCAAATATGTGAATGATTTTTCTAAGACATGTCATGAGATTTTTCTTTTTGATCATATGTTTCAGGAAAAGTTAGCACCAAGAGTATCAGGAAGCTTTGAGATCCATGTTTACAATGGCAAGATGAAATCCCAAGAAAGAATCTATGGAACATAAATGGAACCAGTGGAGAAGGGATGTTGTTGTAAATGATGAGTAACCCAGCGTGGAGTCATCAGAAGCTTGGCCATTGAACAGCAAGATGTCAACCTAGGATAAAAAGGGAAGGGAGGGATCATGAGCTTATTTTCCTCTTTGGTGTATCTTGTTCTGCAAATGGTGCCAGAGATGTGGGACTCCTATGGAGGCTTTATAGAGTCCATAAGTTAATGTGGGTTGACAGGCATTACCTGTGCAGGTGTACGTGCATATCACAGCAGCAAGTCATACTCCACAATGATGGAAATGCAATCTTTTCCAATGTAATCATTTTACTTGCCAATCTATTGATATTAAGAATGAACCAGATCCCTGGCCCCACCCAAAATACAGCTCAACTTTTTCTCAAAACCCAAGGTGAGGCGGTCTGCACTTTACAAAAAACAATTATGCATGGCAATCATTAAATTAACTAGATATTTATCAAAAACTATGACCACACTAGACCATGCAAAAGCCCTAATTTTCTAGAATATAGGGGGCAAAAGATTCACTTCTAAGTCCTACCTACATGGATACAACATTTCTTCTGGCTGCAACTTGCAGAAAATTATTAATGACACCATATGAACCGCACTGGATTTCGGTACAGTTCGCCACTTCTAAACGGTATGGGGCCGATACTATCTTATACTAACCTGATACTGACCTTATACCATACCAAACTACTCCATTCTATGTCTAATTGCCTAGTTCGGCTTGGTACGAGGTGGTTTATGAGTTAGAATCTTCCAATTCACCCAGCCGGTACGTTGTTGCTTCATACCAATCCAGTACTAAAATTGTACTAGTTCTCAATAACGAACCTTATTGGTAACAAAGCATCTTCTCTAAGAACTTCACAAACAATGTTACATTTGACATACACATTATTTCAATAAACACCTAGCTAATTAAAACAAACACATGTAAAGTTGCTAAATTCTTAAAAAAGCTTTTAAGTAAAACATGTTAGGATTCCATAATGGCTTAAGCTAAAAACTTAAATTGAATAGAAGGCAATGAGTAAAGCTTCAAAGAATGAATTAGTCATTTGAAGCAGTAAGCAGTTAAATAAATTAGCATGTAAGAAATTAAATAAATCAGCGTACTTACAGAAAATAAGGTCTTTGATGCCCTATTGTAAGGGTGCAGCAAATTAGGAACATCTCCAAGTGAAGGCAAAAGCATACCCTATGAAAGTCCCAATAGCACCAAGATAGAGGCAAACAATATGAACATAAAACAAAATCCATATAGCTATTAGTGAATTGATATGGTGAGCAAAAGTGTGGTCAACAAACCTCTGTAGGTTTCCCAATAGAAAATCCATCAGGAAATAAGTTTAGAGAGAATGATGCCTCATGTTCTGCATTAAAAGTTAAACATTAAAAAAAAAAAAAAAAAGAAGAAAAAGAAGATATATATAGGTGTCTTTCCATTGAATCAGAAGTATTATTGCTTTCACCTGGTCCAACAAGGTTTCTTTCACTATTTGCTGAAAAAATTGAACTAGCAAAGCCATCATGCAGACCCAGCAAAGTGACCTGAATGACAAGAACAGAAGTGGGAGATTGAAAAATAAATTGTGTTGAATAAACTTCAACATGATTGGAAAGAGTATTCTTACAAATAAAAAGTTTAGCACAACATATTACATGACCATTGCATAAAACAATAACAGTTGGCAAGCAATGATATCAACCTAAGCATCAAATCGAGTTCAACAAGCAGACCAGAAACCCCTCCAACATTAGCAAATCAAACCAGGTACCACGGATATTGATCAGATAACCATAACTACCAAGGGATTGGTTAAAATTTGTCCAATGATTGCCCTCCAAAGGATTTAAATCAAGTTAATCGGCAGAGTAGCATTTCCAGAAGCAAAAGATTCATCAATGTTGCTCATCAAAGAACATTCCAGCCAGCTTTTCTTCTCTATTGACCAAAATGTCGACACAAAATGAATATTTGAAAGTGTTTAGATATAAAAAATATTGATGTCCATCTTTGGTTATATTTCGCAATGTAAAGTAGCATTTCTTGTACCAGATATCAAATTCATTTCTAAGGCTAAGATTGAAAGTAGAATGAAAGGGAGCAAGCCATTTAACACATTTATTCCACTCTTTTTCAACTAAAACACTCATTTGAGCACTTGGGATAAACCACTAATTTGAGAAAGATAACACAGGTATGTCTGAAAAATTGGTACATCACTCTTTGCCTTCCAAACCCATCTACCCCACTTAATCTAAGAATAATTACTTCACCAACTAGGGGTGGAGTAATTTATTCCAAAATAAAGAGTAAGGGTAAGTAAGGGCAAGTTAACTCATTTACTTTGGGTTAACTTATTTTGCTTCCAAACGCAACCTAACAGTTATGGTTGTCAGGCATGTACCAGAAGCCCTGTTAAACACCAGGCTTTCTCAAGCCAATACTAAAAAATAAATAAAATAAATAGAAAGCATAATGCTGACCTTAAATGTACCAAGTGAGACACACTATCCCCAGACACAAAGGTTAGATTATCTATATATCCTACATTTAATTTAGATTTAGAAGCTTGAAAATCATGTTTTTGTGCGTGTACATAAACATATCTGGGTGCATGTCATGAGCATAAAAATGTATTTAGGTTTTCGGTAAAGAATTAGATAATGAAAAGGAAAGGAAAGTCGCCACAATAAAGCAATTGTTACCTTAAGTTCAAAATAAATAGTGTACCTTTCTGAAAAACTCAAAATAAACCTTTCAAAGATGTCATCCATTCAATTTCTAACATAAATATATGCTTTAAAAGGCATTCTTCCTAGAGATGTCATGATTGAATCATGCAACTATCTTTAGTATGAAAAATAAGCCAACATAATTTCATATAACACTTGGAGACATACTACCCTCCCTACAACAGCCAGTCATGAACAGAAGTGATGGGCCAAAAGGAATTTACAACCAGCTCACATGCACAAATCATCCTCAAACGTTTAAGCAAACATGCAAATGAAAGTGTATGTGCACATGTCCATATATTGGGAAAAAAAACATCTTCTACTGGATCATGTGCTAAAGGGTTCAAAAACCAGTGTGCACATCATGAACCACTTTGGTGATTTAAGAAAAGATGCTTTAATCAGGATAATAAAAAAAAGAAATCTGAAAATATGTAACAAATTAAAAGATAAAATTGCTCATTGTTGGACATAACATTGGTATGCATTTTACCAAGAAAATTTAGATAGATATCAAAAAAGAAATCAACTTTTCTTGAAAGAGTACCAACTTTTTAATATGATGATGCATTTGTATAATGGTAAAAGGAGATAAATATCAGCAAAACAAGATAAAAGCTTGAATGGCTTTTGTACTTTAATTGTTTGCTTCTCCATTCTTTCCTTTCTTTCCAGCAGCTGGCTGAATACCAGTTCACAAGTAATCAATGCTGACATAAACCAACTAGTTTTGACTCTGCGAATGCATTCTATTCACAACTGAACCGATATGGCATAATCAATCTTTATGAGTCAAAATCAATTGGAAGGAAATACTCTTATTAGTGTATCCATCCACTTGTCCTTATATTTTTCATCATATTCCAAACATGCTGTGTGCATATATGATATGTGATGGCATTTGGATCTCACCCATTTATCTAATCCTTCATATCAAAACTCAAATTTGTTGTCATTGAGGAGCCCCATAATTCAAGAAGTGTCAGAGAAAATGCAACAATCAAACTACACGGGGTAATGAATCGACATTAAGATAAGAATAAGATATTGCCGTCACATTTACTAAACCCAAGACACTATTACCACCTCTATTCAATGTAAAGAAAGGTGGTTGCTTAGGCAGAAGCATTTAGACTCTCAACAAGATAAATTGTAACACTCATGAAACAGTGCTTTAAAGCAACTATCACTCACTTCCTATATTTGAGATGACCATACTTTTCTGTTATTATTTCTAAGGATTTGTTGGGGCTTTGCTGTTATTGACATATAACTTATTATTCCTGTTTGTATACTATGTAGACTGCTTTGTGTCTTCAACTTGTATTAGGCATCATTCTAGGGTAGAATATATGGCTTGTGTATGTATTTTAGTGTTTCTATGAAAACTGAAACTACTAATATAAAGGAAAATCTAAAGAACTTTGGAGGAATAATATCAGTTTTAAAAAACTTAACCATAGCCAATAACTATCTATTCTTTCCCAAAGCATTCATGATCGGCTTTATGGATCTTTATTTGCCAAATATTCTTATTTAGGTGGAACACTTATAATATAATTCAAAGCTTCACAAATCCTTCCTAGCAAACTCCATCTATGTCACCTTAAGTATTCCCCTCCTTGTCTTACCACCTTGGACACAAATCAAAATACCTCTTGTTCTTAGTGAAGCCTCCTCAAATATTCATTGAACATATCCATATCCCCTCTGTCAATTTTTTATTACTTTATCCTTAATTAGTACAACTCCTTTAATATATTCATTTTTTATTTTATTTTTATTTTTACCGTGCATTCATCTTAACATACTCAACTTGTTCTCATATATTTTCTTTATTGCCGATCATTCTGAATCATGCAATATGTGTCTTATTACTACCATATAATTTTTTTCTTTAAGTCTCTAAAGCATGCAATTATCATATAAGATCACAGATGCATCTCTTCATTACATCCAACCAGCTCTATTTCTATGAGACATATCCTCATGCATATCTACAATAGATCTAAGGAATTAAAATGATCACTTTATGTTATCTCATTGCCATCAATCTTAAATGGTAGCAAATTTTATTGTTAAGTTAATACATCAGAATTTATTCTACTAATCTTTAACTCTTTATCCTCTAAATTTTTTTTCTCCATAAATTCAATTTGAGGACAAATTCTTAAAGATTAGTAAAACAAAAATAGAGTAACCAATCGAGAAGAAAATCCTATTATTTCAGTTATCACCAGCCAAGAAGAAAAGAAGAACAAAAAACTGTTATCTCAAGTAAACAAACAAGGCAAAGCACTGCTAAACAAGAGCTACATCACAGCCAAAAATCTCACTATTAAAATGGAAACACCAAATTAGAAAGTCTAAAAACCATCACCAAACCCTAAATTCAAACCAAAACACCAAAAGAAACCAGCAGGCAAAGACTAAGGGTACGTCTGGATGGAGGTTAATCTGAAGGAGGGAAAGAAAGGGTAATAATTTTATGGACCTCTGCTTGGAAGAAAGAAAAAAAGAGGAGAGAGAAAAGATTGAAGGTTACTCGTTCTTCTTCCTTCATTTTCAACAGGTTAAATTTCTTTATCTCCCACAAGTTAAATTTTTTTACCCCTAATTTAGAATAAGAGGAGCGAAGCAAATAAGTTTATAATTTTTATTTTATTTTTTTAAATTTTATTGATTTAAATTTTTCTTTAAGTGTGTGTTTGTGATTTTGTGAATATAATTTTCTTCTCCCTCTCTCTCCAAACCAAACAAGATATATATATTTTTTTTTTTCTTCCCTCCCTTTCAAACAAGAAGATGGTAACAACCCTTTCCTCCCTTCCTTTCCCTCCCCTTCCTTCCCCATCGCTAACCCTTCCCTTCTTCTCCTTCCAAAGATCCAAACAGATCCTAAAACGAGACCAAAACCCCGTATCAAACCAAGAAACCAGATCCCACAGCTCGGACACTGAAGAATAGTGTCCATAAGACAAAACGCTCAAGAAAGGCAGAAACCCTAGGGGTACGCGCCGGTCACCTCGCGATCGGTCCTGTTAGGAGCGGGGGCGTCTCCGACGGCGTCGGGAGCCGCGGCCTTATCGCTGGCGTCGGGATCCGCGGCCTTATCGCTGGCGCCGGCGGCGGGGTCCGGAGGGGGGAGCTTAGGATGGTAGCGGGTTCCGACCCTGGCGACCTTGAAGGAGACGCCCATGGCGACTTGGCCTCGCCCTCGGGCCCCTCCCCTTCTCCGACGCGGGGCGAGCGTTAGGGTTTCGGTGGGGGAGAAAAAGAGAGAAGAGAGGGCTCTCGAGGTTTAAGAGGGGAGGGTGTGCGGATGGAAGAGGGAGACGAAACGCCGCGGACGCTTAATATTTTGGTCTGAATGCATGCACGGTGGGCCGGGCCTCAACGAAGCGTCGGTAAGGGGAACATGGGGAGGGACTTATATCATGGGTCCCGTTCCGGTAACCTTCGGTGAGCATTGGATGATTGTGGATCACTGATACAGCGACACGTTGGAGGTGGCAGCTAGGGGTGAGTATAGTCGTACGAGCGCAGCCGGAAAATTTTCACTTTTTTAAAAGCCTAAAATATATATATATATATATAATATTTTTTATTTAAGTGGAAATCAAAGACGTGCAGCACAACAATCATGCTAGCTATCCCTTTGATAAATAAAACATAAATTATATTTATTTATTTATTTATTTATTTATTTATTTATAAATCGGATTAGATCCACACTCAAACAAATTTACATCAGGCCGAATTGGACCAACCATTCTTGGTCGACTTCAGACGGGCCCAACCAATGCTTTGCGCTGTCATTTAAATCCCGGCCCAGTCGGCCCATGCCCATCACTAGTGGCAGCTGAAGGGGTGATTGATTTCATGAAGAAATAGAATTTGATGATGTTTTAAATGAAACATGAGGTGACAAATCGTACTGGGTCATAAATGAAATGGATCGGCTTCAAAAATATAATGAATCAACTTAAATTCGATTCATTTATTAATCAAGTTAGAAGGCTAAATTTGAACTTAATCCTTGTATTTCATCAGTTATACGGTATGATCTATATAATTTGTTTAATGATCATGTCGTATTTAGATTAACACAAATATATGATCCACGTGAGTTATATTATCCGTATGACCTATGCAATTTATGTAATATATTTAATATCAATTCATTTATAAAATAATTATATATTTAAAATCATAACTAAAGCACACACATAAATTTTTTAAATTAAAAAAAAAGCTATAAATATAAAATTCTTATATAACTATATATAATTATTATTATAAAATAATAATTAATTAAAAAATAATATTAATTCAAATAAATAGGTTGGATGACTTGTGTTTGGATTGATGAAACAATTATATGAATTTATTTGTTTAATAATTGAATCAATTATAAGTTAATTTTAAATTAAAGAATTAACTAAAATTTGACTTATTATTAATAAATACGGGTCAACTTGTTTTTAAACTAAATTTATTTATTTTTAACCTAAATTCATTAATTTCGTATTGAATTTCAGCCGTATTTATGGCCCTTATTGAAACGGGATGATCACAATTTATAGCGATATTTTGGATATCTGGGATTCAAGTCTTTGTCAGCCGTAGTTTTTGCTACGGAGAGCCGTGCTGGCTGGTTATGGAGCTGCGCTTGCGCCAGAGAATGGTTGGAAGAGAAGTTGGCAGCGGGACATGGCTCCAATTGGCAAAAACAAGGGGATATTTTGGACACAAATGTTTGGGTGAGGGACAATTAACCTACAGAGATTAGGCTTACTACTCTGACTCAGGAATAAAAATTTGTCTTGAGCTAAGAAAGCTAAATTTATTTTATCTTTTTGGTGGCATAGGTTTGTTCAAGACAAATTAGGATGGTCAGATATTTAATGGCATTAATTGTATTAAAGTATATATGATGTCTATTTTATTTCTCTTTGAACATAATTTTGTCCCTCTAACCTTAAAAAAAAAAGAGGGCTTATGAAGAACTTAGCTAGAATTTGCTGGACTGCTATTTAAATTTGATGTATGAATAATTAATATAGTCTTTATTGACAATTAAGCTCATGTTTCATTATTAAACATATTTTTTGCACCCATTTATTCATCTATTACATAAATGACAATCAAAATTAAGGACAGCATATAAAACTTTGAACAATAGGAATTAAATATAAAATAATAAGCAATTCATCAATTACCAATTTCAATTTTCCTTTTTTATCGTGCTCAGGCTAATTATTGCTATTGATTTATAACCTCTATTTGAAACTCACTAATCAAACATACTTGTATAATTATAGGATGATAAGGGGACATATGAATGCCTTATTCCATATGGAGAATGCCAGCTATATGCCTGCTGCATAGAGTTTTGCACCCCAAAATAACATTAAACTAATTTTGGGATAACATAGGGACCCATGGATAATTTTACCTTTATCATTCCACCATAGACATTTGCTGTCTACCATCATTATTTTAAGTAGTTTTAGAACAACAAAGGACCTCATGCATGAAGACAACAAACAATTTGCAAAGTCTATAACTCATCTTCCAAAGACTTGTAATTTTTGATAGATGCAAGGGCATATAGATAATGCCTTTTATGCAGTTTTAGGCTAATTAGGGGTGGTAAAAATGGACTAAACTTATTTATCTGATTTGTATATGACCTGCCATGAATAGATTCGGATTTGAATTAAACAGTTTTAGATTATAAACAGATTGATCGATTTAAACCCATATGTTAACCAGTTTGGATTCGGATTTGTTGTCCTTGGCCCATTTAACTTTAAAGAATTAGTTGAGCCAGGTTGGTTCGGATTGACCTATTTATTCAACCTATTTATATTACTGATTATCAGATTAATTATGCTAAATAGGTAAAACATATTAATATTTAAATTCTTTTATTATTGGTTACCAGGTTAGATTAAGCAGGTTAAGGAGATTGGATTATCTATTTATCATATAGATCTGTTTAAAATTTTGATTTATTTAATTAATGATTTGGATTCAAATTGTTGATTTTTATAGCCAAACTATATTAGAGCTGGTCTGTTTATGGCTCAACCTAATCCAATTGCCATCCCTTTGGCCAATGAAAGCTCTTTTTAAAATTTTTTCTTTAACAATCTGCTAGAACTGCGGTAAGGTTGCCAATCGTCCGGATCAAGGCCCACCCGATGCGAGCTGATTTTTTATTGGATTAGGATTGAGCCCAGCCCATCCCTCTTTTTAACAGGATATACGCTGACCCAAATCCAACTTCGCACCAAAAGTCATATTCTGGGCCTAGCCCAGCCCAACTTCCCCTAGTTTTATCTAATTTAAAATTTCCTTTATTGCTTTTTTTTTTAAAAAAATAATTCCTTTCTTGCTCCAACAATATTTCTTTGGTCCTAAAAGATTATATCTCCGAAACTAATAAAAAAGTTGACTTTTGATCTAGTTCAAATATAAGTAAATACTGCATATATATATATATATATATATATATATATATATATATATATATATATATATATAAATGGTTAGTGCACACACTTTGATATGTTATACATAGTATATAGAAATAAAACCCTAAAAAAATCCTTAATAATTTACAAGTTCGGTCGAAGTCTTTTTGGTTTGGTTCAAGGTTGAGCCGTGAACCCAAGCAAAATTGATTCGAGCTTAAACTACTGAACTGATTCGACTCAAAAGGCCTAGTCTTATTGTAAGACCATAAACACATTTAATGAGATTATTTAGAGTATTACAATCTTTTCCTCTTTAATCGTTTATAAATTGGATCTATATAGTTTTAAAAACTTGAGTGTAAGTTAATTAATAACAAATAAGCTTGAGTTATAAGTTTCTCAAACTTTTTCATCCGATATAGGACTATTTGAGATCTTATACAATCTAGCCTCATTTTTTGGTTAGCTCAATCTGTTTACATCCTAGATTGCGCAATGCACAAATTTCTTGCCATCTTCCTTCACTTTTGGCATGGTAATATTTCTCATCATAAACCTTGAAAGATTTGATTTTTTTTTTTTTTTTTTTTAATGTTTGTGCTCCTGAATTGTTTAAATTTGGGTGGAGATAGTTTGGGTGCAACAGTAGGCCCTTCTACCATTGAGTCATAAGCCATTTACATGGATCCAAGAGATGGAGAGCATCCTAAGGCCCTTGACAGTTATTATCTGTTGTTATGTACTGTAATCTATTTTAAAAATCCAACTTTTATTACATGCATCATCCAATCTTCTCGTTTTTGATCTTTTCCCCCATAAACTGCATTGTTTTACCTTTTTTTCTAGTTAATAGCTATGACCACCCATGCTAACAGATATGAGCAATTCTTTATCTCGCTTAGATATGTTATCCTATAAATTTGTTCGATTAGATTTTATCCAATGCAAAGAGGGTATTGGTATTTGTTTCAGAGAAGCATGATGGGAAACAAATGGAACTAAATATAGAGAGAGAAAACTAAGGTACATTTTTTTCTTTAGACTCATTGTGGTTTGTATCCATCGTGTGTGTAATCTTCTTGTTTGTTCATAATTTAATAATAAATTATAATATATCATTGCTAGAGATATCTAATAGTTGATTGGTTCAATGATAGCCTAGCTTAGAAAATAAGAGAGGAGATATGGACGAGGTAAAGTAAAAATAACCTATTTGGTTGCAAGATAAAAGAATCCTCTCATATCAGTAGGAATTTAGCAAGATGAAAAGAAAGATACTTAAAACTTATCCATTGGATAGTAACTTGGAAGAGAAAATTAGAGTTTGAGAGAAGTGATTTCTCTGCGAGCCAACTTTGTTAATTTTTTCCAAAATTAGGGAGATAAAAGACAAAAAGGAAATCCACTCCTCTCCATTTTACATGATGTTCTCTTCCTTTCTCTCTTTTTTTTTTTAATTTTTTCTCTCTTTTATCGAAACATGATATTGAAAACCCACAAGGTATATTATGATATTTTTAATTTTACATGTTTCAAATAATAGTCACCGAATGGTTATGAGACCATTATATCTAACAACAAAATTAAATCTCAACATAGTTATCATTCTGAAGAGATATTTTATTTTGATTTTTTATATACATGTGTTATATGATAACCTTGCATTAATTCTAATATCACTACATGAAATTTAAAAATCAATCAAAAAGAAAAAAAAGTCAATAAAGGACTAATTTTTGAACATAATGGCCACATGAAGTGTAAAATTATTCATAAGTCTAAACTTCAATAATAATTGTTTTTAGGTTTATTGCCTTAAATGACACTTGTTTTGATGATGTTGGGAGCTGAACTTCTCTCCTTCTACTCTTCCCCTATTTTCATTAATCTTTCTCTTATATATGGTAATGGAAGCTTACATTTAATGCCTCCTTAGGTCAATGAGTAGAAAATATATGCTTCTCGCTCAACCTCCCCCGAGAGTCCTCTTTTTTCCTTTCTAATGATTCGTCCGTCCACTTCTTGCTTCTATATTTTAGTTGTATTTTTTGATATAACTACCTACTTTTAATTCATTTCTTTTCTCTAAGAATTTATCTTTTTCCATTCCTCTTGATTTATTAGCTATACTTGTTATCTGATCATTCATTACAAGAAAAGAAATCTAAATATAGTCAGGCTGTCCTCCTTTTAGCTAGCAAATAGATTTGTAGGGTTGATGGATAATATTACCTTTTGTAGGCAGTTCTTTATATAATATATCACTAGTTTGGATTTTGTACAGTTATTAGATTCTTTCACTTTTAATCCATATGGAACTCAACAATCATTATAAGAATGTTATAAGGTTGAATTAGACTATGTCAAACCCTGGACCCATTAGAGGTTTGAGGCATAAATTTTCATCCAAACCATAGCTATTTGTTGATCGGTCATATTATAGTTTGGATAGATAAGATTATGTAAGATACATTGGGAAAGTATGGATTGGATATAGATTTGAGTCTAGATCTAACTCTCAAATTGGTTTAAAAATGGAGCTTATGAAACAAGTGGACATGATACCATATATGATGCTTTGAGACGACAAAGTGACGATAGAGCCTTTAAGCAAGAAGTGATATGAAAAGTTGGAAGTAAATCATGAGAGGCAAACTTTAGATTTATTAGCACACTTTATAAGAAAAGATATAAAATAAAATTATAATCCATGAGAAATAATATATATGTACACATATACTTACATGCATACTAGTTAAATCATTAGATTTAGATAAGGGTAAATTTTTTCTAAACCTAGATCAAGACTTGATATTTTTGTGGTATACTTTTAGTTTGAGTTTCAAACGAAGATAAGTCTATATGTTTGGATTGGGTCAAAGTCTATATATCAAAGTGACAATCCTATCATAATATGGTTTGAGCCTACAATAAATCTTAAAGGAGCATTTGTTAAAAGGTGATCCATTCAAAATTATCGATGATCCTAATGAAGGTGATAGAATCATTGTATTTGGTTGTACCTTAATAGTCTTATATGATAGTGATCTCAAGTCACTCCAACCTCTATAATTATTATCTAATCTAATAATTTTATATTCATCCTTGAGGATGGCTATCCAAGATCATACTTAAACAGTGATCCTAAGTTGAGATTTAGAGGCCAAAATGCCATCATCCATAGAAAAGAGATGCTCAATAAAAATACTTTCATATATTATAATATCATAAATGATATTATAATATAGCATAGTTAAAATACAATAATATATAACATAAAATATTATAATATCATAATATATTATTACATTATATCACTATAGTATAATATTGACAATAATATAATATAATATAATATAATGCTCTAATATTATTTTCATATTTTATAATATAGTGTAAATTTTTGTCAACCTATAATTTATGTATTATAATAAATAATATTATAATCTAATCTAAATATTATACTAAATAATATGAATTAACAATAAAGTATCATGATGACTATAAAATATATCTGAGGTAATTTTGATATTACATGACCAGTGATCTTGGATTTTTATGACGTACCAAATAAATATTTGTTGATAAAGAGCATTAATCACTAAAACATACTATATTAAACACTATGACCTTACTTATGAAAGATCAAATCATCCAGAAATAAAGATCACTTGTGATCTAAGATGGCTGTGGTGTTCTCATTTGGGTTGCCTAAGGCATCCTAAATGATTCATTTTAATCTGTTACGACTTTACTGCTACTGCTTGTCCTTGGCATCCTTTGTCTGCTACAGCGTTGCTTTTGTAATTGAGAAAATTAGGGTGATTCATTATCATCATCAGCATAAGCTTCTCGTTTGCCTTTTTATCGAAGAAAACAAAAGGGAAAAATCATTTGCCAATTAGTTTTGTCATGAATTACTTAGTTACAGTTCCCATCTTATTAGACACCTCTTCTGTTTCTTAACTGGCATTGCAAATGCCCCTCCAGCAAATTGAAGCTGAGAATCTTTGTTCAATGTAGTGAATTCAGAGAAAACTAAAAGGCAACTTGTTCAGCTTCTTATCTAATTCTTTGTGGTGATCTAGCAGAGTTTTCAAGAGGAGCACATGGTGTGATGCAGGATGGTCCTTGTGCTGATAGTTCTTGCAACATGGTTAGATTATAGTGCGCTAAACTCAATGCCAGTAGGTAAAATCCATTCTCACTGGCTCAGACTGGAAGTCACAGGTTCTGTTACTGATACATTTTTCCTGTGCTTGTGTCGATTGGTCCAGGACTTGGCACTTTGAATAGCTTTCTACCTTTTTTTTGTTAGTTCTGCAATTGGGCAAGTCTTCAGTTTAGCTTATGGGTAGTTGTAAAGCATGATTCTGGAGAAACTGAAATAGTTTGTCAGCAGCCACTGCTGCTAATATATCCAATGACAAGTGGCCCAGAGTTTCTCATGATTGGGAACAGCCCTGTCTCATGAGGACTGCAAACAAATCTTATAGAATCGATTTGCAGAATACTTTCAATTTTCTGTTGCTGGAGCCCAGAGGGGAGGATTCTGGGTGCTCCCTACTTGTTCTGCTGCTACCTACTAACCACATGAAACAAGTGGAGCTCTGGGTCTGGCTTCTTCTCATTGATGGTAGTGGCCTCTGGGATCTGAACACTCTCGGCAGTACCCTCAATGTTTTACTCTAGTGCAGTTTCTACAGATGTAGTGCACACCGAATCAGGCACAAGGAGTAGACCAGCAGTGCAGGCATGGGCTTGCATGGATTATGAAATAGGAGACAGTCATAAGCAAACTGATACTGCCCGTTAAGTTCTATTTTTTTAATATATATATATATATATATATATATTTGACAGATCAAATCAATAAACATTGATGGGAAAAATCAAGTTGATAAATTATTTTGTCGTAGCAAAAGAGCCAGTACTCATTTGCCTCATATTTATCTGAGCGAGTCTGGACATTGTGAAGGACACTTAATCCATACAAATGTTAGCAATTTATCTACAGTCATCATATCAGGCTTCATTCTATAATTTCAACTTAATGTTAACTGTCCAACTGTTTTTCCAGGCTGGAATCAGCATCAATGATCATACAAGAATAGGTAGATGCGTGAGAGACTGCTATAAACTTTTCTGAAACAAAGAGACTAATATAGACCCTAATGCCTTTGATGTTTCCTTCCACTCTGTAAGTAGTATAATTTTCTTTAAACCTTATTCGAAAGGATGGTATAGCACTGCCTAACTATGCTATAAATTTGTTTAATTTTGAAGGTGCTGAAACATTGAATAATTTTTCAGATTGGGAAGGTAGGCACAACTATTCTGTCCATAGGAAGGCTGAAAATTTTGCTTTTTTTTATTTGACAAGAAGGCAGAGCAACAGCAGTATAGTTACAACCGACTGAAACTATAGAAAACATAAACTATTGGACAGAGAGAGATTGATTGGTTCTTTGGACTTATTCCATTATCAATCATCATTTATAATTTCATTCAGTACAAAACCAGAAACAGGGGGAATGTCTTTCCTATAAGGTTTTTTTTTTTTTTTTCTTTTTGATATAAGTGAGACCAAAGGATTAGTTTCATAAGGACTAGTGGATTACCTAATAGTGCATGTGCCACTCTCATCATCTGAATTTTTATGAGGCTCCATTCAATAGATTGGTCAAGTACCAGCCTCCCTAGCCTCACCAAATTCACAGCCCCTAGAAGCTGAAGATCGTTGTAGAAGATCTCATTACATGCAATGATGTCTCTCCATGTGCTCTGCATAGTTTATTGCCTCCACACCAAATGAAGTGTACTCAAGAAGAGCAACATCATCCATCCACATGACATTTGATTCCTCTCCTTGCTCCAACCGGACAGCCACACTCTTTATATCAATTTGACAAATAACATCATGATATCATGGCCTACATCAATATATATATATATATATTATGACCGACTTATCTTTGCAAAGGACTGAAAGGCCCTTGACAATGCAAAGGAACAAAATTAAAAAACAAAAACCATACCCAACAAAGATGCACTTTTTTAACCCAACGAATGTGCAATTATAGGCTCATAATTTGGTCATCATTAGCCATTGGAAGTTGCGCTGTAACAAGAAACTGTTTTGTTGCGGCATGGGTCTCTAGCATCTGTTAGATTGCGATGCAAGGCATGAAAAATTTAAAACATTGACATTGCTGAAGGTGAACTCAGCGGCCTTGAGATTTAATGAGTTAGGCTGCTTTCCTTTTCCTATCACTTTGACTCATTTGAGATTTGGTAGTCAAGTTCATCAAAGCAATTTGAGCACTTTCAATGACTTAATCTTGAAATCTCTGGTTGTCAAGCAGAGAGGTGTTACCATTATGTCAAGCCTCAATTCACTCATTTGGGTTATGGTGAATAGTTTTAAAAATATACAGTTGTATTAACTCTCTATGAATTTTAGTTATGTTTATGGTGATTACTATAAGAATTGCATGGAAGCTTTCACCAGCCCCTCTGTATAAAAAAGAAAGCTGCCCTTCCTGTGAGTAAGAAATTGTAGAAATAGCCAAATAGACAGGATGAGGCAATGGTACAGCACTAGACTCACATACAAAGATGTCCCTGCCTTTCTTTGTCATTCCATTAATTCGATGCACCACTGGAAATCTATTGGACAATGTAAGAGGGAATGGGTTTCGCCTCATAATGTTACAAATTTTGGTGTGGGTCTTTGGACTTCTAAGATCTAGCAATGAGATCTTTCTGAGAGCCTTGGAGTCAATTAAAGAATGACCTCTCCAAGGCAACGAATAGAAAGAAATGTTGGTGGGAATAGGATGACTTAGTAGATAGGGAAAAATATTGTCCATCTTCCACACTCATTGCAAGGTTTAGCAGCCTGGCTAGCATGCTCTAACTCCTCCTTGTCCCCCCAAGCAAAATTCAAATTTCATGTCAACTCGTACTTTGAAAACTAACTTCTAAGCAAAATAATTGTTGTGAACAACGAGTCATATAATATATATACCAAACAAATATTCTGAAAAATCATGGAACATGGAAAGATGCATGCATCCACGACTTTGTGAACTAAATAGTTTGGTCAGCCTCATGCATTAATTCACATAGAGACATAAAGACGTTATCATGGAGACATGATTACTAGGAACCACATGCATTGACCTCGTTTCAGAAACAATGTGCACCTAAAATAATTCCACATTTGGGGTATTGCCACCTATCATGCATCTGTACATCCGAAACATTATATAAACCCTTGCCTCTTTCAATCCAACACAAGCAACCGCACCATTCTCCCTATTGTTAAGATCCTCTAACCAAAGTAAGAGAAATGGGAGAGCCCCAACTCTCAGAGAAGGTGAAGCTTCTTCTTGCTGTGCTAGCACTCCAGTTCTGCTATGCAGGATTCCACATTGTTTCTAGAACTGCACTCAACGTAGGTGTCAGCAAAATCGTGTTTCCAGTGTATAGGAACATCATTGCTTTGGTCTTGTTGGCACCCTTTGCTTACTTTCTAGAGAAGTAAGTCGTTTCCTTCTTGGGTTTCTAATTTATTTAGGATTACTGTGCTTACTAGTTTGAGATCTTTTTTTCGTCCTTGACTTCATTCAGGAAAGACAGGCCACCTCTCAACTTTTATTTGCTTGTTCAGATCTTTCTTCTTGCATTATGTGGGTAAGCAAATCGGTCTTCATCCACTAAAAGCGAAACTAATCTTTTGGTGCCTGCATTCTTGCTTCCAGGCTTTGAATTTATTCATTATATAACTATCTTTAGGCCTTGTTCCTTTCAGGATAACTGCCAACCAAGGATTTTATCTCTTGGGTTTGTATTATTTATCTCCAACTTATGCTTCTGCCATACAGAATTCAGCTCCAGCAATCACCTTTGCTATGGCAGCTGCTCTAAGGTAACTGCAGGCACTGCCTACATAGCTAACCCAATATTGATGGTAACCATTCCCTCGTACAGTCTTATTGGTCATTTTCTCTCTCACACAGGCTTGAGCAAGTCAATATCAAAGGGAGATATGGGCTGGCAAAGGTGGTGGGAACAGTTGTCAGTGTTGGCGGTGCCACAGTTATCACTCTCTATAAGGGGCCTCCTCTGCTGCATCACTCAGCACACATCAAACTAGGAACCATTTCCTCTGTCAACCCAATACTTAACTGGACATTGGGTTGTGTCTATATCCTTGGGAATTGCATTGCTTGGTCTGGTTGGATGGTGTTTCAGGTTAGGCCCTCCTGAACTCGTACTTCCATTCGCGCCTCCAAACATTTACATTAGTTTCAGTGTGAATTCCTCTCTCAAAAGAAGGTGAACTCCTGACAGCTAACTAATATCATCAATACTGCTTATCAACTTTTACCACAACAATAGGTTCCAGTGCTAAAGAAGTACCCAGCAAGGCTCTCTCTCACTACACTCACCTGCTTCTTTGGGCTGATTCAATTCTTAATAATAGCAGCCTTCACAGAGAATAACATTGAGAGGTGGAAAGTCCATTCAGGAGAAGAGCTCTACTCGATTCTCTATGCAGTAATGCCACCATATGCTTATCTTCACATTTTCTCTTAACAATTTCATGAACTATCCTGCCAGCTTCAGAAGCTTATGTTTCACTGTTTATAGGGCTTTGTGGCATCAGGGGCTGCCTTCTCTCTTCAGATATGGTGTATTGATAGAGGAGGACCTCTTTTTGTTGCAGTCTTCCAACCAGTTCAGACAGTTATGGTGGCCATCATGGCAGCTATTATATTTGGTGATCAATTATACTCAGGAGGGTATGGATGGATTAATTGAAACCAAAAAAAAAAGAATAATAGCAAACACATTATATAGTTGAATAATGTTGTAGTTCCTTGGAAGATACAATATCTTTTAGTTTTGGATGATTGAGCCTTCTTTCTTTTTCCAGGATCATTGGATCTATCCTTATCATGGTGGGTCTTTACTTTGTCCTGTGGGGTAAAAGTTTGGAGAAGAAGGCTAGCAACCAAGAGAGGGAGGAAAAGGACCTGACAAGGCATCTCCTTGACCAAGAGAACTCGCATAAAGATATTGCAGCAGTGGCTGACATCCCATGAGAATAGCCTCCCACTGGCTCACGCAGTACTAAATTGAACAATAGTATGGTGTGATGGGTATGGTGCTCAGTTCATGTGAATATTCTATTGTCTCCAACATCAAGGTGTAAGCTTTGTCTGCTATTAGTTAACCCCTTTTACTCCTGTACATGTACGAATTTTCATTAGTGTGGACCCTGTACACCTGCTTTCTAACATGGAGAGATGTGGCTCAACATCTTAATGCCATGAACTTCCATTGTCTTTGCTCCATTGCGTTGGAAAAAATGGTCCCTAATTTCAGACATTTATGAGCAAACAAACGAGGTAAGCTCTGCCATTAGAGGTTCGGCTCTTGAAATCGCTTTAATGGATGACATTCCAATTCGTATAAAGAGGTTATACTATGAAAGCCAACTTTCTAATTATTAATATATGTATAATATCCTAAATTTAGTTTCACATTGGATGAAAAAGATATATGTTATGTGTTTATAATTCCAGTCCACATACTACCCATTTACTTTCACTCAAATTTTTGAGCCACATGATTTTACGAGAGGTTATACTATGAAAGCCAACTTCCTAATTATTAATACATGTATAATACCCTAAATTTAGTTTCACATTGGATGAAAAAGATATATGTTATGTGTTTATAATTCCAGTCCACATACTACCCATTAACTTTCACTCAAATTTTTGAGCCACGTGATTTCGGTCCGCTAATGGAGTTAATTATGCTAGCGGATGGACTTAGAGTGTTGTTACAAATGGTATTAGAGCCGATCCGAATGAACGAAAGTTAGCGAGCATGAGGAAATGGCTACCCAGGGACGGTAGTAGAGTCCCGACATGATATGGAGCCACCTTTGCAGCACCAACGATCCGGCTCGGGGGTATATTCTAGCTAGCTTGTGGCGTGCGATAAGAACGTCGCATTATAAGAAGGAAAGATTATAATACTTCAAATTTAGTCTCATATTGGATGAAAAAGACATGTATTATGTGCTTATAATTTAAGTTCACTTGCTACCCATTAACTTTCACTCGAGTTTTTGGGCCACGTAGTTTCGGCCTGCTAACGAAGTTAATTGGACCAGCAGATAAATTTGGAGCGTTACAATATGACATCAGAAGTGAGCCTTTTTTTTGGTCCGTTTGAAGATGGAGGACGGACCTAAGCTCACCTCTTAATCAAACTCATGAAAGCCACACGCTATGCTACTCTAAAAGCTCTAACATTGCAATGTGGATCTGGCCTTGTCTCTCCAAAATGAATTTTATCACAATGGGCATCTATGCGATGGAAAAAAAACTTGTTGAATCTCTATATTTGTTATCTATTCTTGTGGCAGTCAGAATACTTTGTGTTTGAAGATGCACCATAGAACAAGGAATTAGTGATCAATTAAGCTCAATCACCTATAGACTTCTGAATAAATCTTTACATTAATCTTGTTGTTTAATGGAGCTTAAGGTGGCAGGCAGGATTTCTCTGTCCCTGAGCAAAGAAACATCTCTTTCACACACACGTGCGCGCTCACACATGCTTGCACATGCGCGCACGTGCACAAATATGCAAGCATGCGTGCATGCACCCTGGAACTTCTGCAGTAGAGGATTGATGGCCTCATCAACTTTCAGAATCTACGTAGTTCTCGGGGGAGAAAAAGGAAGCTAGATATGAATAATAAACTTCTATACTCTTCGTGCAAGATTATGCCATCATACGTCCAATATGGACTACCTTACTGTTAGAAACATGGCTTCATATGTATTAAACTCTCTGGAACAAATTACGCATGAATATATTTAATTAAGTGTACTTGACAAATGACTATCAAACCGTGGTTGAACGTAACACTGGTCCTATAATTTGATTATACATCTGGTTACAGTTGGAAGGCACGGCCGTGGATGTTGTCCTAGCATTGCATCTAAGACAACAGATCTAAACGAAGCCATTTTAGTTGACGTCCTTCTGACCATGGTATGTTGTGCAACATGGCTCTTTGCTTGGAAGACGCTTGGCCAAATCGCAGACCAAACAGCAACATGGGTTTTTAATTTGTAGATCTTGTCAAGATTAAATACGTCTGACCCAACCACATTCGGCTAACTTTTTAATTTATTTCTTTTGCATGTATACCTTTTAGATGTTTAAAACTATATACCTTCATAAATTTACTAGTTATTTATATATATTTATAAATTATTTCTTTTTGAATGTATATTCTATAAATTTATTATTTTACATATATATCCTTTTAAATATTTAAAATTACATGTACGTCCTTGTAAATTTACTAATTATTTGTATACATTCATAAGTTATTCCTTTTTATGCGTATATTCTTGCAAATTTACCATTTGCATGCACTTATTTATGAATTATTTCTTTCTGCACATATACTACTATTGAGTAAAGGGTACAAATATAAATAACAAAAATCTGTGAAGGTATATGCATAATTTCAAATATTTACAAAGGTATATATATGTAAAAAAATAATTTATACATATATATATATATGTAAATAGCAAATTTGTGAGTATATATATAATTTTAAATATTTATAAAGATTTAAATGTAAAAGAAATAATTTACAAACACACAGACACTTATATATATAGTAAATTTGTAAGAATATACATGTAAATTTGAATATTTATGAAGATATGCATGCAAAAAAAATAAAAAAAAAATCTAATCTAGAAATGATTGAATTTGGGTGGTTAAAATTGAAAAAGAAAATATGTGTCAAAGTTGATATTGTATGATTATTATGTAAAATATCATGTGCACGCTATACTTGTAAATAGAAATTAAAAATTTCATGATTAAGCGATATTGCACCAAGAATGTCTCATTGAATTTTTTATAGATAGTTGTAGTAAATGAGAAATTATATGATAAGTGATTTTGTCTCAAGAGTTATGTCATTTTAACTTCTAGGCTTTCCATATAAAAAATGCACCTTGTTGCGTCTATATTTGAAGAACTCCGAAAATAATGTTTAATTTCTTCCTAAACTTCATTTTCTTATCTTTTGGTGTAAGATCTGAGAAGTTAGTTGATACTAGGTTGCAATTGAGTCAGGTCAATTCATGATCCAACTTGATTAGAGTTAATTTGATCTATATTTAAAGACCCACGAGTTCAGTTGAATTCAAAAATTAAGCTTAATCTAAATTTTAGATCAGTTTTAGCTCTTGTATTTTTCAAGTTGACCTAAACTCGACTTAACTCGCATATTATTTGGGTCTAATTTGGATCAATAGAAAATGAATTCGGTCCGATCCAAACTCAAACCAATCCAACCCATAAATTTTAATTATATAAATTTTATTTTTTTACTTCAATTATTTTTATCAATTTATTGAATGAACTCTTATTTAAACTAATTCGCTTTTTTATCTTAATAACTAAGTAGATCTTCTCTCATCTATTTTCACTTAATATATATAAATCGTGATTTATTTTGGTAGATTCTTATCTATACTATCTTTAGGTATATTGATAAATATTTTGAAGATAATAATTTATAAGCTTAAAGGTAATCATTTGCTTGGATAAAGTTAAAAGTTTTCGAATAAAAGTTTAAATTTAAGTTGATTCTTTTTATTCTTATTTAAATTTTTTAATAGATTTATATTTAATTATTAATTATTAGATTTTAGATAAAAAATAATAGTTAAATACTTGACTTAAATACAAAAATGATTCAAGCTAATCTTATTGTGAACTACAATATTTTAGATTAGATCCAGATTACGCTTGATCTTGAATTGACTCGAATGATTTGTTAGGCCTAAAATTCTCTCGAAGGACTCAATTGAAACTGGTTTGATCAGTAAATAAGTTAGATTTGAGTCCAAAATCATGATCTGAATACGAAACTGGATTGGATCAAAATTAAGAATGGTCTAACTCGGTTAAACCCATTTGCAGTCTTGAATACTAAAATTATTTTTTTATATTTAAATGCATAAACTTCACTTTTAATTCTACATCATACCAAAGTTTTTAAACATTTCATCTGGACTCTTAAGATTTATTTTGCTTATCGGCAGGCAAGGAGCTGTGAAATTAGTAAATCACTTTATTTTTCATCTTCAAGCACAAAACAGAAAATAGCATCTGGTTTATAAATCTCCAAAACCCAAAAAAAGGGTTGAAAATGTCCTAATGGGGTCAATGGCAATGCAAGGAGGACTTTATTCAGTTGACCAAATAATTCTGAAACCAAACTGAAAGAGAGACTGCATCGCATTATAAATTACATCACCCACTTTATCACACGCATCACCAGCATAGGAAGCAACGAGACGCTGGAAGCCATGAACTCAAGAGATACCCTCGCCAACATTGCTTCTTTTCTATGCATGTCAGTGAAGCAGCCCATGTGATGCTTAACCTACCGCGTGTACCGATGCTGTCCTAAAACACCAGGATGCTTTACCGAACCACCACACTTGAAGCTTCCCTCTATGCCCATCCTCGCTTCTGCATTGCACCATTAGCACCCAAGCGTGTGCATTCCATGAGCTGGGGCCGTCCAGTCGTTCCCACGTCTGTCCTAACCCAGCACACCACAAATCTACAGCATCGTCCTCGCCGGAGTTATTGACTCCGGCCAAGAAACCTTCCATCCTCTCCAACAAATTCACGTTTGGTGCACCTAACAAGCAAAAATTCAGTCAGTCGGAGCCGGACAATGTTGGTTCCTGGCGCCAGAGAGGTTGTGTTACTGTTGAGCCATGGTATCGGTAGGAATGGCTATTAATAGAGTTTTCATGGGTATCCAAATTAAATCGAACATAAAAAAAAAAAAAAAAGTTTGGATTGTAAAAAAATCATTCAGCTAGGTTTTAAGTTTGAGGTTTTAAAATCCAATTTAAACTGTATCGATACCGAATCTAGAAAACTGGGTATTCGAAAAACTTAATTTTTTAAAAATTATAAAAATGATTATACTTTTAATAGTTATAATTTATGTTTCATTTTTATTTTTTTTTTAAAAAAAAGTTATAGGTGCATCTTATGTAATTTATTTTAATTTTATTTATATTATCAAATTATTATGAAAATATGTTTTTTTTTATTTTTATAATAAAAAATTTTATTTTGATTTTGGGTCATATTTGGGCCGGAAAACCTGTTTGGGCTGACCCGGCTTTTATAACAAATCGGTTCAATTATGGATTGAGGTTTAACTTTTTTTTAATTAATATTAATTTCTAAGTTTTAAAACCGGATACCAATATGGATGGTTTAAAAAAACAGAATGCCCGGTGATCGCACTACGCGTGCTCAAGACTGTCCTGAGCTTGGACTGTACCGACCAGTCGAAAAATTCATTGATGAGGCCACTCCAGATGAATTAGAATCTTTGGATGAAAGCTGGAATGCAATCCATTTGCATAGGTTTGATCTGTTTTCATTTGCAATGGCTTCTGTAGTCTGAGGAGACGTTTTAGTTTCAAAGTAATCAGAATAAATTACTACTGCGAGCTTTTGGTTTCTGCGGTTTAGTGTTCATGAGTAACTCTCCACCAGAAAGCAAAACGTATCTGGAGAAAGTTGAAGGCTGAATCTGAAAGAAAAAGAAAGAAAGAAAAAGAAAGGAAAAAAAAAAAGAAAAAAGGGAAAGGGAAAAGAAGAAGGCAGTGACGGGCAATCATTTGAATATAATGGTTATGGATTGGCCAATTAGTGATTAAGAAAATGAGAAGTTCTAACTTCATCTGGCTAATTTGCTACAGTACTACCCTTCTACGTGCCTGTAAAGCATATAGTTATTTAATATTTGTTTTCCTTAAATCCAATAAGATTAAGTTATACTTGATATAACTTAAGAGAGTGATACCTTTTAGAGTGATTTGGAGACCTACCTCATCCTCCAACGGATCCATTATTTGGACCCGAGAAGAATGGCCCTGCCTTTCTCGTCCCACTACTTCTCCTGTGCCCTACGCTCCACGGTAGGAATGCCATTAGAGTTTGAGAGCTCACACGAAAGGGATGAGGTTGGGGAAATCGAAGAGAGAGATAATATGAGAGATCTCATGATGAGACTAATTTTGAGGAGAAGATTATGACACTTAACCCAAATTGAAGAGAGATAATTACATGACAGACTTGAACTAGTCCTGGCAATTTGTGTGACGAGGTTTGTTCAAAAGTGACGAGGACATTGTTACCCATAACTTCCTCTTCTCTGGGTGCTTGTAAATTAATCTTCTCTTAGAAAACATTAAGAGGAACTAGCTAAGATCTGTTAACATTACTTGGCATAATTATATAAAAATCCTGCGATATTCTGCACAGAATGTCTATTGCTGAACAAATACACATAAGATGACATAACAATGTATAAGTATCATTTGATATAATTAATTTGAATTTAGGACTTGCTAAATTCACTTAAACTTGCATGATATCCCTCACAAACCTTAGTTCAACGATATTAGGAGCCTCGTATGTCACTTGAATCCTATGAAGGTCTCTCATATTTATCTGGAAGGTAATTAGTGCGTCAACTTTCTTGCTGGGGTGGGCTCCAAATATTTGGAAGCGGTTTTTGTGTTTAATAATTTTTTGGCTTAGGTACCGAGGAATAAATATGATTGCTTGCGTTTTCTACAAAGCTTCATAGAATTTTTCCTTTGACAGGGGAAAAAAAAGATAATTTCACGTCAACCTCAATCACAACTCCAAATTCATTGGCAAGGCTTGGGCCCACCTATATGATGGGCCAATGGGTGGGTATTACCTCCCTTTCTATAATTTTTTTTTTTAAAAAAAAAAAAGAAGAGACCAAAATTAGGAGGTTGACATTATAAAATAATTTTTCTTTTAGCTCGCAAATTTTTTAGTTGTAAAGCAGAATAATGAAATTTTTGGTTTGCACACAAGTTCCATTTGCTCTCTCTCTCTCTCTCTCTCTCTCTCTCTCTCTCTCTCTCTACTTTTTTCATTGGAGGTGCAAAATTATCCAACTCCACTGTCTGCCCATAAAAAATCAGAAAACAAGTTATAAAAGAGTAGCGTTAATGTATGATGCTTTCAACCTTCAAGAAGAAAAGAATAGATCTGCAAATCTTTTGCTTATCTATGAGCGATGAAGTATATGCTTGAGGAGTAGTACATTCCAACACAACATCATAAACTAGATTAAATGCGAAATGGAAAATAAGAGGTCTTTATATGGCAATCTACTTCACCCTTGATCTTTTGTAGCCAAGAACCAACCTGAATGACAAAACTCCAGATTTGATGTTTAATATAATTAAGGCATCTGATCCTCCCTAAACACATCAAGAAACAATTGAAGCACTACCACTAATCAGTAAAAGAAAGGAACATTTGAAACACCACAATCCTGAAGGATAAAAGAAAAGTAATTTCTTGGCTAATACAATAAAATCTTCAAATGTCACATTAACAGGTGAAAATTTCACAAGCCAAGAGGTTAAGATGGATACATGAAAGTAAAGATTTATCTATTGATTCAAATTTTATTGTCAATAATCTTCTTAATGGGTACTGGAACTGTGCAGACTGACATTCCAAGGAGGACTAAGCAGAGACCAATATCTTCCCTTTGAAATCTGGCAGCAAGCACACCAATTTGCTTCAGTTAAACACTCTCCACCAGCTCCATATCAATCATTAGAGCTGTCTAACATGTAATATGATAGTTTTTCAGTTCAAACAACAACGCACCAATAACTAACTTAATAAAACATATATAACAGAAGTATATAAAACAAAATTACATGATATACAGCAATAGAATGTCTCTGTACAAATGCATGTCAGACGTTGCATATCTCCAACAGTAAAAAATGTACCACAACTTATTCTCTATATGTGGAAGTTAGATAAAAACTTTCAAAGAAAAGCTCATTGCAATGCCATCAAAATTACAAATTATGTACAATACAATAAGAGCGAAAAAATGATGCAAGATAGCATCCCTGGGTTCAAAAAGTCCCTGAAAATGAGAAACAATTTACATCTGACTTGGTGCCAACATCATCCTCACTTTCCTCCTCTTCTACTACATTTTTATCATCACCAATCCCCCAATCTTCATGGAGGTCAAAGCCTTCCAGATCATCTGGAAAAGCCACAATTTTGTCAAGATCAATTGGCGTGGAGCCGTTGTTCCTAGGCTTTGAGGTCTTCATTAAGTGCATATTCAGTCTTACGTACAGTAAGTCTTGCAATCTTTTAGGATCTAACTGGTCAGTCTTTTTCATGCGTGGAACATCTAGTGTCCACTTTCTCTTGCATGATAAGGAGCTGCAAGGCTGGCTAAGCACTTTAATTGCCAAACTTTGTAAAGCAGGGACCGAGCTGCCCCACATGTCCCACCAAATTCCTGTTACAAAGATAAGAGAATGTTATCAAATTATGAATTTATTGGTGCAGTCTTTAATTCAAGAAATAAACAAGGATATAATCTTACTTGGGTGAGATATGTGAAGAGACTTGACTGCCATAAGTCCAAATATACGGGAATCGAGTAGATGATAATCTCTGAGTTCTTCAGCAATCTTCATTCTCTCATTATTTTGAGACACCATTCTCTGTACAACCTTCTCTAACCCAACTTTGACTACAGAGTCCAACTTCACATGTCCATCATGAAACAGATGAGGATTCAGATAAGCTGCTGCAGCATGTATGTCACCACACAGAAGATTATTCCATGTATCATCAATGACTTTCCAGAAAGGCATGAATTTATAATCTTCTCCCTTAAAAACTTCTTTAATTGCTTCTTTAGCTTTATGCATAGCCTCATATATGTATCCTAATGTGGAGCCCTCACTATCTACCATCTTCATAACCTTGACAAGAGGTTCAATTGCATTCATTAGCTCTTTCCCATGGGCCCAGAATGTATCATCTTGCAGCATCTTTTGCACTTCTAGTCCTTCCAGACCTTTGCACTGTATCAAGTTCATCCATTCTGCTGTAGCAACCATATTTTGCAAAGCTAGTTCTTCTTTCAAAATTGAATGCAAATACATGAAATTTGTAGCAGATCTAGTTGCACTTGGACTTTTCAATTCATGGCCATTGGTATGTGTTTTCATCAAGCTCAACACTTGCTGATACTTGTAGACAAAATCAACAATCTTTCTACTATCCTCCAATATAGGAGACACATATTCAAGGGTATCCATCTCCTTTAATATAAGATTGATGCAAAAGCTTGCACAATTAATCTTAAAAATGTTAGGGTAACTTTCCTCGATCATGCGGCCTACAGATTCAAAAATTGGGGTGTTATCTGAAATAAACTGGACCACTTTCTGCGAGCCAATCTCATCAATAACTGAAGATACGAAGTTAAAGATATGTTGTTCATTGGTTGTATGCTCAACTACATTCAAAGACTTCAGATATACAACACCTTTAGGACAAGCTGCGAACAAATTCAAGTATAGCATATCCCTTCCTTCTGTCCAAGAATCGAGCATCAAAGTGCAACCAGATCTGTCCCATGTCTGCTTCACAGACTGAACATAGACATCAGCTTCATCCTTCAATTCCGGTAACAATTTCATCCAGGCCATCTCACTACTTGGAAGCTCATACCCAGGTCCAGCATTTGCAATTGCAGTGCAAGCATCATGAAACTCTGGCGACCTTAACAAGCTAAATGGTAAGTTATTGCAAATCATGCATTTAATTATTGCTTTGTCTGCATCTCTCTTCCCCATCCTTCTTCCCAAGGAACGAATGGGTCTTGGTGCAGAGTCATATGCCTGAGGCTCATCAAGACTGATAGCTCCAGATTGACCATCATGGCTGCTGACTCCCGACTGTAAAATGGACCCCAAAGAACTATCAGTCGATCTGGGGAAGCTCATGATCTTATGTCGTCTACTCTTTGCCTCCAATTCACGGACGGCTTGCAATGCCACATCACGAACTGAAGCTGGGACTGCTTTGCATGGTCGGATATCTTTCGATCTAGTATTTGCAAAATGGTATCTCATCCGAGTTACACCACCCACAAACTCATCTTGGCAAAATTTGCATCGAACCTTTCGCCCATCCTGCACTATATGCTCCCACAACACATCTTTACTCCTTGGCATTGTTCGCTACAAAAGATATCAATAAACATATGAATATAAAAGGAATCAAAATCATAAAAGAACCAAAAAAAAAAAAACACAAAAGAAGACAGCAGCAACTTAACTGAAACTAGAACAGCAACATCACTACCAGAACTATTGAATCATGAGTTCTTAACAGTTGTTCCTGTATCTTAGACCTCAAAAAAGACAATAAATCATCACGTTCACCACCCTATATAGCTAACTGTTCTAAAACAGAGTACCCATCATGCAACAAACCACACCGAAGCAAATAGCATACATGCCCGTGAAATGTAAACAGAAAATTGGGAATTATCAAAAGAAAGTTATTAATGAACCATATGTGGGAATATAAAAAGGTCATACCTTTGAGCAGAGCTTCTCTGAGTGGGGATTTAAGATGGGGCAACGGAGAGAAGATAAGAGGTTTTAAGGTTGGAGTTGTAAGATGGAGACGAAACGGGAGAGCGGATAAGGGCTTACATCTGTGATGAAAACCGACTTCCGACGTGCGGATTGGAATTGTTGGGATTAGAGCAGGGCGTGGGGTTTAGGGTTTTAAGATCGGAAAGACGGGAAAGAGGAGACTGGGGATTCCTTCACTCTCTTACTCCTCCTCCTCCTCCTCCGAATTTGATTCCCTGCTGTAATTAATGCCGCTCCCAGATCGCAGGATTGAGGAATTAGGGATTAGAGCTTAGGATTAGGGTTAGGGTTAGGCTTAGGGCTAGGGTTAGAATTCGGATTGGGAGAGAGAGAAGGGGAGAGCGAGGGAGGACGAGTCCGCCATGGCGAGTTGGCTTCGGCTGCAGTTATTATTCGCTTGTGTAATATTCGGGTATTCGGAGACTTCCCGTTGACTGTATTATTCGTACGTATATCCGAATAAAAAAATATTCGTTGTTTTTGGAATATGTCATCAAGTAGTTTATGTTATCCTCTTTTTTTTTTTTTTTCCAAGTTATTGGTAAAAAGAAATTAAAACAACCAAAATGCAAGTTTATCCGGACTTTTACAAATTACTGGTTCAATTTGGAATATTAGACAAGTGCTTATGAAAATAAGAATTCATCATTCAATTATCAAAAAGTTTTAATGATATGTAGGATGAACCTTAGATGCGAACTTCACTTAACAAATCATATATTTTTTATTATTTTACTTAAAAAATAATATATATCTTTTAAATTTTACTAAAAAATAATGGTAAAAATATATTTTTTAAAAGAATGAAATGATACTTATTAAGTAAATTATCGCAGGATAAACACCTACTTATATTTTATCTTATCACTTTGTACTCATAAATAAGATTATGTAAGATGTTAAGCCCTGAAGACAATACTTGTATGATAAATGGTGAGAATATAATTTGATCAACCTTTCTCTCTCCCCGCAATCTAAGGTGGGGAACATTAAAAGCCTGGAGTGAAGATATTGAAAATGATGAGATGATAGGCTTTTAGTTAATAAATCAACAATTTGCTTTTCTAAAGTAATGAAGCAAACTTGTAACCAGCATTGAGTGAGTGGAAGTCAATTCAATATGCTTTGTGCTAGCATAAAAAATAGGATTGATTGTGAGATAGATCGTAGAGAGATTATCGCATTAAAGGATGGGTAATTGAGGATGAGATACATCCAATCCCTAGAGCAAAAATTGAATCCCAATAAGCTCAAAAATGTTATTTGTAAGGTCCTTATATTCAAATTGAACACTAGAGTGAGTAATAGTATGTTGCTTCTTTGCACTTTAGGAGATTAAATTAGAACCAAGATGCATACAAAATTCACTTACAGGTCAATGATCATCATGGTTACCAACCCAGTAAGCATCAAAATATGTATGAAAAATGGAGGATGAATCTTTATGAAGGTGAAAGGCATGACCAACCATGTGCTTGAGATAGCAAAGAATGCATTTCACAACAAGCTAATGAGAAGTAGCAGATTGGTTTATAAATTAGCAAATTTGAATGATAGCAAAGACAATATCAGGGCATGTGATGTGAGGTATTATAAAGCACTCACCACTAGGAGTGGGCATGAACTGAGCCAAGCTAAGGACATAAATGTCAGCCTAAGGCCTCGAGTCAAGCCTGACTCGATAGAAATTTCCTATAGCCGGTCCTAGCCCGGTATGCCCGCACTTATATAAAACATTTATATAAGTGTCATAAAGCAATTTATTTGGTTGGATGGTTAAAGTTTAGTTTTTTTAACAATCCCTGATTCAAATCCTATCAAAAACCTTTATTTTTTATTAAAGTATATTATATATATATATATATATATATATATATATATATATATATATTATATTATATATATGTACCTATTTTTCTTAAGCTTGGATCAGTTCGAAAATTAAACGGGCCTATAAATTTAGACCTGGCCTAGGCTCTTAAATTTTTGGGCTAGGCTCAGCCTCATATTGAGCATGGGCCAAGCCGATTAGAATTTGCCCAAATTCATTATAAAAAGATTATATATGAAGATTTAATATGTTAAGGGCATATGATGTGAAGCATAGGAATCAATATATCTGTTGACCTCATATTGATTTTGATGATCACAAAACAATTAAGTAAGTTACTAATAAAAAATATGGAATTTGAGCTCCTAAAAAGGATTATGGTTCAAGAAAGAAAGTTTTGTAGAGGAACAAGATCAAAGAAGGATGTTTTAAGCTTCAATTGAGTGAAATCCAGATGTTTAGGAAGATATGCAATGAAGAAAGTTCAAGACATGAGAGCTAGCACACTTATTTTCATCAAAACAATAAGTTTTCTTGGCTTTGGATTGAGTTTTTATATTTTGGAGCCATTAACCAACTCTCATGCCAGCTACTGTTGCATAGAATTGAGAGAACAGAAAGTTTGAAGCTATTAGTCAACTCTCATGCTAGCTACTGATGCTTAAAATGGAGAAAATAGAGTTTGAAGCCATTAGCTGACTTCCATGCCTGCTAACAAGCCAAATCTGTGCCACATAAATTTTTACAGAAGCCTGGAGTAGATTAGTCAGCATGTTAGCTGACTACTGTGGCCTAGACAGTGAAGTTTTCAAGGTTAGTCGGTATGGTAGCCGACTACTGTGGCCTGGACAGTGAAGTTTCTAAGATTAGTCGACTACCATGTCGACTAACTGCTGGGACAGCACAATAACGGTTAGTTTTGACACTCCAAATGGTCAGAAATGGCTAGTTTAACATTCCAATCCCTCAATGGACTATAAATACAAGTAAATGGGATAGATTAGCAAGAGTTTTGGTATGTTTTTGAAGGATTATAAGTGGGAAAAAGAGTAAAAAATCAAGAAAAAAATTTAGCCTTCATCCTTTTCAAGAGCAACTGTGCAGCCAAGCATTGAAGGCTATTAAAGCTGGTTAAAGGCTCCATCCAACAACTCAAGAAGCTTTTTCAAGTACTCATAACTCTAGTATTTAAGAAAGAGAAGCTTATTTAAAGAGGAGACTATCAAAATTTGTAAAGTGTCATTATTGTTTCATTTGCTCATTAAGGAGTTGCTTATTTTGCATCTTTGATTCTTTGTATGCCTGTTTGAGTTCAATTTGGTTGAAACTTGTGTTGGATGTGCCAAACCCGAAATTGGTAACTTGTAAGGCTCCTTTGTACCTGATAAATAAGAAACTAGCTGAGATAGCTAGGGTAAGGCTCCCTTATGCTTAGTAAACAAGAAGCTAGCTGGGTTAGCTAGAATTGTAATCATTTGTGTAACGATTAGTGAAGAAAATTTCTAAGGAATTCCTGGGGAGTGAACGTAGGTGTAAGGATTGGCACCGAACCATTATAAATCTTTGTGTTTGTGTGTGATTCTCATTTTGTGGTTATTTATTTTTTCATTCACTATACATCACTCTACACTTACACAAATTTAGTTATTTTGAAATATTGTACATTCTTGTTGAAATTTTTTAAAGAACCCAATTTATCTCCCTTTTGGGTTACTTAGTTGGGGAACAATATCAAATATTATCAATAGTAGTAACATTGGCTTGAGGATGGTCAAACTCAAGTTGGTAAGTCTAATCAAATCAATAGTAGTACTTCAATGCCATGTGCCGATATTTGTAGCATGCTTGACATCATAGTTTATTATCAAGCTAATTATTATTATTGATGAATGAAAGGGCTAGAGCCTAAGGTCTAAATGGTGCAACACTGGATGGAAAATTATAAACATCACCTTGGCAAGGACGTGAAGATGCTTGTGGTGGTCCTAGAGATGGTCCTCTTGAGGTGCCTTATTGAGTGTAATGTGCTATTGATGGAACGCCACCTATGGGAGAAAGGTTCTTTACTGCGTAAAGTTTCATGCGAGCCTCATGTTATAGTAAAACTCTATGAAGTTCCTCAAAGGTTGCAATAAAGCCTGTGATAAGAAGTACAGAGACAAGATGTTCATAGTTATAGAATTTGATGCCAAAGATCAATAATAGAGATTGGCCAACTGATTGTTACCAAATTGCCATAGATACGTTTTGCCTCTTATAAATAATCCTCCATGAAACAAGACCTCATATTTAAGGCATGAAACTCAGTCTTTAATGTGCTATACCTAGTTTCATTTTGAGTAGCACATAGTTGCTCAAGGGCATTCCAAACATCACAAAAATCATAGGCATGAGACAAATCGACAAAAAAAATTATCATGGAGTCAAAGATGTTGAGAAGCCATGCAAGAGTTATTTGATCGCGTAGGTTGGGTTTGGTATGGTTGTGATGGTTTTTCCATCGCCAGAAGTTGAGGTAATTATTTTTGCAAGTAAAAGAGAAGACACATTAACCATTCCCTACAATCGGTTTACCCTGGGTAGTGGCTACTTCCTAGCTTTCCATATGACAAAGTTGTTGGGATTTAGTTGGATTGTTACATTGGGGAGTAAATTTACAAAATAAGCGGTAGAATTTGACAAGTATGCCATGAGCAAGTTATTTAAGTTTTCAATGATAAAAGGAGGTGGTTAGATTTTGGAAAGGAAAAGGAAAATACAAAGGTAGGGTTTATTGATTCGTAACCTGGCTCTAATGCTACATAAGATAATATATAAGAATTCGAACACTCTCACTCTCTCACACAATTAGGTAGGGGCATGTGTATTTATATGGTATGTCTTAAGTATGTGTAGTTGTTATAAATACATAAGATGAAAAGTGCTCGTTATGTAATTCTAAGAATTAAGTAATTACAAAAGATATAAATATCATGTACTAAAATCATGCGCTTGGTCAACAATAAAAGGAACTAGTAATGTAATTCCAAGAATCAGGTAGATACATATGTCATGTGCTAAAATTATGCACTTGGTTAATAATAAAAAGTACTTATAACGTAGTCTCAAAAATTATGTAGATGCAGATGTTATGTGTTAAAATCATATGCTTAATGGATAGTGCGAATATGATTTGATCAGCAATCATGTTGTACTATTTTCAATAATATGAGCGTTAGAGGCTTGGCTTTATTTAAGATTTTATCTACTATAACAAATCTATATGAAAATGATTGATGATGAGAAACATGGTAATTTGCTTGAAGTTTTTATACTCTCTCTCTTTATTTATATATATATATATATATTATATAAATAATCGGAATATCATTAAAGAAACTTTTTTATAAAGAATAACATTATATATATATATATATATATATTCCTTTTCCCTGTTATCTAGTTGAAATATTTTGAATTCTTCTCAAATTTTTGCAGGATACAAGATGGCCCATCCCTATATCTTTGAGCAATCTAGTTAAATTCATCCAAGGTGGAACAAGTTGAATCAAAATCTCATCCGCATCGCTTTGGACTATTTTTTCTTTCGAGTCCTTGAATCATGATGCAATGCCTACTAAATTAGTTGAGTCAATGGCTTCTAAACTCAATTGCACCCTTCAGATTTTGCTCCTCACCTTTATTAAATGACATGGGAAGCCAGCTAGTCCACTGCCAATCCAAACAAAAGTTAAAGTTGGCCCCACACCTAAAGTTTAAATCCAATCACATCAAGGCTATACATCAAACAATAGATTCTGAATTTGATCAGATTAACCAGCTTGCACCTCTAAATCATGTTGAGGTCTCATATATAAACATGCACACATATACAATCAAATTATATTTTTTGAGTTAAATGATGATGATTTCATATTAATATTTGGAATTATTAGTTGTGACCTACTGTATGTATCTTATAAAAACATGTGTTTTAGAGACATCAATGGTCATGAAAAATTAAAGAGTTTATAAATGATATTAATTTTTGACTACTTAACTGAGGTTGAGCAATACACACGCACGTGAGTACAAATTCATTCAATTGACGCGAGGAAGGTGGGAGGGAGACACTATGGGGGGGGTTGGTGAGCCACCTTCCATAACCTAAACCCGGAAATGAAATCAACTCTTCCTTCAAACTCTCTGTTCGTCTACCGGACGGCTATAAAGAAACAACAAAAATATATACTAACAGGCATCATCGAATAAAGAAGTTCAGGAGGAACACGTGATCTGATCTCACCTACCAAGCATGCCGCGAGGGAGCTAATTTCCCCTTCTTCTCCGTCCGATCACAATCCAGCGACTGAGATAACAGCTTCAACGATAAGCGTATTTTAGTAATTTAACCAGGCCGCTCCAGGGAACCGGCTTCGGTCGTAGAGACCGCTCGCGGAGGCCCCGAGGAGGGGAAAAACATTCCATGGCAAACAATATCATAACATCAGACTTCACGGTTTTCCGTTTTTAATGTGGCTGATTGGTGGGACCACCAGTCCTGAAGCTCGCTTTCCCAAATCAGAATGTACGTAAGGTTTTTTCGTTAGAAATTTGGGTTACGCTTTCGTTTTTTTTTTTTTTTTTGTTTCCCTTCTTCCACCTTCCTTCCTATATTAAGAGCCGCGCTGAGAGAGGGAAGGAGCGGGAAGAGAGAGAGAGAGAGAGAGAGATGGCGACGGTGAAGCTGAGTTCTCCAGCGAGCCACTGGGTCGGCGGCCGGAAGCCGTTGGACAGGGGAGCGTCCAGCCGGCCAGCGTTCCGGCGGGTCTCCGTGCCGGTGGTCAGGGCCGGGTCGTACACCGACGAGCTCGTCCAGACCGCCGTGAGTAACTGACCTAACCTTAACGCTAATCTTGAACCACCATCCCATCCTCTGCTGCTTGTCCCTTTATTCCTTTTGGCGATAGCGTGATCCGGGTTCGGAATCGTTTTCTCGTGATCTTCGCCTTTGATCGGGATTGGATCTCTCGGTTTCGCTTTTTGAAAAGCCAGGATCGTGCAAAAGTTTCGCTTTTTCGTGGTTTATTTGATTGTTTCCAATTATTTTCTATTGATTTCGCTGTTTTTTTTTCATGCCTGTTTGTTAATGGATCATGATTAAAGTTCTTTCTTTTGTGATGGTTCGGCGCTTTGAATGTGAGTCGGTGTGTAAGATAGATATGCTCAGATTGCAATAGGGTTCAAATTTTGTTATTTATGTTTTATGTTTAGGATGATTTTGGTGTTATTGATTGCTTGCGTGAAAAAGATCTCATGATAGTTAGGCAATTCAAGTTCCTGTTTATATGAATACAAAAGGCAAATGTAATTTATGTATTGTTAAATATACCATGTTCATACTAAAAGGTTTTTTAATTTTATTTTCTTTTATAAATATTGGCGATCTATTAAGGAAGCTACGAGTAGACAAGATAAAGAGGGGGCTTAAGCAACTTAATTTTGAGCAACCTACTTATACATTCATTTAGTGCAATATCTATTTGTTTATAGGAGCGAGTAAAAGGAGGCAAAGAGTGATTTTTTATCCTTTAATGTCTCTTGCAATCTATGAAAATCCTTTCCTTTTGTGTAAAAAAAGAAAATTCATTTTTGGGGCATTTGTTCCTGGGTTTTTTTTATTATTTCTTAGAATCTCTAACTCTTATAGAGTCACTTTTTTAAATGTTTGAGCCACTGCATATAATCTACTACCTTTCAACTGCATGCAGATCAAAAGCATTTGTTGTTTCATGTTCTTTAAACATTACAATTTTTTACCACTTAATACATAGATTAGGAGTCTCTATAGTTACATAATTTTTTGTGTATAACCTATTTAGAAGTAGTAGATCATATCTAGCAACCTGAATCATTGGTGTGGAATAGTTTCATTGGGCTACACTTGAATGGATCTTCACTAAGATCCGATCAAACTAGATTGGATGATAGGGGTTACACATCAATGATCTAAGCCATTTGATGTGTTCTACTACTCTAAAATGCTTTAATATAAAAAATTATGTGATTTGGTGACCTCCATCATATGCATCAAGTGCTAAAGGAAATAAGTATTGTTTCATGTTATACTTTTTTCTTTGACCTCTTAATGCATGGATTAGGAGTCTCCAAATCACATGATTTTTTTTTTATTTAAATAGCTTAGAGGCTGTAAATCACATCCAATGGCTCACATAAGCGAATTTGAACATCCATTATATAATTTAGATATGGCCAGATTTAAGTGGTGATTTACTTAAGTGTGACCATGTCAATCCTTCTTTCTCTATACACACATACATGCCTTAATCTTTCAATTTCTTTTTTATTTTTTCTAATATTATTGTTCAAAACAGTTTGGTGCAAACACACTGTGGCAGCTAGGTTGCAGCAGTTGGGTTTTGTATGCCTGTTTGAACTAAATAAGTGAAAATTATTACTTTAAAATTTAAACATGAAATTTGATTGCTATGATAAAGTTTTAAAAAGAAAAAGAAAAAAAATAAAAGAAAGATGAAAGGAAATGAAAAAGAAATAAATAAAATAAAAAAAGGGAAAGCAAAAGGAGAGAGAGAGATGAATGTATCAATCAGGATGCTCCGACTAGAAGGCCATCAGGATAGGACAGAATAGCATAATGTCTCGTTCTATGGAGAAACCAGGACCCCCCAACCTCTGGAGATTTAAAACCTTGATCACAGCATTGTCAGCTTCTCCTAAGCTCCTAACATTGAACTCATATAATAGATCACTTAAAGTTGTTTTGATTCACTCTATTGAAAATATGAAATTTGGATAATTGAAGCGAGAGAGAGAGAGAGAGAGAGAGAGAGAGAGAGAGAGAGAGAGAGAGAGAGAGAGAATCATGCTATCTAAGATTTGAGGTAAAATAACCAAATATGATCTATGAGATACTGGAAGAGAAAAATTTGTTTTATCAAACTTGATCAAACTTTCTGGAAATTTGATCACATGGAGACCCCTTTTATAAAAACTGAGAATGCGATAGCATGTTGCATGATACAAGAGACTACTAGCTCAATGCAATACCATGTTGCTAGAGGTTCCAATGGATAATGATGGGTATGTTTCAGGCCATGTAATGATTTTGACTTTAATCAAAATGACTGTTGTTATTCTGATAGCTTTGATACAATTTATATGTTAGTCTAACTATGAGATAGGTTTAGTGTGTCCAGATTTTCAATTTGTCACGCAAATTTTTAACTCTATGTTCAACATATTTCTGTTCCACCAGTTTCCATGCCTTGGAACAGATATTTAGCAAATAAGATTAAGATTATGAGATAAAGATATTTACACTTAAATGTCTGGCACATTTGTTATTCTTCTCTTTTCTGTTTATCTCTGCAATTATCTCATGAATATGTCTTTTGTAGAAATCTGTTGCTTCCCCTGGGCGTGGAATCCTCGCAATTGATGAATCGAATGCTACATGTGGAAAGAGGCTTGCTTCTATTGGTTTGGACAATACAGAGCCAAATCGCCAGGCTTACAGACAGCTTTTGCTGACAACTCGTGGTTTAGGTGAATATATCTCTGGTGCCATTCTTTTTGAGGAAACACTTTACCAGTCTACAACAGATGGAAAGAAGTTTGTAGATTGTCTGCGTGAGGAGAAGATAGTCCCTGGAATCAAAGTTGACAAGGTATTTCTGCGACAAGGGTTTGCATCCATGTCTGATTTTAGATTTCAACAACTCTGACCTTGGATATTTTTTGCTGATTCACATATGTGCTCTGGTTTTCTTGTCCTGCCAAGGGTCTGGTTCCCTTACCAGGTTCAAATAATGAATCTTGGTGCCAAGGTTTGGATGGATTGGCGTCAAGATGTGCTGAATATTACAAGCAAGGGGCACGTTTTGCTAAGTGGTTAGTCTAGATCCATTTTGTTAAGCACCTGTATGGCTCTTTATCTTCTCTGTAATGACATCCAGAAAAAATTGCTAGCATCATCACAAATGTCTAATATACTGCTTGAAAATTTGCAGGCGAACAGTTGTTAGCATTCCTTGTGGTCCTTCTGCCCTGGCAGTTAATGAGGCTGCGTGGGGACTTGCTCGTTATGCTGCTATTGCTCAGGTATCGCTTTTCTTCAGGTGCCTCTAAGAGTACAGTCTAAATTTGAGATTACATAGGATGAAGAATTGTGATCATTTTCAGTTTTCAACTGCATGATACTTATAAGCTGCAACATGTTAATTCTTTTCAACCATCAGTTGTTGCAGACCATTCTTTTATGCATACATTCATCTGCCTACCCATGCATCCGTACCTGTTGTTATAAGTTATCTCACTTTTCAGAAAGAAAGAAGAAATAGAGTTTTTTGCTTTTTCTAACAGAGAGTTTTTGTGTTGTTCCAAAGCATGTAATCCTGGACATCTGAAAAATTAAAGGTTTCAGTTTGTTGGGTGGTGATAACCCACATCTCACAAACTCGGAATTAAGAAAGCATTCTAAGGCCATAATTCCTGATACAAAGTTAAAGACTACATCATTGTCCTAATTGGCAAGTTAGATTGACCTGAGGTGTACCTGTCCAAATCTTAGTTCTCCGCCAATTCTATGGGAGTTTAAATGCCTGCAGACAAAATATTTGTGGAAACGAAATGAAAAGCAACACTTGTGTTTTAAAAGGTTGCATGTTCCAGGCTTTAGTAATTCTATATTTGGTATACTGCTAAACTTTTGCTGTAGATTTCGAGACTACTGTCCAGTGAGCAGAAAATTTTCTGACATAATTTCTCAAGATCAAGCTTGAAAACTTACAATCTGATTGATAGAGGTAGCGGAGATCCCTTCTGTGAATTTGTACAAGCAGTCCCGTTTGTAAACAATTAGACGTCTAAAAATCATGCCTCTTCTTCCTAGTATCATGCTTTTTACCTGCATCTGTCCTATTGGTCAGTACATGTTCTTATGGTTGCCATGTTTGCAGGACAATGGGCTTGTGCCGATAGTGGAACCTGAGATTCTCCTTGATGGAGACCACTCCATTGAAAGGACCCTTGAAGTGGCAGAGAATGTCTGGGCAGAAGTATTCTACTACCTTGCCCAAAATAATGTCGTGTTTGAGGGCATTCTTCTGAAACCCAGTATGGTCACTCCAGGTGCTGAACACAATGAGAAGGCATCTCCAGAGACCATTGCCAAGTTCACTCTCAAACTGCTGAAGAGGAGGGTACCACCTGCAGTTCCTGGAATCATGGTATTCCCCAAAACCGCATCCTTTTGCAGTGTCTTTGGTTTTTTCAATTATAGCTATAGCATATCTGTCACATTTCTTATCTGGAGACATCAGAGATGTTCGAAAAATAATGCCACCAAAGAGCACCATCCTTTTGGTGGTCAGAAAATATGTGCATCAAACAAAAAAGTTTTAATCAATCAATTAATCATTACAACCAGCCTGCTTTGTGCTTTATAAGCAGTGACTTAAGATGATGCTGCAGTATGATAATAATCATGATCAATTTACAGTTTCTGTCGGGAGGGCAGTCTGAAATGGAAGCAACATTGAACTTGAATGCAATGAACCAAGGACCCAATCCATGGCATGTCTCTTTCTCGTATGCACGAGCTCTTCAAAATACTGTGTTGAAGACATGGCAGGGGCGTCCAGAGAATGTGGAAGCTGCACAGAATGCACTCTTGGTGCGTGCTAAGGCCAACTCTCTTGCTCAGCTTGGCCGCTACACTGCGGAGGGTGAGAGTGAGGAGGCCAGGAAAGGAATGTTCCAAAAAGGCTACACCTACTAAGCCAGGTGATCAGCACCCTCCATGGTTTCATCTCTTAACGTTTTTCGTAGTCTCGTTATTTATGGAGTCCAGCGGGTTGCTGAGTGAAGTATTGTTTTTGTTAGAGAGGGTCCATCAAATGACCGCAATAAGTACTTGTATTGTAGCAGTGAACTGCAACAAGATACCGTATAACTGCTGGCTTGATTGAACAAATTGTATTATGTTGCCCCAAATATTTAGGGGTGTAAATGATCCCTGGGAACTTGATGAACCGACCCAATTATTTGATAATAATCGGTTATAGGGCCAAACTAATTTTTTGATAGTCTTATAGGATCAAATTTGGATTTTATTTATAGGATCCTGGTATTTTTTTTGGTTGGATCTCTCTCTCTCTCTCCACACGCACACACAAAGGTAAAAATATTAAAAAATTGACTACATTATTTATATTATTTCTTTTTCTTCATATTTTGATTTACACCTTTTTTTTTTTTTTTGCTTTTCCTCCCTGCTGTATGCTCTTTCCTCCATTGCTATTTTAATTCTAAAATTCCCATTGATATTTAGATTTTGCTTTTGTTTCACTAAAACTAAATATAAATAAAAATATATATCAGTTTCAAAAGTAATTATTTTTTTGTTTTTAAATCATTCACTTTTCACAATGCTCATTTCATATTACAATCTGTCATAAAAAATTGTCATAGCAGTCTTTTTAGCATGGGAAATTATTGACTTTTGGCTGGTTGATCCATTAAAATCATGTGTTAAATTAAATTTCAAAAATTCAATCTCAAATCTAATTATGAATGAAGTTTGGATGCAAATTCATGGATTCGGATTCAAATCTGTATTGCTTTTTTTTTCTCACAATTTCGGATGCTGATAAGAATGGATCTAATCTGAATCCAACCTGTTTATGAGCCTATGAATATTACTATTATCTTTAGCCTATTCTCAGAAACACCTTGTTCATTTTATTGCACTGATTTACAAGTTGGACTCGGCATTATCCCGAAATGGATGGCTCCATCCAGCTTTGGGCATGGTTCCCTTGGAGCTTCAACCAAGTTTGTGTGTCAGACTGGCTTGCATTGATAGTCAAAAACGTACATGAAAGCAAACCAACAAACCAGATAGAGAAAATCCATCCAGGGCAGCTTCCTTCGCTTGCCAATCTTGAAGCCATCGACCAGAGGACCATGCCCTTGCAGTTTGGAGCAGGAACCATCATCTCCTGCCCTCGGAGGCACGAGCAGAGCAGATGACATCTGATGTTCGGTATCTGCAAATCTAACAGCCATGGCTTTCTGCCGGAAACTTAATTTTTATTGTTTAAGCCAGGCACGCAACAGTGCATCCGGCTGAAAGGCTAAAACTCCGAAGAATAATATATAAATATTATTTCACTTGCAAAACTTCAATACGCATGGAAATAATATATAAATATATATATTTATATATGTGGATGACCCGTTAAAGCTGACGTCTATGAAAAGATTGGGGAAAAATAATCTTGAGATACAAGAAGAAGAAGAAGAAGAAGAAGAAGAAAAGGGTGCAGTCAAAACAAGAGTCTGCATCGAAGACTAAAGTTTGCTTTTACAAGACAACCCAAGCAGCTCTGCAATAATACTTCAATGGTTGAAACACCAAGCATGTAATAAAAGCAAAAACAAGCATAGCTTCACTTTCATCTCAGCAGAGTAAGGGAAGCAAACGTACAAGGATTAAGAAGTATTCGCTAAGACAATGAAACCAAAATATCCAGACTTGTAAAACAACCAACGATCATCACTCTTCCTAACATTTCGTTCCATAGATTAGGAGACTTTAGTTCCATAGATTAGGAGACTTTAAGCTAAACAAAACCATTTAGGATTCCAAACAACCACAGCAGTTGGACATATCCCCCCTCTACCTCACAGTGACTATGTCATCAATCTTCAAGATCATCCTCACACATTCGGTTGCTAGCGTAATTGCACTAGTACTAACCAATAGTGGCTGCACGACATTCTCCTCCAATATATTTGTTATCTGGCCCTTCCTCACATTAATCCCAGCATTTATCTCGCCCTGGGCATGGCGGTTCCTTAGCTCTGTCACAATGGCTATTGGGTTTAGCCCTGCATTCTCAGCTAAAGTGTAGGGAATGACCTCCAGCGCCTCTGCAAACTCCTTCACACAGTAACTCTCCATCCCTTGCAGTTCCTTCGCCCATGCACCTAGTTGCCTTGACATCTCAATTTCAGGTGCACCCCCACCAGCAATCAGAAATCTCTTTTTAACCAAGCATCTGACAGTGGCAGCACAAAAACAGTTTAGATTCAATTAAGGTGTGATAAATGGACCAAATTTTATGGTGATGTTTTGCACATAAAATGATCATAAACGGTAAAAATTTTATGGATTCAAATAATTCATACGACTTGATTGTGAACAAACATTGGGAAAGGGATTTTTAACATGTCGAAAATAGGATATTCTTTATGTGTGTGTGTGTGTGTGAGAGAGAGAGAGAGAGAGAGAGAGAGAGAGAGCAAACATCATCCGTAATTGAAATTCAAGCACAAATTTTGACCATGGACACGTACATGACATGATACAGATGTGACAATACGAGAAAATCATTAAAAGAAGAAATCCCAGCAGGAAAATGACAATAAAAATATATAAATATTTTTTTTGCACATCCAAAATGTCTGTCATAAAACATAATGGGCTATTACAATAACAAACTCATTCACAATGCAACACAAACTCAACCGTTTATTCATCATTCAAATCCATATACTACAGTCAGCCAATACATTAACATTTGTAAGCATCCATCATTAAAAGGTTAATATCTATCCTTTCCTAGTTTAAAAATGATACCCTCCCTATCATCACTGGAGTTATGTGGGAAGCATCCAAAGGCTCTTTATAATTTTTAAAATACAATACTTATAACAAATATCCAACACATATGCTGGCCACATCCAACAATTATTGGTATCCAATACAAGTCAAACATGGGCATGGCATCCATTTAGAAGTGCCCATGCTTCCTCCCGCAGGAAGAAAAAGAAGGGCCACTTTTGGTGAACAAATAAGGTTAAGAGGGACGTGTTAGAAGGACTAAGCACCCATAGCTGCAGTGCCCTAAAGAGACAGCTCTAAAGACTATGAGAGTTGAAAACAGAATAAGCCACTAGGTCCACCCATTGAACATATAGAAATATTTTAAGACTCTGCAATCTGGATTTCCACAAAGCATCATGCAGATAAAAACCACCAGCTGCAATGTTCCACTGAACTCATGCAAAGAAACTCCCAAAATAATGTCCATTAACCATCACTTTACTGGGTAAGGACAATTTGACATCAAAACCGCACATTCCTAGATTTCCAAATGCTTAAAATGTGGATGGAGACTTGAATCATTAAGGTAAAGAGCCACAGTACCTGCCAAACAATAGAAGAATCTCCAAAAATGAATGCATAAAAAAAGATAACAGTCAACCATCTTTATGCACTTGGACATGCACAGTAGGATGTAGGTGAGGAATAACAGGGATGAAAATGCATCTAGACTTTGAAATGAAACTGTATTCCTCATTCTGCATCAATAAAATCCTCAAAAACAACCTAGATCAATAAATAACCTTTTTTCGGTCCGGTAGAAGCATCTGTGGCTCAACATTCTCAATCCAATACTACCTTAAGCAGTCTATAGCACAATAAACATGAACTGAAGAACACCTGGTACAAGGTAATGCAAAGAAAGGATTGAGAGCAAGCCCTTACTCAAAACCAAACCCCTCCATTAAATTTGATGAAGCAACAGCATGCAAGGCACCTTAGGGGAACTACCAATAAAATGCTTGTGTGTGTTGCGAGAAAAGTAAAGTGAAATCAGTGAAAAAAAATCTGCCTTTCAGTTTTATCCAAGCATGTCAAATACCTTCCCTGGTTTCACCAAATCCAAGCCATTTATGTCAAATTTCAAAAGCTGTAGATTCACTAAAACAGTTGGAATCAAAAAAAAAAAAATCTCTAGAAGGGAAAAAAAGACAAAAGGTATAAGTGTTCTCACAGCAACATCAATGAGAATGGTAGGCCAGGACACCACTTTTTAGCAATAGAGTAAAAGCATTCATAAAATAAAAACATGCCATCATCATGGAAGCATTTTCTCTCTCCCTCCTATAAATGAATGTGAAGATTCTTGGATTCTCCATTGGGACATGTCGAATTTGTAGACTGTCCTAGAATAAGCAACTCAAAGCTAAAGATGAAATGTCTATCTAAAGAAATTTGTGATCCAAGATAGCTAAGCAATCAAGAATATCATATTTGTGCAAACATCTAAAATACAATTTTGTCCAAGCGCACAAGATGATATCAAGGGCCTCTATCCAAGAAAGCGTTTCCTCAGGCAGGCTAAGCTGATTGTTAATAATTCATTCATATCCATATTAGTCGCCTCTTCAGAACACTCTAATTGAAATCACAAAAATGTCATCCAATGCAATCATCAAGATTCCATGACATCCTTTGCTGTTATTGGCATGCGACTCTAAACAAAACTACATTTGAATACGATGTTGGGTTCCAGAATTTAGTTGAATAAATTAAACAATGATAATCCAGTGATGCAACCAAAAAATAGCAGAAGAGGATACTTGAAATTTAGGCACTATCACACAAAATCTCTAAAAGCAAACCACTTTCTTGCCAGAACACCTAGACTCTAGAGTCAGTTGATGTCTCCAACATGATGCAACATCAAATAAGGAAGACTGGTAATCTCCATTTGATGTACAAATGCAAGGAAGAAACCTACATCAAGAATAGTGAGACTAACTCAAATCAATACTCCAAATGAATTTTGCCATTACAATAGGGGGATCTGACATTATTTGTCTCACAAATTACTAAAGTATACATTTCACTAGAAATTCTTTGCACTATCTCCTTTTAGAGAGACATAAATCTATTCCAACTACCTAAGGATCGTGCCACTGGCAAGGTAAATCATCCAACTCCAAACTCATCATTGCACAACCATTCACTATGAAAAACCTAAGCACCAAAAAAAAAAAAAAAAAAAAACATAATTAAGATCCATTTTGAAGAAAATTTTGGATCTAAACCCAGATGAAAAAGTTCTACTTGTAACAATGGATCAAAGGAAATCATCATGGAATTTTAGACTGGTGAAGAGTATAGAAATATAAAATCTGGGAGAAAGAGGTTCAAGCAGCATGGGTGTATATTTTCATGACTCTGCGATGGTGAGCATATTTGAGTTTATATTGGTAATGAATGCCATTCTTTATCAGTATTTGTCTTTTAAATTAGGTGATGAACACAATTCTTTATCAATATTTTCTTTTTAAATTAACAATACTCAGAAGATGAGTTGCATGTCAATTCAACAAACATCTATGATTGATTACGGCAGAAATGACATTGTAAACCAATGCAAGCATTTTCTATAGTCACAAATAATCAAGCAAATAATGGATCCATCCAAAGTCACAGACAATAAACACCTATTTCCAGATATGTTCAAAACAATGGTGGAAAACACTGAGAAATTAGGTACGACTGTTCAAGAGCACCTCCTACATGATATACATAGCATACAACATTTAAAAAAGAAAAAACTAAGGCACTGCCCGTGATACAATGTCCCTCGCCCATCTCAAGAGAGCACCTATGCTAAAGTGTGTCTCCACCTCAGCATGCTCCCTTCTATTCACAATTACTAAAGGACCCCCATAAATTTCAAGTTCACGTTTCTTTCCCTTGTTCTCCCATCGCTCATATGCTCGACATAACCTCAGACCACCTCTCCCTCAAATCTCACAACACGATGACATCACTTTTGTCACCCTATGCACATCTATTAAATGACTACAGCTCAAGGAGAGATTCTGAAATGAAACCCTGAGCACTCTAAGCAACTCTTGAGAAAGACAAACCTGAGACCACTCGAGTCTTTCAAAACAAAACCTCTCAAACCCTTCTCTCAGCAGCCATCAATATAGCACTCCTGCGGGCCAAATGCCCTAATCAAGAACCTGATCGCCACCATTCCCAACAAACAATACAATCAAACAGACAAAAAAAAAAAAAAAAAAAAACTTTTCGATCGATTAATGGCTAAATCAAATAAGAAGCAGAAAAAGGATGAAGAGTTATGTGACAGAGCACCTGACAACACAGAGAGCATCGTGAAGGCTCCGCTCGGCCTCATCAATGACGAGCTGATTCGATCCCCGGACAAGCACAGTCGTGGTCCTCCCCATGTCTTTGATCCCCGTTATCTTCACAATCTTCCCATCCCCGACCGAGACCTCCTCCACCAAGTCAGCAAATCCCAGCTTCTCCTCCCGGAAATGCTCAATATTGGCGATGGGAAGGCAGTTCAGAGTCTTTGTGATGAACTCAATCTCGTCCCTCTCCACATCCTTGACCACCAAAATCTTGGCCTTGGCCAAGTAGTGCAGCGAGAGGTCAGTCACAGCATCCCTGAGAATGCTCTTCTGGATGAGAAGCACATTGCAGCCAGTGGCCTTGATCTTCTTCACCATTCCAAGAATATAGTTGCGTTCCTCTCGGAGGATTCGATCCATCTGAGTGTAATCGGAGACGACGATGCTCTGCTCGATGTCGGTCTTGGGTGGGGAGATCTGAAACTGGATGACGGCGATCTTGGCATTCTCCACACGGGTAGGGCCTCCGGCAGCATGGCTGACCTTTTTATCAAAGACGAGGCCTTTGACAAGCTCGGTGTCATCCACGGTGCCGCCAAGCTTCTTGACGATCTTGACATCGCGGAGGTCGACGAGATCGGGGTGGGCGGGGTCGACGACAGATAAAACAGCGTCGACGGCGAGGGGGGCGAGGAGAGAGGAGTACTGGCTGACGACCTTGCTGTTGAGCGAGGTGGCGGCGGACTTGACGAGGGAGTCGCGGTCAGAGAGGTCGAGTGGGACCGCCATGCGGTGGAGGACGTCGACGGCGCGGAGGGAAAGGCGATGGAGGGCGTCGGAGATGACGGTGGGGTGGATGCCGGCGGAGAGGAGGGAGAGGGAGCGGCGGAGGAGGGAACCGGCGATGACGACGACGGTGGTGGTGCCGTCGCCGGCGGCGGCGTCCTGGGAGCGGGAGAGATCGACGAGCATCTTGGCGGCGGGCTGGAGGACCTCCATCTTGTTGAGGATGGTGGCGCCGTCGTTGGTGATGATGACCTCGCCGGAGGCGGAGGCGATCATCTTATCCATGCCCTTGGGGCCGAGGCTGGTCCGCACGGCGTCCGCCACCGCGCGGGCGGCGTTGATGTTGGCCTGGCGGACGTCGTCGCGCCGCTTGTTGTCCACGTAGCTCTCCGTCTTCGAGGAAGAGGCGCGAGGAGGGGGGGTGGATGCGATGATGGCCGCCATGGGAGGAGGAGGAGGAGGAGGAGGCGAGAACGACGGCGGCAAAACCCCAAAAGAAAGGATTGTTATAAAGCCCTAATAACTGACCGGCGAGGGACGAAGAAGGTTTAGTTCGAACAAACTAGAGCGAGAGAGCGAGCAGGTAAAGGTTGGTGTCTTCTAGAATGGTCCAGCGAGCAGTAGGGCCAGAGAAAGGGAGCCCGCAAATCGTTCGGACGAATACATCATTACTAGTTTACATATCCGTACGATATACGGCTATTTGCATATATCGAACAGCTGTTAAAATGAATCACCGCTAAACATCCTAAGAGCCCAGACCTCAAGAGGAGAATCTAATCGTTCAGTCCTCCAGCAAATTTAACTCTAAACTAAAATAAAATATCATTAGTAACACTAAATCAACCAGCAAAATTTTAAGAAAAAAAATATATATATTCTCCAGGTAAAGAAAAGTATTTTTAGACCTCCTGAAAGTGAAAAATATTAAAAAAATAATTCAAAAAATAAATCATTAAAAAAAGAGAACCATCTTTCTTTTTGGAAAAAAAAAAAGAAAGAAAGATTTTTAGATTCCTTCTTAGCTATAAGCGTAAAGGGATGCACGTTAATCAAATCAAAAATTTTAAGAAAATACGGAAAATAGAAATCGATCCTTGAGATCGTATGAAGAGCTCTAACGAAGAGCAAAGCGTCCCTATTTCTCCTCCTCTGCTATTTTCTTACTCCTCCTTTCCTTTTTCCCAGAATATGGAAGGACCTGGGAATTAAATGAAAGATAGCAATTACTATAAACTCAGCTGCCAACTATTCTCTTAATTCATTTCTTACTTCCTACGGATGAAGAGCCTATCCGGCCCAAGAATTGTCGCGATCTCTTCTCTTCTCTTCTCTTCTCTTCTCAGGCGAGCTCTCCCGCCCTCGTTATCTTCTAGACCATCAAGAAGCATTCAGGAATAACCATTGCCGATTCCTAAATCAAAGAACCAGTGGCTCTCCTCAATCATGGAAAACGCTCTAATTTACCGATACAAATCCAAGAAGAAAACAATAGCCGGAGCTCTTGATATCGGATTGCAGTCTGATTAGACCGCCGCTCTCTTGCATGAGATCGCATCCGTAGATCCGAAGAAGGCCTATGTCCTTTACATTCGGAGGAGAAGAAGAAAGGACGGAGGAAGTAACTTCAAGCGAGAGCGAGAGAGGGGAGAGTGGAGCCAACGCAATGTATGAAAGTGACACGTGGCAAAAGCTCGTACCAAACAGCTCATGCCGCTGTTCTGAATACTGGCACCAACTCTTGCTGTCATTTCCAGCAAAGTTGAAAAAGGCAGTCAAAAAGTCATATTTTCTTACCTCTGCTTATTCCGAAGTTTCAGAATGGAGGAGTTTCTTCGCATGAAGCACTTCGCAATGAGTGGTGGGAAACTGGGCAGTTCCTCATTGCAAAGTCTTGTTGCAAAGGCCCTACAATCACCGCAAAATGTAAAACTAAGATACCCTCCTACTATGGTTGGTGATGAACCTCCGCCCCCAGTCATTGCACGAAGAAAATGCTCGCAATTGCCCTGTTATACATGACTGCCAATGTTCCCCTTAGGGTATAGTTATAGCGCACAGAAAAATTCTCACTTTATCTAGCTGCAAAGGCCATTGGGTGGGCCGATCACTGTTTCGATAATATTTATCAATGCCGTAAATATTTGCAAGGAAATAATGAAGAGTATTCTCAGGGATACCTAATTATTTTAAAAATAACTTTTAATCTTCTTCAACCCTAAAAAAAAATCTTGGTAGCCATGAATATCCTATTTTATAATATTAAATGCTAATAAATATAAAGGATTTATATTTTAAAATGATCCTGTGCAATGGAAACAGGACAAGTGGCAAATGAAGAATCCTTTTTAGAACTCATACGTGTCAGGTCTGTATTCATCCTGGTGGTGAAGACCAATATTTATTATATAATATAATTTTTCGATTAGCTAAAAATAATATGCTAAAAGTATATTTTATTTATTATCTTTTATAAACTATTCAGTAAAACCTATAAATTTTTAAATGTGAGCATAACGCCGGCAAATTTTATAATGCTTCTACCTATATATGGATGGTGGTATAAAAGATTGAAAATATTGAATAAAATTTTTGAACGAATGAATTTGAGATTTAATATTTAAAAAAAAATAAAAAAAAGTAAGGTTGAATTTTTTTTTTTTTTCCTCTTTTGCCTTTGGTAGACATATAATGGTGGTGCCACACATATGTGAACCATGAAAGGGAGAAAGAAGGAAGGCTGAAGAAAATCTAAAAAATTTGCATTCACAAAACACATGGATTAAAGAAACTAAAAGAATTAGCCCTAGCTTTTAAAGGCACAAACTATGATCCACCAATCGTTAATCTCATGCCCAATTTAAAGTTGCGGCATTTATCTCACCTCTTTTAAGGCAAGAAAAGGAGGCATAAAGCCCAAGCCTACTAAAAGGGCTTATAAAATAATTTGCGGCCTCTATATTTAATATAATCCCATCATCACTACCAAACCCAAAGGAAGCACCTCTTTGGTTCCTAAATGAAGGAGCTCGATAACTGATCCTTAAGCCTAACAAGCACTCTTATATTAACAAAAAATACAATGGAACTAATGGTTAAAAAGAACTCTTCCTCATAATAAAAAAAAAAAAAAAAGGAGAGCTCATAAAGGTCTTTCGCAAAGTGCTCTAAAAAAACTCATGAGCTCAAGGCTTAGAGCATTAAAGAAGGCTTAGAAGCTTACTTCAAAAGAAGAACCTACCACTTCAATAAATGTCTTTATGCCAAAAGTATAGCTCTTGATAGATAAAGTAGTTTTGCTGTCAGCCTCACTACTGGAGTCAAAGATGCTACCATCGTTGAGCCTACCTTGAGCATTAGACCCATCTATAAAAATGAATCTCACTTGAATAAAAAGGACTTTTCTTTCCTCCATTGTCATATCTCTCCCCCACTGCTATTCTCTTTCTTTTTAACACCTTCCCTGGCTATAAACCCTAATCACTTATCTTATCCTTAGATTCCTTAAGAATAAGATGGCTACTTTAGCTTTCTTACTTCTTCTTTTTCGCTCACTTAAGCAGGACCTTAACTAGATAGCTCTCAACACCTTTTATATTATTTTTCTATCCTCGTAGAAGCATCAATCTGAATATGAAGCTATCTTTCATAAGGTCAGGCAAATTGAGGTCCGCTTCACCTTCTAGCTCATCACCTATCTTATCATTCTTATTAGCATTTATGGCCTCTTAACTAAGTTTTGAAACCATTAATAATATATTATAATGATATTATAATATAATTATTAAATAATAGTAAAAATAATATGTTATAATAATTTTATATTTTAGTCATTATTGTATTAAAAAATTATTATATTTTCTTATAATATATTATGATACCATGATATGATATATTTTAATATTATTATAATATGATATTATTGTATTATAACACTATTAAAAAATTATAAAATTTGCTTAAATAAGTTAGATAATTGAAAGCATTGCATAATATTTTTTGTCAATTTTATTTTCAAATTATTTTCTTATTTTGATTATTAAACAAATGTAAAACACTTTAAAAATGCAGCTTATTTTTAAAAGCTCCGCGTTCAAAATCTCTACGGTCAAAATCAAGCGGATCTTAAATCAGACCAACTTCTGTCACCCTGTTCCACAATTGCAGGTCCAAGAGCCTCAATTGTACCTGAGGATCGGAATGCGCTGATCGTGGTCCGACCGCAGATGACGCATCAAGACCCGGTTGCCTGCATCCATCGCTCGTCAACCGGTCACCGATGCCACTTGGCCCTCTGCCACCAGGTGTGAGCCCGACCGTTGCCCTGCAGCGGCAGCGGAAACACAGCGGTTAACTCGCGTCGCCCGAGTCGATCCTGACTAAACCATATCCCAACCGTCCGATCCACGCTACATGACCTCCGTCCCATCCCAAAGCCGTCTGATCGACCCACCTTTTGAATTCCCGCCCCTATGGCCATCTCCTCCGACGCGCCCCCCACCCTTCTCCTTCCACTCCATCCATGGCATCACGCACCTCTATCCAAACACAGAACATCCTTCTTATCAACTCCTTCCTCGGCACGTCGACCAATTTCACCTGGGCCCCACCCAAATCACACTTGAAATCCCAACGAGAAAGCCTGATACACTTGCAGAGCCAACAAAAACCCTAACTCCCGCATTTTTCCCACACCCTGATCAAAGCTTTCCTTCCTCCTGCCTCTCTCTCCACCACCATCGCCACCTCCTCTTCCCTTAATTTTTTTTAAAAAAAATGCAATAAGTAGTTTTCGTGGAGATATTTTTCTTTTTCTTTTTGCTTTTCTAATTTTCTTTCTCTCGGCGGCTATAAAAAGGGAGAGAGTTCATGAGATGTAGGAACGTAGCATGCCCTACGCCGTGGCGCTGCGCGGCTGCCTCCGGAATCGCCCCCGCCTGATCATGTCTCTGGTCCCCTCCGCTGCTGCCCTCTTCCGCTTCCCGACGGCCCCTCGAAGCCCTAGCTCTAGCCCCAGTCCGGCACCGATGAAGAGCCACTCGGCCGGTGGCGGCGTTTATGTTCCGCCCATCCCCCGCCTCCGCTCCGTCATCGGCTCCGCCAACGGCACCCTCACCGCGGCCCGAGCCGTCAACTGCGACTGGCGCGACGCCGGCGCAGGCGGACAGGGGGGCATCGACCTCAAAGCCCCCGCCCCGGCCCCTGCTGCCGCCGGTGGGTTCCCGCCTTACTGCCGGCAGCAAAGCTACCACTACGCGCGGTACGCGCACGATGATTACTCTGACGACGACTCGGATCGCGACGTGGAGGTTTCGCCGGCTTCGAACAAGGTCGGTTCCTTCCTTTCTCGAATTCATGGGTTTTTTTTTTTTTATGGGCATATATGGTGTATAAATAACTGTTCTTGGATAGAAATGCCAGGATATATGTGAAGTGATAGCGCCTTTTGTTTTGGTTTCGTCCTTTAGCACAATCAAGTGGGAATTCTATAGATTTAGCTCGTGCTTAGTGACTTAGTTTATGGTTTTGTGTTGTATCAACTGCTGGGATTGTAGTTTCGTTTGACCCTAACCCTATCCATCATGTTAGAATGCAGAGAAGTAATAAAACGAAGTTTCAAGTCCTCATATGTTATCAAATGGATAGTCTGCTTTAATGGATTTAATACCTTTAACCTACTTGCTTTATCCCATCAAACTCAGGTTGGTTCTTAAAATCATGCTTTCTAGTACTTATGTATGCATGTTAATTTTTTGATTGAGATAAAATTATTAGGAATCCTGATTGACAGCTCCACGTAGGATTTCTTAGATTACTACCTTTTGTTCTTCGGCAGTTCCTAACAAATATGCTAACCGATTGAAAGTTTCAAGGAGTTGGGGATGCCTGTTGCAGTGAAATTTGGAAAGAATTAAAGTTGGACAACTAGCAGTTGATAAATTTTTTTCTTATTTGTTGGGATTCTCAAGACTTCATTGATATGAAGTTAGGGTGTTTCATTTTGCTAGTCACGCATCATCCATGATCAGACTATTCTTTTTGGATGAGATGCATTTTTAAGGTAATTTGTTTGCTATTTTGATTCTTTTTTTTTTTTAAAGTGTAAGGAAAATTTCAATAACTGGAGGCCCTCCTTTGACAAATTGATCGTGTTATATCGTCACACAACTTGTTAAGGTGGCAAGATTGTTTTTGCTGGAGTTGGAATTCAAGTCCAACATTTGGTATAAGGATGTTGACCTCCTTTTTGTGAGGAAGATTATAGGTGCATAAAAAATGAGAAGCAAGATTAGGAATCTTGAAGCTAAGAAGGCAGCTTAAGCATGTAGCATTGCTTCCACCATGCTTTTATCATTATTTTTTTAAAAAATTGATTCCAGATTAATGCAATGGATCAAATTGTTTGCCTTAAAATTAGTTTTGCAAATGATATAAAAAAGGAGAGGTCATGAGTTTTTGTTGGATCCATTTTAAGATGAGAGCAAATAATGTGAAACAAGCCATTGATTAGGACTAGAACTCTAACTTGACAATTTGGGTCTGATGTATACTTGAAATAGTCTTTTAAAGTTATGTTGCAATTGGAATCTTCTCTCTTCCAAATCTGAGCCACATCTTGACATTGCAAAAATTGACTCAACATGATCTATATGATACTTTGGCTTTGGGTTAGAGCTTCAAATTGGATGGGTTGAGTTGGGTTAGAGGTAACGTAGGCCTAGCCTGAGCTACACAATTGTCAGCCCATTGCTTGACTTGAATCAACTTCTTATTTGATGGCCTTAGTCCCATCCCACCTGAGCACAATTTTCAGAATTTGGATTTAGAGTGAGGCTAGATAGAGTTGGGCTGAGTCATGTTGATTGTGCTAGCAAGAAAGCGTGAGTAGAAAGAAAGAGTGGTAGTAGAAAGTAACCAAAATTTTAATTTTTGACATCAAAAAACCAGAAAAAGATATAATTAAGTTTAAGATATAATATTTTATTAACTAGATCTTTGAGTAGGTTTGGGACATATTATGGTCCAAACTGAGGAGAATCAATCCAACAAAAAACCCTTTATAGTGCACAGTGATGGCATCGGAGGAGGCAACCTTGTAGTGGGCCTTTTGTTAGGGGAGGTTGGCCATGGCATCATGGATGAGCGATGCTAGACATAGGTGAAGCTAGTGGTGGGTTGGATTAGTTGAAGTAGGATGATGGTGAAAAATGTTGTTGGTGGGGGTTTGATGAGGTTGAAGGTGGAGGGGGTGGACAAAGGGGGCTAATGGTGGCCATACAAGGTCTTTGGTGGATGGATAGGCCAAGGGCAATGAAGAATGATGGAAGGAGGGTTGTAGTGTGGAGGCTGGAGGCTTAGGGAGCTGCCCTAATAATTGGGTTTGGATTAGGATCTTCCATATTTTGACCTGTTAATGACTTGACCGATCCTTGAATAGATTATGAAGTAAAGTGAGTTAAGTAGCTATAACAACCCAACAAGTTTGAGAATAACTGGTCCTACCAGTCACCTTTTTCTCCCAAACACCTTTGCTGCAGACATTTGTTCCTTAAGGGGAACCAATTATCCAATCACTTAGTTGTATATTTGTTTAGTCATGATATATGATGTTTTATGAAATGCAAAATATGAAACTTTCGAGCTTTACTCTTTGTTCATGACCAAGGCTCAATCTTCTTGCTTTTTACTCGGGCTGAATATGCCTATTCTTGTGAAAAGAGCAGGATGCATATAACCATGGTTTCAAATCCTGAAAGGTCCCGTAAGATGCCTTGACAGTTTAGCATCCCAAGTGTCAAGATGGGATTGTCCTGCAATTGTCCCAAGCTCCCGGCATCTTAATCTATGCATCTTGGGACATCCACCATCCCAAGTGTAGGGATAGGGTAAGACGGTGGTTGTTCCATTCTATGAAAAAAACGAAGTGGCCCCATTCCACAGGATTTAAAACTTTGTTTGAAACTATAATGAGTGGATTATCAATTTTGAGTTTTATATGCTGTATAAGCTGCAACTATGAATTCATTTTTTTATACTATCAATTTTTTATTTTTTTTTATCTCACTCATACCCTTTTTCCTTAACCTAAGATCACCCTAAGCAAGCCCAGCTCTAGAAATATGGCTTCATTTGAATTTAAATATACTCGATCCAACTTGATTTTCCATTGGATCTAAATTATAAATTTGTCAACCAAAGTTAACTTGATCAATTTTTGGTGGGTTGCATCTAGATCTGAAGCCAAATTAAAATGGATTGGATCTAGATGAAAAAAGTCCTTACTCTTTATCCTAAATTATCTAAATTTCCTGAAAAAGAAGGTTCTACTTTCTATACAGAACTCTGGTTCTTATAAATCACTTGAAATTGAAAGATGGGAAATGGGGGAAAAACAATTTGAGATATCTTTCATAAACTGATGCAGACCCTATCAGACTTTTAACTTAAGCCTTAAGTATCCAATTTGACTTTCTATGATCTTTAATAAAATAGTCCTAAAAGAATCTCCAAATATGCAATTTAGAGAAAGAAATAATTTTCTTAACACTATCTTATTTTCTTGTCATATCATTATGTGCTTGCTGCATGAATTTTACATTAAGACCATGTTGCCAAATACTAATTTTACTGTTTGTCTGGTCTCCAAGATTTGATGGTGGAGATCAATGTTGATCCGTAAACAATGAGACCATAGAACTTTGTGTCTTTGGATCTTGACCATTGCTTCTGATGTCATCAATCAATTATTGGATGAAGATGGCAGATCCGTCTCATCATGTACGATTGGATCATTACATGGTTGACACCCAACAGCAATTGGCTGCTTTATTGGTATGTTAATGATCAAGTGATGTGATGAGTAATTTCTAATGGATCTGTCTACTTTTTGGGGTGCACTCTTGAACTTCCTCTTCTTCTTCTTTTTTCTTTTTATTTTTGCTTCATTATCTCCTTGCGAGAATCTTTGACTATTGTTTCAGACCATATGATGGTTCATCTTTGTTATCATTTTGTCAAGTAGATTGGATGGCTTCCTTTTTGAGTTGCAATGCTAGTGGTAGAATAAGTTCTTCACGAAGGCACCATTCATCATCTTGTTAAGGAGGCAAAACTTAATATCTTGTTCATAATTCCTGTTGCAATAGCTTCAAAAGAAAAACGTTGCTCTTATACTGAATGGTTATAAAAAAGATCCATATATCTGATGACATGGAGCATAAATCAGATTTTGAATGGATTTGTGAAAGAAATAGGAAATTGAAGATAGGTTTTGATCACGTTCATGATCATGAGGGTGAAGAAAATATTATGGAACTTACCATTTTTGTCATTATCAATGTTTATTTTGGCCATGTAGAATATCTTCATCGGATTTAAGCCAAAAGTGGTAGATGTATCATCTGTTCTTAAATCAGTGCCTGGCTAATATCCTTTGTAGCAGCTGTGTTGGGTGCATGGATGCTTGCAGCTTGCAGAATTTTGGACATCTGATCAATACTTACTGGTCAATTTCATACACAACATTTTTGAAATATGTGCATTTTGAATTATTAATGCCATTTGACATAGATTTTGTGTTTCTTCAATCATACCCTGGGTAGACTTTGGATGTAGGTGGAGTTACATTGCGGTTTCCACTGTATTTAGTGAATTTTTTGGCTGATTGGGACTATTTTAAATTGTTTGTGCTATAAAATTTGAGGTTGATGTTCTAGCATATGGTTTTCCACGACTGTTTATGTTGGATGAGTTACAGGTTGCTAATAACAACGATGGAGCACCACTATAACTGGATGCAGAACATCTTAACATCCAATAGCTCTTTGAAGACACTTAACTAGATATATTTCATAAACATAATGAATTTCTGCAGAATGTAACCTAGCGATATTGCATGACTGGTGCATCTATTGCATTCACAACTGTCACGACTGGATCTCCTATGATATTGCATCTATAAATGAGGCATAGATGACAAATCAAAACTTGCAATTAGCAGCATAAATTTTCATGTTATGTTGAAATCCAAGGGAAGTTGTGTTCCACCAAGTATCTGCTTGTTTAGGGCAAGTGTAGGATTCAACAAAATTGTGATTCATGTGCATATATGGTATGTGTTGCATATGCATTTGGATGTATGCATGTAGAATTGCAAGTCCACTGTGCATCTGTCCACATATAATATTCACTGTATGTTCATATGAATGTATGCATATGTATGGGGAGATTTGTCTACCTAATATTCACTGTATGTTCATATGAACGTATGTATATATTAGGTTTACAGATGTTTAAAAGTTATATGGTAACCATATATTGAAGTTATTGATGACTTAGTTATGTTAGCTTTATCTGTCTTAAATCTGTGTTGGCACTCATTTATTTGTTGGCTTATATAATTTTCGCTACCTACAAGATCAGAATTAGTTGACATACTCGTTGATGGGCAGGGAACATGGATAAATTATTTGTAGTACTTCTATATGACATGCTACTTAATGACTTGAAAGTTTCTAATGATCAAGTCCCTTCAGTAGATGGAAATCCTTTTTGTGATAAAAAATAAATGCTGCTGATGTGTTGGCATTTTCAGTACCTGATTCTTTTCATGAAGGGTGCTTTCTGGATTAGAGTTTTGATTTGCTTTTTGTGTATATACATATGCTTACATATTCTAGTTCTCGCTTTTGGCATTTTTGTTTCACATGAATCTTTTCAGGCTGCCTCTACTCTAGATAATGTTGATGAGTGGAAGTGGAAATTAAGTATGCTTCTCCGCAATGAAAGCGAGCAAGAGGTGGTATCACGGGAGAGAAAGGACAGGCGTGATTATGAGCATCTTTCTGCATTAGCTGAAAGAATGGGTTTATATAGGTCCATTTCATCCCCACTTGAACTTCCACCTTTTATTCATATTAATTTAGTGTCACTACCCTAAAACATGTTTGATATGATTTTCAGCCGCCAATATGCAAAGGTGGTTGTTTTCAGCAAGGTGCCTTTGCCGAACTACCGATCAGATCTTGATGATAAAAGACCTCAGAGGGAGGTATTTTGCCAATAACTCTTTGCGTGCTTTGCTGTTATTACCCTTTTTTGAAACATATATTTACTTTGAGTTAGTTTAATATTTAATGTTAAATTATAATTGTATGGTGCTAAATTGTCTTCAATTTTTGCCTATCAATTTTAGAAATTCTGTTTCTGGTAATTAAATAGCACACGATAATTACTACTTGTCAGATGGGGAAAAACGGCTGAGGATATGATCTAACTATTTGTTCTCATTGTTTACAGTAACTGCTAGTTGTACTAACATCATCAGTATTCATACTTGACAGGTTTCTATTCCTATTGGTTTGCAAAGAGAAGTGGAACATTTGCTTGGAGACTATCTCGCTCGAAAGCGAACAAACCGAGAATGCTTTCCAAATATTGCCTTTTCAAGGTCAAGTAGCACCGACAGTTTTGCCACCGATGAAGGCCTCTTTGAACAACAGGACCCTCAATCATCCACAAGTGTTGTAATGGAGAAAATTCTGAGGCGAAGAAGTTTACAATTGCGTAATCAACAACAGGCTTGGCAGGTTTAGGTTACTTCTATATGACTTTAAGGAGCATCATCAGCAGCTAGCACTTGAACTTGGTTTCCCTACTGTTTCACCTATGGAGTTATTAGTTGATTTTGTTATGACTTATTATTTCTGTGTTTTATATCTCATATGCTGTAGGCCCAGTTTAAATAGCCAGCTTGCTCTATATTTGTTCTCACCTTGTTTTGCTCAGGGTTTATCAATCTTTTATGCTCAACCCTGAAGTTGAGTTTTTATTCATCTTGATCGAGAGTGGTGCAGTTTAAATATAGGGCGAGCCAAATGTGGAGTTTCAAACCATATTTCACCTAATCATCATGTGTTGGTAGAATACCCAAAAGTCCCGATTGGTTGTATGCAAATTAGCTAGGGATTAAAAAAGGCTCCTTGCAATCTAACGAAAAAATGTCTTGTGGCGATTACGTAAGTAAGGTCATGAATGTATAATCCTTTGGTGTTTTGCCCCTTGCTCTTGATTTTTAAATATTTTGTGCATGTGACTGTTCTTCATGGAATGCATCTATTTACATGTAGCAATAGTGCATAAGTCTTGGTTATGGAGGAAAAGCATGCCTAGGTTGCGAAATTTGATACAATCTAATGTCGTCGTTAAAGAAAATGATAAATGATGCAAACACAATTGAGTCTTATGCAGACCTGTTAATTTGCCTTTATGATTTTTATCTTGCAATGTCTGGCTACCTAATCAATAAGAAAACCTGGAATTTGTTTGAAGTCTCAACTGCAAGTTCCTGCATTTTTTACTCTTCGTTTTAGAAAATTATCTGTTTGTGTGGATGACAATTGAACAACATGCAGAGACTGATCAGTTTTTTCATGCATGAAAATCTGTCAATTTTAGCATTTTAAACCTATCTGTTATAAATATAGATCATTTCTCATTTTGTTATCTTTAAATGGTGGCCAAGGATCAGTTATTTCTCATTTGCAAAGATACAATGCTTTTTTGTTATTTTGTAATATTCATTTGATAAATTTAAAGCAGTGCAATTATTTAATGTTGGGGCGAAATATTTAGTTCCTGTGCTACATCTGTAAAATGAATTAACTGATGCCTCGTTCTTTAGTTTTCTATGTGATGTGTTATCATTTCTTAGAAAGAATTCATTAATAGAAAGGGGGAAACCTTCCATCAGGTGCCAAGGTTATATTTCACAGTATCATGCCCTGATGTTTTTGCCAATACTAATTTCTGCATCCATCATTTGTTTATGGATAGTGTAGTGTATAATGGCTTTAGCATCCAATATCAGTCCATGTTCTGAGTTCTGAAAATTTTCCTCTCCTTTGTAGGAATCTCCAGAAGGTCAAAAAATGCTAGAATTCCGGAGAAGTCTCCCTGCTTATAAAGAAAGAGAAGCACTGTTAGCAGCCATATCTCAAAATCAGGTTTCTTTTGAACTTTGTACATCACTGTTGTTTCAATATTGACTGCAATTTTTTGTGGTTTACTTATTTAATTTGAGCATAATAGCTTTGGTCATGGTGAACAAATGAGATGTTATCATGTGATTCAATGATTGTGAATCTTCTGGGAGTTATCGTTTTCTTCACTTTCATACACTAAATAACTATCATAATGTGGGATGACAATTGATTGAATTGATGCAAATCTAAAAGCCTTTTTATAGTCACAGCACATGGCCTTTGCGTTATGTTGATGTATGTCTAGATCACTTCATCACTGTTCTAATCTGCTATTGTCTTAATGCAATTTACTCTTAGTGCTCTTGAAATATTTGAATGGTCTTAGCTGCTTGTGGTGGGCAGTTTGAAAAGATTGATTTTTCCCATAAAGATGGGAGGCCTATTTTAGTGAAGATATTTGTTTCCTTTTGATCACCTAGGCGATTGATTCTTTGACTATGCCTTTTAAGTCTTTGTAGGGTATTCTTTGTTTGTTCAATAGAGGTTCCATGATTCCATCTGCTTTAGCCTTGTAGTTGATGTAAAGGATACCCACCTTTCTTTGGACATGGGCAAGGGGGAGCCATCTTTGGCCTTACATATCATATCCTCAACCATTTAATTTTCTTTCCTCTATTATCCTCTATGTTGTGGTTCCTAGCTTCTTCAACTGTAATGTCCTTCTAGCTGCACTGAACATCCACCTCATTATTCCTTTTTATTTATTTTGTTTTTAAAAATTTTCTCAGTAGGACCACAATAATAACTCCACTTATGTATGAGTTTTTTATACATAGTTGGTCTCAAGCCCGGATAAAGAAGGAGGGTTGCGGTAGGTTGACGGCTAACGTAAAACTATAGTCACACCCAATTAACATGGATCCAATAAAGAAAATCGATAAAGCTAGGACCACAACAATAACAACACCACCTTTCATTTGAATTCAACAAAAATATCAGAAAAATCAAATTCTATAAGAATAAAAAGTCAACTCTTCCTTTCTAGAATAAATTTGAAGAATTTTAAGAAATCTCAGTTTAGTAAATATCAATTTAGGGTGCTTCCACTTCAGATAAAAATCTCAGAAAATTAATTTAACTTAGAAATAATGAGAAAACAAAAGTTTTATAATTTATAAGGCTTTGGTTAACACTTGGTCAATACTTGGTTGAACTTATAATTTATAATAGTGAACGTCACACTGCCCTATGCTGACTTGATTCACAGCTCATCAAAACAATAAAATTAAACTTGCCATAAAATTCTAAATTTAAAACATATTTCTTAGGGTCCAAGCTATGACATATCACTAGATCGGAGGTCGAAATATTTTCTTAATGAGATCTTCGATTTAATGAGTCATCATGGTAAGAAATACTTTTTATCCTTAGGATTTTATGGCAAGTTTAATTTTATTGTTTTGATAAGCTGTGGATTAAGTCGGCATAGATTACTGTGAGATTCACTATTATTGTGATTCTAAGTCTAAAACCCTAAAAATTTGATAAAGTATTGATCAAAGCCTTACAAATTGTGTTTTAAGATAAGTTTTCTTGGTATTTTGTTTTTTTTATGATTTCATTATTTTTAAGTTAAATTGATTTTTTAAAATTTTTATCCGGAGTGAAAGTACTCTTACTTGATATTTGCTAAAGCAGGATTTTTTGAAATTCTCAGAATTTGTTCTTAAAAGAGAGAATTAACTTTTTATTCTTAAGGAATTTGTTTTTTTTGATATTTTTGTTGAATTCAAATAAGGTTATTTCTCCTATTTTTATAAGAAATTTTAAATAAATGGAAAGAAAAAAGGAAAGAGGAGAAGATATTTACTTAAATGATTTGAATGTAAATAAGAGAGGAGAGGATGTGAGCAGTGATTCAAATCTTGATGGGATAGAGGTCAAGATGGCCGAGATTTGTCCCAGAGAGATCTAGGACCGATATTAATCATTTTGTTTCGTCCTGTTGCAACCATAATGCATTATACTATCAATTTTAAATAGATCTGATTTATCATAAAGATATAATTTTTGAAGTTCAAATATATCTAAAAATCGAATAAAACACTAAAACTTCATAAATATTTTTTTTAAAGAAAAAAAACACAACAAGCAAGTACTGAGATGCTTGACTGGGATGAGGATTGAGATTGGATGGGATGTGGGGCGTCTCGTTTTGTAGAAAAAACAGGACACCTCTATCCCATAAGATTTAAAACCTTGGATGGGAGCTCACAAGAGGTTCTCAGCCTTGTATACCATATTAAAAAAGAAAAAAGAGGAAAACTATGAACAAAATTTAAAAAAGGAGAAAAATGGCATAATGGTCTGAACTATTGGTACAATGCTGGTTCAGTTTGGTATCAATAGTCGGCTCTGCCAACCTTGGTACAAACAGAACAGGCCTTACAACAATCATAGAAATTATCTCAATGTGGTATTAAGGATCACCTAACATTCAGATTTTGAAATGTGACTTCATTACATAAATTCTGGATATGCAATGAACTAACACTATCTTAAGGGTATATATGCTGTGGGTGTCCTTTGTTTGATTTCTTGTGTTACATTTTTGCTCTTTCCTTGCTGATCTTGAAAGAGACAGATGCTAAGCAAGATGTTGTAATATCAATTATAAAGATTTATGAAAGTGCTTGTAAACATCTTATGAAATTGGCAAATTTCAGGAGTTATCAATAATTGGAAGACCAATTGATGAAGATATAAACAAAATGTTCTTTCCATATATCTTCCTTGATGCGTGAAATCAAATATAAATTAGGATTATAAATTGTTATTTGCTTGTAGAGTCCTCTTTTTGTTTGCTGTTCTTGACTTTCTAGCTTGTTCAATCTTATTTTGAAGAATGATGATGTGGTGGTGTTTTCCTTCCCACTATTGACAGCAGTTGCCATAAATAAAATTCATGCATCTTTTTTTGTCCCTTTCTATCCTTTTGGGAGTTTAAAGAGATCGTTCATGTGAAAACATATTACAAAGGTTGCCTTTGTTAAGGTATGCTCAAGTTTTCAGTTTATGAAACAAAAATCAGTTGAATATTGTAGATAATTGCGTGTCAGTGTAGTTGTTTGAGACCTGTTTTCACATGGCAAATGAAAATTAGTAGAGGGCAAAGTTTCCTTATACCATCTAGTTAGGGTTGGTTTTACAAACTGTATTTCGTCATTGGTTTGTATTCGAGGCCAAATCTAAGTAGGAAGTGGCTTCAAATCTCATATTGTTATTTCTATCCAAACCTTGTTTACTATTATCATCGTCTTTTATATTGTTTGATCTGACTTGATCACTTCCCTCCTGTCTTGGTGATGCTCCTTAGTTGCTGGAATCTTCTATTGAATGGGTTGATCCTGCTCTAGGAATTGCCCTCCAACTCTAAAATCTGCCTACTTTAAAAGTAGAATCCATCTGGAAGGTAATATTTCACCTTACAAATTCATATTAGGGAGTAAAGACTGCATGGAATTTAGAGGAAAGAAAATTAGATGCATTCAGTTTGTTGACTGTTTTATCCCCATACTACTTGGCTGCTTCTGCTTCATTTCCTGTGACTGGAATGGGTTTCTATTTGTGTTCTTGTGTACCTCAATTCTTGATCTACAACTTCGATCTCATTTAATGCAACCAAGTCCATATCTAGTCTACCAAACATGGCTAACCCATTTTAAACTTGAATCTTTGCTACATCCTCTATCAGTCCCACACCCAGTCTTCCAACTTATACCCCACAAATTCATCTTGCTATGCTTTTCACATGCTCATAGGCTTCACTGCTTTTCTATGCTTTATATTATCTAGCTTAAGCTACATTGCTATTTATGATCTCACTTAAACTATATTGTTTTTTAATGACCTCTGTTAACTCTTCAGGTGCATCTTTGCTCTATAGGAACATTTCCACTTATCGGCTTTTATCTCTATACAGCATCCTTGTTTGTTTCCTTCCTTTCATATGGATTAAAGTTAAGGGAGTGGAAAACAATCCGGTCAACATACCTTTTCCTGATTGGTTCTGTGTGATTTTTTTCCTTGTGAGGCTATCTTTTGGACCATTATTTGGGTCCAACTGTTTTGTTTATGCATGCAAAATATTTAAATTCTTCTTTTGTCTATAATTAATTTCTCCTAATTTTCGTATGATTTTGATATTATAGGATGCTTGCTCTTTGTAAATAATCCTTCCTTTGTAATTAACATGGAACATTATTGAACATTCATTTTTTTTTTTTTGGCTTTGATTCTTCAGGTTGTTGTCATTTCAGGTGAAACGGGTTGTGGTAAGACCACCCAACTTCCTCAGTACATTTTAGAATCTGAGATAGATGCTGCTCATGGAGCAACCTGTAGTGTTATTTGTACTCAACCAAGACGAATATCTGCTATGGCTGTATCTGAAAGAGTTGCGGCTGAAAGAGGGGAGAAGTTGGGTGAATCTGTGAGTTCCTCAGATATTAAAGGCTCAAAATGCTTGTTTTTCCTTTCACAATTAATTTGGAGAGTATATATGCATTTATTAAATGGACTTGCTTCTTTAGGTTGGTTATAAGGTTCGTCTAGAAGGTGTGAAAGGGAGGGACACTCGCCTACTTTTCTGCACAACAGGAATTTTGTTGAGGAGATTACTGGTTGATAGAAATTTGAAAGGTGTAACTCATGTTATTGTAGATGAGATTCATGAACAAGGCATGAATGAGGGTAGGTCTTTTAAGGAATCTATTTCGGTTACTGAAGTCAGAATTTTTGCTGAGAAAAATTAACCTGTTTCTGAAATCCAATACTGGACATTTGAAAAATATTTCACATTAATCTATTGCTTGCCCTGTTGCCAGATTTTCTTCTGATTGTCCTGAAAGACCTTCTTCCCCGTCGCCCGGAACTTAGGTTGATCTTAATGAGTGCAACATTGAATGCTGAGCTTTTCTCTTCTTACTTTGGTGGGGCTCCAATGATACACATCCCTGTAAGCAATTTGCATTATTTCAAAAACTAATCCTTTTTATTTATTTATATTTTTTTTCATTGGGGACTGCAGTATTGTTCTTTACTTGTAGCTTAATTATTCTATGCTATTCTATTTTCTTACTGTAATTGCCTTGTTTTGTCTCACTTTGGCTTTTATTTTCTTGTTTTTAATCTTAAATTTTATTCTTCTATCACAAGATCCCTTGCACCATGGTCATACCCTTGTTTCTCAATTATTTCTTTTCCCTTCTGGCTTGTATATGATGCAATGATTTCTAATAGCTGTGTGCTTGTATATCGTTGCATGTTGGAGCATGGGTATGAAAACCTGACATGAGTGTTAGGTTTTAAGGCATTGGATATATGAGTTCAATGATTCAGAATTTGTGGGTTTTTCAAATCAACAATAGAACGTGGACTTAATTGTAATGGTTAGCAGACCAAATTTTCCATATGATAGGCCACATTTTGGTTAAATTTAAATTGTCCAAGGTTAACCTAATTTCTTGTATTATTTTTTCCTGCAAGAAATGTTGGTGATAAAAGCATTGCTTTGAGAATTATCAATAAATTCATTGATGATGGGAGCTTGAGTATCTTGCAGAAAGCTGGTCTCACTTGACTAAAACTTTTGTACCAAAAGGTCTTGGATGCTTTGGAATGTTGATATGGGTAAATCTCTGTTCTAATGTTATCGCCTGTACCTTAAGAACAGGATAACTATGCATATTGGAAAGTTTGGAGGCGGGATCAATAGTTTTGTGATTGAGTTCAAGAATTTGATATCATTTATAATGAAATGAGACTGAAATATTTATTGCTTTTATAATGTAATTTGTTTTACTATTGTTGATAAGTTACAAAAACTGATTTCTTTTTATGTTGTAAGGAGTTCTATACCAAACGATGCCTGAATGAGAGGGTTAGTGAATATTAAGGACATTGGACCTATTAATATAATTTCTAGCAAATGTGAGTTTCTTTCCGAGGATTTCTCTTATTTCCAGTAAAAAGATAGAATAGTTCAGGAGATTGTTTGTGGGATGATCATATTGATAGGTCAGACTAATTCTTCCTTAATTCCTCTCTTTGTTGCTTTAGTTTGAAGGCCTAGTGGTGGAAGGATAACCATGGCATTAGGTGCTTCAATTTTCCCTCTATGCTTGGTCTTGGATGTGGAATCTCCTGTCTTTTACCTTTGTATGTCTTCAAATGTGGCATTATTTAGTTGATCGATGAGGGGAAGGGGTATCCTTTCTTCTTTTAGAGGTTGCTATTATGGTCCTTTTTGCATCATGCCTGCAGTCTGTGGCTAACATATCTTTGGTAGAATATGTGAAGAAAATTGTGTGCTTTTGCTTTGCTGATTTGAATTTGTTTTGGTTCTTAGAGTGAACAGTTCACTTTTTTTGTAGTTTTGGAACAATAAATCAGTCAACAAGGATATTTACAATTCTGAGTTCATGGATTCAAACATGCTTTCAAAAATTTGGTTAAATTAGGTTCAGTGTTCATCATTGTGATAGATGGCATGGAGAATCATGCAGCCACTTCGATTTTTTTTCATCTTGCTTGGTGTCTCATGCCATTTCCTTATCCTAGGGACCCAAATGGTGCATAAATTTGAGGAGGAAATTTTGTGATGGAAGCAGAAGTACTCTCTTTTAAATTTTATTTTCTTTCCCCCCATTTTCTGTGGGATTTTGGGTGGCAGGTGTTGATAATGCTTGTTGAATTATTGTGCTTTATAGCTGACCCTCTTTTATAGAAAAATGGTTGGATTATATGATGATGAGCCTTTTCAACTTACCCCTATCCTCTCTGTTTGTATTACTGGTTAACAGAAGTTGTAAAACCATAAAAAGCTTGAATGAGTTCAACAAACTCCTTTCAGAAACCTGCATACTTGTGATTGGAAGGGTTATATAATGAATGGGAAGGATGCTTTCAGGTTTCTTGGCCAAGGAGGGTCTTGAGATTGGTAAAAAGAAGCTCATAATCAGATCTTCTTCTCATGGAATAGCTTGGGGGACTGAAGAAGTAGGCCTTAGATCTGGGGCAAAATTCTACTACAGAAAATAAACAGTACTGATCAGACACTCCAAATATTTATAGAGGCATTAATATTGTAAAGCGGTAGAAGTCTTTGCTGAGCATTTCTTCCAAGTTGGTTTCATTGCTATTTAAGGTTTAGAATCATTAACAAGTGCAGGAGTAGAATGTTATTATTTATTGGTTATTTTTTAATTGTTGGTAGGAGCCAATGCCAACTAGTTTGGGATGGCTTTGTTGTTGTTGTTTTACTTCTTGGTAGAAAAAGGCTTGTTGAAGTTCGCTACTTTGAGTTGTTGTAAAGAAACTTAAAAACTGAGATGAAATTGACACCTTTGAGGCTGGTTAAGCTCAATTTTAATACTGATCTCCATCGGAAGTCCTGGTCTTTCAGGATTGTTGCATTGTATTTTTCTGGGTGCGATGGAAACAGAATGTTTATGAAGGCAAGGATCTTGCTGTGAAGATGGTCTAATCTTTAACTATTATCTGGGTTAAGAATGATTTTATGGTCAATGTTGATTCCAAGAAGAGAGAAGCTTCAGTAATTTATATACAAAGATCTTGTTCTTGCATCCTGGGTTTGTAGTGAAAATTCAACTTGTTCAAGGCACAACTTAACAAAATGTTGCTGTCTCACTAAGGGAGGGATTTAATGGTTAATTTGTCTGTGGAGTAAAAATGTCTTTTGTAATTCTTTGTTCTATTCCTCATGGAGGAGCTCTTCCCTGTATGTACTTTGTTCCCTCTATATCTGATAGTCCTTCTAGCTATATACACACAAATAAATGTTTGATGGATTGTTTGTTATTTCTCTTATTCTTTTCCCTGCAACCTTATCTCGTTCTTGGGCTGCAGTTGTTATTCCTTGGCAATCCTTGTGTTTTTCACATAGTTTTCCCTGGGCTGTTCTGGTTTAATTTACATAACTTGGGAGGAGACCATTCATGGTTTATCTTAGAATGCCGACAATAGAGTGAAAATTTGAAAAAATATAGGCACATATTTGATGAGCAGATCATCCCAGAAGCCCCTTGGTCTCCCCATGTATTTTGCTAGGAAATTGCATTAAATGATTCTACTTCTGTAGCTGGAGTTTGAAGTTATTTCACGTTCAAACTTACGGAGATGATGTCATAAAAAACTCTGCCTTATCACAGGACATGTTATTCTAGCATTTTCTTTGTTTTGCCAGTGGGAACAAAAAAGTGCTGTAGTAATTTAGTGATATCTGCACTTTCTTTTTGTTGCATTTCATGAAAAGATGATGGCTTATTCTTTTATATGATGCTTAATTTGTGGAGTTTCTATTTCATTTTACAGGGTTTCACATATCCAGTGCGAACTCATTTTCTTGAGAATGTTCTGGAAATTACCGGACATAGATTGACTCCATACAATCAAATTGATGACTATGGACAAGAGAAGATGTGGAAAATGCAGAAGCAAGCATTGAGAAAGAGGAAGAGCCCAATTGCTTCTGTTGTGGAAGTATGTTGATTCTGTCACTCTTAAATCAAAACTTTCACTAAAGAATTTATACTCAAAATGTTTTCTATGAAATATACAGGATGCACTAGAAACTGCTGATTTTAGGGAGTACAGTTCAAGAATCCATGACTCGCTATCTTGTTGGAATCCTGACTCAATTGGCTTTAATCTCATAGAAAGTGTTTTGTGCCATATTTGTCAAAAAGAAAAGCCTGGTGCAGTTTTAGTGTTTATGACTGGGTGGGATGACATTAATTCTCTGAAAGATCAGCTGCAAGCTAATCCCCTTCTTGGAGATCCTACCAAGGTTCTGCTTCTTGCATGTCATGGTTCTATGCCAAGCTCAGAGCAGGTAAAAGGTGCTGGTTTTTGTAATTGTGTTCCGTATATATGGTTTTGTTCTTTTGAGATTGCATGAGCGATCAGCATGTTGCTGCCATGTATGCTTACATATTCATTGTGCTATCTATCACATATAGGTTCTGCTTATCTGATATTACATGCAGATCTGGAGTTGATTTGGAGAATTCTGTATGCTGGCAATTGCATCCTCCCTACCTTTATTCTGTTGAATGGCAGGCCCTTTTATCAAATGGATATTAATAGTGTAAATTGTGAATGCGTGGACTTATTAGTGCTGATTTTGTATGGTGATATGAAACTGGCAGGCATAAACTTGGGTGTATGCAACTCAACTACACAGATAACCAACATGTTTTATAGGTTTGTGTTAGTCTTTCGCAGACCTGTACATGAAAAGCCTGCTCACTTTGTCATGAACTCAGATGTTCCTATATATTCATAAATTTGAAGTAATGGGTTCAATCATTATGCATTCTAACTAATGATGTATTTACATAATGGTTTCAATTATTCACACAATAATAGGCTCAATCATTAACTCCAGATTTTAGTTGATATCAGTGCTCCATGCAGAATTTTCAACTGCAACAATTTTGTTAAAACATAGCAAAAGCTGTAAAAGAATTTTTATTTTTTGAGGCAAAATTCTGAACCAATCAAATTTAAGATGCTTAGTTCAAAGCTCTCTAGTCTAGTGCGTTCAATCATTTTTCGTTCTAATGTTGTCTTAACACACTAATTTCAATTAATTATTTTTAACAAAAGCCTTAAAAACATTTTTATTTTTTAAGGCAAAATTCTGAACAAATCCAATTTTAAGATGCTTAATTCAAAGCTCTCTAGTCTAGTGTGTTCAATCATTATTCATTTTAATGTTGTGTTAACACACTAATTTCAATTATTTACAAAATGATGTGCTTAATCATTAACTCTAAGTTTTAGCTAATATAGTGTTTAGTGTAGATTTCTAAATTGCCACAATTTTTATAAAATGGCAAAGGCCCCCAAACATTTTTAGAAAAAAATTTGAATAAATCTAATTGTAAGATGCTTTATTTAGAGCTCTCTAATCTAGTGTTTAGGAGCTAATGTAACCATAATTTTCAAATCTTGGTGAGACGTCCCATAAAATGCCAGGACAGGTTGTTGTCTCAAGTATTGAGATGGGATCATCCTGCCATCATCTCAGTATCCCAATTAGCGCATCTTGAGTCATCTCCTATCCGAAGCATTGGGACAGACTAGGATACTAGTGCACCCCATTCCATTAAAAAAAAACTAGGATGGTCTGTCCTACGGGATCTAAAACCTTAGATATAACTACATTTGACCTTCATTGCAGCTAGGGAAAGTATTTTGAAAATTTTAAAATCAAATCATAGTGTTCATCTTGTAACATGTTAAACTTGAATGATGTTATTGTTTAGATATAGAACTTCTGGTAATTTTTTTGATAAAATTCTAGGAAATCTTTAGGGGGGAACACAAACTCATGGTGGATTTTGCACGTGTTGCATGCTAATTTAGCCATATGAAAAAAATTGCTTGGACAACATTTGGTTGCATACCTGTTCCATATGCACATTTGATTAGAAATATTATCAAATGAATTGTATCTATGTATATTTGTGTTTATATGTTAAAAAAAGGAAACAAATACATTTAGTGTAATGTGCTTGTTTGGAGTGGTTTTGAATAAGGTTTTAAGGGTGTGTTTGGTTTTTGAGAGTAGTTTTGTTTTTCATTTTTATTTTCATAGAAAATAGAAAACACTTGTGAAAACGCTTATGGTGTATGAAAATAAAAATAGTTTTTTAGAAATATATCTTTAAAATGATAGAAAACTAAAAACAATTTAAAGATGTTTTTACTATTTTCCATTGGAAGAAAGTAAAAAAACAAAGAACCTATTTGGTATAATATGAAATCCGATGTAAAAAATTATATTTGATTACAATATTTTTACTTTTTTATTTTTAACGCAACTTTTTTTTGGGGAGCCTAAAACAACTTTTGAAAAAAGTAATGATATATATTATTAATATATAATAATAATGTATATTAATATATTATAATTATATAATATTATTATATTAACATATAACTAATATTATAATATAATATATGAAATATCATATATTATAATATTAATTATTGTTATACTAAAATATTATAATATAACACATTATATATCATATATTATATTAAATAATATTATAATTTATGTTATATAATATTATATTACTATAAAATATTATGGCATTGTAATACTATGATAATATTATATATTATATTATTGTATCATAGAAGTTGATGATATTTTCTTTAATTTTTTATTTATTTTTTAAAAGATATTATTTATAATGAAAAATATGAAATAGAAAATAATTTTTGTTTTCACTCACCAACACATTTTCTAGAGATCAAAAAATAGAAAATAAAAAATGCTTTCAGAGAATGAATATGAAAAATGAAAATGGAAAACGTTTTCGAAAACCAGATGTAGGATTGTGCCGTCCTGGCTTTTCTATTAAATGAGATGCGCCTTTGGTTTTGAAACCTGACTGTCTTGCCCACCATCAGCCAGAATAGCAAATGACTAATAATAGCTACTCTAGTTTTTAATGTTACTTCTTTTTCCTCATTTATTACACTTTTTTTCTGATAATCTTAATAGTAATTTTAAAGTAGCTTAAATTAATAAATTGTGGATGACTATGATAATTGAAGCTTAAGTGCAACATGACTAAAATATTGAGTAGCCAATATATGGTAAGTGGATTTTTAGTTGTCAAAAAAGATGCAACTTCTATATGGAGTTGCATGGGAGTCTTGAGTTATATATTGTGGAATATATAGTATGACTATGTATATACGTAAATTAGCTTGGGATTAAGGTTTTGTTGTTGTTATTGTTGTTGTATGTAGATACGTAAATTCTTTTCTTCTATATGATAATGTGAAATTAATGTGATGGGTTTAATTAGGTTTATGAGTCATTAACAGTAGATACATAACTCCTATTCCCTTTTATCTCCAGATGGTGTTCAAGTGATGGGATAGTAATGGAGGGAGTGCATTTCACATAATGAGGGTGCTTTTAATTATTCTTTTTCTTGGGAGAACTGGAGAAGTGGTGGATATTATTTGGAATTGGAGTTGCAACTTAAGCAGAATGTTATGCATGTAGATAAGTCTCGATGGAAGAAAATCCATTGTCATTACAAGCAATGTATATTTTGATCGCTTTTATGGATAATTTGAGATAATTGATACATGGGGGTAGAGGCCTAAGCAAGATGTTGCCGTTCCTTGGATTACTTGATGATCATCATTTGATTGGTTTGGTCTGTTTCATTTCATGGTTGAAATGGAGAGGAAATAAGTTTTATCATTCTCCTTTGGTGTTAGTTTTCTGGCGAGCTTCACTGCTTGAATGGGCAGCAGTTGGTTCTTCATGGTTTGAAACTTTTTTTTTTCTTTGCGCTACTATAGCCTCCCCAACCTAATGAGGATTTTGGTTTCTTCCTCTATAGCATTGTGTTGTGGCATTCTTGATGATACCATCATTTGTCAGACATACATGTACATAACCTAGGAGATTAGAATGAAATGAAAGCTGCTGTTTTTAATGGCTTAGGAAAACTCTCTCTCTAACTTGACATTTATTTTTTGGTCGTGCTTGCATCATTGAGCTTTGACTAGATCTGTCACATTCATAAGAAATTTTGTATGGTGCCATCTGGAACATGTCTAACCATTACTTTATACATGGGCCCCTGAGATTTATGTGAAGAGCAATTGTGAATTGCTGAATAACAAATTTGACTATCAAATGAAAAATTTGTCTGTCCTTAAAATGTCTAAGTGCTGTGCTTAGTCTCTGTTCCTGTAGACAACATGTGCTTTCTACTGTGACGTACAAATGCTTTCCTGCTTGCACATATGTTTATGTCTGAAATGATTGCTCTTCAGTTGCACAAGTTTAAGCTGTGGGTAATGACATAGGGCTCTCTAGCCAATTGGTCTTCTATATTTCATGGCAGGCCTTCTTGCTTTAAGTTTCAAAGACCAGGAATTTAGAACCAATGTAGAGAAGGTTGATGTCGGAATTGTAACAGTTGTTTGGACATTTTTGATATTTTATGGAGCCTTATTGACTTACAGTCATACTCCTGAACCAACTTCATTTTGGGAAATGGCTTGCATGATGATAATGCTAATGATGACTACCCCTAATGTGAATGTATTTCATGCAGTTAACAGAGCTTGTTTTTTTAAATAAAAAGATTAATATGTTACTTAAGAAGATGACATGCCCTGATAATTCGGGTAGCAGTATTTCCATCACTCACTCCATACAGCTGCGAGCTCATCTTGTTGTCACTATATAATGTGGGTGTTTTCTAAGGTTAGGACTTGAATAAATATGTTAACAAAAATCTCAAATCAGTTCCTGTGATGAATGTAATACTATTTACTGTGAATTAGTTTGACTTGAGGGATTCTTTATTGATGCGTGTCCTGGTTATTCTATAAATACTGAACATATTTTTTGTTCTTCTTGCAGTGATCTAACTTTTATTTTTCTTTTATAGTTAAGCTTCCAGGATTCAATCCAAGCTCAATTTTTTCTATTGTTCAACAATTATATGTTAAACTGTAAAATACACGATGTTGTCAAATCTGCTTTTCTTTGCCCCATTCTGCTGGTTATTCAATTTCATATATTTTGTTTCCATGCAGAGGTTAATATTTGAAAAACCTGAAAATGGTGTGAGGAAGATAGTTCTTGCCACTAATATGGCTGAGACAAGTATCACAATCAATGATGTGGTGTTTGTTGTGGACTGTGGAAAGGCAAAAGAGACATCTTATGATGCATTAAATAATACCCCTTGTTTGCTTCCAACATGGATCTCTAAAGCTTCTGCTCGCCAGGTAAGAATATTATAATACTGGCCATCTCTTTCAGCTGATCATTTGATGTCTTCTAGATATAAGAGTAACTAAGTTCATCAAAGTAAAACCAACAGTCTGATTCTTAGCATTGATGAAATATAGATTACGCGAAGCCTTTTATATTAGCATAAACTTGGAATACCAGGAGGGGTACCAGAACATTGCCACCTGGTACAGCAACACTTTTGTAGTAATGTTAGCATGGCTTATAGAAAATACTATCTTGAGCACATGGCGGGGATGACAATGTTCAACACATGCATTGTTTGGGTACGATAAACTGGTCACCCAAGCATTTCTCTAGAACATTTTCTTCTGACATCTTGTACATATTCCAGTAAATTTTAATATAAAATGTTTTATGTTAGCTTATAATTATTCATCCTGCAGAGACGAGGAAGAGCTGGTCGTGTTCAGCCTGGGGAGTGTTACCATCTTTATCCCAGATGTGTGTATGATGCATTTACTGACTACCAATTACCAGAACTTTTAAGGACACCTTTACAGTCTCTTTGTTTGCAAATAAAAAGCCTACGGCTTGGAAGCATCTCTGAGTTTTTATCAAGGGCTTTACAATCACCAGAACCATTATCGGTATGTGTAAATGTGAATTTTCTGACCTTATTTCTTTCTAATAAATTTGGTGGGATTCTCCTCTTATCGCCAAGGGACAGGACAAAAGACCTGTGTATTGTTTTTCTAATTTTTGTATTCATTGTATTGCTAGAAAATAATCAAACATGTTTTGTGGTTTACCTGTTTGTTATGACCAGTTTCCAGTATTCTTGAACCATTCTATTCTTCTGCTATAAACTTAAAATGGGTTTCTTAGTCCCCCATTCTAATTATAGATTTATCTTACAGGTGCAAAATGCCATTGAGTATCTGAAAATTATTGGGGCATTAGATGAGAAGGAAGAGTTAACTGTTTTAGGTACCAGCATTCTCTACTTCCCATTATTCACTATATTTCAATAGCTTTTCAGCAGTTGATGTCAAAATGATGCATTGACAACAACATATATTCAATACACTTGACAGGACGCCACTTGTCAATGCTACCGGTGGAGCCAAAGCTGGGAAAGATGCTTATTTTTGGGGCTATATTCAACTGTCTTGATCCTATATTGACTGTTGTTGCTGGCCTTAGCGTCAGAGATCCATTTTTAACCCCATTTGACAAAAAAGATGTAAGTAAATCTCAGAAGTGCCTTCCCCCTCCCCCCTCCTTTCATACTCCTACCCATCTCCTCCATCTAGTTCTCTTTCTGTTCTATCTTTTTTTTGTACATACTTTAATGACTACTCTCATTGGTATTTTTTCTAGGGGTTGGGTCCATGAATCTTCATCTATTGTGCATATGTAGCTACATTGTTATGAACAAGTAGGAACACTGTAAACTAATATATTGTGCATGCCTATTCTTAATCTTGCATTCTTTTGATGTTAGTAGTTGAAGGGTTTGGTTCTAGACTTGATCACAAAAATTTCAATGAACTTGGAACTAGATTAGATGCCTATGGTTTAATCGAAAGTGAACTAAATTAGACTTTATTGTGTATGAGTATGTGATTGTGGAAGAAGATTGGGGCACATGCATTAAGAGTGAAAGACATTTCCTTTTCATTTTCTTGGCAACCAGTCAGAGCCTTAGTACACTTTAGGCATGTATTCCAAAATCATTGTGGTCGTGCTGTTTATTTCACTTCCAGACATTAAAGTAGATGTGTGTTCATATTCTGTCATTTGGTTGTATGCTGGAGTAAACTGTTATGCTGAGAAATATGAGCAAACTGCTTTAAATTTGGTTATGTAAATCGCTCTCTTTCTTGATGCAGCTTGCAGAATATGCAAGATCCCAATTTTCATGCCGAGACTACAGTGATCATCTTGCACTAGTTCGTGCCTATGAGGGATGGAAGGATGCTGAAAGAGAACGTTCTGGATATGAATACTGCTGGAAGAATTTTCTTTCTGCACAAACATTAAAGGCTATTGATTCTCTTAGAAAGCAATTTCTTTTTCTGCTCAAGGATACTGGTTTGGTTGATGAGAATTTCGGCATACACAATAAGTGGAGTCATGATGAGAACCTTGTCCGGGCAGTAATATGTGCTGGTCTGTATCCTGGAGTCTGCTCAGTTGTGGTGAGCGTTGCCTTTACCTTTTCATACATTAAAATAAGGTGTTCCAATGCACGAGGCTCCCACCATCTAGGGAGGGTTAAACATACATAGCCTTACTCTCGCATATGGAGAGGCTGTTTCAGTGTTTCGAACCTTTGGCACCTAAGTCATAGTGGAGCAATCCTACCGTTGTATCAAGGCCAACCCTCACCTTTTCTTACATTACTATTTCGTATTACCCCCCATCTTCAAAGCTAGTGAAACTTTAATTTTTGTTAAATTTTGGCTGCATTGCTCATTTTGTCAAAACTACAATCTATCTGTATTCTTTGTACATTGGCAAATTTTACTGTACATTATATGGAGCTGGAAGGAAAATGGTGCTTATGCGCTCAAATCATATATAGCAAACATATAAGAGCTAATAATTTTCAATGCATTTCCTTTTTTTCTTTTTTACTACTTACAAATTACTTATGTTACCCAGAAACTTCAATTTAGCACGTGCACCTGACACTCTAACATGGATATCAGAATGACACTTGGACATAGCTCTGTAAGAGTGAACTTCTATATATATTAAAAGTATCTTGATGCTTAGAGGCACCTGCTCATGACACGTAAACCTGAGGCAATGTAACATGGCAAATAACCCAGCATGCTTCAAACAATTTTTTATGTGAATGATTGAACTGAATTTTTTTGGCCCCTAATTGAGTGTTGATTAATTTAATCCACACCATGCAGAAGAAGGGGAAATCAATATCTTTGAAGACAATGGAGGATGGTCAGGTCATGCTTTACTCAGTAAGTTTAATCCTCTCTTGGGCTAATTTTATAACTAATTGTAGGGCCAGTATACTTTGTTCCGCTTAGAGAGTGTCATTCTGTGTAACTGCAAGATTTTTTTGGAAATAATTATATTTCTTAATCTCTGTTATTTATTTTGTTGCTTTCAGAATTCAGTCAATGGAAGGGAGTCTGAGATTCCATACCCATGGTTAGTTTTTAATGAAAAGGTGAAGGTTAATTCAGTATTCCTACGGGACTCAACAGCAGTATCAGATTCTGTGCTGCTGCTTTTTGGTGGGGACATCTCACGAGGGGGACTTGTAAGCTCCGCTCCATGGACCATATACTGTCAAATGATAGAGTGACCTGTTTCCCTCAAAAAAAAAAAAAAAAGAAAAAGATAGAGTGACCTGTTCATTTTTCCTCTTTCGCACTGCCACATTAATTTCTTCATATCTTTTTTATGCCTGGCAGGATGGGCACTTGAAAATGTTAGGTGGCTACCTAGAATTTTTCATGAAACCTGATTTGGCATCAACATACATAGGCCTCAAGAGAGAGCTTGAAGAGCTAATTCAGCACAAAGTAAGTGGAAGCTTATATTTTATCCATGTCAAGAATTAAGCTGTCTGTTCTGTGTAAGAACTGAAAACTGGAAAATATAGGTTTCTGGTTTGTGCTCAACTATATTAAGTTTGGGTGTCTGTATTTTTTTTTGTTTACAAGGATGCTTGTCCTCGAACATTTATGTCAAATGGTCATTACCTTGTCATCACAGCACGGATTTTTTTCATTTCATATGGTTAAAGTAAATGGAACTTTGTGGTTTTGTTGTCGCAGTGACTTCTGTCTTTTATGAGATGTCCAGCTTATGGGCTTCTACTGACTGGTGCTCTGGTCTACAGCTTCTAAATCCTAGAATGGATATCCAAGCCAGCGAAGAACTCCTATCAGCCATACGGTTGCTTGTTGCAGAAGATCCACGTAGTGGCCAGTTTGTCTTTGGTCGTCAGGATCTCAAACCTAAGAAGTTGAAATCCTTGCTTCCGACGGGCTCTGGAGGTGGGGGTGACAATCCCAAGAGCCAACTTCAGACGCTTCTAACTAGAGCTGGGCATGACAACCCAACTTATAAAACAAAGCAGCTGAAGAACAACGAGTACAGAGCTACGGTTGAATTCAATGGCATGCAATTTGTTGGGCAGCCATCCGGCAGCAAGAAGCTTGCAGAGAAGGACGCAGCATCTGAGGCACTAGAGTGGCTAATGGGTGGAGCCTCGTCTGGTTCTCGTGACATTGATCGCTTGTCCATGCTGCTTAGAAAGAGCAAGAAGCATCACAGAAGGACGTAATTTATGGCATCCAACTGTACCTCTTTCATGCTGACGAAACTAAAGTGTGTCTTATTTTTTCTCCTTCCCCACTGCAGGGGTAGGAAGTTCTTACAAACCACCAAATAGCTATGCGGCTGCATGATTTTCCCGCCTGCAGTTTTACGGGGCATTTTGGGTTTGGGTTGGCGTGTGTTGAACACCAAGAGTAAGTAGATTAGGTGCATTGGAAAACATGCTCTCTATGAAAAGAAAAATCACAGAAGCAACATATGGTTGTAACTTGCAGGCGACCAAACCTCTTGTATAGTATATAGACTTGGCTCTCTCATTGCATTTGTTTCTTTTGTTTCTAGGGATTTTTTTAATCTTTCTACATAAGTATATGGCAATGCCAAAGGTGAATTACCTCTCTGTTTTCAGTTGAATATTCTATTGAGTTTCCAGAATTTCAGCCTCAGAAGTGGTTCAAAAATGTTACGCGTTTATAATACTGTGGTGCATATCAATATATTTTTAATTAAATATTTTTCTGTTGTATAACTTCTAGAAAACATCGTCATTTTCCATTAATTTTGTGCACACCCGGCCACTTTAATGAAGTCAGCCATGTGCAGAATATCCTACCATTGGTGTTCAAATAAAAATATGGAGAGTGATTTGAGCAGCCACCTTGAGTTAGCCTAAACAATTGAGATGATTAATTACCAAGAAACGATTGAAGTGTTTAATTTAACCTTGATGATTTTTCACATTGTATACTCTCCCGTAATCCCAAACTTTTTCTCAGTATAATTGATTACTTTTGCTCCAATATTAGATTGGCATTTTTTCTTTTTGGTTGCAGGGAGGACAGACCTGAAAAAGAAGGAAAACAGCAGAAATAAACTAGCTTCTAACAAAAGAACACCCATCCGAAAGCATCAGCTGTTAACAGAGCATGCAACTGAGGAATGATGAACTCAAAGAGGCCTGTAAATCGTGATTCCCCAATCTGGTTAAGTTATTTGCCGGCTGATTCCACTCATGAAAAATATGGGTTGCCATGATGAGATTGAGGAACTTCATTCTATAGTTGTCTGGCAGTAGGGGATTATGAGAAGAGCAATCTGTACCAGGTTCATTGATTCATTCAATGATGGCTAAATAATGAGTCTCCTTCCACTCGGACATGGAGAGCTCTATCGATACGGATGGTAGTGCAAGTACTCTCCTAAGCGGCGGCTATTAATTCAGTTAATGGAACCGACGAGGGCGTTGCATCCTTCTTTTTAATTGGCTGGAAGAAATTTGTTGGCCAGAAACTGCTCTCTCAGCAACAAGCTCAGCAGTGGAGAGTCGATGTTGGAATAGGCGACTATTTAAGGTGGACCAAATCAGACACAGGTACAAGATACTTCGGGGTAGGTCAGAAATGGCCGGTTCAGATATTATCTCTACAATCTTAGACGCTCGATGAGAACTGAAATAATCGTTGCATCTTTGTACCGGTAATATTAACGCATGAGGTTTTCAAAGTGATTCCAGATAAGCTTCCATCGAAAAAGAGGTGGACTCTCAATGACTACCATTCTGATCCCCCATATCTTGAGAAAATATTAGAGACACAGGTGCTTGCCTTGAAGTTAAGAAAGACATACAATTTACTTATCAGGTAGTGATTTATTTGTTTTGACATTGAATTCTTTAGGTAGCTAGGGAGATCTACTGTAAATATTTACATTTTTTGAGAGAACGGGTTTTTATTGATGATGAATGTCTTGAAAAATTGCTTTGTGGCATTATCTTACCTTGGATTAGGTGTGCCAATGGATTAAGGACGGTCTTACTCAGGTTGGATCAAGCTTGTACCGGTCATATCAATCACGCTATCTTCGTGCCTGTTGTAAGAATAGCTGGTGTGTCGTGAGATTTTTCCTAGCCTCTCTGCCAGCTGTATGGTCTGTTGCACTGGGAAATAACACAAAAAATAGAAAGATTCCTAGAGGAAATAAGGTGAGGCATAGCTAATCAATCACACTCCAAAACGTACTTTTCATGCATACATGATCTCCAATTTAGCAAACGAATCATGCTGCAGAATTTTCATCTATTGCGTGATTTCTAATTTTCTAGTATCAATTTCCATCTATTGCAGTATTTCCAACGCTCCTCTCAAGTCGGTATGCCTAGATTTAACGCGCCCAATTTGAATGAAATATGATAAAACCAATCCTTCTCGAGACCTTTAGTAAATACGCAAGCTAGTTGACTTTGCTGTGAATATGAAGTACTGATGATTTTTAAATAAACCTTCTCTCTGGCAAAGTGATAATCAATTTCTATTTACTTTGTTCTTTAATGAAATATTAGATTAACTGCAATGTGAATAGCTGCTTGAATGATTTTACGGAACATTTTCATTGAAATAGAATATTTGAATTCCAAGTCTCCCATCAAATTTTCCAACCAAATCAGTTCACACATAGTAGAAAAAATGGCACGGTGTTCCACTTTTGCACTAAAATGAGCTACGGCATTCTAATGCACCAACTTAAACGTGAAGAACAGCGTGGCATTTCTGTTGAAACCTGAATTATATCTATGCAATAGATATAGAGAAACATAGGATAAGGTATATTATATAACCGTTGAAGCACTGCGCACATTAATGTTGCCGCTGTTGCTTTTCATAGCAGAATTGTTTGGATTAACAGCACCCTCAACAGGGGACATCTTGAATCTTTATCATACTTTATTTCCATTTTTTGCAGCTTCAGGTCCCTTCCTCTTCCAGGTTCCCACCCCTTGCTCTTTCAAATTCAAAAGCCACAAGGCATATACAAAAGTTTTGAAGAAACATAATAATAAAGAGAAGTTGCATCAAAATAAATAAATAACTCAGTTAATTCTTTACATTTTTAACAAATGATCGGTGGTACCGGTAGCAGCATTAACAGTTCTTCATTCCTTATGTCCACAGAAATTTGACTTCCTTCCCTCGTAGCACCACCAATGACACTGCTTCAAATGAGGAGGGGGCACAATCCTTTGGAATGATCAATGCTTGCAACTTCACTTCTGCAAACCAGTCATGCCCTTTGCTTTGAGGTCATATCCATGGTGTTGCTGCTTTTTATTTGTATTCTTGATATGATGATAGCTAGCCCCCTGTTGCACTAAAGCAATTGAAATTCTCATCCTCCATCTGAGACAAGAATAGTTTATTTTTTCTAGTAATGAATCAACTGCCTAATGAATCTACTTTTGAATAATGGATAAGTTTCATCCAATTGGCTTCATATGGTACTTTGCTTTCCATCCTGTTACCATAGTTCATTTAACAGGCTCAAAAAATGTAACCGACTCCTCCATCCGTTTATCTTCTTCAGAAGAAACAGTTACCATTTCCTGCTTCTCTGAGACAAGAATAGTTTATTTTTTCTAGTAATGAATCAACTACCTAATGAATCTACTTTTGAATAATGGATAAGTTTCATCCAATTGGCTTCATATGGTACTTTGCTTTCCATCCTGTTACCATGGTTCATTTAACAGGCTCAAAAAATGTAACCGACTCCTCCATCCGTTTATCTTCTTCAGAAGAAACAGTTGCCATTTCCTGCTTCTGGAAGTTAACAGCCAATAGCTCGGTGTTGCAGCAAAAGGGTCAGTCCTCTCGGATAGCTCACCGAACCCTAGAGTCTTCAGAGCTACTTACTTCTTGAATTCTCTCACCTTGTTGAGATTGATGATGATGCCGATACAAGAACCAAAGTACAATAAATCCACAAGGAACCAAGAAACTAAGTCCAATTCCAATTCCGACAAATAGCCATTTCTTGTTAGACCCCTCAACAATAGCAACAGGGGGCACCAAAGGAGGTGGAGGAGACACCATTTTGGCCTCTCCAGGCTGTGTCTTAAGAGGAACCAAAACAGTTGTGAAAGGATAGATTACTTGCCCTGACCATAGTGGGTTAGCATCCAACACCGACTGGACGTCAGAATTAAACCTGCCTGCAATCATTGAAACGGTATCTCCCCAAGTGATGAGATAAGTGAGCAAATACTTCACGCCGTTGATTATCTGATTCCTTGTTGGACAGGCACATCTCAGTGGCACCAAAAAGTCGAGTCCAATGCTCAAATTATAGGAATCATAAGGATTCTGCTTCATTAGAGCCTGACAAGTGGTCAGGCCCTCATAGGTGTCATTGGCCAAAACGAAATAACTCTCATTTCGGTACTTCATGGTGTAAGAAGAGTTATGTTGGTAGAATTCACCCGAGCAGGAGCAGTGGACAGGCACTACCACCTCGGAGGCTAATGGTATCGTCGACGTCGAGGAGATGCCATTGATCTCGGCAATCTTTGATGGGTCTGAGTTCAGAAGACGGGCGATCTCTATTGGTGTTTGGTAGCCAAATCGGGATCTGAACGCAAGGTAGGAGGAGCAAGAAGTCTGGGGGCCATTGCAGGAGTAACCAAGAGTGGAAGAGGTGTTGGTATTGTAGCAGTCTAGCTGCATGTTACCTGAATATAGCTGTTGGGCATGGAAGGAGCAAAGCAGAGGAGGAAAGAAGAGGAAGAAAAGAGCAGAAGAGAGGGAAATCTCCATGGTTTTTAGGTGCTTTATCTTTGGTTTGGGTTGGTTGGCGACTTGGTGTGGAGGAAGGTGTTGCACCGGGGGGAGGGGATGTTGGACTCGGCTTATATTCTGAAGTCTTGCGTGGTTCAGTTGTCACGTTTATTTTATTTCTTCTAGCGCCGCCAATGAAGAACAAAGGCAAAAAAAGATGGGGCTACAAGCGAGCTTGACCGTTTGTTATGGATGAAAGCAGCTCCAAAACGGAAGGAATACTACTATAAATCGTTCAGTTCCGCAGTTGTTTTGGATGGGCCAATCGGCTTGTCTTCTCCATGGCCATACTTGACCGCTAAAAATGGTGGGACTTCTATCTCCCAAACCATTTCAATAAAATCCCCAAGATAACCATCAAGCTTTGTTCCAGTTACTCGAGCCTGGTTTCATGATTTCTTATTCACCATCTCCATTGCAGTCTTATATTTGCCAACGCAGTATACAATTTTGATATGAGTCGCTTAGACTTTGCTGGAAATCCTGGGACCAATGAATATGACTAAAGAGAGCCGGGTCAAAGTCTAAGATTATACTAGTCGCTTCATTGAATTCTACGTTTGCGCGTTTCAAGCTGTTTGCGAGTTTCAAGCTGATGCTGCTGTCAAAAGGGTAGAAGTTTTCAAGCTGGACTTTCAAATTTAGAAAATGGTGCCTGTTTGATCTCTCATTTGTATAGAAAACAGAAAAGATTTTTTTTTTTTTTTTTAATTTTTAGTTTTTAAGGTAAATTTGAAATTTTAAAGCTGTTGTCCAAGAGAATTTCTTCCGTATTTATTTTCTTTGCTTTCGATTTAAAATAAATGAAAATTTTGAAATTAAGAAATTTCAGGAGCAAATGTCCGTTACCAGAATAATTTAATCAAAGTTGGAGTACAGATTATGGGAGAATTCTTACTATGGATTATCCTTTTGTAATTAAATTTTGGAATGTTAGAATTTTTTCATAGGCTATCATTAATTGTTATGATTTTAATTTTGTAAAACTGAAGAATGAATTTGATTTAATAATACAAGCCAGATGAGCCCACTGTTAGTTAAAATTGTAATTCATTTGATTGGCCTTGAGCGTTGTAATTAACAATTTGTGTAGACCTTAAGCCCAACAGTATTCCGTGATGAAAGAACTTATCAGAGTTTCTTTATAAATAGTCTAAATCTCCTCTTCTCTCTTTATATATATATATATATATATATTAATTTTTTTCATTAAGAATACTGTCTAAAAAGTCCCAAGCATTCTTAGTGAGTATGATTTTTGTATAAATTATAGCACAGTTCTTGTATAAATTATAACATAAATAGGTATGATAATAAATTTATTTTGTTATTACATCGATGTTCTCAAATTTATTTTTTCACGGAATGCATTCAAAAATCTAGAGACCTAATTGGGCATTAGTATATTATGTTTACTCAAAAATATAAGCATTCTATGCTTCCATGTAGAAACCAAAAGTTCTTGCGGAAAAAAAAAAAAAGAAATATAAAAATATAAATTTGCAAAATTGCCCCATTCAAAAAAAAAAAGGAATATAAAAATCACAGAATTTTGTAAATAAACAATATAGCTACATGAACCTGTATGGGCATAGAATATTTATATATTAAAAAGAAATATCTTCTTAGAGTTTTCATATAATTATTCACATATTAAAAACTGTGTCATATATAAGTCAGGGTCAGGGAAGGGCTTTGATGGACTTATAAAATAAATAGCAAAAAAAAAAAAAAAGAGAGAGATGACTGTCAAAACTTCTCCCAGGAAACTGAAGCTTTTCCAGATATCTGGGGAACTCGAAGACTTTCGTGGGTGAATCAAAGGAACTGAAACACCAATCCAGTTGTCAAATAAAATGAATTGGAATAGCTTTAGCTTTTTGAAGCCTTACTTGTGAAACCAGTTTAATCCAATGTGGCTCCACCAAACTGGTATTTTAACCATGCTCACAGACCCGGTCTCAAAAGTTTTTCGCATGAATTTGTGGAACATCCATTGACTTGGACGCAAACAACATCATCCGATGTGACTGGGCCGGCCCTCAGACTATGGCTTCTATAACATTTTCATCTATATCACTGGGCCAGAGGTTGGACCAAGCAGTCGGGATGGCGCAACTGCCCATCTCTCAGTGTCTCCAATCAGGCCATCCTTTCCTTCAATGCCTCCATGTTATTGCCATCAGGCTTACGCATGGTCTCTGTTCTTGAATAACCAGAGGCCTGTTATTTGATGAGAATCTACTAATGGAACCTGATAACATCTCTTACAAGGCCTAGAACTTGCACCATGCCAAGTTTTTCCCCCCCAAAAATAGAAGTTCTGTCAAATTTTGAGCCTTGTGTTGTATAGGATGTCACAATCAGTCAGCCTATTCATAACCCACAGCAAATGTGAATCTCCTGGAGTGGAGCTGGGAGAGGGCTTTGAATAGGTTACTTCCAATATCAATCCATTCAAGTCTATTTTCTCTTGGCATCATTTTCTACTATCCGTATACTTAACGAATAATTCTACTTGCACAAGTTTTCTATCGTAACTTATGACTACCCAACATTGTTTCAGACTCAAACCCTTTCATTTTGTGGGACACCTCATGGCATTCGTTCACATTTTCGTAGGATGTCGAGATCGATTGCATCTCAAGTGTCAAAACATAGAATTTAAAACCTTGATTCAATAAATATAGGCAGGTTAATGGCAAGGTCCTCCTGAGGCTGCATGTTGACCTATCTCTCTCCAATTTCAATGGCAGATTCCATCAGGTTATACAAGGTTCTCAGCCTCTGATGGCGGATCAAACTTTGCGAGTGTGGGCCACAAAGCTCCCCTCCAGTAACGAGGACAAGGCATGCATGCATCATGTGAAGTTCAAGAGTTAAATGCCATTGGCTCCACTTTGCAACAGAATAAAAAAGGGGTGGGATCAGGCTTTCATGTGGCACTGGTTGTCCATGATTCTTTTTAAAGGAAGCCCGGTGCTCCAGCTATTAAGTTATCGGTACCGCTCCTGAACGACCTCCCTGCTCGCGCTGGTCGGCCGGTCGCCCCTCGGCCCATGCCACGATGAGGGGACAAGCGCTGGCAGCCACATGGGCTGGCGCCGTGCCACCCGGTCCCTCTCGGTTCCGAGAGAGCCTTGTAGGTTGACTCGTGATCTATCGAAGGAATCCTGGACTGGACTCGGTGGTTCAGCTGATCATTTGTTTCTGATCAAAATCTGGCTAAGATAACGACACGGACAGACTGGATCATTGAGACATTGACCGGTCAATTATTCTGCGTTGGACCAGAGCGATGGGCCCTCGGATCCGACGGTTGCTCGGCCGGGCCTCTGTGCTGTTCCAGGCTGTTCGCTCTCGCCGGCGACGGCCGAGCGCCATCCGATGGAGATGAGGTTGGTACGTTATTATCGCCCTGGTGGGCTCTAGTTCCTTGCATGTACCATCGAATTCTCTTTTGTAAAGCAGTGATATCCTTCTCCCTCACCAACGAACAAGGAGGCGTGGCCAATTTCCGACCGCACTTAACCTACCTATCAGAAATTCCATCACCACCAACCTGGTTATAAGAGCGTTACCAACGCCTGGTGTCATGTACCACTGAACCACCGTCCAACCTTGCTTCATGAGATGGTGCAATTCAAAGGAGCAAACCGCTGACCACACCTTGTTAGGGGAGCTCATCCCAAGAACTTCTAGAAACTTAAACAAAGTCACAGCCTCCTCCTTGGGTTCGCAACTCTACCCATGTTGGAGATTCTTCTCACCAGTTGCAAGTGGGCCTTGCTCTGCTTCCCTAGTCCAAGGTGAGACGCATGATGCCCAATGAATTGGCAACGGTCTCATGAAGGAAACGCTGGTTGGTCCGTGGTTGCAAGGGAAAGAATCAGAGTTGCTTATTATTCTAATGAGTTTTGTGAGAGTCCGAGAAAGATAGCGGCGCTAGAACCTAAGGAGCAATAAAAGAAAGAATGAATCTCTTCTTGCCCATGGTATATCATGTGATCATCTTTGCAACATGGATTCTTAATTGCACCTCAGACAATCATATTGTCGTGATTTAGGATCTCAACCCTAAAAAAATAAAAATTAAAAAATTATATTTAAACTCCTTAATTTTATATAAATATTTAGAATCTTTTCAATATATAACTGATGTGAAACGATAAATCAAAAACTAATTTTTAAATCTATATTTAAATTTAATTATAAATACATATAGCATATAAGTAGTGTTTTCTAATTCGCTATGAGCTATAAATTCGGTTCACTTTGATACAATTTATCATAACTTAAGATTTTATCTTAAAAAATTAATTAAATAATATTATTTAAATTTTTTTAATTATATATATATATATATTATTGCATAATCGATATAGAACAAATAATCAATAATATAAATTCTCACATATAATTATCTAAAGCTCAACTATTAAAGGAGAAAAATGGCATCTATTTTTAGATTTGTTATGTTAATATTAGATTATATAGTAGTATTATATTGGTATAGTGTTAGTATATATATGTTTCATTCATGGGTAGTTCAACATATTGAGGCTCAATTTATCTCATAAAGAGTTTTTTTTTTTTTTTTTTTTTCCTGATGTCGGTGCCATGCAGTATGCACGGCGGGAAGGGGGAACGCACCAACGTTGCAAGATTTAATAAATTTTGGTCAAATTATTTTATTACCACTCCCTGCTAAATAATTTTCAAAAAAAAAAAAAAAAAAAATCAAGCACCTTTATGCATATAAAGTAGGTGCTGTGATCGAAGTATGACGAGAGCCTGCTTTATCCACACGTGTAGGCGAAAACCACATGATGAAAGCACCGAGTGCAATCATGTTTGGTGGCTGAGGGCCAGAGGGTTCTCCCATGGGGTGCACACGCTTCTGGGCCACAAGGCAGGGTCCGTATAAGGAGTCAAACTATCTTGTATTCAAGGCAATAGGTAGATATTATACCACAGATAGAACTAAATCAAAGAAAAAAAAAAAGAAAAAAGTAATAATAATAATAATAATAATAATAATAATAATAAAAAGAACAATAGAATATTATGAAACTGTAGCAAGAGGACAGAAATACTCGGCTCCCAAACTTTGGGACCCATGAACGTGATCAAAGGGTCACTTTCTTGGGTTCCCGGTTAGGTCCAGTGAGAGCACCGCAAACTCATAAAGGGAGCCTTTTTGTCGCTGGGTGGGGGCTTTGTCCTCTTGTGGGGGGTAGCAGACATTTGACAGTTGACACCACGTTTCGGCCCCGCCTCCTTCTTGTCGTCTTCTGCGCTGGCACCGGCCCACCTGCACCTCATTTTTCTCCCCCGTAAACATTTAATGGTTTAGATACCATCTTAGTTTGGGCGCTGAGCGTGTGCGCCCACTTATATGCACTCAAATTTAATATTATATATATATATATATATATATTTTTATATATAGTTAAATTTAAATTTAAATGAATCTAAAAAAAAATTTATGTTAGTTGATTTAAAAAAATCTAATAAAATAAATAAAAATATGATGAAATTAAACACTTATGATAAATTTTTAATTTTTATCTTGCAAAATAAATATTAATAGGTTTAAAATAAATAACTAGTCTAAACTAATAAATATTTAGTTTACAGTAGTAAACAGAAATATAATAAACATAAACTATTATTCTTTGAGGAAGTAGAACATATGGTAGCTGGACATGTGGCAAGCATCGGTTGCCCATTCAATTTTTCTTGTGACTGCATATGCGCCTCAATTTTCAAGTTGCATCGTGTGTCGAATGGATCTTATTTATTTTTTAGTATATTTATTTATTAGTTCATACTAAGTATTTGTTGGTTTGGCTTAGCTTTTTTTTTTTTTTTTTGGATATGGTAGTGTTTATTGTGTGAGAAAAGCTTTTATCATTGCCATCGAAAAAGTTAGTATTTAGTTTTATAATTTTTTTATTTTTTTTTTCTACTTCTATTTATTTTATTATTTTTTTTAAAAAATAACTAACGATAGATAACAAGTAGCTTTTTGATTTTGAGATTTATGCAGATTTAATAAAGGAGCAACAATGAGAATTAAGCTAATTTATGCATGAATATAGTCAATTATACCTTTCTCTATATGCATGTGCATTTGAATGCATGCATCTATAGCGGGGAGTCTGAATTTAAAGCTTATTTACTTTGGTATCATAATTGGAACCAAATTTTACCCGTGTTTGATTTAAAAAAGAAAAACAAAAATGGAGTTAAAAGCTAGGATTGATCATGTTTTTAGATAGGTATATTGAAAAATACATAAAAAATTATAGAAAATATTGATAAAATTAAATTTATTATAAGAAAAAAATAATTTTATCAAAAATACTAAATGGATCCTCTAATAACTCACTGAAATCTATTAAAAAGTGGCCAGAAATGCTAATACAGAAATCAACTTATTTCTGCTGGCAAAATGGCTGAAGAGCAAAAAGGCAATGGATGAGGAAAAGAAAATGAGTACCAGATGAGAAGAAGATGGGAAGAAAGTTTGTTGGATTACGGTTTGTTAAAATAGATTTACAATCTTATAAAAAGCGTTTGGATACCAAACCATCTCGATACATGAAGTAAAATCGAAATGAAATTTAAAGTAAACAAATAGTTAAAATCAGAACAAACCAGTGGAGAACTGTTGAATGCGGAATGGCTCTCCTTTCCACATTCCACTTAAAAAGGTTTCAAGATGAGCGCTCTAATATTTTTATAGTGCTTCTCTTATACTAATTTAATGAAAATAGTCTCCATATCACTCAACTATTTTAGGTTCCAATGATATTTTCTGACATAAAATAGTATTAAGTAATGAATATGACCTTTCCATGCCGAGGCCATGATAAAAACTAATGATATCCATAAAATGAAATATTGAATGATAAGGAGATTGCTACATTTATCAGATAATTCTTCTCTCTCTCTCTCTCTCTCTCTCTCTTTTAATGCCAAATAGTAGGGGCTGATGGTTTATTAGGTATTAAAATGCTAATGTTACATTTAATAATGCAAAATATTTGTGAGTTGAACAAGTTTGTTAAGATTTTTGAAGGGACAAAACACTTTGGAATAATAGTAAGTTAGTGGATTAATAATGATCATTAATAATCATGCTAATTCATAGTTGTAACGTAAGTTTCATTGATCTAACTTTACCTATTTACCGTTGTATGCTTGACGTATATCTGCCCCTTAGCTTCATGCTGCAATGTCTCTAAGCCATTTATTATTGTGATCATAAAAATATTCAATAGTGAATCAATTAAATGATTCATTTACAAATATAGTTTTCGGGATGGGAGTGCTTTGAAACTATTATAATTTGGTTTTCTAAATCCATGATCACAAATTATTCCTATTAAGCTTGTAAAATCAGTTGGTTATATTTTTCATATTAATGCAGCGACTGATTCAATATTTTTGAGTATTTTTAAGATAAATTATAAGTTATATTTATCGTATTGTTGATATTAATGGATGCTTAAAACTATCATAGTCGTTGTTTAGCCATAGACGTTAGAAACTTAAAACTAATCTGCTAAATATATCATTTCAATACCATTGATGATTAAAATTTTAAAATATTTTTTAATATTTAGAAATATTATTCTAAAATTCATTTTAAGTCTATGCATGAAAATTATTGTTGTAGCAGTGGGTGGACTAACACACTTCTGCTCATCTATTTGTTGACAAGGAGAATGAATGCTCTATTTCTTGATGTGTGATGAGGTAATAAGTAGAAAAAGGTTTTTTTTTTTTTTTTTTTTGTTGTCATATAGATAAAATGTAGATGAAAGAAAATAAAATTTGTAGAATTATTTGACATCTAAATTAAGTGGCCAAAGGAAGGGGCTTTTTATCATAAGAAGAGACGCTCTTTCCCACTAAATCATTTAATAGAAAAAGTACACTTGAAACATAAAGTTGGTCTTAAGACCATTGAATGCAACTTGTGTCTTAACCATTTGAAGTTGGTCTTATGTGGATGTTTTAAGAAAAGCTCTGGCCTAAACCTATATAGTACGGTCAAGTCAGTCTCTTCAAAATAAAGGCATCCACGGACGCCTCTCTTTTTCTGATCCATATAAAGAGAGAGAGAGAGAGAGGGACTTCAAAAGGGTGCCAGGCTTGAGCGAGTGGTATGCTTATCAATCAGCTACTTTTTATTAGGATTACATGGAGTACGTTCTCAGAGTACCAAGGAGTCCACTTTGGGAATCTTTTGTACATGTTGGGGGGTATTTCGGGAAGGAAAGTTCTCATTTGAATAGCATTTGTAATGAAACAGTACCACGAAGGGATCGCAGAAAGCTCTCAGAGGGAGCCCTGTTTGGTGTCAGGAGCGTGGAAAGATAGGACGCCCCTTCGGCCACTCGTTCTTTCTTCCTTTAATGACCCTTCCCTTTCTGTCCCCCTCCAAGCTCCACTGATTTCCCAAAATATCCTCACTGCCTTCCACCAATTCAACCAAACCAAGCTCGATGGTATTTATTTACTTCTTGCTCGCATAGCAGTCGAAATATGTTTCCAAATTATTAGTTCTGAAAATATATCAAGTCTTCACCATGGATTAATCAAGAAAAATAAGTAAATATTAATTTTAGATTCATGAATAAATAGTTACTAGACTAAGAGCTATTAAGATAAAAGAATAAGAGCTATTAAGACAAATAGTTACTAATGCTCAAGTGACGCATGGTGAACTTTATTTTTTTTTATTTTTTGAACCAAAGCTTTGCCTCAAAGCATTTCTTTCCCTTTTGTATGGAAGAAGTTGGTGATGAAAATAAAAATTTTATGAAGATGATATAAAAATAATGGATGCTATTTTATGTACCATGTGATAATAATAAGAAAAGACTTTGGTGTTCAACATTCCGACACCTTAATTCATTTGTCTAATTAGTAATCATTCTTTAATGCTTTCATCATAATCATCTATTTTGAATTCAAACTATCAATAGCATTTATGAGGCTGTACCATTGCATGTGGTATGTCTCCGTACTACAAATAAACAATTTAATTTTAAGATAAAGTAACAGAAGAAGTATTCTTATTTTTTGAAAAAGAGAAACCTATCTTTCAAATTTAGGATTTAAGAGTATAAATTATAATGCCATATATATTAGAAAGAAATATTAAATAGATTGAAAGATCATGGCTACTCATACTATCTTCCACATACAATGCATTATGCAAACTCTACTATTATTATAATCAGGATACTTTATTATTATTAATCATCAACTTTTACCTTTAAATATTTCTATCAACGATCAACTATTATTATACAAGCCTAGCTAAAATTGGATGCACCTCTCTTGAAATACTCTTATAAATAATGTTAAACCCTTAAAACCTTTTTACCCACAATAAACATTATCAATGCTTAAATATTTTTATTTTTTAAGATTTTTTCTTCTCTTCCTTTCTCCGCTATTATTTTTTTCTCACAATTATACTAACTTGATAATGTTACATGCAGTACTATTGGAATAATTTTTATTATTACACTTAAACATTCAATATTAACACTCTTTGTACCAAGTAGTGCACATAGATTTTTTTTTTTTTTGGCTTAAAGTATTTAGACAATGAGAAAAATAATAAATTAAAAGCATGTTTTGTGATGCTAACACTCCCCCTTCCTTGTACTTATCTCATTTTATTTTGTATATATTATTTTTTCTTTATATAAATGGATAAATAGTCTTATCAACAATCTTAAATATCGCTTTCTTGGTATCCTAAAATATGTTGAACAAACTAATAAAGTGAGTTTGATAGGACTTATTCCTGCATAATATGTTTATTTAATTAAGAAATAGTATGGCAATATGTTTAATAGGGACATTACATTGGTTAATTGACTAAAATGCCCTCTTTAACATATATTTTTGTCTTCTCTATGGAGTATATCTCGGTATTATATTTCAACATGTAATTCCATTCGAACAATTAACTACTAATATTTCATGAATTATGAGGTTTAAATCAAATCTTATACAATTAATTACCTAAAATTCATGTGATATTAGATGGGGTAGATAGCAAACATACAATGCCTAGGATTAATATATCTTACAATGATAGTTTTTGTATGTATTATATCTACTATTCGTCTATCTTTGTTCATATTACGCTCTCTCTTACTATATCCAATACATTCTCATAGAAATATACTTAAAATTTATCAACTGACTTTAAGATTTTCAATGAGAATGTTTGGCGTATTACGTATAAAGCTTAGGCATAATTATATAATTTACTTTTTAAATTTATCATCTCGATATACAGGGATAATTTTATCTTTGCTCCACTTGTAGACTCACATGTATCATAAATCTTAGGCATGCATGCCGTATAGGGAGTCTCACTCAAATACCCTACAAAATCAAAGAAACATCCCTAAAAATATCGATTAATTTTTAGATTTTTAGAGATATTCAGGTGAGTGTGCTTTCCATGACCTATATATGGGAAGGTATTTTTATTTTTTTCATGTCATATATATATATATATATATATATATTTAATTTAATTTAGAATCACATGCATCATGGGCCAAAGGCATACATGTTAGAGAGGGGTCTCATGCAAGTGCTCTACATAAAGAAGGGAAGCAAACGCTGTGGTCTCTCATGTAAATATTCAAACATTCAGGGGCGGTCACCTGCTCCCTTTTTCCCATAACTTGAAAGCCCTCTTTGACTGTCGTACTCCCTCTGTGCGCTTTTGGCCTTTATAAGCCTTCTGGCACAGTTTCCTCTCTATATATATCTCTCTCTCTCTCTCTCTCTTCGCTCGCAAACCTAGAGGAAAAAAAAAAGAAAAAAAAAAAAAAAAATGAGGACTTTGATCTTGTAGGACGCTTTCAGCGGCCAGGATCTCCTCGTCTCGTGATCGTACGGCCAGGACGGGCTTGTCGGCTACGTCTACGTGAGTAATTACGAAAGAAATCGGGGAAAAAAAGGACCACCTTTCCTTCGTTTCTCGTCCTATTTTACGCATTTGATTCGATATATATATATTTTTTTATTCTTTTCTTTCCGGTCTTATTATCTTTTCGAGCTATACGGTTTCTCTGCGACCCACTGTATGCGATCAATTTTCCGTATTTTTTCATCTTTTTTTTTTTTTTTTGGATCATGCTTGTTTTCTCGTTAACCACTCTGCGCGATTAGTTCGATTTGTTTTAAGTACGTTTCGAGTAAAGATTTGTTTTTTCTGATTGTTTCGTCCTTGTTGGATGATCCCAACTTTTTTTTGGAAAGATTTGGAGAAAGATTTGGAAAGATGCTTATATCTGTTTCCCTTTGTTTTTATTTGATGCTTTGTTGGTAGATTAGTTTATGACCCAAATCTAGGTGGTTTTCGTTGATTCTGTTTGAATGGGCATTGTGTTCTCTTGGTTAGAAGGCTTGATGAATGATCACTTCTTCTAATGTTATCTTGTGATGATTTAATATTTCCTTCAATCGCGTTACTCTTATTTGCACTCCAATTTGTGCTGCGGGGCTACGAATTCAAGAAACTCTAGGTTGGGGTTTTTTTCCTGGTCCCCTGCATTGGTTTTGCTTATACATCTTCTCATTTCTTGCCTCTATTTTTTTTTTTTGGGCTTGATGGGACTTTTGGTGGGCCTTTTTACTTCCATTTGGTGGTGGTGGTGGTTGATTTGTACCCATCAAGGCATCTGTTTAGTAGATTTTTTTCTTCACTCAGAATATATTTTTGAAGGAATTTTCACTAAGAATATTTTCGTTTTATGCTAAATATGCTTGATAAAATTTGCTCTGAGTCCTGTTTGATGGTTTGATATTTCAGATGCCTAGATTTTCTTATAAGTTGAAGTCAGTTAAAGTTGTGAGCATCTGTTTTCACCTGCTGTTCAGCCATTAATTTGGTTAATATGCTCTGCTTGTAGCTGATTTCAGGTTTTGCCTTTTTACCTATGCAGATTGTTATGTTATTGACCAAATGTGATGCAATTATTCTGATGCTCCTCCACTATCAATTGATCTAAGCAGTCAATCTTCTTCACTTTTGATTTTTTTAGTCTGTTAAGACGTCATGGTGTTATCATTTTAGATTCCTACTGAATAGTTCGGTGCCAGAATAATGTGATCGTTATAATTATTATAATTATTATTTTTTATTCTTTGAGAGAAGTGATTGTCTTATAGATAATTGGCCAGCATATTTTATCATACATCCAGAAACTTGGGCTGTCATATTGGTCTTCAGCTTGGAAAATGATCTGTTTATTGTACCATTGCATGACCAAATTTTCTGTCTCACATCATATTCACTATTTTCAGAGAGCAGATTGGAAGGGACTGGTGCTCATGGAGGTTAATGGCCAGAGGAAAACAAGGAGAAAAGATTATATTTCTCGAGAGGATAATAATGCAATTTCTCTGTATGATTTTGGTGAATTTGATCCATGGACAGCATGGGCATACAAGCCTCGCACAATTTCTTTGCTACTTATTGGCACCTGTCTTTTAATGTGAGTCCCAATTCTTGTGTTGTCTTTGAATTCATTGGGTACTGATTTCCTTGATTTATGATTCACATCCACTGTATTATTTTCTATGCACCCATTACATTCTTTTATATTACTATATGATTCTTGCCAAATATGTGATGTTTTTCCCCTCAAAATGTTAAAATTGCAATAATTGAGTTTTTTTTAAAAAATTTTTTACCAATCAAACTAGGAACTTGTAGGATGGATGATGGACCAAACGCATATCTAAATTGGTAACTGTAGAAGGAGAAAAAATAGCAGTATAATTTAGAGAGCTTACATAGCAATCAAGTTAGAAAATGCTTATATATGTGCATATCTGAAACTTGTTTATACTGATATAGTAAAACATATAGCACATGAATTCTTGGAAACTGCAATCTAGTTTCTGTCAATTTTATGAACAAAACAATGGAGGCGAAGATACAATTCTAGTGAGATACAATCTTTGGAATTGGAGTCCTTCTTCTGTGGCCTACTTCAAAATTCCCACTCTTATGGTCACACACCCACTCTGGTATCTCAGTCTTGCATGATAATTTGCTGTGCAATGCTTTCAAACTACTCTTTTATCAATCATTTTTTGTTTTTCAACATCATATTGAAATCCCTATTTCTGCATTCTATTGGACAACCCTTCAGTTTACTTCTGGAGAGTGAACAACTAGTAAACTCTATATCCGTTATAATGTAGAACACTCGTATATTTGCAGATGCTTCTACTTCCTAAAGTCTTGTAAGAGCTCCACTTCCTTGCTTGTGGATCCAAATATATTCACTTCTGATTTCGCTTCTGCTAATGATCCAGTATAATGTGCTCTTATGATATATGATGGCAAATTTTATATTTGACAAAGCAACACATGGAGTATTCAAATTATATATAATGTGCATGCATGCATATATGTGTACTTAAACAGATGCACGCGTGCTCCTATGTATGCATGTATGCGTTTAGCTTTTGTCTTTTCGCTCACCATCCACTGGTCTTGACGTGAGGATAAAACTGTGTAGATGGAGAAGCCTATTTTCTTTCTACATTACTGATGTGGTGGTTATGAGATTTAAGTGAAGGCACATATTGGTGCCAAGCAAACAGGTCAGTCATTCAAGAGGTATTCTGACAATGAATTAGAATAATTTACTCTTTCTGCATAAAAAGAAATCCCAATAGGGTGGATGATATAGATCGAAAAGCAAATGGATTAAACCTTTTGAATTAAAAGGATGCATATAATTTGAGGATAAGTTAGCAATGATTTAAAATTTTAAATGGTGTTGCTATAAGGGTAAGAAAGGTGTAGTTGATATCAGATGGTGTGAAAATTGCAGTACTTTGAAAAATGGGTTGGAACAAAAAGGACATGAGAAAAGAGCATGTTGTCTCAAGAAAATGTACCCATGCTTGCTATCTGCAAGGCCATTTTGCTGAACCATATGGGGGAGGCTAGCCAAGGCATATTTACTTGAAATGGATAAGAAATAGTCAAATGTAGTGAGCTTGAATTTAACTCCAAAAATCTGATATAAGACATGATTTCTGAAAGTTGATCGTGATCTGTGATGAGGTCTCTGATAACCTGTGAAGCATAAAACAGGATGCATGAGACAAAGCTTGGGGACACATGAAAGTTACTAACACTGAATTTATTGGCCATTGATGGAATCTATCTATTTATGCAATATAAACTTGGCTGGGCCTAAAGTATCAAGCACTGTAGATGTACTAATGAAACCTGAGTCAAGGCTTATGCTTGGTGTCCAAAATCTGATACAGGGCTCACACCCACAATACCATCTTTCTTTTTTCCTTTCTTTTTCCTCTTTTTTTGATTGTTCTTTCCAACAATGTGGCAATATATTTCCTTTCCTCGATCTGGGAGCTCAAATATGGTGCAGTTGGTGAAGTTGTTGGTTAATGGTAACTTAGTGGAACTGCCATTCTTTTAATGGTTGGGCTTATGACCTGAAAAAGGTTCTGCTTTAGCAGATTTGTCTCCATTAGTTTTATAAATGCTTTGGTGGCTTGTCTAAAGTTTCTACTTGATATTCTTTTTTATTTTTTTTCCTGTTTTAACTTTTGCATACAAGTATCTCATTAACTTCAGCAAGATTCTTTGTATGCAAAAGTGAAACTTGTAAAAAAAATTGCTGAAGTGTAGGGAGTGGAAATAAGTTCTCTCTTTGCATTTATTTTATTTTTCCATATTTTTGAAGGGTCACTTAAGTGTTTGTTGGGCTTGTTTTGGTACAAATAATATATTTTTTAGGTATGATAAATTATTTTTTTAAAAAAATCGTGACAGTCAAAAGTCCATATTTTCTTTCGACTATGATAATTTTTATTATAAGAGAATGTTGTATCAGCATTTGCTGTGTGTTTTCTCAGTTGGGCAAGTGGGGCGCTTGATCCAGAGAGGACTGCATGTAATGATGTTGTTACATCTGTGAAGAGGTATGCTAATTATTTTTCAGCAAAAACTTGTAATTTCTGTTAGAAATTTAACTTTGTCTAAATTTCCATTATTTTTTGGACATCCCTATTATGTTGATCAAGAACATCTATTTATCTTTGGGTCTGATCTTTTCGCTTAAATTGCCTCTTCTTTTTCTATTAAGATTTATGCCATCTTCTATTGCTTTGATAGACATAATACTCCCTTTTTTATCTGTTTGCATGCTTTTTTTTTTTTTTTACTGTGGAATATGTTTGTCTGCTTCTGAGAAAAGGAAGCCTGGCTGACTCCTCATCTTTTTTCCCTCTAGGGGTGTCTGGGCAATGATTGCAGTCTTTCTAGCTTATTCATTGCTTCAAGCGCCTTCGACGTAAGTTATTGTTGATTCTAATGTGAAGTTTTGCCCTGGAGTAGTATAATGTGGAGAATTTTACTAGGCTCACTGAAGATGGAAAATATGAAATCAATCTATATGCTTTTTCTTACTGTCATATCACTTCCTTGGATGAATCCACTGTATATACATGTGCAAATGTGACTTTCTACTTTCTTTTTAATCATTTTCCAATATTTGATTTTAATATATGAATAACACTATTAATGCATTTGAAGCAATCATTGAAGAAATTTTATAGCTCATGTTAATTAGTTGTTATTTTAGATTGCATATCTTCATTTGAGTCAAATTCTGGTTTAATTCTGATTTATGTTAACTTTTCTGTCTTAAAATACAGCTTGTTTGTTTGTCTAAATTTTCACAATGTGCTGTTGAGATTACTTGCTATCATATAATGTTAAATTTTCCAGGAAATAATTTTTGATTATGAAAAGGAAAAGGAAAACAACTTAAGTATTACAAAATCTTCACAGTGCGGGACAGATGCACATAAGCATTTAGTTTTGGCTATAAAACTGAACCATGTACATTATTTTGCGCCTTGTTAATTGCTGTTGTGATTTGCAGGGTACTTATTAGGCCGCATCCTGCCATTTGGCGCTTGGTTCATGGGATGGCTGTGGTTTACCTTGTGGCTCTTACATTTTTGCTTTTCCAGGTTTGTTTCTAATAATTTAAACTTATAATCTTTAAAGTCAGACCAGGTTCTCTGTGGATGTTTATCTGTCTTGCTCTAGTATTTAACATCATTGATTTGACATATGGTATGTCATACAAGCTTGACACTTTCAATTTTAATGAATTCTGACCAAACTAAAGATATTAGGGTAGTCTGCTTTTTTTTTTTTTTTTTTGTGTGCGTCTCTCTCTTCTACTTTTTTGTTGGCACATACTCATGCCAATTAATATCTCATGCCTGGTAACACATTTTCTAATCTAGAAATTGTGATTCATGTTAAGGTTATGCTTGCTTTGAAGCACTTTATTTTGCTTGGTTGCAGTTATATTGTGCTTCATTCTCAAGATTGTAACTTGATGTACAAAGACTTGTCATTTTGCCTCTATCCTTTTGAAAATGGTCCTTCACTATGTGAATATTATCTTCTATATTTCAGAACCGTGATGATGCTCGGCAGTTCATGAAATATCTTCATCCTGACCTAGGAGTTGGTAATGCATTTCCTTTTCAGATTTTTTTTTTTGAATTTTCTGATGTGACAGTACCTTATTTTCAATAGAAGAAATTCAAAATCTTTGTTTACATTTTTCACAGAACTACCTGAAAGATCATATGGTACTGATTGCCGTATATATGTACCGGAGAATCCCAAAAGCAGGTTTAACAATGTTTATGTATGATGCCTTCATTCACCAACCTAATTTTAATTTTCACTTTCATATTTCTGAATCTCTTCATAATTGACATGATTGGCTTTTTGCAAGTTACTGATTTTAGGTTTTAGGTTTCTCTAGGAAACATTGTTTGATGAGTTTGTTCTTGCTCATATATTTGGATGGTGGGGAAAAGCTATAATGATACGAAATCAACCCCTTTTATGGGTTTTGTCAATTGGCTTTGAGTTAATGGAGGTCAGTTTCCAAAAATATGTCAACAAAAATTAACACATGTTGCAATTTTTTGGCATTTGATATTCTAAAAGCACACTGGATGTTAATGTTTTGCAGTTAACTTTTCGCCATATGTTGCCAAATTTTAACGAATGCTGGTGGGATAGTATCATTTTGGATATCTTAATCTGCAATTGGTTTGGTGAGACGAGTGATTTTCAGCTACTATCACTTTACTCTTCCTAGCAAATATGAATGTTTGACTTTTTGTGCTCATATGTAATTTTTTTTCCTATGTAAATCTCTTGAACATTTAACTTAGACAATATTCTCTGAAGACTGTACTCATTTTTACTTAGACTATATTCTTTGAAGATTGTACTCATTTTTACTTCCACTTATTGCATTGTATGAACAACATAAGCTTAAACATGCATGATTAATTGTGTACTTCCTTCGTGGTGAATCTTATTTCTATATTTTATGGGAGACACTGAAAGGTATCTTTTAATGGTCGGTGAGTTCTTCCATATTTTTGCATAAATAAAAGAGAACTAGAATATAGTTTCTAGGTACATACATTTATGTATATGAGCACGCATGCCCTTTTTCAGAGAGATATTGCATGCCCTCTTGCCCCCACTCCTTGGGTATGCTTTCAGTTCATGCCCTCACCTTCTTGTCTACTATTGCCCCTTGCATATGGCTGTTGATCTTCTTCTTAATTTCCTTCCTCTCTCGACAATAATTGATTTTTTTCTCTTGTACTTTCTTAAATAGGTCCATACATTATAGTTTCGTTCCATATACCCTTTGAATTTTAAAAAAGGGAAAAAAATGAGAAATAGGAATGAGCAGATCTTCTATTGCACTTCACCCATAGGGTATTAGTTTTTGGTTAGTCCCATTGGCCTATCTGTGTGGCACCTCCTATCCCTTGATCTTCCTCCTTCCCTTGATCTCTTTTTCTGTCCTTTAACTCCTTTAAGCTCCCTCCATTGTCTTGGTCCCTCACAATGGGCAATTCTCTTTGGGGGTGCTTGAATGGCATTATGAAAGGCCAGAGCCCATTCTAAATGAAATAAAAATGAGACCTCCAATTGATGTAGGAGAAGAGAGGGAAAAGACCTTGACATTTTTTCTTGTTCCTAATCGCGTTATTCTTCTTCTTGAAATGATCTCATATTATCTCAATTTTTTTTCTCTGATGGTTTCCTTGATTTTCTGGTAACATAATTATTTCAATGATTTTTGGCAGGAGCTTAAGCAACTGTTTGGTTTTTACTAATTATTTATTTTTTTCCTTTCATTTTCAAATTCTTCTAATAGTTCAGCTGACTATTTCTTAGCTCCCAAAACAGTACAATGGAGTCAATTTGGAACCTTGATGTGGTGACTCTAATTTGTTTGTGAATTTTTTGAGAGAAAGGGAATGAGGCCCCCCTACACTATAATTACCTAAGTCCTAATACTTGGGATGCATCATCCAAGATTTGTACTTAAAATCTCTAGTAGAGGAGCATGACCATCAGGACAAGTCCCTATTCGAAACTTCATAATGTGACTGTGCTCCATGCAGTCTTTCTGTTAGGAGTCCCATCTTTCACTAAGGAAGGCTTCTTGCCTATTATCCATTTGGGGTGGCAATTTTTGACGTGATAATTCTTATTGGTTAGGTTGGTTGCAGGTTAATTGAGGCCAAATCGATTGTAAATTGGCCAGGTGTGGGTCAGGAGTTAAGACCTTCCAAACTGATGAATCACCATGGGTTGAATAAACCGCTAAGATCCACTCCCAAACCCCTAGGATGGTGGTACTTGTATGATGGGTTATGGCCTACTCGAGGATAGATTTAGATGATTAGAAACGTTGCATAATTAATGATCAAAAAAATAAAAATATATTTGAAAAAAAAAGTGAAGGCATGTTTAAGATTTATCACTCTCCACTTAATTTTTCTCTCATTGCTTTCTCACTATTTCTTTTTTTTTTTTTCCAGATATGGAACCTGAAACTCCTGTTTTTGGCATATTTTATTTTCATGTACTAAAGTATATCATTGACAATGAAGTCCTAATAAATGGATTGGATATGAGTTTATACATTTCAATCTTAAATGGGTTGGGCATTGGTTGTGGGATTTCTTTTTCCCAAGTTAAATTTAAGCTAACCCAAACTCTGACCTAATAGACCTATTGCCACCATTATAACCCATCTGTTTGGTGGAAACTTGTTGTCTTGATATGATCACTATCTTCTTAAACTGCATATACTTGTTCAACCCATTTATTTGTAGGAGAGCTCTAGTCTCAACATAATCATTATCTAACGCCTTATATTAAAGCAACTAGTCAGCTACTTTTCTTCTTGCCTCTGCTGACCCACAGCTCAATCAAAGATAGCCGTGCCAGGATTTTTTCAGTTCAGAACGAACCATTCATGCCAAACTACTTGGCATTTCAAACCCTGACTACGTAATCATGGTCAGGAATCTCCAATGTTGCACAAAAGTTATAGAAACTTGAAGTAGAACTTGAAAGAATAAAAATGGAAGAATTGCATTTCACAAGGTTATAGTTGTTAGACTAGAACTTGGAAAGAATTCAATGGAAGAAGTCTAGGAACATGGTGGAAGGAAGATGTTTGTTTGATGTGATTGATGAGTAGGATGGATTTGACGAGGACAGAGATTATCTAGGGATGCACTTACACATTGACACCTTGTGAACTTAGAACATAAAGAGTTCATGACTTGATGTAGCCTTGTGGATGCACTTTATTCCAATAAGTCAAACACAGGCATGTTAAAGTTAATAAGTTGGAGAGCCTTTTGTTTATGTGACGCAACTAATGAATATGATTTAAGGCATAAATTGTTAAGATTTTCCGAAAAATCTACATTGTGCAAGAAAAGGATTTAAGTGCCATCGGCATGGGGCATGTTGGGTAATGGCTAGCTGGTCATGTGCCATATTGTGCCAAATCATGTGATGTGCTGTTTTGAAACACTCGTGTTGTGCACTTGATTAGTAGTGAGAAGTATCAGCCAAGTCCTGCGTATTGCTGCTGGTACTGGCTTGGCACAATATGTGCTCAATGGCATGAACTGACATAGGTCAACACTTGGAAAACAGCACTTGTTATAACACTAGTGGCCTAACTTCAATGGGTTAGGCTTGGTAACGGAGTTTGCTGAGGTTGGTAAAATGACAACAGTTGAGGCTAGGTGGATCACTCATATGTGAAAAGAATGGTTTGATGCTTTTCTACGTGATTCCTTAATGCTTTACTCTGCTACTAAGCTTCTCAAGTTATATTTGGTATCTTTATTATATGTAGTGAGATCCTTTTTTTCTTTTAAATGTTCTCTTATTTTTGATGCACTTTTTGAGTCTGAAGTAGTAATCCATGAATTCAGCAGAATATTAATGTGCTTATTACTACTGCTTGTCATGATGATAGCAATTTGCTCCATGACTCAGGTATCTGGGCAGGAATGCGTACTGTTAGGTACTTTGATGGGAAAACATATGAGTGGGTTGGTATAAGCCGCCAGCCAAATATCATTGGTAAGGTATGTTTTATTATAAGCATTTCACTTTTAATACAACCTTCATATTTTGTTTTACAATATATGCTCCACTTTGCACCTTTGTATGTGTAAGATAGTTTCTTCAAAAATATTGTCAATCAAACCATCGTTTTAGAAATAAATGACATGAAATATTGATATGTTATTTTTCTCTTCTATGAATGAAGGTTTGAATGCATATTGTATCCCAGAAAAGGGATATCATTTGATGTCGAGGTTTACCTGAGCTCACATTATGTAACATATAATTCCAATTCCAATGATCTTGTACCACTCCAGAAAAAAGGGGTAACCTTGTAAAGTATGCACAAAGGGAAAACAGACAGTGAACAATCTAAATAAATGTGTTTACTAGGAACCTTAGCTCTTTAATTGGGAGCAGAATAAATATTATGTATGAGTCTGAGATCAAGTCCACCCTGGATCAGCTTAGGATAATTTTCCTGAGTGGGACTTTGGTGATTGATCTACAAATGGTTCTTCTTGTTGAGCAATTCTATATTTCCTTTTTAGAAGGCTTATAGAACTGGATTTACTTCTCAGTTAAATCAAATATTCATTTTGCACATAACAAATTCATTGAAAAGAAGACAATCTAATGTTGTGGGAAGATCATCACATGATGTTGTATATGGGGTTGATTGTTTCCCTTTTTTTTAAGTTCCCTGAAAGTCCCACTACATGTACTTTTTGGGTCACTCATTTTATGTGGGCCAATGTAAACATAATCTAATTGGTCACATGGGTATTAAAGTTTTCTCTAAATTAACATGTTTCGGAACATCTGGTTTTCCAAAAGGAATGTTTGTAACGGTTTTTCAAGCATTGGTTATACATAGTTGGTTCATACTTTATGGAATATATGATGGGAGTTTTTGTTTGCATGTCCTGGACCTTCAGAGCTGCAAATATGATTGATGAACTGCAGCTTTTGCTCTATATTATATCCTTTTCATTTATTTGACTGAATTTCATTTTCTTCCTGGCCTTCAAGGTCAAAAGAACATTGGGCCAGTTTACACCTGCACGGTGGGACAAAGATGAATGGCACCCTCTGCTGGGGCCTTGGAGGTTCAGCCAAGTGCTCAGCCTTTGCGTTGTGTTTATGACTGTAGAGCTTAACACATTTTTTCTCAAGTTTTGCCTCTGGATTCCTCCTCGAAATCCTGTGGTCATCTATAGGTTGATTCTATGGTGGCTAATTGCAATCCCAACCATCCGCGAATACAACACCTACTTACAAGACAGGTATTTTTTTGTTTCTAGAAAATTAGAAGAATGTATGCATGTTGCCTGTGGAACAAATAATATCAGAATGTGATTGTAAGGATATACTTCAAGCTCTTAGTTAAAGTAGATTGAGGTTATCTTGAATTACAAAAATATTTCATCTCTCAGGCAAGCAGACTCTCATGCTTTGTGTGGCTAAAGATGTCTTATAATGATGATTTCAGGAAGCCTGTGAAGAAGGTAGGAGCATTCTGTTGGCTTTCCCTAGCGATATGCATAGTGGAGCTTCTTATCTGTATCAAGTTTGGTTATGGTGAGTGCTCACTTTCATATTACTGTTGGCACATACTTCTGTTTTGTGGACCATAGATTTGTTTGAGGCTGATTATCATCGTCATCATCATTATTTATTTTTTAACCAGGTCTGTTTCCCAACCCAATGCCCCTATGGCTGATAATTTTCTGGACATGTGTGGGTATGGCCCTTGCAATTTTCCTGCTTGTTTGGTCATGGCAAATTCATAGGACAATGATGAGAAAAAGCTTATGATCACCATTGAAGTGCTCTCTTTTATCAATTCTTTTTTCCTTTCTTTTTCTTAATTTCACAACATATATCATGTACATATGCATTACCTTCAGGTTCTGTAGATGCCCTAGTCATTGCTTAGACTGGCAAGCAGTCTGGCATGTAGAGGATAATTTTTCCTCCCATTTTTACTTGCATCAATATCTTTTTAATGCCAGAGCCCTTTCTCCCTAACCGTTGCTGCTATTTTTGAAACATTGAATTCGATCTGATGTAATTTATTGGAAAAAAAGGGCAAAGTTCGATTTACCTTCTTATTTTTATGGAATAATCTAGTTTTTCTTAAATGAAATCATCACTTCAATCATCTCTACCTTATGTTCATGCATCTTGCGAGCACAATTTATTACTTGATCTTGCTTCATGATATCGTTTGTAGGCTAAGAAACATTGATGGGCTCTGTTTGTCTTCATTCTGTTGCATAGCATTTAGAGTGGTTATTCTTAAACTTGTCATATAGCTCATCTGAAACAAAGAGTCAGATGTCCTGAGCTGTTTCTAGTTTAATGATCTGTTCAAGTACAGAACATTCTAATGGCAGTACTAATAGAGTCAAAGCTCTATTGCCAAAACTGATGGAAGTTAGAAGTCCATGTTGCTAGCATCTCTGCAATGTCTAGAATGTTGGTGAGTTGAGTAATCAAATTTGCAGGGAGGAATTGGTGTTCAAATTTTCAAAAGATATGAATCTGGTTGTCTCCGGTAACTTTTGTGAAGAAATTTAAGGTGGTTTTGATGAGTCATGTTATTTAGGCGGCCATTTGCAGAAGTTCCCAAACTTCTGTAAAAAATATCTTGCAAGAAGATGACCATTTACAGAAGTTCTCAAACCTTTCACCTGTGTTTACCTTCTGAAATTTGGTACTTGCAATGGCAGATGCTCTCCTTTGAGTTAGCTTTCTGCTATAATAGCAAGAATCATGTTGTGGGAGGACATATGACTATGGGAGATGATTCCCATGGATGCATTGCAAAATTTTAATGTGTCAAGGACCTGCTTCTTGGAGAAGAACAATGGAAAGTACTGGTGGTATCAGTACATTTTAGATGGTGAATTTATAATCCCTTCGCAGAGTCCTTCCAGTTTCTTTTTCTCCTTCAACATGTGCATCTACAGGAGTGGAGATTCAATTAGGTGGAAGTTTGAAAACATTGCGTCAAAAGTATCAAGAACAAGATCATAACAGAGCTGTAGAGGGGGATCTTGGCAAGCGCAACTAGACTTTAAATAATGAAGCCCGGGTTCTCCGTAGAGGACCTTTTGGAGATTCCTCTCAATGGTTCTTGGAGAGCTGTTTTCTCTGACCATCTGGTCGGCATTGGAAATTAGACTCCGCATCAGTGGATGGCCAGGTGGGCTTTAGGCCCTGTCTGGCAAAAGTTTTAGAAGCTTAAAAGTGTTTTTAGAGAAATAAAAATATTTTTCAATGTTTTTAGGATGTGCAGTAAAAATTCTACAAGTACTTGAAGGTAACGTAAAAACTGTTAACCATCCTAAATGAGATAGCTCAAATTTAAAGTTTTTTTAAAAAATTCTAATTAGAAAAGCTATTTTTATTGGACTTAAATGCCATATTTGAACCATGAAAATAACACATTTAATATTATAATATAATAACAATACAGTATAACTATAATAATATAATATAATTATATAGTACAAAATAAAATAATATTATGATATTATATTATTATATATTAATTATTATACTTTTAATAATATATTATAATACTATAATATGATATATTTTAATGTCATTATAATATGCTATTATCATAATATAATAGTTGTAGTAACTTATAACAATTATTTTTGATAATATGAATGGTTAGCTAGTCGAAAGTATTATGTATTATTTTTTATTTTAAAAACTCTTTATTAGCTTAAACTTTTACAAAACTTTAAAAATATAATTAATTTTTACATCAGCTCTATTTCAAAAACTCTGTTAAATGGGGCCTTAAACCCAGTTTGAAGGAGCTGTTAGTTTCGGTTGTTGGAAAATAGTTACATTAAATAGCTGGTGACGAATAACTGCTATTAGTTCTTTTAGTTGTCCAGACAGGGCCTTAGTTTGATTGGCTAAATTTGCAGGCCACAAGGATCATTGGTTCCTTGATCTGGTTTGTTGCATGTTGGTCTTGGCTACCAGGTCAGATTTATAACTGAAATTTGGTAGATGCAAGGAAAAAAAGGCCAGCAGAGTAGAGTTGCTAACAAACTTGTGAACGATTGAATGAAAGTCTTGAGGAGATGGTTGAAATTCATCTTTCTTTTTTTTTTTTTTTTTTCTTTTTCTTTTGCCGATGAGGTTTGTTACTATGATAGCATAGCTGAATTGTTCTGGTAGCATTTAGATGAACTGTCTGGTTCATCATGTTCAGCTTTGCTATATGTTTCAAGCCATCATCTGAGCCTTTTTCCCATTAAAATGGATTTAGGTTTGGATCAACTGTATGTTAAAAAATGCTCTGTTGATCGTTTGAGCTTTTTTCTTTCCCCCCATCAGATAACTATAATGAGCCAAAGACTGGACAAATCAATACGAGACTATCAACTATATCAATTGGCACCCTTGATCAATTGAACTTAGGTTTTTTTTTTTTTTTTTTTAGACTCCAATTTCAGTCAATCCTCTCAATAAAAGTGCCAAATTTTTTGGCCAAAATGGAAAGCACTAGATCACAAGTCATAGATTCGAGCTTGCAGGTTTGAGTTCAAGCTTTCGGACCAAACTTGGTCCTTTGTCATATGGGCTCACACTACAGCTAATATGAAGCTCTACATCTAAATCAATTACCATATCAATTCTTTAGACGATTGATTTAATGACCATCATCATTCATAATGTTGTTGGGAAATTGGATTTGGACCACGTTTTAATTGCAATGGACTCGGACGGGTCCAACTCCTTTGAGTTCATGTGAAACTTTTAAACTAGTACTAATAAAGCGAAGTCAAATTAAAGCCAAACTGGCATACATACAATAGAGAAACAGAGGATGAAAGCCGTCTTGCCAACCAACTGGTAGCTCAGGTGACTTCCACCCTTCTTTCGGAGCGAATGGGCCCAGATTCGAGTGGTGGTGATATTATTGGGAGACCAAAAAAAAAAAAAAAAAAAAGACACATCCAATCTCTTTGGTCCATTTGGTTGGTGCTCCATTCACATGGGGAAAGTGCCCTTCTTGAAAGCCGCAGCCACCCTCCTCATTAGTTGATGAAAGTGCCAGTCTCAGGAGAAGATGACTCCCATGGCCATATGGGACTCTCAAACCTATTGTGGAGGCTAAAAAGTTCTCTTCTCGTGTTTGCTCACGATCTAAATATTTTGTCAGGACCGAGCTTTTTTATTTTTACCACCTGATAATCTTGATTAATAATATAATAAAAAAAATAAATTTAAAAATAACCATCTACTTATCAATAGAATAGAAAGCCATTTCTCATGCTTCTTTTTCACGAACAACTAAACATACGCACAGATTAAAAGACAAAAAAAAAAAAAAAAAAAAAACCTCGTGAATCACTTCGGTATTTGCCAAACGAGATCCTTATGTACAGTTTCTTTTAGTCAATACGTATAATTCCGTTTCCGGCTTAAAAGAATCTCATATACACCAACGCTGCTTGGAGAAATCCGTGTAACACTTGATAAGGTTCCAGGTTGTAAGTAGAAGATCGATCATTCATTTAGAAGATCGATCATTCATTTCATACAGAGAGTGAGCAGATCCATCACGCAAGCCTGAACGGGATCCACAAAGGAAAACCACGTTGTCGAGTATAAACTCATTTCCTTCAAAGGCTGCAGGTTGGCCACCAACCATGACCAAGACCTCTACAATTGATTCAGACTGCCGACTATAGTTTTGGCTGCAAGCAATGGTCCCACGGTCCATGGATGAAACGATAGCCATCAGAGCTGGATGGAACTCACATAAAGAAGGTCACACCATACAGCCAGCTAGTCTTGTTGACCGAGCCGCCAGAGATTATGATCGATTGAAGTTCCCAAGTCTTTGTTTTTCTTTTGTTCTTTTTCATGCAAGTTGCCAAGCCAGCTTCAAGAGTCCAAAACACCTGCATACTCGGGATTTAATAATAAATTTCAAGTGTTCTGATGTTCACGTACCAACGTCCATTTTAAACACCCCTAAGACTTTTTCTAGGAGAGGTCCTGATGTGGTTGAATGAAGCCATGGCATGACACCGTCATGATTCTTATGGCATTATTTTTTCAGGGAGAAAAATATCCAAGTGTCGGTTGCATACAAGGCCTATATGAACATAAACACATGCATAGCGGTTGGTTCAAAATAAAAAATAGAGTAAATCAATGGAGACTTAATGTTATGGCGCAGTCCATTGAAGGGCCGAACAATAATTTGTTATAAAAAATATAAGTATGATGATTGTTATTTATGTTTATATTATAGTATAGATACCTTAAAACTCCTAATGATGGACGCCATTTTAGAAATGAAACTAGCATTCAAACCACCAGAGTCTTATTTATTTATTTTTTTGGATGTTAGAATAAGAATTCGTTAATATATCATGAACTCCATGAGAGCTTGCTTGGTTGTTTCCTATAATAGAAGCACATGATATGTGAATTAAGTTGAGCCGTCCAAGCTTCTACATGCCAACTTCGGCAAGAAAGTCATGGATAAAATAGTGTAGTTCCAAAAAGCCCTCCTTTGTTACATGTCATGTGGTCAATAAGTCTTATTATTTTTTTAAAATGTTTGTTAGAAATCCTTTTTAAACGGAGTTCAATATTTGTGATGATTTAAACTAAGATTGTAATTAGGTCTTGGAATACTAGGAGTATGCTCCCCCAGATGATCCTTCTAACTTCACCAATCAGGATCCTGCACAGTGTTCCAAATTGTAAAAAATGACAACCCTTCACTCTTTTTAATAATTTAATCCTTACCAACTACAGTTTCCTCCTAAATGAAAGGTTTAATTAAATGTGGCAAAAAATAATCACGGATGTTTTATTTTCAAATAGGCAGCATAGCAAGGCATTTCCTGTTTAATCTTTCTAATGTAAATCAAAAATATTTATTTTCTCAAAAAGTCTTATAAGTCAATCCTTTCTTAGATATTTTTTTAATAGTGTGGACTTCATTTGTTTCCTTCTCATAAACTTCTTTAGTTTAAGAACCAGAATTTCCAGTTGAATAAACTAATACAATGATAAGTACAGTTAAGAATATTTATAGATAAGGAAAGTTGTTAAAATTTCAAAAGACTAAAACTGTAGTTTGCTCTGATGATTTTACCATTCCTTATCAGTGTCACTGTCAAAGATATTGACAGCCAAATCTATCAAGAATAAGAGTAGAAAATTATGTTGTCATCTTGAAAATAATAGTGAGAGCACTATCAACTTGAATTGCCTAGAGGAAGTTGAGCACTTGAAAACATTCTGATGTGGAGGGGGGATACAATCATTAGACTATAGCCTGATATCTAAAGTAATAGCCATTTTGAGAGACTTTTTTCCCTCCCTTTGTGAAAGAAAACAGTGGGGACCCTTCATTAAAAAAAAAAAAAACTGTGGCAAACCCACCTCCCCTTTTGATACTGTTCAGCTAAAGACGCCTCCATTTCATAGCGTCCAATAGACCACAATGATGGAACTGGAATTTGTGGATTGAGACACATGTGATTCACAAAGTTATAGTTATGAGTAAAAATTAAACACCTTCATTCCTATCTCTTGGTTATAGAAGAGTTTTTTTTTTTTTAAATTTTTTTTATTGGACTTGTTTATAAGAAAATGAGCATAATAGAAGTTCAGAAGTGGCTTTCATCCATCCAACTATGATATGTAATCCCTCTCTTAAAAAAAAAAGGGAGGTATATGGAATCGTGGTAATAAACTAGTCACAAGATGAAAAGGGCTGTCCCTTGGTATAAGAGGTACTCCGGTCGGAGACTTCAATGAAGTTAGAGCCGGGTGGAAAAGAGAAACAAGGAGGAAGCGGAATGAAGCCTTCAAGGAGCTTTGGCAAGCCAGAACCCTGGAGGATGGGCAATGTGTTCATCATTGTGTCCATGATCCTTTCTCTTTGCATCCTCTCTCTCATCAAGGCTCGCTATTGCTCATCTCCATATGGTCTCTCTCTCTCTCTCTCTCTCTCTCTCTCTCTCGAGATTTTTAATTAACAATAACCATTACTCTTGCAGGCAAATCACCGGTATCCTTGAAATTAACAGAACCATCAGAGACAACTCTTAAGATGGTGACGGACGAAAGTGGGAACCTTACGCTACCAGGTAGTTTCAATTGTTGTTGTGCTAACTGGAAATCAAGAATTAATAAAATGCAATGACTTTAGCCAGAAGTTGAGGAAATAATTCTTTAGATATGCACATAGTTATAAACTTTTGTAGTTCCAAGTACTAGAGCAAGTGAGAAGCAATGAGAGCAATAGCAGTAAATGATGACAACAATCTGTGAATTATTCACAAAATCATTGAATTGTTACACACTCCGTAATCTTTAAAAAAGAAGAAAAAAAAAAAAAAGAAAAGCTCGTCAGAGTTGGAGAGCTTTTCAATTATTCCGACCACCACCTTTTGTCCTAAAGTTGTGCTGCTAATTTTTGTTTGCAGATGAGGAAGATGATGAAGGAAACAACACCGTGGCCATGGGCAAACCAATATGCTACGAAACAAGCAAGAGATCTGAAACTTGCGAAGCGGAAGGTGACATAAGAGTGCACGGAAGCTCTCGCACCGTATTCATCCACCCTACTCCATTGAAGCAAGAAAGGAAGATGAAACCTTATGCTCGAAAGAACGATCCCGTGGCCATTGCCAATGTGAAAGAATGGTCACTGAAACCATTGACCAGCCATCAGCCGCCCCCTGAGTGCACCAAAAACCACACGGTCCCCGCCATGATCCTCTCCGTCGGGGGCTTCACCGGCAACCTCTTCCACGACTTCACCGACGTGTTCGTCCCCCTCTTCATAAGCTCTTACCAGTTTCACGGTGAGGTCCAGTTCTTGATCTCCGACTACAAAGATTGGTGGGTGAAGAAATTCGAGTTAATCTTCAAGCAGCTCTCCAACTACGAGATCGTCGACATAGACGGCGAGCAAGAGGGCGTGTGGTGCTTCCCCCGGGTGGTCATGGGGCCGAGCTTCCACAAGGTGCTGGGCGTCGACTCCTTGAGGTCGCCGACCGGGTACTCCATTGCGGACTTCAAAGCGGTGCTGAGGAAGGCTTTTGGGCTGGAGAGGGCGACGGTGGCGCCGCCGGAGGACGAGTGGGACATGAGGCAGCGGCCCAGGCTCCTGATCATATCTCGCAAGAGCACGAGAAGGTTTTTGAACGCGAGGGGGATGGTGAACATGGCCATGAGCCTGGGGTTCGACGTGAGGATCGGCGAGGCGGACATGAGCACCGACGTGTCCAAGTTCGCGAGGCTGGTGAACTCCGCCGACGTGATGGTGGGAGTCCACGGCGCGGGGCTCACCAACATGGTGTTCCTCCCGGCGGGGGCCGTGGTGGTTCAGTTGGTTCCCATGGGCGGGCTGGAGTGGCTGGCGAGGGAGACCTTCGAGGATCCCGCGGAGGAGTTGGAGCTCAAGTACTTGGAGTACAAGATTCAGCCCGATGAGAGCACGCTCAGCGAGCAATTCCCCAAGGATCACCCGGTGTTGACAAACCCACAGAAGATTCACAAGAAGGGGTGGAATACGCTCAAGTCTGTGTACTTGGATAACCAAAATGTGAGGCCTCACTTGGGTAGGCTTAGGCTCACTTTGATGGAAGCTCTCAAACACCTGCCTCACAATCGCACCATCTAAGTGTTGTAACTCTAGATGATGATCCCATTCATTTCTCTTCTCTCTCTCTCTTTTTTTTTTTTTTGGCTTCTTTTTTTCCCCATAATTGTAATCAGTGTTTTCTTGTAAGATGATTGACATAAGTTTGTGTCGCAAAAGCAATGGAAAGTGTCAATTTTACTCACTTTCATTTTTAGTGATGGAGTTGTGGTGAAAGAAGTGATTTCAAGGTGTGGAAATTTCAAAGAAAAAATTGCTAGAAAAATGTTTATGCTTGTGTCCATGAATGACTACCATGGTGATTGATACTTTTCATCACCTTCCATGCCAAGGTCATCAATAATGTGATGGGCTGAACCTAACAAGCTAGAAAAAGGGAATCCAGCATCGATAAAGGAGATATGGTCCGCATCCTTTTCGATCAGGGTGCTGGTGGACATGTACAAAGGATCATTAATATTAGCTTGTGCCTATGGTGATAATTAGTTTAAGAGGCAGAGCAAACAAGAGGGAGTGAGATTTAAGACCCTTTTTTTTCTTTTTGATACAGCTGTTAAGGATCAGTTGATAGCCGTTGGTGGCCAACCACTAGCATAGATGATTGATCTCCAATAACTATTAAGGTGGTACCAACTCTAGCACATTCTTAACCCTCTAGCATATAGCCCAAACACATTTATCTTCAATACTCAACTTCAATATATTTAGATGATGTCTAACCGGCTTGAGAATAATCTGAATTCTATATAAGACCTCATGTTGTGATATCTCATTTTAAACGCACAGTTCAGTGATAGCTTCATTCTTTATTTCCAGTGCCAGAATCATGATGGGAATGACTTAAGTTTCTAAATGGGGATCCGGCAGGAGAAGAATGCCAACAACTAACAAGCTGACTTGAGTCACGGTGGAATCTAGCAGCAAAACTATACTCTCCGTGCTCAAAGAAGCCGAAAGAATTGCAGAGCCCATTATGAGGAAGACGTGCGACCGCACACTTGTGTAATTTATATTTATATAAAATACAAATCATGGTACGGAAAGGAAGAGAGGGTCCTTCAGTGGTAGAAAACCGGGTCACGGTTTCATCAAAAACCAACAGCCACATGGTCTGTGTTAAGAATGATTTAGTAATCAAGTTTCCAACAAGTTCTTGGTATAAAGCATGATCTGGAATCCAGTAGCTTACTTGCCTGGAATATTCGTCAATTACTTGAACAAGGAAGCTTACATAACTTAAACTTATGCTATGTAGTTTTTCTTTGATTCACCAAGGATTTGCCCAAGAAAATCTATTTGCTTTGAGTTCAAGGACACATGATGATCAAGTTCTTTCATTTAGAGGTATTATGAATAAGTGATTGTTAATATATGGCAAACATACAATATTGAAATATTGCATTCGAGTTTATGAATTGCTGAGAGTTAATCGGCATATATTTTGCGGAAGATCTATACTCTCTGGAAACAAAATTTTTTCTTTAACTATTTTTATTTTGCAGCAATATCCTGAATCTGTACCTGAAACTCCTTAAAGAACAAGTTCTCAGGGAAGGCATGCCAACCAACTTAGCTAACAATTATTGATTTTCATTAACTAACTTCTTTGACTAAAAAAATTAAGTCTCATATTTTTAGAACATTTGTATAAAGTCATTTTTTATATTTCGAGAGAAATAAATATATAAGTGATTGTGAGGCACGAGGCTTTTTTTTTTTTTTTTTTGAAAGTTGATTTGGTCAGCAACATTAAAGCCAGAGGATGCTCACAGTAATGAAAGATGAGAGAAAAATTGAGAGATGCACTCTTGAATTCAACTTTGAAATTTGAACACATTTCATGAAGTATATTGTCAGCCTTTTAGTTAAAAGCTCAGGACATTGACACCCTAATATTATCTTTAGGATTCTTATTGTTTAGAGATAATCTCAAGATTTACATACATACAAGCACTCATGCATACATAAATACATATAAACATCCTTCTTGCTCCATACTCTTGGTCTCCAGGTCATTAAAAAAAAAAACAAAACGTCAGAAGACACGTGGTTCAAATTCTAGTTGGTCGGGCTGCCAATAGTTGTTCCATTGCCTAAAGGACTTTGGGACATTGGCATCCCTGTATTTGTCGCTATTAGTCAGTACGGAGGGGTCCCAAAAGGTTGACAACAACCGACAGGACCACGCCAAGTAGCACCTCCCCTCATAGCCTGAGTTGCCACAAGACCATCAAATTAAAAGTTTTTCTTTTGGGTGAAAAAAAAAAAAAAAAAAGATCAACCTAAAATAGAGGCCTGAACGTGGCTGCTACACCAAACTTTTGCCAAGCTAACCACCACATTGGGTGGCCATGGCTTTTAGGACCCCTTCCATGGGAGAGGAATACTTTTGAGACCGACAAGAGGTACCGTGATCATGTTTCCACTTGGGCGTCCAGCTAAAGATCACCAGCATGAGTAATATTATACTGGTAAAATTTTGGGTCTATGACTTCACACACGTCAACTTTTTGTGGCCATGGCCATGAGGCTAGGTTAGTTATCATTCATCTGTTCGTTCAACGAATGTCTGTTGGTCTGTGTAGTGGAACTGTATCTTGGTGGATGCTGTGTTGAGGTTGGGTTCACTGCGTGGAGAATATTAGTGTGGCTGTTGTTCATGTTTGGTACTCTGCTTCTATGGTTATCTCTGGTGTTTCGCGCCTGTGGAAGCTCAGTGTTAATCCTCTCTTGGAATATAGAGCGGTTGCGGCAACCTTCTGAAAGGAGAGCTATTGGAGATTCATTGATTTAGTGATGACTCCAGATTGTGAAGTTTTGGCTATCCAAGAGACAACTTGCCAATTCCTCCCCTGCTCTCCTTAGATCTTTAGGTTCCCCATGGTGCTTTGGAAGGAATTTTCTTTTGTTGGCTTAACTCTCTGTCACAGTCTCCTTCACAAAAGTTTATCTCCAAGCTAGTTTGGGTTTTCTCTGGGTCCATGACCTTCATGATAGAACCATTTGACAGGAATTCTGAACCATATCAGGCAGACTGTTCCGGTCCATTACCAAGAATCTTAGAAGTGGTAATGCTTTGTCTCAAGTACCTGCTTAATTGTAGGTAAGGGAATCTTCCATTCAAGTACCTCAGTTTATCCCTCTATGATTGTAAGATCTTGAATAATATTGGATGTCATTAATGGAGATGATTGAAAAGAAGCTTGTCTCTATCTTTCCATCGAGGATCAACCATGTCTAATTAATGTGGTTCTTACGGTATTGTTGCTTTACTTCATCTCCATTATCAAACTCCTAAGTTAAGTAATTCATAGAATTGATAAGCTAAAAAAAGTTTTTTTTTTTTTTTTGAACAGAAAAAGAATATACTAATGAATTTCACTGCCTAGTGAATTGATAAGATGTTTGTAAAAATAAAAGAAAAGGTACGTTGAGCATCCAAAATCTTAAGGGCATGAACTTGGCATTGTTAGTTAAGTGGGCATGAAAGTATGTAAACAAACATGCTAATAAAAATGCTCATTGATCAATACTTATCTTTAAAGCTTATTATTTGAGAGGTCACTTTGCTATGTAGATGAGGTGGAGGATGTAGAAGGCATCGTCGATATAGAAAAATATCTTTAGGGATTTGAATGCCTTCTGCAATTGCATGAAAATATATCAAATTTTGGAAGAATAGTTATATATTTCTTATTCCTTTGCCTTACTTCTTGAGAAGCACTACGATTGGGCTAACTTAAAATACTCCTTAGTTGCCTCACCATGGAGCAGTAGAGCTTAGAAGTAAGAATTTTGATTGTAGGTCCTCTCTTCTCTTTAGAGTATATCTAAATGGAGTAGCTTTAGAGGCTACTTTTCTCTATTTTACCCATCGTTATCACTAGACGCTTCAATCTGAAAGCTTTCTCTCGATGATAGGTACAATGTCGATTCTTTTTACATATTTATTAATCATCGTAGAGTTATCGATCTCTTATATAGATAGTGTGAAAAGCCTATGCTTCTGAAAAATTAAAATATTTTTCTAGTTGACTCTCCATAACAAGTTATATACTTGAGGTATCTTAGCGAAGAAAGGATGAAGAGTTAACAACCAATGCATGCTATGTGAGGCCATTCATGAATTAGTGAACCAATTATTTTTCAGATGCTCATTTTCTGGATTGACCTAGATGCCTTTGTCAGCGGATTAGGATTGAGACGGCCATCTTTCAATATTTTTAATCTGTGAATAGAATGGAAAAAGAAGAGAGTGTCAAATAAATAAAGAAAAAGTTGGGATCAGGTGACTATGGTATTTATATGGCATATATAGCATAGGAGAAATTTAAGGATTTTTCTTAAGAAGAAAGTATCCTTGACATCAGTCTTTAATAAAATTATCACTACCTTTAGTTTGTGGGGTAATCTCTGCTTGAAAAAATGGACTCCCATTGAACCTTTTGTAATTCTCTCTACTCTATTTTAATCCATCCAAACAACATATAATTTATACTAATTTTATAAAATTTATGGGGAAACTCACTTCCCTCCCCCTCCCCCCTCTCACCACAAAAAAAAAAAAAAAAAAAAGTTGTCTTGAGATTATTGTTTTTCTCATTGTTACTAGAAGAACTTAAGGGTCCATTGGGATGGAGAGGAATAGAGGGGAGAGAAGGAGAAATGATTATAAAAACTTCAATTTGAGAGGGAGAAGAAATAAAAAGGGAGAAGGAAAGGAGGGTTGCCTATTTCCCTTCATTCTCTCTTTGAAGTTTATTTTTTAACCCCCAAACTGAGGAGGAAAAAAAGGAAAGGAGAATATTTTGTAAATTTCTCAAACAAGGAGAGAGTTACAATCTTCCTACTCCTTTCTTTCTCTCTCCATCCTTTCCCTTCAAATATCCCAATAGACCCTAAAGGCCCGATGTACACATGGTGAAGCATGAGGCATTGTCCATTTTTTGTTAAATTAGACATTTCTTTTTTACCTTCAATAGAAAGCTCTTTTTCCTTGAGCTGATCACACCTCAATTGCTCTTCGCTCGTAAATAAGAACCAGGAACAATGCCCTAATTTATACACTTTCCTTAATTTTTTTTAAAGGAATAGTAGGAAAAGAGATTTTTTCCCATCAAATTTTATTAAATAATATATCTATTTACATAGAAGAAAAAGAAGAGAAAGAAAGCATATTATAAAAGTGATTGTGAGTTTCAATCCATTTGTTAGAACAAAGCTTACCCCATAAGATAAAGCTATTAATGATTTTATGAATAATGGAAGGATATCAATCTATTTACATAACAACCAACATTAGCTGATCCCAATATTTCCTCCTGTCAGCTGATATTTTTCTTTTGCCACTTTGACCATAACTCTATTATGCTAGAAAATAAATTGCTCGATCGGAGACAGCAAGCAAAAGACTCTCAAATTCATCGAGTGAAGGGACAATTGATGAACAGATGGACAACTAACTCCTGAATGGCTCCATAAAGGCCACATCCAGCACTTACAGGCCATTCTTTCCTAGCAAAAATCTCTTTCATATGTAATTTATTTGAAAGGGCAAGCTAAAGGAGTATTTTCACCTTTTCTGAAATGATTGCTTTCCAGACTTGATTGTAGAACGATTACTTGACACCCTTATAATTAATAAATCTATATAAGGAGTTAACATTGTACCTACCACTTTTGCAAGACTTGTAGATTGGTACATCCATAGATGTCGATGGTCAAACATATATTAGAAGACTTTGAAATTGCTTAAATTGTATACTTTCGTTAGAAATGAGAGAATTATATAACTTAATTCTCTACTGTTGCATTCTATCACTCCATACAGCATTCATTGATACATGCTTTCTGCTAGCTCATTCATATAGATCTTTAAAGAGATATGCAAGAAGAATTAGACCGGAGGTGTGAACAATTAGCTCGTCCATAGTTCCCCTAGTTTATTAAGAAATAATTATGTACCAAAAGGAGAGTTTTAAGAAAAGGGGAGTGAAGAGGGGATAGAAAGCCTACAGAGAAGTGATCTCCAAGCAAAGGCACCTGACAAATTCGGAGCTCCCTGTGGCTATCAATAGGTTTGTTCGAGCAAAGGTTCCCCCGCAGCTCCCCCCCCTCTTCTTTTTTTTTTTTTTTTGACTGTGAACAGGGGAGTCAAGCACCCCACTTTAGGTTCCCCCACAACTCAAAGCGGTGCAAGGTCTTCTGTAGAACTGCATTAGATCTTAGAAGATGAAGCTCTCCTCAGGGAGATTCTTGCATTATGCTTGTGCCAAATTTGCCAACGTAGAACCAGAAGTGCCAAATTCTTTCTTCTCCTCCTCCAAGTTATAACAATACCATCTTTAGATTTGAATAGTGGTGGACTAAGGAGGCAGATCTAAATGTTTTGGTGGTTGTCTGGAGAGGATGCTGCAGGAAAATGGACTTCAAACTCCAGAAATCTAAGAAGCAAGTTGAAAAGCTGGTGGTCAAAAAAATGTTAGACGATTGCAATGTGAAGAAAAGAATATAACACCGAGGCTGATTAAAATTATTGATGCACTTGAGGAACATGGGAACCTTAGTGCAGAACTAAGAAGCCTTATGAGTTAAAGTCTCAGCTCAATCAAATTATTGGCCAATTCAAGGAGACAAGAACACTTCTTTTTTTTTTTTTTTCTTTGGAATGACAAGCAACCTATACAGTTGGAAGACATGGAATACAAAGAGCAGAAAGAGGTTAAGAAGGTGCTCCCTGACTTTTTTTAGAACAATTTTCACAGCAAGAAATATCATTGCCCCTGAATTAGATTGGGATGATATCTTCCCGAAATCTACAAGATTAAACCTCAAATCTTCCATGGCTCCACTCAGCTCTGAGGTAATCTAAGTAGTTGTCTTTTTTTTCTTAGAAATGATGAATCACAATGGAGAGTCTCTATATTGTTCTTTCAGAAATTTTGGGTCTTCCTCAAACAGGACTTGTTGCTATTGTTCAATAGTTTCCATGCTCGTTCTTTGGACTCGAGCAATTTTTTTTTCTCATTCCATGCATGCAATATAAAAAACATAGCTAGATAGCTGAAACATTTTCTTTTTCCTCCACTCTGACCAAAATTGGAGATGCTAAAAGATATCTTATTCAAACGAAGACAACTAGTTAGAAATTCTTAAAACAATTATTTGATGAACAAATGATAAATTAACTCATAATTAACCACACATAGCATACATCTGAAGGTCATTGACCACTTTTTTTTTTTTTTTTTCATTAAAATGTCTCCTTCAGACTCGAGCGGCTTTAATATTACATTTCTTGCACTTGCACCAAAATTGGAGGAAACCTTTGAACTTTCAGACATCTGGCCAATCAATTGAATTCACAGCCTTGTTAAGTCCCATGCTCCAGGCCTTGCATTGCCTACAAAGAATTGTATGGTTCCTTGGTTTTCCGTTTGAAATTTTTGCTTGCCGACACAAGGGCCAATGTTGCGGGTATGGTTGTCCAGAGAAGCCGGAAGTATTCTCCAAGATCTAATTCTTGGTAGGGGGTGAGGATTTGACCGGTTGATGGATTCTGGCCAAGCTCTTCAAAGGTCTCCAAGACACAGGCCCAATGAAATGGAGTCACCAACTTCCTTGGTCTTCTAAGTATTTCAAGCATTAAAGGATGATCTGGAAGGACTAATCCAACCATTAATATGGTAGAAGAAAAGTTATACAACCATCTGTCAACTAAGGAAAAGCATTGCATCAACCATGCTGGTATGCGACAATCTAAATGATGTAAGCAAATTAGTAAATATAGAATGGAGCCTCTATATTTTTTGTCTGAATTAATGTTTTTGTAATTATCCAAGGGCACCATCACCATCTAGCCTGAAATCTCGTCAGCCTTTTAGGCATGGTCCCTGGAAGCTGAACTCTGGGCAAGTTTGTCTGCTAATCCTTTCTTCCCGGGAGAAAAGGCAGGCGGGGCTCACCCTACCCACCAAGAGGACGAAAGAGAAAAGGTGGAAGTTACGGCAGAAAGCGAGCGTACCGCCAAAAGCAAGCGTACCGACAAAGGCAACGGTGCCGGCTAAAACGAACGAAGGTTCAAAAAGTTTCAGGAGAGATTACTGTCAAGGGACCACGATTTGCACGTTGATTCCACAAAAAATTAAAAATAATAATAATAAAAAAAAAGATAATATCAAGGTTGTCGTTCAAATCTAGTTTTAAATTCCGAACGAAATTAAAACTGTCTTAATTTTGTAAGAGTAAATTTAAGTTTTTACTTTATAGCTTAATGATATTAAAGTAAAGATGCACGGAATAAATTTTTGTGTCTCAAAATAAAAATTTTAAAATTTATTATTTTTTTAAAAAAAATTAGAATCAATATGTAAACCAATGAAACTTAAGAGAACCCGTTGTAACTTCTCCAAATATCTAAACTATCCATCATACAATAGTCAGACTTCAATTTAATGTGCTAAAATCAAAAGAAAAAAGAAAAGTTAAACTACTTTGAATTAATGTTGTAAAGAAAGTGCTATGATTTACTACCGTATGAATGGTCACAAAGTGATAGGCCAGGGGAGTCGGAGACAGCAGCTCTAGTGGAAGGTCACAAAAATCTGTGCTTTATTTCTATGATAGATTACTGGCGCTTTGATAGCAAAATAAAAGAAATGAAAAAGACAAAAGTGATAATTTTATTAGAGAATGAAAAAGATGACAACTTTAAGAACACGGTAATTTTAATAAAAAAATAAAAAAAAAGAAAAAAATCTACGCTTCTAATGATTTGACTAGAAATTAAATGATCAAAAAAAATTTATTATATGAATAATTCTTATTTATTTATATTTTTAAAAATAAAATAATAATATCGTAGGAATTGAGCTGCTATTGCTATTGAGATTACGTCTAAATTTAGACGTAGGGGTTGGACAGATGCTTTTTTTCAGAAAAAGGAGACATACTTTGGCAAATTTCTAGAAACATTCCTGTACTTTGAAGACATAACATGAAAAATGTTGGAAAATTTTCCAAAATTTTTTGCAAATTTCTGAAGACCTACAAGTATTCTTGTACTTTGTGGACGTTGCAAAAATTCTTGAAAGTGATTTTTCCGGTTGGCACAGATATTCAAATTTTAAACAATATTAATTTGTTGAGGACTGTGAAGATGTTAAATAATGGCCATTACTCCCATCATGCAACAATTGTGTATACATATGTAAAACTACATGTAGAAAAACAATTTAAAACTATGTAACACATGAGAAAATTACTTTCTAATCTTCATTCAATTGCTATTGAACAATCAAGATTTACAGGCCGAAAATTTTATTTTTGTTCATGTTTGGTAGCTGTTCATGTTTTAGTACCTCATCCTTGGACAAAATAACCTTGCATAATCAAGAACAGGTGTATGTAATTATACACTAAATAATAAAACACATAAACAAAAATGGCCAAGGACCAAATATTAAATTGGAGCCAACTCAGGGGTTGGGAAGTAGTTTTCTCATTTCTCCCCTTTTATTAAACAGTAGATAACCAAAAGTACCTCAACTTTTTCAAAAATCTCATCCAAACTTAGCAAGTTATTGGGTGATTAGCAATCCAAAAAAAAAAAAGAGGTATAAAGTTATAAACATTAAACAATACATCATGTGATTCATTTTCTTAAAATGATCAATGATTGTTCTGAGAATAGGTGGATCCCTAGTGTTGTTGTGATTTAGACCATAAGGATGTAAATAAACTAGACCTAGATCTGACTTTGGGGTGGGCCTATGTTAAATGACTTGTAGACTTGTAAGTTTGGCATGGTTGCACTGTTGGATGCACAAGCCTTCTAGTTTCATAAAATTCTAAAACTTCTGTAACTTGTCTGCTGTTAGACACCTCACCTTGCCAATATAAAGTCGTCCCACATGTTTCACCAATAAGTGGGCATGATTCAGGATTTCAATGGATGTCCAGCATTTTCTTTCATGATCCATGGTTTGAGAGAGCAAACTAAAATTTGACAATGATTGAGCCAATATAAGGGCGTAATGTTACATTGCTTCAATGCAGATCCTTAGATCAGGTTTATTTATTTATTTATTTATTTATTTATTTTTTGAGGAACAGTGAAGGATAAGAATTCCCTCACAAAGATTTTATTGATGCCTGAGATATTTATGTGGGGTAGAGAAGAAACAAGGGAAGAAAAAGAATTACAATAGATTCTATGTAATTTCAGTCAGTTATCAGTTAAAGATTATGCCATAGAGAAAATAATCTTATAAAAGACCGAGGTTAGAAAAAAGATCTTTTTTAGAAACATTATAGAATTCCTTTCATTCTACATAAGCTACATAAATTTTGTAATAAATTGATCCAAAATTTTTCTTACTCTAATCAACACTTTTTTCGTTCTCCACTTTATTCAAAGCTTGCATATACTGATAAGCAATCCGCTCAATTTAAGACAATCGGCTAGTGATTTCATGAGGAAAAGATATTTGATGAATAAAAGATCTATTGTCTTCTGTGCAGCTTCACACGTCGCATATCCAAGCTCACTGGTCATTCTTTATTTATTAAGACTACTCTTATACGTGACTTAGATTAGGTTTATTCAAAATTTAGATATGGCAACCTCAAAGTAAAGGTAGATCTATCATAGAAAACCTGGCATGCCAATTGATCGAATCATTTAACTATGGTGCACCATAAGCGGATGGCTGATGTTTTAGTGGTCTTTGACCATTTAAGAACTAGGCCATGTGCACTTCATTTCTTCTATGTCAAGATGGCAGCCAAATTTCCTACATTTTACCTTAGAAAGAAGAAAAAATTGGTTAAATAGAGTGTTGAGCATAGAGGAAGGAACATGAGGACTTGAATTCTTATATTCTCCTTCAACCTACTATTGTCTTGTTGCGATAAGTCCTAATCATCAATTAAAAGATACAACTACCCGAACCTGAACAAAATCATTTAATAAAAAGTCTTTTTTCAGACAATATTGATTTATTTTCAAAAGCTACTTTAATTACAACATCATGTCAGGGACCCCATAATACTGGAAAACAATAAAGAAAAAAAAAAAATTCTTAGATTGAACTTTTTTTTTTTTTCATAAGCCATTTCAAAAATTTTATGCATGTTTCCTGATCTTTTAGCCAATATCTCAGCATATTTACAGCATAATATTTTTTGAAAAAACCAATGAAGTATGACTTTAAATAACTTAGAATGAATAAAAAATATTTATGCAATCAATTTGAAAGTAAGACTTTGTTGCTCCTGCTGTTGCCAAATTAATAATCATCTGATATTTTTATTATTTTATTATTATTATTATTTTTTTTTTAAGAACCAAGAGGTCAGTTACCAATAATCGTTTGTTTTTAATAATAGTCGTTTGTTACCTAATCGTTGTTGGATGTGGTGGGTTTCCTTTCCTCTGGCAGAATTCAATACTTCAATCATTGATTACTTGGCACGCAGGGCCTCTCCAGAGATCTTTTAGATTGATCATAAAAAAAATAAGCGCTAGCTGTCCAAAGTTGACGACGAACGCGCGGCTGTGAAACGCTGAGATGGACGAGTCGAGGGACGTACCGACCGAATGATAGCCTAAGCGTAAGAATCTTATAAAAAATTTCTAGGCACCGCCGATCTAACCACCACATTGGGCCTATTTAGTGGCCAGCTAAAGATAACGGTGCCCACATGGTATTTAGTTGGTGGGATTTGGGGAGTGGGACTTGATGATGCATGATCAAATTCCTTCGTTCAAACGGAAGGTAGGTCCGAATGAACATCACCCGCTATACAGTGAATTATTCCTAAAGTATCTTCTTATACAATGGGCCTTGCAGTGAACTTTGATCCTCAAACTTTAAATCAAAATTCATTTTGATCCTCAAATTTTTAATTATCATAATTCAATCTCTTATATTTTAAGAATGCTACTTTTCTACTTATCATAGGAATGAATTAAAATTAATGAAATAGCTGGCTTGCCGTCTTGACCGTAGGAACTTACACTAGCAAGTATTTATTTCTACATCAATTATGTATTGAAAAGATTTTGAGTACCTATAAAGAATCAACGAGCCCAAATAATATTTTCTCACTAGCTTTTTTGAATAAGGTCTTAAGTTATGACAAATAGCATTAAAGCAGATTGGTATATAGCCCATATGAAGTAAGGGACACTGTAAATGGACTCTATGCATTAGTGATTAAACTTGATTGGATTTAAATATTAATTTAGATATAGACCCTTAGCTTGGCAACGACACCGAAGCTTGAACAGGTGAAGTATGTGAGAGTCCATGCTAGGGAGTATGTGAGAGTTCATGTTGGCAAGTATTCAGTTTTAGATCAGTTATATATTAGTCTTTTTAGGTAAGGTCCTAAATTATTGCATTGACGCAAACATGTAAATTAGTTAGTAGAATGATGCATCGGCTATTCCGTCAACTTTAGCTAATCCTATATAATTGGAAGTCAGAAATATAATATTCTTAAAATATAAGGAATAAAATTATAGTAACTACAAGTTTGAGGATGAAAATGAATTTTTAATGAAAGTTTGGAAACTAAAAGTATATTTTCATCTTCAAAATAAAAAGAAAGAAAAAGAAATAAAGATTTGTCATTGGGCTAATAATATGTAGTTGCAATGTCATGGCTTGGGAAATAATAGCATGGTTAGTGACAAAGTTAACAGTAACCGTATCATTTCCCTTTAGATGGATTCACTTTTCTTCAATTCATCCGTATATTTTTTCTTTCTTTTTATTTTTTTAAGCAAAAGAATTGAGATTTGCTTAAAAAATTTAAAAAAAGTATTCAAGATTTTGTGTTAATCCTTTTTTTTTTTTTTCTTCTTTTTCTCTTCTCTTTTCTTTTTTTTTTTTTTTTTTAACACTCTTTTTTCTCATTTCATTTATCAATAAAACATGAGGGGGCCTACGTCTGTTATGCTTGAAAAACAAAGTAAAAGAAATAAGAAATGGACAACTCTCATAGGCTTATGAAGCAAAGTTAATTGTTAAGTAATCATGGATAAAGATGGGAACTTACTCTGAGTGGCACATTCCTTCTACTCTTAGGGTGTATTTGAATCGCTACTCAAATTGCTGTGGCAATTCAACCTTACAGGCTTCCAAAACCTAAGAGAAGGTTCAGTTTAATAATTCACCGCTTTTAGGAAAGGAAAACTAATGAAATGGTAGGGCTCATGGTATTTCGATCCATTTTTTTCTCTTCCAAACATTGGGTTGGATTGGTGATCCAATCACCAATCCAACCCAATTCAACCCGAACATTAATCCAAAGATGGCCTTAAAGTAATGCCTAAACTGGGATGGACAACCAAGTATATTCATACAGAAAAATATGATTTATGAAATCCAGGATAAAAATTTAAAGTTTGGGTGGGGAGTCCGTCACTTCTTATCCAAAGAAAAAAAAAAAAAAAGATAATAATATAAAGGTGTACATATCGTGATCTGCTAACAGAAACTTATATGTTTTAAGTTTGAATTCCTTCATTCACAATAATGTATAATGTGTAAGATTTTCCCTTTTTCATTTTTTAAGTCAAAATAAACTCTAAAATTTCCTCCTATAATGCTAGATTTTTTTAGAACAATAATGAAAGAGCTATGATTTTAGAATTACTGGAACCAAACTCTTGGAAAACACTTCCAAAATTCAAGCCTGGAATCTTCTCCTAGGAGGAAAATGGGGTATCACCACTAGGCTATAAACGAGTTCATAGTTTAGTGTAACTTAATTTGAATGAAAATGACATTAACTTGCTTAAAAGTTTTGACTGGTTGAAGTAATCTTCCATGTCATTGATGAGCCAATCAAGTAATGGTATGGTAGACCATATCTCCATGATGAATCAAATTTCTCTTTCCTGCAATTATACTTCCAGGAAAGTGATCTGACTACAGCCTAATCGCATATACAAATGCTGACAAAGGTGCAAAATATCACCATATCCTAAGATGGAAGAAGACTAAACCAGAGGACAGTAGGGCATCACCCAATTCATAACTTTTTAATTGTTTCATAAGACACCATGATTAATTTGTCCCAAGCAAAACAAAACAAATAACAAGAAAATAGAAAGAAATGAGGAGAAAAAAAGGTTGCAAACATATTGTTCCAAAGAGATGTACACAAATGTGCATATTTCTGTGTGCTTATCCTGCAGGCTGTTTATGAGAATCATATTTAATCTATTATCAGGCACCATATGTTTTTCTGCCCTAATGAAGAGGATATATCAATTTTACCATCACCTTCCTCTGGAGGGAGAAATTGGTATCTGCTGCAGATTTTGGACAGGCAATCAGCCTAAATTATGGAGTATAAAAATTCTCTTTTTGTTGAATGAAAGGGAGTTTGAACCACCCAGCATCCCCTACAAAAGTAATTCCTAACAGGATCATTCATGACAGCTATGACTTCAAACTGCAGGCATCTTTCCTGTGAAAACTTTTCAGCATCAATGAAAACTAGTTGGTGAAAAAAATTAAGTGAAAGATGTGCGAAGCCAAACAAGCACCTTTTTCTATTGCATCATGTGCTCAAGGGCTCCCCACAGAACTCTTCTGAACCTGTTTATATCCAGCTTCACATTCTGTTTGTTCATGAACGTTTCCTTCAGACGATCCCACCCATGTTTGTGAAATGCTACGGGGTCCTTGAAAACAGGGTGGTCTCTTGGGTATATCTCTGTCAGTGAGCTCTCTTCTACACTGATACTATACTGCACATAGTTCAGCTTCATGGCCTTGGCTCCATTTCCGAAGTCGAACATAGCTATCCCTTCCAGCCCACCCCATGGCACTATCTGGATGATGGTTGCATTCATGGGGAGGAACAACAGATTGGTGAGCCCAGCCCCATGCACACCCATCAACACGTCGAAAGAATTTATAACTTCTGCAAACCCAGCTACGTTGGTTCCCACATCAGCCTCTTCAACAGCCACTTCATAGCCCAGATCCGTCGCCATTTCAACTACCTCATCAGTGTTTGTGAGCCTTCGACTTCGCTGCCTTGATATGATCAAAAGCCTTGGCTTTCTGTGAGGGTACTCTTCGATTTTAGTCATGGTGTCTCTCTTCAAAGAGTAGGCACTTCTCATGAACCGAGCAAAGTCGGCCATGGAATATCCATTTGGGTCCAGTGAGGGGTCGATGGTGAACTCCATTTGAGCTCGAAGACCCACAATCACATGCCTGAAACAATAAACTCGGTTGTCGTTGTCCAAGTCGATGATCTCATATCGAGAGAGCTTTTGGAACACAGTTAGATACTTCGACATCCACCAAGGCCTGGCCTCAGTTATGACGAGCTGAACCTCTCCATTGAATTGGTTGGCGGTTAAGAAGATGGGAAGCATGACATCAGTGAAGTCATGGAAGAGGTTTCCTGTGTACCCACCGACTGAGAAGACTATGGCAGGGACTTGGTGAGTGATGACGCATTGAGGGCCTTGGGTGCTTGATTTCACTATAACTTCTGTGACATGGCTGAGGGCAACGTTGTCTCCCTTGCGAGGATAAGGCCTAATTCGATATGATTCATTTCTTTCAGTGGATTCCACAGAAATAACAGAGGAAGGATTCCTGTGTATTCTGATGTCTCCATACATTTCACATTGGTCTACTCGGTAGTGTGAAAAATCACATAATGGCTTCTTCTCTGAATTCATATTTTGGCCACCCACACCTTCACATTATGCCAAAAATAATTAGAAAAAAACAGTAATTAGCCATGCTAAGCAATGCTTTCATTTTGATGTGAAAATGGGGAGCTCCTTCAACCACTTAAGTAGTGACTTTATAAAGCTTGTTGAGTAATGCCATGTCTAAAATGTGCTCAATTAATACATACACACTATATATATATATATATATATATATATATATATATATATATATATATATATATATATATATATATATATACACACACACGCACGCACACACATACATGTATGTATGTATGTAAGAAAGGGATGCAAAATTATAGAAAGAAGAAAACAGAAGTTGGGGAGCCTAGCAAGCAAATTCAAAAGTTCAACAAGCAAATCTTGATGATGAATAATGTACCTAATTGCTTGGAATTGCTCCAGTTTTCTCCCTGAGTTGGATCAACAATGGCAGGATTGGAGTTCTCCTGCAGTCTTACTTCCCCATTCTTTTCACATTGAACAGAGTTGGGGTCATCACATGTAATGCTTCCCTCCTCGGTCTCAATTTTGTTCCCTGTGACATCAAAGTTGGCTATACTAATTCAAAACCACATCACAAACATTCAGCTTGTCAAGACCAATATTAACAGTGACTGAAATATCTAATTGCTCAGCAGTGCTAGCATTTCCTAAACGAATTGAATCATTAATGGTATTGTTTGAAATTGTTGGGAGTGTGAACTTTTAGTGCAATTCACCTCCATTGGAGTTGGATTCATCACTATTTGTGCTTCTCTCCTGCATGTGGATGTTGCTATCTGTAACAGAGGACAAGGTCAGCTATCATACTTTTAAACTCACTGTTTTTGCTTTGAAGAATGCGAGTACAAGCAAGACCCCTTCAATTCAATAGTACCTAGTTTATCAGTAGTGCTTGGAGTTTCCTTCTGAACTGATTCAACACTGGGGTCATCCAAAGTCGTCATAACACTTAATTCACCAGCCAATCCATCTTGATTGGCCTTTAAGTCATCACTGTTTATGCTTTTCTTCTGAGTCTCATTATTTGTTCCTGAAACACGAAGAAAAAGGTTAGCATAAGTTTTATTAATATATATATATATATATATAGAGAGAGAGAGAGAGAGAGAGAGAGAGAATATACTGATTTTGTATTGAATTTACATATCAGCACTGTTCAATAGTACCTAGTTTATCAGTAGTGCTTGGAGTTTCCTTCTGAACTAATTCAACACTGGGGTCATCCAAAGTCGTCGTAACTGTAAGTTCACCATCCAACTCATCTTGATTGGCTTTTAACTCATCACTGTTTATGCTTTTCTCCTGAGTCTCATTATTTGTTCCTGAAACACGAAGAAAAAGGTTAGCATAAATTTTATTTAATTATATATATATATATATATATATATATAGAGAGAGAGAGAGAGAGAGAGAGAGAGAGAATATACTTATTTTGAATTGAATTTACATCTCATATAACTCTTATAAAGCTTTCTTTTTTTTTGGAACAAAATGATGATGATTCCATATTGGTGATCCGAGCGATTAGATGTGATCTCTCTCATAAATTGCTTACATGTAAAGAAATTATATGACTTAAAGACCCTTAGTTTATCTATCAAATGGTCAAAATTGGATAATAATATATAACATAATACATGCCTTTTTCACTGCTTGATGCATTGGCTAAGTGCCTCTAAGTGACGAGATTTTTGATAAGTAAAAAGTTGAAAAATAGTAGATCATTAAATAGCTCAGATCATCAATGCAAATTCCCTATTGCCCCATTTAAAAAGATATAATTCCATAAGAGTTACACCTAATGTACTTTATAATCTTGATTCCCCACGTATGTATAAAATTTGCTCAGACATGTAACTCTTCTTCAGGGAAAACACAAAACCCCTATTTTAAATACTCCTGCATCCAAATTTTCAATTTAATGGGCTTGACGCTGGCTAAGGAGCTGAATCAACTCAGGTAATCTTTTAGGTTCAACATTAATTGCAACTTTTTGTTAAAGAAAACATTTACAGCATTTAAATGAATGCGTTACCTAGTTCCAGCTTGCCCTGCTCTGTTGCTTTTTCTTGTCCTGAAACTCCACATAAAGAAAGATCTCATCAAGAACCAGAGAGGTCAATGGATCATCCATTCCAACTCTTTGGTAACACTTAAATCGTAACGTAATTCAATCAAACCTCAACATTTTGACATCTAATATATCGTCAAGAGTAAGAAATGGTGTGTGATTGGCTTACCCAATTGTTGAGAATGTATTGTTTCTTGGGTCTTGGGAGTGTTTGGAACCACATCCACTGATGGTTTTGAATCCACTGCAATTATAATCAGCATCAAGAAAGCGCTTAAACATGAGAATTTAGTGATCCAATTTTAAGCGAAGCCCTGTGTTTATTGTATCCGTAAAACCATGCATGACCAAAGTTGAAAAACTTACGGATGGGAAAAGGAAATGCCCGAGGTTGAGACAATGCAAAGAAGGTTACTGAGAGCAGGAAAAATCCAGTGACTAAAACTACAAATCTGAACCTCCGGGACTCTCGGTTGAAGTTGCGAATCAACTTCATCTTGCTTGCCATGGGTGGTGCGGTGCTACCCTTCAATCTTCCATCAATGGAGAAAGATGGCAGTGTTTATGAAGGGGCCTGGTCAGGGAAGTTGGCAGTTAGGCTGCCACATCTTCTCTTCTATTGACCTCATGAATCGAGTTGTTTTCAGCCTGCTCACCAACCATGACGCGATTGGATCATGCGACCATCCTAATATATTTTTTTTTTTGGAAAGTAATATTTTTCATGCATTGCTTAGGCTTGAACATGGTTATGATTGATAAGGACTCCATGGTCGACCAATGGAACAACTCGCTTCCTTCCACCAACGCTTGGATTGTCAACGTTCTAGACTGAATCCTTGGTCTTCCACTTGGGAGGTATTGCGTGAGAGGAGAGCAGTTGGGTGTGTCATTTGACCGTTTTATTCTAATAGGGCCTCCATATGGAATCGGTAGCTTGGCATGTGAGACTTCTTCTTTGGAGGAAGAACAGCGTTGCTAAGTTCTAATTTCTTTGTAATTTAGTTGACTCGTAAACAATGGATGGACCCAAGTGGATCAGGAGCCCAAAGGAATTAGAGATGCTAGCTTCTCGGTTGCTCTGTTTACACACTTAAGAGGTGGACATTTCAGAGGACTAATCCTGTCTTCAAGCAGTAAAAAAACTATTAAGTAACAAAATATTTTGTTAGCCATTTGCTATGGCTAACACGCATCAAATGAGTTGAAGTTCATATTGGTTTGGATTGATCAATAGAGCCAGTGTGTGACAATCTAAATGGAAAAGCAAATGTTTGGTTCCATTTGTGTTACATTAACAGTAAATAATAAGCAATATCTTTTAGTTGCCTTGCCCATTGGGATGGCTCCTCTGTCTGACTGCGAGGCTTTTCTTTTATCCCTAGAACGCCGCCACCTTTTTATATGAAAGGTCTTGTCTTTTGTATGGCTCCTACTACTTTTTTGATTGAAGGGAGACTTAGCCACCCAAATGATCAAAAAATAGGAATCATGCAAAAGAGATGATTTTTCAAATGATTCCTACAAACTGTACTCAGTGCAGATTTATCTCTAATAGTAATAATAGATTTAGCTGTCAAAGCTTCATCACCAACTAGTTGTGCCAAATAGCTGCTAATTTTTTGTGAGGAGAATGGACTTAAAAGAGGGGCAGAAGAATCCTTCACCTTTTAAAACAGGATGCATACTTTGGAAATCATTTGATATATGTATACTGATTTCCAAAGTATATATCAGTACTTTTTTTATATATTGCAATGCCTTTGCTAGCAATATGTACCTTTCTCAGCAATAGGTTGAGTGACACTAGTCTGATAATGTTAAGATCGGCGTATGATAGTTGTCATATTTCGTAGGGAAACATCATATATATGGGTTAATAATTAACATATAAAAATATTGCTGCATAAAAATATTGCTGCTCTTGTTGAACACCCACTTGCTGCTGAGTTCGATCCTTGTGTGCCATTAAGCTTTAAGGTATTGATTTTTAGCTCTCCATGAAGACCTCTGATAGAAAATGATAAGGTGCCATGTGAGGTGCTATCTGTCCTAATAGCTAGGCCAGGAAGTTAGAGTCACTTGGGTTTAAGGCAACCTTTTCTCCCAGCCAAACATGCTGGTATCAATGGAAACTTAAGTGAAAAACAAATTATACATATTCTTATTTTCATTGGGACAAAAAAAAAAAAAAAAGAACTTTATTTGGGGCTGAATACATCTTGAGAGCAGGCAAACTTCCCTCTCTCTACACACAAAAATACATATATGCATATGAATCTTTTATGCATATTTCCTAAAATTCGTGAACAATAATCCAATATTAATTTTGTTAATGCAAAATTGTGTCAAATATTTGTGAAGAGCACCCATCCTGCTTCATCTCACAGAATCACAGCTGGCATCGGACCAAAAGAATCCCTTAGCCGAGATCCATCCGGGCCTCAACATACTGAGCAATGATACTGAAACCTAAACCAGAAGAATTTTGCCTGTTGAAATGTCCGTTTGTTTGAAAGGAGAGAGAGAGAGAGAGTGGGCAAGGAGTGGTGCCTCAGGAGGAAAATTTAATGGTATCCTAACCAAAACTAATGTCAAACCCTTGTTAGCTCCTTGTGTCCAGCCACACAATTGTGAAGGCTGGTGGTTCTTAGTTATTGAAAAAACTACAACCTCACAAGCCACGACCTTTAACGTTACAATGGGAGTCAAAACATGCATTGATACGCCAAAATCTAAAAAGAATCTATTATTTCAACAATTAAAATTCATTGCCACATGAACACAAGTGAAAAATATGCATTGCGTATACCACGATCCCTTGGGAGACCACTCTGCTAACATTTGTTTAAGATTCTCAGGCAACTATTATGATTTATTCCATCCACCAACACACACGTTTGCAATGTGAGAGTCAATGAATGCCACATGATTAACCATGGATTCTGGATTGCCAACCTAGCACACTCAAATTTCATGGCACGTCAGACTGAGACTTTTAGCCGTCCGCGTTTCATGTTGGAGCTTAATTTACTATTATGGATCAGCCAATTGGTATGAGTTAGTTATGAAGGTGACCATTGATAAATCATAGCATAAATGATGAGAGTTTTTTTTAAAGTTGTTGGTTTTTGTTTACATATGGACTGGTTATTCTTAATTACAATCTCACAACCGCTGCCAAGAGAATAATGTGGCCGAAAGAAACTGGAAATAATCTACTTAACTACTCAACATTGCAAACTTAGACCATGATCAACATGGTAGAAGAGGTACAGTTACCTACAGAATTATTATAATTGGAGCATCACATATCACAAAATAGGCTATAGCGTTTGAGAGAGAGAAATGACCGAGAGTTTCTAATGCTTTCGAATTTTCAATACTAATATATGCGTGCCTTTTCTTTTTTTTTCTTTTTTTTTCTTTTTCATCTCAAAAAATAGAACCTTTTTTTTTCAGTCCCCTCTCAAAAAGAGAGTACTTTTTTTTGTTTTGTTCCTCTCAAATGAGAAAAGCCTTGGAAAGTGCATGTAACAACAAACAAGGTTAATTAGGTGGCATGGATTAGCATCAGAACCACTGAGATAAAGTGAGTAACACCTAGGATTAGACAAACTATCACCAAATAATAGAGAAAATATCTTGTAGTTTCACGATCTGATTCAGTTCATATTGAAAAATGGTCAGCTAGCTCTGTATTTGGGAATTGAGACAAACATACAACTGTAACATGATCTACTTCTTTATGCTTCCTGTTTACAACATGTAAATAATCTTTCTTGCCACCCTATTGAGCAGAAGAGAACACATAACAGTGAAAACTTTTAAATACATCATAAACTAACTCTTCTGTTCTATTATTGATGTAGAGGCTTAAGGGCTTTTATCAGAATAGACTTAAACCTCCTGGTGTCGAGCTTTACATCTTGCTTTACCAGGAATGAATATTTCCCCCATAGAAAACCATTCAAGCTTGTGAATAGACAATGGGCCCTCAAACACAGCGTGGTCTCTAGGGTACTAACTTGTAAGAGCGCTCTCCTCTTCAGTTATACTGTACTCCACCTACCTCAGCTTCTTCTCCTTGGATGGCCCCCTGAAGTCAGTCACAGCTATCCATTCCAGACTACCAAAGGACCATCTGGATCAGGTTTGCGTTTATTGGAAGGAAGACAACTCCAGTCGGTCCAGCCCCATGACACACATCATGGAGTTGCATTCGAGATCTGAGACACACCACCTCGAAGCCCAGCTTCTCTGACATCTGAACTTTCTCTAGATTCACAAACTACTTTCTGGTTAGGCTACTTGCTGTGATCAATAGCCTTGACCTCTTGCCATGACGTTCACTGATCCTCCTTGGGCAATTCCTCTCAAGCAATCACGCATAAACTTTGTGAAGTCAACCATGGAATACCCATTCGGGACTCTCAAGGGGTTGATGCCAAGTCCCTGTTGCTTCTCAGGCCAACGGTCCCATGTTTGAAACAATGTACTCTTTCATCATTGTGAAATCTGATTTCATAGATAGAGAGCTTCTTTAGCATTGGGAGGTACCTGTCAATCCACCACAATTAAATTTGGTTATAAGAAACTGGACTTCTGTTGAGTTGGAAAGAAATCAGGAAGAGAGGGACCAATACATGGCCGAAGTCATGGAAGTCCTTTTGGGTGTATCCTGCAACTGAGAAGACAGTGGCGGGAACAGTGAGATTAACAGTGCAAAGAGGGGCTTCTTCGTAATTGTCTAATGATTTCGAGGCCACTTCCAACACATAAGCCATGGATGCCTTGTCAGAATTACAAGCATAAGATCTGGTCTTCCATGATTCATTTCTTCCCAGCGCACCAATGTTGGATGGGGTCACATATGCTACTGAGGAATTCTTCCCAGAAATCCAGACCGAACACTTGTCACCTAGTCTAAAAGCTCATTTGCTTTTGCCTTGGTTTTCTTTTCTTTTGTAATAATTCAGGACCTCACCCCAAAAAGAAATGAAGGTATTATTTAGATTCTTTAGCCCTCTATATAACTGATGTAGGGTTATATGTACCTAAGATCTATCCAGCATATAACTGATGTGGGGACTAAATACACATTCGCATGAGTCAGAAATTTCATTGGAGTGAAAGTTCAGTTTAGTTTTATTATCTCTGCCTTTTGCTTGCATTCTCCCTACGATTCTTGCAATTTATGCGGAGAGAAGAACCTCACCATCATTTTCACTGTCATTTTCAATCTTATGTTGCAACAGTAATTGCTTTTCTTGACCTACAAATAATCCTTGAGAAGTTTATTAGAAACTTCCATTGATTGTATTCCATTGTTTCATTTGGCAGTTAAGTCCATATGCATAAATCAAGCTACTTCATTTCAAAAATATCTAAAGGTTTAATGCATTGCACTCTTCTTCCCTTTTAAAAGTCAAATATTTATCTGATCATATATAGCCATAATTTCAAATCTCCTCTGAGATTTTGCACATGGTTTTGTCTCTAAAGACTTTACTTTCTTTGTCTAAGATTGGTTATCTGCCTTTAAAGTTCAATCTGCTGTCTTTTTTTAACCTATAGTTTTGTATGATGAAGTGTTGATATGAGTCTTGAGTCGTTAGTGACTTATTTATGACACAAATTATTTTGCCAATCTATCATTTTGGATTTTTTGGATTAACTAAATCTTTTACAATCAAAAGAAGTTATATTCTAAATCATCCTTGATATAGCTAGCTTGTTTGTCAATTACTTGTGGAAGGCTAAGATTTTTATATATTTTCTGTAAATCTAAAACCAATTACCCTGAGTTCCTTAGTTCACTCATATGCGTTGCTTCAAAGATGACAGCATGTAGATGGGTTCCTATATATGTAAATTAAAGATCATATTGATTGAACCCTACTTAAAGAATAAGCATCTAAAAGCATACCATGATTAGCTGAACTGATGCCAAGAAGATTGTCTGATCCTCTTGGTTTAAGTCTAAAAGTTGAACAATACCTGTTACTGGGATTCCTTGTCTTACCACCACCATAATTAAATCAACAAGTCCTAGTTTTTCTACTCATTGAGTTTTGAATATATGCTTCCCTACGAGCATATGATTTGTTGAAATGGTGCAAGATAACAGAAACTAAAAAGATCTCATCCCTTCAACCATTTGTCAATGTGGAATGACCCATAGAACTAGCCCATTGGACAGTATTCTTAATGCAAATTCATCTTCTATCTTGGTGAGCATAACTTTACCATTGTCTGGGTTTGAAGGTCCTTATTCTCCACTTATTTTCGTTCATATTCTCATCCCACTATAACCATACATGGAGTTATTTTTCTTGGAGATCCATCCCAGTTTAACACTACTTGAAAAATAGAAACATGCTTGTCACCTAATGAAATTAGGAATTCTCCTCCACTAAATCTATATATAATTGACATATTCTGCAAATCTTTTCTCTCATTAGAGAAAAAAAAAAAAAAAAAAAGCTAAAGGGAATCATCCATCTTAACGTTATGTTTGATCCAAAGGTTTTGCTTTCATCATTGCCATCACTAACCCCAGAGTTCAGAATCTAGTTTGTTGTGACTCTTTAGAGTTTTTGATAGAAAATGTTTATTGCTTCAAAAAGAGTAAAAGAACAATAATACACCAAAGAGGCCCCAAGTTCCTTACATGGTCACCCAAACTGATCAACACCAACTGTTTTAAAAGTTTAAAGATTTCCTCATACTGGAGAAACAAAACACCATGAAGCCCTCAACTTACATTCTTAATAATATCCCTTCATCTCATGAGATTCTCACAATTATGTCCCCTTCAACACTTACTAGATCAGCATGGTGAGTGCGCTTAGATACCTTACGCGGCCAAGCCCTTTGAGCAAAGCAGCACTATATGCTCAGCATACATATGGAGGCAGCTATGCTCGTCGCTGTGCTTACAAGCATTCCCATTGAATAAATTTGGGCCTACAGAATCCACATTCTTATAGCACTGAGACCAGACCCAGAGATACTAAAGGAAGCTGGATTATATGCTCCCGGTGGCTGATCCTAGCTCATTTCAGATCTAGCCTCCTTCAATGCCATGTTAGGTTTCTAAAAAATCCAACATATCATCTTCTCACTAATGTTAAGCTCTGGCTCCATTTACAGCACGATTCTAATATTATATTCTGAACACTCGGAATAGAAGCCCAAAGCCATCAACTTGATGTAAATGCCATTCAAATGGATCATATTTCCCTAGAGAACAATTGCCTAGAAATGATTGGCATTTGTATCTACGGCAGCTAGAGAAAATGTCAGCAGTAAGGGCATCCTGTAACAACTTAAGATTTATGTATAATCAACTAATTTTAATCAATGTATTGTTTTTGGGTAAATATGCTGGATAATCTTGAACATTTTTCCAATTGTCAATACAATTTTTTTTCTAGAAATGCCATGAGAAATTCTAGTTCATGGAGTTTGAAATAGTCATTCAGATTGTTGTCTCAGTCTCATAAAGTTACAAATTTTAAGTTGCAAATCTATCTCAAGGAGTTCTTCATGAACCATTCATTGGGTTTATACCAAGACAGACCTTAAAACTATCCTGTACTGGAAAACCAATCAAATATCTCACTTTTTACATTCACATTAAGATGTTTCATGGAATCTAAAATCAACCAGTCATCAGATCACTTACCAGAGAAGTAAATAGATAGATAAGCAGAACTGCCCATTTGAATGTTTTAGGGACAGAAAAAGGTTCTTAAAATTAAGGCACACAGAATATTTTCAGAACTAAACTGTATCCATTGATTTGGAGTTTTGGTTTATGACTCAACCATCTTGAATCAAAGTTTCTTAATGCTATAATTTGTTGTTGTTTAAGTGGATAAAAGCAAATGTAAATAGAGATAGAAAGAGGTAAATCTTCACATTTCCTTAACTTTCTTAACAAGCAAGCATGACATTCATTTTACTATGGCAAAACCAGACTAGACAAAATGGCATTCAATCTCTACATGAAATTATAATTTCTTAAAAATAGGAGAAGATGATACACCAAAGCATTGCAACTTACTTTTCTTGATTAATCCATCAATGAGTTGGGCCTCCTTCCTTCATCTCTCAATAATTTCATCCTTGGCTGTCATAACCAGTTGAAACTTCCTGTCATGAGCCAATGCTTCTTGCTACAAAGTTCAAACATATTACATCTGCCGAGAGAAATCAAGAAACTAAATGGCTGACCATGGCAAACTTTTCCTCTATGAGACATTTACAACTACAATAATAAATTACTAATAACTTCAAAGCTATAAAGTTATTCTTTTCTATCTCATTTGCTTGTTATTCTACTGAGATGCTCTTGTTTGTAACAACACCAACGCAAAGATTTTGGTCGGAAATAGTTCATCAATCCTTATGCCTCCACTCATTGTCAAGTTGAATCTTTATATGGACTCCATCTGTCTCTCTAATAACTCTCCAGTCCATAACCCAGTTTTGCATGACTCTCACATCCTTCTTAGATTCTTTCTTATTAAGGTCACATATGTATATAGAGAGGCCAATCAGGTTACTGATTAGCTTTCTAAAAAGGCCACCTTGGATCAGAGTCCAAGATTTTGGACTGGTCGTTTTCCACAAGGTACTTGTAACTAATAACAATATGAAGCTCATCTTCTTGTATAAATGCATCTAATGGTTTTTTTTGTTTTTTTTTTTTTCACTTATTCATATTCAAATTCCAATCTCCTCTCGATATATTTCGTTTTTGCTTACTCAAGTCAATTTATATTATCAAACTTTATTTATTCCAAATTATGAGTCACGTTAAGGATCAATCCTAAGACAACCAAAAATTGGACTTTCGCAAGTGAATCAACAAAATAGCTTCTTCAGACAAGAAAATAAGGGAAGAGGAAATGAAGTAGCTCACCGCCCGGACCCGCCGCATCTTGGCGGCGGCTTTGAGCACCCGCACGAGCTCCGCCACGCCCTACGAAGACCACCAGCCCCAAAAGGAGAAAGAGGAGAAGAGGAAAACAAAAAGGGGGAGATTAGAATTACCCGCTGATACCTCTGCGGGGCTGGATGGTGGGGGGACTTCGGGGGTCATTCTCGAGGGCTCCCAGCTCCGGCGCCGCTGCCGCCGTGGAGAGGAATCGGCGAGGGCGAGGGTTTATGATTTGGGGAAGAGCGGGGATGGAGGGCTTGGAGAAGGTGCAGCGTTTCGCAGCGAGTTGAGGAAGATAGGGGGAGGGCAGAGAGATGGAGGAGGGGCGGCCGGCGCCGTTTGGTATCGTCGTTGGTTCTAATCTTCTACGCTTCTTAAGATGCTAAGTGGTTGAAAGCCTGCGATAGTATTTGAGCATTTTGTTAGTGTTAAGGTTTATCAATTACGTTCTAGCATTGATGAATCCCATGCATCGCCAACAACATAATTTCATTAACTATTGAACAAATAAAAAAGTAATTTTTATAATATAGTGAGAAAAAACAGTATATTGAGAGAATTATAATTTTATCAAAATAGTTGTCATACTTTGGTATTATTTACAATAATTTCATAAATAGAGTCTAACTTTGTATGATTTTTTTTTTTGGCTTAATGTTGTAACCATAGGTATATACCATGCATAGGATATTTCAAGACCTCCGCATTGCATCATTTTCATACAGCATCATGCAATCTAATCCTGAAATAAGGATGAATCACATACATGGCAAACACCATATCAACACTTACTTGATAGTATATTTCATTATCAATACTCATTCTATTGCAATGTTAAAAATTATTCACATAATATATCAGAAAGTTTGCTTTATTTTAATGTAGTGGTTGATTTAGAATTTTAAATGGATGATCTTTTTTGAGGGAACAAAAAAATTAAATTGATGACAATATTGAAAGATATTATTGCATTTTTTTAATCGCTATTGGTTAGATCTATATACTTTGCGCATAACCAACATTAATTTTGCTTAAATGCTAATTACCTGTTATGCATATATTTTTTACAAAAACATGATGAAAAATTTAACTCCATAAATTTGCAGGTTAATAAAATTATCAAGATTTCCTTAAAAAGGTAAAAAGATTAATGCATATACAACTCAATTAAACCTACTCTAGAACTCTTTATTTTAAAAGACTTTTAACTCTCCAATATATTGCATGCTATGTGACTCTTTATGAGAGTACCATTCTTTCCTACATTTTTTTCTCTGTTTTCCTTCAATATTCTTTCCTTTGGTAATTATACCTTATAAGATCTCTTTGTTTCAAAGAGTCCTCTCCAAATAACATAGAGAACTAAAGGTATACCTATGAATCCTAAAGCTTATTTAGCAATTGGAAAGGCCATATTCTATCATTAGCAAAACAAAGTTAATATGCCAAATCACATCAAATTCTATCATTCAATATAATCTATGCTTTTTATGTTTTGGATATGTGGATGCATTGTCATTTCATTCTATTTATCTTCTCATCTTTCACTTCTCTCTTAATTCGTATTTAATATAAAAAATGCTAAACATTTGCATCTAAGTAAGTTTCATCTATATGTGTTATAATTTACACACTACCTCTATTAGGTTATAGTCATGTGTGAATCAAATACAAGATCCATGCTTGTTTAATTCACTCTTTGTAATCAGATGCAAATGTTATAAGTTGTTTGAGGTGATCTAAGATAACCCATAGAACATATTTGGTTTGGTATAGATAGTTTTAAGCAACAATTTACTTCAAACCTATTAAGTTTGATTTAGTGATTAAGCTGACCAAGAATCCATTTTGCTGAAGTAACTCTAGCTCCCTTTGGGTCAAAGCTAGTTCAAGCTATTTCTCTTTAAATTAGGTCATTGCCAAGCCAATTAAACGTACAGAATGGGCTCTCTTGCATTCTCTCTAAACTGAACTAAATTCGGATGGCCAATTACTAACAACCAAATAAACCCAACTTTCACTAGGCCAAAGCCATTTCGAGTTTTTTCCCCCATTTGGGCCAACCAAAGATGAGACAAAAGCCCAATTATAGGCTACCAAATATGCCCTTAGCCATAGTGTATATATATATATATATAAAGAGAGATGAAGAGAGTTAGACTTGACTAACTTGACTATACTTGCATGTAGTCAAGCTCAAGATCTGATCATCCTTTTCACACTTGAATGCATATGTATCTCGAAGCCACCCCCATCTTTTTCATCTTTGGAATCTATAATTCATGTAGATCTCAAGATGAAAAGGATGATTGGATTTGAACTTAACTACATATGAGTATAGTCAAATTTAGGTCTTTTTCTCTCTCTCTCTCTACACACACATACATATATATATATATATATATATATATATATATATATATATATATATATATATATATATATATATCATTTTTTTTTTAAAAGTTATTTGATAACTTTGGCATTTTGTTAGATTATATTTACTAAACTAAGGAATTGCTTGAAGCTTTGTTATTGTATGGTTCAAACTACAGTCCAATTTTAAGGGTAAATAGTTGAGTTATGGTGACTCATAACTCTTGTTTGAATCAAAGATGAGGGAGAATGGTGGAGTGAGAGAGGGAGAGGAGAATAAGAGAGAGGAATGAAGGAAGAAAGAGGGTGAGGATGAGAGTGAGGAGGAGAGGAGATGGAGGCAAGTCCCTTCACACTCACCACGCTTGAGTGATCTAACTGCTAGAGCATCACATAGTTCTCAAAAACCATATGTGTTTTGGAGCATCACAATTACTCTCGTCATGAACCTATGAAAGGTTCAATAGTGGTGGCAAAGATCTAAATTAGCCACATCAATGGCTTTTAAAGTTAGCAAAAAATAAGGCTGTAGATTTTTTGGTAAATTGGGTTGCCTTATGGAAGGAAAAGGCTATCTGAAATTTTTCTTCTCAGCTTTTTTATTTGGCTGCAGCTGATGCCCAAAGAGTTATATTCTTGAGGTCCTAATTAAGTTTTATCTCATTTGTAAATCTGCCATTTTGCTTGACATAAATCATATACCCTTTTGTTTAGATGGAATAATATTCTTTATATAGTGCCATTATATATGAAAGCAAGCGAGTACGTATTTTAGGAACTCATACCCATCCAATGCTTCTCAAGCTTGAATACTATGGAAGAAAAAGACCTTCCTAAGAAGCTCAATATATTTTGGATTATAATTCTGATTAAACTTTGCTAAGAATTGTAAGAGATAGATATATTGAACTTAGGTATGGTGCATTACCTACATGCACTTCGGTTTCGTTTGTCTCTCTTTTTCTTTTTCGGTGCCATCTTAATTTTCATATAAACATCAAGTGATGATAGAAAGAGAAAAGAAAAGAAGAGAAATATAGAATTGAAGGACGTACAAGTAACATACCATACATAAGTTCCATCTTATTCATAAAATTACCTTTTTGCTTGATATAAATCAAATAAATAATGACTAGCTAGTTCTAAACCAACAATCATTAGGAGCAATTGGGAGCCTTGTGGGTGGAGTTACATGTATCTTGAATGGTAGGCGCGCACCAGCTGCGATGTTCAAAATCCCGTATGGTGTAAATCACACAATTTAGCTTGACTCGTTGAAGGACATCTTGACGTATCCTACGACCAAATTGACCGTGGTTGAATTGTTTTGTTGGCAGACCAAAGAGCCTCAGTGCCCCTTAACTCGCCCTCCATCCTCACAGTCTCTCAACTCCTCCATGCATGCCTCTCCTCCAAGCACCACACCAAAGTCCCCTCCATCACACCCGCTCTCCTCCCTTTTCTTACCCTCTTTCTTTCTCCTTCCCTCTCTTCTTCTTCTTTGCCCTCCCTCTTGACTGGCCGGTCCCACCTCAACTTTTTCTCCTTTGTTTTTGTTTTTGTTTTTTTTTTTTTTAAGGATAACAAAGAATGGAGGTTTAATCCAGCAGAAAAGCCAGTGTAACTGCTGAATTACGCAAACGGGCCTTTAGCCCAGCGCAAAGCTCCAATGAGACCGTTTTCGCCGTCCCAGCCCAAACCATGCGCTCCAACGAACCCGGACTCAAAACCCCCCATCCCAAAACTCCAGCGCATAGGACGCCGTTGACGTCCGCATCCGCACTCCATCCCTACCTCAACCCAGTCATCCCATTTGCCGCATACAAAAGCCCCATGCAGCACAATCATCTGCCGTCCGTCCCCTCTGGAAACCCATCTCGTCCGTTCGTGTTTCAGCCATCCAGATCTTCTTCCGCATAAAAAAAAAAAAAATTAATACGCATCGTCGGAACAAACATCGTCTCCCTCCTCCCACCCTAATTTTCTCCACTCCCACCCTTAAAAAACCCTCCACACGAGGCCTTCATTCTTCCTTCTACCCCAATAAGATGCCCAAGGAAATTTTAGGGAACTCTCCAATGCGTACTCTTCCCCAGTGATAAAATCACTAGCTCTCTCTAAACCTTAGATCCGATTCCCCTGCCCGCGATCCCCAAACCCTACCCCCCATGGCGTCCCGCCGGGTCCTCTCGTCCCTCCTCCGCTCCTCCGCCCGCCGCTCCCCGGCTGCGCGGCCCACCCTGGCCGTCCCCCGTCCGCCGATCTCTTCCCCCCGTCCCTCCCCCACGGGCTTCCTCCTCTCCCGCGCCGTTCAGTATGCCACCGCAGCCGCGCCTGCGTCGCCGCCGACCCCGCCGCCCACCGCCCCCACCGCCGGCGCCAGGGGAAAGATCACCGATGAGTTCACCGGCCAAGGCGCGATCGGCCAGGTATGCCAGGTGATCGGTGCCGTCGTCGACGTCCGGTTCGACGAGGGGCTGCCGCCGATCTTGACGGCCCTTGAGGTTAGGGACCACTCGATCCGTCTCGTGCTGGAGGTGGCCCAGCATTTGGGGGAGAACATGGTGAGGACGATCGCTATGGATGGGACTGAGGGGCTTGTCCGTGGACAGAGGGTCTTGAACACTGGTTCTCCCATCACTGTAGGTTTTTCGTCCTTCCTATTCTCTCACCTCTGATCAAAATGAGATGCTTTGTTAATGATAGAATAGACTAGGAGATTCTTTGTCCGTTACCTAGGGTTTCTGGATTTGGATCTGATTTAGAAAGAGATGACGATACGGGAATTCCTTTCCAAAGTATTGGGATATATGGTAGCTAGAAAACGAGCTTTCGTATCGTGTGTTTTGTCCTTATACACATGAATCTTACTGCCATATTGCTTTCTATACTAGACCAAGCTCATTTGGTGGGTTATTGATATTTATAAAGCATTTGATGTTCATTTGTTCGAGGTTCCAAGTTCTGTTCGGGTTATCCGTTGTCTTTTTGTTTTAAGCTCATCAATTTGATCCTGATCCGAAATTCTCTTTTGTTATCTGCCATTATACCTACGATATCTACTTTTAATAAATTAGAGGTGAGGAAGTAAGGGCACAAAATTTATGGCAATCGTTCTATTTGTGTTTTAATAAGTTAATGGACCTGTCTTGCTCTCTCAATTGTGTTCTGCAGTGATTTGAATTATAAAGTTTGATGTGTTTAGTTGTTCATTCCCTTTGCATTTGCATTTCTTCTATTGACTGGATTGTTTTGTTCCCCAATTAGGTGCCTGTCGGTAGGGCTACCCTTGGCCGCATCATCAATGTTATTGGAGAGCCCATCGACGAGAAGGGTGAAATAAGTAAGTTTTATCTTGCCAAATTTTCATATTATGAGATATCTGTCTCAGATGACTTCGTTTTGAATTTATTAGGTCTAAGCTTATTTTTTATATTGAATTCCTTTTTCTTCCCTCAATAGAGACGAATCACTTCCTTCCCATCCATCGTGAGGCCCCAGCTTTTGTTGACCAGGCGACCGAACAACAAATTCTTGTTACTGGAATCAAGGTACATTGATTGATTGTGTACCTTCTGCAACTTTTGCTTCATACTTTATATCAGTTTTTAATTCAAATTAATATGTTTAAGAACTTAATTGTGCTCTTCTTAACTTTCAAGTGTTCTGCAAACTTGTCATTGAGTTTCTTTACACATTTCTTATATGGCGTATGCTTCTATTTACAGGTTGTGGACCTTCTGGCACCATACCAGAGAGGTGGAAAGATTGGACTTTTTGGTGGTGCTGGTGTGGGGAAAACTGTGCTTATTATGGAACTGATCAACAATGTTGCTAAAGCCCATGGTTGGTCATAAGAAAATATAAGTGATTCTATTTTTTTTGAGTTCTTATCGGTTATAATGTTCATAGTTTTTCTACCTACCAGGTGGTTTCTCTGTCTTTGCTGGTGTTGGAGAACGTACTCGTGAAGGCAATGACTTATACAGGGAAATGGTTGAGAGTGGTGTGATCAAGCTTGGCGATAAGCAGGTCCAAATCTTTTTTTTTTCTTATTTGTGTGTGTGTGTCACTGTCGTTGGGGTCTTTTTTCATCTTAGACCTTACCACAAAGAAAATCATATTGCAGGGCGAGAGCAAATGTTCTCTTGTATATGGGCAAATGAATGAGCCTCCTGGTGCTCGTGCCCGTGTTGGCTTGACTGGGTTAACGGTGGCTGAGCACTTCCGAGATGCTGAAGGGCAAGATGTGCTTCTTTTCATCGACAACATTTTCCGTTTTACGCAAGTGAGCTCTCAGGAGTAATGTTGATTTTTAATATATTGAGCAATAGTGATATATGTCCTAGTTGCTTATTTTATACATTCTTCTACATTTTCTAGGCAAACTCTGAAGTGTCAGCTTTGCTTGGTCGTATCCCATCTGCCGTTGGTTACCAACCAACTTTGGCCACTGATCTTGGTGGACTTCAAGAACGTATCACAACAACTAAGAAAGGTTCGATCACCTCTGTCCAAGCTATTTATGTGCCAGCTGATGACTTGACAGATCCTGCGCCTGCAACAACTTTTGCCCATCTTGATGCCACAACTGTGTTGTCGCGACAGGTGCTTTTACCTGGTCATCTTCTTTAATATGTTACAAATTAATTTTCTTTTTTCTACTGTTTCTTTTTGCTGACATGGGATTGTTTTCTTAATAAGATCTCTGAACTTGGTATATATCCTGCTGTTGATCCTCTTGATTCAACATCTAGAATGCTTTCTCCTCATGTATTGGGAGAAGAGCATTACAACACTGCTCGTGGGGTTCAAAAGGTTCTTCAGAACTACAAGAATCTTCAAGATATTATTGCAATTTTGGGAATGGATGAGCTCAGTGAAGATGACAAGTTGACCGTGGCTCGTGCTCGGAAGATCCAACGGTTCCTGAGTCAACCTTTCCACGTTGCTGAAGTGTTCACAGGTGCACCTGGAAAATACGTGGAGCTGAAGGAGAGTGTTAACAGCTTCCAGGTGAGTGAAATCCCTGGGAAACACGACCTTATCATGTATTTCTTGTATTTTATTGCATTTAAGTATTCTAATGCAAAGTGTAGTGAAGGTCTTGCTCATGGTGTATTGCTTGCACAAATGCCTTCTACTGATATAATACATTCGGCTTTCATCTTGTCAAGCCCTTAGATTATGAGTTTTAAGCGAGCAAGTAGTATATAACAAAGTGGACTTACTAAAGCATGTTGGTCTGCTGCTTTGTCTTTGCTCACTCTTTAGCAGCAGTTTATTTATTTTGTGCAGTATGCTGTGCTTTCTCTTTTATCTTCATCAAGTTGAGAAATAGCATGGACGTGTTTATTGTATGGTTTGCTTTTTTTGCCTTCATCAATTTGAGAAATAGCGAGATTGAGTTTATGGTCAGCCTTGATGATCGGGGAGCAGCATACCTATCATTGCTTATCACCTGTTTGCACTTTGTTGATAAGAGCAAAGCATAAGCCAATTTTGAGACAATTTGTTGTTGATAGTGAAGTACTTGTTAACATCTTCATAGTTTTCCTGTAGTTGAGTTACAATTTTGCCTTGTGCTTAATTTAATTGTGCGTTTTTACTGTCCATTGTAGAATGATATTCGATGACTTAAATTTTCTTTTTTTTTTTTTTATGCTGCTTTTTATAGCTGAGGTGCCTTAATCTGTGAATGATCACTGAAAGTTATTTACATCCACACTTGCAGGGTGTTTTGGATGGGAAGTATGACGATCTTCCTGAACAGTCATTTTACATGGTCGGGGGAATTGATGAAGTTATCGCCAAGGCTGAGAAGATTGCCAAGGAATCTGCCTCTTGAGCACTAATTTATTTGTAATAATCTGAAAGATGCAGCTAATGACCCCTGCATCCAAAAAAAGAACACATTTTTTGAGGAGTGTTTGATGTTAACTCTTGTCAATGCTGGAGAGATTTCTATAAGTTTTGTGGAAGGAGCAAGTGCCTGCTTTGCAGATGTCTTTTTTACCCAATAAACAATGTGGGACATTTATTTAATTTCTTCCGGTTGGATACATTCCGTTTCCACTAAATGTTCCAGTTGTTTTTGTGAACTATTTGTGCCATTATCACCTATGCTTTGAACATTGAAGTTGTGCTTTGTGATGTGTGTCATCCTAGCTCTTGCCCAGTATCATCCATATTTGCGCTTCTGCATTTCTTTCTTAAGTTTTACCATGCACATGTAATTTCTTTGATTTTTGGAGTGTGAAAATTGCGTTAACTACTTTAACCATTTGGAAGGCAATCATCCTGAATGCAGTAGTTCTCTTCTCGAGTTTTTATTCTTCTAGGTTAGTTTGTTCTTTTCCTTTCCTATGTACATGTCTAATTAGGGAGGCAAATGATGTGGTGGTTTCCCTCATGATTGGGGCTTTGAGATATCTCATCATCCCTCAATCCAAGTCTCTTGCTATTTTTAGCCCTTCCATGTTAAAGTTAAGTTCCATGGCTGTAGGTAGATCCCTCATTCTTTTGCCGTCACAAGAATTTCCTGATGATGTTGCCTACTTGAGTACGCTTCCGTTCTCATTTTATCTTCAAGGAACAGTTCACCTGTAAAATCCAGACGTTACCCCATTACCTTTCTGTTGATTTTTGTTCCTTAAAATATGTTGTGTGCTTGGACTTTGTCTCTTGAGTGTGCTTCCTTTCTCATTTTATCTTCTACGAACAGTTCACATGTAAAATCTGGACGTTATCCCATTACCTTTCTGTTGATTTTTGTTCCTCAAAATATGTTATGTGCTCGGACTTTTGTCTCTGGATCTCTGGCCGGTACATGCTTGAAAAATTTAGTCGGGCATCTCATTATATGCCTGTTTGTTTTGGCTTGTTTTCTTGTTTTGCTGGTATCTCATCATACTCGGTCCTTGTCTTGGAGATACTGTTTCTTTAAATGTTAATCAATACATTGATGTTGGATAAGATTATTCTTTTATATTTGATTATCTTTAAAAGCATCTAACAATCGTGACATTGGTAGAACTTTTTTTTTTTTTTGTTGTGGTGGCTAATAGAATTCTTATTCGCTTAATGTAGCGTGTTTTTTTGTTTGTTTGTTTGCTTTTGTACTTCTTAAACTGTGACTCGCTAGTTTTCCTCCAAAAATGTGGCTTGCCAGAAGGGTACCACGTGACGAGGCACGAGAAACAAACTTCCATCACCAGTTCCATTAAGTTGACTATATGCTTGCTTATTTGGTATTCATTTAGAGTTTAGACAATTGGTTTTGTAGTTAAGTCTCCTCTTTTTCGGGTAAGATTCTGTAATCTTTGTTAATGACTGGGATGCGTTCGTATCTGTGGTATCATATCATAGTTATCTTCATCCTTGGTTCCTGGCTTGCTTCACTCTACTTTCTATTTTAGTTGTGTTGTCAGTTTCTTTAGGTTATGTTCAAATCTCTCAGCTTATGTTTATTCAATATTCAGTATATTGACAAGCTATCGCATCGTCTATTGGTTTCTCCTCTAAGGCTTCCCTTTATACTTTCGGCCTTTACTTGCCTCAAAAAATCTCTCTTATTGACACGATAGCTTCCTCTCTGGCATTCTATATAACTATATGGCAGCCTCTCTTGCAGCTTTCAATCTGTTTTAACTTGTCTACTAGCTATCAATGTGGAGACTCTGCTAGGAATTCTTGCGTGGTGTGGTTCCATCCTTGAGATTGACATTGGGAAACCAAATATTCATCTCTTAGGGCATGTGTTGATTTATGGGTGTGAGAACATAAGAATGTGAACGAAGACCCTCTATTTGCATTTCACATATTTAATTAGTGAAGTCTTCATTTTTATGGCTATTCTATTTGAAATGACAAATCTACATTTTGGAGGATTGACATTTTGCTCAACCTCCTGAAAGATAGATTCTATTCCCACATGAGCTACTTAAATTTTTTTTGTTAAAAAAAAAAAAACAGAACGTTGCCCATAACCACAAGGAGAATAACTTCTCTACCAAGACCCTTGACGCGGTTGCTGAAGTGGTGGCACTGCTTCAAACATAGGCCATAGCCACTAAGACCCTCCATGCCATGCCAATGATATATAGATGGTGGCACTCCTTGCCTTCCAATAGCTCAATTGGGATGAGATCATCATCTTCCTTTATTACGAGATCCATGACACCCTCCACCCCCTCCATTATGACTATCCTGCCTGCTATCCTCGTCATGGGGTCTGGTTCCATGACAAGAGCTAGTTTATGAATGCTATGTGTCACAGCATCACTGAGGATGCTGATCCTCAGCTCTTTCAGGAGGAGATGGCGTTGTCGAGCCTTGACTTTACTAATCTCTCATGCTGTGGCTTGGGCAGTAATAGCAATAGAAGAAGGGGAAGAAGAAGAAGAGGAGGTCATGTTTGAGGTGATGGATGTGCCGATGCTACTAGAGGCTAAGAGGCTGAGGAGGGTCGATGTGAAGGTGGCACTAGGTGGTGGTGGGGGAGGGAATGGAGCGATGCTAGCGAGCGAGTGCATGATTCTAGTGCTTTACTATAACAGACCAGAGAAGAAGTGGAACCTAATAGTCAAGAAGTTGCCCAATATCGCTAGCCCCATTCACAAATGAGGTAATGCTATGAAAAATAACAAAAAATCAACATATCATATATTGTTACCTTCTCTTATTTCACTATTATGTGTTGAACAGTTTTTACTGCTTGATAAGAATGCAATTTAATTTGTTATTAATTTCATGCTTTAATTTGGTCATTGTATTGACGCATAAAAAGGCTATAAAAAGCATATAATAAGCTGAAGAACTTAATCAAAAGATGGCTTTCAGGGCAAGAATTAATTGTCCCTACTTTGTGGAGAACTATACATTAAGTGGCATGCTTAATATGACCCATACTTTTGGGATAAAAAATGGCTTTAAGATGATCCTTTACTATGCTATCTATGTTAGGCAATGTATTGATTTCTATTCATGTATATGTTTTATAAACCAAATCCAAACAATCAGAATGGGAATGAGGGACACTTTAAGAAAAATATGTTGATTTCCACCTCTTATTATGCAAATTAAACATAAACAATGAAAATCAAAATGTCATTTCTATTTTAATTCTTGTATGAACCAAATATAAGTATGTAAATTGAAATAACAAACTCATTCACTTAGAAATAGAATCTATCCTATACTTATGAATTAAACATGCTCTTAGATGAATGGAATTTGTCCTCTGAGTAAGTCTTTAAGACGTGAATAATGAGATTTGTGAATGAGTTGAAAGGGGGATAAGAGTGATAACAATATCTTTTATAGTTATGCACTAGATTTGTGCTTACAGTGGCCCCCCAAAAATAATATTTAAGTATTTATTTATTTTTAGCATGTTGATCATTTCATTCTAAAAAATTGGTAACATCTAACTAATTGTGTTGAACAAATGAAACTTTTTTTTTTTTTCTTAACTTTTCTTTTCTCCAACCATATTTAAGTATTGTTGGTTTATTCATCTTACGCCAATATATGATTTTGTCTCACATGATATCGTTGCCTATTACTTATACTAGCAGCAATCCGATAACATATTTTAACTCAATATCTAATTCAAAATTAAATCATAAACATAGAATTCCATATGAAGCTAAAATTTCACCCAATTATTGATAAATATGTATAATAATAGTAGATGTATATATGCATGTATATGTTAACTGATGCATATATATATTTATATGTTAACTACATATTAGGCATTACTATTATTATGCCCTTAATAGTAGTAATAATCTAAACCCTACGATTTAAGCTAAACAATTATTCTTGATCAAAAAATCTAAATAATTGTTAAATTGAGATCCTATTTGCCTGCTATTCTATTCTCATCTTTTTTAAAACATTTTTATCAAATTTTAATATAAACATGGTTAGACTTAGGTCCACAATCGCTTACAATTTTATTGCATCTTTCCTAAGAAATGTCATTTGCAGGCATCCAAAATACATCACCTCTATCATCCTGGTATAATTTAAAAATATGCTTGATAAATTTCATAGGACTATAACCATAAATAATTTTCATCTAATAAAAATTGTGCATCACATATCTCCGATAATTCATATAAATAACTAAAGTCATATTAAAATGGGTAGCCTTAAACATTTTTTTTCCATCCACAAGGTCATAATCAAATATTCATCCTTTGAATAAATCAACATAATCAAAATTAATTACACCATGGTGATCCATGGCTGTTGGTTTGCATGAATGCCCTCTTTTATCAGTAACATGTATTATTATATATATCAAATAATTTATTAAATGATAAAATGATCCTTATTCATGATACAAAAGTTATGTCTATTGTTAATATAAATATTATATTATGCATAATAAAAAGTTTGTTTGTATCATAAATGTAAATTAAGATAAAATATAGATTACTTTATAATTTAAGTACTATTAAATTATATTCATGTGATTTAAAATATTGCATGAATAGAACACCATTGACATTTTATATATATATATGCAACTCGCATAATCTCTAAAAGAAATTAGAGATTTTCATCAAAATACAAAAACCACGTCTACTTAACAAATTGAAGCCTCAGCTTATTTTATCAGAAAAAAGATTTTTATTATTTTAAATACATTATCATGATGTAGAAGATGGAAGAGTTGCTATTGATTCCATCAATTTCAAGGGTTAAAATTTTTTATAAATAAATATTTATGTATATAAAATATTATACATGTGAGTCACATAAACACGAAAAGTTAGCAATATAATAATTAAGTGTAATATTTTAAATCATACAAATACAGTTTAATAATGCTTAAATCTTACGCTGGTAATTTACATAAAAGGGCATAAAACAGTGAAAAGTATAACCACACAAATATCTCTTCAACTAATTTTTTTTTTTTAAAAAAAAAAAGAAAATACCGGATTTGTCATGCTCCGTTTCCGTTGCGGGCCGAGCTGCCCCTCTGACCAATTTTGGCGGCTGCCACGACCGACTCCGTGCTCCTTCTCCAGCATTTCCGCTCCTTCTTATTAGCAGAAGAAAAGAAGAGATGGTCGCGGCCGCCCTCTCTTACCCTCCACCTCCTCTGCTCCGTCCCCCACCTCATGCCCCCTTCCTGATGTCTCCCCGCCTCCGCTCCCTCCGCCTCGGCCGCCGCCCCCTCTCCTCCCTCGCCGCCGTCGCCGCCGCTGTCCGGCAGGAGTCCGCCACCTGGACCCAGGCCCCGCTGGCCCTCGTCGCCCCGGCCTCCGCCGACGCCTCCCTCTTCCACGTCTCCATCGACATCTCCGACGCCCCCGACCTCGCCGCCGCCCACACTGCCCCGGGCCAGTACCTCCAGCTCCGCCTCGCCGCCGCCCCCAAGCCCGCCTTCTTCGCCATCGCCTCCTCGCCAGCTCTCGCCGCCGCCCGCGGCGAATTCGAGTTCCTCGTCAAGCGCATCGCCGGCACCACCGCCGACCTCCTTTGCGGTCTTAAAAGAGGGGACATCGTAGAGCTCAGCGCCGTCATGGGGAGGGGCTTCGAGGTGGAGCGGATCTCGCCGCCTGATGCCTTCCCGACCGTCCTTATCTTCGCCACCGGATCCGGGATTAGGTACACTTCTCCCTTCCCCTTTCTAATCTCCCTTTTCCGTGTAAATTGTCCTTATTTGTTGCGATATAGTAATATTTTCTTTTGTTAAAGAGTCAAATTTTGGTGATTAATTTTTTATTTTTATTTTAAGTTAAAAATTGTCAATTTAAACTATAATTTATGTGATAGCAATTAATTGATGGATGGAAAATTTACTGGAGAAATTTATCTGGCATTTTGTGAGCCATCTTTATTGTTGCTTACGTTGACTAATTACTAGCTTCTACCTGGAGCAATCTTTCAGACTGATGGCAGCATTTTACTGGTTTTTTCTTTATGTTTGTATATTTATTAGTTGATGTCTAATTGGCAAATTTAAGACTCGGATCATAGTCCTCTTCTTGCTTATCTCTGTTTCTTATATCAAAAATTAGCAGAATTGTGGGTTGGTCATAATTTTTGAAAGTTTCCAAGCGCCACCTTTTTTTTTTTCTTTACCAAGTGGGCTAGGTTAATTTATGATGGTTTTGATTTCTTAAAAGTGTGTTGGGAGTCTATATAGTCATAATTAGCTGTAAAACTCCAGAAAGGAGAAAACAAGAGTCTCCTCTTTTAATTGGTTGGCATCCAATCAAGTTGTGCTAATGCTGTACTCACACAGTCACACTAATATTACTAGAGCAAGGCTACATACCAAAAAAAAATAGATTATGTAAGGAAAGAGGGTGGAGCACTGTACAACAAATTTCTATGTATGTAAGCTGATCTGTTTGCTAGTTGCTTAACTATGTGAATGCTTATAAATGGAAAAAAGGAAATGCTGCATGTCACTTACAGAATTAGCACGTAAATTGTATCTCTTCTTCCTTAGAAGATGTAAGGTAATATATTGATGAATGGTCTTGGTATAGAACAGCCAAAGGTGCGACCTGAGATAATTTTGAACCTTTAACTGACGTGCCTTAACTAGATCTCCTTGCCCACCAATCTGGCTTTTCTATCTCTCATCATTCAAAACATTTGATATTTGACATAAAATTTTGAAGGATTGGAAGAAAATAAACAATTTGAAGTTAGTGTTTGATTGTTTATTTAATTTGGTTTGAAAATAATAACATGTCAGCTACATTGATCTTGTGCAAAATATTATAGGAAAACTATATGATCCTGTCTGGTATAATTTAACCTACTTCTAAGGATAAACATGAGTACTTAGATCTTTCTAATATCCAAGCAAAGAATTTTGTTAGGAAAATAGTGCCATCATCATAGCCTCAATGGAATTAATTATAATTTTGTAATAGGTTATTGGAATGTTTGTTTTCTTGAGATGAAATTCAATGGAAGATATGAGGCAACTGCTGGAATGGTTAAGGAATTTCAACATACCGCTGGAGAATGATTAAAAGAACTGGTGTCCATTTAGAAATATAGCTTTGTCCTTCTTAACAGTAAAATATTTTCTCAGGATTGCTGATTATGCTCCCATGATGGGATGCGAACTAGAAAATGAAGGATGTGAGATTGAATTGGTCAAAGTTATAGAGAAACAAAGAAATTGGGAATAGGTATTTGATGTGATCTTAGGATAAGATTAGGATGAGATTACAAGTCTAAACAAAACCTGATCTGATCTGATCTGATAGCCACTCTAAACAAAACTTTGAGATAATAAGTATGATTATAGGATAGTGCTGTGGATCTGTTTCATTTCAGTTCTGAATAAAGATGAGGAAAATAAGTTATAAAAAGAAGAAGCAAAAGGGAGAAAAAGGACTGAAGTGCCTGACATCTTAAGGTGTAGATTGATGGGGAGGCTTATGAGGTTGATGAGAAGTCCACATCAGGTTGAAGGTAAGCGGTTGGAGTCATATGTACAGACAATCAAACGCCGGGAATCCCAATTATGCTAATGCTCTCTTTTCTTTCTTTTTCTTTTTCTTTTTTTTTGCTGCTTACAACTCAATGATGACTCTTGTGAGATTTATCTTACATATAATAGGTACCATGGTGATCTTAATACTCCATAAAGATATGAACATGATAAGTAACCATGATAACATTATAAATACTACTTTTGACCTCCTAACATTTCTATTTGCCCATGATGCCACCTATTGCTGCATCAGAATTCTTATTCTAAGAAAAAAAAAATCGACTTAAAGTTTGAGCAGAATGGAATGAGTTGTGATTGAAAACACCCATCCTTATTGTCCACTTTGTAAAGAAGTTAGAGCAATTAATTAGACAAAGATTATAGGAGCAGCAATCTAAAACTAGGCTCCTTCAAGATACTTGACCTTGAATGATTTTAGAACAATAATGATAATAAAGCTTTAATCCCAAACTAGGTAGGGCCAACTGCATGAGTCTTTTTTTTTTGCCTTCATGCTGCTTGATTTAGAGCCATACTTTCTATAAAATGTAAAGGTATAAGTCTTTCTTCATTACTTTCTTTCATATAATTTTTAGTCCACTTCTACTTCTTTTTCTTTCTATGCCTATCAAATCATTCTTTCATATTGATGTATCCCTAAGTTTACGTTATAAATGTCCAAACCATCTAAGTCGTCCTTCTTTCAATATATTCACAATTGGTATTAATTTTATTTTTTTATAAATGACTTCATTTCTTTTTTTATCTTTTTTTATATTACCACATATCTATATCTACTTTCTCATTTCAGCCATGCTCATTTTGTATACATGTAGTTTTTTAATCCCTCAACATTCTATACCATAAAGCATAGCTAATGTTGTGGCCGTTTTATAATTTTTTTTCAATGTTGCAGATATTTTATAATCACATAATATTATAGTTATACTTTTTTTTTATTTTATCAAACCTACTTTAATCTTACGGATAACATCCTCCTTAATCTTTTCTTATAAATAACCGATCTTAGATATCAAAAATGATCACTTTAAAAACTTCATGATTCTTAATTTTTTTACTTTGTCTTTATTTTTATTTTTAATTTTCTAAAATTGCATTTCATATATTCTTACTTTATTTTACTTAATCGAAAATCCTTAGATTCGAATTAACTTCTCCTAAATTCCAACTTATAACTAACTCCAATCTTAATTTTATTCACTAATATTATATCATTTATAAATAGCGTGCATATGAAATATTTTCCTAAATATGCCTGGTATGCTCATCCACAATTATAACAAAAAGGTAAAAACTAAAATCAGATTTTTAATGAAAAGATGTCGTAATGGAAAACTCATCAGTATTTCTTCTAGTAATTTTTATAGTAGCAATTGCTCCATCTTACATGTTCTTGATTACATTAATATATTTAAAGGCTACTTCTTTCTTTTCAAACATCTACTCTAAAACTTTTTTAGAGCTTTATCATATGCTTTCTCTAAACTAGTAAAAATCATATAAAAATATTCTTCCTTTTCTCTAGACTTGTCCAATGACATCCTAATGAGAAAAATAGATTCTATAGTCAATTTTTGAGCATAAAACTAAATTAATTTATATTTTCTTATCACATTTCAAGCATATTCAATTACCCTCTTCTAAAGTTTCATAATATGATTTATGAGTTTAATACCATGATAGTTAGAATAGTTTTGAATATCATCTTAATTCTTATAAATTAATGCTATAATGCTCTTTCTCTATTCATCAAACATTTTTTTTGTCTCTAAAAACTTATTAAACAAATTATCAACCAAGTTACTCATTTCACTTTCAAACCTCGATAGAAATTTGATCAAGTGTCACTACTCTTCTATTTTTATCTTTTGCATAGCATCTTATACCTTAATTATTCTAATTCTACAAAGCATATGTAATATTTCTATTCTTGATGGAATTAGTAAGGTATCCTAAATCACCTGCATAATTTTAATTTGATAATTTATTAAAATAGTTTCTCCATTTTTATTTGATTTCATCCTCTTTATCCAAAACTTTTTTTATCTTGAATGAATATGATGATTTAAATGTGTCCTACAAAGAAGATTTTGGCAATATAGTATGAAGAATCCAATAAGGGGCTATTTGGAGTGAAGATTCCCATGCAAATTCCTGGGTAAATTAATTGGCATCTAAAATTCCTACATTTGTAGTGTGTGAAAAATGATTCCCAAGAATCTTATTTGCCCTCAATTTTAGTAATAAAATATTAACAAGGGGGGTGTTAATTTTTTATTCCCAATAATCTTTTATTCTCAGGAATAAAGGATTATCATAAGAATCTGACTTCTCTCGCTCCAAACAGTCCTTAAAGAAAAGAAATGATATTGAAATGATATTCAAACCCTTATCCTGGATATTTTTGTTGTGAGTTCCTCTAGGAAACTTATTCTTGTGAGTGTTGTGGAGAATATGAAAGGCGACTGCAAATCCCTTTCTTTGTCCTCTTGTTTGACCTTGTAATTAGCAAGCACAAATCTTCCATGTCATGTTAAAAATTGGGCAGATAAGGAACATCATCCATTTAGTATAGACCAGGTAAAATTTCAATTTGGCAGGGTTGTTCTATATACTTCCTTTGCTATTTGCCTATAAATAAGTTTATCCCCCTCCTAGGATTCTTACACCTAATGATTTCTTAATCTATAAGGCTAATTTCCATACTCAGCACTCATGGGTGACAACATTTTATTTCCCTGCCATATGTTTTTTTGGGCAAGATCTCACTGTTCTTACGATAAACTTATAAATAGTTTTACTATTTGACCATGTCAATAATGGCATTTTCAACTATAGCAAAACTTAAAGATACTACAAATATGTTTTTCCATGAAGGATCAAACTTTGGAGACAAGACCAGCACTGGTCACTTAGGTTGAAAGGAAGATTTGTAGCCACTAGGAACATTTTTAAACTGAAGATCTTATAGTCAAAAGTCACAGGCATTGTATTGTGATAGTTGGAAATGACTATGGACTTAATATGCCTATGGACTGAATGAAGAATTTGGAAATGACTTGTGTTTTCTGTGATAAACACAACCCATGCAGTATATATTTGGTTTCCTGTGGTTACTATAGAGACCAAAAATAATTAGAGATACCAGGACTAATGAATCAGCCTCACTTAGGCCTACTTTTGTAGCCTATAATGTCCGAACCATTAAGCAGTTTGCAAGCTGTAGTGAGGATTCCATGAATGTGTTTCATAGATTTTTTTTTTTTTTTTCCTAAAGGTGACTTGGCCATCTTTGTTTCTTTTAGATGGCATAACCCTTCAAACTTCACATTTAAGGGAAATACGAGTTAGCTTCATAAACTTACTAAAAATTGACTAAACCATGCAAGATCACAATCTGACATGATTTGAGAAGCATTATTGACAAGTACTCCCAAATTACATCAAGCATGTGTGTACATACATGTTAAGTAAAACTACAGTTAGGCATTTCCCCTAATGGTTTGCCATGCATGGCTTGCAATGAGTTTTCATATTATTACACTCCCTCTGTATGTTCTTCCAAGTACTACCACTACTTTCACAAATACCTCATCTTCTAGTGTTGTCATGATACTTCTTTGGGTAAGGGTAGATATATAAAGTAAAATTCTTCTGTGTTATAACTAATTAATCATCTGTGAAAACCTTAAGATGACATGTTTCATATGAATTGAGGATGGGTCATTCTGAGAGCATTATAAGATATCAGACATTTCTTTGAAGATGCGCCAGCACCTCTAAGCCTAGTGATTGCCCTCTCCAAACTTGATCACTCTTTCACTCTTTGTGGAGAATGAGAAGGATGTGGTCACCCAAGGGTGTGGTTACTACCTCTAGAATGAGTCGGTATGCTGTGGGGGCCAACAATTTATGTATAGATAGGCCTAAAGATGAGTTATGAGTCTTGTATCTTCATGCTAACAATTGAGAATTCCTACCAATTCCAACAAGATCTTTAAGGGGAAAATGAAATTCACTGGAGAGCTTTTTAAGTGAATACACTTTTCCTTATATTTAAGTCCTTCCATCAAACTCTACCCCTGAATGGTATTAGAAATGACAACAAAGGTACTGCCTAACCTGCAACAATGACCAAATTATGGCCACTAAAACCTGGATTAAGTTCCCACATCCTGGAATATGGTCCTCAAAGAAAAACCATTACAACATCTTTTGTAGTGTTCTGTGCTTTATATATTCCTATGAGATGGTTCAAGCTGATAAGATACATAAATCCAGATTTAATTACTTCTTTGTCTTCATATGAATAACTGTTGATGATAGATTCCTTGTTGGACATCATACTGCCTCTGGAAATACTCCATGGTTGCATGGTTTGGTCCATTTATTGCATGGTATATGACATCATGGCTGGTCCATACAACAACAACAACTACTACTACAAAGCCTTAATCCCAGGCTAGTTGGGATCGGCTACATAAATCCTTTTATCATGATTGGCTCATAAGTTACTTATTTAGAACACTGGTGAATAGCAGTGTTCTTAGGTCAACAAAGCAACACAATTTTCTGAAGGAATGAAGGAATGAATTCTGCACATCTCATTTTACTAACCATTGCACCCACTTGTTGCAAGGTTCTTCGTCGATGGTTGTAGGAGTAATAGCTCTAGTAGGCTCAGAACATTGCTCTAGCAATCATATGAATGTTAAGTTCAGTCTCACCAACAGCTTTGAATAGTCTTACCAATTGCTTTGGACATTGTCTTGTCTCAGCCTGAAGCTGAGTGCTCATTCCAAGCATCAAAAATCTGTGCTCTTTTATGACTCTAGGTCAGTGTGTGATAGAGACCTTATATTTTTATTGAACTTATATTTGGGTGAAGATCCACTTGAGTTTAGTCAAGTCTCTCTCTCTCTCTCTCTCTCTCTCTCTCTCTCTCTCTCTCTGTGTGTGTGTGTGTGTGTGTGTGTGTGTGTGTGTTATATAGTTTGGGGTTAGCAAGGAAAAAATGTTGTGTGATTGGACTGAGGGTGTAGTATTCCACCTCCTAGAGTTCAAATGCATGCATAGAGAGATTCCAAAGGAGTTAAAAAAGTTGCCTAAGCACAGCATGAGTGCTTATATATAGTTGAGTAACTCATGAAACACTAGTGATACAAAATATCTCCTAGGTATGCCATTTACTTTGCTTTTGCATTTCGAGTCATGTCTTCCAGCCATCACAAGGATAAAAAAGACTTCCCATTGATGTGTTTTGAAGATATCCATGCACTTCGTTTTCTCCGTTATCTGTGGAGCACCTCTAAACCAAGTTGCCTGGGGACACAGAATAATTATAGTCAATAATTTGATATAATCAACTTATCCTTTATTATCTTATTTACCTCTTCTTATTTTTCATGGCAGTCCAATTCGCTCGCTTATTGAGTCAGGATTTAATGCAAATAAAAGATCAGATGTGAGGCTTTATTATGGGGCTAAAAACCTTCAGAGAATGGCTTATCAGGTCCGCATGATAGAACTCTGTATGCAATACAATTTATTGTATTAGAGTTCTGTAAGCTGTATTGTTCTGAATCAATCAATCAGACAGTAGTGTAACCCTAATAATGCTCTTTTACTTGTTTAGGATAGGTTCAAGGATTGGGAGAATACTGGTGTTAAAATTGTACCTGTTTTGTCACGGCCAGATGATAGATGGAAAGGTGAACAAGGCTATATACAGGTAAAGCTTTGAATTTTTTTTTTTTAACGTTATAATTTGACAAAAAAATCAGTACTTCCTGTATTTCTATCTAACTAATTTTCCTGAACTTCTTGCAGGCTGCTTTTTCTAGAGCCAAACAAATTCTAAATCCTTCATCAACTGGGGCAGTGCTCTGCGGGCATAAACAAATGACTGTGGTATGACACATTTCTGAGTTTCTAGTAATTGTGCTGGTTTATGTTCCCTGAGAAACTGCAGCATCATCCTATTGCATGGCTATCTTCTAGAATGTTGATTGAGAACTTGTATTAGTAGTGTCCAATTACTGATTTTTGATATTGTACCTGAGCAACAATACTATGCAACGCTGTATAGTCCCTTTATGATTTTTAGAGTCTGTTATCTGCACCTGGTATGCTCTGTGTGTGTGTGCGTGCGCGTGTGTGTTGGATCTACAGCCAACCAAATATTCCTTCAGTAAAATATTACAAAGGTGCTTCACCTTAAAACATCAGGAAATATTGTGTCCTATAATTACGCAAGCTGTCTCAAATTACATTGATGGCTTGAATTGTTGAACTCAGTCAAACCACTAAGCATGGTGAATACCTCTTCCTCACAGGAATTCTCCATCCTAACCTAAAAGTCTGCACCTTTCAAGATATCATAGTTTTTTTTTTAATTATTATTATTAACAATGTATCTTTCCCTGATAAAAAAGCCTCTGTCCTTGCAATCTAATTCCGCATCCTCACTCTCCATGATTCTGTTTGTTCAGTCCTCTTGGCTCATTTGCTTTTCTAATGCTACCACCAGCCTTACAGATCCTTGCCCCATAAAGCTTCTATGCTTATTTTCCAGATCTGCCACAAGGTAATAGCCACCAGTTAATCTCCACTTAAATCCCTTTCTAAAATACTTGGCTTGTGCTCTGAAGCATTCTCAAAACAGTCCATGGCAAATAACAAAACGGTCTTCTTACCATGCTTTGAGTGTTGATGAGTTCAGCTTTGCCATGAGACAGGACCATGAAATGTGCTTCCTTTTCCTGAGAAAACCCACACTGAATGCCTATATCTGTTCTACATTTATCTGTGGGTGTTTCAACGTGCACTTGGTGGAGTCGCTTGCCAGTTCTGATATGAACATTATCATTTACATCTTTGAATGTCCTTATATTAGGGTAATTTTCTTCCATACTTAACAGGTAAAACCTGAAATAGGTAGATGCACATGAAGTTTTGACAACTAGATTTTAACTTCTTCCCATAGCTTGCACTGATGCATCATGCTGCTTCACAATCATTTGTGGGCATTTCAACATTCACTTGGTGCGACTGCTTGCTAAGTCTGACCTGAAGATTCAAGGTAGTGTAATTTTCTACCATAATCATCATAATTTTCCCAAGCGCATAACCTAGAAGTTGGTGGACACTCTTCTAAGTTTTTGAGAACTAGAGTTGCAGTTGTCTGATTAATCATATTTTGCATTCAGCCTTTAAAGCTAAGCTGCTTACAAGGATCATGATGTAAGAAGGATGAGTACTAGGACAACAGACATACCAAACTGTAGTTTAGGGATTCTATTCTCAGTAAATCTAGAACAAACATCATTTGTTAGTGTGGTTTGTTCTCTCATGGTTAGTAATCAGCTCTTTACTTCTGCTTCCTGAGGTTGGTGAAACATTGATAGGAATGTGAGAACATGCAAGAGGAAGGAGCTTGAGCGTACATTTGAAATGGATGGTAAGTCATTTTGTCTCTCTAAGATGGGGATGGTACTTTAGACCCTGGAAAACAAAGTCAGGAAAAATGTCATAAGTATGGCAAGATGGTTCATAACAAAATTATTACATTTTGGAATTAAAAAAAAAAAAAAAAGCTTGAATATTGAGAAAATCAAATTAAAAGGAAACACATCCCTTCAACCTTGCAGAACTGGCTTTAAAGTTGCAGATTTATGGGATGAAAAGACCATGCAGGCAGCATGGTGCTCCATGAATTCTGAAAGCAAATGTAAGAGAGATCAATACCAACTTAATAAATTTATGCTGATTGCTTCATGTTGACTTAAAAGGTTCAGCAATGGTGCTTTTTTTTTTTTTGATGTTTGATTTTATGCTTTTTTACACAGAACTTGAAGTTTTAATTCGAATGGGTCATAGTATTTAGGTAATTGCTAGTCTAAATTTGTAAACTATATGCAAATCCTAAGAATAGTTATAGTAAAACCATTGGAGATCACTAGCACTCTTCTGAAATTTCTCTGTTTACGTGCTCTATGCCATATTTGCGCACAACTTTGATGTTTGTCTGCTGAAAACTTGTTTGATAGCACATCTGTTTACAGGACTTGCATTATGTCATCATGTTTGATCTGCTAAAAACTTACAGTATGTCATTATGTTTGATCTGGCTCTGTTTAGACAATTTAGAGCTAATGTTAACTGGTTTCTATGTTCACATGGCAGGAAGTTACTTCTGTGCTTGTGGCTGATGGTGTGCCAAAAGATAAAATTCTGAAGAATTTTTAATGATGGACCTTCTGCACTCTTATTTTGTTGTGCCATTTTTGACAAAAATCCATCAGATGTTATTCTTTTATTGTCAAGTGCCCCGATTGGAATTAGAATAGATCAAGCGCTAATAATTTACCAAATTTTGGCTTTCCCCCCAGCCCTTAACTTGCCCAACACATTGACATAAAGATTTATCACTTTGAGAACCAGGAACCTCCATATGCAAATGATGAAAAATCCCATAGCTTTTCATGTATAAGTGGTGGTCAAGTAAACCACTTGTTTGAAGATTCAATGACTGCATACTTGTTTGAAATCATAATAAGTTGATGTTAAGTTTTTCTGCCAATTTTTGCTGTTACTGTTTGCAGCTGAACTGCTTATTATTAGGCTCACAATGACTCCCTGGGACCTTAGACATTACACGAAATTTGTCCTGCTTTGATTCTTTGGTTGAATATTTGTACTTATCTTAGCTTGATGGAGTATATGAATTAAAGGAGGTAAACAACAGCCATCAAACATTCTGATTGGTGGTCTAGGACTCTATAAATGTATTGGATGATTTAAATGACCGAGGGATATAGGTTGACCTTAAAGCAAGCATCGAACATTTAGTTTAAGCATGCTTTCCATAGTGTTTGCAGCTAGGAATTCTTATGATGCCCATCTAAGAAACCATACTTGATGCTGAGGGTGTAAAGCCGGAAGTCAAAAAGAAAAATATTAGCAGGTATGTTGGGTGAGTCCAATCTAATAAACACTAGAAAGATCTAATAAATCCAAGTCAGCTGACTGCTCAGATGCCTTTGACATAAAATTTAACTTATGAGTGTTCTTATTAGCAAATGAATCTTGTTCTTTTCTTTTTCAAAAAGAAAATGCGAAAGAGATGCATCACTTTTCTGCAGCATGATATACGTTGGATAATGCGTATTTACCTCTAGCTTATGACGTATTCGAACCCAGTCCACGAGGAGCTTCTCTGTTTGGTGGGAGTACTCATCATGACCATTCAAGACTGATGTTTGGATCGAGAATTATGAAAAACAGAAGCAGGACACGACTAGCAGCGCTGATATAACAGTTAACATGGAATGGCATAATTCATCTAATTCCATAGCGTAGCATCTAATTAGAGCCTGTGATTACATTGTCAGAGGTAGGTTCCATATAGAAGAGGGGGTACCTAGGCGAACCCAATAGCTCTGAAGCTTGCAGCGTAACAGAAAATAAGAATCAGCTTGAGTGCAAACGTAAAAAATATCCGTGCACTTCTTTTTTCTCAGATTTAAAGGAGCTGGGTCCTGCTTCAAACCCAGCCAAAAACCGCAAGCAAAACTTGCCAGTTGGCATAGCATATGCAAGAACCAACACAGACCTTTTTCAGGATTCAGAGAAACGACCAAGGGATGGAAGAGCATGTGACAGCTGATATGCCTGTAAACCGGGCTTGGATACATACCAACGAGCGTAATAAATCAAGGATAACAAGAGATTGGTTCCAGATAACAGCAGACTAGCACAAGATAATTTTAACATTAGAGACGACACAAATTGAATAGAGTCCAATGCCATCAAAGTTTTGTTAGCGACAGCATTAGAAGCCCGCATGCGGCGCATCAAGATTACAGATCCTAAAATCAGAATCACACAACTCATGCAGAACATGTTCTCCTGCATACACAAGTTGAAACAAATCTTTCCAACCCCTACTCGACCTTGAAAGCCTACTCCACCTTGAAAGCGTAGTTTCTGGAGTCCCTAACAACCAGAAAGAATGATTTAGGATGGTATCGAACCAATTTCAACAGAATCTCCATCAGGAGATTGTCTGTTTTCATGCTCTGCCGGCTTTCCATTTGACTCCACTGAATTACGATAATGATCAAGGTGGTGATGGTTGCGGTGGTGGTAATGGTGATGATGCCCATGCTTGTGATGAGACTTTTTGGGATCTTTTAGCTTCCTGGCCTCCTCCCAGTTGTCATCTGAGGACTTCCCCAGGGAGTGGCTCCTATCATGCCCATGATCATCCGAATCTGGCATTGAATCATCAGTACTTGACTTATGACGGCGATTACGCTTTGAATGAATTTTCCTCTGTTCAGAGTTTGATGCTGAGTCATCATCACTAGATCGGCGGTGGCGCTTATGGTGCCTAGAGTGGCCCTTTCGTACGCCTCTCACTTCATCCTCATTACTTGATCCTGAGCTGCTGGAATCTGTTCTCGATGTATGACGTCTGTGCCGCCTCTTTAGGGAATGTCTCTTCCTCCGGCGATCATCATCAGACCCACTTTCATATTCCTCATTGCTACTCTCATCACTTGAGCTCGAGTTCCTTTTCTTTGACTTGTGCCTACGTTTCCCAGTGTCTTCTGAGGAGCCATGTCTATGGTGTTTCTTGTGAGTCTTCTTCTTCCTCTGCTTCCTGTCAACATCACTGTCATCAGAATCACTGTCATAATCAGATGCATGATCAGTCTTCTTCTTGTGCCTTGTGGCCTTCAGCTTCCTCTCCTTCGCTTCTGCATCAGCTTCTGCCTTGGCTGCAGCTTCTAGCTTCTGTTCCCATTTTAAGGGGGCTTCTTTCTTCTCCAGGATTCTCTTTTTCTTCTCTTCAACCAACTGCAAAAACTTCTTGCCATCCATCTAGTGGTACAAAAATCAGACTTGACACCTGCATATCGTTCAGATGATGCAAGGAAGTGCATCTCACAAAAGAGAAAAATCAATGTTAGTTCTTCATGCATGCATCCAATATAATTGAATTCAAGGCACAGATCTCATATAATATGGCATCTTACTTTATGGGTAAATTCCATGATATACTATTAAAAAAAAAAAAAAGTCCATCTAGCTGGTTTCTGATACCACAGATGTCAAAAGGAAAGAATGGCAGTGTAAACATATTTTCGATCTTAGTTATTGCAGAATAATTAATGAACAGGAGGCACATCACAAGCAACAATCCTGCAGGAGAATCTGAAACCAGTCACCTTCAATGAAAAGGAGGCAATATTCATATATTCTATCATAAGCTAATTATCATCCCACATCCCACATCACCAGAAGTGAATAGATAGATCTTAAACACCAACATGAGGAAAAATGAAATTTAAGCAGAGTAACAATTGTGATTGTGTCAAAGGGGGATGGGTGGGAAGAGTAGAATGAAGCAAGAGCCAACCACTTGATACTGAAAGAACTTTCCACCATGCATAGGAGAAGGATATAGGTTTGCCACCAAAGGCTAGTTGTCAGATGATCACATGATATGATGATCTTACTACCTAGCATCTAACACAACAACGAGGCATTCTTCTTTTGACCACATGAGAAACCATCTATACAATACAACTAAATATATGAAATAAACACATGATGTAAGACCAGGATCGCATCATGTATAGCTACCGCTTAGCATCCAAAAGAATGTGCCAGCATCAAAATCTCATCTAGAAACAATAAGAGATAATCAGCTTGCAAGACATTCATGACCTAAAGTTCATTAACCAGTAATGAGCACACTGAGACATTGGAACATTAACACATGCAGGTTACATAAGAGAATGCAAAGGCAAAAGGCAAAAAGCAGAAGGATCAGAAAAAGAATAAAGGTCAGGCCGGATGACATTTTTCTTTTTCTGGGCACTTGGCCTTTGATGGGAACCTATGGCTAGTAAAGCTTGGATTTCGCTCAAGGGTGGGCATCAAAAATTTTTGCATAAGCAAAGAATGCTGAATTTCCCCCCATTTTATTTACAATTCCTAGCACATTAATGAATATCCATGATAATTAGCAAGCTGACAGTGAACAAGCACATCCAACAAGACAAATAAAGCTTACACTTTGCTTGAATAATCTTGTACTCGTGGTATTAAATTCTAAACAAAAAACACATATTTAATGGTGACAACATAAGGGCATCAAATCATATCACATAATAACAATAAATTTATTTTGAAGGTTTATCATGCAACTTATGGCAAAGTAGTACAGCAATAAAGACAAAAGCATATGTTCAAGAATGTAGGAGTAACTGCTAAAAAGGGATTGATTATTGGACCAACATGAGCCTATTGATTCCACTCCCTGGTCATCTTCCTTTTACAATGTTTTTAAACTGCACCCCAGTTGTCATGACACAATGACAGGTTAAGAAACACATATAACTGTAAATGGCATTTGTGAATATCGCTATGTAGACCAAAAGTGAGACCTAAAAATATGACCTGCTTCACAAAAGTTTGGGCTTGATTCAAGGCAATAGCATCATATGGTACAGAGAGAATAATTATCTGTGTTGGTTCTCTTTTGGGATTCTCCAGAGGTGTCAAAAGAATTATTCTATGAATCAGAACTTCAAATATCACCAGATCTCTAGGAGTAGTGGTAGTCACGGCAGGTTCTGCACATCAATAAAACATGATGTAGAGGTTTACTGATGCCAGTGCTCTGGTTCAGACAAGAGTATCTTTGCCAAAGGGTACACACCTCCGATTCTAGTACAGCACTACAACCAAATGCACATGAAGCAAGAAGGGAATGATAAAGCAGTACAATTTCTACCTAGAACCACAGCTTGGCAAACATTAAGATGATGCATAATTAGTAATTCTGCCAGCTGAATTAATCATTCCTTTGACAGCATCATCAAAGTGCTTGTTCCCACACATGAAAAAGCCATACAAACATTTTCTAAAAAGCAGGGAATATAACTGCCTATGTGGTCATATCACTTGATGTGGTTCCTCGACCAAAGCGCATTGCCTATATGCAGTTACCATTTGCCTATAACTGCCTGCATGCAGTTACCATTTGCAGTCATACATGTGGACCAATAAGGTGGTCCACTTAACATTGTACCACCATATATGCAAGCATTAGACTGGGCATGGGTATTAATAACATTAACATATTAATTATGCTATCATTATTGCTAGCAGGTATAAGTAGTAAGCACTACTTAATAGTTTTTCTTCTTATTAATATTGAAACTATTTATATAAAAAAATCATCATGGTTGTTTTATTGCATCAAATATATTTTTCTATTTTTAAAAGTTAAAAAGTTACTAACCACATAGTCACATGTGTATGCAACCTGTGCACTGCAATATGCACCTTGTGGTCCTTGACCACCCACATACCGCATCTGCCTAATAAAGCACTGGGCATGATTTTTAAAATATTTTGTTAAAGTTATGGCTAATGAACGGACAAATTTTTTGAGACATGTCAGTCCTATAGACAAGCAAAACAGAGAAAGTAAAATAAATTAATGTGGATCAGAAATATTCATTACACATACTAATATTAGCTTGCTTTCAAGTAGCAGTTTCGTTGATTTCCTTAGTCCCTGTACATGTTACTTACCTATGGTCAGGCTCAGTCCTTGTAGTTTTGATTATACATATATATATGAGCTAATCCTGCATATCCTGTAGCATAAGCATAGCATATGATGCTCCTGTAAAGACTTGTACTCTCATAGAAAAACCCTCCATCATTAAAAATTAATGAGCGGTTGGGGATACATTGTGTTGAATTTTTCAAACCTTACTATTGATAGAGTAGTTTACATCATAATAATACAAAAAAGAAAATATAACCAAAAAATTGTGTCAAAAAATTATATAGGAAGAACCATGTGATCAGCTTTCCTACCTTATGTGGAACACAGGCTGAAAGACACCTTTAATCAAGAGGGAGGAACCTTTTCTCCTCTCCAATTGGAAGCTGAAAAAGGAAGGAAAAAAGCAAAGTCAATGACATGCCTACATTAAAAAGATTTTTTTTACAAAAAAAAAAAAAGAATGCAAGAAAAATGATGCACAAAGAGAGGACAACCAAATTTTCATCGCAATGAGATGACAAGGCAGGTGACTGAAAAGGGGAATAAATAAGAAGGGGCAGGGTTTTGGCAATTTAAATTCATAGTAGTTCGGTAAAAGTTAAAGGAACTATTGATTCATGTCCAATATATATAAGTTGAAAAAATAAATGTTATGAAGAAGGTAAATCACCAATGCCTTTAACACAAGGCTCATATCAGATCACTACCTGAAACATAAAGAACAACAAAGCAAGATTTTTCCCTTTTTTTTAAGGAGACAGGAGGGAAAATCTCCCAAAGCAAGTATCTTTATACAGAGAATGTGCTCTGTTCTACATGCTGCCGCAACTACATAAGACTATACCAAAATCACAGTTGTTCGAGTTTAAGATGAGGTTTGCGACTTATCATTTCATTGCCACTTACAAGGTAATGCTAAACCTCTATGGTTTACCTCATACTACAATATTTAGAAAGACCAAAGGGATATCCCATCAACTAAAGTACCCTACAAGGACTACAAAAATTAAGCCAAATCATCGTAACTTTACTGGGCTTTAGTTTGTATCAGACATACATAAGCCTAATCATTATCTAAGCCTAAATTTAAATTAGGCCAAGTCTTGACTAACTTACACTCAAGTTGTAATACTATGCTGCCTATGTTATCATTATCAAATTTTAATCACATTTACAACCCACGAGATTCAACATAGGGTATTTATACCAGTCTAGAATCATAGATAACAATTCAAAAGGCGTCATCAAACCAAGAAAATAAAATATAAAACTAGCATTTCCTAATGACAGGATGAGCATCTCTATGCATCAACATCTCCAAACGATAGGTTATTGCACCTTTAAAAAATCAAATGCAAAATTTTTTTTAAAAAAATAAACAGCAACATGGTATTAATATCCATTGCAGAATATACAACATAAATAGAAATGAAAACTCAGAAATAACAAAAGAACAAAAAAGTAAGAATATATATAAATTTGATAAATGCAAAACAAGCACATAAATCGATAAAAAATAAAAAAAAGAGAGCTTAAATAATACATGGGACTAAAAAATTGAGAAATGATAAATTGATAAATATGTGGAACTAAATATAGAAAGCAGAATATGCAAGATAAAAACCACAAAAGAAAAATTAGAAGCAGCATACATAAAATGAAAACTAAAACAGAAACTAAACAACAAAAATCAACATTAGATTGAATACATAGAACTGAAAACAAAACCCAAAAAAAGAAATATGTAGTATATAGAAGTATAATATAAATATTATAAAATACAAAGAAGGAAATAAAACAAAATATAGGGACAAAACAAAGCTATAACTCAACTCAACTGAGCTTTAATCCTAAATTAGTGGAGATCAGCTATATGAACCATTTTCCTTCATTTTGTTTAGTTATATTTTGTGAAAGATGTTGAGATATCAAATTCTTCCTTGCTACTTCATCCCATACATGTATCAAATCACCCTATATTTATCTATCCCTCGACCTATGTTGTATATGTGAAAACCATGTTGGTCATCCCTTTCTCAATTTATCCTCAATTGATACTACCTCACCTTTTTTTCTTTTAACAAATGACTTTATTTCTTATTTTATCTTTTTTCTTTAATACACATCCATCTCAATATTCCCATTTCAGTCACTCATCTTATACATATATTTTCTAATTGCCAAACGTTCTATATTATAAAGCATAACTAATCACATGTCTATTTTGTAAAATTTTTCTTTCAACTTGATAAGTATCCTACGATCAGAAAATATCCTAATCACACGGCTCCATTTTATCCACCTGCTTCAATCTTATGGATAACATCTTCTTCAATCTCCCCTTCATTATCAATAATCAATTCTAAATACAGAAAATAATCGCTCTTAGAAACTTTATGATCTTCAATTCTCCCTCCATCTTCATCTCTATTTCTAGTTTTATTGAAATTGCATTCCACATATTCTATCTTGATGCTACTTAACGTAAAACCCTAGGATTCTAATGCACTCCTCCATAATTCCAATTTAAGATACAAAACAAAACAGTAATAAAAAAGACAATTGAAGTATCACAATGTGTAAAAATAGAAAGCACAACAAATAAAGTAAAATAAATCAACAAAATCAATGTAGATACTGAACAAGGAAATAAATAAAATCAAACAAAAATACAAATGGAATGCAAAGTAGAATATACAAAATATCAAAAAATAAAAAACAGAGACGATAAGTTGAAAATGCAGTAAATAATAAAATACAAATAGTATGAAAAAAAAATTTAAAACTAAAGCAAAAAATCAACTGAATAAACAAAAATGAATAAAACATAAAATCAAAATAAAATAATTTAAGAAATAAAATTTTAAATATAGAAATAAAAAATACGCATCATGTAGAACAAATCAACTCAAAAAAGAAAGAGTAAAGCAAAAAATAAAAACAGAAAATATAAGGTTAATTAGTTTACAAGACACAGAACATATACAGAACAAAATAAAAGGATGAGCAAAGAATGAGATACAAAAAGTTCATGAAAAAAAGGAAAAAAATCAAAAACCAAGATGAGCAGTGCAATCAAAACACGAAAACAAACAAAATTCATAAATAAGAAATAAAGGAAAACAAAAGTCAGATGATAAGTTACAAAAATCATAAACCAAGAAAATAGATTAATAATAAAATACAGATTATATGAAACAAAATTTTAAAGGAAAGCATAAAGTAGATAGTAAAATAGTGTAAAGAATAAGAAAAGTTAAAAGCACAAACAGATAACTAACAAAAGACTTATCAAAATATAATAAAATATTTCAAACAAAAAAAATGCATAAACATAAATATGAAAAAACAAACAAATAGATGTATATATGATATCCAGATTGATATAATCATGCATATGAATATAAACTTAGCATTTGTTGGCTACATGTTACATTTGCAATTTTGACTTGCAGCTTGACCTTCAGCCACAACAGGAATAATAGATAAGAGAGGGTTCTTTGTTTTTGTCTAAAGGATTAAAATTAAAGAATCACATGCTTGCTTGAATCTTAAGCATCTCGGCTACAGCATTTCCAAGCTTTGCTAAGTAGAACAATACTCACAACCACCACCACCACCACCACCACCACCACTACCACCAACAAAGCCTTAATCACGAACTAGTTAGAGTCGGCTACATAAATCTTTCTTTCTCCATTCTATTCATTTTTGAACGATATTTTTTGTAAGATAAAAAAAATTTAAATGTTTCTTTATCACTTTCTTCTATGTAATTTTCAATCTACCTCTACCTCTTTTCCTTCTATTTTTGTATAAATACATCTCTAAATGTACATTGCATATGTCTAAACCATCTAAGTCATCCTTCCTTCAGTTTGTCTTTAATCGGTGGTAGCTCCACCCTTTTACGAATAGCTTACTAACTAGAACTATACTCATTCTCCAAATTTTCTCCCAAAAAGGATAGGATACATAAGGGGCTTGGCTGAGGTAACCGCAAGAACCAACTGATTAGCCTATTTTCCAACCACCTTCCATTTGAGTGCACACCTCTCTTTGAGCTACAACAACTTATGGACAGTATCCATTCCCAAAGATCCATGATATAAAACAAACTACTTGATCGCATATCAATCTGGAACCCTCAATAGAAATAGAATTACAACAAACTACTTTAGCTGCTTCTACTACCTAATTTAACTTGGATTAGACAATCTTGCCCCACTCAGATCAACTTTCCCAGACTATCTAAGAAGTGCTTTAACAGTAATAAATTATTGCATAAATCTACCCCAAAGATTTTTTTTTTTTTTGGTGGTGAGCATCCAAAAAGCATCAACATTATGGAAAACAACAATTTATCCATGTTTTTTGAATATTCCTTCCTCTATTAACCTTCTTTTTGACAATCTTCAACCTGACTCACATCAAAATTTTCCCAGTTCATCCTTTATAAGAAAAGGAATCATTATAATTTTCAAAATGCTTGAAAAATCCAGAAGTAAAGCAGAAAAGTGAACTTCATATTCTTCAATACTCTATCTAAAGAGACTGCAGCATCACGTAGACTTATTGCATCAATCTGAAGAACAAGATCAACTGAACTTATGAAAACAAACCAAGACGCTACTTTCATAATCCAAAGCAACAATCTATGATCAACGTCATGAACAAACAGAAAATTCCAACAAGCAAAAGAGAACAAAAGTGCAGAAATTGTCCAGAAGGATAAACATCCAAATATGATAAAATAATTTACCAACCAAAGTCTCCAAAGAAGACAACTTTTGATATTAATAACATACTTGGGTCCTTTTCCAAATATTACTTAAAAGGGCCTCAACAATCAGAAACTCCCAAATAATAAAACAATCAAATAGAGTTGAACATAAAAAATACATGTGATTGGTTGCACGTACTGATCGAGATAAACCATAATTTGCAATGGTGGCAGACAAAAGTTCAGAACTAAAAAGTTCTCAACAACAATAGACCTCCAATCATTCAAGTTACTATATAGCCATATCTGGCTTTAATCATTAAGGGTATTGAAGAGGAAATACTCTAACCATTACATTGAAGAGTAAAACGAAGGCTGCATACTGCTCAAAACCTTAATTTCTACTCTAATCACAAAAAATTTAAAAAAAAAAACCAACTAAGCTTTCATCCAAAACTAGTGCGGGTCAGCTATATGAATTATTTGCCTCCATTCCACTCAGTTTAGAGCCATACTTTTTGTTTGATGCACAGATATCAAGTCCTCCTTTACTACTTACAGGTGATTTTAGATCGATCCCTATCTTTTTTTTTTTCTTTCTACATGTATCAAATTATTCTTTCATATTACTGCATTCCTTAACCCATGTCGTATATGTTCAAACTATTTAAATTATCCTTCTCTCAATTTGTCCTCAACTAGTGCTATCACATCTTTCAATAAATACTTCATTTCTTATACTATCTTTAGACTTACATTAACTATTTAGAATTACATTAAAATATTTAGAAATATCTAGAAGGACTGCAAATGTCTTGGCAATTGATCAAGTTTCATGCAGGCAATGATCATGAGAATTGTGATCAAATAAGAACCACCTATACATATGGAGTTAAAAGTACTGCTTATAGACCCATGTTGAGAACCACAAAAAAAAATTAATAGCCTTAGCATGAAAACAAGATTATTCAGGGCAAGGCAGAGAATATCAATATTAGCAGTCCTTATCAATAACAATTTCAATTTTTTCTCATAAACAGGAAAAGAAAAAAAAAGTCCCACAAAACCACCTCCAACTCTGTGAAGTAACCTAGACAAATATACTGTTCGTTTACAAGTCATCACCCTCCTCTAATCCTTCTCTTTATATTATGATTAGCCCAAAAATTATAGAAGCATTACTGAACCACCTTCTGAGTTAATACATCAAACTTTAGTCTAAAGCAAATCAGATGTTCCTCTATGATAATATGCACTTATTTTAGAGAACTTTAGTCAGTATTATTTTTTTGCTAGAAAAAATATTATGCCACGAATCTTTTCTTGTGCAGAAAATAATGTGTCAAGCCACTAGGGGTCTAGGTAGCCCACCCAAAGAAAGGCATTTCCAAAGATGCTCAGAAAAATCATGGCCATAATTCATTTTAATAGTTACAGTATCAAGATATGTCGCAAGCAGAACCAGTTTATTACCAGGTCATAGTGCGATATGCAGTTCATTCTGCTATTGTGAAATTTTCTATATGCTGCTGAAATATAAAAACATCACGAGAGTGATCCTAGGCTGATCCCAATCAGTTATTAATGATGCCGTAGTTTTTTTTCAAGTACAAGATTGATCGATAAGAGTGATTAAGAATCAATTCAGAATACACCAAAAGGATCAAATAATAAGAAGAGTATTGCTGAAAGATGTTAGCAACAAAGTGTTGTAAGTTGGTTGAACACAGTCTATCATCACAAACGAGGAGCAGCAGGCAGCAGTACATGAAGCTCGTCAGTCATAATTAAATAAATAAAATTTTGTAATATGCATTCAACACACTTACCTTATGCCACGACCAAGTACACCAATCCAAGAGTTGTTAAAACCGAAACAAGGAAACTCCTTTTCTCTCGCTGCACTTATATGAGTGAATCTAGATCACAATTTAAATCAGAAACAAATAAATACAAAATATAAAAAGGGCTTATGTAACTAAACAAATACTAATTATTAAAACTTATAACTAATTAGATGAAATTAAATATACTACATAACAATCAAAAACATTATCATCTGAACTGGTGTGGAAAAACAAGAAAAGGAAAAAAATTAAAGTTCTTCCACATCAAATATTTGTCATCAGAGATATTTTTTTCAGAAAAAAAGCCAAGAGCAGGGAAAAAAAGCAATTCAATCGATGATTCAAGCATAAGGAGCACAGATCAAGAAAGAAAAAGAAGAAAATAAAAACCTAAAATTCATGACTCCTCCTAAAGTACACAACTGTATAAAAGAAATAGAACCACCTGAAAGAACAGAGAAAACCCTAAAGAAACCCGCAGACATGGATGCCAAAACCCTAAACCCAAATCTCCGTGAAGAAAACACAGAAAAAGGGCAAAACCCAGCATAAAACAAGGAGAACACCTCCCGAATTTGCAAGATCCAACTTTACCACGAAAAGAACGAAGGACCACGAAAAAAACCCCAAAAATGTCCAAAAAAAAAAAAAAAAGGGCAAAAGAGAGAGAAATCCATGATCTACAAGGCCATAAATCAAAGGAAAGCGAAAAATAGACGGAGAGGCGATTAAAACCCTTAGATCTTACAAGATGGAGGAGGCTAAGGCAGGCGGACGGAGGCGACGACGCGTCGAGCAAAGAATATTCCTCGCTCGCGCTCCCCCTCCGATGGAGTGCGAAGGGCGTTGAGAGCCGGGGAAGCCCTTAATTGGAGACGAACGCGTCTATACGGTGTAAGTCTCATACATAATGTTGTCACGTGGAGGATGTCTACAAGCTTTAAACCACCACGGGCGCTTCAGCGGTGAAAGCGCGTGCGCTTCACACGGTAATGCCGTGTGCCCACCCGACCTGCCATTGACTTCCGCATTGTGATTGGCATCGCACGTGGTTCTTTTTCCCTAATTCTCAGTCACGTGGTTCTGTAATCAACCACATCGGTTGATTATAGTTTGAACAAGTTATATATATATACACGGGTCGCTACTTTGATTTTAATTTTAAAAATATAAAAAAAAAAATTATTAATTTTAAAAAATATTTCTTGACTTATTTCTATTTCTGGGCTATTTCTAAGCTAAATATAATGCATCTATATTAAATCTGGATGGGTTGTCAACATGAGTTGTTTAAACCATATGGTCAGCTTCATCTATTTGAAGCTTTAATAGGGTTAGAAGAGAAGTTTTTTAATCTAAGAGATAAAAATATTTTTAAAAAATATATATTTAGAACTTAAATATATATATATATATATATATTATTTTAAAAATTTAAATTAATAATTTAAATGAACTAAAATTTTTTTAAGGATGGACCATACGTAAAGAACATTCTTGTTGTGATTTTTCTTTGTCAAATTTTTTTCTTTTTTTCGTGGTTTTTTTAATAAATTTTTCATATGAAAAATTTTAACAATTAAAAATGGTTCATATATCTTTACTAATGATTACAAATTAATATGGCAAAAAAAAGAAGAAGAAAATATGATTTAATTAGGAGTTAGAATAATTTTTGAAAAAAGAAAAAAATTATCTACATTAAATATCATTAAATAGAATTGGACATATGACAACATGAGAGAAGATCTTCCTAGCTTTACTGTATTAGATTAGATTAAATTATATTTTCTTTTATCAACACTTTTTTAAATTTTGATGATATATATATATATATATATCAATATAAATTGTTAAATCTAAGGATTATTACTTTTATCCGAGCATTAGCCTGCAAAAATTATCACTATCATTACAGAATGAATGGCGTTACTTGCCCTTGCCCATCTTTCTGAACTAAAACTTAGACTTTAAATATCTTAGCTAGTTGATTTTTTTTTTTTGAATTATTAAATGTTAACCTAATCAAATAACGATATCACTTGCTCCTCTCCACTACTTTTTGTTGTAGTGATTAATTCCATGACCTTGGTTTAAGTCAAAATTAGTTATATAGTAGTAGTCCAACAAACTCAAGCTTTTAAAATTAAATTGCTGATCGTGTTACTTCTATTATAATCTTCTTAAAGCATAGCATGTGTTGGAATGATTGGCCTTCGAATGAGTTGTTTCTTTCTTTAGATGCAAATTTTAGATGTGTTCATTTTTTAAAAATTTATAAAGAAAAACTCTCTTTTCTCTTATTAAAATGGATTTAAAAACATCATCGGCATATTCATTTACTAAGACCCATATTTACGAATTAAGGCATACCTTTTGCAATGACTTTCGAAGATAAAAAAGACGTGTGCTACTGAATATTTCTTTGTATATTATTTGATTAGAAAAATATAACTTAGATCGTAACCTCACCGGTGTTAAAATGATAATTATTCTCTCAAGAAAGATGCAAACTTATTTACTTCATTTCCTCATCTCTATTCTAAAATTTTAAGATTCTAGAGCAACTCATAAATGATACTCTAATTATTATTATGTCTCTATAATTAATTTAATTAAAAGTTTAAGGTTTATGCTTTAAAGTATTTGGGGCTTATTTCTCATATTTTTAAGCTAATCTACTGCACCTCTGCCTTTTAGCCTTTTAAAAGTTAAAGTGTTGCAATAAAGAATCCCAATTTTAGCCTAGATTCGGCATGGATTAAGTATTGGCTTTATTGAAGCATCAAATTATTTTTCAAGGCATCATCCAATGCTTTGCGATAAGTCAGCTAGAAGTTTTTTAAAAAGAAAGAATAGAGTCCAACAAAAGCACAACTAAATGCTAGATATTATTGATGTATTTTAACTTATGTTTTTATCTCAAAACAGTCTATTACCATAAGGTTGGATTTATTTTTTTTTTAAAGGAAAAAAAAAGGGGTTAAGGCTTCACCATCCCATCCATGCAATCATCAGATACAGCCGAATTATAAATTAATAATAAAAGAAAAATAAGAGAAAATAAAAAAAAATATGTATTGCATTATGTGTTCATCTATGCATATCAAGGATTATTTATATCTAGCTACAAGCTATACACAAGGAAATGTGAATCAGAACAAAGAAAAAAAATATAATCAGAATAGAAATGATGATGCATGATAAATTAAGCATGATTACAATTTTAATTTGATTTGATGCTAATGTGATTTAGTTTCAAATACTATATTAACATATAAATTATGTAGGATGGCAAGTCTTATTTAATTTGATGCTGATTTAATTTAGTTTCTACCTTACAAATAAAAGAAGAAATATAATAACTTAAAAGAAAATTAATAACAGAAATATGGCCCTAAACAAAGTTGGTCCCAATAATATATTTGCCTATGGCATCTCCACCAAGGCTCAGAAACTTGATCCTTTCATCAACATAATGCTATCATAGGTTGGGGGTAGGAGTAAAGAAATTAAACTCGACATGTGAATATGGCTCGAACCTAATACAAAATAGGTAGGTTCGGATTAATTTTAAATGGATTCGTATCATAAATATGTCGAAATGATTATAACATGAAATAATCATGTTGTGTTGCAGGTTGACCCATCAATCCAAAAGTGATTCATTTAGAACATATTTAGTTGATGACATATTAAGTAGGTCATATTAAGTATGTCGGATCATGTTTGTTTGTGTTAAGTAAATCGTATCTATTCATGTTGAACAGATCATATTATGTTAATCCAATACGATTTATTTATTAAATAAGTTATATAAATCATATTGTGTCATATTTCATTTTAAATTTTTAATATGATTAATTAATCGTATTGTGTTTATATCGATTTATATACTATTATACCTTAGCTTCAAATATAATATAAACATGATACAAAAATATGAATTGCCACCTCTAGTTAGGGATAGTTCACGGACTTGGGCTCGCCAAATAGCTAGTTATTCTGGGCTACGTCCATTGGGTTGCATTCCAGGGAGGACGGGGACAACTCCTTGAAACGTTTTTTTAAGATGAATTAGATGGTGGCATGCCAAGAAAGTTAGAAGGGGAAGCTGGAATTTACGGAGCAAAATTTAACGCCACCAAACTGTTTGTCTTTACTAAATGATACTGAAAGTTATACATGTGATGCCCGTCCAGTATGGTTACTGCTCAATTCATTTTTGGAGTGGATTTTGTTGTTAATAGAGCAATGTTTGCACTCAGATATCTTTCACAAGGATTAAAAAAAATGATTACCTGTCCTTGATGTTGATTTTAAACCAGAACTCTTTGCTTTGATTGTTATAAAGGATGCTCAGAAGGCAGCTAGAAAATTGGGATCTAACCATAAGTTTTCATGGTTATTATGAAATTCAATTAACAATAAGTATTGAGGATGGGGATGATGGACCAAGGCCAGTGGTTGCAAACCCAAACATCTGAAAGGCCCAGCAGCACTTTCATCTGAATCCTATATACAAAAGACTTAGAACTTAAAAACTTTTTAAAAAAACAGAATATAATTCGAAAGTTCATAATATTAATTATTAAGTAACGATAGTTTAACAAATTTGATAATTTCAAGACAAAAACTTCACAAGATCTAGCTAGATAGGGACTTGAATCAGCTCCAAACTAATGTTAAGCTACTTGGCTGAAACTCATAGCAAGTACTGTGAATTTTGTTTGTCTTAGGAGCAAGAAAATCTAACACAGCTTGTTATATCATCTGCTTAGCGACTTTCATCTGTGTGATCGTATTCATAGAAATATCCATTTTAACTTATAAAATGAGGATCTATTTTGTCCTATTCATTCGAAGGAGGGATTTTTCATCGATGGAGATTGGATGGGAGAAGAAAAAAAGTATATCCCTATCCTGCCTTACTCCATTGGTTTTGTACTTAAATATTATAGTATTCTTATATATTTAAAAAATATTTTATTTTTAATTTAATTTAAAATTTTAATTATTTTAATGATAATTATAAATATAAGAAATAAATGTTAAATTTATTAATATGCATAGTGAAAATTTTTTTTGAGCCATATTATTAACCATAATTTTTGTTAAAAGTATCTCTATTTACAGGCGAAAGAGGTTGGGACTGGTAGTGGGTAAACGGGGATAGGACAGGGATGGTAATGAAACTATCCATATTTATGGAGAGGATCCAACGTATTGCCATCTCTACGTACTCGAAAGTTCATCCTCAATCCAAACCATAAGCTCAACTCATTAGGTAGAGTCCAGCTTTTTAAAATTGAAAGTAACCAAATATATATAGCATTGTCCTGGACCAATTAGGGAGCCTATTCTTGAACAGACATGATCTATCATATGGTATGTGTTTATTAAGTAGCTCTCAATTATGGTGGTAAAGTTACTACAATAAATTGTTAGCATGTACATCACTACCGAAATTCATCGGACAGAGGCCCAGCTCATGGCCTGGCAGCGGGGTAGAAAAACATATAGCTTTTTGCTCAAAGAAAGCATATTCCTAAAACCAAATGAAGTGGCATGTCTTGGATTAAAAAACACATTTTGTTTCCTGATCTGAATATTAGCTACATTGCCTAGATGGAGATCAAAGCTTCCATTCAAAAGAAGAGCTTCTCTTTCTATTGCTACACCAACCTTAAATGACATGCTTATTAGATATTCCTTCTTAACACGGCATCTGTTTTTTTTGATAACATTATGAATAAAACTCCTTGGATATTCTTACAGAAATCCTCTTTCTATGGTGGAGGCTCAGCAGATATTTCAGGAGTTGATTTCTTTCACACTGTTGTTGGTTGTGCAGGACTATCTACAAGCAGGAAGAAATGCCAACATATGCTACTGTGATTAGAAGAATAGTGGAACTTTTACAGGCATTCTGCCATTTGGTAGTACTAATAAGATCCTGGTCCCTATTTGAATTTTATGCCATAGAACATTATTAGCATGCCAGTGGGTTTTGAACTCTGACATGTATTTGCTATTACTGATGACAGATATGGCTGCTAGAACTAGTTCTATTATAAATCATCAACATCTAGGTCTTCTTCCCCTATCTTTGCTAGAAGGTTGTGAATTTAAATTACAGAGTATTGATCTCCGTAGTCTAATAAGTTTCCCATAACGTAAGCCTATTTTTCATAATCAGTCGTGTTAAGCTTCAAATCTTCATTGTTCCCCATTACTATCAAGCAAAACATCTCTTCTTCCATTTCAGCTGATCAAACTTCATACAAAATGGATCAGTATGATATAGAGAGAGAGATTACATATTGAAATATACTATAAAGATATCAGAGAATTAATTTATTTTTATGTTAGGAAGATTGACTATAGAAGGTTAATAGAGAAATGTAGAGAAAAAAGATAAGATCTTCATATGGTTTTTATTGATTTAGAAAAAGTACATGATAGAGTCTCTAGAAATACTTTATGATGGATGTTAAAAAAGAAATGAGTACCCATTAGATAAATTAATATAATAAAAAATATATATAATGGAGTAGTTCTTATGAAAATACTGCTAGTGGTAGTATCAATGAAGTCTCTATTACAATAAATTTACATTAAGAATTTATTTTTAATCCTTATTTTGTTTACTTTAGTTATGGATGAGCTTACTAATTATATTTAAGAAGATATTTCATGGTGTATGTTATTTGCAGATGATATAAAACTGATAAATGAAACTAAGGCTAGAGTTAATCATAAGTTAAAATTATGAAAAAATGCATTAGAATCTAGAGACTTTAAATTAAGTAAAATAAAAAAAGAATATATGAAATGTCATTTTAGTAGGATGATATTATTTTTGGGATTAAAGCAAATTGAATGAAATAGAAAAGTACAATTGTAATATTATATGATCGTAAAGTATCTCAAGTTGAAGGAAAAGTTTTATAAGATACCTATAAGACTAGCTATACTTTATGGTATAAAATATTAGGTAATTAAAAAGTTACATATATATAAAATGAATGTAGTTGAAATGAGAATGCTAAGATGGATGTGTGATAATAAAAGAAAAGTTAAAATAAAAAATGAAGTCATTCATAAAAGGTGGAGGTAGCACTTATTAAGGACAAATTGAGAAAAGACGACTTAGATAGTTTGAATATATGCAACATAGATATAAAGATAAATCTATGTAAAGAAGTGATTTGATCCATATAAAAAAAAAAATATAGTGGTAGACTAGAAATTACTTATAAAAAGTGATAAAAAAATTAAAATCTTTATATCTTACAAATATATGTCTTAAAAGGAGTAGAATAAATAAAAAAGATTAATATAGCCAACTCCAACTAATTTGGGATTAAGACTTTGTTATTATCATCGTTATCGTCGCCGTGTGTAGCTAACGAGATACAAATTAAGAATAAGATCTCTACAAACAAACTCTAATTGATTGATATGGTTGCAAGAACTAGTTCTGTCTTAAATTATCAATGTCTAAGACTTCTTGCCCTATTTTTGTTAGAAGGATGTGAATTTAAATTACAAACTATTGATCTCCGCAGTCAATAAGTTTCCCATAATGCAAGCCTATTTTTCATAGCCAGTCATGGCAAGCTTCATATCTTCATTGCCCCTATTACTATCAGGCAAAACGTCTCTTCTTTCATTTCAGCTGCATCAAACTTCATATACAATGGATCAGTATGGCAATTATAATCCTTCCTGGTGGTCAGGGATAGCCAGTTATCATTATTTTAACTGATATGCAAGCAATTACAGTATATTTAAAAGTGGCGGTATCAAAGAAAATTATTGTTTTACATAGTTATTATTTGAATGATTGTTGAGGTTGATATCAGCATATCACCAACTCTTATAGCAGTCATAATAAAAGATACATATTTTTCAAGGGTAACTCTAACATAGTGGCGATCTTACAATGGCTGTTGCAGCCATAGTCACTAATTTTTAAATTAGAGTTCAGGGGCAACAAGCCAAATGAAATTTTGGATCCATGCAATCTTGCAGAATTACTAAACTACTATAGCATATTTAGATTCTTATAGTTTTATTCTTTGTGTATCCTTACAGTTTGATGCTGAGAGATGGATTGCTCATCAAGTTGAACAATACAAGAGGAAAGAATGAGTATCCTATATCAAGGAAGAAAACACTGGTTTTTATTCATTGACGAGACTCGGGAAAAAAAAGGGTTAAGAATAGCAAAATGGCAACCAAATCTGCCCTCCAAACAGAAAGAAGAACATATTATGAATGCTAGTAATTAAAGAAAGTTGCCTTGACATGTTGATAGACCACTTGAACTCTAATGACATCATGTAACCACCAACCATTTGATTAGAGAACCCTTCTCATATTTTTCTCCTCTATTGAGGCAAGGACACCATACCCTAGTATCCAGCTTTGGCGGTCAACCCTACTTAGCAGAGTTGCTGATAGAGTTGTATTATATCAGTAGAGTCTCCTCTCTCAATTGCTACAAGCGAAGTATCATTTTAGAGATGATTGGGTTACTTACAATCTTCTAAGCAAATGCTTTTCTATGTGGAGAGAAATTTACAAACCTTCTCAATTTATAGTCAATAAATTTATTTGGTCCATTAGAAATAAAAGGATTATTAATATAGTAACTCGATCTCGGTTTTCTATAATCTCTCTGAATCATCTTTTAATCATCTCTGATATGTATACTATAACATATCTTTATTAATCAGTTACTTGATCATGAAGAAGATGAAATGTAGAGCGATAAATTTGATGCTTTCCTCAAAGATTAGTAGAAGAGATAAAACAAGTTTTAATTATTGGAAGCAGTAAAAAGGATATCCTCTTCTGGCATAAAGGCTATCACTCAAAGATTATAGTCAAACAAGTATACCATAGCTCGGTGGCTACTACAGAGGATTACAATCTTAGCATCAATTTTTCCAAAACCTAAAAGATTCAAGCTCACCATTAAGTTCTCTCTTTTCTCCGAAGGGCTCCTTGTGAGTTTTTTGTTAGCCAATTACATCAATTCCATTAGCCCAATACGTAGACGATGCAATGTTGAAATGTAAAATTTAATTATCTTTTTTTCCCCCCTCCAGGTATAGCAATTTCAAAAGAATATAGAAGAATGTTCAAGAGTTGGCTATTCAATTGTTGCAAAAAGCATATGATCCTCTAATTCACATAATTGTTTTAAAAGAGATAATTTTTAAGTAATTCTTGGTGGCTTATCTTCTATGGCTGATCTGAAATAATAGAAATGAAGAGACATTTCAAAATAAATCTTGCCAACCAATGCATATTATTAGACAAGCTTTTTCATTGATGTAGGAGTTTATCCATCATAAATCCATTTCAATTAACTTGGAAGCAGGCAATTAGGATGGCCCTTGCCTTTGGGCTTCGAGGCACTCTCCACACCTTGTCTTGTGGTAGCCCCCACAACCAAAATCCATAAAAATCAATTTTTCATGGAATAGTTCATTCAAATTCCTTAGGTATTGGGATTGTAGTTTGGGATCATTCTGGGAAGACTCTACTTGTAGTAGCTATATCTATCCTTCATGATTTAGTTTCAACCACTCAGCTAAATGCAGTTTGGAATGCAGTATTGTTTGGAACCAGCTTGTAACAAAATGCTAGGATTATTTTAGAAGGAGATTCTGCATTGGTTGTGGTTTGGATAAATAATGATGTTGAAGGATCTCACTCTTTACTCAGGAAGCTGAAGTTGAAGATATCCTTCTTATCTACTTTCTCTTGTTGGAAGGCAAATCAAGCAGCTGATCACCTGGCTAATGGCTAATGTTGTGGTTTCGAGCTTGCAAAATTATCTCTGGCGAGATGATTTTTTAGTAAACCTTTGAAAGATTTTGAACGTGGACACTAGGATGTCTGTTATATAAGACTGCAGGCAATCTTGCAACTTGTGCCAAAAAAAAAAAAAAAAAAAAAAAGAAAAGAAAAAAAGACACCGCACCGATCTTTTCTCTGTTTATTCTCTGACAACTTGCCAATCCTACCTGCAAAACTTTTCTATAATATTTGAAATGGTTGATCAGGTTGGCTTTATGATTCTCCCAATGATTAGCTAATATCTTTTCCAAAGCTCACAACCACATCCACTGGTCTGTCTAAAATTATAAATTGCATTAAAAAGAAACTAACAAAGGGTTGTTCTGATAAGGTTCTCTCAGAGGAACCTTATTGGGGTCCAAACTTGTGGCCTTCTGCAAATATAAAAATAGTTGCCCTCCTTGCAAGTCAGTCATTGCAACTTTCTTTTCCAGTGTTTGTTCTGTTATAGGACCACAATCACAAGTAACTACAATTTCTAAATATAAACCAACTACTGCCACTGCTAAAACAATCATGATTAGGTGCCGTGAATGAGGGCAATTGGAAGTGTAAGAATTACTCCAAGTCATAACTGGAATTGATGTAATACCAGCTCTATTCCACTGCAACTATTTAGCACCTTTAGTTACCAGAAATCAATCAGCTGCTCAAACCAACTCCTGCCGAATTTGTTCGGACTTCCAACAAGTACCTGCATCTCGACAGACTTCAACAGTATTCCATTTTGCTTTAATTGTTCTAGAAAGGTCACGAATTCAACCTGGTAGGGCTAGCAGACTCTAGCCTACATCTTTCAGCATAAATTATTGAGAAGATTGAGGCCTAAGGGCAGGAAAACAGACAGCTTGCGAGTTTATGGTTATCAGTGAGACCGTGACCCATCCTTATCAGACAGTGATTGTGGATGGGGCCAAAATCAAATTTTAGATGGAAGCAAGCTGGATTCAGCGCATGCACCACTGGCTAAATCCTCATCTGAAGTGAGACTCAAATGCCTAGGAGAGAATTGACATTGCCTACCTAGCTAACAAAAACCACATGCACAGGGACTCTCAAATTTTATTCCATGGTCTTCTACTTTTCTTGTATCAGACACCTATTAGAGAGATTTTTCCTTTGTTGAGATCTATTAGAAGTGTTTGGTGACAGCCCAACCAAGTTAATGATTGGTGTTGATTGATGCCTCTCCTTCTCTCTCTACATGGATTTATCTGCATCCGTGCAGCACCAAACTCCTAACTCCCCAGCCATGTGCTGCCCCTATTAAACTATCCCACCGAAAGCGACCCCTAGCCAATTCTCTCTCTCTCCATCTACAAAGCCTTAAAATCTTTTATCAGCTGGCCTTCATAAACAAGTAGCTTTGTTCCACTCACTAGCTTCCATAAGACAGCAAGTCCATTCCTTCAAGGCGTTAGACTCTCTCTCTCTCTGTCTCATGGGCAACACCACATCATGCACACCTTATGCCTTCTCGACTCCATCCATCAAGGTCATCGATGGCAATGGTGGAGTTGAAGAGTACATGCACCCGGTGAAAGCAGCGGAGCTCATGGTCGAGAACACTGGTCAATTTGTGTGCGACTCAAACCACCTCAAGGTGGGATGCCGGATCCCCGGTCTTGCGGCCGACAAGGAGCTGGAGCCACGCCGCCTCTACTTCCTCCTCCCCATGGACATGCTCTACTCCGTGCTCACCGAGGAGGAGATGGCCTCCCTCTCATGCAAGGCGCCTGGTGCAATCAAGAAGGGAGGAGGGTCTAAGAACATCGGAAGGAGAATCCTTCCTGTTCTCAGTGAATTCTGTTTGTTCCCCACAGAAGCCAAGCAGGTGACAGTGCGAACGAGGAGCGTCAAGAAGGTAGGTGAGAGGATGCCGAGGGAACGTTCTTGGAGGCCGGCACTGGACACCATTGAAGAAGTTCCATGAATGAAGTGATGAGGAAGTGTTGATATTGCAAATGGATGGAGTTTTTTTAATCCTCTTTTTTAAAAAAAAAAAAAAAAATCCTGTGAGGATTTTTATTATTAATGTATGCAATCTTGAGAGTGGAGAACTGATATTTACCTGGCTTCATTGATTTGAGGCTCTAACTGACATTTTCATCGCTTTGTAAATTTGGCCAAGAACTTCAAGAAGTGTTCCATTGTTCTTCAATTTTTTATTTTTTTTTAAAGTGGAAATTCCATTGTTCTTCAATTATCTTCCTCATTATAGGCTACTGTGAATGTGTTTTATTTTTTTATTTTATTATTATTATTTTTTTTTTGTGTACGTAAGAAGCATTAAAGAAAGGCTGCGAGTTGGGCTTAAGTCTAGGTATAAGGATTGAATAGGGATCGAAAAAAATTTAAGGTAGGATTTGGCTTGATTCTTGACTTGATCGGGATTCAGCTCAAAGCTTGAGTCCAAAACTCAATGCTAATAGGGGATCATTGGGATCATCTGCCAGAGGTCTTTGGAGTTGTCCAAGAATTTGATGCTAATTGAGAACCAAGAATTTTAGAATAATTAGGCTAATTTGGGTTTGATTTGGCTTTAGCCGGAGAAGGTCCTATTGGCTTTTGAGTCGAGTCTATAATCAAAGCTTGGAATGAGCTTCGAAAAGGGATTTTTAGGTCAATGCCCAGTCTAGCAGAAAAACTCTGAGCCATGTTCGAGCAAGTACATGGCTCAACTGGATCCCAATCTCCGACTCCCCGATAAGAGAGCCAGGATATAATCCTATTCTACTATTTTACTAGGATAAGCTTGTACCATGAAATAGAAAAAGTTACCCCCCTTTAATAATAATTTTATCCCTATTCATTCTAAATATACAAAAATAAATAAAATAAATAAATAAAAGAGTAATTTCATTCTGACGACAAAATCCAAATCATCGTCAAATCCAATACATATTAAATACATATACATTTATCCTTCGTGCTTATTTTCTTATTCTTTGGAGTTGGTCATCATATCAGGACAATGGCGCAGAGGTTATGTACTATTTTAACGTTGGTTTTAATTTGTGGTAATTGATAAGTTGTACCACTGGAAACGGCGATGAAAGGATGCTCTCTTGGCCCAGATCGATGGCACGTGGCACATGGTAGCTACCGTTATCCCTTCCCGTTAGCCGTCTTGCCTCCACCATTAGTCGTCGTCCGATGGCATTCTCGGCAAGCTCCGAACCGATTACCGGCCGTCGACAACTTCGGATGGCGTTTCCGTCCTTCTCCGCCGTTCTCTTTCTATCTCATAGGGTTTCAAGGGATCTCTCCTCTCTTTCTGGAGTACTTATTGGGTGATCGATGGCCGGGATACGGTTGCCGCCGGAGGATAGCAGTCTGTTCCCAGGGAGGCCACTGTCGATGTCGGATCTGGCATCGGACGGACCAGAATGGACGACGAGCAGCGCCCCGTCGACGCCGCCGAGGTCCTCAGTCCTCTCCAACTTCAACTTCCCCGCTGCTTCCGATTACAGGTCTCTTCGTTTTGTTTCGCTCTTTCTTTTCATCCTTTGAGTCGGGGAAAGTTCGAGATTCGATCCGCTTTTTTAAATGGGATCGTTATGTATGCAATTATGCGCAAAATTCCTGCATCAAGCATTGGCAGTGGCCAAATTAGTGAAATGAATGCTCATGGGATGTGATGAATGATCATTCTTATCTTGCTCTCGTTGTCTTCTGATTCATAAATACCTCCGTCTTTGCCTCTGGTTCAAGAATCATAATTCATTTCGGGCGGATCAAAGGGAGGCCAACTGGGACCACGCCTCTCCAAGTTGGAACTTTCCTTGTTCTAGCAACTTTCCTCGATAATTTGCGACCCATCCCCACTCTGAAATTTCTCTAATTCCACATCATGTCACATCCTAAAGCTTTTCCAACTAATTTGGTTTCATTTCTTAAAAATCACTTTATCCCGAAGCTCTCTTTTTTTTTTTTTTTTAATCCATTCTTGCTGGTGAAAATAGAGGATTACAAAAAAGTTTGTGACTATCAGTTCAGTTATTTTATTGTATTTTTTTCATTTCGTTTCTAACATTATCTTTTGGATGCAACAATTATTATCTGTGCTCAATTATCAACGAATATGTCTAACATCTTATCTAGCTCTTCTGTATGATGAAACAAAAATTTGAGTTGTAAAGGGTATTTGTTTTGATTTTTTTTTCACACCAATAATTGTAATATAAAGTCATAATGGCTTAATTTGTTCAAGAATTACCAAAACTTCTATATTGCAACTTTTAATAAATAATTTATCACTTAAATTATATGTTTTCGTAAATATTTCTTTTGGTGTTTTTTTTTTTATTATTATTATTATGTTGACAATCCTATCATACCATTAAAAGGTTAAAGTAAGATTATGTTTTTGGTCCTGATGCTATTAAATATGAATTTCAACAAGCTTTAAATACAATCAATCTTTATAATAAAAAGGTTAAAAATCATAATTATAATAGTATCATTTATGATGTAATCTTTCCTCAGGTAAAATCTTGGGTCCACACTGTAACTATTCTTCTTAAATCATGTGCAGGCGGGGTAGGGTTTCTGCTCGAATTCTTTATTTCATTTGGCACAGAAGTTTTGATGAGCTGCATTCCATCCATATCTCTGGATTGAGTCTATGGATCATCTTTTCTTTCACTGTTCAAAGTCTATGAAAGTGTGGAACCTGCTAGATTCTTAGTCTACCCTTCCCTCGAGTTCCATGGATAATGTGATTAACCTTAGCTCACATCTTATGGTCTATTTGAAGGAGCAGGAATGACCACCTTTTCTAATATAAAGCACTCTCTTTCGGATGGATTTTGTACCAAGCCCAAGCTATGACTCATAAGTATTATACTGTAAGTACTTCAATTAGATCTCCTAGCAACTGGGGATCCCCTCTTTCTACTACTGCCATTACTGTAGGATCCTTTTCTCCCCCTATCCCCCACAACCAGGTTGGCTCAAGCTAAATTTTGATGTGGTTTGTGATGTAGATGGCAGGTTTGTTGTTGCGACAGCTATTCCTATATGCCATATTTCAGTGCCTTGGATAGAATTGATAGCTGCTTAGTATAGCATACAAAAGTTATTCTCTCTCGATCCACAACTTGGATTTGTGAGCAAAGGTGATTCAACCACGGTCTTCTCCTGGATCCAGCATCCATCCTAATGCCTGCACCCTTTTGTTCACCGTATTAGACATGGGCTCAATTTTACTGGCTTTCAATGGCCTTTTTGTCACACTTTTCGTGGAGGAAAATAAGCTACTGATTTCTTAGCAACCAAAGCAGTCTCCCTATGCTTCTCTGCCTCCTTGTTCGGTGCTCCTCTAGAAGACCTTTGTCCAATTTTATCTGCGGATGCTCGTGATGTTAGTCATCTCATCACTTCTAGCCTCCCCAGTTATTTATTTATTTTTTTTTTAAAAAAGCCTCACTATATTTTACTATTCTCGCAGCCGCATTCCTCTGATCCCTCCATCCCTATCTGCTGTAATTCCATCAATTAGGATTTCTTTTAGATTAAACCCTTGCATTATAGAGTTGAATGCTGGTCTATCAAAAGCTTTTGAGATGGGAGGTTAAGGGCTGCCCATGGGCCTTATTTTATAACTCTACCGATGCCTTAAAAAAATCACCAAGTTGTTGGTAATCCAAAGAGCAAGTCCTTTTACCTTAAGGGCTCTTTGAAATAAGATGGGTCGAATTTCTATGATAATTTTTTATTCTTAAAATTTAAAGATCTTTTCTCCTTAATCTTTTATTTTTAAAATTAAGGGTAAATAAGATTTTTAGAAATAATTTGTTAAACTTTATATATCGGAGTTTCAAATGTCAATCAATTTGCTTAAGAATCTGTATCGGAATGTTTACTCCAGACAACCCTAAGGCTGCATTTGGTATGTAAGATTGAATATGATAAAAGAGAGGGCAGGATAAAAGAGAAAACAGGATAGTATAAAATTTATATTAACTTATACCATTTCATGCTAGATGTAGGATAAGATAACAAATCAAATAGAACAAAAATTATCATATCTTATGTTTGATGTTAAATAAGATTGGATAGTATTATGAATATATTTTTCTAGTTTGACAAGAAAAATAATAGCTGAATATTATTTATTGCTGAGGATGAGGGCAAAGAAGAGAAAATTAAAAAGCAGTCGGAAAGAATAAAAATAAAAATAACTATTTTAATGCGATAGATTATTTCTTTTTAATTGGATTAACAATTTTGTGGGATGAAATCTTATCTTGTCCATATGGGTAACAAATATGGGAAAGGTATAAAAAAATTTTATCCCACTTTTAATCCGACATACCAAATATACCCTAAAGGAGTGAAGATGAAATCCATGAGAACTAAGAGTATCAACATCAGCTATATTTATTAAAGATTTTTTTTTATTAATTTTTAAAAGAAATAATAAGGCAAATGCCACCATTGAGTTGCCATCAATCTTCTTGCTAAAGAACGTATTCAAAAAAAGTCAAAATATAAAAGAACATGAATAAAACATATCGTAATTACTTTTTCGTATATAAAAAAAAATATGAGTAAATTATTTTTTTTATTTAAGTATTGTTTGTTTAGGCAACATCTATCTTTAAAAAAAATGTAGATTTTTATATTACTTTGATGTTCTTAAAAAAGAAAAAAAAGTGTTCTAAGAGCATTTTTAAAAAAAGGTATTTATAGAAATGAAACCAGTGAGGGTGATCTTTCTAAGAAGGTTAACCTTCTCCAATATCTTACAATATTTTCCAATATTTGTGGGAGAAGATTAGCCGGAGGCGTACCATATACCAGTCCCTTATAGTTTTTTTTGGTCTTCACTTGGTCAATATTTTTGAAATATGCAGTGTTTGATTACAACAAGTTTGAAAAGAAAACTCAAATTTCCATAACAAAAGTCATTATATTTGTTAATTTTACTAGATACTGGATGAATATACGAGATGATTTATCTTAATTTTTGTGGTACTGTGCCTTGGATATCTTAGAATGGGCGGAATCTTAAGCCGAGCTTCATGTTGTTGCTTGTGAGGCTTTATGAGATCAAGTTCTGATGTTGATGGAAACCTACAACCATTGTTAATTATGAAGGGGAACACCATTTGGAGCCCATAAGAGATTCTGAGGATGGTATTGATTATATCCAGATTCAGGCTTTATGAGATCAAGTTCTAATGTTGATGGAAATCTACAACCATTGTTAATTATGAAGTGGAACACCATTTGGAGCCCATAAAAGGTTCTGAGGATGGTATTGATTATATCCAGATTCTTTTCATGAAAGATAAGTTCAAGATATTACATCGGTCGCTTCCATCGCTTAAATTCCAGTGGCACGCCACCTTTTATCCTCATAATGCTTTCAAAAAATTCGTTGTCTAATTTGAGAAACAAAGTAGTCCTTTTCCTGAAAGGAGACAATGCCAAAGATAAGACTGTATACATAGCTTCTATTTTCTATTTTAAAGCTTCCTTTGTCACCATATTTTGTGTTGCTTGGTTGATGACTCCACTCATGGTTCCTTCATATTTTATTTGAGTTACAGGACTGGTTTGGCAACTACTTCGACGATTACGTTATCAACGAGCTCCAATCAAACGCCTGACCCAATTGTTCTGTTTTGTGATCATGGAACTTGTGTTTGCTGCTGGTTTCATGTCATCTACTGGGGCTTCCCTTTCCACTGAACTTTTAGTATAAATTATACTACCTCGCTTAAGATAAAGAGCAGAGGTTCAATTCCAAAGGGCATCAACTATCTTTTTGGATCTCTGCTACTGACCATCTCGATCACTCTCCTTCCTCATGGTAGCTGAGGTGCATCATATCTAAGACTGTCGTCAAAATAATTTTGCAGTGTCGGAAAGAAACCTTAGCATACATAAAATATTAATTCTTGACAACGTTGGAGAAAAAATTTTAAAAGAATATGTTTTGACTTCTCTTTTGTGGAACTATAGTTGACCGTCATCACCACCACAACAGCAACAATACTGTAATCTTAAGTTGATGTTCAGACTGCAAACTTCACAATTGTTTGCAGAGTCACGGACAAAACTGGGGAATGGTAAAGAACACGTCCAGTTACTTCTAAAACGAAACCAGCATTATTTGAACCTTTAATGTACAACGTTGATGATTTTATATTCTCCCTAGACTCTGCGGAGTTAATCTTAAGTTGATGTCTTGTTTTCATAATTTTGTTTGTTTATGTTTCCAAAAGCTTTGCAAAGCTCATGCTACATTCTGCAGTTCATCCCAATTATTCATATGCTCAACCTGAGTCTATTTCAAGAGCCAGCGCCATAATTTTCGCACTACAAAAAATAAAAAAAAATTGAAACGTAGGTGATTTGGCCATGATTAAACCAATTGATTGGTTCATCAAAGGACGTATTGATTTTTAAATTGAACCAATCTCATTTGATTTTTAAAATTTATTCTTTACTGAGATCATCACAGGTCTTTGCTCTCTCATTGTGGCTTCTGCATCGTACCTAAGAAACAAAAGTGAAGACAGACTGATGTTCCTAGCTGTCACATTGTTCTGCATTCATTCTATCTGAATTATAATTTGAAGTTGTGAACTGAGGCATCAACAGCTCAACAACATTTCTCTGCTCCTGAATTTAGCATTGTAACGATTCTCCTCCATTCATAATAAATTTACAGATTCACTTCATCTCCAGGCATTTGAAACGAGTGGCATCCTTTGGGGAGTTTGAAACTACCATGACATATATACAGTGGGTTAAAGTTGATCGACTTGTTGAAATAAGTCATCATTCAATCCCATTTGAAGCTTTTCTTGATTTCATGTCAAGTTCTTCAATTCTTTTTTTTTTTGTTTCATCTTTCTTGCATCACCAAAGGTAAGGTGAGACTACTTTTGTGCTGACCGAGCAGCGAGTTTGTTAGTGCACACGAATAAGATGTGGTTGAGACTGCATCAGCTGCAAGGAATGAGACCGTACCCTTTCCCCATCAGATGAAGAGATGGATATCTGAGTCACCTGCAATGTTAATTGGTCCAAACTGGAAATGTCAACAATAATGAAGGAAACACAGTGATCCCCAGAGCCCCAGAAGGAAGTAAGTACCCCTTGGTGGCGCCGGCGATGAAATGTGGTTAGAGCTTTTGCCATCAAACAGATTGGTAGAAGTATTGCAGCAGTCCTCAACATCAGCAGCTTTTATAAATATGTACAGATAAACAATCAAAGCATTAAAAGACAAGACTTTCAGACTATTGACCTCTACGAATGCGTCAATCAAATGAGTTTATTTTGTTCCAATAAGAGCTTTACTGAGAAAAGTGTGAATGAGTACTGCTCATCTCCACCTATAATGAGAGGAAGAGTATGGCGAAGAACCAAAAGAACCATGAACTGTATACAAATGAAAACAGAGTTAATTAGATCAGAATGCCACAAGAAATAGAAAGCCAGTATATGAACCATTCAGACTCTTCATTACCGACTGAAAGAAACTCACGATTATGACAACTGATCGACAAAAAATTGTGCCTCTGGTGCTTGAAGCTGAAAATTCATCGTAGTCAGAATCCATATGATCACGATCCGATGGAACCATTGTTATGATCTGAGAATCATGCAGATCCTGTCGGGAAATTTCCCAGCTTCCCCTTTTGAAGACCACAGAAACCATGTTACTATGAGACAGACATGCAATGCTACTATTGCCACTATTCTTGCACCTCATTTTCTCTATTCCTTGTACATACTTGGAATATAAAGGCAAATATGTAGCACAAAATGTACCTGAAGTTCATTGGGATGCTTCCATAGTGAAACAATGGAGGCGGAGCAGTATAACCTGGCTTGAATTGCTGGCATTCAATAATTGACCATCAGAATTTAAGCCAATGCTCTTCAATCATGTACAAGAAAAGATTATAACATGGTTTTCATGCTGGATCTAGGTGTGTGGATAGGTACAAGACAACTAAAGTTAACACTTATGTGCAGGCCCCACCTAGCACTTGCTTGGCAAGTGCAATAATTGTTTCAGGTGCCCGCTCACCTAATGCGCTCGCAGGTGTAGCATTCAATTTGGAACACTATGTATTTAAAGAACAAAAGTTCAGTAGGTCCAGATAAATGAGCATCACCTGCAGGCAAATCTCACACATGGTGTCACCCTTCTCATTACACCACCGCTGTACACATTTTCGGTGAGCATACTGCGGGTAAGAAGAAAGTAATTGCGACAAATTAAGATTTGCAACAAATTATATCAAAATGAGTGACTGCAGTGAATGAAGATTTTATTTCCAAGTCAACTATCTGATGATACCAAAGACTCCAAACCGGAAGAAATAGAAGGCAAAAATTTCAATAAATAAATAAGTAAAGAAGTAAAAATTGCAGTAGCCTTTAGGGTATGCAACAAGAAAGCTGAGGACATTATGTAGAGATGGAGGAAAAAGGGTGAAGTAATCCTAAACTGAAAGATCTCCAAGCTCATTTCTTTTCCCTTACTTTCAGACAACTCTCTCAGGGCAATATCTTGAAGGGATTGCTGAAGAGACACCGATATAAAAGAGCAGTCATTATACTTAGCAAGTGGAAGAGAGCAGATCAATTCGGAACACAAGAGGAGAAAGCATCTTACTTTCAATTGTATGAGATCAGATCTAGAACCAGAATAGCTTTTCACATGGCACCATAACAGTTATTAAGCATGTTTTGAATTACTACATATCTTCAATTTGTGATTCCAATAATTACCAATTCACAAGGTTAAATGCGAACTCGTATTTTTAATACAATGTTGTTATGTTGAAAATGGCACAGGAGGCTCTACAAAAAATAAAATCTACTTTTAATTCTCTTCCAAGTACTTTTACCTGATTGTAATTCCTTCAGCTTGTGACAGAATTGACTTTAATAAATATTTTATTTTCTTCCCAAATCACACTTTTCCAGTGTCATCTTCCATGTAAAATTTGATGGACTTATCATGAACTTAAACAAAATAGGAAGGAAAAACAATTATGCAATCTTATTTTTAACAAACTTAATAGTTAACTAGGAGTGCATGGTACCAGCAATGTGTTAGATGCCTTAAATGTTATAGGCAACTAAGAAGGCATGATCCAGCAAAACCTTCAGGCCCATAAAGTTAAAATTAGTAATTCTTGCACGCACCACCTACCTAAGAAACATATTCATCTGAATTTAAATTTGCATCAAATGAGCCCCTGAGCTGACATCTGTCAGGTAGCAGTCAAGAAAAGTTCAAAAATAAAAGTTTTGCTTCTGAACTAAAGTTACAGTACACTTTGTTAAATACCCAAACAATGTACAGAATTAAAAAGCTTACATATTAAATTCAAATTCCAAAGGAGAAGCAGCCTCTATATAGGAAGATTATCTGGAAGGGGAATATTGCAGGAAATCAAACAAAGCATCATAGATCATAGTCCTTTCCTGTCTTTAGTTAATATTGGTAAACTGAAGCAAAATTAGGCAATGTGACTCCATGACCTTCCTTTCTTTTAAATTTATCATCTGAAACCTATACTCCCCTAACATGCACATCAGTGAAGAAGTGCATCAGGATTGACATTTGGTGAAATTTGGGAACCAGAAGCCTCACAACTTCAATCAAAGCCTTTAAACAAAACAGAACTGGTGTATGCCAATTTTTTTTTTGTCATTTACAAGGTGTTTCTCAGACTTCTATCAATCTACCAACCAACATGTTTCTTATCATGAACCAGGACTCAATTTCATCATACAAGTAGTATTCCACCAAGGCCTCCCTATGAAAACCAAATTAGCCAACAGAAGCAATAATTATAATTAAAAAGAATGCAGTGTCCGATTATATCTAAGCTCCCCTTACCTTTAAGCTGCCACAGCATGCACAGGGAACCTCCATGTTGGAATCCACATCTTCCTCTTGGCAGATCCGGCACTCGACCAATTTTTGCGGCGAGGTCTTATCTGCAACACTTGTCTTCTGAGTTAATTCGCTCCTGGGATTCCCCAGTGATGCCGAGACAGGCCCAATCTGCGCTTGTTTTCTGCTTGCAATGGCTGCTTCAAGCGTGGACTCAGTGACCAGGCGGTCCACCAGCAAGGCAAGATGGTCTCCCATCCCTCCAGGATTATATCAAACAAAAGACAATAAGATGAGAAACCATAGACAACTAATTCCAACTTTTTTAAAAAAAATGAACGAAATATGGCAAAAAAAAAAAGAGAGAGAGAGGAACCCATGACATGGAGAAAAGAGTAAACTGAGCCAAGAACAACAAGAAATAAAGCTGGAGGATAGATTTAAAAGACAAAAAATCTCCAACCATCAATAAAGAGAAGTAAGAAAGAAACAACAACAACAACAACTAAATGAAGACAAAAACTTGATCATGCACAGGCAATCAAGGAAGAGATTATGAAGAAGAAAAACAGATAAATAAGAACAAATACAAAAACATAAGAAAGAAGCCATCTTTATAATTAAATTGGAAGAGGAACTGAACCACAATAAAAGAGAAATCAAAGAGGAAAACAATCCCACATAAAAAATAAAAAAGGGGTGGGAGGGGTAAATGCCTCAAACAACTCTTCAAAATTCAAAAGCAGCCCAACCAACAAAACATAGGCAACTGTAACTCAAACATACCGACGGTGGGGAAAAAAAAGCAGTAATTTTTTCGAAAAAGGGAGCTCCTTTTTCAATAGAAGCCAGCGAGGAACCGATAAGACGGGCAGGTGGCTAGTGGGGGAACCCAACAAAGCCCTGTTCTGGAAAAGAAAGAGAGCGAAGAGGAAAAGGAAGGAGAAAAAATGGCCAAAGGTAAAGAAAGACCAGAAAAGGAAGCAGAACCCACCAAAAGAGAGGAGCCTAGCAACCCGAAACCAAGGCGATAGAAAGCAAGAGGGAAAAGAAGTTGCCAAATTGAAAAGGCGGCAGCTTTGTTCCAGTTCCTGAGAGCTCTTTCTTATCTCCTTCTCAAAAGGTGGAAGGAGAAGGCTTAAGGAGAATCAAAAGACTGTCAAGAAGAAACCCAAGCAGTGGAAGGAGAAGAAGACTTAGAAGGTGGGACAAGGATATGTTGGAAGTGAAGGAAGAGAGAAGCGAGGAGTGGTGGAAGAGAGAGAGAGGAGGGTGTTCAAGGAGGAAGCAAGAGATAGAGTGGGGTGGGGGTGTTTCAATGAACCCAAGCTAAAGTCTCCAAAATTTAAACACTCTCCACTGCAACATTTTGCCATTCTCACACTACCCCTGTTCCCTTCTCTCTCTCATGTTTCCCAAAGCAACATCTCATCTCAAGTTACCCTCCACATTTTACCACTCATTCTACCATTGACTGCTTCCTCTCTCTCTCTCTCTCTCTCTCTCCACATTTTGTTCTCCTTTAGCTATAATTTTTGGCCCTTCTCTAGTCCAAAGCATTAGTGTTCCCGTACTGCCCCTGCCCTCTCTCTCTCTCTCTCTCTCTCTGCCCTCCTCTTCTCCAGATGGAGTCCATGTGTTTACTTGCTGCCATTGGTCCACAATGACATCATTCCTCTTCTTCTTCTTCTTCTTCTTCTCTCTCTCTCGCGGCATCACAGTTCTACAGTTTCAGCCGTTTAAAAGGCCCACGCACGCGAATTTGTTGCTCGATTATGGGTAATGGATGATGGATTTCTTGACATCCATCATCAGAATCTCATGGGTTCGTTAGGAAAGGGTAGTTATCGCGGTTGCAGTTCAAGATGGGTTCAGTGGATTCCTTATCCTGATCCGAGCCAAATTCTTTTGGGTTTAGACTCGAATTTAGAACTAATAAGAGCCGGTTGGGCCGACCGAGGTCTACGCTGGTGACGGAGTTGCCGCATTTGGATTTCATACCTTCGGATCAACGTTTTGGACTACGTCTTACGTGATAAGACTCTGCTAGTCTGGATTCAGGGTGGACGCCCAAGGATTCTTTTTAGATCCAGCGTTGAATTGACCTACTTGAATTTGCCTTTGGGGCATGAACGGTAGTACCTCTCCTTCGTTTGTGGGAGGTTCTACACTTGAGCCTTGAAGTGTTTAAAGCATTGATTTTTTGAATACTTTTTATTAATCATCAGAACTGTCTTATGTTGTCCAATAAACTATCAAAAGTTCTCATTCTTTTATGTGAGCATGCTTTTATCCTGCTCTCACTCATTAAATTTTCATAGTCTGTGCTATTTCTTGTAAATGATTTTTTTAATTTTATTTTGGCCAATATAGATCTATAACATAATAGTTTCTTCTCTTACCTACCACAAAGTCATTGTCAGGCCTTCGTCCATCTATATGTCATGGTACTGCAATTCGAGTTAATGGTTCTACTATTGTGACATAGAAAAGAATGGCCCTTTTGGAAAGAGGAATTTTAATCTCCTTTAAGCCTATGGTTAGCCGAGTGAACACATTCCTGCAACCAAACAACTAAATTTCTTGCATGAAATTTAGGTACTAGATCTATTGCCTAATAAGTTTCAGACTTTCGCTGTGAAATGGTCAATGAAGATGACTTGAATGGAAAAATGAGGCTCTAAGTTGAATATGAGCAAGATGGGTTTGATTAAGTCGTGTCGGTAAGTCGGCAGGCCATCGGTAGGCAAAAAATTAAAAGCTATCTTTATTTTTTTTTTTAAAGGGTGATGTAACCTATAAGCCCTCGTGCTTATTAATAAGGGTGGTCAAATAGGCTTGCATTGGGCTTAATCCGAATTAATTCCAGCTAACCCTCGCTCATCATTCACACCAATGGGTTCATTAGGATCCACAATCTAGCTCTAGTTCACAAATTAGAGGAGATGTGGATCTATGAGGTGTTGAGCTACATCTTAAAATAGGACAACAAATAATTAGTTCAAATAATTAGTCTGGCTCACAAAATAAAATATATTCTAAATCACCCTTGTTTCTTTCACACGAAATTAAGGAGCGCACCACAGCTTTAGTAGCTAGTGAATTAGAGTAATGGTGATTATTTTAGGTGACATAAGTTGTAGTTAAGCGGTGGAAAAGCTCACATCTTCTGGAAGCAAGCCAGAGTCCCCTTTGACTAGATGCGCTCTTGATGAGGAATGATGACCAATTATTTCTAGCACTTAGGGAGAAGGATGAGGCGATGCCTCGTCAAAACTAGCTAGTGGTGATTTATTGTCTCCTTAGATGTTGCAAGCCTATTCGGCTCCTCATCCAATCTGGTTGACTTCATAACACCACCTCGTTTTAATTGTTTTAGGGCTGATCAGACCTTCATCCAATCAGGAGGACTTAGCTCAGAATTGTTTTAGATGTAAATTTTAGATCTAGATTTAGGATCTGTTTGAATGGAGGTTAGAAAGAAAGAGAATAGAATAATGAAAGAAAAAAGTTTTGAAGGCTTCTGTTTAGAATGGAAAGAAAAAAAAAAAAAAAAAAGAGAAGAGAATAGAGGTATTTATTCTTCTCAAAAGATTAAATTTTTTTAGCTTCAAATTGAAAGTAAAGAGAAAGAATGAATGGTTTTATAACTTTGGTTTCATCTTCCTAATTTGTTCCTACAAATTGATTTATATTTCTCACATAGTAAAGGATATATTTGCAATTTTGTAAGCACAAATTTTTTTCCCATCTCTTCTCCTCTATATTTAAATAAGATAAATATATATTATTCTATTTTTTCTTTTTTTTTTTCTTCTCAAACAACAACTCTCTTCTTTCTTTCCTTTTCCTTCTCTTTTTCCCCATCCTTCATCCTAGTTTTTTTCTTTTTCTTTTTTTGTCCTCCAATGATCCAAACTGACCCTTGATACATCATTTGATGTATTTGGATCAAGTTTTCATCGTATCCTAGTTCATGGGGCTTCACTTAAGTTTGCAAATTAATTTTTATTGGGTTAGATAAGGTTAATTATGAGAAAACTACTTTGAGATCCGTGCATAACCTAACTAGGAGTCATGTCATTAATTTGAGACCCCTGCCGTCCTCTTGGCCCTGTCCCTGGTTATAGGTTTGGTCTAAATCAAAGTGGACTTGTGCTACCAGGCCATCTTGTCTGCTAATAGAGTCAATGGATTAGACTACTAGCTATGTCTAATTAGAACATATTCCACGCAATACATGTGAGGTATATGTATTAGAAGGGGAGAGAGGGATCTAATTAGAACATATTCCATGCAATACATGAGGGGGATTTTCTTTTTTTTTTTTTTTTCTAAATCTGGGTACAAAAAGATCAAACAAAATATGGATGGTCAATGCACCTCATTAATAAGAATTAAAAAAGTTTCTATTACAAAGTAGAATAGATACATATGGTAGGAGAAGATTGATATGGATTGTCAATGCACCTCATTGATTAGCATGCTAATTTACATTAATATTAGGAACTCATGAAAAAAATGAGCTTGGCTGGATTGCACTTGAATAGATCTCCAATCACATTCGACAAAGTTTAGATTGAATGCTAGATTAGATAATAATGATCCCATATCAATGATTTGAATGGTTAGATCCAGTCAATACTGCTAAATAATTTAAACGTCAAAAATCGAGTTCTTTATTCTATTTATCAAGTAGTCAAAAAAAAAAAAAAAAAAACACATATAATTTTATGCTAAATAAACCATCTAATTTTTCAACTATTTAATGCATGAGTTACAGTTCTTCAAGCCACATGATTTCTGATATATAAGCACTTTAATAATAATGGATGATATTCAATATTTTTGATTATTGATGTAAAAATTTCATCATTCAAATGTAAATCTAATAAAATCTAAGTAAAGATTTACTTGAGTACAGCTTAATCAAGCTAGATACACATACACACACACACATATATATATATATATATATATATATATATATATATATATATATATATATATATATATATATATATATCTTAGATTTATATTATTTTGAATGGTATAAATCAATATGCCAGAATATGCTATCTATATATTGGCCAATATTTTTCAATTGCTACATCAACGTCTAGATTAATTTTTAATCAATAATTGATCAAACTGACCTCTAAACATAAATGCTGCTGTGTATCTTAGCTGTATCGGTTGAGACTGCCATCATACAACCACCCGTCGACATGATTGACATCATAGCATTTGAAAAGCAAGTCCTCAATGGAGTGGAGTCATTTCCTCAACAAAATGTGAAGCATTTCTATTGGTCAAGAGCTGATAAGCCTTGCTCGGCTAAGAAGCATCTTGCTTACAGTGGATGTCACCACAGAGCCTGATGAAAAAAAAATAAAATAAAATAAAATAAAATAACTTTGAAATCTATTTGAATTTAAGGATGAGAAGGTATTCAGAATTAGTCATATAATGTAGTCAAATCTAGCACCTTACACATACATTACAGGAATTTACATAATTTTCATTTTTAGGGCCATCCATTATGTTCAAGATTTCAATTACAGCATTATTGAAATCATTGTTGATGTTTGACGTGATTACGGTGACTGTGGTTTGGCCTAACAATAAATATAAGATAATAACAGGAAAGTTGCAATGCTGTTTTCTAAATCACAGTTCATTCGATAAAATATTATTATGAAATAATTAAAACATCACTGCAAAGAAGAATTTAACGTTATAACAACATAGCTTTTATGTATTTCATTCTATTTCTCTATAAAATAATAATTTTATTTAAAAAAATTATATTTTTATATCAAGCGTATATGAGCAGTTGGAAGTTATTATGAAGTTTTTAGGAAAAAAAAAAAAAACTAACTTTATCTTTTTAATGATAAAAATTAATTTTTAATTCTAAAAAATTTTACAGTGAATCTATAGAAATAATAAGAATAAAATAAGAAACTAAATATGAATAAATTTTTCAATGTCTATAAAATACGAACCTCAATTTGTGTAGGATACATCATATTCCTTCTCTACATAAGTATATATAATTATTTTTTTATTAAAATATTAAAGAAAACGTCTACTCCTTTGGGATGGATGTATAAGAAAGAATTAAAAAAAAATAATTTCAATTAAACTTTTATTAATATTTTTAATATATATTTGTTATTATATTAATATTGTTTGGATCTTGTGCCAATATATTTCATCTGCACCAAAAACATATCATCCTATAGAAACTTAAAAGGTAATATTGTTATCAACTATTCATATATTTTATCATTGTAATGCCGTTAAAATAAAACCCGTTGTATATGATAATTAAAAACCGCTTTGATGGGCTTCGATACCAACTCCCGCTCATTTCCCAACGACTCTGATGCCAGACATGACCCCATTCACGATTGCGTACGAGAAAATTCAGCCGCACTCGTGGCAGCTTTCACGTCCGGAACCTCTGTGGCACTCATGCCGCTTCCCTACACGTGTGTGCTGGAGAGTTCACGCAGTGAATCCTCAAGTTTGGCACCTCCCTTCCGTCTTCAGCGTGCAATGCTTTACCGCAAAAATCACAGAGGCTTGGCGTAGGTTTTCCGGTGCTGCATCTCCCTTCTTATTTTTTATTTTTTTATTTTTTTTTTTTTTGGGCTTCTTTACGTTGGCAACAGATTTTCTGGTGCTATGCTCTGATCTTAAAATCGAAGTTATTAAAGAGTAATCATATGGACAAATCACACGCTTGGTTGGATGCGTAACGAGCTCCTTTTAACTTTTGTTTAGAAATATGTTGTTTAGTTTATCTGGACTCGGCTGTGTTAATTAATATAATTATGGAGATCATGAAGGTATTGCAACTACCGACTGCTGATTAACCCTTCTAATCCTTGATTCTAAAGGGGCACTTGCAAAGGAATTCATATTTTTAAGGGCATATATAGAGACTAAGATTTGATATCTGCTTGACCTTTGAGCTCCCACCAATCATATCTTGCAATTAGTTCTCTTAGTCATCCGGTGATCCACCAAAGTACACCCAAATCTCATGGCCCCAATTCCATGCCGATCTTAGAATATGATACCTCGATTACAACTTTGGTAGCTGATTGATACCTGGTGGTTGGTCGACTATATGAGTGCGCTTCTTTATCATCATGACAATAAAACACCCAACCTAGCTAGAAATTCTTTTCGTTTTCTTTTCCTTTGAGAAGAAACTGGGTACGATTTGGAACTGGACCAACGGTGGCTACTTTTCGGCCGTCACACCTAGCTTTTGGAGCGATGTGAGTTGGGTGGACGGCGAACCTGGTTGACAATTAGGTCAAGGTTTGGGACTGGGACCCCAGATCCCGAATCATCATGACTCTCCATGTATCTAATATAGGTGCCCAATCCACATCAAGCCGGGCCCACTTTGGATCCTGACCACATGCAGCCCAACTTTTTGATTAGCCCTCCAGTTCCCAGAGTAATTATATAATATAGGACCACCGTAGTCCCGACCCGACAACCTTGACGATTAGTTTATATATAAGTAGTTCATAGCGCATGCAGAATTCTTGCTCTTTTTCCTTCCTAGTACGTTTTAGGCTGTTATCTATCTACATGATAGCCTCCCTTCGCTAATACCAAATTAATTATTCCCTTAGACCATTGGAATTGGGTGAACAGAGCATCATCCAACCCCTTCGACCAGTTACTCATCTAACTTGTCGAATAATCAAAAGATGAAACCGGCAACGGACAGCATCATGATGATGTGCTCTTTCTTTCACGGCATTTCGCTGCCAAAGTTTGCATGGAGCCGATCGCATACACTGAGCCCCAACAACATCATCATTGATTGATGGGGATTGCACCCTAATGTTCAAACTTGGAAACGATACGAAATATAACCTCCATTTCTCTCTCTACCGAACATAGAAGCAAAGGCTTTGAACCCACTAAAACGTACCCCCTAGTTTGGCATCCACGCTAGCTATTTATGCATATCGTATTACACCAACTTCTGTAGCGAATCCTTTCAAAGGTTGGTCTGCCGGCCACCGCTGGGCTCTCCGGTGCCGCGCAAGACAGCGAATCGCTTCGAATGTTGGAAGAAAAAAAATGGATCAAGAATTTAAGCCAATACTTGGGAATTAGATCACAGATGCCCCAAATCAGTGACTCAAGCCACATTCCCTTCGGCATCCACCTGTGTAGGAACCCACATCAATACAGCAGTGAGCTTGTACTGCAGCTTCGTCAAGTCAGTTTCAAGTTAGAAATATTCTAGGATCCACCTCAACTAAGGGAACAGACACTGATCCGATGCAGTGGTTCAGCCTCCAATAAAGAAGTGGTCCCTCTGACAGGACGGTTTAGTGCAGGCGCTGTAGTGCTAGAAGCTCATTATAGCGCTGGTGAAAGGACCACCAAATAGGAGGCCATCATGTGACTCGAGCTCCGGCACAAGGAACATTATCCCATACATGCACCTGGACCCCAAAGGATACCAAATATTATGGTTTGCACGGGTCCACATGTAGATATTATGGGTACCTAGACTATATAAAAAGCATGATCATTCGACAACACGCTATCCAGGAAATGTCTGCATGAATCCACCACAAAGAGAAAGATAAGCAAGGAAGATCACTGCACAGCTATTAAAAAGAACAACAGATTCATTGCTCCAAATATCATGGAGAAGGCCGAAGCTGGCGAATTCTTACTTGTGTAAGGGCTGCACAAGAAGAAATTAGATAACATGTACCACCCAAGATGTTGCTTCGCCCCACTTTGGGTTTTTCTAGCCAGGGGAACAGAGAGAGAGAGAGAATGCAGAGCTTTTTATGATAGATCTATGTATGCGAAGATGATATTTCGATTCTTGCGGAAATATTGCTCTTTGGAGCAACCTTCACTTTAGATAGTGGCGCAAACACCTCCTCCCTTTGGGGGCGGTTTGCATAGAAAATCCACAAGATGAGGCAGAGCAAGACCCCAATGGAGATCAGGGCCAGTCCAACACTGACCATGCGAAGGTCGCGTTCCAGATTGGGGCAGTAGTTTGCGATGATGGCGTTGAAAGTTTCTCGGACGAATTTACAATCCTGAAGGCTGAGTAATAATGGAGTATAGTGGTAGAGGGCATAGCTCACATTTACTGCCTCTGCCAGATGACGGTATATCTCAGGGGTAATCCTTCCACTGCTGATACAAATACCTGAAACCGAAGTTCCGCATGTTAAGTTCTGCCACACCTGCGAGGTTTCAAACATCAAGAGCTTAGTAGTAGATTAGAAGTGAAGAAAAGCTGATATCGTGGTGGCAAAGAGACTATCAGATGAATCCGATATAACCAACACAGGTTTAAATATGGATCCCTGGGGAAAAGAGATGAAATGTAGTGGCTATGTTTGAAGGGATAAATTATGTTCACTCACTTGTAGCGACTATGTAATATAAATTATGTTCACTCACTTGTAGCGACTATGTAATAAGTAATATCTAGCAAGAAAAATGTAGAATTAGTATAACAATTAGAAGAAAATAATGCCTAATAGACCTATTCACCTGTAAATTTAACAAAGGAAAGTAGGTCAAGCAGGTCCAAACAAATTAACCTTTTTCTTTTCCAAATGTAAAATTAAATGTTAGTATTTCAGAAATAACAGCAGCACACACGTAAGGACAAATAGTTCTTCATAGCAGGGCAAGACATTGACTGGCAAGCAGACTAGAAATTTTAACCACTAACTAGACTTCCAAGAGATAATCTCACTGTCGCACTAAGCAGCCATCAGGCCCTGACATTTATGACAGTCCACGTATAGTTTTCAGTTAGTGATGATAATTTTCTTTAGGATCCCAAGTCAATCTATCCTAATAGTTTCTTCCGACTTCCTTTCTATAAGCAAATGATACGAATGAAGCAATTTCACGGAACTTTTTAAGGTGTGAATTGCTTACGCACCACTGTTGCATTGGTGATTGACACCTCGTGAGGTTCACATTGCCTATCATTCAGCTGAGAATCATATGGAGAGCAGAGAGGTGGCATTGGGGGGCCAGACTGATTGTAGAAATTGAATGTATCCTGGAATGCAGCATTTAAATTCGCAATGGCAAAAATTGCTATGTTGACTATGTTTACAAGTAGGCGAACCACTTCTTTACTTTGATAGAGTGTGTGATTTGTTGTCTGCTCATCAACACATGGGAGGATGTTACTGAGAGCTGTTTCTGCCTGAGGATAGCGCACCCACTCATCCATTGCTGTACATGTATCTGCTGCAGAACTGTTACAATCAACATATGTGATTCCTGTGAAGTACCAAAGTGAACAGATATCTTCTACTGAGCAATACGAAGTCTACACACACACATATAGATACATACATAATTTCACTGTTGCATTGGAGAGCGGTTGGCACATAGGGATGAAATCACCAAAACACTCCTTTGTTCATGCACTGAGAAAATAGGAGGGGTGTTTTACTAATTTCGCTAGTATAGCATCCCAAAATCAAGCACATATTGATGCGCATTAAGAACACCGATAAACAACAAACATACTCCCATAGCTTTTCTACTCATGGAACTAAATACAAGGGGCGTTTTGGTAATACACCCTTAAAATCAATATTGCTGATGTGCATTGCAACCTTACCTTGCTACTCAGGCAAGCAAAGACATGCACACACCATACGCACGTCCAAGTACATTCACACAGATGTTCTGAACGGACGATTGGATCAACATAAAATGCCCTATATGTTTGCATTGTCATATGTTTGTACAAATAACTTTTGGTTTTTTAACTGATACGCATTTTATGAATGATAGAATTTCCTTTTTGTGTATGCATCATGGAAATAGAATACTTATTTGGTAGCAGCAAGAATTTACAATGATGCCAATGTGATTAAAAATACTATATGCATGCATTCTGTACATGCATTTGTGTGTTTGCATGCTTGTGTGCACCTACTTGTTCATGGACACCAGTATACATGAATAGATGCACGTACATCCATCATGCAGCAGTGCATGACTTCCATATTAAAAACTGATCCATCGTAGTTGGAAGTTGAATTTTTATGAAGTTGATTGAACTTTTGATCTGGCCCTCATTTTAATCACCACATATCCATTAAGAAACATTTCACCTCTCAGAATGTAATAATAATTATAAAAAAAAGTAAAACATAATAGCTAAAGACCTGTCCATTGATTAGAAGAAGAATCATATTTGTGCGTCTTGGTAAAGCCATTGAATCAATTATTTGGGGTGAAGTATAATTCCTTGAATTAAGCACCGGAGAGTTCATTGCTGCATGTCATATTACAGGAAATTGACTCTAGAAAAATGGAGAAAAGAAGAAAAAAGGGCAGGTGTTCAGATGAGTCCATCATGATATGCTGGATAGATTAGTGACAACAACAACAATACTTCCAATGTGCCTTGGTCGATGAACATATCAATGATTATGAATTTTCTTGGGGGCTTGATCAAGTAGGATCACAAATATTCATTAATTTCAAAAATTTGAACTCACTTTTGTGGAGGCTCAGTGATCTCTTTGGAGCTATTTGATTCACAAATACCTTTTCTTTGGAAGGAGGAAGATAGAAAGTCCACCCCAGATTTCATTAGGGTAAATGAAATCAAAGTTATTTGCAAAAGCAAAACATTAACAAAAACCAAAAGGAACAGAAGAACAGAGAAAATATCATAGGAAAGTAAAACAAATAATAAAAAAAAACCTCAAAGGTAATTTGCTGAAGAACAGGTATGGTTTGCTGCAAGACCAATAAAGTGAGGAGAGATTTGGTGTCATAAGAATATCCCAGACAGTCTGGATTTTTCTGGTTCGCATATAATTTAGTGCTGAATTCCAGTTGGCGAACAGTGAGATTACAGTTGAAGTGGTTGAACAGACTGTCAAGCGCTTTTTGTTTAAGGTTCAATTGTTTCTTTCTTTCTGAATAAGCGTAACACCAGCATTGAGCAAGAGAAATTCATCCTTCCCTTAATGCCGGTACCAAGGTTGACATCCAGTCATCCCATATCGATACTAAGGAGGCAGGAAGTCTTGCATGGTTACGGAGAAGGTCAGTGAAGAACCTTCCAAATCTGGACAGCATAGTGACATTCAAGGAGGATTTATTGAGTAGTTTCTAAGCTTTGGTCACAAAGCAAGCACATGGAAGGAAGGACCTATCCAGCCTCTTTTGGAGGTTACTGCCAGATAATATTCTAGTCTGAGCAGCTAATCAAGTGAATATGGACTAGCATTTGGATGGTTAAGTGAAAGACATTTGGACTAGCCACTTGACATGGATCACCACCACAAACAAGTACGTAGAATGAGTTGCTGCCAGAAGCATGTACATGGAGTGTAGATTGTCACTATGAGGAATTACGCAAATTTGTAGAATAGTCTCGTTGCATACAAGTATATGGTATTGGGGATTGCCACTACAAGCAGGCATGCAAAGTGTGAATTGCCGTAATGAGCAAGCACGCAGAGTGTTAACATTAAAGGTGGCAGAAACTTAATTCAACCTACGAACCCGATCCTAACCAATCCGAAAAAATAAGGTTAAGATTTTACTTTTCTTGTGACCCGAATCCAAAATGACCCAAAAATGATATTTGCTAAAAAATGCACAAGCTTTAATTGATTGTTTAGATACGAGGATAAGATATATTTTCAATTTCATTTGTTTTAAATTTTAAAATTTTATCTAAATGACATCATATAATTTTAGGAATTATCAATTAGATTGTTTACATGGTTAATATTTAATATTTTATATTCTTTAATATATAATGCAATAAATGCTAATGAGACTAAAAAATGATAGGATTAAAAGTGCACTTTTTCAAGTTGAGTATTGTTGAAGGATCGACATCAACAGCTTCAAACACCCTTAAGAAGAAGATGGAAGAATAGAATTAGATATAATTTTGCTCTTTTTTTTTATTTATGGGATTAAACACATTTCTAACATTAGCTCATTTTGTTTTGTAATCTTATTGACAATTTGACATTGACATTTGTTTAATTTTAAAAGTACATTTTTATAAACTATTACTTAATTATATTATCTTGATGCTTTATAAATTTATAACTATTATTTCTATTAGTATCTAATTGTACTGTAATTTTGTATCTCACTACTCTAGCATTTAAACTAACAAATAGGCAAAAGAAAAAAAAGAGAAAGGATTGAATTAATCATTAATAAATTACTTAAAAGGAGTAAGACAAAAGAAGCATGTACTAAATGCTGGAGGAAAAGAATACTAAGCTAATCTTAAATGACCTATGGGTTGACCCTAACCCAATCATTTAGGGTTAGGATTTAGCTTTAATGACCCAAATCCGAAAGTGATCCGAACCCAAAATGACCCAACCCGATCCAAATGCCACCTCTAGGAACATCCCTACCACTAAGGTCTGTTGAGGTTTATTAGTCATGGATATGATTAGTTCAGTCCTAGAAAAATGTTTGTTGTTGAATGCAACATGTTCATCTGAAAAGAAAGATAAGTTATTTGACATCATTTTTAATTAGAAAGATTATTATATATGATATATGATATATCATTTGAATGGAACAATTACTTATGTATGTGTATATTAGTTTATTTAAGCATCGATTAGTAATTGCTATGCAATTTTCTGATAATTTCATTTAGTTTGATATTGAATTTTGGTTTTTTTTCATATTTAAATTAATTATGTTAGTGTGGGGCGATTTTTATTGAGTTATTAGCTCATACCACTCTGTCGTTATTATTTCAGAGCACATGATGCAGAGAACTAAGACTACAAGTTGGGATTCAAGTGAGAAGAATAGTAGTAAGATTATTTTGATACCAGATAAATAAATAAAGTTATAATTGAATAATTTTATTATTATATTAATAAAATTCTTTGGTTTTGAAATTAATATTGGTATATTGTATTATTATGAAATTATTTAATTTAGACCTCGCATATTCTCTAGGGTCACACTCTAGAGGATATATGGCCATATCACATGTCCAATCAAGAGCTAAGTTGGGGAATGACATTCTTTGCCCATGATATGTTGTGAAAATAGAGGTCGAGGAAATGATGATGGGGCTTAATTAAGAAGAAAGGTCATCAATTCATCACCAAGAACTGTCAAGTTTAGCAGTTAGAAGGACATTCTGTATCCTCATGGAGAGCTTGAAGAGAAGGCCAATAAGATGAGGTTTAAGGTTCCTTTTGAATGGTTGAGATGAGGAGAGTTCGAAGTTCTTATGAATGACTATGTTGGGGTTGACACAGCGATTGTGGAGGTCAAGAATATAGGGCAGAAGAATGCATGATTGAATCCACAGGTCCTAAAAACATATTTTGGTGCCTTCTCCAAGCATGAAGATGATGCTATAGTGGAAACTGTCAGCATTCAAAAGTACTCTCTAAAATAGTGCAGCGACAAAATGCAGAAAGGGTCCGTCATTGAAAAAAGTTTGGTTGGTGAAGTACTTGGAAGGACAAGATATTTCTTTGCTTAGGGAATTTAGTAGTTGTTACCGAGCTACTAATGCTATTTGATGAACAAGGCACAGTTCAATTTTGAGGACTTTGATGCCCAAACCCCCAGCTTCTTCGTTGAATCAACAATTTTTCCAATTCACTGAGCTGTGGAGATCTCATCTCTCTGAGAAAAAATGAAATGAGTGTCTGATTTTATCTAATACTTTAACAGCCCAAGTTAGAATTTGAAGAAGAGACATGTCTCTTGTGAAGAGACAATTTCCTTTCCAAGAATAGAGCAATTTCCCATCTAGTCGATGGGTGGTTGTCGCTGTGTTGCATTGAGTGGATTGTTATGGAGTGGGATATCAAGATAAGTGAGTGGTAGTTTTTCAAGACAGCAATTAATTTGTCTAGCAAAGAGTTTCCCTAATAGGCTGACTCCTCAAAGATGAACCTATGCTGATTTTGAAAAGTTGATATTTATACCTGAGATAATTTCAAAAGAATAGAGGTAGAATTAGATGGTAGCCGTAATCTAGTCTTAAGATCCTTTGCAAAAGAGGGTGTCATTTGTGGATTGAAGGAGACCAATTTTATCCTTAGGTGGTTTGGGGCCTAAACATTGGAGTCAGCCATGAAGCATGCTTTTGTGAATAATTCTACTAAGTACATCAGCGACAGGTAGAACAAGGTATGGGGACCATTGGTCTACTTGCTGAAGACCCCTTTGTGAGAGAAGCAGCTTACATTGCTGCCGTTGTTGCCATTTATGATCAGACCTGATTTGCTAGAGCCATGGATTGCTATAATCCAATGACAATCTGGTAGAAAAGCCTCTTCTGAAAAGAAGAGAGAGAAGGAACTCCCGGTTCATTTAGTTAAAACCCTTTCAAATTCAAGTTTCAACATATGTCCTTCAGTTCCAATGATTTACAATAGTTAATGATCTTTTGAGCATAAATGCACTAATGTAACTGTCAAGGATGAATCTATTACGTAGAAAAGCTGAATTGCAGTTTGCCAGGACTTTCAAGATTATTTTGATGACACCTTGAATTGCTGATGGGGCAGAAATCTCTGACAGTGACAGCCGTGCTTTTCTTAGGGATCAAGGTGATGGGGTAATTAGCTATTAAGATGTCAGCATAGCCTCTGTCAAAAAGGTGATCAAGGTTGGCAAGTTTTTCAGTAAAACAGGTTTGCAGTTTAACATTTATGATTGGTTGCTTGCCTTCCATTAACACTGCTATGCCAAATCTGACAAGTACTAAATCATGAAAAAATGATTTTTATGAAAAACAGGTTTTCCCCTGTTTTTCATAAACCTATTTTACAAAATACAGATACTCATCTTTTATGATTATCTGTCTTGGTAAAACTCAAGACAACAAAACAACCCATTTATATTTAGACATTGCTACTATAATGAGTTTGACAGTAACATGACAATGTTAGAAATTGGCAGATCCTTGGTGGCGCATTTGGGATAATGTCTGGAAAGAGTTGACCATTGAACTCACACTTTGTGAAGGAGTGAATGAAATGTGACATGTACTTTGTGAAGGAGTGAATGAAATGTGACATGTACTTTGTGAAGGAGTGAATGAAATGTGAAATGCAGTGCACTTTTTTTTTTCGCTGAGTCCAGTTGGAAGAGAGGTGCAGAAATTGTAGGTATTTTCAGAGATAGTTTTCTGATACACTTAAGCTGACAAAGGACATTTGAACTATCTTGCATGCATCAAAGTAAAACTTTGAAAATTGTGTGAATCAATTTATCACAAGCCAATAAAATATATGAATTTTTTTTTAAAAAAAAAAATCTGGTGACTAAGATTAATCATAGGAATGCAGATCGATGTGATATAGTCAACTAACGTCCTGTTTTTGAGGAACACTTTACCATGTCTGGTTCAGTTCTATACATTTACTTAGGATGGTATAGGCAGTATGCAGGTAGAATTCTACATCAGCAATTAGTTAGCATTCTATAGGTATTCTTTTATTATATTAATCCAAGATATATTCATTCTTTTAGAGAGGGGACCAGAACTCAGGTTGTTTGGGAGCTTTCCAACTTTGTTTTTCTTCCTTTTTTTCTGGAAAAAAGAAAGGGGGATCCCCTCACCCAATCATCTGAGTGTAGGTAGGACTCGAACCCAGGTCATTGCACAAACAAACAGACTTTACCAACCATGCTAGTTAGCATGTGTGTGTTGTGGGATGGAACTGCATCACCATGGAATGCATAAAATGTTAAATTGGATGTCCCACCATGCACTCTTGGCACTAGGGGTGTAACCAGGAACCTTGAAGTTGATCTCATCTATATAGCGCACAGAGTCTTAGAACCAATTTCTTTGCGTATGTGCGAGTAGAAGTGCTTGTTGACAGTGAGAAGCACAATACAGATCATTCTATTGGAGAAGCAAATATAGTACAATATGTTTAGAAAACAGTTTTAAAAGTTATATTTGAAAGAATTTTACAGGAAAGAGGATATGATTACTAACAAGTATGACAAAAATGGGGAATAGATATCCATAAGCTTTCTTTATTTTGTTTTCTACCACTTTGTTGAAGTCATCATATGCTTTCCCATCTGTTATGTAAGCAAAACCTGTTATTTTTGCCGTACTACTTTATATTTGTCAAAATCGGATATGGCAAAAGAATGCCATGTATAGAGAAAAGTCCACATATACTTCAAAGGAGGTGCAAAGAAAATTTTATTCGATGATTTTTGTGAAAGATTGATTTCTTGAATTCTGGTTTTGAGAATGTTGCAGCCTATAATCACCAAAAATATCTGTTGAAAGCTGAACAGCATCTAAGAAAACCTGTTCTATATCCATAAAACATCACATTATCCAAAATCAGGGTTTTCTTTTGGAGAGAGGTAGGGTGGGGGGGAGGTGATGTGGTGTTATTCTTGCTTAAGGTATCAAGATTAAGCAAGAATAACACCACTTTTATCCAGAATATTTTTGAATATAGTAAAGTCATAAAATATTTTTGAATATATTGAAGTTGAATGTAGCTGAAATGAGAATATTGGATGGATGTGTGGTAATATAAGAAAGATAGAATGAAAAAAAAAAAGAAGTCATCATTAAAAAAAAAATAGAGGTAGCACCAAGTAAAGACAAATTGAGAGAAGAACAATTTAAATGATTTGGATATTTACAACATAGACTGAGGGATGCACTAGTAGGAAGGAGTGATTTGATATACGTAGAAGGAAAAAAAGGTAAAGATAAATCAAAAATTATATAAGGGAAAATAATAAAAAAAGACTTGATATATTTATATCTTATCGAAATTATGGCTTTAAATCGATTGTAATAGAGAAAAGGATTCAAATAGACGACTCCAACTAGTTTGAGATGAAGGCTTTGTTATTGTTATTGTTGTAGAATCAAAGTTGTAAAATTGCCAAGTAGTTATATAATAATCATGTACAAATACATCTATTAGTATTCACCATTCTTTCAAATACTATGGAATTATTTTCATTTGTAAATATTGAAATGTCGTAATAAAAAAATACGACTCTTCTAGATATGATGGCCAAACTACATGAAATGTTTAAGGAACCAATGATAATTTTATTGAACACATATTTTACTTAAACACATTAGTCTTTCGGTTAAAAGAAGTATCCACCTTCATGAGTAGATAAGTCTCTCAAAAAAGAATATTGCAGAATTGATTACGTAGGATGTGCAGAATGAGAGCTATGCCTGGCACATGCATTAACCAATCTCCTAAATAACAGCTATATTTCAACAGAGGGTAATATGTGAGTCCATGGCAAAAGCAAGCTACAATTTTTTAGATATGCAAGTATTTACATGTAAGTACAGTCAAATGTAAGCGTGCAAACTCACAGGTATTATGCATCAAATTTACACATGTATGTTTTGCATGTATATATGCATACAAAGTAGGAAAAGGAAAATGTTGAGTGAGATTCTTACTTATGGAGAATCATAAAAAATCCACAAAGAATAAAGGTAACTGCGACAAGGAGCCAACCACTCATTATAAATCTGAAAGACCAAAATAAAATATCATAAATAGAAATTAAGAATTTAGACCTTAAAAAAATCATACATCAAGTCAACCAGTAGTAGTTTATCCCCAAATAAAAAGTGTACAGATATCAACTTACACAAAAATTGCATGTCTATGTCCAAAAACTGAAAGCACTGCAGAGAAAAATAATCAAGGGTTAAGATAAAATTGGTGCAGATTAAAAACTAAAGCAAAACAAAATCATTCTTCTGTTTGGAGAAATGTTAAAGAAGTGAACTACTGCAAAAGAAATGAACCTATACAAATGGAAAGTAATAAATTTCTCAGTAAGGAGAGAGATAATACATACAGAAACCAAGTATGGCAAGCAAAAGCATCAGACATGCTACCACAATCAAGATGCAACGCCTATCATAACACAAAAATAAAGTTTGTGATGTTAAAATGGATATAGTAGTTGAATTTTTAAATGAGTAGAAAACAAATTCTATGGACATACAAATCATGAATGACTCTTCTGATTTTTTCAGAACTTTGATTCGTTTTCTCTGCCAGGACACTAGCAGCGGCAGTTAAGGCTCCATTTAACTTGTCAATTTCATTCTGAATTTCTGATGGGAGATAGACCTCTGCAACATTAATTGTCTTGGCAGAGGACAAAAAATCTGTGACATTCCTTAGTAACTGAACAGTGAAATCTGATTGATTGACAACAAAATTTAAAGTATCCAAAACTTCCTCATGGAACTCATTCTGGCCCACAGAAAGAAGAATGCATCCAGTCCTGGTTTTACAAAAATTGAAGGACAACAATGTGAACACAACCTACTCAAGGAAATAAAAATAAGAAAATCAAATTATCTATCATCTATTGTCCAACATGTAACTATACACTGCAAAAAAAAAAAAAAAGAAAAAGAAAAAGAAGCAACTTAAGACACACCTACAATCTTTTAGGAACTTTAACAACAAAATCTAAAGCTGGATAGCCCATTTGATAGGCCTAATGTCTGGTTATGTATAACATCTCATAGTCATGATGAATATAAAATATTATTTTCTTAAAGAAACATATTAGGAAATAATGTCCTGAAATGGAACTCAGAGCAATGACTAGCATCTTCATCTCTTTCATAGCCTAATCATATCCAGAGTCTCTAGGTTGAGAAAACAAGTATGATATTTCATATAACCAAATGATAAGATAATACAACGCCATATTAGTTGACATATAATTGATAGATATAAATATTACTAAGTTTTAAGCTATGTTTAAATGGTTCTCAGGGCCATGATCAAATACGAACATCTTCCTCAGGTTCTAGGTCCTTCAAATGCTAGAGCACTTGTTCTCAAGATATAACCGAATACAGGGTGCAGAAGGAACAATTTATTTCATTTTCTTCAATATAATATTGCCTTACTGGAAATGCAATAGGCATAAGAAAGCCAAAAAAGAATATTTAAATGGGATTTGAATTGTAATGGCTTTTGCATTAACCCAAAACGATTGCTTGATTATTTAATCAAATTGAAACAAAAATCTCTTCTTGACATTAAAGATAACTTAGGGCTTGATACATTATGCTAGAGATAAAAGGATATAAGGAGTTTTATGGACTTACTTGTCAAGGGAGCTTATACTATATATAAATTATACATGCTTGGAAGTTCCAGCATGAATTCTATTAGAAAAAGAAAAATCAGTAATCTAGTTTATACGTCATACACCAATTGCCATTAGTCTTAAATTATTTCACAGGACACAAAACATAATATAAGAATCAAAGTACATTATCAAGAAATAATATAACATCTACTTACATCTACCATGCATCACAGCAAAGGCTAGGCTGAACCAGAATCAAGTGGCAATTCAATTTCTAGCTAACATGCATAGGCTTTTTACACCATGAGTGCAGAATTTTGCTAAAATATGTTATTGACATTGGAGCTAGGAAAGAGATACTTTAAGATTAACAAGACTTTATTTAAAGTTTAAGTGTATTACAATGCAGCACATGTGAAGAGCATCAACAATGCAAGACCAATACGATGTACAAGGAGTGATCCTTCATATTTGGTTTCCTTTCCCCGTCTACAGCAGAGATGTGCACCCAAAACCAGCCCAAAGGAAACAAACCACAATGCAGCAAGAACAAATCCAGCAGCTCCTGTATATGCCACAGACTGCAAGAATACTAAATCAGTGTACAGTAGAATAAATACTATTAAATTTGAGGCAAAGAAGTATCTGTTCTGGGGGGGTCCATACCATTTGACCTGAACATTGCATGTGAGGGACATGATAGAACAAGATTAAGATAATTTGAGACAAACTTTTCAATTCAAGAATGCATGTCAGCAAACTATATAACTGTTATTACAATTTCCAAAATTAGAGAGCAGTTCAATTGGCAAACTATCGAATCTGGCTATCTTCAAGCTTGTTGTCATTGTTCACCTGATGTAGGAGCAAGAGACTGTCACTTATGCATGCAATATTGACGGTAACTTTTCGCATTTAAAAACGAAAAGAAAAAAAAAAAAATTTCTCCATAAACAAATGTATGACAGAGATTTTTTGATTTAGGCTTTTTCTCTTCATCTGTTATCAGTTACAACTCTGATTCTTCATGGTACATCACAAATTTAAAGTCTCAGTTACCATCAACTCAGTTGCCTATAATCAAATGCTTCCTGAATTCTATCTCTTCATTTTTTCTATTTACCTGGAGAATAATGCTACATAGCATCTTAAAGGTTCTGCTCGTATCAGATTCAATCATAACCAACCTAATCTCATTGGCATCATAAAATTAGGAATCAAGCCAAAAAAAACTTGCTGGAAAACATCCAAAGTTCCGCATTTTTTCGTGCAAAAAGTTATATTTCACCTCGCGAATGGATCGAAACAATTATTAAACAGCAGGGGAAATTCAGATTGCTTACCGCCCAGTAATGCTTGTTGGTAATGTTCCAACCTCCTTCATACATTCTAAAATTATCAAGTATATCGGGCCTCTTCGTTCTCTTTGCCGCCAAAACCAGTGGGAATTTTGCAGCGGGAACCACGGTTGTCGGTTCTGATGCCAACGGTGTCAACTTTAACAGATCGTTCGCCCATGCCGGCAAATTCTTTAAATCTTCAGTTAACCAAAATGGTTCGGGAAAAAAAATTAAATCAGAGAGAGAGAGAGAGAGAGAAATTTGCAACTAACGTAAACAAAATTGCTCAAAACATCCAAAAAAGAAACAAACCCCGTCATGTCGTCACTTTTCCTCACCAATCTCCACCACCAAGAACAACAAGAAAGCAAGCATGAAACCTGGCAAAACGAGAACGATCAAGAACCAAGATCATCTCACCGACCTAGTTTAATCTTCCTGACGACATTCGCTCCACCAGCGAGGTCCAAGGACGCCTCGGAAACCGCGAAAGCAGATGCCAGGATGAGGAGGAGGCAGAAGGCCATGCCCCTGCCGCCGATTCCTCCGGCGCCGGCGGTGCCGCGGGCCTCCATCGGCCAATCTCAGCTCAAGAACCGCAACCGGAGAGATCGCATCGCGATCAACAACCAAAAACGATGGGTTCTATGGTTTCTCCACCATGGATTCTAGGGTTAGGGTTCGGATCCGAAGCTGGGAAGAATAAAGGGCGAGAAGAACGCGGGGAGGAAGAAAGAAGGAAGGCATGGCTTCGTCTGAAGGCCTTTTATTATCGGCGGGAAAGTGCGGCGAGCTCAAGGGGCACTGACTCGGTCTCGAAACTTTAACTTGCGATGACGTGGCAAATTCTAGAGCCACGTGTTCTCTAATCGTGTTTATTGCGTCGGAAATTAGGAGTGGGTCCCGTGTCAAATTCGTGTGAAGAAAAGAGACACGTTTGATGGTGTGCGCCCAGGTCACACTTTATGGTGCAGAAATAAAGTGATGAATCGAGTGGATTTCGGTTGGCTTTTGATTTGCGTAATTCTGGAAAGGCCCTGATGTCTGGAGATATCTACGGGAGTGCCATTATCCGTTTCTCCGGTGACGGGGACGGGGATTAGAACGAGAGCGATGGAATGGATGGGGATGGAAGCGAATCCTCCGGGCTGACCGTGATTTTGGGCACCTGATGGGGGTGTTTTCGTCATAGAATTTGTTGGGATTCGGGAAAGGTATCGTTCGCAGTTGGGCCTCCTCCTGTTTGGCAGACGAAAGGCTTTTTTTTTTTTATTTCTCCTCCCAGATGAAGCAATGGACCTTTCCCACGTGGCATCTGGTGATTGGACGGACTGATCCGACCCTCCAATTAATATAATATTATTCTACGGTGATGCCAGATTCTAACGGCTGATTGATGGGAAGTGATGGTAATTTTTGCGATTTATATATACGAGGTCATTGTCTCATTGAAAGTGAGATCATAGTCAGATGCTTTAAGTGGATTGAATGAGCTAGATCACTTGCGAATTAAGAAACTATTTTTCTATAGTCAGCATCTCAAGGCCCTTTTGTGATATTAAGCTTGATTCACTTTACACAAATGTGAGGACTAACTAAAATCTAACCAGATTGTGTCCAATAGATTAACATCCTTTGGCCCAACAACCAACTACGGAAAACATATCTTTAATGATATGTTTTGATGGCCTACTAGCTTTCATGATATTCTCCATCTTGCACTCAAATTCAAGGTTTACTGCATCAGATCATGGCGTCTCATAACAATTATATCATATTATAACGGTAAGATATGAGTATGGTATCGAGCTTTATTTTAATTTATTAAATCAAATCAATTTAAATTGAGTGAAGTTAGTATATATCATCCAATATCAAATGGTATTATAGTTAAGAATAAAGGAAAAAAAAAAGTATTATATTTTTGTACGAAACACGTACTATATCATATCAACTCATATCGTACCAAATCGATAATATATCAATATAGTTTTCAATATAAATTTTTTGAATTTTTCTCAAACCTTTTGTAAAAATATTTTGTCATTAGATCTTTAGTGGCTTTTATTTTAGATTAATTTACTACTTTCGATTCATGCACGATTAGTTCATAGTTAGATATGAATTAGTTAGAAGTCTTAGAGTTTCAAATTATGAAATTAAAATATTTACTAAAATATTATTAAGAATAGTCTACAATGAATAGTTGTGAAATTAGACATGCTCGGTGTAAAATTGAATAATATTTTAATTGGATAAAAGATTTGCGATTAAATGTATACATTGATATAATTTGTTTGCATACAAATTCTACACTTAAGATTGTAGAAAATGGGATATAAATATATAAAAAAATAGATATTTCTATTTGCATTATGTGATGTTCCAACAATATAAAATAGCATGTTTCTAGTATAAACTATCTCAGCCAACTTGCCTTCTAATTATAAGCCAAAAACCAACCCTTAACCATCACCCCTTTGGTTTTAGTAATTTAATTAAGTTTACATTTTTTTTTTTACATTTATTTTTATTACTAGGAGGAAATTACGAACCACCCGTTGGAAGTCAAAGCAAAGCTTTTTTCAAAAATATAAAGTTTATCGTAAAGAAATAAAGAGATATGTGTCTACGTTTTGGATAGGCAAGACAGTGGACAACAGTCTAAAGTCATGAGAATGACACATGATAAAAAAAAGAAAAAAAAGGGTCCATACTTCATGCGTCAACTTCTTGACATATAAGATCGTTAGTTCATGCACCAGCGAATGTCATATCCCAGTTTCACGCTTTCATCATTTTGTCCATATCTCCACAAGTCTAGATGGTTTGTTTATTTAAATCCTTTTAGATTTGGTGCAGTGGCAAACGCCCTAACCCACTCCCACCCACAGGGCCACCAAGCCTAAAATAATGTGACCCGTTTGTCAGTTTGGAGCAATACTACAGGGTTTCATAACAGCAAGTTGGTGCAACAAAGGGGAAGGGAAGACAACCGTATGCTGAGTCCATGAGCCCATAGAATTTTTTACGTGGATGATTGAATGGGTGTTCAAAAGTTGGTATTCTGTAACTTTCTTGGTGTTAGTTAGGGCAGCAAAGAGGATGGCTAGGACAAAGAGGTTGGCATGGAAAATAGCTGCGAGGCAACGTTGCTTCCATGGGACGTCTGCCTTTAAGACAAAAGAGAAGGTGGGCATTCTTATCTTGGAGACGAGTCCATCTTTGGATCTAGCTTTTCCAGTGTCTTTACGTAAAGATGGCTGTGAGAAGGGAGGAAAAGGTGCCGCAAATTTAGAGAAGCATCACACCGGAATGCATGGCATGCAACCATGTGCCAACACGTGAGCCATGAAGAGAATGATGAAGCCTTAGATGTCGGCTGCTTTTTCTTGTCTCCATGAAATTATGGCACCCAAGGATTTGACTTCAAATGGAGGAGGTTTATCTGGCCACAAACTGGTCAGAAGTTTCAAACCTAACAATTTTTTGGCGAACCCAGAAACCTTGAGCAAAGTTTTGAATGGTTGAGCACCAGGTAGATATCCACTCGTAAAATCCTGGCAGGGTACGTTGAAAAAAACTCGGGTCTTGGAATGCCTTTATAAACGTTTGGAACGATAGCATTAGCAGCATTGTATCCTATAAGCTGGTCAAGAAAATTTGGCCGTAAAACTTAGACCGACTTGACCCCTTGGAAAGCAAATTGCAAAGAAAGTTGCGTTGGAGTAGATTATAATGTTGAGTTCAAGTAGGAATTTAGTAGCGTGGAAAAGAATGAAAAGCTTGAAGGCGTTTGTAACTATGGGCCTCAATCTTAATGTAAACTTGTGGTAAGATGTGACCAAGTGAATCCAATGTGCAAAATATAATAAATATTTAAATCTTTGATAAGAGTACTTGGGTACCTAAGGCACTTGAGTGATGAAGCTTGAAATTGGTTAACTTAATATTTTTAAATTTAATCTTAATATGAATTTTAAATTGTTTGAATAACCATCAAAGGTAATTATTTTATGCATTTATTTTGTAGTAGTTATGTTTTTCTAAAATAGTTATATCTGTTCATTAATTATAAATAGATTTTTTTCATTATACAATCAGCCTTTCATAAAAAAAGGGAGTTTTGGAGCTTTATTGTATCTTAGAGGTGAATTGCCTCATAGTTAATTCAAACCTAGTGGGGCAATGTTGCCTTTAAGAAAGTGTTATATATGCACCTCAAAGCTGATGCTTTTTATCCATTTTGACCCACTGTTTCAACAAGTTACAGTGAAGGTAGCTAGGATATGAGTGAAGATGGTTAAGATATAAATTATATGATGAAATTATGCTAACCTTGTTCTCTTTCATTATTTCCTATAGAAGTCACTATATATATCACAAGTAATAAAAGCCAAGCATGCTTGAGAAGAGCCATCTTTCTTATTTTTGTCTTTCGGGATCTCCCTTTCATCCCCATTGGAAAGATTTTTTAAAAGCCTTTCATATTTGCTTATTCGTTCGTTTATGCAAGAAACTTTAGACTAAAAACAGATTATATATAGAATAAATATTGATGTATTTATAACTGTATCCATACTTTTAACGAGTATAGATATGGATATAAATATTAAATAGGTACTAAAAATTTATATTCATATTCGTTCTAAACGAATATTAATATGAATTAAATAATAAGTACATTCATATTTATTCAAAGAGATGTATATATGGATAGAATATTAAGTATATCCATATTATTCTATATGAATATAAATATGAATTGCATATTAAATATATCCATATTTTTCTATCTAAATATTGATGGAAATTGAATATTATGTCATATATAAATAGGATCTTGAGCAAAATTCAATAATAAAACTAACAATAATACCAAAACTATAAAGGATATATTCAATGAAAATATTATACTCTCAACAAGCATATATCAAAAGGAAAATGGAAGATGATACAATCATGATTAAAAAAATTCATTGAAAGCAGGAAATTTATCATAAAATTCTAAACAAAAAAAAAAAATAGTGAAGAAAATTACAAGTATATTATATGGAGAATCGGAGAAACCATTGTAAAAAAACTTCATGGAAACTAAATGATAAAATCTTTGGTTTTTGGAAGTCATAATCACTTTGAACGAAATTCTTCTTCTGTGCACAAGCATGAAGAAAAAATAAAAAGAGAGTTTCACCAAAATCAACCCATACAGACAATATTCAAAGTATATTACAACAACTTAACATCAAACTTGCTAATCTTGATGTTTGATTCCACAGAGATTTCCAAAACCAGCTATATGAAAAGGATATTTCAATAACATGGTTGGAGTCTTCTGTAGTTCTGCACAGGCCCCTCTATTAATGACATTAAATTTATAGGATGGATATCAATTTAATTCTAGAAATATCTTTTTCCATGCGAGAATGAGAAACATTTTCTCAAGCAAGAAACTTTTGTTGGTTTTAGATGCATCAGATGTTGTCCTCTACTCTTTTCTTGCTCGTAATCCTATTCCCTGATCCATGATCATAACCTTGAAGCCCACTAAGCAAATAGCATCATAGAATTGTAGTCAGGATACACTCGGAGAAACTTCTGGTATAACCATCAAATTTTGCTAGAATATTCTTAGAGCTTGAGACGGGGCAAAATTGGGCCTAGGCCCTAAGATATATATGATTTTAGAGAACAAATTGTTATTTTTATAAAAAAAATCCTCAAAGATTTAAGAAAAAATTATCACAAAAGATAACAAATCAGACCAATGTCTACAACAAGCTCTACTCAATTTTACTTGAAAATATACTTAGGAAAAAAAAATCAGCAAAAACCAGGTTAAAAAACATCAATAATTCCTCACTGCGAATTGCAAAGAAGGTGCTGAATGATCTTTGATGCCTCACGGCCACTTGTCGCCAGTCGCCGCCGGTCACCAATTGAGGAGGAGAAATTGTGCCTCACCGCTTGAAAAAAGAGAGATGGGATTTATTGGATGACCATTGTCATGGCTACTGCTGCGTCTGTTTACATTAGCTTCTAGTTCGGAAGACCAACAAAGGAGGTGACAAACCCTACCTTCCAATCGAATACTCAAAGCGGAATCAAAAAAAAATTAGTTAAGCCTCTCTCTTGTTATTCGAATTTCCAGATCCAAATCCAAAGTATCAAAAGAACCTCAATCTACCGTGTCTGACTTATATCCCAATTTGATCGGACTCAGATTTTGATATCTGAATTCGACTCAAATCGGATACAGAAGTGGATACGGTTAGATTATAATGTTGGCTTTTGATATTTAGTTGTCTTCTGAATTGGAGTTGAGAAATGAACATTAGATGTCATGAAATGTTTCGGTGTCAGGAGTCTCGTGCAATCTAATATTATATTCAGATATCATATTATCATAGTATATAATATTACAATATTATTTTATTGCACTATGATTAATATAATGATGATAATAATATAGCATTATTCTAATATAATTATAATATAGTATTTTATTATTATTTAATAATTTTAATTAATATATTATTATAAATTACATTATAATAAAAATTACAGCACCCCAAACTCCAAGCAGTTTCTTGGCCGGAGGGGTTCCCTTGCCAACTAATATCTTTCTTAAAAAATTACTGAGAGACCGTCTCTCACCTTGTTGAGAGGGTGGCATGCGAACAGCAAGTGGCTACGTGCCTGATGAGATTCTTGCTTGTCAAATCAAGTTCACCTTGGTTTTAACTTGAACTCCAAGCTGTCTTTCGTTGCTAGGGATAGAGGCAGAGGGAAGTTCACCAGGGTGATTGTCCAACTTGCATGCACTCGTTTTCTTTCTATGTTAGTTAATCTCTTCGAATTACAATGAGTTAGATTAAGATTTTTGAACTAATTCTTCCTCTCAGTCTAGAATAGCCTAACCAATGTCCATCCGTTCATCAAATATTTCAAATATGTGAAATATCAAAATCAGGCAGGATAAAGATATCAACATGTATCCATACAAAAATATATGGAAAAAATGCATGAACCTACAAGCGAACTAATCAATTGTCATTACCCTTATTGCACTTCATTTCACAGCCTCGTTGTAAAGCACGTTCAATTGGTTGCAATGTGCTATAAGATGATAACTTTGCTGTTAACTTCTAGATTTTCTATCTCTTTATATGAAAAATCATCTTACACATGCTTCATGAACATTCATTCGAGTAAAGATTCTTCTTTAATTGCATTCTTAATGTTATTTGTTTTAGAGTTTCAACATTTTTTTTTTAAAAAAAACATAGTTGACATGGCCTATCTTCAATTAACTGCTGCCAAGAAATGAAGCAAAAGACTTTTGAAATAGATTTGGACTGATATTTACAACAATGAAAGATGCTTTTAGCAATATATTTTTAGTAATGAAATTTAAAATTCACTGCTAAGAGTATTTTTAGCAACGCTATTATAAATTGTTGCAATGTCATCTATAATTATTTTATAACTAGTGATGATTTTTTAAAATTGATATTTAACTGTCAATGGTTGTCTTATGGTTAACGATAATTTTTAGGTTTATAGCCAATTATAACTAATGTCTTCACAATTAATGTATGTTTAAATTCATCGTTAAACTACAAAAAGTTATAAGAAACCAATGATAATTTTTTTAAAATATTGTTAGACTGCTAGTAATTTTATAAAATATTATAAAACCGAGATGTTCTCAGCTTTGTTGTCTCTTAACGCTACATGTACGATTGAATTAAATAACTTTTAATATAATAAATTTTTTCTCATGTTAAATTATCTTTCTTTCAGTACTTCTCTAATATTTATTCTTAGTATAGTGATATTGTAGTATTTATCATGACATGTATTAGGGTTTGAATCCCTGAAACTACTTTCATTTTCCTTTTGTTGATCTTTTCATTTTTGATTAACAATTTCAAATAAATTAATTTTATTTTAAAATTTAAAAATAATGTAATCTAACATACATATTTTATTTATCTTATTTTTATTTTTTTAATTTAAAAAATAATAATTTTAAAATTTGCATTTAATAATATAAAATAAAAGAAATTATATAAATCGATATTTTTATTTATCATTTCCTTTTTTACCTTTCCATATTGAATTATGTCTTTTAAAAAAAACTCTTCTTTCAGGAAAATATTTCATCTATTTTTAATCTACAACCTCAAAGCAATTATTTTTAAAAAAAATTAAGAAGGTTTACGCTAACAAAGTTTACCCTTACATTGTCACATGTTAGCCTTATTTAATACTTTTAAATGTTTTCATTCCTATGCTAGATGGCTTTCTTTTTTTCCTTTATTTTAGCCATGTGTCAAACCTAATTGGTTTATTTCTTTTCATCTCAATCAATCCAACGGTTCATATGCCTTTAGAATCTCTAAGCAAAAGAAAATTGGTTATAATTTCTTTTTATTTTTTATAGGAGCTATATGGATTGCTTTTTCTTTTTGCATAAATTTTCCTACTCCATTGATATCATTCCAACCCACCATCTTACTATATTCATAAAATATATTAAAAAATAAAAATTATCATCTCGTCAAAATCTTGGATTTTTTTAAACTCCATCTAATAACAATTAGTAAATAATCATTTCGAAATTTATAATAATTTTAAAAATATCTCAAGCAAATAAATTAATTTTTTGAAATTTAAAAATAGTTTAATCTAATACATAAGTTTGATTTAACTCATATTTAATTGTTAATTTAAAAAAATACTTTTAAAAATTTAAATTTAATAATAAAATTATATAAATATATAATTTATCTTATCAACCATACTAACATCCATTGCACGAGTATATACCTAGAACAATATAAAATTTTATCTTAAAACTTTTATCTTCTTTTTATTTTTTAAAATTAAATCAAACCATCACCTTGTGATTATGAAAATTATACATTTCATATTATTTTATAGAATAATAGATCAATCTATAAAAATTATGTTAAAAAAATTTCTAAATTTCAAAATTTTTTAATCTTATTTTTATTTTTAAAATTTAAATCAAATCAGTAGATTATAAAATTTATATATTTTATAATATTTTATAGAACAATATATTGATATATATAATTAGTCTATAAACAAAATTTTATAAAAAAATATTTCTAAATTTTAAAATTTTTTATCTTATTTTTATTTTTTAACTTTAAATCAAACCAGTGCCCGTGTATCGCACTGGTATATACCTAATTATTTGATAAAGAGTAATAATTTTGTAAATATTGCTAAAATTTCACTAATTATCTCATAATCAATGGTATCTCTTAGAAGTATTGCTAAAATTTTTTAATTATTTTGTAACTAGCTATTATTTTTAGGACTCTTGGCCATGAGCAATTAATCATAACTAATTGCTAAAAGTTATTCAAACTATGACAAAATGTACACAAATTTGCTATGATCAAATTTATCATTAAAATTTAAGAAAACAATTCCAAGAAACATTGCAATTAAATATAAAATGGAAATAAATAGGAACAAGTGATTGGGTCATTGGGTCGCTAAACCAGCTGTTAGATCAATTGGTTGGCTTGAAAATATCTAATATATTAAATCTAAAAAATATATTTAATTAAGAAAAAAATGTATAACTATTGTAATTTTTTCAATATGAATAGCACTCTATGGATTAATTAAGAAAATATAATTTAAATAGTAAAATTATAAAAAATATCTAAAAGAATAAAAAAGAATATTTTTAATTTTATTTTTTGTTCTATAAAAAGAAAAGAATTGATTATCGAAATATATTAATATAATTGCCTTTCAATGACAAACATATATTTTCTACAAGTATAATAAATCATTGTGGTAAAACAACTACAAGATATGTCTTTCTATCACATAAAAAGTCTAAGGTTGTTCTATCAACTATTGCTAAAGGTTTTAGCAACCAAGATTCTAATTGTTATTCAAGGTTTTTGCAATAATTTTTAATTGAAATGAGTTCAATATCTGACAACTAGTTAATGAGCCTGATTATGAAAACACTCAATCACCAATTGTTTCCTAAAACACAGAGTTAAGAAATCTCTAATTTTGTTAGGATTAAAAACTAATCCTTTTACTAAAGAACAAAGTTTATTGGAATTAAAAATTAATCTTTAATTTTTAAAAAGTTCGTAATGTGTTCCAGTAACATGTAGCTAGACTTTTCAATTCAATTATTATCTAAATACTTGCAAAGAAATATGACTTAAAAGCATAAACTCGTAACCTTTAGTAATGTCACCTTTGAAGGTGCTCAATTAACTTATCTTCAACCATATTGCTTCATATTATTTCAACACAAGAGAAAAATGACTAAATTTATCCTCCTTTCTGCTTCAAAAGTATGTGTGTGTGAGAGAGAGTTTTTTTTTTTGGATAAAAGAGAAGTTATTTTTTAATACCTTGCACCATGTTAATGGCTAAGGAACGATAAAATTCTGCCGAAAGGTAATTCATCAACCCTTGTTGTCTGGCTAAATGGGACCTCAAATTACTTACATCCTTATCCCAGGTAGCTTTACTCTATCATTGTAACTATTTCTTCTTTTGTTTGTATGCATGCATACACGAGCAAAATAAGTGGCCAACTTTCTAGCAAACTAAACATTAGTAAGAGGCTAAAACAGAGCGGATATCTTCTTTTCCTTCCTAAGCGATGCATATTTTTGAAACGGATACGTGAGGGACAATGCCCTCCAGATCTTAATTGTTTACGTAATCTGTTACCTAAATAAAATGCCCAGCGTCCAGGGCTCCCATCATCTACACGTAAAATGGGGAATAGAGGGTTTCTTCTTTGCCGTGGTTTGGTGGGCGTCGAGAGAGATTAGGATCTACCACTCAAAGCAGGCTGTCAAAAAAACTGCCCTCTCTTAGATTTCTTATTGCCTTTGTAGTAACTTAAGTACATTGTTATGGAGGGACAAACCTCAAAGCAGTAAGATATGCTTTTTGTTTCCAATATATATATATATATATATATATATATATATTGTTTCCCTTCCTTTTTTCTGTTGTTCATAGCTAGCCTATTAGTGTAGATCAAAGAATAAATTTTTCGAGTAACTATGAATTTGGCCATGGAGGCAACGGTGATTGCTAAGTCCTAAAATCTGGACAGGTCATTGCCATCTGATCTATTTACACTAATTTTCATTTTTTTTTTTTTTTTTTTGTCATCTAATTGTTTTGATGTAGCTCAAAATAGAAAATTATAAGATTATTCAAAATTGCTTTCACGCATGCATTCGAACAAACGTTAGCATAATGTAACAAAGCTCTGGGTTCCAAGAATAAACAGATCCAAAAGCTAGCTAGTTGTTTACAATATATTTAATTACTAAGAATTTAGTCTTGTTAGGCGGACTATGGAGCCATTCATCCACCTGCTGTTTATCTCCCCCCAACTTTTTTTTTTTTTTTTGTCCCCTACCATCCTCTTGATAACGTATCGTTTATATAAGCCAGTTTTGGATGCTCTCCAAATGCTGGCCTATTCTACAAGATAGTTGATGAATCTCCCAAAGACGGAGCGAACTAACTCATAGTAATTCTCATTTCTAGCCATTTAATATATTACCACAGAAGATTACCATAGACAGAGAAGATAAATACTATAGACGCAGAAGATTACTGTAGCCAGTTAATATATTACCACAGAAGATTACTATAGGCACAGAAGATAAATATGAGTGGTCTATCTTGAGATAGCTTTATTCTGCTAGAATGGAAGCTTCTGTTTAGACTTTAGTGATCATAATTCTTGTTTAGATCCTTACAAGCGAAAACTTAGTCTAAGACGTGGTTACCTATATTTATCTTTTATTTCAGGCCCCTGGAGCCTTTGCCTGTGATGTTATAAATAACAGACCTTATGCCACCAGCCTGACCACCCATAGAAATACATTCATACAGACGCTCCTATCGATGTATAGAGATTGGGAGGTGGAGTCCACCTACAAGGCGTGTGAATGTGATCGAGGGATCTATTCAAGCCTCTTCCCGAGGCTCCCTCTAGAAATGAGGCAGAAAAAAAAGGTTAAGGAAAGACCTCAAGTCTTCTGTAAGTACTACCAGCTGCTGAGCTTGTCCCTTCACTTTGAATGTTCCCATGTGTTGGGTTTGAGCTTGTGAATTATTTGGATGATGCTGTTTTATCTTCATGGTTTATGGCCTCTGGTTCTCCTGTGGCATGGAGGTTCCGGGTGGTAACAAGTTTGCTCTCTCTTTTTCATCACCTTCTTCTTCTTCTTCTTCTTCTTCTTCTTCTTCTTCTGTTTTCGTGGGATGCAGGCTTTGAGGTAGAGCTCCTTGCAATCCAAAGAAGGGCCTTCGAAGGGTGGATTTAGCTGCTGAGACATGGATTCCACTATCCTATACCATGGTTTGATTTTTATACCGAGAGAGAGAGAGAGAGAGAGAGAGTTCTTCTGGGATTTGGGATAGGCTTGTGGTTTGCATGACCCGGGAGCTGCATTAGCTCTTCCTGAACCTTTTTTTGGATTGAAGGGAGCTCTGCATCTTCTCTCTCGTTTTTGGGTATGCGTGTTTTCCTCTTATCTCCTCTTTTATGCCTTTGATTTTAGTTTACGGCATGTTAGAGCCTATGCGAGGCCAGATTCCATGGTAAGTTTCCTCCTTTGCTGCAGGACTTAGCATTATATTTTAGTTGTGTGGGGCCTGGTGTGATGCCATGTTCACTATCATGACATAGCATGCCACTCTTTGCGGTGGAGCTTCCTATATTCCGATGTACAAATCATCTTTATACTCTATTTCTAGCTATTATCGGTTTGCCTGTTAGATTTTTTTTTGGATTCTCTCTAGCTGCTTGGATTTGAATGCATTGATGCTTCAACTTTTATTGGATCATAAAACATGTATTTTTTCTGCAACTTTTACAGATCATTCAGAGATTGTTAGTGAGGGCTTTATCTTATTTTAATATTTTTATAATGTTATCAGATTTTCTTTGAAAAATATACTTTATAAGCTTGATGTCACTTGGCTCTACAAAGCCAAAGAATTTTTATTTTATTTTATTTTTATTTTTATGAGCTCATGTTCATGATTTATTCCTTTTTCTTGGATTATTGTTTGCTCCTTCCGAAAAGAAGTGCATGGTTTCATGTCAAAAGTCAAGCCAGAGTAGGCTTTTTACTCCCCATTATACTTTTTACTCATGATTTGCGATTGATCGATCTCTCTTGATCCATTTAATCCTTTTTTTTTTCTAATGCGTAAAATTGGTTTTTTGAAATGTTTCATAGTACTTTAAACTATTTAAATGGAATTTTCTAACCTAATTACCCACTTTGGTCCCTCGGCAATTTTGTATCGATACGCTTACTTTAGTTCATAGAGCCAAGGGTTCTGCATAAAAAATAATGTTGAAAAAAAGGTGCACGATGGTTAAGTGTCGTGTTTACTGGGGCTATGTTCGCATTTATAGCCAAAAGGTTTCAGATGGTGCACAGATGGACGGTCCGTTTGTGGCTTGTGGAGCGCTGGGTTTTTATTGAAGAGAGTTGAATCGGGGCGAGGCCTGCACAAGCCCAAGGCCAAACCAGAACGCAATCCAATTCCAAAATTTTCAACCCAGATACAATCCGATCTGGGCGAGGTTAAGCTGGGTTGGAATGAGTTATTTCAAACATGATTTGAACTAAATTCAATTGGGAAATTAATTGTGGAAGTTTGGGTTAAGTTTGAGCTTGCTTAGGTTTGGGGGCCCTCTGCAATGTGGAACGTATTGGTTTCCTCTAGGGGAGACAAATTTTTAATGCTACGATCTGATACGATGCTTACCACCTTACACTAGGAGATGGTGGTTTAATTCGATTATGATTTTGAACTACCCTTGGACACTGCAAATTTTTGCATCATTTTGGTGTATCTCATGGCTTTTTGCATTGTATTAGGGGCGGGTGAACAATGTCTTCTTTCCCCTTTTCTTTCCTTTTCTTTCTTTTTTTTTCTTTTTTTATCCACTTTTCCCTTCTTTTTCTCTTCTCTTTTCTTCTTTTCCTTTTTTTTTCTTTTTTTCTGAAGAAGAAAGTAAATTACAAAAATTTTTATCAGCATTTATTCATTTCTTAAGGTAAAAATATAGTAAAACTATTGATAATTTTATAGGTGAACGTGTAAAGAAATCTTATTGTTGAAAATTCTAAGTTTCTTTTATTTCATACCTACTACATTATGGATAACATTAATTGTTTCTAGTATTTTCTTATATTGCTGAGTTCTTTCCTTTTCAGCCACTTGGATTAGAGGCTATTTATACTTGATGGAACAAAACCTAAACCGACACAACAAGCTGAAGACTCTTTTATTAGAAGAAGGGGCATCCAATAAATAAATGATAATAATCCTTCGTTAGCATCACATAGCTAACATTTAGAACTCACGGGTTATCCTTTCCTAGCTAAAACCTCTCTCGTGTGCAGTTTGTCAACGAGATTAAGTTCAAAAGAATAACTTTACTTTCTTTGAAGTAGAAGCCATCTAAATTTGATTATAGAAAGGTCATTTCATGACTCTAAAGTTAATAAATGTGTAGAAAAAATCTACAAATTCTGCTGGGTTTCTAATTAGGCACATCTGCTATAGCTGAAGGTTGAATGGATGCTAAGAGGATTTCAATCTGCTACAATTGCATGGATTCAACTGAGGTGAGGGGAGCATACAGATGAATTTTTCACTATATCTTTCTGCTGTTTCAACCCATTAATAAGCGCTTCTGTTTGCTCAACCATATAGATCTTAAAAAAGATAGTGGAATAAGGTATAGAATCAGAAGGCGTTCAAATCCTTGCTAATATCCTTCAAGACAGAGGACGTGTTCTCTAGTTCCCTACAATCATGCAGTAAGAATCGGTTCCTTGAGTACTAAAAGTTAGAAATGAGTTTAATCCTGGAGCACTCTCACCAGCTGCCATCAGGGAACTTTCAGCCCATTTGATCAACAGTGCTGTGTTCATGTAAATAACAATGAAGCTGTTTGCAACTCCAGAACACGGGAAAGGGATGGGATGCATATTTCTGTCGCTGATAACTTTTGAGACCCGGTGTAAATAATCAGCTCAATGTTTCTGTGCTGCCGCCGGTATGTGGGGTTGAAGAATTGGAAGTGACTCGCCTAACAGACATCTTGGAGCTACTGGCTCAATGGTTCCTCTCTGAGACCCGTAACAAGATTCCTCTTTGGTTCAGGTTATAAATCTAAATAATGTACCGAAGAAAGTTCGTATTTAAAGATGCTTGACAAGGATAAAACTGTTGCTTATATTTTAGAACTTTGATGCAGCTGTTGGAATAATTCAAACATGGATCTCAGCAAGTATAAGCTGATGGAAAGAAAAAGAAAACACCAAATGCTTTTCTTTTCCCGTGATTCAGTTCATCTGAGAACCCCATTCATCGGAGTGGCGAAGACTAGTTTTTTTCTTCTTCTTTTTTTTAATAATAATAATAATAATAAAATCGGTTAATCACTAGGCGAAGGCATGGTGACGATGATTTCACCTGATGCGCATCTACGCCAATGGAGAGGACTGCTGCAGTGCTATCGATCGGGTTGCAGATTTATTGCCATGTTCCAAGGGTTTACAATTTGGAAATCGGAATTCGTTTTCTTTTCATCGGGAAAGGAAGAAATCTTAGGATAAAAGAAATGCTTGCTTAATATATATTTTCTTGAGGAGAGGTTTTAATGCAAATTTTAGGATAGAAATCAATGAAATTTAAAATAACAAATAACGTCAAACATTTACAGAGAGAGAAAAAAAAAAAAACTGATGAATGATGGAAAAAAAAATTATAGATTAGTTAGTTTAAGTATTCTATCTAAATATGCTTATATTAAAGTCCAATGGGTGAGGAAATTTTAGTGTTGGCGGTGTAGGGTACAGGGCCTTATGGATTTGTCATTAAAATATGTTTCCCAAGCACTTTGTTCCAATAAACAGATGGGCTGATATCGATGAAAAGCGAGATAGGATCAAAATGATCAGGCAAATTCAGATGACTACCAGAAAGAAATGATAAACTTGGAAATGGTTAGCTAGCCTGTTTTGATACTATCCTAAAACTTTTCAGGCCATAGTTTTATGTTTGAATCTTCTATGATTATCCTAAATGTTAAGACCAAACTGTTTCTTTATTATTTTAGCATCCTAATTTATACGTATTGAGGCATTCCATGTCTCAAGAACATCCCATCGAACGTCAAGACGCATTGCTATTTTAATCACCTAGATTCTAAAGACATTGTATGGAACATCGGAATGGATAGCTATTTTTTCTATTGTCCTAGCATTCTCAAGGTGTGAGGCACCCCATGTTCTAAATGTCAGAATGCAATCGGATAGTGGTGTGTTCTATTGCATAAAAAAAATAAGGATATATTCATCCTATAGAATTTAAACACTTAATCTAAACTATACCAAATAAAAAATTTAGAATTGGATGCTCTGATTGTCCTTTATAATAATACAAATTGCTGATTTAGGGTTGTTAGATTGCTTTTAAGCTGCTGTCTTACAGATATTCTAGTAATTTATAATTAGATCTCTTATTAGTAATAAGATAAAATTTGCACTACCTCTTAGTTTAAGTGATCTTGTGTGATTAACTAGTTGAATTGTATATCCTTCATTGAGTAACCACTAATTTGGTTGCCCGAGTAATTCTTTAAAAACATGGGTATGCCTCTCACTTTTGTGAGAAGCTAAGATTCAATCATGCTTCCAGGCCTTAGGAAAACATTTTGTGTGATATTACATTGCCAAGATGGATCGTTCCACTATCATCCTACTATCCCAATCAGCATGCCTTGAAATACCTTATATCTTAAGTATCAAGATAAGATAGGATGGCGGCGTATTCTGTTTTATAAAAAAAATTTAGGATACCCTATCTCATGAGATTTAAAAGCTTGGATGAAACTTTCATATAGGTAAAATTAAAATAACAATTTCATCTATATATAATATTAAATTTAGATTGAATGAATTTATGAACGTAAGTAAGCTTGCTATTAAATCAGAGCAAATTTTATAATACTTTTGGCTGTATGTAGATAGTGCTATAAATAAAAAAAAGTTTAAAGGCAAGGAGGTAGTATAAGGTGCTGAAAGCATTGAATAAGGCTTTTGAATGGATGGGATTGAAATCTAATATTCGAAAAAAAATACAAAATAAAAAAGCACCCTAGCAGAACTCTTCAGCCATCAATAATTTAAGGAAGAGTTTTGCATAAGTATCATTATAGTTTAAGGAAAAGTGGTAGCAATCCAATTTGTACATCTTGTGTCACATCACATTGCCATCTCAACTATCGAGATAGACTACCCACTATCATCCCACCATCCCAATCAACACGTTTTGGAACACTCTTTATCCCAAGTGTGGATAGACCGGCCACTACCATCCCATAATCCTAATCAATACGTTTTGGAACACTCTTTATCTCAAGTGTTAAAGACATTGTGGAATAGTAGTATCCCATTTTATGAAAAAACTAGGATAGCCCTATCTCACGAGATTTAAAAACTTGGATGGAACTTTCGTATAGGTAAAATTAAAATAATAATTTTATCTATATATAATATTAAATTTGGATTGAATGAATTTATGAACGTAAGTAAGCTTGCTATTAAATCAGAGCAAATTTTATAATACTTTTGGCTGTACGTGGATAGTGCCATAAATAAAGAAAAGTTCAAAGGCATAAGGAGATAGTATAAGGTGCTGAAAGCATTGAATGAGGCTCTTGAATGGATGGAATTGAAATCTAATATCCGAAAAAAAATACAAAATAAACAAACACCCTAGCAGAACTCATTAGCTATCAATAATTTAAGGAAGAGTTTTGCATAAGTATCTTTATAGTTTAAGAAAAAGTGGTAACAATCCATATAAGTTTTGTACATCTTATGTGACATCACATTGCTATCCCAACTATCGAGATAGATCGCTTACTATCATCCCACCATCCCAATCAACACGTTTTGAAACACTCTAAGTGTGGACAAACCGTCCACTATCATCCAACTATCCCAATCAATGCGTTTTGGAACACTCTCTATCCTAATTGTTGTGTTAAGACATTGTGGAATAGTAGTGTATCCTATTTTATGAAGAAACTAGGATAGTCCTATCTCACGAGATTTAAAAGCTTGGATGGAACTTTCATATAAATAAAATTAAAATAATAATTTCACCTATATATAATACTAAATTTGGATTAAATGAATTTATGAATGTAAGTAAGCTTGCTATTAAATCAGGGCAAATTTTATAATACTTTTGGCTGTATGTGAATGATGCCACAAATAAAGAAAAGTTCAAAGGCATAAGGAGGTGGTATAAGGCGCTGAAAGCATTGAATGGGGCTCTTGAATGGGTGGGATTGAAATCTAATATCTGAAAAAAAACTATAAAATAAAAAAGAACACTCTAACAGAACTCATCAGCCATCAATAAATAATTTAAGGGAGAGTTTTGCATAAGTATTATTCTAACAAAAGTGGTAGCAATCCATATAACTTTTGTACATCTTGTGTGACATCATATTGCCATCCCAACTATTGAGATAGACCGCCCACTATCATCTCACCATTCCAATCAACACATTTTGGAACACTCTTTATTCCAATTTATAAAAAAACTAGGATAGCCCTGTCTCACAAGATTTAAACCTTGAATGGAACTATCATATGAGTATAATTAAAATAACAATCTCACTTATATATAATGCTAAACTTGGATTGAATGAATTCATGAATGCAAGTAAGCTTGCTATTAAATCAAGGCAAATTTTACAATATTTTTGGATGTATGTAGGTGGTGTCGTAAGTAAAGAAAAGTTCAAAGGCATAAGGAGGTGGTATAAGGCACTGAAGGTATTGAATAAGACTCTTGAATGGGCAGGATTGAAATCTGATCTCTAAAAAAAATTATAAAATAAAAAAGTATCCTAATGAAACTCATCAATTATGAATAGTTTAAGGGAGAGTTTTGCATAAGTATCATTATAGCTTAAGGAAGAGTGTTAGTAATTCGTGTAAGTTTTGTACATCTTATGTGATATCACACTGCCATCCCACCTATTGAGATGGACTACCCACTTATCATCCCACCATCCCAATCAGTATGTCTTGAAATACCCTCTGTCCGAAGTATCAGGACAATATAGGATAGCGGTGTATTCCATTTTATGAAAATCTAATGAGATTTAAAAACTTGGATGGAATTATCATATAAGTAAAATTAAAATAATAATTTCATCTATATATAATACTAAATTTGGATTGAATGAATTCATAAATGCAAATAAGCTTATTATTAAATCAAGGCAAATTTTGCAATACTTTTGGTTGTACGTGGATGGTGCCATAAATAAAGGAAAGTTTAAAGGTATAAAGAGATGGTATAAAGCGCTAAAGGCATTAAATGTGGCTCTTGAATGGATGGGATTGAAGTCTGTCTCTAAAAGCATCGGGAACTCATTAACAATGAATAGTTTAAAGAAGAGTTTTGCATAAGTATCATTCTAGCTTAAAGGAGAGTGGTAGCAATCCGTGTAAGTTTTGTACATCTTATGTGACATTACATTGCCATCTCAACTATCGAGATAGATTGCCCACTATCATCCCACCATCCCAATTAGCATGTCTTGAAACACTTTTTGCCCTAAGTGTCAGAATAAGATAGAATAACGGCATATCTCATTTTATAAAAAAACTAAGATAGCTCAATCTCATCAAATTTTAAACCTTGGATGGAATTATCATATAAGTAAAATTAAAATAACAATTTCACCTATATATAATACTAAATTTGGATTGAATGAATTCATGATTACAAGTAAGCTTGTTATTAAATCAGGGCAAATTTTATAATACTTTGGCTGAATGTGGATAGTGTCGTAAATAAAGAAAAGTCCAAAGGCATAAGAAGGTGGTATAAGACACTAAAGGTATTGAATAAGAATGAGTGGGATTTAAGTTTAGTCTCCAAAAACACTGTATATACATAAAAAAAAAAAGCACACTAACGGAACTCATTAGCCATGAATGGTTTAAGGGAGAGTTTTGCATAGGTATCATTTTAGCTCAAGGGAGAGTAGTAGCAATTTATGTAAGTTTTATACAGCTAGCTTATGGCTAAGCCATCCTTCCCAAAGATTAACATGATTTACTTAGGCTTGGGCTTGGCCTTGGCCTGGCCTAACCTTTGGAGCCTGTCTTGGCCAGTCCTTACTTTACTCAAGCCTTAGCCTTAGTCTCTCTAATCATTTTTCTATTCTTTTTAAAATATTAAAATATTTAAAAATTCTTTAAAAAATGTCAAATATGAAAAACTATATATTGTGAATAGCCTACAACATACCTATTATCCCATTAAGTTTACATTTTAATAAATATTGTCAAGTTACAAATACATGATAAAAAAAAAAAAACATATATAAAAAAATTCAGGCAGATCGAGCCAAGCTGGGCTCTCATCTCCAGGCCTGAGCCTAGCCCGTTTATTAAAGAAGCCAATTATCTAGGTTTGGCCTGGCCTGCAGACCCGACAGCATGGTCCAAGTCTGCCCAAAAGGAACGTTGGCTTAAGTGGGCTGGGCAGCTACCTAACCCATGAACAGGTCTAATGGGAGTCTAATACGATTTTTGCCATGACAAATGACCAAACGTGGTGCCCGGACTTGCTTTTTGGATGGTATATCGTCCGGTATAGCCTTAATTGGTTAAATCATGCACAAATCATGAGTCCATAAAAAATATATATTATTTTGTATTATTTAGGATGTTACATTTTTTTTTTACTACACAACCTTCAAATCATATGATTTTTTTGTTTGTATGCATTTTAGAGGTAATAGACCTAGAGCATTAATATAGGACCTTAATCATTTAAATTTAGATCTCATCAGAGCTAAATGAAAATCATTTTGAGTGTTGCTAAGTCAAGCTCTAGTGGATTTATTAAATTGCACTCCGTATATGTAAAAGCTTTCTAACATTGCTCCTGAAAGCAATGGTTGTTTGCTCCATATATCAAAGATTATCTTTTCATGAATGAAAGCAATGGTTATTTGCTTCATATCTCATTAGCAGCAAAATTAACATAAGCTGTCTCTTAACAGAAAAGGGAAGGGCACCTACAAAGGAGAAGCAGCATAGAGCTATGGATGACATCAAAGAAAGCATAAGGGAACTCATACTACAAAGAGAACATTTTTAGAAAGACCAAATGGAAGCTAGCATGAGATTGCTGTACTGTTGCAAAAGTTCTATTTAAGCCAACATTGGGGGGGAGAATTTTTGCTCGAGACTTCGTCTCAATTGGCAGGCATTAGCTTCGGTTAGGATAATAATGATTCGACTTCCCAATAAGAATTCCTACAGATCAGTTGATGACTGGGTGGCATGTTGCAGGATCCCATTGTTGGAGCCCATACTTAGATTTATTTTTGTGTGATGAAGAAAGAGTAAAGGATTTGTTTTCTTCTGTAAATTAATTATCTTTCTGGGGCTTTTTGCTTGCCGTTGTTGCAACTGAATCACATTGTATTTTATGTGGTTTTGGATGGATATAAGTTTGTCGTGGGCTCCCAGGCCAAGTTAGCTTGTCAAAGTGCCAACTTGCCTTCAAACAGAAGCTTGCTTAATATTTCAGATGGGGATCATAAGCCTGCAAGCTTCTTCCTTGCATAGGGCTGATGCTCTTGCTGCCAGACAGCGAGTTTGGTTGGCTGCTCTCTTGTTGATGTTGGCCTAGTTGATGAAGTTGGTCATATAACTTGTCTGAATTTCTAGAACTGGATTAATCTCTGGATGATTCACCAACAGTAGTTGATAAGAACTAGTTTCATGAGCCTTATTCTCATGTCTTTGTTAGCAAACACTGGAAGATTTTATCTGTTCAGGCCATTCATCAGTATTTTCTGGCTTCCCTGAGAAATTTTTGTTGTCTTTGAGCTCTCTTGAGAAACCAACAAGTTTAATTATCTAGTATACTGGATGTTTTGCTCCATTATCTGTATCAAATTTGCATCAGTTATAGGGATGGACTCTATTTATGGCTTCAGTCTATTTTTTGGCCCCCCTTTCCTCTTTTTTGAGAATCACCACTTGGATGTCAGTGATCATTTCAAAGAAATACTTGAAGGAGTACCTTATGATACCTCCCATAAGAGGAGTTACAAAGCCAAGCTAGCTCCATGTGCCATGTCATGTATTATTGGTTTGATGATCTTACACTCGGGAAAGGTTCGTATCAAAGACAACTGTGAATTAATAACTTTAAAATCAGACAGTAGAAAATAAAGGTAAAAAAATAAAAAATTTCTCTTAAAATTTTTTTTTTCTTATCTTTTTAAAAGATATGGTTTGCAATGAAAATAAAAAATAAAAAAAAATAAAAAAATAAAAATAAAAAAATGAAAATAGAAAGCGTTTTCAAAAACTAAACACAGCTTGAACTTTTCTTTAGCTTCATTTGCTTCATCCATCTGAGGTTTGCCCCGTTGTTTTTCAGTATGCTGAGCTTTTTTTCAGTGGAATCTATCTGCAAGTCATAAGTTCTTTTTTCAAGCATACTCTTCTTTCTAGTTTCTTGTTCTTTTGTCAAGAATGCACGCTTATAGGGGGCGCTGCCTCCTAGCACAAATCACGCTGCTAGTATAAGATTAACGTTACCTCCATGAAAAAAAAAAAAAAAAAAAAAGCCTCACTCATCTGATCTCTCCTCGTCTCATACTCTTCTCCTCCAATGGTTCCTTTTCTCATCTTCTCCTCATTTCATCTCCACCTTTCTCTCATCCTCCACTGCGTCCGCTGGTGGTCAATCTTCTAGACTGCTACTACGTTGCTAGTCAAATTGTCTTCGGTTCTTCACCCAATTCTCTGGCGCAGACTTGGGATGGCTGAACCTCCACTTTGGTTCTTCATTCTTGTCAATCATTGTTGTCAAATTAAGTTATCATATGCTCGAATAGTTCGTGTGGGAGTCTCTTTTGTTTTTATGCTCGGACTCTTCCTTTATGATGACTCTTCTTGCTGAGTGATTGATGTTAACAAGACATAACACCATGTTGCTTCTTTGAATTACTTCTCTAACAGTAAGTCATGAGCTTGTTGAGTGATTCATGTTGACAAGATATGACACCATGTTGCTTCTTTGAACTACTTCTTTAACAACCATCATGACCATCCACCAAAAAAAAACAACCATCATGACCTCTATACCACATGAATACGGCGTTGTCCAGGTGAAAGTCGAGCTCCAAGTGCGCAGTTCAAGTGCAGGCTTCCTTGGAATGGTGTCTTTGACTTCAAAGCGCCCCAAAGAGAGGGGGAGAAGAACTGAACTGGATGGTTGAACATAGTAAAACTGATTGCCAATCAATCAGTAATTCTTCCATGTTTCATGGATCCTTCTAAGACAAATCTCTCTCTCTCTCTCTCTCTCTCTCTCTCTTTTTTAAAAAAAAGTTAAGCATGTACCAACTTTTTTTTATGAGAAAATGGATGAGACAAGAAACTTTCCCATTAATTGATTAAAATTTAGAAGTTATACGATGGTACGCAGGTGAATAGAGAATACAGACGAGAGAAGCTGTAAGGAAATCAGAGAGGAGTATCGAGAGAGAAAAAGGATTGTACGGCGAGGAGTATCAAAATGTCATACTATGTTTTGCCTATCTTCATAAAATGCGCTTGTATGACTGCGATTGAATGGCAAATCTAGTCTCCAGATGGTCCTCTCAATATGGGGGAGAGGAATTGCAAAAGGAACTAGTGACTTTATAATGCGGCCTCTGAAGGATAGATATGAATCAAAGAGTGAAGAGCTTTATGGAGAATATTGCTACTGGAGAATTTTTTTTAAAGAAAAATTTTTAAATTTTTTTCTTTTCAAATATGTTAACATATTGCTCTGAAGAACTGATCTTAAGCTTTTCTATGAATAATTCAAATATATTTTTTTTCTATGATTAATTCAAATATTTTTCTTTTTCTCAGATTTTTACATAGCTTCACCTAAAGAATAGCAATTGCTTATCAACTATCATTTTTTAGCCAAAACACCTTTGATTTCTTAGAGTTAGGCACGAAAAGACTTTATGCTTTAATAAAATTACTGTTTTCCATACTTTTTTATAAAATAGATAGATTAGTCTTCTATAATTAAAAAAAATTATATAATAAATTAATAGAAAAGATTCTATTGCTAGTAAGCACCCATGGTAGCTTATCTGCTACTCTTGCATGTCTTATGAGAGCAATCAGGTATGTGAGAGAGCTAAGACGTTCAGAATCCTTCTTTATTTGCGGCCCTTAAAGCCTAATGCATGGATCACCAATTCCATTGAGTTGTCATTGATCAGTTATACTTAACTTTCGATTACAAACTAACAAAAAAAAAAATGTAGCTATACAATTACAAAATGATCATGCATCACTTAGTCTTTATGCATCTCGCTCTTTCTATTCTCTAAGCCTAACTTAGAGAGAGAAAGGGGGAATAGATCCATTGAAGATAAATTATCAGGTTCAAATATTGAGAGATGTTTAGTCTTTTTATTTTTCTATTTCAAATAACCAAGGCATGAAGATATTTGTCCCAAATTTATTCAGAGATGTAAAATTTTTTTATTTTTATATTTCAAGAATTAAGATACAAGAAAGTTTGTCTAAAATTAGTGCAAGAGTGAGCCTAAATCCAGTGGATATTGTTCTTTAGATGTTTAACATTAGGTTCTTTATTTAAGAAGTGAGATTGTATGTAAGACATTTGAACTCAAAAATGATGACAAATATATATCATTTGTTAAATATGACGGTTATATACATACATTTATTAAATAAAGAATTTGATCGTAAAAACACCTTAACTTGAATTCTATCTTTTGTAAAAATAGTTGCTGATTTATTTCTATATTTAAAACTCTTAACCTTTTTTAAGGAGACGAAGGGACTGAATGATCATATGAGTCTCGCTCGGTATAAATGCCATGCACAATATAACTTTTTATTTTTTAAAAATAAAAATTTATTTTTTAATTTAAAAATTTAATAAAAGATAGATCTCAGAATTTAATTTATTAAATTTAATAAAAATTTAATAAAAATTTAATAATAGAGGTATGCCGATGAAGAGTGATGAAGGTATAATGGCGATAATTATAATTTTTTATGATAAAAATATTTTTAGAGAGCATTCTCGAACCCTGGTTTTTCGCAGCTAAATTGGCCCATATCTCGATACTTTTCTATTCGGACGGAGAAGGGAAAGGGATTATGCTGGACCAGTAAGCGAGTGGATGGGAAAGGGGGGAGTTGGTTCAAAGGCGACGGAAGAAGGCGTGTGGGAACCGCATGCATTTTTTTCTCCTTGATGTTTTGTTCTTTGCGATGAAGATAAGAGGAGGACGGCATTAGGTAAGGTTCCTTGGGTTCAAAGGTTCTTTAGGACAAGTTGAACAAAATTATTGGGTTTGATTGATGATCGGGGCCTGTCAAATTATTAGGTAATTCTTGGCTTGTTCGGCTTATTTTAAAGGGTGCAATATTGAAATATACTGATGGAAAGACCATACCTTTCTAGATTCTCTCAGGAATATTCACATCGGAATGATCGCAATAGACGCTTCAGATCAATTCGTCCATGCTTCACTTGAATTGAATTGACTGAATGATGTTGACTCCCATGCTTCCTGTTCTGCATCAGCCATTGGATGACTCGGTCTTACAAATCGACTCCATTGCCGGAATGTTGGGTGTCGCCACCCGCCACCCTCCAACTTGGGACCACAGCTCTGCTTTTAGTCAGCATTTCGACCATTTCAAAAACACCGCCGATGGTAGTTCCAAGCTTTGGATGAAACTATGGAAGGTTGATGGAATAACATTAATTTGCTCGCAATCCATCGTGAGAGACAAATTGACCCATGATAAGGACTTAAATTAAATATTTAAGGTTTTTAAGGTGTCCTTTTCTTGACGGACTTGATCATAGTGAGACATGTAAATGTTTAAAATAACCAAACAATGAAATCCATAGACCCATAAAGTTGACCACCAAATAATTGGGACACGATTGAATGGTTATAATTTATCTTACAATTTATAATAGGAAATATTTGAAGTCCAACGTTGAGCTTCACATCAGTTAATCCTTGGTTTGCTCGTAAAAGTTAGAAACCTTTCTTCCATGTAACTTAGGCTGAAGGTGCGATCCTTTCTTCCCCGTCTTTTTTTTTATTTTTTTACCTCATTCTCTATATCCTGCTATAGGTTATACTATACTTTTAGTCTTCAATTTTTTATTTAAAATTTATTTTAATTCTCAAACTTTTAATTACTACAATTTAATTCCTCATGTTTTAAAGTTATTGCATTCCTAATATTTATTGTATAAAATGAGTTAAAATTGATTGCATAGCTGATGCGTTATCCTATCAATCAGTCCAAATATTCGTATTAAAATGATGATTATTTTATTAATTTTAATTAACCTTATATAATAGAGCATCAAAAATGCAACATATTTAAAACATTAAGGATTAATATTTGCACCTTATATTTATTATATATTTTTTCTCTTTCATTTCCCACTGTTTGGGAAAGCCAAATGCATTGGATTCAACTTCAAGAATCTATGAAAGAGAGACATATCCTAACAACATGACAAACTACCAATCTAACTGAGCTGTTCACTCGTTCATTGCAGTGCTCATGATAGCTAAATACCACCTAAACCTACAATGAATCTAAAACGCGTCACAAACAGCGCGTAGGGTCCGCTGATGGGCACCCCTTGCCTTTTGAAAGAGGGGGTCGGACTCAAACTGTCTCACTCCCAAGAGAATTGCAGCATGCAACGCAAACGAGGACACAGTGACTTAAAACACTCTGTTTTAAAATTTAACAGTCTCACCTAGCTTTAATTACTCTCAAGGAATGGCATTAAAAGGATTGCAAATGAAATGAACAAGCCCAGCTAAAATTGCTTCAAATATAATTGTAATTCGGAGTCCGGATGTGTAACTGAAAGAAGTAACAAAATAGAAGGCCGAGACTTTTCAAGGTAGAAGAAATTTTTAACCATTGGAGAGTGCCAAGGCATGTTGAAGGCTAGGTTGTGATATGAAGCTTTCTTGAGAAATTTATCGTTCGGTTTGCTCTAAATGGCCAAGTTGACAGCAGCAGCGACTTTGGTCCCATCCATGCCTGAACTTTTTGTGCATTTTACTCCTTCAAGGGGAATTCCGAAGTGATTCACGGATGGGGAGTTCGAATGAAGATCATAAGATGTAACAATGGTACTTAATAGATGTTTTGAAAAAATGAAGATGAAATGAAAGGGGAGATGGTTCATGAATTTGAAGGATAAGAGCAAAGAAGCATCCCCAAGTTTTTGTTTTTCATTTTTTCTTTTTTCTTTTTTTTTTTCCTGCTCTCACTTTTGCTGGGAGTAGGCATGAAATTTGTCATTTAGCATGCGGATGCATTTGGTTTGGAGTTAAAAAAGAACGAAAATTTACTCTTGTAATATTTTTACTTTGCATGAATTTTTTTTTTTTTCGATGATAATTTTTTGCTTCCTTTCATCCTTCAAATAGTTAATAAGTGATAAAAATTATTCAAAAGGTGGTATGAAACCATTTTTACAGTACCAACAATTCGATTTATAGTAGATTCTAGCTAACTTGTGGCGTGCAATGAGAACATTGCATTATAAGAGGATGATTGTAATATTTTAAAAATAATTTATATTGAATGGAAAAGAAAAGTTTGAAATGCTTATAACTGAAATTTATCTGCTACTAATTGACTTCCATTCAAATTTTTAGGGCAACATGGTTTCTACCTGCTAGCAGGTTAATTAGGTCGACATATGGGTCTAAAGCGTTACAGGAATGATTGGGCTAGTAAATATGCCTCAAGCATTACTGTGGGAGATGATTGAAAAATTTTTCTTTCCTTATTTTTTTATTCTTGATTGGATAAGGAAGAAAAAAAATTATATATGGGGCTACCTACATTTTTTTTATTAAAAAATAAATAGCATAAAGGTAATGGTATTTTTTTTCTTACCCTTCTTTTTAGAAAAATATTTTTTAGAAAAGCGTGAAAAGGGTACTTAATCTTTTTAGGTGCATTATATTTCAATATTATAGATGGTAGGTGCATTTTAAGTTCAATTGGTGTAGTTGTATGAAACAGCTTGTGGTTTAAATTGTCAACCTTAATAGCTGTTGGTAACATCATTCCACTTTTGAAAATCTGATATAAATTATGTGATCCAAGATACCCTTCGATAGGCAGAATAAATTCTGAAGCCCTGTCTTATATGGCGGAAAGATAAGTAGAATAGAGAGGATAAAGCCAGAATTGCTATCCCACTTTGTTTTGTTTTGTTTTTGTTTTTGTTTTTTGTTTTTCTGGTGTGTGTTAGATTAAAGAGCGGATATAATTAAAAAGATAAGTAGAGGGAATAAATTTCCTTCCACTGTTTCGATAAAATAATTATATCATCTGGGCCACTTAGAAGCCCACTAGACAAAACTCTTATTCCCCGTCCATTTTTCCTCGTTTGACAGTATAACCATGGACTAAGATCGTTTTTTTGTCTTATTCACCTAGTCTACAATCAAATCTTATACTTATTTGCTCCTATTCTATGAGTTATACCGTTTATACCGCGTTAGAACAGACATGGCCAGTTTATATATATATATATATATATTTCCGCATAGATAGTGCGATTGGACCACCTTAAATCATTCTAGTCCTTGCCCTTTCTTTTTTCGCTTGAATAGTTTCCAAAGTTTGCGTAGCCCCCTACGGATCTAAATTATGCACTCCTTATTCCGGGACAAAATGCCTGCGGTATCACAAATCTGCAACTTTATCATAAAATAAAATATCCTGGATAAAAAAAAACAGCAACATACTACTTATCTGGCCTAAATATTGGAGAAAACGAGCTTCTGCTGACAAATTTCTACTCTCTCTCTCTCTCTCTCTTTCTATATATCCATTAATCTCCACGATCAAGATATGGATTAACTAATAAGATGCAGTCCAGAGAAGATGGACTTGGAGGCCTCCATCAAATGGTAGAAGATGAAGAGTGCCGACGTGGGTACACTCAATAAAACCAGTGCCATCATCCCAATGGCCAAGCTAGGCCTGGTGTTCATCAGACGGGTCTGCAGCAGCCCCAACACGTGGCACACATCGGAGCCGTAGCTCGCGTGGTACCGCTTCTCCCACTCCATCCAGTTGGCCGGCGGCTCGTAGTTCGCCTCCGCCATCTCCATCTCGTGGATCCTCTTCCGCAGCACGATCATATTCTCATCGACGAGTCGGCCTTCGAAATCCGAACCGTTGTGGGCAAATGGAACCGTCTTTCCCTTCCTCGGAAGGCGAAGCTTGGCTTGCCGGCACGGCGAGCTGGCCGGAAATGGCGAAGTGGAGGGGATGATGGAAGTCGCCATTGGCTTTGAAGGAGGAGGAGGAGGAGGAGGAGGAGGAGCTAAAGACGGAAGAGAGAGCACAAAGGAATGAGCTGAGTTGAGAGGAACCGTGGAGTTAGTTGGGTATATATCGCACGGGTGGAGAGGGCGGGAGGGGCCGCGTGACACGGAATCGAAAGCGTGTGGGGGCAACGGCATGTGTCCGTCGCGACGGAGTTGCCTGCCTTGATGGCGACGCCAAACAGAGCTTCGTAACGGCTAGTTGACGAGGCAACAGTTATTAGCGTCAACGGGTATCCAACTTGGGGGTCTCATGGGGCGGGGGAAGCTAATAGGATTGGCAGTCCTCGCCCAGTTCCATCCCCTTTGAAGCGATTTGGAGGTCAAAAATATAAATATAGACATGACATACATGGCAATACCCATTAGATGAATATGAATATAAAAAATATTTTTGTTATACCTCATTTGCATTACACTTATTAGTAAATTTACTTTCTTATCTACGGATCCAAATATTTAATAAAAAACTTTACATCTAATCATAGGCCATAATTCCTTTGAGCATGGTCTAACATAATCTTCACTATGAGGAGTCCATTTAATCACTATAGGAATTATATAATCTCCACGAGTATGAAGCGAGTATAGATAATGGGGTCAATATGGATATTACATGATCCACACAGATATAAGTATCCATATAAAATTTTATACTTATAGAGAATATAAGATGGATACGAATATAAATTTTTTTGATAGATAAAAAATTTTAAAGTACTTTTCCAAACTCATTTCATCTCATTGCCATCTCTAGTTGCTAACTTCGTTGCTGATTACAATATTTCTAAATTATTAGAAAAATTATTCTTTTGATTTTTCTTTTCATCGAATGATTATTTGATAGCCAAATCAATTCAGCAGGTTTGATTAGTTTTCAATTGTATTTTGATTTATATAATATTCACAAGTTATATATAAGTAATTTAAGAAATCTTTATATATTGAAAATCAATGTTACGAATACTGTTAATGGTGGTGGATTTCATTCTATTATTCATTATTCTTTCCTCTTTTATATCTATCTTTCGGTATAAATGTTTTAAAAAGTTTTTACTTTTGTGTTTATTAGCTCATTTTTGTTATCAATTGTTTAATGGTCATGGACTTCATTCTATTATTCATTATCCTTTCCTCTTTTATATCTATCTTTTAGTATAAAATGTTTTAAAAAGATTTTACTTTTGTGTTTATTAGCTTGTTTTTGTTATCGATTGTTTGGATTACTTTTCAATTTTTTTGATGAGTTTATGAGATCTTTTCCAAATTCCGAACCATTGACGAGTTATTCCTGAATGCTGAATTTATGAGTATGAAACTATCTACCACATAAATTTTATTGGCATGCACAAAAGGATCCAAAATCTAAAACTCAAATGGGACACTGTCAAAACTACAAAAATCAAAGGCAAGGTTAATTTTATTCTTAAGGGGAAAAATAAAACCTAATTTTCTCTCGGCGCTTGACATATTTGAAGTGAATCATTGATTGCATTGTCCCTCAAGAAATAAATCCACGCATGGTAGCTGGCCAGAACAACATGGTTTAAGAAATAGAATTGGACAAATCCCAAAGCAAGAGTAACATGCTTGTCTCAGCTGTGTCTGTACTTATAATTCCGAGTGCCAGCGAACGACTCGGCCGGAACATGAATTCCAATTCAGAGGCCTTTGGGAGTCTGCAGCAGTGGTCGAGGGAAAGCATTTTGCCATGTGAAATGAATTTATAACTGAGCTACGTTACGGGACCATTACAGTTGTTATGAGACCCAAATGTACCAAGTGAATTCCGAAGAACTTTCCTCAAGCCTTTAACATCATTAGAATGGTACGTCTGATTCCGTGTTCTTGGAGAAATGGAGTGGAAAGGAATAGGCTATCTGTTCGTGAGGAACTGTTGTCCATCTTCAGCATCAATAGAATGGTACCTCTAATTCTATGTTATAGAAGAATATTTAGATGTGGGAATTGCCTTCTAAGAAAGAAAGATTCTATGCCAAATATCATCTACAGCTTGCACGTATGCAATGGCCCCACAATCTTGACAAGACCACTGACCAAATTCCAATGGATTGCACCAACTTTAAGATACTACAGCCTTTCAAACAAGAATAATGATTCGATTATATACAACTAGTTAGATTGGTCATGAAATTAAATTAGCTGCTAACTATTCTACATCTACAATAAAGAGCCACATAATGGAGTAATAGCCTCTAATCTGACAACCTAGCCGGAAACAATGAAGGGTAACCAAAATAGAGGAAGTGATCAAAGTAATTTCAAAGGTTTAGAGGGTAAAGTTATGATAAGAGAAGAGATTGAGTATTGATAAAGGGGGTGGAGTTGCTGTCTCTTCACATGCTTGGGATGGGAGGTCAAGCAAAGAAAGGGGCATGCATAAGGCCCGGAATTCAAGGAGCTTAGGACCACCAGCAGCCCCATGCTTACCAAGAGGAGCACATGATGTTTGACGCTGACCATTGAACTAAAGAAACACTTCCTGACCAACCTGAATGCTGCATTTGCTTGTCCAAACAATTGTCCAAATTTTAGTGAAAGGAAATACAATGAAATTTTGGAGGCGTGTCCTGTCAAGAAATTTTAGGGGCATATGCATACTTTTGTATGCAACAAAGTTTACAAAGGATAAAAAAAGGTGCATCCATCAGTGATCATTGTGTTCAGACATTACATGATTATAGCTTAGCTCCATTTGCAAATTTATTTTGAATGGTGATTTCATCCTTAACTCGTAGTATTAGCATAATAAATTCAAAGACAAAACAAGAGAGAGGCCTCCATAAAATTAGAGAACAGCTAAGTCTTATTCCTGGAAGGATTAAGCATCACCTTCAGTCTCACAAGTGAATCCTGGTAAACTTTGCAGTGCAAAAAGGGCCAAAATGACCCAGTAGTGTGGAGACAGTTGAGCATTGACATGACTGAGAAATTATTCCTCGATTGATGGTATCAAGCTCCATATTTCGGTGCCTTCCAAAGCTTAAATGCCACCTCATGCAGGAATCTGTCTGCAAGTATAGCAAGATTTCCACCACGCTGCAGGATAAAGAAAGCATGTGACATTGTCTCTTAGTAGATTAAATTGAGAACTTAGAAAAGCAGACTGATTCATAATGGTGATTAATTGTTCAGGAAGTCAGTCTAGAATTGTGGTTTCCTAGAGCACAGGTCTAACTTTAGATGCACCTAGTTACAAACAAATGTCAGAACCCATCTTTCAGTCTTCACTACACGACCAATAACTTCATAGCATAATCTTTATGGAGCAGTATGTGATGTTTTAAGAGTGCATTACCTCCATCATGAAATAAACAAGTTCTTAGAAAGAGAATTTCAAAGAGTGTTCGAGTAAAAGAATATGGTGGGGCAAGCCTGAGAGGCAGCATGTCAAAACCAAAGCATGGAGATGCATCTGTTTTACATAATCTTTTTTCCTCCTCTTGGGGATATATCATAAGAAACACAGGATAATTCATCTGATATAACCTCTTTCAAGATATCATCATAAAGAAATGAGTCCTTCAAATCCAGTTAGCAAATAGATTATCCATTGTAGACTATTAGCAACAGGGGCAAATAAGGATGTCACATTTGCCATTTAAGCAAAACACAGTCTCCATATGGCCAATCCCATGCTTGTGCCTCGTGGACTAAGTCTCAAACCAAAAACACACTGTGCAGCACTGGGGGGCAGAACCATGTATTGTGGTGTGGGGGGGGGGGGGAGGGGGGGACTTAGCCCCTCCAAAATTTTAAAAGCCTCTTTAGTGGTAGGGAAAGTAGTAAAAAATGTTTTTATTTTCTTAAAGATGGTCCTCCTAAAAAAATTTCAAGTCCAACAAGAAAGAAGTAGTTTCATATCCAATTAAAATCTATATACTATAAAAATTTATTATTTAATTCAATGTAAATTTTGTGATTGGTTTTTTTTTTATTTGTACAATACCTTAGTAGTATGTTAACAAAAACATGGCTTAAGTAAATATATATATATATATATTATGACCAATTCTTACCTCTCTCAAGAGAAAACTAATAACTATAGTATAACTTGGCCCTCCCCCAAAGAAAAAACTTCTAGCTCTGCCACTAACTGGATAGATCCATCAAGGTCAGTCCCCAGCTTATATATCTATTTCAGAACAGAGGTGTTGTCATTGAACGCACCACTGCACTTAAGGAACCTCAGCCACCTTCTCATATAGGCAAGGACAAGAACAAGTGCTTAAGAATTGAAACTAGTTAGAAATGTGCACATAACTCTATTAGCCCGAATATTTCTATACAGATAGATAAACATACATCAGTAAGGACATAGAAAGGTTTATTATAGAGGTAGCAGCAATCTAATCCAACCCATAAACCTGGCCTGAACGCATCCAAAAAAATAGGATTAGAATTTTACATTTTTTTACCCGAACCCGAAATGACCTGAAAATAATATTTGTTAAAGAATTCATAAGCTTTGATTATCACTCATAATTGATTGTTTGGATATAAGGTTAAGATATATTTTTAATCACTTGTTTTAAATTTTAGAATTTTATCTAGATAGCATAATATAATTTTATAAATTATCAATTAAATTATTTACATGATTAATATTTTAATATTTATATTCTTTGATATATAATATAGTTGATGCTAATATGACTCAATAAATGATAGGATTAAAAGTGCATTTTTTTAAGTTGAGTATTATTGAAGGATCAACATCAATAGCTTCAAAAATCCTTGAGGAGAAAGAGATATAAGAGTAGAATTAAACATGACTTTTACTTTTTTTTTATTTATAGGAATAAGCACATTTCCAATATTTGTTCATTTTATTTTGTAATCTTATTCATAATTTGACATTAATATTTATTTAATTTTAAAAGTATACTTTTATATAATATTGCTTAATTATATTATTTTAATATTTTATAAGTTTATAACTAGTATTTCTATTTAGTGTCTAATCATGCTAATAATTTTATGTCTATCTACTCTATCATTTAAAGTAAAAAAAGGGTAAAAGAAGAAAAAAAAATGAATTGATCATGGATAAATTACTTAAAAAGAGCAAGAAAAAAGTATATATTAAATCCTTTATTAAAAAAAAAAAACCTAAGCCAACTCAAAATAACCCATGGATTGACCTTAACCCGATCATTTAGGGTTAGAGTTTAGCTTCAATGACCCAAACTCAAAAGTGATCAGAACCAGAAAATGATTCGAATATGAATTGACTCGACCCAACCCGATTGCCATCTTTAGACTTCATCAGGTCAGCACAGTTTACTTTTCTAACATTATTTTGATGCATTTGTACCGAAAACATTATTTCATGCATGATCAATAGTTTCTGATGCCAATGTCTAAAGACCCAAATATGGTGTAGTTTTCCTCCTAATCAAAAAAACATAGATGGAACCAAGTGTACCACAGCCTCAATCAGAATATCATGCATGTCTTGCTAAATAGAAAAAGAAAGCTGGAAACAGCTACGTACATATGAGACATATTGTCATGTTTTTCTGAAGTGATTTACCCTTATTGAAGCTATATGAAGAGAAGTAAACAAAACTTCAACAAATTTTCAGCTCAAATAGTAAGGCATGCACTAATGCAAGTGCACCACAGAGAATGCATACCTCCCTAAATTCTTTAAAGGAGAATTCCCTAACCATATTCTTGCGGGTTACTCCCTCCTGCCACTGAGCAATTAGCAATGGATGGTGATGTCTGCAGAGCAGAATCTAATCAGTCAGCCAGATATCACCCTACCATAACCAGACTATGACTGCAATATCTTACCTGATGTCATTTAATGTGTTTCCTCCTTTCATGGTGTAACTTTGACGAGGGTGAAGAAGAGATAGATCAGAATTTGTTTTTGTTCCAGAGTTCAAAATAAGGGAACAATGATCCTCAGTAGCAGAAACAGTGCCATAGCTCAATATGATCGAGAAGTGTAGACGAGAAGTGATATCTAATCCAGGCTCTGTTGCTTGCATAATACCATAAACAAGCTTGTTAAGCCAATCAACACAAGTGTCACTGACCATCTTTTCTTCTGGATCTTTTGACCTTTCACCACTAGTTTTGGCATGCAAAATCACTAGATCAAACTCGCTTTTTTCAAGTACTTTACCTCTCGAAAAGCCTAGCAGCTTTAGCAATTCAGATGCTATAGCAAATTCTTCAGAAACCTCTTGAAGAAGCTTATCAGAGGGATCATTTCGTGTGACCAACTCATCAATTTTTAGAACACTGAAACCAAGCTCTCCAGCAAAAGAGCTAACATTTGGGCAAGCAGTAATTATAGCAGCTCTCAAACCCATAAACCTGAAGTTAAATAACAATGAGTATATAAGTTCAATCAACAAAAATTATGTAAATATATAATTTTCATTAATTCAGTGAATGAGAACATTATTTCACTTCTGCGATATTGTTGAGATGGAAGATTCCTTTAGATTCACATCAGCATCTGCTTCATCATGTTGTCCATTCTAGAAGACAAGGAATACATGTGACAAAGAAAATGTCAAGTGTTATGTCATTTAGTTAATTCTTACGCAAAATGTACAACAATTTTACAAGGAAACTGATCTCACCCTTGCTGTATAGAAATCATATGCATCCAATAATTGTGCTAATTCTCTCACCATTCTGTCATTTTCAGATTCTGAAATTTAAACCCAAGAAAATATCAGAGGGAGAAAAGAGGGAGAAAAGAAAAAAGAGTCAAAAAGCTTTATGCTCATATTCAGTTGAAAGAAATTTGCTTTCTTAACAACCATAGAGAGTTAAAATGACAGATTCCCAATGAGGAAAAATAGTTAGTAGCCTCCTTTTTCTAGCTGCTACTTTAAATGAAACAGACTAAAAGCCTTTTACAGAAGACAAACTGAATCAGTAAAGTGCTCAAATGAACAACCATTGGGTATATACTCAAGGGATCTAGTCTTGGTAATCTATACTACATTTTAAATAGAAATCCAGTGGTATAACTTGGTATAGCACCCATATTAAATACTTCTTAACTTTCTTAAAAATTCGATACACAAAAGGTTGTTTGGTAAGGCACATCTGCTGCAGTCATCTCAGGAGTTAGGGTGCTTTCATAAATTCGCATCATTGCTCGTGCCTCTATGAGAAAGTTGCAATAACTTTTCTAGGAAAATAAGGCATGAAATTTCAAAGTAGTTCTCTGAAAATATGGTATAAAGAACAAGATTAAAGAGACTTAAGTCTCACGAGGTTGGTGGCAGTCTACAATGGAGCTGCTTCCTATATTACAGCATGGTAATGAGATATGACAAATTCATATTTCTATTTTTTCATACAAGCAGCTGCAACCTGTGAAACTGAACCTGCTATACTTCACCAGATGAGATAGAGCCCAAAACACAATTATGGTCACATCCCAACTTATTCGACTTCTATTGATAAATATAAATTCAATATGGTAATAGTACTTCTAGATGATGACGACGACAACAACAATAAAGCCTTAATCTCAAACTAGTTGGGATTGATAAAAGTACTTCTAGACTATGTAACACCACCAATACTGATCTCTAGCCTAGAAGATAAAGGTGGAGGATTGATTTTATGTTGACAGTCAATCATAAAAGCATGCCAAATTATGACATGGGTACAAATTCAGTATTTGTGAATGTTAGACATCCCCTGTTATAACATCAGATGTATCCTTGGAAGGAATGCTGACAACCACGGATCACAAAAAGCTGGGGCATGGAACAACAATGATACATAAAAGATTAATAATGACCTGTAGCTAGCAGGTGACATCAAGAAGAGGTTCACCCACATCAAATTGGAATTTCTAATGAAGGTGGGTAAGTTTAAAGGCAGTCTAACCGGGCAGTCACAAAAACTTCTAATAAAATGGTAGATAACTGCTTTATGCAACCCCAAGTCCAATAGAAAAGATGGCCAAGGCTCTTCATCTCAAATTAGTTATCAAGGCATTGGTTAAGTGATTGAATATGCGAGGCATCATATTAATGATTATGTCATCAGCCAAAAGCAGTTATAGTTCAGGTTGCAAAAATAGAGGAGCCAAACATGTCACAAGACATTTAACGCAGATAAATCTAACTACCACCACCATACTACTGATTTCCCCAATCCAAGCACAACAACATTATTAATATCAAAATGCATGGGAGAGGTGACATTAATGGTATGTTTGTGGAAAGCATGGAGATGGCAGCACATCCACCTCATAAAGATTAACATGAAGAAAGGCATTCTACACATCCAACTAATAAAATGGTCGTCCTAAATGACAATCATGGCAATAAGCACATGAATGGTGGTTATCTTTCCAACAACAGAAAATTAGATATAACAACAGTCAAATTAGCCCATAATTTACCCAATGAAAATGCACCTCTTTTATTTTCCTCTTCAAATAAAAACTGAACAATATCTATTCTTAATTTATATTGCTCCAGAAAGCATGAAAAATGATTACTGCTTGTGGAAAAAAAAGCTAGAGGTCCATCATTCTTTGCATGTTTCAGGTCTGCATTTAAGTGTGGACAAGTTAGGATAAGGTCTTGGCAAACCTTGCCTCTTTCATTAATTCAGTAACTTCAGTACATTAGAGATCACCTGCAATTCATTGTCTACTATGGCAAGCTCATGGAGTGGATATTAGTTCACTGTAAGTAAATTGGTACCTTAAAGCTTCATATTTTCCCAATGAGTAGCCAGCATGAAACTATCAAGTTCTTAGAATGTTTCTCCAAGGTAAAGAACAACCATGATATCATCCCAAGGATTAAGGTCAAGTAGGCATGCTTTCTAACACAGTATTATGGCAACCAACGCTCACTGTCTTTTGCCAGGAGTCAAACCTCTTCCATTTATCGTCCCAATCCACAAGGCAGCTACTATTGCATTTTAAATCTTCCAAAGTAACAGTAATTAGAAATCCAAATTTTAACTGCTGTCCTATTCAAGATCATTGTGGCACCGTTCTCTCTTTTTTCCGTACACGGCACCTTCTTCGTTGATCACAAAATTAAAGAAGAAACTTCAGTTTACTGACTGAAACATTCAGGTAAACACGTTGTCATACAATTTGCTGGATCCGACATAAACAACAGCCAACAAAACCGAAAATTTGAAGGATGGCAAACATTTTTAACCAAAGATTCAATCTTTATCCCAGAAAGAGAAATCGCCCACGGTTAGGGGGACAATTGACAACAATAAAAGAAGGGAATGAGGAAGATACCGCTGGGAGGGGGAGTTCGGAGGGAAAGAAAGCCACAGGAGGCCCGAGATGCGAAGGAGTGGAGATGGGCGTGGGAGGGCGAGAGCAGAGAAGCGTGGCCGTCCCCATATATCACCAGCGCCCGGCTCGGCTTGTCGGCCATCCCTTTCTCTCTCGATTTGAGGCCCTCTTTAAATGTACTTAGAACCCTATAATCCAGAATCCAGGCAGGAAATCATCAGAACAAACCAGAAAATGAGTAAAAACACAAACAAACGCCATCTCGAATAAGAATTTAAGATGAATAGCCAAAGAGACGAGACCCAATTGGACGACCTCGCAGGGATCAACTAGCGGTTCTAGAGTTCGAGTGGAGGTGATGGCGATGGGAGCGGCGGTGGAAGTTAAGTGCGACGGCGAACGCTGGATGCCGATTCCATCTCCACCCACGCGCTTCGCATAAAGTCGGCTAAAGATGATAAAAAATTCTTTGGAGGGTCCTGATCACATTGAGGGCCCTCTTTATTGCGCCACGTCATCTATGTCAGAATCTCAAAGGAACGAGCCGGAGCTAACGGGTCTGGAGAGATGAGAACCCACAACTCCTTTCGAGCCGATCCCGTCAGCTCCGCCACTGCCGGCCGCAGAGACCGTGGATCAAGGATCAGTAGAAGAAACCTCCAACCCTCGCTTGAATCCATTCCTCCTTTTGGATCTCCCAATTGATTTAGGAATCCCCAAGTATTTCTCCTCCGTTGCTAGGAATCCGAAGTATTTCTCCACCGTTCCCATGTTTGTTTGTATGCATAATATATATATATATATATATATTAAAAAGAAGAAGCCTAAGCCTCGTAAATATAACCAGCGCCTATAAAAATTAAGCTGTACACATTGAGAAGGTAAAGATATCTAAAAGACATTTTCTCTCGTGCAATCCAATTTATAAGAAAGTTTGCTAGTTGATTTATCTCTGTATAAATGCGTAAACATTCAATTCTCTAATTAGAAGGAATGACATAATGGATGTTCCTTATGAAAGAATATTTAAGATATCATAGTAAAAAATTATTCTTCAAAATAATTTTTGAGTTTTAATTCAAATTCATGATTACTCTTAATACAAAACAAGATTCTTGTTAATTCTACAATAGGGATTGATGAGGTTATTAGAGGGATGACTAATGTAAAGAAGATCCTTCCTTCATAGTCTTTTATCGCTACTCCATCTTTAAATATTTTAGGATGTATTGAGAAGCCATTAAGAAATGAATTTTGCAAAAAATTTTACACTATTGTGCGTGAGAAAGACCCAAATTTTAGTCAATCTAAGAGTTATAGAATTTAAAGTAGCTAAAAAGTGTTCTTGCTAAAGAAAAGAAAAGATTTTTAAAAGCTCACCATCCGACTTATTTCATTAATATCCCAAATCTATTTTGAGTTTCTCACATTCTTAAAAAGCAGCCTTGCTGAACTAGAGCAAGGTTGCTTCCTTTCCTTCTTTGCCGATGAAAGCTACAAGATCTACACATACCAGAAATAGATATGATAAAGAAGGGCTTCCTTAATTAATTTTATTTTATTTTAAAATTATCAAACTATTCAATAATACTCATATTTGATTCAGCTTAAAGTAAAGTCTAAATTGAATTTGAAATATTAGTAAATAAATTAAGTATCTTCGAAATGAAGCTTGATGTTAATTTCAAATGAAAATCAATTAAATCCAAGTTTGACCAAGCAAGGTCCTTATTACACCCTACTTCCATATGATGCGTTATAAAGGATCCCTGATAAAATTTTTGTTCATTTAAATGAACCATGCCTAGATATTTTATTGGATGTTAAGATAAACAATCACAATAAGTTATTTGTAAGTTCTTGACCTAGCTTCACATAAAACTAACAGTATTTTGTTGGCTTTACTTCATATGAATTATATCAAAAATTAAAGAAAACTATTGGTCACGGCAAGGTTCACACGAATTATATCAAGGAAAAAAAATTAAATTCCTTAGTTAATACCTTTGACTTTTGATGAATTTTGCCAAAAGAATTATTTATAGGTCTTTATTTAAATAATAATTTACTAATAAGTTTATGAAATACAAGCTTTCAATGAATTCCTGAGTTTAGTTTTGGAATAAATATGCCGCTTGAAAAATAAATAAATAAAATAAAAAAACTCCTTACAAGTGCTAGGTTATTTTGTAGTTTGTTGGATGCAATGTTCTTAAGGTCTTTTAACCTTTCACCTTGGCAATTAGTTAACTAAATATGATCTCACACATGGTGTTCCAGGCTAGCACATTTCTCAAACTCCTCTTTCTTTTATTATCATGCAGATAATGGTGAATGTAATTGCAAATTTGCTATATCTTCTTAATATAAAATTTTTACCGATCATTTAAACATAAGTAGTGCCACATGAAAACATTTAATCCCATGCAATTTTATCCCTAATGTATAAATGCGCAAATTGCCAGAAAGGTACCTCTTGTGCTACACAAATGTGAATGACATACACATCCATCAATGAAAACCAGTTAAAAGAAACTTCTGGTTACTAAGATGCAAAACTTTCTTTTTTTTTTTTTTCGATTATCAATCGAAAAAAATATCCAATATATATTTGATGCATCATGCATGTTTACATTTGCATACAAATCTATTTTATGTAATATGATTGATATATTTGTGCATTCCTTCAACAAAAACACCCTTATTGCTTGTTTATATCTTATCAAATCCATAAAATACTTAAACTTATCAGAAACACGCACTGTTTAATTAACTCAGGTATTTATAAAGTACATAGCAGCAAAACTCTGGAGCTGCTTGCTTTTGTTGCTAGTTGGCGTCTATTAGCCATTAGATTGTTCTGTTTGCTCACCCAGTGAACACTTTGGGCGGCACCAATCTTTTGTTTTCTTTCTTGTTTCTCCCCCTGCTAGGAGGGCTACGTGTGGCCGTGCTTGATAGACTTGTAAAAAAAAAGACCTGATTCCATACAGGCCGTGTATCATTTCCGGAGACACCAAGATTGATTAACAAAGTTAATTTGAGCAACTAACTTCTCTGATGTCCATCAAACGATTAAGAGGCAAGGGATGTCATGTAATTGATCTGGCTATTCGAGTTAGATACTTGATTTTTAAAACTCATAGTTCTATTAAAAAAAAAAATTGTAGTCTGGTTTTTTTCTCCCCTCAAATCTGGGCCGCATTAGATGAGACTTGGCGAGCGGGGTTTAGTCGATGCATGTTGGTGGCAACTCTTTGGATATTTTCTGTGGCGTGCGAGACGGCAGGTCTTCCGTTTTTTTCTCTCTGTTTTTTAGGGGGAAATGCGAGGCGCAAGATACGTAGTGGGCCGTGCGAATGGTGCGGAGGAGAGGGTGAGACGAGAAGTTTGAGGAAGGTCATATCTGGGAGAATAGGGATTAAATTGTAGAATGCAGCTCCATGCTCAATACCAATTGATAAAAACTTTGGCTTTCACAAAATCAAAACATTATTAATAACATCAAAATCAGGAGTAAATAAGCGCAAGCAGAAGTAAAATAAATCATACTCAAGTTTATTACACGACTAATAACTTTGTTTTATTGCAGAATTTGATCAGAATTTTGTATGTATCAAAGTATTGTGTGCCTACTTGTGAATAAAGAAGACTTTCCTCTATACAATTAGTACGAAAGTTTTACGATTCAATAAGTTAACTATAATATTTATAAATAAGAATAGAAACTTTTTCTTGTAATAATTAACTTAATGCTATTAAAAGAATTAATTACTAAGGTTGCAAAAATATTTACTTTTGTTACTGAATATATCATGCAAGTAAAAACTATTTGCTGTTTGGAGATGCTTCTAAACTTTGCTAACATGCGCATAAGATGTTATGAAAGTTATAGTGTGGTAAACATCTCGAGGCTGTTTAGCATGAATCGAGAGCATAGAGATTGGATGGCAGTGATGGCTACTTCAAACTTATATTTTCAATAGTTAATTAGTAGATCTAATCCATTTGTTGGATTGAAGGAGACAAGAGGATAGAAGATAATATTAGGAACAATACATTAATTTATTATTATTATTTTTTGGGAGGGCTTACGCCCTATGCGCCGGCCAAAAAATAAGTTGGGGTAGATCGGATGCTAAGAAGCATGTCCGCCCAAAAATAATGGCGGCAGAATTGCATTCAATCTTCTCTCACGACTTGCATGGGGGGCATAACATTTGAGAGGATGAAGGCTCTATACTTTATTTCTTTTGTCAAGCAGACTATTATAAAACATAGATAGTTTATATTTTGATTGACTTGTGGAATCGCTCATTCATTACCCTATTTACCGTTGATAAACAAATGGGACCCTGTTTTCCGGGGTGGATGTCGTTTGCACACCCATGCACGATTTTTACGGTTGACCCTTTCATCTCAAGGAATTATTGATTTATTATTCTTCCAAGCATTCAGAGTGGCACGTGTTTGTGGAACTCTTTTACCTCACTTCTTCCTTTTGGCATCTAACAAGATGATCGTAGCCCTTTGATACAGGGCTGGTATTCCTATGATGCACCGTAATCATAATAAGAATATAAAAACAATTATTCTATCTCATATTTAATAAAAATTAAAATAATAAATAAAAATAAAATAAAATAATTATATTTTTAAATAATAATAATTATTATTAAAGATAAAGATAAAAAAATAATAATCTAATAGAATAAAAATAAAAATATTTTTTTTGTTAAAATAAATTATCTTTTTTTAATAAAATTAGTTATTATGTAGCGTACAGTTTGATAATGTTCTTAGAAAAAATAAATATGAATAAAAATTAAAAAATATTTTTTTAATTTAATATGTTATATATATATATATATATATATATATTTATTTATTTATGAGCAGCTGTCTTGTACTGATGATATCATCGAACTAACCAAAATATTTTTTAGTCACTGATAGTTGGATGGAAAGCTGAAATGCGCGCTATATTCTGCAGTGCATCATGAAGAATTCTAATATTAAGTTAAAGACAGTCGGTCGTCGATGAATGAGAGATCGAAATATGCATGGTATGCTACAGTGTATTATGAGAGACTGAAATATATACACCATTCTACGGTGCATGGAATCTCAACCCTTTTAGTTACCTGGCCGTCAACTCCATAGCAAAAGCCCCTTTTGTGCTAAGCCAACGAGCACAAGCATCATATGTGTTTTTCAATCATATGCTATGAGGATTTTTCATCATTGCAAAGCGTCTTGCCGGAACAAGAAGGTCTGAATGCTTCGCTCTCTCCCTCAATTTTCAAAATTCCTTCTGTCTAAGCGATTTTTACGTACGCTTTGTATAAAAAATAAAATTTAGATGCGATAGGTTGCTTAACGCGCCTTCCGATTTCATCTGTCCCTCGTTCTCTTTTAATACAATCTTAGCCTCCATGTTAACATCAAATAGTGATTGAGAGAGGGAAAAAAAGAAAAAAAGAAAAAAAAAAAAAAAAACGAGGAATCCCAGAAGACAGGTAACGGACGGCGTCTAAATCCCATTTTTATATAAATCAAGAACATAGCCATATAAAATTCGGCTAGAAGGGAGTGCTCCATTGCCATGCACATGAGATGGACACATTTTTTATCTGCATGGCAATTTTAGCATGATGGAAATATAATATTGAAGCCAATTAAAGCGGTTGGCCTGGACAACGGTTACCATTATTTCCTTTTATTATCTTTGGTTAAAATTTTGAATTTAAAAATTAAATAAGAAATATTTTTGTGATCTAATCTAATATGTGTATGTATATATATATATATATATATATATATATATATATATATTATGATGGAAATATAATATTGAAGCTAAGTAGAGCGGTTGGCCTGGACAGCGGTTACCATTATTTCCTTTTATTACCCTTGGTTAAAATTTTAAATTTTAAAATTAAACAAGAAACATATTTGTGATCTAATCTACTATATATATATATATATATATATGATAAAATTATAGCAGTTTGGAAAAGAAAGAAGTTAACCATTTTATTATTGTGTCACAAGTATAGACGATTTAAATGTTGTTTAAATAAGTGAAATTTAATCACAGGTTTTTTGTTATACTTTTAAATGGTATGTAGATGTGAAATTAGTTATGAAAAAAAAAAAAAAAAAAAAGCATTCATCGACCCACCGGTAACTTAGCGCTCCGTGGATCCGAGCCATGCTTTAGCTCGGCTGAGCCCATGGATGAGGCATGCCGTGGCATAGGCACGCTCACATACAAGGTTGGCACAAGAGGTGTCAGGCGCACATAGGTCTATACAGATGCACGTAGGCACGGAGAGTCCAGCGCGCGCAGATATATAGGCGAACATGCGCAGGATCGTGCAGGCGTGCGCACGTACCAGCGCCGAAACTCAAAAAAATCAATAATATTTTTTAAGATAAAAAATATATATATATATATATATTCATATAGATGATTTAAATATTATTTTAATTATTGAAGTTACCATTACAGGCTTTTAATTATACTTTTAAGTGCTATTTAAATATAAAATTAAGTATAGAAATAAGGTACCAATAAATTGAGATATTGAAAACTCAAACAATTTCTTATATTTTTTTCTAAGAGATGATTAAGTTATATATTATAAAATTAAAATAACAAAAAAAGTTGATTATTTTATTATTATGATACCACATATATAGATAATTTAAATATTGTTAACGGCCATTGAAGTGTTGGTTATAAGTTTTTTATTATTCTTTTATTTTTTAAATATAAAAATAAGTATGAAAAATGAAGCACCGTATGAGCTTTAAAGATATGTTTTTAAAAAAACTTTAATAGTAAAAATAATACGATTTAACAAAAAATAATAAATAAATTCTGATCAATCCAGCATCAAAGTCTTTACAGTATAATAATTATTTTTTTATCTTCCAACATATTTATAAAATTATATTATTAAAAAATTATCCATTATAGTCATGTCTCTATAATGCACCGTCATATACTTACTGATATAATAAAAATAAAGTAAAATTTTTAAGAAAAAAATAAAGTAAATTTTTTAAGAAGAAACTGTTTTATTTTTTAGAATCTATTTTACTTTTTATCTGATAGGTTCTACCACTCTATTTAAGCAGTTCATTTGTGATGGAAATGAATCATCATCCTCCCATACGATGGAAACTCGAACACACATGCGCATTATTGACATATTATTACACTCGTGATTTGAGAATAAATATTACAAGGCCTAATAATATTCAAAACCGGTGCTTTCAGTTTCGATAATATATATATATATATTAATTTTTTCAAGATTCGAACAGTAAAATGATAATAATTTTTTTTTAAAGTAAAAGTTCTCTTTTCTTTCTCTTCCTTGACGGCAAACGTGATGCCTTGTTTTACCTGGCTCCACACGCTAAAAGGACTTTCCTTGTAACCAGGAGAACGCTTCTCAACCGTTTCCGAGGTCGCTTCTCTCTCGTTCTCGACAAAACCTCCTTCTGAGAACTCGGTACCCATCCTTTCCGTCTGGAAGATCAAATCACAGGGACGAGACGATCCCGATATGTGACATCCCCGAACCCTAACTTTGCCCCCAATCCGATGGTTCTTCTGGTATCCAAGCAAACCCTAGCCTCGATCCCATGCCCCTGCGATCACCTCCATCGCCCTCGATCAAGATTCTACCCCCGTTGCTGATCATCCCATGCGCCCGGAGCATGGGGGCCGAGAAATGGCTCTTCCCCCTCTTCTCCATCTCCTTCGTCTCCCTCCTCCTCTTCCTCTCCGCCATCTCCGGCTTCACTGCCTCCTCCGCCTACTTCGACACCCAGCCGTCCCCCTCCTACGGCCGCCGCGGCTCCGCCCACCCGCCGGCCTTCGCCTACTTCATCTCTGGCGGCCGCGGCGACGCCCGCAGCATGCTTCGTCTCCTCCTCGCCGTCTACCACCCCCGGAACAGCTACCTCCTCCACCTGTCCGCCGATACCCCCGACTGGGAACGGGCCTATCTGGCCGCCTCCGTCCGGCTCTCGATCCCGGCCATCCGGTCTTTCGGGAACGTGCACGTGGTCGGGAAGCCCGGTGCCATGTCCTACATGGGGTCCTCCGTGCTCGCTGCGACGCTTCACGGCGCCGCGGCGCTCCTCCGCCTGGACGGCGGCTGGGATTGGTTCGTGACCCTCAGCGCCGCGGATTATCCGCTTGTCACGCAGGATGGTACGTGGTTTTTATGGCGGAAAAAATTCTCTTTTTTGTTGTTTGCAGTTCAAGTTGCCTTTTTTGTGCGATCTTCTTATTTGGAAAGAAAATCGATGACTATAACTCCTGTAGTAAAATGTGGGCACGGGTGACATTAGTTTAACTGAATTTATGATGAGAGTCTATCGGTTTCCTTTTTTTCGCCTTCTTTCTTTAATGAACTGAATCAATGTAGGATCTTTTTTATATGCTATATTTTGTTGTGATTTAATTTTAGTCCATAGTTGTTTTCTCAGGAGAATTCCTAGAATTAATCAGATAATCTTTTTATTTTAAAAATTCAGCTTCAATTTTGATTTTTAAGATATGGATTTATTGGATCTCTTACTGGAGATGTATATGTGGAATAGCGTCGATTGTTTTTCTTCCTTCCTCGATTTGATTGTTTCTAATCATTTATATCTAGCTTTTTTTTTTTTTTTTTTTTTTTTTTTTTTGACTCTAATGCTCGCCAGTGTTTTACTGCAAACTTATTTTGTTCATTTCTTTTCAAGTGCAGTTGAAATTAGAATTCTTACTTCCCAACTTTCACCGGTGGAGGTTGGAGTTAACCTCAATGCTTTACTATTAGTCTGAGTAGCTTGATTCTTAATTCGAGGTTAAAGTTTAATTGAAACCATGGTTCACATCTTAGCTCAGATAATGGTTCGTATCGTTATCAGGCATTTGCTGGTATGGCATATATAAGATGTCAGTCTTTGTTATCTCTTGAGATACTCCAATATGGTACCAATATTCTGGACAAGATTCTCTCTGCATAGTTTTCTTATCTTTTCATGGGTATTTTAATATCTAAATATAAAAGTCAACACCTGAAGTGATATGGCTTCTGTTTCTACTGAATCGGCTGACACTTTGGTATATAGCAGCTGAAATATCTGGATATCTAGGTTCTATGGAAATTTCTCCAGCCTTCCATTTTATTTGAGACAATTGAGATCTTAGTTCATCTCACTACCAATCATCCACCAAGAGAGCTGGGATTTGGCCTTAAAAGGTGATTGAAATGAGGTTTGGTTTTTGGAATTCTTGTTTGAAAACTCCCAAGCTGCATTTCTTTTCTATCTAGGAGGACAGTTGATAGTGATATCTTTCTAAATAAACTTGGCTGGTTGTATGGTTGCATTTTTCTTGTTTTGTATCTTTTGGTTTTGACTTGCTAAGGATATTAAAGTTCTTTTGTCATCGCAAGTTCTACTTAAAAGCTATGTCAAGATTTTGATAAGCTCAAAGGATGCCTTCTTGATTTTTTCTTTAAACCCTTTTCCGTGCAGTATTTTTTTGGGTTTTCTGACTTTTTCATTATATATTCCTTATCATTTTGTATATAAACACTCATGTGAACACAAGATGAGATTTATCTACGTCAAAGTCTTTTTTTTTTTTTTTTTTTTTTTTGAGAGGCGGGGGTTGGGGGGGGGGGGGGCGGAGATTATCTTGATGCATCACACCTTGACCTATTAAGCTGACTGCATGGATTAATTTGTTGGTTGAGGTTTTGCTTAATGTACATAGCAATGTTAATGCACCAAACTCATAGTATTCAGAATGATGAAAGATAATGTGTTTGTGAAGCAGGTCTACTATATCTATATATGTAAGTCAATGACGTTAGGGCAACAATACAGTTACGTTCATATGTCAGATGGTAGCGTGTGATTTATAATTGAAAGGAGTAATAAGAGTTTATGAGGATTGTCTAACTAGGTTATAGATATTAATATCTTCTCTTGTGAATGGAAAATTTAGGATTGAGATAAGCTTTGACTTGAATTTCAGGTTGAAAAGAATCTTGAACTTCCTTTTGAGTTTTTTAAATTGGATGAATTGACATGCTTCTTCCCCCCAAGCCTGGGTTCTGATTCCATGTTTCTCAGTTGCTTTATTTGACTGTCACCTTTGAAGATACTTCCATCTTTAATCAATACACTTCTATTTTTTTGGTCCTTAATTCTTTAAAACGGAGAAATCAGAGAAGCACAGCTGCTAAAAGTGACTGTCTTTAAGTTAAGTAATTTATAGGAAAAAAAACTTAGATGGGAGATCACAATCATCTATGCTTCTTCTGGTGTGTTACGCATGTGAAACACTAGTTGATGAAATGCCTTTTGATGCCTCTCTCTCTCTCTCTCTCTCTCTCTCTCTCTCTCTCTCTCTCTCTCTCTCGCTCGCTCGCTCGCTCTGAAAAGATGGTTTGAGTTGCAAGAATTTTTGGTTGAGAAACCAATCACTTCTTTTTTAGTTTGATTTTTTGGAGACCTTAATGAGGATCAAGTATAAGCTTTTGTAGCTTTTTTTTATAAAAAATTTTAGCATAATTATTTTGCTGACACTCCTTTCTTTATTTTGTCATCAATTGGAAGAGGTTTCTTTCTCTGAGTTTTTCTTTCATTTTCCTTCACTGGCAACTACCATACTGACATGTTGTGACTAAAAAAATTGTCTCAAGTGTATAAAAATGCCATTGAATGATTCGATTATGCAATTGCATGACAATTTGATGATCTAATTTTACTTTTAGGATTGCAGCACTCAAATATGAAAAAAAATTGAGTTGTTTGGGTGAAGCCATAAACTTTAAGTTTGTCCAATTAATGGTGTGACCCTTCCTAATGCAGCGCCACTTTGGATGTATACTGCTATTAGGTTTGATTGCTTAAATAATTTTTGAATTAGATCTGAATTTGTTTTCAGTCATGCACTGCAGAAAAGATCAGCTAAAGATCGATGAATGCTATGATAAGGTAGGAAAAAGACGAAAGAGATAATGAAGCATGAAGTCTTTGAGGGCAAGAAAAGAGAAAAGGGGCCATTCATGACTTGGAGAAGGAGAAAAATCTTTAAACTCTCTCAGTCGTCAACTACATTGCATACAATACCTTTAGCAGTAAACCTAAAAAAGTAAAAAAAAAAAAAATTGAAAATAGAGGCCGAGATCCCCTTCTGAGTGGTTGGCAAAAGAGTAACAAGAGAGATGAGAGTGGGCATGAGTGTGGAGGGGAGTAAAGACCCCATCCACAAAGAGAGGGGGAGGATGGCCCCTTTTGGCTTTTCTTCACTTTTTTCTTATATAGACAACTGCTTTTGTGGGCCAAATCACTTAATAATTTGCTTATATGTCATGTAACTGGGGCTGTGGCCATGTCAGAACTCATACCTTTCTGCCCATATAAGCACTCATACGATCCAAGATACAAGCTCTAGCCTTTAACAGAATGTTGGTTAAAGATTTGATTACATAATTTGAGCTAAAACAGTAATGATATGTGCTATAACTATTATTATATTTTAGTTGAATTTTACATGTTAAATGTATCTTTAAATTGTTTTTAGCTTTTTATGTTCGTTGTGTATACCCTAAGGTATGCTAAAAGTTACTTATTGAATTGGAACAAAACCCTGTTTATGTAAATGAAATAGTTTCACTAAAAGGATAACTTCTTACCAAGTCTATCGATTGGGCAGTTGCCTAGATGCCTAGAGAATTGCCTGGTTATAAGTTCAGTTCAATTGCCTGTGGTTGTCTAGGCTTTTTGACAACTATGAGGTTGATGTTAGGAGTGTGGGAATTGATCGCCACCTTGGCACCTCCTGCATAGAACAACTGGGATACATGTATTTTGAATTGACTTTGTGATGGCTTCTCATGAACCATAGAGATTCCAGGTCCATAAATAAAAAAAGAAATTACAAAAAAACATACATAATATATTTTATTCTAATTTTAAATATTACTGTTAACATACAAATATGTCATGTGTTGTATCAGCTTAAGTTGAGTAATGCAAGTTTCAAATAGCTGAGTCGTCAAAGTTTGTTATATATTTCTCATAGTCACTGGAAGTGCTTGCAATAACTATTTTTGAGTTATGCTTGTTTTTAGTGTCTTTTGAATCTTTGAATCATGTAATGAAGAACTTACCGAACTTGAATTCAAGTGGTAGCTATGTTGTACTAGGTATCTGTAGGTTTGCATTGTACAGATACATAAAAATAATGTGAATAGTTTTCATGTGTTGTTTCTATCTTGTGTGTTTGTAGTTATTGAGGTGTAGGGAGTTTTGGGGCTCATGGTGACTGACTTTGTAGGCACCCAGGCTTTCTTCTTAGGCAATCTAGGTGGTCTCCTCTTATGCTTTGGACCACCTTTGCACTTTAATTACCTTATCCTGCCCCATCTAATTTTGGAGAATGAGTCACGGATTCAGTGTTATCCTGTTCCAAAAGCACTCTCTTGCTTTTGTCCTTTGTGCTTATCATTCACTCCATTGAACTTGTTGTCAGATTGTGCTGCTTTCTACCTTGTTTCCATTCCATGTGTTGTTTCACCATCTCCATTGAACTTAGACTTTGTGTTGGTCATCTTTCTGCTCCTAAGATTTGAGATATGCTAAAATAGGCTGAAACTTTGTATTGCCAATATGTTCCTCCATTTTGTTCAGATTTTCAGCTGATTAATTTGATTCGGAAAACATCTTTGATGGTAGTACCAGGGAGATGCTTATTAATGTTGAGTTGTTCTAGATGACCATTGAGATAGCCTAGTTGAATGAGAACTTTGAAGGATTCTTTTCATATAATACTGGATAGACCATAAATTCATTTTATCATTAAATGGTGAATAATTAAAAAAAAGTTGGATTGAACTTGTTTATTGAACTAGAATGGGACACAACAAAGGAAAAAGCATAAACGAACAGCAACTTCGGTTCCACTTTATAGAAACAACCATAAAATGGTAACATAGACCACTGTGGTCAAAACTAATATGTGGAAAATTCAAACTGGACTCTGAACCACAATCCAGAAACAATCTTCTTTTCCAAATTCCTCATATTTGCATTTAGATAAAGAGCTGATTACTCATTTTATGCCATGGTTGAAGACTAAAATGCAAGAACTAAGAACATATTTATTCTTTTTCTGGGAAAACATAATATAAGGCCCATTAAGCTATTTAGCTTCTTGCTTACCATAACCTTCCAAATAATTCCTTTTTTATTTTATGAAATGCCATCTATGCTAAGTCAGAATTCTCCTATCGATTGAAGACTGCAATAGCTATTTTACTTCCAAATGCCCCGAATGATGACCAAGGGTCTGCTCCTTCTACAAAGTCACCCTTTTGTGGTAGATAGATAGAGTCATGGAGAATTAAATATATGTTTAGAGATTCTATGTTTACTTGTAGCACCGAACAGTTGTTGAATGTTTGGCCAATGACCAAGGAATGATTGACAAAATGGAAAGGGATTATACCATTATGCTAGTACAAAATAAATTAGGTGCTTACTTTCAAGATGAATTTTTTTGCTGTTGGTTTGGTTGCTAGTTTGTTTTTCTTTCCTGCAACTTAGAGAAAATTTAGGTCTAAATGGGGCCAATGTGGTCCACATATCCAGACTGTAGGAGGTAACGTTGTGGTATTGAACTAAATGAAGAATTACAAGGTTTACCCAAGCATCTTGATTTTTATAAACTCCCTAAAACTTTTGGAAAATTGAACAGCATACTTTTTCTTCTGTGCTCTTCTTAGAACACACCACCACCTAACATGATCTATTTTGGGTATGCAACTGGTCAAGGCCATCTTCCCAATCCAAAAACTATTATCCTAAAAGTAGACTGAAGGATTTCTAGAGAGTGGTTGGTAATAGGCAAATATACTTCACGAAGGTGAAATTATAGATGTACATGCAAGATATGTCAAAGTTATAGTTCAATAGCAGAAGGTACAATTGGGTTATGGAGGGATGCCTCCAGATTATTGAGCATTTTTGAACTGGGTTTACTGAAGAAAAGAAGTTGCATATTGAGCAGTAAACTGGAGAAGTGGTATTGTCAAAAATTTTATTGAGAGAGAGGTGGTTTAGTAACTTTTTGCTTTATGTATGGAATTTAGTACACTCATGTCATGGTGCTGTTGATATCTATCCTTTTATTTATTTATATGGTTGTGCATATGGATTTTTTATTTTTTGTATAGAACTTGTGCAGAGTTGTTTTCCATAATTTGTTATTCTTGTGTCTCATTCTTATGGTTTAGCTATCTGATACTTTATATCTTTGGCTTTTTTCCCTAATGAGGTGTTGCATTCATCCAACACATTTTGAGATTGCATAGTGTTCAAACCTAGGTTTTGGTATGATTGATATGAACTGCAAAAGAGGTTTGCCTATTGAAAAATGGGCAACTAGGGTTTATGGTATTCAATATTTTAATATTGTAAACTGAAGTTGTGGAGGTGGAATTTGATCTTATCTGATTTGTCAGATCTTGTATTTATTTTTGACCCAATAACTTGATTCTGAGTTGATCAGTCAAATTCATCTACCTGATGAGTTAATGGTATGGACAATAGTCAAGGTTGATATGGTCTGATATGATGATGATTTGACCTGATTCTTTTCTTTAATATATCATATGATAAATAAATGTTAAATAATAATATATAAACTAGGTTTTTTAGATCAAGTTTAATAGTGGGTAAGACAGGAAAGATCCAGATTTTGATTACTAGTTGACTTGTTTCTGAGATTATCAAATTGGTTCATATGGGAGTCTTTAGCTTCCGAATTGAATTAGGGGAAGTTTACTTGCCTAGCGGATGGAGGGACATGACATCTGTAACATGTCATGAACCAAATGAACATGAGCTCTTTCAACACACCAGCTTCGCAAAATGCAAACATCATTGATGCCTTTTTATCATTATGCATACTCTAATAGCCTAATACATCTTTTCTACCATTATACATATAAATATACATATATACAGAGTACCAAAGTTCATAATTGTGGTATTGGACCCTTTACTACCAGTAGTATCGGTGTGGGGGTGGTCCACCCAGTACGGGAGATGGTTTGGCATACCGATATTAGGTATGCCCACTGCACCTCATATTCTGTACCGGTATGATATAGTACTCATAGTATGCACCAACATGGACTGGTACAATGTATCATGTAAAGTACCTTTCAGTTACATAATAGATACCATGATGATGGCAGCTTTTGAAAGTACTCTCTGTGCAAGTTGTTAGGAAATTTAGACAGGGAAATAAGGATTGAAAGCACCCATTGATCTGGGTAACAGATCCTACCAAGAAGGTCTTGGACACTTGCTTCTTTTGTACGTCAAACATGTAAATTCTCAATTATATGAACTCTTGAATGTACATAAGTAATCCCTTTGTGTTTTATGCTCTGAAGAATTTCAGTGTAGGATCAACATTGCTCTGAAAACATTTTAAACAATAAGCAAGATTTGCTTCTTTGGATGACAATGTTGAGAACATGATGATATGAAAGGCTTTATCAAATTGCAACCATGGGTGTGCCTGTATGTGATTGCATGCTGCTGGCTTGTGATCATTAATATTTTTTACACTGTTACTGATGTGGAGGCACCTCTGGTGTTTAGCTTGAGTATGCTGGTGCCAATGAATAAGCTCCATCGGCCAAGTAACTCCTTCCAAATGTATAGGTGGTGTTCATGAAATGGTAGAGTTGCCATGAACATTGGTTTTCCATTACATGGTTGAAGTTAAATAAATTTTTTCCTTTGCATTTGTTTTAACACCTAATTAGGTTTACACTGGGAATGTATTGATGCTTTTGCTTTGCTGTTCCATAATATACATCAATAATTCGATCATGTAAAGCTTTCCTAACAAGGCTTGGTACATTTTTTATTGCCATTACGTTGCTCTTGTTGCTTCATTAAAAAACTCAGTGGAAAATTCAAGACAAAGATGCAGACAGATTGCAAACCAAGCTCACTGTTTAAGGTCACTGGAAGAAATGGAATACCACATAGCCAATCTTGTGTAGTTAAGAAAATGAAGCTAACCAGTTTACTAGCCAATCTTGTTAGCCTCTGCATGCACTATCTATCATTGACTATTCTGTTAAGGTTAAAACCTTCAAGGCATATAGTTTTGCTATGACCTATGAATTTTATATAGCAGTTTCTGGTCTTTTAGTGTTATTCTGTCATTTGTTTCTTCTCCTTTTATCACCACATTGTTCAAAGTTCCTTGTACACCAGTATAATTGATTTTTTACGATCTCTGAACTGCATGTTGTACATGACATTTTCTGAATGTTCTCTGGTCGTGTTATATCTTCTAAACATCTGGAGTTCCAAGGTATGCTGCGTTTTCAGTTTGAAGTTATGCTGAGATAAGATGCTATTTGTTGTCTTCTTTTTGCTGCAGACTTGATTCATGTCTTCTCCTCTGTGCCAAGGGACCTTAACTTCATAGATCACACCAGTGACCTTGGATGGAAAGAGTGGGCACATAATATCTACTTCCATTTTCTTGTGAATTGCGTCCACCTTCTTTGTTAACTTTTGCAACTTCGTTCTTTCAGAGATCAGAGGGTTCAGCCAATTATAGTCGATGCTGGCATCTACTTGTCAGGAAGGAACAATTTCTTTGAAGCTTCAGAGAAGCGGCCAAGTCCTGATGCTTTCAATTTTTTCACAGGTAAAGTTTTTATTGTTTCTCAATCCTGTTCCCTATACTTTGATTTTGTTTATAGCTGCATCTGATTTCCTTTTTCTTCTAACTCACCTTCATCTCAATAGGTTCTCCATGGGTCATTCTGAGCCGACGCTTTATAGAATACTGTATTCTGGGTTTGGATAATCTGCCTCGGACTCTTCTCTTGTACTTTACAAATGTAAAGTTACCCCAAGAAAGCTATTTCCATTCTGTCATATGCAACTCTCCTGATTACCAAAACACAACAGTGAACAGTGATCTAAGGTATATGGTGTGGGATAATCCTCCCCAGATGGAGCCCCACCTCCTTAACATTACAGACTATAGTAAGATGGTAGAGAGTGGAGTGCCTTTTGCAAGAAAGTTCAGCAAGGATGATCCTGTTCTAGATGAGATAGATGACAAAATACTCAGACGTCGGCGCTATCGATCTGTTCCTGGGGCTTGGTGCACAGGCAGGAATAGATGGTGGATAGATCCATGTTCCCAATGGAGTAATGTCAACATTGTGAAGCCCAGATCTCAACTAAAGAGGTTTGGGCAGTTGATGAAGAGGTATTTATATGAATGGAAGTTGCAATTGAGTTCCTGCAAGAAATAGGAGTACTGGAGGGGAGTATTATGCTTATGGTTGGGGCATGTTTTTCTGCCTGTGCTCCCAACTGTAGCAAATTTTTACATGCTTACCCCATTTTGTTATTGGGATTTTATGCATTCATTGTTAAACGGTGGTGGCGACATTGAGATGGTAATTCTTTTAGGTATTGAGGCTGGTCCATGTAGATTATCTAACCAGCTGGGGTGATGCAATGCTTTTGTTGGAGCAGCCTTGATATCCTCGAAACCAAATTTAGGAAGCTCACTTTTGTTGTCTCATGGGCTGTATGTTGATCTGGTTTCAGATCATTCTCCAAATTGCCAGTATCTGGCAGTCAGTGCTTCACTGATGTTGTATGGCGTTGACATATTAGAAACATCAGAAGAATGGGTGGATGCTGATATTTCACACCTATTTCACACCTAATGAGTAAGAAATATCTTTTTCATGACAATTCTTCTTTGCATGGTCTGCTTTTTGTTGGTGACAAGTTTGACCTTTGTATGTGTAGATTATATGTATATTATAAGTCATGGTGCAATGGCCAGTTTGCTTTATTATGACCTTAATGTTATGGGTTTGAAACCCAAACAGTTTCTCCATATGTGAGAATAACACGGACTCTCCAGATCTTCCAATGGAGACTTTTTGCATTAGACAAATCTCTTTCATGTTAACGGGACCTATACTAGAATTGATTTGTAGATGTCATGAAGAATATTGTGTTGTTTGGTTCGGCTGGAACTTTCTCCTGGTTGTCTAATGCCAATTCCAACCAAAATATTGAAACTGCTCCGGAGTGGCAATCGAGTTTTTAGTTACGAGGCAGCTGCTGATTTTGCTGCACCATAACAGGCCTTTCTGGTTGATATATCAGAAGCTTCGACTCCAAGGGCCTTTGTTATGCATATATAGGCAAGAACAAAATTTAAGTGCAATTTGTTATGCACTGTGCCATCAAAGTGATTATATATATATATATATATCTTAAGAAATTGTACCTAAGTTTTGATAAATGGCCAGTGGCAATCTAAACTTTTACAATGGCATAGTCCTCCATCCTCTCCATGTATGAGAGAAGTTATGAACAAGTTGATAAAATTAAAAAAAAAAAAAAAAAAAAGGATCCGGGGAAACAGAAAGTATTTCATATGATTCTCAATTGCAGTTATATCTATGAGCACTTGAAGCGATAAGGAGGGGGTGGTGAAAAATTTTTAAACTTTTTGGATCCAAGTGCCATTAGACTAAAGTTGAAAGGATCTCTTTGTAATTTTTTCTTTTCGTAATGCATCGATGGAAAAATAGAAATAGCACATATGGGTTTTAGCTCGTCTCTTATCTTTAATATTCATAATCTAGAATGCTATGTGATTTATAAACCACATCTTTCAAACTAAATCAAAAGACTTTATAAACCAACCAAAAATGAGCAGTCATTTATAAACAACCTTTTTCAAACCAAATCAAAAGGCTTTATAATAAACCTAACAAAAATGACTAGTGTGCCTTAGGGTTGTGATGTTTGTAAACCACATCGATAAACCAAAATATTTATAAACTAGATGTTTTGGCATCTAAGAATCATATGTCAACCAATAATATTTAGCATAAGTATGATTGCTAAGGTCCTAATCAGTTTTTTTTTTTTTAATGCATATAATTATGCATTTTAAATTATTATGAAAGCTATTCCTTGCTTAATAAAATTTATGTTTACAAGTTTTTCGCTATGTCTTCAATTTTCATTATCTAATCCTAATCTTCACATAAAATTTAAATAATAAAAGTGATTGGTTTGTAACCTTGATACCTAATATCCAGAAAAAAGGTGAGAAGCAAAAAGGGTATATTTATAATTTTGATGCATGATGTTAATCAACTCTAGTAGGTCCTTAATCATATGGTTAAACCTAACATGACTATAATTAATCCTTGAACAAGTTTAACTCACTTAAGGATGGGATTAAGGTAGATAAAGGGATGAAAAATAAGGGCAAAAGGGCAATATAGTCCTTGAGACACTAATCCCTATAAAAAGAGGGCCATGTGTCCATCTATTGGGCTTATAAGGGAGCCCCATAAGAAAATTTCAAGACGGATATCTTTCTACTGGAATTTCAGCAAAAAATTGTAGAGAAAGGGAAGAGAAAAAGAAGAACAAGGAAGAAGGGAAGAGTTTAGAATTTGCCTCTGAAGCATTGGAACCCTAGTTTTCTACTCAAGGAATTATAAGAAACCCTATTATTTAGCTTGTAGCTGCTTAAAGGTAGGTTTTTTTTAACTTTTATGCTTTGTTAATTGTAAGTTTTCGTTAATTATACATATTTTGATTGACATCTAAAGCCCTCTTTGTTTACCTATGAAATTAATTTGTTCCTTGCATCCTCCAATATTTTACAGCTTTATCAAATTTCATTCTTGAAATCATTTGGATATTTGTGAAAGAAAAATTGTTGAAGACCTCTTCTCTATCTATCTTTTGCGTTGGATTGTATGTTTTGTGGAAATAATAAGATTTGAATTTCTCAAAAAAATTGCTTTGTCATTATTCTCTCTCAAATTATTATTGAACTTTATACTACCCTATACGAAGCATGTATATTGTGGTGGCAAAATGGCTTTTGGTATGAGAATAGATGTCAAGTGAGAATGAAAAGTAAAAAGAGATCGGAATCCTTGGATGAAAAGTTCTAAACTTTCGGAGAGTTTTACTTTGCTTCTTGTGTGGGTGAGAGAGGTTGACGGTCTAGCCGATGTAAAAATAAGCTAGGATTGATGGTTTTCATTCATAGACTCTACTGATAGTTGATTGAAAACTTTCATAGCTCTGCATAAATAAAAAGTGTTGCATTTTAAAGAATGTTTTCCAATATATCTTGCATTGAGTTTATGCTGGTTGATTTGAAACCTCCTAGCTTAATATTTCATAAAAGTGTTGTATTTTGAAAGATGCCTTATTTATAAATTTTGGGATTTGAAATTGGTATTAAATACCACCCTTAAATCTTTGACAAAAACTTATGGTTATGAAGGACCTAGTAGGCATTCGTACTCATTACTTTCTTATTTTGTAGAAAAATTCTGAAAGAAAGTGTCTTGTATGCAAAGTTCTTGTTTTTGTATGGCTTTTGTGTTTATGAAATGCTAGAAGTATTATTTTGATGTGACAACTTGAATACTTTTGCTCATGTAAAGCTTAGTAACTTTGTTTGAAAAAAGGTTTTTGTATATGAACTTTGTATATTATACGATGATAGTAAATTTTGTAAATATCCCTCAAACTATGTCTCTGTTGATAGTAAATCTTATATAAATTTCTCAAATTTTTTGAGCAAACTTATATAAAGAGTATGAGAAAGGATGATAATTTGAGTTGTATAATTGATGCTTGATTTCAACTTGAGATGATGCTATTGAGTATGTTTAGTGTTTCTTTATGCACATAAATTTCAAATCAAATATAACAATTGACTTAGGAATGTGTGTAAATGTATAAACTGTATCAGGTTTTATTGTGATTCTTATATCATAGGATGCAAAATTTATAGTAAGATTGTACATATATAAGCCCAAAGGTTAATAAATGTAAGATGTAAAAATCATGCAAAAAAAAGATATAGATAGGGATGACATCATTATTGAAATTAATTTGCTTGGACGAAGATGCAAAACTAACCAATTTGCCTGATTCCAAATTATAATATAAAAAGTCTCTAAATAATAATAGTAATAATAATAGGGCTTAGTGACCCTTTTTGACTTCAGTTAACTAGAGCCATGGCCGATCATGCTCTCAGAGGTGGGGGCTTGAACAAGACTAGTCGATGCAGGAATGATATTAAACTGAGCTTTAAATTTAGCACATATAACTCTAAAACAATCATTCATATACCACCATGCTATACTAAATACCAAATTGAGCTTTAAAATCCATATTGAATTAAGCATAGCCATCTGATAACTTAGAGTACTAAGAATGCATTCATTAGAAATTGTTTAACAAACTAGGCAACTCAATTCAAAGCTCCAAGCTTAACAGTAAACTAAGCACAACTATCTAGCAATTCCAAGATATAAGAATGAATTCAGTTAGAAAAATCCAACAATCCAAGCACTTCTATTTAGCGCTCTAAACTTACTACTAAACTAATTAGCACAGCCATCTAACAAACTAAACTAATTAGAAACCTCTTGCAATAAGAAAAGAAGTGGAAAAAGTAGTAAGAATGCATTCAACATTCGTAGTTTAGAGTAAATACAATGTAACTTCACAAAAAATGCACAAGTTCAATAATCAAATTGTAGCCACCATAATTTTATGAATGCATTCAAATTCAAAATACTTCCATCAAAATTAAGTTTTGTTCAATATTGTCCCTATACAACCATCTACAACACTTGGAATTTATAAAAAACCACATCATAAAAACTTCATATCCACTACAAAATTAAAAAGTATCAAAAACAATATTAATAATGATATGACAAAATAAAATTTCATCAAGACATAGTGTTTATGATATAGCGTTTGATGTACCAAATTCTCTAAGGCAGCCTTTGAAATTTCTGATTAGAGCTAGAGCTCAAGACTTAGTTCACTTAAGTCCGACTCTTGAAGGTTGCAATTGAGACTATTTTTTGTAAGTTAGTTTTTATGATAACATATTGCCGCTCCATGTATAATTTGCTTGATATATAACATGAATCGGGAGAATAGAGATTGACACTATTAGTATGTTACTAAGACTAAAAAGTTCCTCTATATAGTTGGGCTCTTTAGGATGCTTGCTGTAGCATGAAGCTATGGTGGCACTCTTGAATTACTTTCAATCTGTGATGTCAGGGTAGAGGCACCTTAGCCAAGCTTCTAAGTCCATAATGATGCATGGAAGTATTTTAAGAATTCAAAACATAAGCGAATATAATCAAATATGATATGGTGCAAATCCAAGAAATAAAAAATATCACAAAATAAAGGATGAATTAGTGTACCCTAAGTTCATTGATTTTGATAGCAATATTTGCTTATTCATTACTTTTTACCTGAAATTGGATATAAAGGCCAGTTAGATTGAAAAAATGATTAAACTAATACTTAAACTACAAATAAATGCTTTTACATTGATGCTTTCTTTTTTTGGAATTATTCCTTTTCTTGTACAAACTAAAGTTCTTTCCTTTCTAAAACTCTCACTTTTACCACTAGTTGTAACACATGGTTTACTTTTTTGCTTGCATGAACTTTTTTTTTCTTTTTAAGGACTGAAATCTTTAGAGGTTTGACGTTCTTAGGACTATCATACCTAATCTTGTGCCCCTACTCTAGAGAGTAGCTACAACAAGGAGAACCTCTGCTTCACTTAACCTTATGAGGGTCCTATACTTTTTTATCCTTTCTTCTTAACTTCTTGAGCTTGCAACAAGATCTCCTTGATGTAGCTATTGGCTAAAATTCAAAGGGCTTCCACGACTATATTCTTAGCATAGGTTTGATAATTTGTTTATAAGCTTTTAGGTACATTTCGTTAGAGTACCAGTGGTCTACAAAACCTTCTATCTTTTTTCTTATGATTATTATTGCGATAGATGCATGGTAGTAGCACATGCCAGTCAAGTTAAACATTCAATATTGACATATTCTTCTTTTCAAGTCAACCACAAAGGTACCATCTAGGTAGTTTACCTCAAAACTGTTGTTGCCTCTCTATGTCGCTTGGCATTCCATGGCATTCAACTTTGCCAATTCTACTTTCTAGATTTAGGATGCATGGATTGTCCATACTTCGTCATACCTTGCCTTTTTGCTTGGAACTTCTACATGAGTAGCCTTTCTATGATATTCAATATTGTAATGATTGTTTGGTCTTTACTTTCTATGATATAGTTATTGAATATTTTACAAATATTATTCGATATCATGTTATGAATTGGTCTTGTACTAAAAACATGCACTAAAAAGGTAGGTCCTACCTTAAAATCCACTCCTTTTCATTTGGATCTAAATGTATCATACTTTCATCTTCATACAAAATTCATGTGCAATGCAAGCTCTGGTAGTTGCAAATAGCATCCTTGAAATTTTTTCCCTTATACAACTTTTTGAAGTTAGCATGTAATTATTCATACAAAATCTATGATCAACATTAGTAACATGGAGTTGAAGTCTCTACCAAACCACCAAAAATATTATAATAAACCAATAGTGGTTAATATAATGCCATTTCTACAAGGAATTATGACAATACAAGCTTATATATATATATATATATGAAAAAAAGGTTTAAAGCCCCACTTTCTGCTTGTTAAATATAAAGGTTCATGCTTTTTCTTCTCCTCTATCTCAATATCTTTTAAGAGGTCAGTAATAGATCAAGTCCAACTTTGCTAGTTTTTAGCCTCAAATACTACTTATGCAATGAACAAAAATGTCATCATCACTGTCCCTTTTAACAATTTGCAATAGCTATCCCCCATAGCTTGCTTGAGATGACACCTATTTAAGCCAATTATGATCTTGCATCCATGTAAAAACACCCTTTTGTGTACTTCAAAATACATATGCAATCTAGAAGATAGATTGCCACCCATTCATAAGAGAAATCCCCATGAGCATGGTAATGCCCGATTTGTTTTCTTAATAAACAACATAGTAATCTCTGAGCTTTCTATACTACTCTATTTGGGACCTATGCATTGTTAGTTGTGCTTTATAAACTTGCATTTTTTTAAATATGAGCCTTAGGGTCTCTCTTTACTCTTGCTACAAATCCTTTGACACTCCACTTTATATCAAACCTAATATCTTCCACGAAGGTTAGATACAATTATTTGAAACATTGTAACTCTCTAAGTATCTATAATAGGCATAAATGCTTTGATTTGGTATGTGTCTACTCTCTACAAAAGAGACATGAATCCTTCATCCATAATTCTTCTTACAAATGGATGCTACTTTTACCCTTTCATTATACTTGTAGATATAGTTAGACTCTTCTAGAATGTAGAGCTATCTCAAAAACCTCTTGAATACATGTGTTGAAGAGAATATTATGTTAAATTTCAATTGCATAGGCTTATTGAAATTTATTTGCTAACTGAATTTGAAAAAACCTGCTTTCTTCAAACCCTTCTCTTCTGATGAGTTATCTAAAATTTGAGCTCATTACTCTCACTTAATCTAGATTCGTTGGTAACTAATTTATCCTCTTTTGCAATTTTATTTCCCCTAGTCTTTTGTAATTTTATCTCAATAATTGATTTCTCTATGTTTTCCTCAAAGAGGTCATGATGCTCTTTATCAACCTCCTTGAAATCACTCAAAATAAACTAGAATCACTATCACTCCCATTGTTAATATCATTGTATCTAGTGTAGCCTTATTCTAGAGGCTTCTTAACATGCCTTCGTTGCTTCATATGCCCTTCCTCATATTCATATATGATAATATTTACTAACCCCTACCCTTCTTCGTATGCCTTCTTTCTTATTTTCTTCTTCTTTGCCATCCTCTACATCCTTGTTGATGATAGTAACTTCAACTTTTGTAGCTTTATCCATATCGACAACCTTAGTTTTTGTAGCCTTGTTCAATGCAATATTGCCCTTTATAGCAACCTCATCTATATTTTGACTATGCTTATTCATAGCTTTTGACCCTTCATCCTTCACAACATTGCCTTGATTAAGATCATCAACTATGTCATTATCATCTTATTAGTAAATGGAAGTGTAGGGATACTTCAATCAGGTTCAAGTTTTTTGTATTGATGCCATGCTCCATAAACTACCATACTATTCATCTCTTTATAACAACTATCATGACCAATACATCCTGTTCATTATTTAATATCGCCAATCCTTCAAATATTTGCCCTAGAAATAACCAATAGAACTAATTAAATTTCTAATAACCTAGCTCCTTGGTCAAGCTCTATGATGCTCATTTCATCTAGGTCATAGCTATCACGGTAATTAACCCTAACACTAGCATAATAAAGGAGAATCAAAAGCACCCCTTATGGTGGATCCTCAATGCAAATATATCAGAATCTATAGTGCATACCTAGTAGATAAGAAAAAACAAAGTTAGTAGGATAGGAACCATATAATGATATTATAGGATATATAGATAATATATTAATGAAAACATGTAGGTAGGGTGTATATTGTCTTAATAGGGGCTCATGTCATATTAAGGTATAGACAATACTTCTCCTACATAAAAAGAATACAAGATTCTATATGAATACCTATTCCAACATAAGAAAAAAAATGATATATAAGGAAAAAAATGACAATCACCTCTGCTGCTTGTATTATTACATACACAATATTTTAAGATATAACTTTGCTATTATAACATATAATATGATGGCACTCCTACTATAATAGGCACTTCTAAACCCCTTTAATGCCAATACTATACTTGGGATATCCCTTTGACTTATATTGTATGCTAATATTGTGCGTGTCATCTTTGTATTACAACTTTCTTAGAATAAATGGTTAGCCTAGAACATACTTTTATTTGAAGATTGATAAGGCGCGTGCCTTACCAACAAAGCCATGTAACAACATTCCTTATCAACCAAGCCATGAAGGATTGTCTATAGAGACTATAAACAAGGCTTCAGAGGTTAAAAAAGGCTGTTTAATAAGAATTAAGATACAAAATAGAGAATTTCCATCACTATTTTATTTTATGCTTTGTAATTTAGGAGGAGGATTGGTCATCTATAAATAAAAATTTCCTTTATCATATTATCATTACCATCATACTATTAATAATAACAATCCAAAAAAAATTTCCTTTCCAATCTCAAATAATAAATATTTACTAACTTAATGAAGATCAAACAAGATACATTCTAAATACAAGTCATAAAAAGACTATATTTTCAAAGCGAAACCCTAATATATAGTATTGCATTCAATTTAAATGGGTGATATAGAATACGGAGCACTTATCAATATAGTTCTCACTATTTCAATGATTGCCTTTTATCATTGTAGTAGGACTTGCCACCAATTGGTGAAGTAGCTAAAGTTTGACACATGGCAGCTCACTTGGGTTGTAGTTTAGATTTGAGTAGAATAGGAAGGAGATAGTTATTGAGAGGAATTTTGATAAAAAAATTTTGATTCTCTTAAAAAATAGTCAGTGGAAATATGGAATTCTTTGAAACTAGTGATAGGGATGGTTTAGTCTTTCTAGCTTATTGTTAATGATGTCAATCATTGGATAGAGAGCTGGAATACATTCATAAGTGAAAATAAATTAGAGAAATTAATTAAAAAAATAAATGTTTAGATCAAAATGTTTCTAGGTATCACTGCAATCCGGAAGATGTTAACACCGTTAGCTGAAGGCCAGCATGGTGAAATGGCTACTAACCTAACCGTAACACGGAAATATACGCGATTGAACGAGCGCACGGGGTTGCTTTCCCTCCACCCAAACCCATCCAGCCTTCCCAATATAAATAAGACCTTTCCAGGCTACTTTTAGATCAAAATTTTCGCCATTGCCTCAATTCCGCTCCGTGTCCATTACTGGTGGATCGATCCCGGGCGAGGTCGACGAACCCGGGAGATCTGGAGCCAGGGTTTTTATCGCTCTCCGATTCGTTTCATCCAGGTGAGTCTCGATCGGAAGCACCTCCGTCTTCTTTTCTCGTTCTTTATTTTAGAAGTTTATCTCTATTAAAAACCAATTTTCTTTGAATCGGCCATTTCTTTTCTTTCTAACTTTATTTTCCGATAGCATTTATTCTAATCTGGTTGCCATCTGCGGTTAAAATATATGCGTCTGATCTTTTCTTTGTGTCGTGCGATGGAACGATTATGGTTGGTTGTGGAATATTCGATACAAGTTATTGATGGCGGTTCAGGGTTCCGGTTTTCTTTAAGGCGTCATGTTGTCCTGAGCTTGCTCGGGTAAAGTAGCGATTCTTTTGAATTTCTTTCTTTTGGGATACATTTCATTTGTTTTTTTTTTTTTTTTTTCTTGTTCTTGAAAAATATGTTAAAGAATTCCGTCCTCCTTTATTTCTGAAGAATTTTGTTTCGTTCTTGAATGTTCTAGTCATTGCTGAGGGCAAGATTTTGCTGTGTTTTTATGGCGTCCGTGAATTTCTTCTGTTATTGTGAATCAATTTCGAATTGTGTACTTATGTTCAATTTTTGTTTATTTTGAACCTAGTATTTGTCATGCATTCTATGCCAGGAAGGGTTTCTTCTGTAATTCTGACATGAAGATGTTGCATTTCAGAGTCCTTGAAGCCTTTCTTGAGCAACCGTGTTGGATACTGGTAGGAACTTCTGAACATTCTCATAATCTTTCTGATTTCTGATTCGATAAATTTATTAGAGGCCACGTTTAGAATTTCTGTGTTGATGTTGGCCTTCAGATGTTTGTTTTATATTTTGATTTAGTTTGCAGTAGGCTTTATCTATTATGGTTCATTATTTTGGGATTCTTTATCAGGTAGTTTACCCTTATCATCCCTCGAAGACATCACACTAATCAGACTCCTAATGATGCTCGCATAAATGTAGGATGCAAGGCTTTCTTCACTGGTCATAAATCATAGTTATTCTGTCCAGACTCATGTCTTGCCTTCATTTTTCCACTCTGTCAACAAGGAAATTTTTTTTTTTTTTATTCTGTTCTCTTTATAACTCAGCTGATTTCCAATAACATAAAATGTGGGTGATTCTATTGACTTGGTTTAGAAGATAGCTGCATGTTTAGTGTAACATAAGGATTTAATTTCAATTACTTTGCTGGGTCTGAATCATAAACATCTGCTTGAATAGCATAAATAATTAATGAACCAGCACCTCTTTAAACTTTGAAGTGACCCTTAGAAAGTGCAGTACATTACATGGTGTATTATTATAGAGAAACTGTTGAGGCAAAGATGTCACCAGGCTGAAATTGTCATTGTTCCAGTTAGTAATGATTATTAAATACGTTATGAGGGTTTTCTATTTTTTATTAAACAGAAGAAAAAATCTAAATTTTTCCAAACTGTATTATTCGTATCAGAAGTAACCTATTATACTTTTCTACAATTAACTGTCTGAAATTAAATACGTTTAGTACCTAGATGACACTTTATTGCTTACTTCCCTTAGTTTTCCTCCACTTAATCTTAGTGTCATCCTACTTCTTTTAGATTTTAGATGTTTGTTTTTATGATTATCCCTGAAGATGTATTTTATTGCAATTTTGACAGATCTGCTCCAACTGATACAACGATGCAAAGGAAGTCTCTTTTGAATCCATACGCCACTCCCTATGTGCCTGTCTCAAAGATCCTGCCTGGAGTTAGTTCTGAAGGAGAGAACAAGGCCATCCAGAAGATGTTGGGTGATTCTGATATCAATGAATTCATTGAGAGGTCTGCAGAATACAAGCTACCAGACTCTGTTTCTGTGGATTATGACATCCAGAGCTTAGAGAAACATAGAGTTTCCGATGAGTCATCCACAAAGATTGGTGTCCCATGGAATTCTGGAGACACTTTCCAAGATGTGATTAACATAGGTGAGAAACAAAGTGAAATGGATGATCCCAATCTGATAATGGAGTCACTCTCGTCCATGTTTCCTGATATCTCTATAGAATCACTGGTTGAATTGTTCTATGCTAATCATGGTGATCTTAATCAGACAATTGATGTGCTGGAGCAACTTGAGGTACCCACTTATGCACTTATTTCGGTGATCTAAGCATATTTTTGGGATACTTGGCCTTGAAATCTACTGTTGTATTGATCTACCCTGTCAGAGTCCTATAAAATTAAGATTCATTTTATGATATAGCTTGTTTGATGGTAATCTGAAAGTCATGATTTAATTCTATCATCTATAAATTTCTTTTGGCTAGTATTCAACAAATTTAAGAGTTTTTCAAAATATGAACTCACACAATGTTATCATGCAGTATGAAGTTGATGAGGTGGAGAAGTCTACCGAAACTCCTGAGTCCAGCAACAGTTTCAATGATCCTTCCCAGAAAGGCTAAAAGCGGGATAAGCAGTTCAGTTTGATCTACTACCCAAGCGGGATAAAAGTTTGACCATCCATAATGCATTCTGTTGACAGTGGCACAGGATATTGTATCTTTTCTTTTACTTTGTTGCTTACCTGAGGGTCATCACCTCATACACGCTCGCTGCAAGTTTGTTGATGGTTGTACAGTATCTTTTCTTTTTACTTTGTTGCCTTCCTGAGGGTCATCACCTCATACACGCTCGCTGCGAGTGTGTAGTCCTAACGCGGTCCTGAATTTGTTGATGGTTGTACAGTTTTTTCCTATCTTTTCTCGTTGGTCTTTGTTGATCCTGTATATTTAGCTTTTCATCATTGATCATGAATCACCAATCTTTTTCCACCCTTTCTCATTGGCTGTGTATGTGAATTAAAACGCAGCTGGGGGTAGATTTCTGGTGTGCATGTAGGGAATCGATCTATAACTGCAAAATGAAGGGATGAATGCAGAAAAACTAAATCAGAAAGGTAGCTGGTTTCTTTTGCTTATGAATATTTTAGACTAATTGATGTTGCATATGCTGTATCATGTTTGCCTTGTTGTTATTACAGCCTTTTTATTTGATAATCAATAATAAATCAACATAACATTGGGATACTCTGAACGCCGAACTGGTCTTCTATGAGTGACGCGACTACAAATATATGATGGTGGTGTTAGTGTTGTTATGGCCCAACCCATCATTATTTATACATGATAGTGTTGTTATGGGGCCCCAACCCATCATCGACTTCCTTCGTAAGACAGTGACTTCCTCGTGACCAAAAGAATACATCTAGACGTCGCCTGACCATAATACAAGTTTGTTGAAGCATGCCCTAGCTATGTCAATGGAAGCTTTAAAAAGTTGGAGACCAGCTTCAGCGTTTGGGTTTGCAGACCAGCTTGAGCATTATAACCCGTACCCCCCGGGCATGGAGTTTTATTGATAATTAAGGCATTCATCTCGGCTGAGGTTTTGATCTTGCATCAACATTGCAAACTAGCTAATATGGTATATAAAATATCTTGATCCTTTATTAGCTCGGTTGATAGCTGACATATAAACTAGTGAATTGGTGGTTGATGCGAACTAAGATATGCATACTTGTTTCCAGTATTTTTCATATCTTCTCACAAAGTTTGTAAGCTGCAAAGTAGTCCAATTCGTTCGTTGATTTTAACGAGAAAATTCCATTTTCAATTTGGAGTGTCTATTATCAATACATAGCATTTTTTTTGGGTTAAAATTGTCATGTTTAATCAAAATGATACATTATTTTTTTTAAAAAAAAAGGGGAGAGAAAGGTGAAGGGGGCTAAGTAACTGAAATCAGAAAGGTTAGGGTTTTTAAATAACTCTATTCCAGGATTTCGATATGAATTTTTTCTCTTAAGGAAATAATTTCTCTTGTCCTTATTTAGATGATAAACATAAGATCGTATGTCTGATAGGTTTTCTTTCCTTTTCCTTTTTTTTATAATTTTTTTAAACTTACAGTAGAAAAGAAAGGTTGTGGTGTCATGGAGCTTAAAATCATATTTATCTCACCATGGTAATTAGGTAGAGCCATTCTTAAGTAGACCCAATCTACCACATATCCAGTAGACCAAGCCAATTAATGCCTCACACATTGATAGGGACCATAATACCATGTAGATGGAAGATATAATAGTGCGATCATTGATAAGCCTAATATATCAATCACATGATAAATCACATGATAGATCAGGTCTACTAAAGAATAACTCAATTAGGTGAGAGTTAGATTTTAGTCCTTTACATAACAAAGAATGCCTTTTTTACTATTTATTGATTGATGACAACTCAATAATTTTTATAATATTATTTATTAGTTATTATTTTTTTATTTAACTTGCATTTCATGTACTTATATGTTGGTAAATATAATTTTTTTTTTTTGATATTTCAGCCAAGTTTTTGAAAAAGATGAAAACCTTTTGGAAATATATCTTTCAAATATCATGTTACAACCATTCATGCAGATGCACAAAGGAGGAGAAAAGAAAGTTTTAAAATTTTGAAAGACTACTGAGTTATAGAAAATTCCTCCACCAGCAAGCTATCTGAATCCCTTAAATTATCTTTGCATTTTTATAAATCTAACACAGTGGACAACCGTCCACTCTGATGACTGTTGGGCCAGGTGGGCTGCGGGTTGCCCATTGGGCTTGGCGAGAGATGGTTTCGATCAAGTTTAGGCTTAGGTTGTGGAGCCCTAAGAAAAAACAAAAAAAAAAAAAAATCACCATTGTCCTGCCAGTCTCACCCTCAACTGGATGCCCCATTGCCTACTTCTTCGCTGACAATGGCCTAATCGCCGTTGGGGATTAGGGATGGGTTTCTGGGTCAGGCTTAGTCTATTTGAGCTCATTTAGGTTGAGTCTGTTTGGACTTTGGGTTGGATTTGGATTCCGCTTTGAGCCTAATCATGAAATTTTTTCGGTCTCCTACCTAGGCTGAAGCTCAAAAATACTTTCAAGCTGATCTTGGGTAAAGATCCATCTCGATGAGGGATTATGGGTGAAGAGGAAAAGATGCTGTTATATTTAATCACTAATAATATTTTCATATAGTCACCAACGCAGTTAGTGATGACTATTAACATCTGTTTTTTTTTTTTTTTAAATAAGTTTTGACAGAGAATGGACATCTCACTTTTTTAACTACTGAACAAACTTTTATGGGTCTTGAGGACTTCCAAATTGCCTTTTATTGTTTATATTATTTGGATTATGCATGCGGTTCGTTCACAGGATGCAGACTGGAACAAGTATTATATTCTTGCATTGATCCCGCACTGATGTCACGTAATTATAGCAGTATGATCCGTGTGAAACAGCTACATATGATTGGTCCGAACACGCCAGCAAAACTTTGAAATTTGTTGAAGCATAGGAATTGAAATTTGCCAATCGTATGATTTTAGTCATTCCATGTATGTTGCATTTATTCTCAGAGATCAAGCCTACACCAGCATATGGTGAGAAGTTCCCTCCATAGGCATGTGAGGGATATCCATATGAAAGCTGGCGCTCTTGTGTATTTTCAAGTTGCTGAATATTTGTGTTTCTTTTATTTTTTCATCATCATCGCATTCACATCAGTAAAACATACTGGGGCTTTTAGTATGCTGATGACCTAAAATATGGGCCATTTAATACTTCTTGCTTTGCATTCATCCTTTACCCTCGATTGAGGTGTATTATTTATGAAATCCTCTTCTGTATAATTGATATGGGCAAGACTTTAATAGCATATTATTAATATTAATCATTTGAAACAAGGCAAGGCTTTAATTGTTACAGTTTAATTCATTATATTTTAAGAATGTTACATTTCTATCACCTCATTTTATGGTATCAATTAAAATTAATAAAATAATTAACGTATCATTCTATCAATCAATTCATATATTTATCATAATAACGCATTAGTTATTTTGTTAATTTTAACTTTTTGCATGCAATGAAATATCAAAATTATAATATTATTAAAATATGAGTGAATGAATTATAGTAATTAAAAATTTGAGCATATAAATGAATTTTAAGAGAAAGTTTGAAAATTAAAAATATAACTTTAACCAAAGAAAATTTAAACAAATATACGAGCAACTAACTGACTTGGTTCCAACTAATTTTGCGGTTGGAACTCCTTCTCTTCCAACGGAATAGAATGTTTTGCGGTACAAGCTTTGGACTGAAAAGCGCTGCGCATTCCTGAACGACCATCAGATCTCATCTTAGATATTGCTGGTATCGTACATCTACGGTTCATATTTGTAACGCTAATAATTTTTTTTAATTATTATTTTTCAAACAAAATGACTACCATCCATACCTTGTATTATGGCTATGGAGATACCACGATGTTGCATAACCTGTTACTAGACTTTCGGATGCCTCGATTACATTGTAAGCAGGTGAAGGCATCCATCCACATGGCAGCTATCATACATGTGTTATGGACCGTACAACAGTGCGATTTAATTTTGGAAAGAATCTAGATTTTTTTTTTTTTTTACCTCTCTGGTTACGCCTCTCGGTCTAATGGACTTGCTGCCGCTTGCTGGAGCAGCAGCGCCCCTCTCCCCTTTTTCCCTGGCGGTCGGCGTTTCTTTTCAAAGGTGAACGAAACCGCGCTTGGTCCTTCCCTTTGGGACCCTTTGACACAGCGTATTCTTGCGTGCTCTAAAGTAGATGGATGGCGTCGCAGGATTTCGATGCCTCGTGCCTCCATAGAGCGAGATGTTGCCTGTAAGAGGACCGCCTAATTACTTTTTTTTTATAAGAGAGCCACCCAAGTGTACGGAAAGTAGTGGGTAATAGAAATTTCAGTGGGGTCTTTTTAGTGCCATTTTGAACCTTAAGTTTTTCTTAGAAGTCTGCCATCAAAGAGGAAAGAAATTCTTGGTTAAAGTAATGCTAAGCATACAATCATGTGCTTCATGTAATAAGAGCACTCTAAAACCTCCATAAAATATTTGAACCACTTCTTTTGGTACCTTAAAAGTGAGGCCATAAGATTCTTGCTAAAATCTAGGAAAGGAAGTGGCAATTTACTCATGCGCAAGAAAGCTTGATTGACGCTAGAAGAACAATTTAGCGAATACTCTGCCACCTCTAGGCTGAAGCTCCTAATAACGCTGCAATGACTCTTTATCATTTTCCATTATGATGGCAAGGTAGCTTGGAGAACCATTGTTTGAACATTTTAAGCCAAACCATAGCTGAAATGAATTAACCACTCAAAAATCTACCTATCATGTAACCGTGATGGCGATAAGCAAAGTTTGGTAGGTGGTACATAAGAAAGCTTAGAAAATTACTCTGGAGAGATGATGCCACAAACTAGATTAGTGTTTCTTAAGGAGTGCTTTTCTAATAATTTTGCAAGTCAGGGCAAAATAATAATAAGATTGAGTTTATGAATCATACTACACATTCATATCGGAATTACACGCTAGTCCACATGCACCAAAATAATTCTTAGAGTAAAATCTTGAAGATTAAAAGTAAATTGTCGCCTTTCTTTTTTTTACTTAATAAACATCGATGGGAAAACATGTTGCTGCTCGGACTGTTATTATTTCCTGTCAAATAATCTCGATTAGATAGATGTTAACAGATAAATACCATTGGAATCGTTATCGTAGCCAATAACGGACGTGAAGGAAGAGCAGAGGAAGGTTTTACTGGAATCTGTGCTAAAGCGAAGGAGTCATGTCAAGTCGCTGTTGCTTTGCTTCTTTACCAAATTTTTTTTCCAGCATTGAACGTCAACATCATGCCCCCTTCTCCGTCTCCACATCTATGGTCCTGCGTTGGCCGTCGGATGGCTTTTTTGCAGCAAAAGTTTGACGGAGAGTAATACTTTTTTTTTTTTTTAACTTGGGGATTCAGAAAAGTACCCTACGCTTCTGTTCCCCTCTCTCATCGTCTCTCTTTAGACAAGCCTTCTAGAGAAACTTGAAACAAGAGCTTGTTTTTATTTTTAACCAGAGAGAAATAAAAAAAGAAGAGTGGATGCATCAAATTTGCCGTGCTAGGACTACAGTACCACACACCCTTGGGGGGTTCGGTGGGATAAATAGGGGGAGGGGGGCTGGGAGTAGATAAACTTCCAATGCTGTAGATAAGCCTTCCTTGCTATCCTTTTCCCCACATCTTAGCTGGAAGTAGCTCGGTTGCTCTCTCTCTCTCTCTCTCTCTCTCTCTCTCTTATACACACACTCTTGACACTGTAGAGAGAAGGCTGGGTTTTCTTCTAGTTTGATCTCAAACAGCAGCAACAAACAGCAGCAGAAATGGTTAAAGACGAAGACTTCAAGGTCCTCAAAATTCAGGTCTCTCTCTCTTTCTCTCTCTCCCTTCCCCTCCCCTTCTCTCTCTCTCTCTCTTCCTTCCCCTCCCCTTATGTGTCTTTTCGAAGTACTTGAAAGAAATGTTCTGTTTCTTGTAGACATACGTACTCAAAGTGAACATACACTGTGATGGATGCAAGGAGAAAGTTAAGAAACTCCTCCAAAAAATTGAAGGTACTCATTCTGTTTCATTTTCTTGCTATTTTTTTTTTAATTTTTGCCAAGTTTCTTCTGATCTTTCTTGGTGTTTTTCTTCTCTCTTTTTATATTTTGCTTGTTTCTTTCTACTTTTTTAAATATGGTTTTCCAAACAAGAGATCCCTCCTTTTATATTGATTTTTGTCAGTTTGTTTGAAATGTAAGAAAAGTTGAGCAAGTGCTCTGTTTCAAACAAGATCTTCTGCTACTCATAACAGTTTTCTGGGTGAAACTTTTTAACTGGTGGTTAAAATGGAGGTACATGAAAATTAACTAGATTTTGAGCAAAACTGAGATTTGATCCAAACCCATAAAAGATACTGAAGTATCTCTGCCCTGCCAAGAAGAGTGTTTATGGGCATATCATGTAGATCAGCATAAATGTAGTTTGTTTCAATACATCCCTTTGGTTACTCAACCTGTCTAGCCTTTCCCTCTCCTTTTTCCGTGAACTAATTGAAGTGATGCGTAGAAACCAAAGGGAAAAATAATACCTTTATTTTTTCCCCAAACCTGGCTCATTTCCTTATGAACTCCATGAGCACCTTTTGGGTGCAATTATGAAGTGCAAGGGACACAAAAATGAAACTGTGACCATCAAACTTATATATCCGTATGTTATAATCTAATGTTTCTTTATTTACATCTGATTCAGGAGTCTACTCAGTAACCATAGATGTGGAGCACCAGAGGGTCGCTGTCTCAGGAAATGTGGACTCCGGAACACTGATCAAGAAGCTGGCCAGATCAGGCAAGCATGCAGAGCTCTGGTCTCAGAAAACCAGCAGCCAAAACCACAAGCCCAACCAACAGAAGCAACAGAAGCAAGCAGCTGCCGCCTATCCAATGAAGGATGGCCACAAGAACAACAAAGACCAAGGCAAGCAAGGCCTCGTCCAAGGCCTCAAAGCCTTCAAAAGTCAGCACAATAAGCTTCCCTCATGGAGCTCTGATGAGGAAGACTATGATGATGACGAAGAAGACGACCTAGATGAGCTTCCTTACCTCAATATGAACCAAATCAATTTTCTGAAGCAGGCAAGCAATGCAGCAGCAAATGCAAAGAAAAATGGCAATGGCAATGGCAATGGCAGTGCTGGTGGGAATGGTAGCAGTGGAGCTGGAAAGAATGGTGGAGTAAATACCTACCAGAATCAGATAAAGAACCCAAATGGACCACAACAACAAGGCATCGATATTTCAGCTAATGGCAAGGTCCTCAATGGTGTCCAGATGGGTGGTCTTAATCTTAATGCAGGAGAGGTTAGAAGGATGAATGACATCAATGGCATGATGATGGGTCGCCATGTGCTTGGTGGAAACAATGGTGCTGGCTTTCAGGGTAATGGATTCCCTGGTTACGCAAGGTTCCCTTCAAATGGTGAAGGACTTGGAGGGCATCATCAACCCCCCATGATGGTGAACATGCCAGGGTATCAGGCCCATCCATCATCCATGATGAACAACTTGAGGGGGCACCAGAATAACATGATCATGCATGACAGCAGACACATGCAGCCTCAGATGATGTACCATAGGTCCCCTCAAATACCTCCTTACACTGGCTACTACCACTTGTACCCAAGCCCCTATTATCCCAGTAACCAGTCAGAAAATGCTGACTATGGTGTCCATCTTTTCAGTGATGAGAACACCAGGGGCTGTGTTGTGATGTAAAAGCAGTGCATAGGTTGTGAGTTAGTGAAGTTTTTTCTCTTTCCTTTTTATTTCTATGTTATTGTAATGGCCTTATGGATTCCTATGGTTAGTGCCTCACTTTGGTCCCTAAAAACTGATGGTTCTCTGGATATTTATTTCAAGCAGTTATGAAACATATTCATGTAATATCCTCTTTTGTGCTTTCCACTTTGTTCCCACTGACTGGTTTTGTTTTATAAGTTTTGGTGTTTGTGTTTGTGAGCTTCAGGGCTCCAATTATGATGCCCATATGCCTATGAGTGACATTAAGCAACTGAATAGAAAAAGAAAAGTTGAATGGATGAGTTACTAATGGTCAGTCAACATTTTGCTCTGGCAAATTTGTCCCACATCTCGATCCAATGGTAGAGTAACAGGCAACATCCCTTGAAAGCAACTTGCATTCATGTATTCAAATCTTCTCAAACATCACTCTCCCCAAGACAATGTTCTGGATAAAAGTGGCGCTAGAGGAGTGCGTCTACCAAAATAGTGGGAGTTAAAAAAACTAATTAGCTTAAATATGGATGCAAAGATAATGTTACAGTATCTATGCAAATAAAAAAAAGCTGATAACATGCACGCTTGCAATCTCATAATATAAATATCTCCACTGATATAAAAATGGTCAACTCAGAAGCACGGGTCAGATCCAGCCCACAAGTGGGTGGAAAAGAATTCCAGGGGATGGAGAAACAATTAAGCATGATAAGACCAACATGTCAATAAGATTAAACTTGAATTTCATCATCCAAAGTTTAAATTCTTTCTTCCCTCCAGTCAACTCACATTCACAGACAGAGAGGTGGTCAGCAGCCCAAAGAGTTGTTACCAGCATCCATGTGACATCCACATACCAGTCATCTCTCACTAATGGCTGGTAGGAGACATGGAGACCAGAACAGAGGAGCAACAAACAAAAGCTGCAACCACCTTGTAACAAGTAAAAGCTAAAGCACTGCAAATCATACACAACATATCTTCTTTAGACTTTGATAGACAGCTTTAGCATCATTCGAGAATGTTGACACTTGCTTTTTACTACAAGGGATATGATGACATAAATGCTGAGGATCTGTGAAGGGTATTGAAGTACTGAGACTGGCCGGTGGAAGCAGCAGACTCATTGCTTTTTGACTTCCAGGTATTGAGCACAGTTGTTTTGCACCACTTTCTACCTACAGCATGGTAGATGGCCAGCCAAATTATAGGTGGTAGAAGAGACCAAAGCTAGGACTGGTCGGTCAGGTCTCGGTTCGAATGTTGTTTTGGGTTGGAACTGAATGCATTACCGAAACCAATTTGAAAAGAAAGACCCCATTTATTCAAAACACAGTGAAAACAAACTACAGATCTGATGGAACCAAACAAAACCAACCTTAGAAGCAGTTCCTGACTCATAAATATGATATGAAAATTTTTGCAATGCTTTCATCCCCATGCCAGTTTGAACCATGATCAACATGCACTGGTCATTCTCTCAGTTGGGCCAACTCAGAACAGATCAGATCAATAATATTAAACTAAATCAAAAGCAATTAAATGAACAGACTCAAGCATGAATATTGGATCAAGCTGACAGCATCAACCAGAGCCATAATGATCAAATCTTGCACAACTATTTATGGTTGTCGTTAACCATGGCTAAAGTGATGGAAGAATCAGTAGTTAATAATATCAAAAATATCATGCAACTTGATGTTGTGGCCAAGATGTGATTAGGATATCTTTACAGTAGAAAGCTGATTGGGTCATTCCAATGGTGCTTTTTCATTAATTGTACAAGAGGCATCAAAACTCAATCATGATTTTCGCCAAAACACTCAGAATCATACACTACTAAAGAGTGAACATAAAATATAATGCAACTTTTAAAGAAGACACATGGGTGTTTAACTAAGCCTGCTTTATAGGGGGCACACATGACTTGCGGGAAGCTTCCTTCTTGCTTCCCTCAGCCCAAAAAGAAAGTGATAGATATCTTGTACCACCTCCCGTACGATGTAAGAATATAATATTTTACTTCTGATTCCATATCTTTCCAAATCAAATCTACAGTAATCTTGTGGGTTCTTACTTTTGCTTGCTAATTAGAGTCCACAGTGGTTAAAATAATTCAGTCCATTTTCTATGTATCCTGTCAGGTAGAAAACAGCGCAACTGCTTGCTGCATGTACTAGCAAGCTAGGTTCTCTTTTAGCAAGGATGTGATCCTTCGGAACAAGATCTTGATCATATGTTGAATGGTATTGAGCTTAAGAACCGCATCAATATATAATAAATGAATAAATCTTATGTCGATCATACTGTATCCCCATTGGAAATTTAATAATTTCAGACCACTTGAAGAATCTTCTCCCTCAACATCAGAAATTTGAATAAAATACCTTTTTCAAATCCACATTATCTTCATTCTATGCTACTAATGGGTACTTCTATGTGGTCTCTAAAATATCCAGGAGAAATAATCACTAAAAAAGCAGGGCATCATATGGAACCCCAAATTTATATGGCATGAGAGGATACAGACTTGAATAGAGAGCAAAGACTAGAATTTCCCTTTCTTCCTTTCTATCTTTTTAGTCACATGAAATATGTAGAATGATTCGAGTGCCAAGCAATTCATTTATATTTTTATTTTTTTAAGAAACACATGTGAAAGGAATATTTGTGAGGGATTAACAATATGGATCTTACTCCCAACCTGTAAGTCTCTAGTTACTTTCTCAATTACTGAGATTGGTACACTATCAGATGTGGCAAGTCCCTATCCAACTTCGAGGGACCATTTCCATCCTCACTAATTAGCTGCTAACCTTGACAAATGGTCTGATATAGGCCATATTAGATTATCATGAAATATGGTTGCCGAAAAATCTACTCACAACCTTGATTCCTCAAAATGAAATGCTTTGCCTACAAGGGTGTTAACTAAGCAGCCATACAAAACTCTCCAAACAAAGAACTCCAAGAATCTTACCTATTACGGTACTGCTGGAATCTTGTAATATTTGCATCCATTTGCTCTCCAGAAACTCGAGAAGGGCTGTCCAAGGATCCATTAGCAGACTCTCAAAGACCCTCAAGTCTTGTAGGTCTGTTTGAGAGGTAAGGCTATCTGTTTTATAATTTCCAATGCATTCATATGCCTCCAATAAACAAAAACCCTAGTTTCCTACTGCATTCAGTCTACTGCCCAAATTTGTTTGTGCCCTTTATCCTCTATATTTTAGACACCTGAATCTTATCGCTCATAATGCTTCAATGAATAGTTGCTTGCAGAGGGCTCTTCGTAAGAATCTTGACTCATTTGGATTCATGGAAACTAGCCATGACAGATGAGAAGTTTATTAGCCAGGCTCCTGGCTAGAGAAAAGGTTCACTCGCAAGATCAGATCGCGTGACAATATTGCTTAGTAACAACTCTCTAAAATCTTAATGACTCATTGTAATATTCTAGTTTTCAGGTGTGCTTTCTGGCAAAGACCACTGCAGCCTTGTGGATTCCTAAGTTTCTCAAGTGATGCGTAAGCATTCCTACCAATCCTAGTAACCAAACTTTCTACCAAGGGTGTTACACCTGCTCTGCAATCATACTTCAACACCTGCATCCCCTTCCTGATGCTTCTACCCATTGTTTTCCAAACCGAACCAAACTAATTAATTCAACCCGAATCAACCAATTACTGATTCATTTCACCATATCGGTTCAGTTCCACCGAAAAACCATTAAAAAATCATGAAAAAATTGGGCTAAAACTGAAAAATCATGAAAAAAAATTGGAAAAAAAATGAATCGAACCGAACCGGTCTGGCACCACCTTATCATTCTGCGGACCTTGCTTCTACCCCATTTTAAATTGTTTTTCTTAAGTATTTAAATAACTGGGCATCCATTATTTTAACAAATTTTTCCATATATATGTGTGTTACTCTTGCATAGCGATTAGAAACGAAATGAATTTATCTCATTCCGTAACAATTAATATGATTTTAAAAAGATGCTTCCAAGGTGATTCCTCACACAAAATTTCTAAAAGCCCATCCAAATCTGCCCTCACCTCAAGCAAGCTACTTATGCAAGGCTATTTCAATGATTACCAAACGTAAGAATTATTAACCCAAGACTGTAAAATCTGCGTTCAGATATGGATCCTCTCCCCAGCACATGCACTGAGAGGGATGCCAACCAGCAGACTCAAGTCCTGTTGGTAATGCAAGATCATGATCTTTTCCCAAAGAAACACCATTACTGGTACAACTGATTACTGAAAGGGACAGTGACCAAACGCCTTGTGCTTGATTCTCAGTCCCTATACCACATTGGCCAATTTTTCAAAACTTCAAGATCTAGCCAAGCAAATCTTGATATTGTTATAGCAGACCTTAGCACAAGCTTCATCTCCATAAATCTCTGCCACCATATTTCAAGCCATGGTGGCCCTGTCAGCTCAGATCCGGATGTATTCCACAACAGTCGGCTTCATTACTGCAGTCCATTGTGACTGTGATCTTTCTCATAACTCTAATCATGTACAACTTTCTTACTCAACCAAAACTATGGGTTTAAAAGCATAAACTAAATCATGATTATAATGAAGCATAGCAGCCACCTCCACCTCTGAGCTCCCCACCTTTCCCCCCTCTTTTTGCCCCTTTTGTTGTGTGCGTTTGTGTCTTTTGAATGGGAGGGACAACCCTTTTGGTAGAATTACCCAAGTCCAAATACTTGGGGAAAACATCCCAAGTTTCAAACTCAGGAAACTCCACTTAGAGGATGATCACAAAAACTAGGCTATCGCCCAGTTTCTGCCTCTTAGGTTTTGACAAGCAAACCTCCTTATCTCACCCACCTCTATCTCTAAATTGAAACCCTATTAGTCGAGCTAAACTTCCTACATCTGATCCTTCTGACACCAGTCTTGGGAACTAGTACCTAGAAGAAGAGGCATGGGGTCTTTAGTTTTTGGTGTCAATTAGGGTGGCTACCACAGCTCTAATCTTCCTCAAGTTACACTTCATGTTGAGGTGCACCACTTCTATATCTTTGAAAGCATTTTCAGCTGTCTTGCTCAGCCTCATTTTCCTCCTTTGAGCTTCCATGTAAAAAAGATAGGAGGTAAGATATCTTTCTTGAGTCAATGCAAATATTGTTAATGGTGACTTGCATGAGGAGCTGCTCAAATTGGCAGGCTTCTTTTGATCAATCTGTGTCAAATCAACAAGCTAGATTGGGTTTCAGCAGGCCTGAACCTTATTAGACCCATGAGACCGATAAGTTATACCAATAAGAGTGAGATAGCAAGGAAAACATCAAGCATATGATGGCTTGCAACTATATATCCACTGGATTCAGTGCATGAGACGATCCGAAATGAGGGTGAAGAAAAGTGCTTAGAAGAATGAAAAGAGCAAAATGAAGCACCAAGAATGTTAAACAAAATCAGAATTGCACAGAATTATGATTAGTGGAAGGATGACATCATACAAAATTGGAAACTTTCTACTGATTCATGTTGGCACCTGTAATGAATACAAATCACCTCAAGCACAAAAACAATTTTGGAGGAAGAAAGGCTTGAATATAACTTTTTAGAAAGCCACAGAGACAAAAAACATAAATGAACCGACTTGATAATAAGGAAAGATGAGGAAGTTGGAATAATGCTCCATATAAGGATTCCTGTCACTGCAAGGCAATGTTGGGAAAAATCTAATGATAACTACATTATTAACAGATAAATTTGGAGATCAATGACAAAACACAATTCGACAGCATTGTGAAAATAAAATCAAGATGCTTTTTCCAAGGTAAACGTGATGTAAAGAATAGATTGATAGCACAGCTATCATTAGGCTGATTGAACAAGAGCAACTTCGGGCACAAAAATGACAAAAGTCTACATATGGTCTTAGTGTATGATGAAAACGATGAGAAATAGTAAATCACTTCAGGACGACAAGCAACAAAGTAAGGTCTTGACTCAAAATTTGGTGCAATATCATGATATTAGGGCTGTAAAGAATATTGGCATAAAAAGACGAGTAACTCCAATATGTTGTGTGGCAAGATCACATACAATTAATTAAACTCCCAGTTGATAGAAGAAAACAAAAACACAAGCATACGTAGAAGGATGGATGGTGGATGGATGAATGGATGTTGTTACATACTCTTTTTTAAGTAAGATGTTGTTACATACTCATTAGACATGCACATAAGACCAGTATCCCCGCCAGCAATCGTCAACTTAAAAATCCTAATAACTTGATAGACGAACATTAAAAAAAAAAAAAAAAAAAAAAAGCTGAGTCACCTAAGAAAACTGGAAGTATATTTAAATTTTTCAAAGAAAAATATTGAAAGAAGCTCTCTTGCACAAACCACTATTAAATGCCAATGGAGAGGCAAAAAAATCAATCTGTCTATTAAGTGCAACTAGATTATGAATAACTTTTGAATGAATCTTACCAATAACATAAATCTTCTTTCATAAAATTATTAATTTAACATAAGAATACCAAACTGTGCTGATTAATAAGTGTCTATATGTAGGCTAATGAGCATGCACTAGTTTTGGGTTTTATTGCATACAGACTCCAATGTCTATCCATGATCTATGAGGCACAACAAATTCATAAAAGTTCATTGCAGCTGCAAAATTGCTTCCACAAAAAGAAAAGGATTTAGTAGTCGTAAATAATTTGATTCAGGGAAAGTCTAAAATTCAGGGACACTATTCAAGATTCTACAACTATTTAAGAGTAATCACAAGACAGTCAAGGAAAATAGGAATTAAGTTTTTTTAGAAAAAATAAGAATGTAACACTATCAATGCATCTATTTACAAGTTCCATTGTATTTTTCATTAAAAGGAGATGAAAAAAAAAGGTGCATGTAGAAGCAGTAGCATGGAAGAGACACTAACCCAAAAACGAATCATGACAATTTACTTAGTAAACAATTTATGATAATTCATGAACAAGTTGTGAAATAGATTGTAGGATTTACGAGTTTCTTCTGTATTAATGCGTAGTGTAAGTATTTGTCAAGAATGCTTTCAAATATTTGGCCAATTAAACAAGTGTGGTGAGTTGGAGATTTCATTGGTAATTTGAAAAACAATTATGACTAGTTAATAAAATAGAAAATAAGGCACCCAACTTACTATGCATACTGAAGCGTAAAGCCTGTACCATCAATCTGATGTGTATGCATTTATTATATAGTTTAAAACTACAATTCATAGAGATTTTGCTGTCATCATGAGTAATATTCTAGCATCAAAATAGTATTTACAAGTCATTCAAAAGAACAACACAACAAATTACCCCTTCTTATCGCCTCTCATTCTTCCTCTGTCTAGACAGAGCTTTTTGCCCTTTTTTTCTTGGAACTAATTTACTTTCTCGTTTTAGCATTAACTCAGGAGAAAATTTAAAATTTGGATAACTCATACGTGCCTGTACATCCTTAAAAAATTGAAAGTTTAGCCTTTTAGGCCCTCCCTCTTGCAGCTGTGAATTCTTTGGTCCTGCAACAGCATCTTCAAAAGCTCCAATTAGGATATCTACATCGTGCATGACCTCTAACACATTTATATAGCATCCATCTGGCCCTTTCTTCAACTTCTTTATTGCATTTTCTACAGCAATCTTTCTAGCTTGCTTTCCTGGAGACAGCTCAGGGGGCTCCTTTTCAGCTTTCAAAAACTCAGAGACAGTTCGATATTTAGGTGTTTCCTAAAGCTGAAACAATTTGTCTATGCATGGATCACTGCGCTTATTGGGGTAAGCCTCAGTAGGAATGTCATCATTGTCATCTGTCGTCACTGCCACTCCACAAGGTCACCTCCTCATCACTTACAGAGCATATACTTCTCATCACTATCATCAGCATCAATATGGCCTGCATTTTCCCTCGCTCTCTTTCTTTATTTCCTTCTCCAAATTGCTTTTATTCTTTTCATTATCTTCTTCCTCACTTGCTGTCCGTAGGCAGTCATCCTCATCCATCTCCTCTGCCTGGGCTTTTCTGAACTCTTGATCACCAGGTCTTCCACAACCAACAAGTTACAATGTGCCTATTCATGAGCATCAAATCAGGATATTGAAACATGAAAGAGAAAGCATGTAAACATTAAGACATAAATAGTGCAAATCAAACTCTGAACAGCACCATTCTTTTGTTTAACTGAATAATGAATTCTCAAGCAATTTAATTTCTTTTCAATATAGTGCTGTTAAAAGCACTAGGCATACCTAAGTGTAAAGGGCTCTTAGAGCCTAGGCGCAAGACGCAAAGCATGCACCTGAGTGAAGTGAAGCACATATTTTTAAAATAAATAAAGTAATTTATATAAGCAAGATTTATAACATATAATAGAAAAAAAACTAAAAAATCATAATAATAATAATAATAATATATGTAGCCTATTAGCTCAATGAAAAGCATCTTCTTTCTTATCTGAAATTTGTAGTCTCATAATGTTTTTCTTTTTCTTTTTCAAATGATAGCATAATTTTTTATATTCCATTTCTTTGTCTTCTAATTTTTAGCTATTTTATAGGATATGAAAAATAATTATCCATAGAATGATATATCATGAAGTCAACATAGTCTAATAAATAGAATAAATTTAAAAAGATATTACAAATATAGCTCACAAAGAAAGGTATGTCTTTCTTACATCTTAAATCATGCATTTTTTCATCTTATGTGCATCAAAATAAAGGCACCTTACCTAAGGTATAAGAAGCACCTAACCCTTCTTAAGCGTGCCTTGCATCTTAAGATATAAGAAGCACCTCTTGGTGCCTTGTACTTTGTAACTTAAGCGCACCTTTTACAACATTGTTCCAATATAGTATAAGAACCATGGATACATAAGAATTTCCAAACCATTGATTTTACAAACAAAGAAGCAGAAAGACTGAGTAGGATGCATGAATCAATTTCAAACAGGAAACTACCATTGCCTAAACTTGACTGTAATCTCAACTGTGAACTCAAAAGAAACTTAACCTTTCCTAAGAGTCAAGCTCTCTTAAACTCATGCTTATAGATCAATTATTCGAGTGCTACAGTCTCCAACAATCATTTGGGTTGTTTGTCTCTACACAAATAAGCAGTTCCTCAAAGATGAGGGCAATTCTCTATATCTAGCATTACCTTCTACACTCTTCATCAAGATCTTTTTTTTTTTTTCCATTTATTTTTTAACAATTTCTTTTTGAGTTCAGGCGACTACATTTGCATGTACTTACCATCGCGTAACCACAATTACATGTCTTCCAGGATTCATTGCAAGCCTTTCCATTGCCCAATGTCAGGAATCAATGGATAAAGGAGTTGCATTAGGTTGATGGGGGCATAGAACTAAATTCACTTTCATGTCAATCATGCTTTGAAACTTTGAGCTGTCTCTCAACAGATGCAATTTGGTTCTCCGCTTAGGGCTAAATCCTCCCATGAAGGCCCTAGGAGGGGATTTTCCTGTTCGCCAAATAAAGTTTCAATCTTTATCACAAGAGAAAGAACATATATCAGGCCTTGCATGGTGGGAACCCAATATCCTCCAATAGCTCTTCTTCCCAAGTTGCCCATTGCCGAATTTAATAAAACTCCCGACCTGGAACCAAACATGAGCCCGTGAAACAAGCGAAGAAAGAAGCACGAAGGAAAGCAAAAGAAGCAAAGGTCCCACCTTTGGGAAGCCGGAGAGAGGAAAACGGTGTCGAACGGTCTGGAAGAAAGGAAACAGTGGTAGGCGGCGACTCAACGGAGAAACGCTAGCTTGAGCTCGCAACAGTCAAGCGGAAGAGATGGCAACGGAAGGAGAGAGAGAGAGAGAGAGGCGGGCGAGGGAGGGAAGATGGTTTGAGAGAGGATCGATGAAGTGAGCCAATCGTGGACCAGAGGCAGCACATAGCTCGGGTTGGTTTGGATCAGGGCCGACCTGGAACCGAGGCAGTTTTGATGGCAGTAAAGATTCTGAACCGGATCGATCGACGCGGGAAGCAAGCTAACATCGTGTTGATTCCCCTTGGTTCCAGAAACAAACTACAATATGTGTGATATATCTAATTTATTTAAACATCACTAAAATTAAACGTTGAACCAAGTAAACCAAAATATAATCCATCCAGCAACTTTATGGATCAACAAAACTCAACCCTGTTCAACAAAACAAAAACAGATACGAGTTCGTCGTCCAATAAATCATATGGAAATGTATAATATATTGTGATCTTCTACCATGAGTTGGTGTTTTTCAATTTAGATCAAATTATGCGTTGGCAATAGAACCAAATTAGGATAAAACTGGGTTGCAGTTTGAATCTCAGGGATGCATAAATTTTGTTGACTTATCTTGTGTAAGCATTCGAAACTGGTTTCTACGTGTCAATTGATAAGGAAAATTGTAACTTAAATGGTAGAGCATTTTTTAATCAATCTGTGCATACTCTTGCAAGAGAGAGACAAAGAGTTGAAGAAATCTAAAGTTCTTTTTGAAAGACCCTCTAATGCTTAAATCAACCTAAGAAATGAAAAAAAGAAGATCTAGAGAAATTTTGGTTGGCTCTCTGGGGCTTTAGCGCTTAAGATTAAATCTTGGGATTTCTTTTGTATGTATTTTGCAAAAGTCTTTCTTAAATTGGTCCATTTATTATTGAATGCTTGTATAAGCTTAGATTTCCATTTAGATTTCTAGATAGGATGACACCCTTGGTGAGATCCTTTCCGAATAAGGCTACATAATCCTTGGCAAATAAGATAGTTGACTTCTACTTAAATTGGTCAACACTTTTGTTGGAACTTATCCTAATGAACTAATTGGTGGTTTTGATGGAAGTCTCTCTTACTTGGGACTTCTCTCTTTGAAAAGATATGTCTAGCGATCTGATCGGATACTTTATACCACCTTCTAGTCCTATCATATGCCATCATCAGGAGGCTAACTCAACTCATACCACATCAGTTACCCCCTACTTTTGGGGGTTGAGCCCATGTTCAAGTCATGAAAGTAGCTTGATTGGATTGCAGTCGGTTTGTTTTGGACTTCTTTTGCTCTATTGCAGTGATTTGCTTGCATTACGTGCAAGTTGGCTTAGACCGAACTCAACGATTCTTATGAGCATTGATCAGTCCTGAGATTTTGGCTTATCTCAAGATGTTGCAGTAGGCTTTAACACCCTTATATTCTTTCCGGTCCTTCGGATCGGAGCCTAAAGCTCAAAAGGTTTATTGATCAAAGTCGGCCTAGAGAGCGATTAAAAATTACCTCTCCTAAAGTCAAGCCTCTCATGTTGAAGCCTAAGCTTGAGAAAACTTTGGCCAATCAAGGTCGGCTTGGGGAGCGATTGGACCACTCTTAAAAGTAGTCTTTCGGCCTAGCTCCATAGGTGACCTTCTGGATCTATTCAGGTTAGCTCAATAGGTAGTTGGCTGAATCTGCTTAGGTTGGCTCATTAGGTAACTTGCTAGATCTATCAAGGTTGGCTTTGTAGGTGACTGGCATTTTAGTAGGCTTTAATATCCTTTTGTTCTCTCTAAGTCTCTTAGGTTGGGGCTTGAAACTTAAGAGAACTTTGCTAATCAAGGTCGATTTTGAAAGTGATTGAAGTTCACTCTTGGAGAGTTTTGCTTATCGAGGATGACCTTGGCACCAATTGAAGATCAGTTCTGGAGATTTGTCAATTGAGGTCATCCCTAAGAGCGATTGGAGATTACTCTAGGAGATTTGCCAATCATGTTGGCCTGAGGAATGATCAAAGATTACTTCTGGAGATTTATCGATCAAAGTTAACCTTAGGAGCCATTGAAGATTACTTGTAGAAGCAAGTCTCTTAGTCAAAGCCTAAGGCTTGTATACTTTAAGGGCACCTCTTAACCGATTCTAATCAAATTTCAATCGACTTGGTTTTCGAAATACTTTTTGTGGCCTTCAACCAACTTATTCTTCAAATAATCAAGCTAAGGAGCATCAGTGAAACTCAAAGTTGATCCGAGTTATTTTGGCAGAGTTATTGGTAGTTATTTGCCTGAGTGATTAGGTTAGGTATTACAACTTTTTCACCAACCCTAGGCCATGCTAGAACTTGAATGTGTCGACTTTGAGCGATCATCTTCTTTTTAGTCATTTTCTTTCTCTTTTTAATAACTCAAAACTAATTTTGCTCGTACCAATCTTTGAAAGATGATTATTGATCATTGGCCCTAATTCTAACTCAATCGATTTTAGATCACCAACCTTGGCTTTTCAACTTGACCGATTTCAAATGACTAACTTGACTCTTCAGCTCGATTGATTTTAGATCAGTAGCCTTAAATTTAGCTCGACCAATTTTGCTCTGATTGACCTTGTAGGCAACCAGCTTAATCTGCTCCAGTTGACTCTATAGGCGATGTGCAAGATCTATTCTGGTTAGTGCTGAGAGTGTCAAGATACAATATAAAAGCTTTAAAGCTCTCCAATAGTCTACAAGATTTATGGTCTTATCATGTAACTTCAACTGAAGCATCTTAAATTTAAGATGAAAAGGTTCAACCATTATTTCTTTGGTGAACTATCTTTCTTTGGGTAAGTCGAGCTCATTGGATAGATCTACTTTCTGCCTTAGACATACTCTATAACAACTCTAATTCCCTAGCTCATCTTCTCTAATTACCAATCTATCTTAATGATAGAGGCCTTTGGGTCAGTATGCTTGGCTGATCATGACAGTCAATCGTGAGGCTCATCCTTAAGTTGGTCATCTTAGCATTTGCCCCTAATTCATCAATTCTAAGGGTCTTAAGAGTCCTCATCGAGTTCTTGTTAAGATTAGTTGCTATCGACAACTTGGTGGGCCCTCTGGTCAACTTCTAATTGCCCTCTAGAATTGAATTATTAGGGAACCAAATTCTAGACTAGGTTGATCAATGTGTCAATGTAGTATAGAAGGGCATTGCATTGGTCCTTAGTAATTGCTGTCATTATAGAAGGATCTTGGATAGTTAGAACTCCAACAAAATTTTGGGAGCTAATTTGAGTATGGCTTATACCTGCTTGAGTGTTGCCAACTCCTTAATCTCCTCTTAGGTGGCATGGCTAGATACTTCTACTCGTTTCTCATAGACATCACCAATCTATTGATGTTTGAAACTGATTTCCACATGATAATTGATGAGAAAAGTCATAACTTGGATGGTAGAGCACTCTCTAATCAACTTGTGCATATACTTTTGCAAAAGAGAGGAAGAATAGAAGAGATCTATAGATCTTCTCTGGAGTACTATCTAACGCTCAGCTCCAAAAGTGGAAGAAAAAAACCTAGAGATCTTTTGATTGGCTCTCTAAGGCTTTAGTGCTTAGGGTTGAATCTTCTCTATGTTGGGAATTGTATCCTAAAGCCAATCATTTGATGATTATGCTGATATAAATTGTATATAAATTTATATATTAATAAAAGTTATTTGACAGTTTATTCATTATAAGAACATCTTCTTAAAACTCCTTATGGTAATAAAGCCCTTAGGATTTTTTTTTTTTACGATAAAGGAGGATTTATCTTTGAAGGTCCTTAAAAATGTTCGCGACCAAATGATATACTATGATAGGGTCATAGTACTATCAATTATAGGTCATTGTATATCATATTTGTTGGTTGTCCTTTTAACCAAAGGAGTGTAGAGACATTGGTATGACATACGGATGAAAGTGTAGGAGTACATTTCACCGAATGTGAATCATTTCTGAACACTCTACTATCAAGAGTTGATCCAAAAAGATATGGGTATAAGTATCCTTAAGACCTAAAGATCACAACCGGTGACTTACAAGCAACTCACTGTACTTAGGTGCCGGACCACTTGGATTTTTAATTCAGCTACGGAAGGTTACTGAGTGCAGTCAAGTACTTGTGATAGTCAGCTGTGGATCAAAGATGGAATTTGACCTATCCTGTTAAAAGCAGAAATGCTTGTGTTTCAACTTAGCAAGACCTTGGCCAAGGCATTTCGTGTGAAGGTCACATGATCACTAAAGTTGAAATCACTTTATAGATTTGCTGTTTAGAATTGACAGACTCTTAAGCCATCCTTAGCATTTGTGGTCAAAAGGATGATTATACGGTAACCATTTCTTAGGGTTCTTGGAGTTTGCTCGACAACTCTTCGGCCTATCCGGACGTCGGGTTCCATTGCTAGATGGGCACATCGATTAGTATAGGAAATTATTCTTATGCTACCTGCTTAGGTTCGAACCTAGAGAGTCACATGCAATGAAGTTTCCCAAGATGATCTATTTGCTGATCAACGATTTGATTAATCAATTTGATTAATTGAATTATCTTAATTGGGTTAAGTACAAGTGAATAAGATTCAATTAGGTTTAAGTTTATTAGAAGGACTAATCAATTTCAAATATTGATTTGAAATTAGACTTGATTTGGATTTAAATACATTCAAGACTAGCCAAAATTGATTTGGGCTAGGACCATGATTTATGTGGGTTTAATCCAATAAATTCAAATCAGCTTAAACCAAAACCTAAACCCAAACCCCATGTGAAAAAGGTTTTCTTGCATGAGGATCTCACATGATAAGATAACTAAAATCTCATTTCATGAGAAATTAAATTCTCATGCAGAATTTAATGTATAACTTTTAGTTTTCTCCAAATGAATTAATGTGTCTCTTTGGAAGAGCAATCCATACAACTCTCCATGCATTGACAAGTGTGTACATTAATATGCCTTTTTGGTTTCCACCAAGTGTTGAAATTCTAAGTGTTAGAATTTAATCCATACAACTCTCCATGCATTGACAAGTGTGTGGAATTAATGTGCCGTTTTTTTGTTTCCACCAAATGTTAAAATTCTAAGTGTTAGAATTTAATCCAGACAACTCTCCATGTATTGACAAGTGTGTGAATTAATGTGCCCTTTTTGGTTTCCACCAAATGTCGAAATTTTAAGTGTTAGAATTCAAAAGGCTAAAAGTTGAATTTTGCCTATAAATAGAGGACATTCTTCATCAGAAATAATTAATCAAAAAAATAAGGGAAGAATTTCTAGTTCTAAAAGTTAGAACCAAGTGTTACAGTTCTAAGAGTTAGAATAGAAAATTCTGGTGTGATTATGGTGTAAGAAAAGGCTTGGTGGATTTTAGAGGAAGATTAGCAAAGTTGTTTCTCCGTGAGCTAGCACTCCCGGGAATCCGATCATTCGAGGACTTCGTGTGGACGATCCTAGAGACCGGATGTTGAACGGCTGCAGAGCACAACAAATTAACCTATTGCTCTTAAGGTAAGTGATATGATCTTTAGATCTTAAGGCATGATTCAAGACAAGCGGTATGACTTTTTATCTTGAAGATGAAGATATGATCTTGATGATTTTATTTACATGCATAATTTAGATCAAATGATCCTATAATAAAAGGCAAAGATATAATCTTGATGCATGTTGGATAGATTAACATTTAATCTTTAAGCTTCCGCTATGGTAATTGTTGCCAAAATTTTAAAATATGCATGCCTTGAAGGTTATTACGCCCTTCACTTTACCCAAAAGGTGTTTTGAGAAGTTATTTCTTGAATTGGTCTCCTTATTGGTGGATTATTTGTATAAATTTGTATCCTCAAATAAAGCAGCATCTTTGATGGATTCCTTCCCGAGTAGAGCTACATAATCCCTTCCAAAATAAGATGATGGATTCCTACTCAAATTAATTAGCATTATTGACAAAACTTATCCTTGATGGACTAATGGCTTTGATGAAAGTCTTCTAATTAGAACTTTCCTCTTTAAGAGAACATGCATAGCAATTTAGTTAGTCATATCATGCCATCTTCTAATTCCACCGTATGTTAACATGGGAAGACCAGCTTAGCTCATACCACAATGCTTGGTTTTCATTGATGTATAAATTCTTTTGGTGTGCATTGTGTAAAAATAAATCCACTACATCCAATCACATCTCCATGGCTTAGTTCCCTAATTCAATCTTCCTGCAGCACATCGCCTCTCTTTTATTTATTTTTTTTTATTTTTTTTTTTGGGTGGGATGCAACGTGCCGCTGTTAACCTCCGCGATTATGGCGGATAATGCAGCTGTGATTTTCAGCGCTCATGATAAAATAATAGTTGGCGTAATGCTGACAACTTGAGACAGAAGTTGCATGCATTTATAATGGGAGCCCAATAATCATGATACAAAATTATATGCGCCCATAATTCATGTGATTTGTATAAGAGAAGAGGCTTTTGAATAGCGAACATGATCCTTAAGACAACGGAGGCACGTTTACACTCGCAATAGGCTCATAAAAATGACAAAATCGCATCGAGGCCCGCCAATAGGCATCAATGAAGATGAAAAAGTAAAAGGTAGAGATACATGAACACAATTTAAGATCGCTTTGGATTCATAGGTCAATAACAATCACTATTTGACCTCATTGTATATGATCTATTACATCATTTTCTTATAAAATGTTTATATAACAAACTTATAATACAAACAACAATGATCTAATATGTGACCAATGATTTTATTGAGCAATATTGATATGTTACTGGCTCATAATGACCATTACAAATTTCATTTGTCATTCCAAAAAGATCCTGTCAAAGATTGAAGTGGTCAAACGACAGGTATCATTTAAATCATGCCAATCGATTGCATGTCGTAATGGTATAGCAATTGCATCTTTCCGATGTGCATCAAACAGGATCATTCGCTAGTGACTTTGATTCAAGATGAATGAAGAGTATTATGTTGCCTCCCCATACCTCAGAACAAATACTACGGAAACAATTAGCACCTTTTCTGAGGACAGCTACCTTACCTCAACAACATTGCATATGCTATCAATATTTCAAAATGTCACTGTCACTGATATGCTTTTAGAAACATATTGCCAGAACCATGCAACAATGATCAGTTTTTTTCAGGTAGCTACTCAAGCACAGGATATGCCAAGCCGGGAGGGTGGACGTGTTGTAAACATGGCTAGGTGGGCTGAATCGAGTCTGGGATGTCATAGAATGGTAGATGGGTCTATGAACCTGTCAGTGAATATGAGGGTTGGGTTTGACAAGGGCTTCTGGAATTAGTCGAGCCTTATCGCTGTAATATATCTCACCAAGTTGCGTGCACCCTTGGGCCACGATTGCTGTTGCTGTTTACTACTAAAGTTAGTCAATTTACCTAACGTAATAACAAGCTGAGTACATGCACCTATATCATCATTTTCGTTATCAGTCAGTAGGTAGCAAAAAAAACAGCCGTTTCTACCGTAGAGATGACTATCGTGCTCTTTGTTAGGTGGCATTCTCACATGATGCAGCACCATCCATTCACATGATGCAACTCCCTCCGAGATGTCAAAATCCAGGTCATAGTACAACTTAATCTTCCTGATAAACAAGTGGAAGGATGTGTTTTCTCCTTAGATAAGTTAGGCTTGTAATCATGAAAAAAGAAATAAGAAACACAGAATATCTGACAGTACCAGTGTGGATTTACTGCTTCCGGTGTTAACTGCATTAGTTGCAATACAATGAGTACACTGCATGCACAAGAGATTCTCTATTAAAAGCTGATGATGTGAAAGAAAAATATACCATTGCATAACTTTTCTGTGCATCAAAATCCCCTTAATAAGAATTAAGTTGCAGGGCCATCATCAGGACTGACTTCATTCGAAGGTACAATGACAGGAGAAAACTGCAATTAAAAAGAGGAAGACCAAGAAGAATTAAACTCACAAATAACAAAACAGAAAGCTATAGTTAAATACAGATGATGCAACAGAAACCTCGTCATCTTCTTCAGAGAGAAGATGCATTGCATTATCCTCAAAATCCCACCCTAGTGCAGTCTCAAGCAGGCTCTTCAGTTTTCTCGTCTGAAATTTAAATATCAAGTTGTCATATGCAGAATAGATAAAGACAAAAGATTGGGCTGGGTGCATTAGATGCTAAGCAATTAAAAACATGGATAGGAAGTTGCCACTGGAAGATTTTGATATGTTATATGAAATTAAAGCACTAAACTATGTGACAGAATATTATCTGGCTACTGGTTATTGCAGTTGCACTTTGGGTTGTCATTCCAATTCCAGAGGATTATGTTATCATCCATACTTTTCCTTTTGACAAATACTATTTCAACAGCAGGTATAACATTATGCTAAACAAACCCTGACCATTTAAGGGGATGACAAAGATCCCCCATCCAAGTACATGTCCACCAGGTTTCACCAAAGGAATCATGCAGTTTGTTTATCCAGATCCCATTAATTGCTCATATTTGTTGGTTCAGCTGATTTTAGTTCAGGACCTCACATACATAAATTGCAATTCTTGTTAATTAACAAGATTTTGTAGCAGCATAATTAGGGGTGAACAACAGGTTAGGATAACCCGAGAATCGATACCAACCCAATCTGATTGGGTCAGGTTGGCTCTGTTCTGAATGCTCATAGGGTTGGTTCTGAGCCCAGAACCTTAGAACTGATCCTATTCAGGTTGGTTTTCAATTCCAGTGGGCGATTCCTTGGCTCTCGAGAACCAAACATAATGTATTTTACAAAAAAAAGAAAAAGATATTTGTAAGTTATACATCATCTGTATTAGAGATTTGATCAATCAACAAATATTATATATATCTTTTTTTATTTAACACAACTAAAGAAATTCGGGTTCAATTTGTTTGTTTGTGGTTGGGTTATTAGTTGGATTGTGGATATTTTTATATTTCATGGATATTTTAATTTGCTGTTGATATTTATATTTGATATATGTTGGGAATTAATTTGATTTGATATGTATACAGATACAATTTTTAACTTGTAACATGACTTTATACATATTTGTTATAACTGACTTTATACATATTTGTTATGACTATTAGAAATATATATCTTTTGGAGTTTTACTTCTGATGGCGTAGATGGTTATATTTATTAAGAGATGAGAGATTAATTATTTCAAGTATATTATAAATATATGCCATTTTTCTCTCCTAAAGTCCTTAATGATTATCAAAAGCAAGAGGTTCCTTAAATCACGTTAATTTGGTTGCTTCTGTAGACTTTTGATGCAATTTATTGGATATACTATATATGTCATCAAATATTTATCTAAAGAAAAAGAGAAAAATTAAATAATATTTATTAATGTTGTGAGTTTTTTGAATATTTTTATGATGGCTCTTAGCCTCTCACCTAACTTTCATAAATAAGATGATAACCTTTAATATATTAAAAATGAAAAAAAAAAGTAAAACAATTCTAAGCTAATGCCAAAAAAAAGGAATGTAGGTTCTATCTTGTAACCGACTCAGAACCAACCCGATCTGATTAGGTTGGTTTTGGATTGGTTCCACGATAGGATCAGTTCGGTTCTAGATCCAAAATTCTAGAGCCGATCTTGATTGAATCATTTCTCAATTTTGACCTGGAACCGACCCAACTCAGCTAATGCTCACCGCTAGGTATAATCAGATAATTGAGTTCTGTATCTGTACCAAAGCTTACTCATCCATATACACATTAAGTTGAAATGTATCTTTAAGCTAAATGTGGATGAATAAATATCATTCAAGAATTAGGAGATTAAAAAAATTAAAGAATTTAGGAAAAATTAAAGTGTTGGGAAGTGTAACTAGCTAATCCACTAGTGTGGCATACCATACACTCCTAACTTAGTTTGCTCCAGACCAAATATTAGGTTTGACAATAAATGCAAATGCAAGGTAAATGCACTTTTGCAACTCCCTTGATAGATGTTTGAAGCATATAAAAAGAGAATGAAATGGAAAGAATAGGAGAGTTTCATACCTCGCATTTAATCATTGAATTATTTAAGTTACTGTGGCTTTAAGTCACATCAATCCTCATGGTTTTGCTATTTGATGTGCCGCAAGATCAAGGGAACTAGTTGCTAAGGCATCATCTTTATTAAGGGCAATTTATATACCAGATGTGCGTAGGATCCAACTCCAAAAATCCAACAAGGCAAATGAGATGCAAACTTGGTAAGATTCTGATCAACCAAATTTGATTACTATGTAGGTTCATGCATCAAACCCATCGGACTGGCTTGAACCATTTAGGAAGCCTGGTCATGGGTTATTAGTTCAACCATGAGCCAACCACAACTGGCCGAATTTTGCCTTCTAATAAAATTTCCTGATCCCAAAAACCTCTCCCACTTCCCACACCTTCCCCAATCCCATCACTTGACTCTCCAACTCCCAAAACCCCTTCCCAAATCCACCCAACTGCCTTAAATATAAAGCTTCTCTCTCTCTCTCTCTCTCTCTCTCTCTCTCTTTCTCCCACCTCGTATATGGCCAATTCGCCTTAAATTGAAAGAAGATGAAGCGAAGAAGAGATATTATCCATCCCATATCTGAAGGAAAATCTGCAATCACCACTCTGTAACACTTCACTCTTTTCTTGTGAATAACCAACAACACAGGCAAATAAAACTATGCTCTTTGTAACTTAAGGAAGACATCATAAAAGGGACAGACAATAGAGAGATGGAAATGAAGTGATGGACAAGTTAGAAGTTTAAGGCATTGATATTTTTTCAAAAATAAAAAATAAAAACTGATAAACACATGCAGGTCTGAGCTGTTTGACCAAGCGGTTTGAGTAGTTGAACCACCAGTCAATAATCTAAGTGATTTCTATGAAAATATGGGTTTTTGTATCAACATGACTTGTGATGCCTATTGGGTTGTGGCTCAGTTAAGTTAAGCTAGGAAAGTTGACTAGGTTTTAAAACACATGTTCCAAGCTCGGTTTGGGATTTACAAGCTTCTCCTTGCCATAGATCTATGAGATCACAGCTCACTTGACATATGACTCAAATCATTTTGAAAATGTTATTTCAGGATTATTTTCATTATCACACAAATTTATGTTTGTTGGACCTATCAACTTACATAGAACTTCTAAGCTGTGAAGCACAGGTAGGATATAGAATCTAGATACAACTTATTACATACATATTGATAAAGCAAATACTGAAGAGATATGATATTATACAGCTAGGACATGGCAATAAATATATTTCCTCATATATATGCATTAAAAAGCCAGTAAAGCACAATTGATTATCACAATAACATAGTCTATATTCCACAAAGTAACATCAAAACCCAAAAACTTCATTTAATTTTTATTCAAATCCAGTGGCTATGGTCCACATAATTTATAACATAACATCAACTCCACAAACTTTAAAATCAACCATTCATCATGCCCATAAAGATTGCATTGGCTCAAACTCTGTCTCCCCTTGGTGTATATAGTGATTCTTATATGATATATCAACCTAAGCCTTTCTCTTTTGTTAATCGATCATTGAGTGCTAAGAATCTAAAAACATGTAAGCATTAGAGAATGATGTGAGATCGCAAACACCATAAATTGATCTAAGTTATTCATTCTTAACAATAATGTTATATAGCTTGCATGAAGTCATTCTTCATGCCTTTTGACATGGACTTTTATCTACCATTTTTAACTTTCACTCTAGTACCATATACTCATAACTGACTTAAAAGCAGAAGGCTTTTGGTGTCCACCTTAGCAACAATAAACTTCGTAGATCCTGTCGGACCCTCTTGGTTGACAGAGTGATAAAGAGTTGGCAAGATGGAAGAAAAAGACTCTATCTTCAGTTTTAACGTTTAGTGCTGATAAATGTTCTGTTATAAGCACTGCCTTTTTATTTTGTAATTTTATGGGCCTTCTGAATGGTTACGCAAAGGATCGACCGTTACATGAGATCTGCAGAAGAACTAGGACAATGAACAAGGTTTATCAATTAACAAATTAGGATAGAATAAACAAAGGAAAAGAATTAGGTCATCAGAGGTGATTAATATTAGGGACTTCAACAACATTTTATTGCAAAAGTGGAATTGGATGGTGAAAAATAAGTCTGGTTTTTTAGTTTGGACTAGATTTCCAGATCCCATTTCACAGGATGTCAGAAGCTCATATTCAGATTAAAATCAGCCAAAAGATCTAAACCAGTGGAGAGCTTTGTTTGTGGTGCTGCAGTTCAGTTGGAGTCAGGAATTTTACCAAATTCTGGATAAACTGATGGGTGGGGGAGTTTTATTTGGCTAGCGGGCATCCTCAATGATCTGTGTTATGGGTACCATTTTTAGCTCCAAACACAGAATTTTAACAGATGGAACATGTTGAGAACCTCAATGTCGAGAGTTTAGAGGGTCTGTCAATGGAGGAAATCACCATTTTGCTTCAACTTTTTTCCAGCATCTAACTCAAGAATGAGAAATTCTCAGGTTCCAAGATTTAACAAGAAAGGCATCTTCATTCATTGTCAGGTGTCTTCTACAAGTTCTTGAACCATGGTGGTGTAACCAGTCCTTTCATGAGGCACATTTAGAATTTGCCAATGATGCTGAAAGCTAAGATATCCATTTTGCTTATATTTATAAATAGATAGTTCACTTTAGAAATTTTAAAGAAGAAAAGTGCACTGGAGGATAGTTTTGTGTTTTTTGTGGGTCAGCTGTGGATCCTATGACTCTTCTTCTTTTATATCTTTCTTTTGCCATAGTTTTTGAGTATCAGTTATACTATAGCCTTAGAGGAAAAGGAGCTTCTTTAGTTCCTTTGAGGACTACGTGGCAGGAGAAAAGGATGCGCATACAAAAGAAAAAGGTTGGGCTTTTGTTGCCATCTGGCTTTGTTGGAAGACATGGTTAGAAAGGAAAAAAATAACTTGCACTAGTAAATCCAAGAGATATTATAGGATTCATTTCTCTATTAACCAGCTGTTGATAGATGTCTACTCAGCTGAGTAGGAAGTAAATTAAAAGTCTTTTGAGCTACTAAAGATTATTTCTAGATGTCTCATTTTGCTATGCAATGCTCTGGTAATTGCCAACTAATTTTTTGGTCTTTAGGATGGAATGCTAGTGTAGGGCCTTTTGTTTCGTTACTTTTTTGGGTGTGGGTTTTGGCTCTACTTGTGGATTTAGGGTCTTTTGAAATCAGATTTGTAGTTCCTTTGCTTTTTTGCCTTTTGCTTAATTGTATACTAGGTACTGTGATAGCACTTGGGTCCCGGTGGGTATATTTTGTAACTTTTTTTCTCTACAAACGCCCGAGGATGTATCTTGCTGAAGATGCTTTACACAACAACAACAAAACCTTAATCTCAAACTAGTTGGGGTCAGCTACATGAATCTCTTTTCTCCATTCAGCTCTGTTCTGAGTCATATTTTTTGTAAGATGCAAAAATTCTAAGTCTTTCTTTATCAATTCCTCCCATGTGATTTTCGATCTACCTCTACCTTTTTTTCCCTCTATGTATCAAGTCAACTCTATAAATATGCTTTCCACAAAGAGTATTTTTTAATAAAAAAAGAGCGAAGGACATTTCTGGATAGAAGAATTTGAGGATCTTGGTGATCGCAATTGTAAAGATTATACAAATATCATATCAAACTTCTAACAGAAGGTTTTAGTATTCAAACCCATGACAGAAGATCTCCATCAACAACTGAGGATTCTAGAACCACTGGAAAAAAATCCTGAAAAATTAAAAAGGCATCCAAAAGTTAAGACAAATCATGGCATGCAGATAGTGAACAAGTTTCTTGATCAACATTCAAGCATGTCATGATCTTGAGTTCTTTGTCTACTGACAAATTATGCAGAGAAGCAAGATTCTTGAGCAGGTTTGGCTCATACAGAGTTGATCAATTTACTGAATACATTTTCTTACTCCAATCATCATGCATTCATAAAGTACTTTGTTAGTTTATTTAATGATCGTTTAAGTGAGGCTCTTATAATGTCAAATATAACCTTCTCCATCTTGTGTCATAATAGAATCATGTCTAACGAATTACCTTGCAATGATGATACAAAAATATGTCTCTAGAGAACCATGCATCATCTAAGAATACAGATATTCCATTGCCCGCAGAATTCCCATCCTTTTTATTTTTGTGAAATCCATGCTTTAGCTGGAAGTAGATCACTCTGAGAAACTGCATGGAGGACTTCAATCAGATATATAATAAAACTGCCATTTCCTCAAAGGAAAATGCAAAAAAATAATGCCAGAGAAACGTCAATGGGACATCAAACTGTAAGCCTCTCATTATGTAAGACTATCAATACATCATATCAATAAAGTGACAGACAGACAGACAGACAGATATATATATTCGTTAACCTAAAACTAATTTAAGTCATGGATTGCTTTCATCTGAATCCAACATTTATCTTGGTTAATAGGGCCCTCTCCAGATTAGCTGAAGGCCTTAATAATAATACATACAAATTTAAAAGATACATTCTATTTTAGATTTTCCTTCAAAGGAAACATATAGCAAAAACTACAAAACATAATACAAGGTAGGGAAGATCACAATATTTGCCACCATTGAAAATAGATTATTCTCTAAAAATTGTTGGTCCATAGAGTCAAAAATCCATAGAGATTGAAGACAGAGATTGAAGACAGATATTAAAGATGGCTTCATCTACCTAAAGAATCTATAATTTCAAAAATGCAACCATTCTTATCAAGATGCATGATGTGTGAGCATATAATAAGAATAACCAAACATAGGAAGGCTTTTCATATTTAATTTCCAGGATAAACCATTGATATTTAGACCCCCAACTTCTATACATATAGATTCAATGAAGGATATTGATGTTGAATTTCTATCATGATGACCTGATCCAAACTACCATTCTAAGTTCTAACTATGTCATTCTCATGATTTGCGCTTCATAGGAATTAGTGTCATTTCATCTTTTATTTCAATAATGAGAATGTATTTTATCTTTTGATTCTCATATATTAACTACTAGAATGTAGCTTAGGAAATAGCATGCATTTAGAATGAATATGTGCACTACGTACCAAAAATATTAAACACTTAAATATCTTGAAAAATCAGAATTACCATTGTTTGGTGAAGGGGGAAAAAAAGAGGGAGAAATTATAAATAGGTGTCCACATGATTAATACTACAAGTCTTCAATATAAATCTTAATAAAAATAATTTAATATGAATGGACCTTTTACTTAAAAATATAATATAATTAATAAAATGATATAAGGCATATGCTGCTTTTATTTAGCCCTCCTTTATTAGTAGATTAGATTCAGTTTTCCTCTTGGTACATGAAATTAAGCATAAAGAGGTACTGATGGCAAAAACCAACTGGTCCTTTTATTCCTCACTATTTCTCATAGCATGCTCTCAATAACAGCAATTTTGACTTTTGAGCTTTTCTTCTCATCTCTACTTTCTACTTGGGATTATAAATTGTTATCACGAGGACAAACCAATGGAGAAAAGATCAGAAGACATAATTATGCATCCAAAACATACTCATTAACAACAATTAGCCATTTCAATCTAGGATAGTCCATCTCTATCCGGTAAGTATGACAAGAATTTTTGAGATTTATAAGTTTTGGACACAGTTATTAGCAAACATAGAGCTAAACAAGAAGCTTAAACTTTGCATGGCAAGAGTTGTGTCCAAAACAAATGAAAATAGTTCTGATCTGTAAGATTTACTCCATTGTGGGCTTTATGTATTTCGGTACCTTTGTACCTACAAGTTATCACCATGCTCTAGAGGCAAGAGCCTTTGTAAAACCTGTGTCATCTGGGTACTGTCTTGCATCAAATGTATCAAAACAGTGCATGATGTCATGAACTAAAACATAATGATACAAATTCTCTCCTTTCCCATGTTAAACCATGCCAAATGAACCTGCATATATCTAGCATAGATAGTTTGCACCTTGACCCTGTTCTTTTATCTTTTGGGCTCTTTTTGTAGATTTCAAGGCCTAGTTCACAACTTAAACATTGCAATGATAAAAATCCTCATTTTGCATTGACCAAAGGTTAGAGATTAAGGTCCTCATATATAAGTTTCTCATAGTACTACCAAAAGTATGAACTTTCCATAGCACTGACTAAGTGTATGATGAGCATGAAGTTTACTGAATGTCTAAGCTTAGTTTTTATGACCAACTAGTTGAAACTATACAAGAAACACGTTAAAGAACAATCCACATAGATACTTATGAAGATTTAAAACATTTTGTTCTACAGATCAGTAAAAATATATGTTTATTTGTTTAAAAAATGTCTATATGCTTGTGCAAAGTTGCAAGTGTTATTCTATTAGAAAGGATGGTTAAAGTAGTATATCTTAACATGCTAGTTCTGGACTGTTTTCTGGACTTCTATATGTTTTGTGTTGGCACATGCCAAGAGCATGCATCGAGTATTTCAATCCTTGGTTTATAATCAGCTTCTCTCTAAGGGAACTTTGATCTTTGGGCAGCCTTAAAGGAAACCCAAATTAGATATAGGCAGAAGTCAATATACTCCTTGGTATTTTGACTGTAGACCTCTTCTTTCACTTATTTTTTTTTTTTTAATTTCTCCCTCATTACCTTCTTTTTACTGATATTCACGTGTTTTTTTTGCCTTCTATATGTCTATCATCTCCCTGACAGTGTAATGTATTTCAGACCTACAGATTTCCAACATCTGAGAGTCAGATAGAATCTTGAGGCTAATTATTTGGGTAAACGTTAATAATAGTATGTAGACTTGGGGACTCTAAAAGTTAGAGATGCTAATAAATTTTCTAATTTTTTGGCACAGAAGCAAAATGAGCAAGTGTTATGGAAACAGTATGTGATTTGAAAGATTCTTTTAAGTTTTGCTACATTTCTCTCAAATAAAGTTTACTCAAAACCTACTGCTGTTGCGACACATTAATATACATCTAAGGGTTGCTGATCATCAAAATCAAGAACAGATATATTTAATTTCTAATTTGTGTGCTGTTATTTGTTTATTTTTAATCTTTAGAGGGTTATGCTAATCTATGGCTGAGATATTTCGATCTGAAGTCTTAACAGATAGTTAAATAAGTCACATTACTGTAGTTAAGCTGTTCATGGTACTATTCATGCTACAGTACCTGTGAACAGCAACTGGATGTTTCTCAGGGCAGTCTGGAGATTTAGAGATGTATTAGGGTTTTGCTATTGCTATAAATATATTGAGTCTACGTAACAGTTTTGAAGTGTTACCAAAATTTAATTGGAGTGAGAGTTTCTCTTCTGTATATTGATTAAGATCTAATCAGATCTGAATTGAACCCTTAGTTGTTTAATCAACATGTAGCCTTCAACGTTTTATGAGGCTACATCACACTACAAAACCACATCCTATTCATAACAGTAAAGAGGGATTCCGACTTTCAAACAAGTAACCACATTAGCTGAATGCATGGTAAAATGCTACCTTCAAGAAGAGCTGAGTCCTTGTCTGAAGAGGCTACAAAAAACAAGAGAAGATCAGAGTGATACAGAGGAAAATGGGAACTTGATGTTTATTTGGAACATATACAATCTGACATCTAATAATAAAGTTGCAGTATCAGTTAATATGCTTTTGGTGAAAAGAAAGAGAAGTTATTACCAGAAATTTTGCTAACTGTGTTGGAGGTGTATATCTAAAAGAATCACTATTAGGACGGATGCAAGTATCAATCATTCAACACAGGTGGATAAAGTAAGATTACAGAGATCAAAAAAAGGTGAGGAAGGAGGCAAAATGGAAGCCAAATCAAACTGAATGAACTTTTTTTTGACTCTACAAACTGAATGAACTGGAGGCAGAGAATTATGGTTTGAGTCATCAAACGACCAAGAATATCATCAGATGAACAAAATGAGATGGAAAAGAACAGAAAGATTCATGGAGAAAAAAGAAACATGAACTGAACAAGAAGTGGCTTGCTAAACAGGAGGAAATCCAACTAGAGTTGGATTGGATGGACTAAAACAAAAAAAGAGAAGCAATAAGCATATTTCTTGTTTCCAAATGCCCAAGTAGCTGCACCTTGGATTACTTGAAACAGATACGTGTTAAATCAGTCCTATCAGGTTATGTTTCCAAGCTTAAGGACCTTTGACAACAAAGAGACTTCTGACAAACAATTCTATCTATGTGGATGGTTAAAAAGTTGATGAATAGCTGGATTCTAGCATTGAAGAGATACAACTATGCTGTATCTATCACGCCAAAGCAAATATGGTTTTGGATTGATCCAGAGTTGATTTTGTTAATTGGCCAATAATGCAGAAGATTTTAAGATTGATATCAACAAAAACAGAAATAATGCAATATTTGCAGAAACCATCTAGTGGACAAAATCCATATACTAAACAATAGTCCAGTCCTCATAAGTAAAATATATGTGAATAAAAGTGTGTGTGAAAGATATAGCACAATTGACATGGCATGATTCATGACCTACAAATACTAGAAATTTTTGGCAACCAAGATCACATGCCCTTTTCCCATCATAGATAATGTTCTGCAAAGGCCAAAAATCTCATGTTTATCCATGTATTTTGCTTCTAATCTAAGCAAATTTGTGACATTCCATAATGTAAGTATGACTGAAGTATTCACAAAACTGTAAATTGCTTTCTCAATTTAGTGTGAACATCTTTATCATATATTCTTCAATATCTTTCCCTTATTATGAGGAGAAAACCCAAATTGCCAGTGTTAGTCATAATTAGGAAGCATTTCTCCACCAATTTGTGTAGGGCCATAAGATCCAATTTTTTGTGCAGGAGTACTAGCACGATGAGCTCATAATTTCCATCTAGGTTTTTCTAGGGTTCCCCTTGGAAGATATGCACAATATACTCAGTAAATGTTCACATAAGAAGTTTTCGCCCAGTCATCAAATGTCATTATAATGTCAACCGTGTTCCACAAACACAACCTGCTATGTAGTAATATACAGAACTATGTGCACTAAAATATAGATATGCTTCTTATTTAATGATACAATGACCTTGACAGAGTAATTGGTATTGAACTCAAAAACTCATCAAAACAAACATACCTAAAATAAGAAAACTAATATAAAATAAGATGGAAAACCATAGGGTGTTAGAGTGCACAATAATTTACGAGGTTGGTAAGAGGTATTTCATGATTTTTCATCTCCAAAGAAGATATGTCAATACTTACAGCCTTTGTACAACTGAAAAGAAGGCTAACTAATGCTTTCCATTGTAGAAATGCTTCAAGTGATTGCCCCATCTGTATGCTTAAAAATGTCATCAAGATGTAACATAAACAAACCAGGAAATATGCACCAGCTGAAAATTACCATAAATGCAATGAAAGCAAATTGCAATTCCCCCAACAGTGGATCTTCTGCACCTCCGTAGTCTTTCATCAGTATGCTTTCTAGTAAATTTGTCTGAGAGAATAATATTTGCTTCATCAATTATTAGTCAAAATATCACATTGTTTTAGTTAGTTGACTATTCTAAGCGGTCAATATATGGACTTCAATTATGGTTACTGTACTTGAGAAATTTTTTGCAATAGGAATATTTATACAGATCACACAACAAGTCATTGAAATGACACATTAAAAAAAGAAAAGAAAAGAGGAATTTGAAAGTTATCAGATATCAGGAGCCTAACTTGCTTAGGACAACATGAAAAGAAACATGAAATATACTGCCCTGATACATGGTCCCATACAGCTAGGGCATACAGAGTTGAATTATAATCACCAATGTAACCTCTAGGTAAAACTAATCACATTGAAGCCCCTACATAGGGACTGCTTGCTTTAGAGCATTCTGGATGTCATCAAATTTACTCACCAGTTGCTGCCGAATTGTCATAAAACACAAAGGCATGGTTTGGAAACAGAATAAAAATTCTGACATAACTTTTTTATTTTTTATCATTGGGATACAGTTAATTCCAATATCAGGCGGGATAAGTCTTAATTTGCATTTGGATAAAGCATTTTTATCCTCATCTAATAATTGTGCTTAAAGTTTGGATTAAAAACAAATATGCCCCTGCCATTTTTTATTACTTTTTGCTAATGAAAGGTATTTTTGGACATTTTCCCCAATCAGGCGGATCTAAATGGCTGGAATGCCTGGTTCTGGGGAAATAAGAAACAGCTGATCCACAGTAAGCCATACTTTGACTGACCTTTCGGGGTTTAGCAGTCTGACCCCAAATTTAGGATCATTTCCCAGCTATCCCCAGGGTAGGCCAGGATAAGTGGCCTCTCTGGAGTTCTATCCTGCATTTCAACTAGGCCTCAAGGAATTCAGACAAACATGTTAGGGCCATGTTACATTTTGAAGCAAGCATCAATCTGCCCAACAATCCAATGCAATAAAAAGAAAAAAGAAAAATTAAAGGGCTGCCAAACAGCTAGAATGCTTCATTGAACTGTACAGTCATTTAAATTTTGTTCAGAACTTAGCTAATTAAAATTCACTATATCAGCACATGCCCTTTAGCAATCTCAAGCCTAACCCTCCAAATATCCATGTTATGATTCTTAAACAGCTACTTTAATTATACAACTCTACACCATTTAAGGCACTATGTTGGCTAGCAGTGTTGTTAGGATGTATTTCCATCTATCAGGATTAGAATCGGCATTAGGGAAAGGGTACACCCTCAACACTCAATTGAATATAAGTATCAAATTAATTGGAGAAGGATGACAAAGTTTGTGATGCACCACCTCTTAACAATGGGTGCCCTAACAGGAAGTAATCAAGCTGCAAATGGGAATAAAGTGTCCCTCCCTCTCTTTCAGCAAAGGCTCTCAAAACCCTAAAGAATTCCAAGTGGGAAGGCACATGCCGTGCGTAGGCCTTAGTTTCATTATGAGTTTTTCTTGACTGGTTGTGAATGTTGTTTAATATAGGTCCCATTGGTTAGAAAAGATTTTAATATCAGGAAAACATCTCAGGCATCTCTCTAAGTCGCAATTTGAGGAAGATATTCTCATTCTCAAGGGTTCAGCAGAGAGGATTGGGAAGCAGTGGTCAATTTAGGCTGCAAGGTCACTTTGAAGAAAGAAATCAAGAAACGTCAATGCCATAATATTTCCAAATTGTTGGAAGAAGCCACAAATTGAAATAATAAAGCAAGGATAATTTTATCTCAATAAATAAGGGGCTGTTTTGCATTGTCAACTGACAAGTGTCATCCATTTAGAATGTCTTTAGATAATTAAGATATAGAACCTTCTAAGATGATAATCAGATTTATTGGATGTTTGATCTTCTAGGTTAATAAGCAATGGATTTTTAATCCTAGGATACACCCTCCTTCGTAGATAAAATCTTCTTGGGCTATTGCATTGTCTCCAGAATCTCTATCCCACAATGAATCCATTTTGTAACACTGCTAAGCATTTTTCAGACAGACTTCTTTGATTAACTTCTTAAATTAAAGTAGCATGTCTTGTTTAGATAAAACTACTAACTTCACTAATGAAAAAATAAAGAACCACCACTTACATAAATCTTTCAAATTTATATATTATATTATATTACATACATAGACATAGCACCTCCTTCTTCATAAATATTACAGGAGACAAGCTTAGCAGTTCCAACACTTGAATATGCTCTTGAACTTGATCCCAATGGGTGTCAGGTGGCATTTTGATTCATTGGGTCAAAGTAATATAATACTGTTTATCTATATAAGTATTTTAAGAGTTTGTTTCAGTTGAGAGTTCAGTATGCAAGGGCTAAAGGTTGATTTTGGATGGATATGAAAGATTAGTGTGCTTTTATTTCCATTATGCTAGGAAGAAAAAGCAATGAAAAGAATAGATGTACAAATCCTATTTCCTAGCTGATATATTAATTATTGGATACTGAATAAAAAGAAGATTGAATTTCAATTTAGTTTTTGCTAAAAGTAAACAACATTATTATTATGTCCAAACAGGCAATGCACTTATTAGCATGAGCAAAGAGAATTAATACTTGTATGTGCATGCTACTGTGAATCTTAAGTAATGTTTGATTTCTCTGTTCCAGGTTTGTATCTAGTACAGAAGGGAAAAAAACCCTCTTCCATTATGCTAAGTTGTGGCTTAGATCCTAAAAATCATGATCTGGTCAAGGGTTGGTTAAGGTCTTTTGGATTAGTTGATTGAAAACAAGAAAAGTAGTGCAAGTCATGACAGACATAAGTTCAACAAGAAAGGCATACATCCAAGAGTATGCTTGAATTAAGTTCCATAACCTTAAATAACATAACCCTGAAATCAAGTAGTGAAAGCATATAGTGCAAAGTATTTTCAGAGATGATTTGAAAGGATACAAAAGATAAACTAGCAAGCATCATGATGACATTTGGATTCTTAAGACACCAAATCCTTAAAATGAAAAATAGATTGGACTGATATTTGTCAATTTACATGTTTTCTCTTCTTCAGGTGGATATAGGATCAACACAATGCAATATGTAACATCCTAAACATTCTACTAAAATGAATTGGAGGGAATACACAGAACATTACTTTGTCAAGATTCAACGCTGTGAGTTCTTCTCCAACGATGTCCCTACTCTTAACAGTATGGGGAATAGTTGTATAGTAGCATCCTTGCTTATGAGATTCTTTTGCAGCATTCTTTGAAAACTTACTATTTCTTAACTGCTCCATCAAGCGCCTCTCCATGTCTGTTTTAGGAGCTTTGTCAAATATTTCAGACTCATATGCTATTGTAATATCTCCTCCAATAGGTTCTGCAAGTCAAGTGAAAAATTAAAAACACATTGACATCATTCACAGTGAAAGATCTAATTTATCCGGGGGTTCTCCGAAGAGAACATCTAAATTAAGGAAACTTTGTACATTTTGATAATAACAATGTTCTATAATTTGACGTGCTCCACAATGAAGACTTCACAAAATAAGGTGCAAGAAGTGATTGCGTCTAGTGAACTCCATCGGTCATTATTCTCCACTGTTTTTTCAGAATATGTATACTGTTGCTTTCAAGTAAAATATGATTTTTGCTATGGTACTCCATAAACTTTTTATCCTTTTTTTTCTGTTATATTTTTTGACCATTTAATTTATTTTTAATGGATCAGATTTAGTAAATAGGAAATCGGTTGGACTAATGACACGCGTGGCTAGCGTGCGTAATTAAGTGAAGTGAAGGAGCTTTTGCTAAAGCACATGACTGTGGGGATACAGGGGAGGAAACACGGCATTGGTCATTATTTTGGCTGAATACTATCGTGGATACTGCTCTGCCTCCTCCAAGAGCGGTGCCACCTCATCGTCGATGGAGCTTTTGTGGGGGTGGATCCACCTCATTGTCGATGGAGCTTTTGTGAGGGTGGATCCATTGATTGAATCAGCAGTGTGATAGAAGAGAGGAGGGAGATCCACCAGCAGAAGCAGCAGCACGATGAGAGATCCACCGGTTGAGTGCGAAGGAAGAGAACAAGGCTTAGCTCAAAAGAAGTTAGAAGAAAGGATGCATGTAAAGCGAAGAAAGTTTATTGGGAAAGAAAATATAACCGGACGATGTTGGCAAATGGTTCATTTGTCAAAATATCATAAATAATCTTATTTTAATGATTTTAAAAATAATGAAGGAGTACCATAGCAAACCCTATGACATATAGGACAATGTAGGAGAATCTATCTTTGACACATTCTTAAATGTTGGAGGACTTCTTTCATGTTCTTATGACAATTATAAGGCCAACTGGACCAGCATTAATGAATAACTAAGGAACTTTTTTTTCTTGCATGCCAACAAAATTGGAGTTTAAGTTTTGCTGGAAGTGAACAACAGAGTAGTCATATCTTCTTCACTAAACATTTTGTGTGTGTTTGCATTCGGAATTTGGATAATAAATGGAAAAGAAAACCTGGATACAAGTTAAATTTTATCTGAGAGCTATACTAAACTTTGACCACCAATAATTGATAAAGTATCATAACATGTCTTATAAGACTAAAGAAATATATAAAACAACTTCTAGTGACTATAATGATGTCATCATTACATCAAAGTAGCTAAGGACAAGAGATACATAAGTAAATGAGACAAACCAATTCGTTCAATGACACTCTTTGTGATGTAACTAGAAAGATGCTTCCACTCTTCATAGTGGTCCAAAGCATAAGGCCCAAGTTGTTGATCAAATTCAAAACGCTTCACTGCATCTGAATATCTGTATTCCTACAGGAAGTTTTGACTTTAGTGATGCAAATAAGATTATTTTGCTGATAATATAATTTAGTTATTGCATCCCACGTATAGAAAATAATTTGTTGTATGTAATCAATAAAATTATGACACAGATTTCTTCCAACAACATATATTGGTACTAAATCTTTTTGAAAATCCAACATAATATTCCATTCTATGAAACAATGTTGCAATATTCATGATGTTCAGCAATTGAACTTGTACCATATCTTTTGAACCAGAAAACCAATAAAATTTGAATCAACGCAAATCAAGCACTTTTGGCTTATTCAAAGTGGGAGACCACTTGAGTGTGATGATTCTTGTTTAGCAAACAACATCATGAAAATGACCATAATCCTTACATAGCTTTTATCAAGAAAAGAATTTTCACAGCAAAGACCTTGATGACTCACACATACCCTAGGGATCAATGCATTTCCAAATACAGTATGGCATTCCAGATATCCAAATTCCAGAACATGTTATAACAGCAGACTAAGTGCATACATTCATTTATGGTAACTACCATTTCATGAAATATATTTTTGAAAAATCACTTGAATTACTAGTAGTGTTGATATTATACATGATCTTAACAACTTAAGACTCACTTTCTTACTCTTCTTGTCCTGTTCACCTCTGTTTCTCATTAGCTGAGGCCTGAGGGTATATACAACCAGCAGACCTACTTCAGGTGAGGTGAACATGCGGGGGAACTTGCATTCTACTTGTCATGCCAGTGTTTTTAAATGTGGTGCATGATGCTGCATATACACCTGCATATGCATATTAGGTCCCTTGACTGCACTACAATGCTGCATATACTATATGTGATCATATTACATATGGACCAAAAGGATGGCCCACTCAGCCTTGCGTGGCCATATATGTAGTTTGCTTCATATCACATGGCGATATGTGAGCCCATTTAGCATTCTGGAGCTGTATATACAACCCATTCTTATGTGGGCCTACATGGGTGAAGTAGATCCAAGTTGATAGTTAGGTTTGATATGAATTTCAAGTAAGGATGACCGAACCGTACTGAACCAGATAGTTTGGGACAAACTGTACCAAACTATCTTGGAACCAGTACAGTTTGGTGGTTTAATCCAGTACAAAGGCCGAACCACCAAATTATCTTGTACCACCTCGAACCAACCTTATACTGCCCAAACCAACTTCATACCAACCCCAAAGCATACCAAACCATCCTGTACGACCCAGTTTGGCTCGATACGGGATAGTTCATTAGTTAAGGGCTCTTGGTGTGATTGACTAGTACACTGTTGGTTCGGTACGGTACGCCTTGTACTGAAACATATAGGTCCGATATTGAAATGGTACCGAATCCAAGTATGGTGAAACTTTATTTCAAGCAGGCTTGAAAGATGTACTAATAGGACTAAATGTTGATCATGTTATGATTAATGCAATTTGGTACTAGATATTAAGTAATAAGCTCTAGTTGTTAGTTGCTAATGTTATTAATATTGTTATTATCCATCTATAAAAACTTATTATTGTTATTTTTTTCATTGTACTTATTTTATTTTTAAATAGTTAAAAAATAGTAACCACATGTGCACCCTCACATGAAGCCCACATACCACAAATGCACTTTGTTGTGCCTTAACTACCCGCATACTGCAGCCACTTTTAAAACACTAGGTCACATGATTACCAAGATGTGGATCACCGAACAGATGACGATTATTAGTTGGGTTTCAATAATTTAGTTAGAGAAGAGTCTTCTACATGTCTTGTGACATGAGAAGACAATCCATGATTCAAGCCCATAAGAACACCTTGGACTATTGCGATCTCTTGTTCCAGCTGTTGTATCATTCAAGAGATGATGCACAATCATTTAATGGAGCCAGCTGGATAAACTTGGTCTTTGAGAGCTGGATTATCTATGGGATTTTGAACCATTGAATAAATAAATACTATTCTAAATGAAATCAGATACTCTATCAACGATCCAATTTGATATTATATGTTTGATTTTTATGGCTCACCCCAATGTATTGATGAGTAAAAGCCTTTTCTTTTCTTTGGCATGAGAGATCAAAAGTCCACCAATTCACAACATCAGAAGTGCAAAGAGTCACTTTTAGACACAAGGGTAGCATTGGGCTCTTGATATCTGATTGTTCTATCACCAAAGCTAGTAACTAGCAATTAAATCAGGCCACTCTATTAATTTGGATTTTAGCATGAAAAGCTAACTTGATTTTAATCTGTCGGATTGTTAACAAACAAAATTGAGTTCAGTTACCAGCACTGATCATTCAGTGGTGGGTCCGATCATCAAATATGCAAAGTTGTTCCTTGTAGCTAGGCACCAAACGTAGTTGAACCTAATGTCAACAGGTCATTCATAGAATAAATTGATGTCAACTGCTAGCAAAGATCCATTAGGAATGATTTGAATCATAGTTTAAGTTTGTGATATTGAATAAACAAGTTCTATTTGTACCATCAGAGAAATGTGATTCGATTCTAATTTTTGAACATACAAAAGTTAGCAGACTCCACTAAACAAGGTATATCTCATTTGAATCAATTATAACCATTCATTTCATTTTTAAGTGGGTTGTGAGACCTTGGATCAAGACCAATCTCAATAGTTCATTCTTTGGCAGACCAAATCAGGCCATCAAAGCCAAATCAGTTCAAGATAATGATTGCTTCTGTACCCATTCAATCCTTGGTCCACATCATGTGGGTAAAAAAGAAAATAGTTTTCAAAGTTCAAACAGCTCCATTGGTAATAATGTCATATGATTTAACATGAGAGAAAAATATTGTTTCTTTAAAGATATCAAACTGGTTGCATTAGGCAATAATTGGATCTCATCTACAATTTTAATTATTAGTAAACATGACACTACTGCAACACAAACTATGATGCATCTATCCATGAGATTCTTGTATACATATTCATATAATTTCACTATTCACTAGAATAAACTTAAGATAAACAACAGTTTCTATTGACACGATATTCATGATTTACACAACATAATGGAAGATATGACAGCAGGCATTTAGACGCAGCTCACTTCACTAATCATTCATGCACCTTAAATCATCAATATTATCAAGAATGCTACATGATGTAGATGTAAATATAGTATTTAGAGATTTTGATCATGCACCATGTAAAAGTCACTAAAGATAAATAGCAACCTCATCTTCTGAAAGTTTGGCCAACCGCTCCTCTTGCTGATGCCACTTACGAACAACTACCTGTACAATCAATAGATCAATAAATCCCACTATGCACCAAATGCTACATAAGAAAAACTTTAAAATTCTAGAGTAATGGAAGTATGTGCTATATATATACATACATACATACACATGTATCTATACATACATATATATACATATACATACATATATATACATATATATACATATATATACACATATATATACATGTATCTATACATACATATATATACATATATATATATATATATATATATATATATAGAGAGAGAGAGAGAGAGAGAGAAATAGACTTGGCTACATTCAAATGTAGCCAAGTTCAGGATCCGGTCATCTTTCCCACCCTTTAATCCATACAGATCCTATAGCGACCCCATCTTTTTTATTTTTTATCTTTGGGATCCATGAATTGTGTGCATCCAAGGGCGAGGAAAGTGACTGGATTTAAGCTTGACTACATTCAAATGTAGCCAAGCTTAGATCCGATCGAATGTAGCCAAGTCTCTCTCTCTCTCTCTCTCTCTCTCTCTCTATATATATATATATATATATATATAAGGCAGAGTTCATTTAAGATGATAGCCTATATAGCTTAGCTGATCTTAGCATTATTTACATCTAATGGCATGGGACCACCATACACACGTGCACATATGTATGTCCTCACATGTGTATGCATAAACAAACATACAGAATACAAGCATCAACCATGTTGCTTATGTTACTTATCCAAGACATACTAGCATCAATAGTTACGTAAATCTAAGGAAGAAAAAAAGCAGTTCATCTAGTAGCCATATACTGCATCTAAGTTAGATTCGAAAAACACAAATAGATAACAGGAAGAATGCTGAATAATTAGTACCTCAGCAGGTTGAGTATAAAGGAAGAAGCCAACTGTTGGTGAAAATTCATTTCCTTCCCTATATAGATAACAGGAAAAGCAGATAGTCACTTGACATTTTAAGGACATCAGAATATAAATGATTCATCACTAGATTAATATTAAATGCATGCAAGAACAAACACTTGCCACCTTCAAAAAACAAATATGACAATATTTCTGACTTCAGTGGCACGAGTCAGTTTCAAATGACATCATTCAAATTCCCAAAATACATTTTAAAAGTAATATTGCTCTTGGATGTGTTTCAAGCCAAAATGTCCCTTCCATTTGGTAATCAAATCAGGTTAATGGTAAATTTAACCCTCATTATAGGCAGAAAGGGATCAGGCTTGGGCTGGGATAACTTAGTTATATAGTGATCATATCTAATCAGTAATCAGGGCCTCTTAGAATTTTCAATCTGGGGCTTAGGCCTAAACTAGATTGATTCCTTATCTCCAAGCCTGAACTGAATTTCAGTAAGGCCCTGTCAACTTGCATAAGGGAGAAAAGGAAGCAAGAGAGAGAGAGAGGGAGAAGAAAAAGAAATAAATCTTGTTGATAACTGCCATTAGGATCTGGCTCAAAAAAAATAACTATAGAATATGCAACCATGACAACGGTGACACATCTTCACCTAAAAGATGAAAAAGAAAGCAGCAACAAGTGGGAGGGTTTTAAGGGTTTCAACCCTCTCAACAAGTCTTGTTTATAGAAGATAGAAAGAGGAGGTTGGATATTAGAGAACCCGCAGTGGCAGCAACAACACATGGTAAGAGCAACAGGTAAGTGAAGATGGCAGATAAGCAGCAATTCGATAAGCATGATGAGTGTCCTAATTGCACCTGGGTAGCGTTCAAGGATGATTAGTCAGGGTCTAGGCTAGGTTTTCTCTTACTTCGATGTTTTTTATCTTGTTCCAAACTTATCCTGCATTTTTGTAACAAAAGAGTTCAAAATATTTTCTACTTGTTTTGCAATATTTATTTACAATACCACTTCAAAATTAATCTTAAAGCATTATTTCCAACCATTACAACCTAAAGACATATATCAGCCATTGATGATGACATAAAACTCAAATGTGTACACAAATTCTTGTTACTATTTAGCTTACTTTTTCCTCGAGCAGTACTGCAAAAATTCAGCAAAACTATTTATTTAATATAGACCATGAAATAGAAAAAAAGCAAGAACAATAAAAGGCCAACATATGTTGATACATGGACACTGCCAACTCAACTTACTGTTTAGATATGCCATTAAATGAGACCAAATCGAAAATTTTTTAGCTCTTAGGAAGTTATGCTTACTTGTTTGAGGGGCTATAGTAAATGAAATGCGGACCAGGTTGGATCATTTTTATACCCTTGAAGTTAGGCCCCACAGAGAACATCTGAAAAAAGAGGAAGAAAAATAACAGATACATGAGCTTGAAACGAATAATATCAACAAAACTCAGTGCCTTTAATACTGCTAACCTTTGAAATAATATGAGCAAGTCATATGTAGAATGTAAATAATCAATTAAATCTATCAAAATAATCTAGAAAACATATTCAGACACATTCAGATTTCCTAGGCTAGTGCTTTGCAATATTCAGGTCCCAAAAGGCAGCTGTGTAGAAAAGGAGAGCTACCGTGGTATTCAATATGTTGTCAAATTTAAACTAACACCATTCACCATATAATCAAAATTAGAGACAAGCTGTAAGTAGTACTGATTATTTTCTCATAAAGTAACAGCCTCAATATGTTTATCCAAAACGTTCATATACTTATTTAGTTGTTAATTCTTCATTGACCACTATCTGCTCTGAATAAAAACAGAATTGTAAGAAATCATAATAGATCTTACAATTATAATTCATTATACTCTCCAAAGTAGGTCTTATCGCTACAAGCTTAGGCTTAGTAGCCAAAACTGATAGGCCCTGTCTACATTTACTGTGAAATTCATATGCTTCAGTTACAAGTTAACAAGTGAACGAAATGACAACAAGATCACTTGCTTCAAAGATGAGCCTGCTGCATTTTGCCATATTGGGGACACCATAATCTAGACTTGTGAGTCCAGCTTGAAGCATCTATATTCACAGGTTTGCAAGCTGAACACATGTCAAAAACTTTGGATACTTATCAGATTCATTGATTAACAATCTTGAAAATCAAACAACTCTTAGACAAATCCCCTCACAATGAAATTAATAATGAGCTTTCAGGGTCTTGTGCCATCTAAAATTTTAGATAATATTGCTAGATCATCGTGCACTTTTCTCACCGCTACATGATAGCATTTCGAAGACGCCAGAGATCACTATCCAGTTTAATGGAGCATAACACCATATAGAGACCTATCCACCTCCTTTCTTTCAAACCACTCTACCATATTATCACAGCAAAGCTCAGTGCTGTCACTTTCAGCCATCAATATTCAAAGAAATTTAGTTTTACTATTATAAAAGAATTATTCTTCATCCAAAATCTCCAAGAAAAAGCTCTAATCAATCAAAAATTTAAGCAAACACAAGCCATTATAATTCCTTGTAATTTCAAGAATCCGGATTTTATCAGGAGCGTCTTTGTACTCTACACCAAGTGGAATTTCGATTACAAATCAAGAACAGTAAAGAAACCATCCAACTGGACTGGACTACTTAGTTTGGAAGGAAAGGGGAAAAGGTTCTTCAGGATTTCCAAGATTTAAAAGAGACCACGAAGAGGACCTGGGTGTCGAAACCGAAGAGAGTGAACTGGGGGACGTCGAGGAGGAGAAGAGTGCCGCCCTTCTTCACGAGGTCCAGGGCAGTTTCTTTATCCATCTGAAGACCCGTAGCCATGGCGGCCGTCGCTCTTGCTCTACGTCGCCTTTCCTCGCTCTATCGATAAGCGAAAAATAAAATTAAGTAGAAGGGAAAGGACTAAGGAGGGAAGCTCCGAGAAGCAGAGCTGGACCAGAATTGTCCCGTTCTCGCGTTCGATTTGGTGAAAGGAGGCACAAGCCTCATTGCTGGACGTGTTAACCACGCCATCCCCACTACCCACGGAAGGCAGTCGGCAAGCGACATGCGCCGTTACTTGCAGTGTAGGCCCGCACATATTTTGGGCGGAGTTTCGACGAATGGGTTCGGTGAAGCCCGATAATTTAGGCCCGACAATTTTCGGTCAGAGCGGGTTTGAGAAAAGATTTTCAGACCGACGCGGCGCAATTAGGGGTGGCATGGACCGGCCAAGCTCGATCTGAAAATATTTAAGAGCTCAAGTTATAAATTTTAGCTCATAAGACCTAAGTTAAACTTAAATTTTTAGATTCGTTCAAATTTTCAAATAGGATCGGACTTTAAAAAAATTAAACCTGATCCAATCTAATTCAAATATATAATTATATGTATTATATATATATATATATATATATATACACACGCACATATATTTATAGAATCTAGCTTAAATATATACATATTTTAGAAATAATATACTTTTACAAAAAACCTTTGAAGTGACTCAAACCAGAGGCCCTTCAGCGAGGTGCAAAAATACTAACTAGCTCACAAACATTTCGATAATAACCATATCTTTCCATATATTATATATATATTATAGAATTATAATATATATAAGAGGGTGGGTCTAGCTGGCCTCAGATTCTTAAAAAATGCTATCAGACCGGGCGCAAGCTAATAATGGCTGACCCGACTTTAAGTCAAGCCGGATACCTCGAGCTACTATTTTTTCCTTTGACTTGGCTTGAGCCCATGCCCACCCCAGGCGCAATAAATTGTATATGACCATATTCTTCCCAAAGTTTTTTAAATTTTAAAGCACTTATTAATATAACTAAAATGTATCTTGGTAGTATCTAAAAATGAATAACTTTTAATTATAGAATATTTAAATTAATAATTTACCTTATTGATCAAATTAAAATATCCATAAATTCAAAACCAATGAATTTAACTAGAAAAAATTACACCATGAGTATATGAATTTATTTAAAATTTTTAATTATATCCTTTTATATATATATATATATATATATATAATTGAGTGTACCAGCTCATATAAGTTTTTCAATTAAATATATTTTTAACGATCGTCAACGATGGCTTAACGGACTTCACGATAATCGTCAACGATAACTTGAATACATGTTTTTTTCTAATTAAGTATACCGACTTGTAAAATTTTTTTAATTAATTATGCCAACTTATAAAATTTATCAATTAAGTATACTTATTTAAGTTTAGCTAGCATTTCTCGTAAATATATGATAAATCAATTAATCAAAAAATTTTATATTTAAAATTTTATACATAATAACTAAAAGCTTAAAGTACAAATATTATTATCTATTCATATATAAAAAAATAATAAGCATGAAAAGTTAAGCCACAGAATAATAATTTTTTAATTGCTCGACTAATAGTAAATAAATTAATAAAAAATTACACTTTAAGTACATACTTTTTTTAAAAAAAATTGTAGACTTTTTAATGCACTACTAACATATTTCTCAACTAAAAAAAATTTATCCTCTTCCAAAGGTCATATGCCTTTGCAAAGGCTATCTGCTTATGTCACATAAAGTTAGATATTAAAAAAGTATCAATGGATAGTCGATGTAATTTTTCTGCCCACATTCTTTGTACTTATTTAAAAAACCTTTTATGAGTCAATGTATCCAATTAAAATTTTTTTATAAATTCGTATCATCAATTAAAAAAGTAAAGTATACTCCAATCACCATTAATAGCCGAGATGATCTCATATTAATTTAATTATTCATAGATTATAGATCGCTAAAACACATTACTTTTAATGCTCTCTATCATTAATATTGTAATAAAGAAGAATAGATACCCTCCTTTTTGAGATGAACATAACCTATATCATACATATCGTGGAGCTTCACATATAAAGTTTAATCTTGTATTGAATAATTAGTTAAAAAAAAAAAAAATTGACATGGACAATTAGACCCAAGTGATAGCTTAAAGATTGAACTGTCCAATGGTATTAGAACCCCCATCTCTACAGCAAGTTATAAAAACGGGCAGCTTTCAAAGCCACAAAAGGCATGGGACTTGGCAGGACTTTCTGGCTTCCAAGGTAACAAAAGCACAAGACTTCGAAACTGGTCGCTTTTATAAAATAAGATAATATCCTAATAGCCATGATGTGACAACCGAGAGCAATAAAAAAACTCGAAGGGGGTAGATGTAGCAGGTGAAATTGATGGAGCAAAGTGCAGTTTTAAATATAGGCTTAGATATAATTCTGGAAGAGGTGGAGTAAAACCGTGGCACTTGTAACAATGAGCAATTGGGCAACAACATTGGGTCAAAACAGCTTTTCACGGAAAAACAGCCACCGCGGTTCTCACACTGACAGGACTCGATGCCTTCAAAAGATATAGAAAATTCATCGCAAATTCTACACGTGCACGTCTGGAGGTAGAGAGAGAGAGAGAGAGAACAGATAACAAAAAGTAAGATGCGAAAAACTAATGGTTAAAACAACAGATCGCAGAGATAAAGAATCAAAAAAGAGAGCAATAACATGAACAAATTTTACAAGTCATCAAGAATCTCAAACTGGGTGCTCAAAATACGTTTCGAGCACTCTGCCTTAAATGTTCAAACTCATATTGGTTTTGACAGAACAAAATGGCCTTAACATAAACACGACACAAGCCAGTCTTTCGTAAATGGCAACCCTGCTAGCACACTAGTAATCCAGGCAAGAAAGAAACCCGAGCTCCATCTAACCATCAATGAACATTATCATGAGATGTAGCCCTGTGACACATTTACATCCAGACTAAAACGGTAGGCACCTCTTTCTACCCCCTCCATTAATACAAGGGATCAGACATTGCGACAAACAAAACCAATGACAAGAAACTGCACATGCAAACTGTTTATTCATTGATAAAGCCAAACCAGTCACGCTGAGATGTGTCACTGCTGAACTAGGTTCCACACACGGACACACGCATCCTCCCCTGCACTCACCACACTCTGATCATCGCTGAAAGCTAATCCATACACCCCTCCTAGGTGAGCTCCTTTGATTGTGGTCCGGCTAGATGCGGGCCTATCTATTTCATAAATGATCACACAAGTGTCCAATGAGCCAGTACCAATCAAACGGCTATCAGGAGACCATGCCAGGCAGTTTATGCGGGCAGTGTGGTACAACATGTTCTTTAGCTTCACCTGTTTCCAATTTATCAAAATCACTTACCATGTTCTCCAACATGCCATGTTTGCACATAGAACAGCAGAACTTCTTACAGTAAATTATAGCAACAGTGTCACGCCATCTTAATTTTGACAATTTTGAAATAAACATAGATAATCTAAGCCCTCTAGTTTAAAGAAAGAAATCCCGCAAGGTCCATGAAGAATAATTTTCACGCACTCCAGATAGTAAATGTGATTCATGCTTGCCAGAATCTAAAAATCACCTTGTGCTAGCTAAAATATAAATTTTACAATACCCTTAGTGGGGTCAATTATAAGATGATGGGTATTGGAAATAAATGATGCAGCCAGGTTTAAGAACTCTAGACATTCAAACCATACTACTTTGCACATGTCAGTTGTATGTCATACAAGAACACCAGAAAGCAAAGAGCACAATGATTGAAGTATCAATGCACTACTAGGTGTATGTTTGCATCTTCTACCATATATAAAGAGAGCGGGCAACCAGCCACATCACCCAGAGTTCTTGGATGTTCCACCATTTCACATGCAATCACGTGAGATGGGAATCATGCATGGGAAGAAACAGATAAAGGAAAGATAAAAATAATGAAGGGGAAAAAATAGATAAAGCAAGGGAAAAATATGGCTAGATAAAGCAATGGAAAGATATGGACAGAATCAAGAGTTGTGGACAAGAACTCACATGCATGGCATGTGTCTAAAACAAATGTCTATAATACTAACTAGTTGTCAAAAAACAAGACGCAAGAAGTATCATGTTTTGAGTAGTATTTTTTATGTTTTTATTATTGACTTGCACACACTATGAAACAGATATATACATATGGCTTAGGTGCCTTTTGAATAACATGTTGGTGCTCTGGAATTTATATGGCACAATACCATGAATGGCTCTGGTAATATATGGCCTATCACACTACCTATCACCTATGTTAATCAAGAAACAGATGAAGATGTTGATGAACCTTGTTGGAATTTCCTTTATATTTGCTTGCACCGTTTTCAGCTTATGTTCTATTTTATAAATGAATACACATGCATTTCCTATATGCTATATTACAAAATTTAAGATTTTCCTTTGTTCTACTTTACCTATTTTTAGGGTGGTTAATGTTGGTGCATTGGACTTTGTTAGATAATGCAGTGCATGCAAAAGGTCAGCTTATTTATAATCAGCATTAATAAAAGTAACTAATAGTGTCTAAGGGTGACAAAGGGCCAAAGCAACTCTAGTAGTTTAAAGCAATGATTCAAGTCTCAACGAAACAAGGACCGAGATGACCAAGATATCTTGTTCCAGAAAGATTTTAGAACTGATCTTAGTCGATCCATTCTGTCCTATCTTGATCATAATACATTATAGTGTCAATTTTAAATATATCTAATTTATCATAAAATATAACTTTTAAGTTCAAATATATTTAAAAATTGAGTAAAACACTAAAACTTTACAAATAACATTTTTTTAAGAAAAAAAGTATCCTAAGCAAATACTACGACGCTTGATTAGATTGGGGATTAAGATGGAATGGAACATCGAACATCTCATTCCATGGAAAAGACAGAACACCTCTACCCCATGAGATTTAAAACCTTGGTTTAAAGGCCTAGCTTACTTAATAAATAATAAATAAATAACAATGGCAGCAGGCTCAGCCTAGAATATAGTCAACGATGAATATGGCCTAGCCAAACCCATAAATTAAGAAAGAGAGAGAGAGAGAGCTTCAAATCTAGCATATATGGATCAACATCAGGATGGGATGTGCTGAGGCCTAAGGTTTCAATAAATGCTGACATCAAGCATGGGCTTGGCCAACTCATTGACACCATGGAAGTGCCCAAGAATTTTAAAACAAAAAAGATTTAGAAAAATATCTTCATGTGTCAAATGTTTATCTTCTAGATAAGTCCTGTACTTTCCCAGATTGGATATCACCAAGTTGGCTCATTGGAATAAATGTCACGTCATACGTCATGCTAATCAAGCACAAGCATGACATCTAATGAATAAGCTACTTTCATGGATAAACATGAAATCAAGAAAACCAATAATTAATAAAAAGTTTATGTTCATTGGTCATTACTTTCACTTTTCTTATTTAAAGATAGAAAACAAAGCTCTTGATTATATTTTATTTTATTTCAAGAACATAAACATGTCAAATGTGGCCAATTATTTTTATTTATGTGAACACACACACAAAAAGGTTCCCTCTTGCAACTTTTGGCATAGGTAGGCAGCAGTGACAAAGGAGGTGATAGTGGTGTGAAGGGTATCAAGAAATTGGTTTTTTTTCACTTTTTTTCCCTCTTTTTTTGGTTTTTTTTTGTGTGTGTGTGTATGTGTTTGGGGGGGGGGGGGAGGGAGGGCAGTTGTTCTACTTGAAAAACTTGAGTTTCTTGTGCTTTAAAAAAGGGGAAGAAATCTCTCTTTTCTAGAAGTAATAAGAATAGTTTTCAAAAACAGGAGATAGAAACAATAGTACCAAACAATTTTTGTCTTGATTTCTGTGTTTCTATTTATAAAAACAAAAATAGGGTCGGTATGAGCTTTTTCTAGGATTGCAAAAATTTAATTCCTTGATATGATTAGGGCATAAATTCTTAATGACCATGGTAATCACTATGGGAGTTAGTGTCAAATATTGTGGGAGGTATACTGTGATCTGTGAAGATTTTTAATTTTCTAAAGGCTACAGAAGTTAATTGTTGCTTCACTCAGTTCTCAATGATCCAAATATGAAAGTGCCAAAACAAAAGTGAAAAGATCTTAAAAACCAATTAGTTGGCAGGTTCTAGAATAGGTATAACCATATTTAGGAAATTGTAGGTCACATGGTGTAACCAGTCACAACAAGCATTACTGCCAATTGCACAAAGGATCACATAAGGAACCCATTTGTATGGTCCAAAGTGCTCCAGGCCCTCGCCTAGGTACTCAAGTGAGGTGAGGTGAGTAAACTCCTAAGAGCCTCAACAATCCCCAAGTGAGGCAAGTTTACTAAGGCAACGCTTAGGCAAGTGCCTGAGACAAAGCAACGGACATTGGGCAAGTGCCTGAGACAAAGCAATGGACGTTAGGCAAGTGCCTCCCCAATGTCTAGCAGTATTATTCCTATCATGTTTCACTCATTCTTCCAGAGCTCTGTTGGTTTTATCTTAATGTAGATTTTAGTTTATTGGAGCCTTCATAAATAAAAGGCTGCTCTAGGATGTTCTGTAATTTTCTCTTTTGAGTTATGTTTTGTTTAAAAAAGTGAAATATGTTTTGAGAAGTAGTACGCTATCATATTTGAACTTTGAAGCTAATTTAGGATATCAAATGGTTTATTTTCACTGACCTTTTGTTCGAACGTATGTAATGGGAAGTGTTTTGATGTGGTGCTCCGAAAGATATGAAAATGATATCTAATATCTATGATGGTGATGATTTAAGATATTGAAGCTTGAATAATTAATCTTATGATGTTTATATTGTTTTCAGATACAAATTGTATTTATTCCTGATGCAGTTCTGGAGATTCTCATAAATTAGTGCCTTGCTTTCTTCAAGCAAGTTCATTTTTGGCATCTATTGTCTTAGGCCATATGGGGGTTTTGCTGCCCTAAGGGCGCCTTTTGCTTTGTATAACCTCAGAATCAATCAATTTCCAAGAGAAAATTCATGGTATCTTAAGTGCAACACTGAATGATAATGGACCTACATAAATTGCAATGACGGAAATTATTTAAACTAATTGTGATGGATGCATGCTATAAATAACAACCACCTACAAAACTAAAGGTACCATGCAAGGAGCAAACTACGATGTTTAGAAGAAAGTATTAGAGCTACCTCTCGAGATGCACGCTCCCATACCACAGCTTCTCGGTTAGCATCTGCTGAAGCAAACATGGAAGCATCTGGAGAGTAGCGTATTACAGTAATAGTACCTCGGTGCTTCTCAAGGACTGCTTCTTCTTTAAGAGTGTCTCCATCGATGCTATAAATATGCAGTTTTCCATCTTGACCCCCAACAATGACCTCGCTTCCATCAGGGGAAATTGTTGATGCTGTTGCAGTATACCCAAGTTTAATGGTTGAAACTACCTGTAAACCCCGCAGCATGATAACTCCTGAATCAGTTGAAACCAAAGCAAGTTCAGGGGTCTGAACTGCAAGGTTTAAATCCTTCGGCTGAGAACCAACATCAACTGATTCAGCATTGCCACATTGGTCTCCGTTTAGAGGAATCCTCCAAACCTGTTTTTGAGGAAGAAATATCAGTGGAGAAAAGGGGAAAAAAGACAATATTCAGTGTAGAATGCAAGTAAATGGCCCATTAGCTAATTGGAAGAAGAAGAAGAAGAGAGGGAAAGGAAGGGTGGGTGGGGGGGGGGGGGTGTAGAGGGACCAAAGCCCAATGATATGATGAAAACATAGTGGCAACATTGCTTTTCTCAATTATAAAAGGAGGGCTGGAGCCATTTTTCCTGTATGCTTTAATAGCTTCATCCTCTCTCTTCATCTGACCAAAAGAAAAGAAGAGAATGTGAAGAAGGCAAGAGCATGACTGCAATTGTTTGTCGGGGAATGCTTTTCCCTCGAAACTGTAATAAATCTTGTTCCAGGAATTAATCAACAAAGGTAGGCAGTGAGAATTGAAATGCTTTAAAGATTTTGTTTAGGAAATTTAAAAATCAAAATTTTATAGGATGCCAATTATAAATGTATATATTAAGTGAAGAAAGTCTAACAGAAGATATCAATAATGCTAATAATACTCATCCCGGAATTTGCAAAGAATGTACAAGGAAATTCACATGTTATTGCTCACCTTATTGTCAAACCCTGATGTAACAAGTTCTTCTTCAACTGTAGCAAAACATTTAATTTGGGTATTATCCTTTCTTGCCAACCTACCACCATATCCAATGCCCTGAATCCATCGTATAATAACACCATCATAGCTGCTGGACAAGATCACTTTCTCACCACTTCGAACAGCACAAGCCAAAGCCGTGATGCTCTTCATATGTCCAGAAAATGATATTGGCATTTTATCTGGATTGCTTGCTGAATATATGTTTATCGTACCACCAAGAGAAGCTGTGACAAGATGGTCATTCTGCCACAGGCAACCAACAAGCATATCATCCAATCCTCCTGAGCCAGGACAAGCCAATGTTCTTTTCACTTTCCCATTTCCATCCTCCATGATCTCCCATACTTTGGCAGTTTTGTCGGCAGAAACTGTCAGGACCTATGTTTGATATATATCCATGTTAGGAAATTCCTCACAACAGATATTAAGAAGGAAATAAATTAATATATTATGTATACACAGACATGCCAAACACAAAGAAAAAATCATCAGAATGAACATGATTGACAAAACTGGAAACAGATACAAGAATAGGAGGGGAGAGAAAGTTTTGACATAACCCAGTGTGGAGGACCAGGAGCTGTTCACTGGAAGTCAGAAACCTAAGGTTAATAGAAATATTCCATGCTGGCACTGCTCAACAAGAGAATATATAAAAAAAGCATTGGGAATTACATAGCTTACCAATCTGATCAGCTTTCCCAAATATGGTTAATCATTTGAGGACAGCAAAGGATGGTTTGAGAGACCAAGCATGATTGGAGCCAACAGTGGAACTAAGCACACCATTGCTGAACTAGAAGGACCCTATCAGGTCATCATGGGTGTCAAAACTCATAATTTAAATTTATTATCACAAAAATCCATGGTAACCTGCTTAGTTCAAGCCCTACACTTATTGTTTAAGTTTGTCCAGTCCAACTTGATTCTAATTCTTTTGTTTGGTTTCATGTCTGGCTTGGACAGTAACACATTTCAAGAGCTGAATATAGTGCTAACGATTAGAATGTACCCAGCTTCTTAACATCAATGTTAACTTAGAAATATGCATTGCAAAGCAAGATGATATAAAATCAGATAATTCTTTTCTACAGAGAAATAAATCTGAGACTAATTAAGAACAAGAAATCACTTTCAGATTTGTTGAGATTTTTCTCTCCAAACAAAAATAGTAATTTCAGAAAGCTGAATTTGATTTCCAGCATAGTAGACCCAATTGTGGAGCAGTCACTCCAAGCCACAGACCAATTAAACTCTATTCATCAAGCAAAGAGGCCAATGAAGAATAGATGCAAAAAAAAAAAAAAAGGTCTGCTCTGCTCTCAAGTAATCTTTTCCTTTTTGAATTAAATCCAGAAACTCAAAAAGTCTTATCTTACACTAGGTCAGAAACGGTAATATTGTGAGTTGGCTGATCAAAGAAAGCAATCACATCACTGAATGTTCAATATTTCTACTAGTGCTTTCTTAACAAAGCATAGAAGAAACCAGAAACATTACTATACCTCTACATGTAAATGACTCGAAATGAAATATGACTCTATAATTATGAACCAGCAGAATTCCTTGTCCAGCAGTCAATGCCAAAATCATCCATACCTAAAGAAATTATAGTAACCTCACATGTGAACTCATGAAGTGATCAAAGTATAGATTTCCATAGTCTCATAGAGAAAGACCTTTAAAGCACATCAAAGCAAATTCCTAAAATCTCCAAGACTTCATAATTGAGCCTAAAGTAAAAGCAAAGCGCTTCAACGGTATTACTCATCAAAACCACAAGAATACTACAGCTTTCCAGTAAGTTTCCTAAATATATGTTATTTTAACTCCTAGAAAGAAATATAAGAAAAAATAACTTTTATTTGGACTCCTATGTTAAATAGGACTCCTGCATTAAACAGATTCTGACTTGTATAGAAAATAATATTGCATAGAGTTGAGTTTCTAAGTGGAGGACTTTTGCATGAAAAAGATTCTATATGCAAAATAATTTCAAATGGATCCCTATCAATAAAAAGAAGATCAGATTCAAATTTCTACTGTTTTCATTCTCCAGTGAAAATTCTAGCAAGCAGAATTTTATATAACATGATTATCAGTATAGAAATCAGATTCAAACCCATACTAGTTTCAATCAAATCCTGGATTCTAGGGGCACAAGTAACCATAAAAACAAAGCTTTGTTACTTCTGTCCTTGAACACTTTCCTCTTTTAAAGTAATATTCAGTTCATAAACCTGAAAAATTCAAGAAACAGCTAACAAAGAGGTGTTGCCTTTGAGGAAACTCAACTCAGCATGAGCAGAAACTAGACACTTATTGAGCTTCCAGTTTAAATGGTACTGGTGACTTACTCCACCAAGAAGTTTTAGTATATCACCAAGGTGAAAAAAAAAAAAAGAAGTTCTATAGGAATTTATAAAGAAACTCATTACAAGAAAAGCGAGACTTTCTTTTACAAATCATTCCCCATTCCTAACTTTAGACTCAGTCTAGCTTCAAAACTTCATAACCTTTCCAAGACAAGTTATTTTCATACCTTTCCTCATAGAGCAAAACATAGAATAAACTATAGAAAAATTACGGACTCCAGCAGGCTTATCCATCACTAAGGTGATGAGAGTTTAATAACCAGAATCTTCGACTTAACAGTTGTCCCAGAGTCTAGTTTGCATATTTGCACCTACTCTGGCATGCTTGCAGTTAACTCATTGATCAACTTTAATTTTCTTACTTTCATTAAAGAAAACCAAGATTGACAAATAATAACTGAAAGGAATAAAAAGGTTACTTGTTTACTATCAGCGCTCCAGCTAACAGCATATATGCTTCCTTTGTGACCATCCTCCATGGACAACTCCCCTATCTTTTCTCCTGTCTTTCCATCATATATTATACCCTTCTTATCTGAGCTGACACTGATGAACTTAGTTCCATCAGGAGAAAACCGTACACAATTAACGAAGTTTGAGTGTTCCCTGCAATTCAAAGATAATGAAAATGTCATGAAATGTGCAATTCTATACTGTCAGCATAGCTCCACTAAGTCTTTATATGATCTTCAGGAAAATTTTAAGTGTCACAACAGTAGTTATTGGCAGTGCTTTTATGGTCTGGTCACCTTGATGATATCTTAACGACCATCTTGTTTTCTCTTTTTTAACCTTCTAGGGGAAATTTCACTATTGGATTTGGGGATTAATGTAGCCAAACCTAACTAATTTGAGATTAAGGCTTTACTGTTGTTGTTATAACCTTATAAGGGAAATTTCATCTTTTTTTATAAGGACATATGCATATCTATGTGAATGTGTGTCTATATATGTCATGAATATGTGAGTGTATATGTGTGTATGCATTGATGTGATAATACAATATAAACATAGATGAAGATGTCTGTATGTGCATATGTGTACATATGTTTATATTAGGAAGGTGAGGGTTTGATTAAAAATGTTAATACAGAGGTGAAGATGGAAAGAGGGCAAGGTTCAATTAGAAGACTGCACTGAGTGTTCCATCCTCTTGTACGGTCTTTCTTCCTTATACATGCTTTTGCACCTTGATTTTGTTGTGGTTGTTTATTCCTTTTTCCTTTCTCTTAGATTCCAATGCTTAGTAATGTTATAATATGCTGCATGCATAAATTTGCAAGTTGATGATAGTTGTGCTGGTGGTGGTAGTGGCAATGGTGGTAGAGTGATTTAATAAAGTAAATTCAAGAAGTAGCAGCTCACAAGTTATTACATATTAATATGTTGACTTTGCGTCATGGATCCATAATTGAGGTGGCAGAAACCTGACCCGAACCCATATGAAAAAATAGGGTTAGGGTTATACATTTTTTGGCCCAAACCCGAAATGATCCAAAAATTTTAGGAATGGGTTAGGTCGGGTCATGGGTGACCCGAAATAACCCAAAAATGATATTTGCTAGAAAATGTACAAGTTTTGACAACCACTTATAATTGGTTGTTTAGATACGAGAGTAAAATATATTTTCAATTTTATTTGTTTTAAATTTTAGAATTTTATCTAGATGACTCAATTTTATTTGTTTTATGAATTATCAATTAGAATATTTATATGATTAATATTTTAATATCTTATATTCTTTGATATATAATATAGTTGAAACTAATATGACTCAATAAATAATGAAATTAGAAGTACATTTTTCAAAGCTGAGTGTTATTGAAGGATCAATATCAACGGCTTCAAACATCATCGAGGAGGAGATGGAAGAATAGAATTTGACATGACTTTACTCTTTTTTTTTATTTATAGGATTAAGCACATTTCCAACATTTACTTATTTTGTTTTGTAATCTCATTAACAATTTGACATTAATATTTATTTAATTTTAAAAATATACTTTTATAGACTATTACTTAATTATATTTTTTTGATTGTAAAAGAAAAAATAATAATTCGCTCTGTGCCCATCACGCAACTATGTTAATTAATTATTTTAAGATTTTATGATTATAACAATTATATCTATTAGTATCTAATCACACTATAATTTTGTGTCTACTTGTTCTAGCATTTAGAATAACAAATGGATAAAAGAAGAAAAGAAAGGATTGAACTAATCATTAATAAATTGCTTAAAAGGAATTAGAAAAAAAAAAAGTAAATATTGAATTCTTAAAAAAAAAAACTAAGCCAATCCAAAATGACCCATGGGTTGACCCTAATCTGACCATTTAGGGTTAGGGTTTAGCTTCAATGATCCGAACCCAAAAATGACCTAAACCCGAAATGACCCAACCCAACCCAATTGCCACCTCTAATCCATAGTAATGTGCCTGATGGATCTGCTTCAAACTCATGAGAGAAATCAGATATTATTCGCAGTTTCAAACATTGTGACAATATACACTTTAGCATTCAGGCAACATATATATAAATTTAGCAAGTTGCATTTCAAAGGAGAAAAAAGAAAGCATCTGATGATCATAATAAAAATCATTGCAACAAACCTTTGGGAGAGCTTGAATTTAAATGGTGGTCCTTCATAGAAATTAACCAAGAAATCCTCTCCACAAGTGACAATGCGGAATGGTCTGGTTGGCTTAAATGCACAACTCAATACCCTCCTTGAGTGGCCATCAAATTCCCCAACATTAGTGCCTGAATCCCACCTAAACAATGTAAAAGATCACAAGCCTATGCATTCAGCTTGCAGTCAAATATGTATAACACAAAACAATACATGAAATACAGGAGACTAGCAAAGGTTAGTCTTCATTCATGGTATTTGTTCTCCACTGAGATTAAAAAAAATGATGCACAAAGAAGGAAAAGTAGATTAATGAAAAAATAAAAGGAAACTTCAACTTTTGCCAAATGAACCAACCATAGGAGCTTTACCATCACAAGAAAATATCACATAACCAGTAGGGGAAAAAATCACCACAACACCCAGTCCTCTGTCCGATTGCCATTTTATTATCAGTCCTACATTGTTAGCATAATGTGTTTAGTCTCTTGTGCACAGTTAGGTCTGTTCTCATACAAAGTTACGCCTTTTTGTGAAGCCCTCTTATGTACACACACTTATGAATGGGCTAGGTTAAAAAATGGTCATTGAAAACAGGGTACAAGAATAAAATGCCCAATCAAGAGGGTCTGAATTTTAGGTGGCAGTCAATCCAACACTAGATCTCCATTTTCCCAGAAAAATGGAAGGCATGAAATTCATGACATTTTATACCTGGCTCAGTTTAAGCTAACAAATTATTAAACCACTAATGCACGTCAAAATGAGTGGGCATCAATGCTTTCAAACAAAACCCACATGGGTAAAAGTTAACATTGAACAAAGGATTATGGTGAGACTACAGTGTTTAAACAAAACTTTCTTTTTTCCTCCAAGAAAAAAAAAGGAGAGAGACCCACCCACACCATAACCAGTCAAGTTAAGATTTTTAGGGATGCACCATCCAAGAATCAAACCAAGAACATCTGATTGCTAAACAAAGGTATATGACCATTGGGGCAAGCCCCAGTTTACAACAGAACATATTTATTAGCACTAGATTCCACCATAAGATGATTTGGATTATAGTATTAACCAGTATACTATATGACATATTTACTGCACTAGCGTCATTGCTTATTGTTCAAAGTACGATGTCACAAATTTTGAGAAAAGTGACAACTGCCAACCAATTCTTGACCACAGTAAAGAACTCTACAAATTGTGATTGAAATTTCAGACAGGACAATTTCAGCAATAAAGGGAACCTTGATATGAATGCATTGTTGATCTTATAATTATAAGCCATCATCAAAATGCCATACAGCTAATTAAACTGTCAAAAAAAAATTCAAGGTGGAATGAAATTGGCAAGTACAGTGCATTGTTGCAAGAATTTGGACATAAGCCAAAATTTCAAAAGATGCATTCAAGCATCCTTGACGACTAAATATCTCAAAAGTATCATACATAGTTTTTCTAGTCAAAGACTCAATATCTCAAAAGAATCATATTTTTCTAGCCAAAATGTTGGCAACCACTAGTTTGTTTTCCCTTTAAACTTTAAAATTCAAAGAACATTCAATTAAAATAAGATATGAATGATCCATGAACTAGTTGAATCTTTTAAGAAAAACTTGACTTGAAGATAGGGATGGCCATTGGGTTGGCTTAGCCCATGGCTCAACAAGCCAAACTGCACTTAGATCTATATTCATCTAAGATAACCTGACATCATGTCAAGCTTGGTTGAACTTCTAAAGCACAAGTCAAATTTGAGCTTGGCACTGGCTGCCCAAAACATGCTTGAAACCCCTTCAAAAAGTGTATTTCTTGTTTTCGAAATGGATTTTTATATGTATGCCTTATAAACATTTAAAATTGCATGTATACCCTCACAAATTTACTTTTTGCATATAAACCCTTATATTTTTTTTGGCGCATATATATATCCTTATAAATATCTGAAATTGCATGCTAAATATTTATATTGCATGCAAATTCACTATGTGCATCTATACCTTTATAAACTATTTCTTTTGCATGTACACCTTATAAATGTTTGCTATTTTTATATATATGTACATGTACATATACATGCACATATACAAAATACATGCATACGTATATGTATGTGTGTATCCTCAATAGAACTAAGCATGCAAAAAAATATTAATGTGTGTGTGTGTATATATATATAACAGCTCGGCTTGGCTGCATTCGAATGTACCCAAGTTCAAGATCCAGTCACCTCTTCCATCCTTGGATCTGCATGGATCCTGAAGCCACCCATCCTTTTTTACCTTTTTCATCTTTACGATCTGTGAACTGTGTGGATCTAAGGATGAAGAAGGTGATCGGATCTAGCTCTCTTTCTCTTTATATATATATATATATATATATGAAAATAGTAAATTTGTGTGGGTATATGTACAAAAAGAAATATTTTATAAAGATATACTTGGAAGTAGTAAATTTGTGAGGATATACATAATTTCAAATATTTATTAGGGAACATATAACAGAAATAATTTAGAAGGGCAAACATACAAATATTAAATTTGCAAGGAAGGATATACAAGTAAAAGACCTATTTTAAATTCCTTAGCTTCTGGTCTTTGTCACATCTCCTCACTTTACTCATTTTCCCTAAAAAGGTTGCCTCAGCCTAAACCCCACATGGCTGGCCCATCCCAGGTGCCCATTCTTGATCATCATCTAATTCATGGATTTACACTGCATCCATTGCAGCAACCTTGCCCTGCTATGTCATCAAAAGGTCACATCTCCTTTCCATTTCCCAGAAATTTATCCATAAAACAGTAAACAAAGGCACATGATAATTGCATAACACCAAGAGTTATTTTATAAACCTTAAACAGACTCAATTCAAGAAATCATTTTTCCAGCTTTTGTATGTTATATTCCTTAAACAACAACAACAAATAATTCATTTTCATCTGAGTTATTTTTGAATCATAGGCCTAACTTGTCCGCATTATTAAAAATTTATTGATGCATAGAGTTTCCTGAGGAGGACCTCCCAAGGGAAAGTTAACTAACATAGAAAGAGGTAAATGGTAGATTCTCACCAATGCCAAACTGATAGGTCAAACTGAGTCGCATGGCTTTGATTGGCAGCCCAAAAGGAGCTGCAGTGTATCCATTCCAAAGTTTCATTTTAAACAGTCGCGCAAAGTGGACGGAGTTGTTCATCAAATATCTGAGAAGCTTTTCAAGATTTTATGTGATTGTACGCCTAAATCTACATAGTTCTTTTCAGCCACCAAATTAGTCCCCTGATGTCTGGTGCCGACTTGCTTGAAGATACAACCAAGACTCAGAGTATAAAAATTCCAATTTATCGGAAGAACTTTTTTTTCTTTTTCTAATTTAGACCAGAGGAAATCAGGACCATTCATCTGAAGGGTATTAAAAATTTAGACAAATAAGCTCTTCCATATGACCATTAGCTCCGATGCTCTGAAATTTGAGAAATATCAAACTAAAACTACCACTTCCTTTTAAAATGGATCGAACAAAACGACGGCAAGCATGACCAAAAACAAAAAAGCCAGACCCATCTATCAGGAATCGAATCAAGGGTAGAGATCGAATCGGAAATCATAAGCCAAGGAAGCAGTCACAAGAGAAGGAAGATCACATTAGGCCCTGTTTGGTTTGGCTGCTGTGATGCCTTTAAGTGGCTGTTTCCGAGCAGCTATGCCAGATAGCTGTTGGCCAACAGCTGGGGCCAACAGCTATCCCAAACAGGCCCTAAGGCGTGGACCAAGGAATTGCCCTCCAATTATAACGACCTTCTCAAAACAATTGTAATTCCGTTCCAAGCAATCAGATCGATAACGATCGCGGTAAAAAGAAACCCTAGACCTAACGATCAAGAAAATGGCCAAGATGTAGCCATCGAATCACGAAGGGAAAAAAAAAAAAAAAAAAAAATCAATAAACTCGAAATCCGTGGAAAATCGACTCAGAAAGCATTAATCAACAAAAGGGATAGTATCTCAAGCGAGGAGCTCACATGAAAGCGCGGACGAAGGATTTTCCCTTGCCGTCCCCGGAGGCGACGATCCGGAGGCCGTCGGGGGACCACTGGAGGTCGTCGATGCGGCCGGATAAGACGCGGAACTCGTTCTTGAGGACGCGGTCGCCATGGCGGCCCCAGATCCGGACGGTGCCGGAGACGTCAGCTGAGGCGACCCACTCGCCGTTGGGGGAGAAGCGGGCGACGGTGGCTTGGTAGGCGTGCTCGCCATAGATGGACGCCTCCAGGGGGGCGTCGAGGCGGCGGATGATCACCGACCGCCCGTTGGTGTAGACAATGGAGTTGGTCTTGGGATCGCCGGAGATCAGGATCCCGCGGCCGCGCTCCGTAGAGGGCGCGCACGCGTACGTCTCCGAGAGCTCTGCCATTTGGTGACCGACGAGAGGGGGGATCGGAAGACTGGAGTGAGGCCGTTACGGCTGACGAAGCCGCTTCTCCACTCTCATTATATACGGATCGCGGATTCCCTCCGGTTAGGGACCCGGTTCGCTCAGGCGAGACGCGCTTGGCTCGTGCCTAAGCGGCCCATCGCCTCTGTTTCTCTTGCTGTGGGCATCTTGCAAGTCACTTGCAATGGCTTGCGCTAGGTGAATATTCCCTCGAGCAAGAGCATCAAACCCCGCATGCCATTCGGATTTATTTTAAAAAAACACAAAAATAAGAACAAAATGTTTACAGTAATATGCATATATAATTATATGTAAAATTTAAAATTCATGGCAGAGTATCCAATTTAAATCTAAACTACTAGATGCGATATACATTTAAAAGAAAATCCAAAAACTAAAATTTATGTGCTTTAGTGATATTTAATTTAGTCATAGAATAGGCAACAAAATGAATGGCTTTAATGGCACGATACTATATTTTATTATTATTTAATTATCAAAATTTAATGAATTTAAATATAATAATGTTTTAAAATGTATAAATCATAATTTATAATGCTAATTTTATATTTATATATTCTATCATCTATTTTATTATGCTAGTATGATCGATATTACTTATTTTTATACTAGCTTAATACATAGATTAGAGATCGGTAAAATAAATAATTTTTGCTTTGTAAAAATTTTTTATAATATAAATCATGTTCAATAATTTAAATCTTTATTTAAAAGACTAAACATTGATTTTAATATCTTAACTTCCTTTACTGGTGTCTAAATCATGTTCAAGTAATTAATACAAAATGCACGTTGCATAGATTTTGAAATTGAAGAATAAAATAAAGAAATATAATTTTAAAAATTATTAGATTGAAATTGAAATCCTTGCATCTAAGCCATCTCCCTTTCTAGATAGACATCAACCCAAGATCCAAAAAATAAAAAAGAAAAATAATAATTTGATGCCCTCCATGACATCTTTGATTGGGTGCAAAATATTTAAAAACACTTTTAACACTAAATAAATCATCTACTTCTATCATACATGCTTTGAAAATTTTTGAAATTGATTATGAAGTTGGACTCTAATAATAAAGCCTCCAGAATCATAGATGAGGAAGAGAAAAAGATTTGTGAGCCCATATCATTACAAGAAATCCTGCATGGACTATGCCTTTTTATTTTCATTCTCCCATAACTCTTGCCAATAAGCCCTCAAAGCACTTTTTTAAAATAAAAATTATATCCTATAGAATATTAGTAAATAATAACATTTGTGATAGAAGGCACTTATAGAATATTAGTAAATAATACCATATATGATAGAAATAGTAGAATTGATATTTGATTAGAGCATTCCTCCTAGCAGGCCCTACAAAATAGAGAGAGCTAAGGTTGTATTTGGTTTTCGATAAACTTTTTATTTTCATTTTCTATTTAAATTTTATAAAAATAATTTTTTTTCTACTTTTTAATCTCTAAAAAATACATTTGGTAATTGAGAACAAAAATTATTTTTTATTTTTTATTTTCATTATAAAAAATATTTTTTAAAAGGATAGGTGGAAAAAGTTAAAGTGAATATAATCCACTCTTCGATCTTTGCTTTCTATTCTTCTTTTTGTTTTGATGAAAAATAGTAAAAATATTTTTAAATTATTTTCAGTTTTCTACTATTTTGAAGTTATATATATCAAAAACTATTTTTATTTTTAATCACCAAATATATTTTTTAAGTATTTTTTATTTTCAATGAAAATAAAAATAAAAATAAGATTGTTCTTAAAAGCCAAATCCATTCTAAATTTTTCTTGAAACCAAAAAAAAAGAGTGAACTCATTCATTTCAAATATATAAAGTTGATGAACATTTCAAAATGCAGCCTAATTTCCTCTCCATGGGACATATCATGCATTAAGAATCATTTATTCCTTTCTAAATGATTTAATGAGCATTTTATCATTCAAAACCAACTTGTAGATTGCTTTGGCTTCTCGTGGAAATGAGAAATTTGAACGTAAGAAACAAAGTTCAAAATGGATATACCCAACATTTTGCTCTAACCAAGAAACAGTTAGACAAACAGGTATTACTATAATAAATTTGTTGATTACTGGTGAAATTTATAGTAGCGCATGAAATTCCATTATATATAACTTATATAATGTAACAAAATTTTTATTTCATCACCATTTATGAGGTTTTTTTTTTTTTTTTTTTTTTTTTTTGTATGATGATCGAAGACAATGTCACAAAATATATGGCACCAAATTTTTCCATCAAAATTGTATGGAGAAAGATATTTTAGTGACCCTTGAAATATATCGGTGATGAATACTATATGTCATGAATAGTGTAATTTGTGTATTTTATGTCACTAATAGTTATAGCATTTATAGATGTCATTTTAGAGACAAATATAAGGCACCATTAATATACATTTTATGACGTTTTGATTTGGTCACTTAAAGAAATATAATTTGTGATGCACTATCTTAGTCACACAAAAATTAAAACTTTTATACCAAAATTGTGGACCAAACAATGTGTTTTGTTCATTAATATTAATAAAGTATTTTTATTTACAGAGATTGCTCAAAGTATTGAGTTACAGCATTACTCATGTTAGTATATTGTTACATAAGATTATTATCATTTTGTTGCATATTATTAAGTTGCATATGCCTCGTTTATTTAACTTTATAATTATCTATTTTCTTTTTTCAGTACACAATGGCTCTTATAACTCATGCTAATAAATATATTAGGGAACAGACTTAGGCAATTAAGAGTAGAACAGTAGAGCCTTCAATCCTATTAAATCAGGTTGAGCCCTTAGTTTATGCACCCAAATTGGCCCTCATTAAAACAAAATAATTATGAGTGACATCTTCTTAGATCTGGTAAGAAAATAATCACATTTTGTTTTTTTATTTTCACTTCTTTAATTTTTTGCATGGTTGATAAAATAGAAAATTTTATTTACATTTGTATTTATGGCTTTATTTTATAAATGCAACTTCCAACTCCACTCGAAAGGCATAGGGTCCAACGCGAGGGATGGGAGTTGGAAAATATATCAATGTAAAGAGTAAGATAGTAATAGATATACTAACAGATAAAGGCAAACCTATGTATCATATTCAATCTACTAAGTTATCTTTAGCGATTAAAATTATATTTCATCAATTCATTCTAATGCCAAAGAAATGAAAGGCTTTAAATGAGGATGATAAGCTGTATGCTTATGAGACATTAGAAGAAAGTATAAATTTATGTAGATCTCACTATTTCTAAGTAAATTATATATTTATATTATTTTATTTTGCTACACCTGTTATGTTTCATACCTCCGATATGAATTTTTTGTTCTTGTTTTATAGATTTCTCAAGCAATTTTGTCTATACTAATATACTATTATTTTATACCTATTTTTAAGCAAAATTTCAAATGCATTTAAAGAATGACTATGCCAGGATTAGTGTTGATAAAATTTTGAAAAGTTATCAGGAATCCAAAGATATAGAATCCACCTGCACTTTAAAAAGTTTTCATTAAAAGACATAGAATCCAAAGATATACATTAAAAAGATATTTAATGGCAAAAATTTTGTCCAAAGAATTTTTTTGATTTTGGGAAGTATAATCTTCAAAGAATGTCATAAAATCAATAATAATTTAAAGAGAATTATAGTCTAAAAATGTTGAAAATATTGTTTTCTTACTTTTAGTATATTAATTTTCTAATTAATTAGCTTTCTATCATTTTTGTGCACACATAAAATAAATAAATAAATAGGAAAGAAACATTATAACCTAGTTTGAGGCACACTATAGATGGCACTCCCTTTACAATAGAATTCATCCTTGTTAGGTGCAAAGAGTTAATAGTAGCCTACTCTCAAGATATAATGAACTCTCAAGATATAATGAATTGCTACGTGTTCTTCTTAAAGCACACTCTAATAAAGGAGAATCGAGGTGGATTCAAACTAACCAAATCTAGATTAGACTATAATCAATAAAATAATTAAATAATAATCTCTCTTATATGGTCTCAATCATGTCTTCTCAAATGTTCAAAGGATATACTTGAGTTCATTCAATCTTAAATGGCTAAAAGCTCTTAAGTCTCTTCTTTATAATAAATGCTTAAGTAGAATTATTTTGGATGGATTAGAATAGTGATGCCTTTCTTTCTTTAAAAATGCAAAAAGGGTACTTGTGAATAGATGTTTAAATATTTTTTAATTGAACGCATCTACCTACATTATCTATCTATCACCAAAAGTTACATCCTTTGAATTTTTTGCATCATCTCATTCATGATATGATGCCCATGCGAGAATAAAAAGAGATAAAAATTTAATCACTATCCACTTAGGTACTTAGAGTTTACACTACTTAAAATTAAGATTTATATTTAAATGATTATATGTTTGGTTAATTATCTAATATGGGACTATTCTTAAAGCCCAAAAAAATTGAACTAAATTTAGTAAATACAACCTCTTCATATGTTGTATATAAAAATTTCAAGGATGTTATTGTAATCATGATCATATATAAGGTTTGTCCATAATCATTTATAGAAGTAGCTTTGGTTGGCCCTTTGGAACCAACATGACCTAACCTAGAAGTGTTAAACGAGTTTATTGGCCTATGACATAGCTTAGTTCGGCATAAATGGTTGTGCTAAGCTTGGCATAATGGTATGAATGAGCGAGGCATGACACGACACACGAATGGGTCAAGTACAATAGGCACGAATGAGCCTGACACGTCACAATTAGGCCGAGCTCATATCAAAAAAATATTTAAAAAAATTAAAAAAGCTAGACCGTACTAATGGGTCGACCTAGGGGCTAGATACAACACTGCCAAGCTGGGTTGCAAGACAATGGCTGAAAACTTGCCTCTTCTATTTATCTCCTTCTCATTTAGTCCTTGCTACCACTCAATTAGTGTTTATTATTACATATGTTCTATTTATTTCATTTTATCTTTCTCCTTATGATTCTTCATTGCTGTTTACTACATTGTACTGATAATTAAACTTATTCAACACCAAATTTTTACTTAACCTCCCAAACTAGGTATTTATATCAAAAGGCAAATATTTACTTAGATAATTAGTATTTATTTTTCTCTGGTGAATATTTATTACCATCTATAGGGTAGGAAGTTAAAAATGAGTCTTATCCATTTATTTTCTTTCCACTTATTTTCATTTAGCATTTGTTATTGGGTACTTTCTGTTTCCTTCAACCTAGTTTTTCCCTCATCATTCTTCATTATTATTTTCTATGGCAAGGCTTTGATTGGACCTACCCAACTTTTGGTTTTTATTATTTATTTCTACAATGTTACCATTTATCCTTCTAGACTAGGTGTTTATCATTGCATGGCAAATATTTATCCCTTAGTGGTAACTATTTATTTTTCTTTGATTAATATCTATCATTACTTGTAAAGAAAGAGCATGGAGACGAGAACTCATCTTTTTCTATTTATCCACTTTCGATTTAATCTTTACTATCTTCTAGTTAACATTTATTATTGAGCCTTTTTTTGTTTATTTCATTTTAGTTTTGGCTTCATTATTCTTCATTATTATTTACTATAGCATAGTTATGATTGAATCAACCTAAAATTGAAATGTTATTATTTATTTTTGTAGCATTGGTTGCTATTCTTCAAGATTAAATATTTAGATCCTATTTAGAGCAATTGTTAGACTCCGACAATTATTGCTGGGTATTAGCTACCTACGGTAACTGATTGCCAATAGCTGGTCAATAGTTTTTACTACTATATCCAATTAGTATTTATTATTGATTTTTTTTTATTTATTTCTCCCTAACAGATTTGATGGCATAAAAAACGATTAGATTCTCAGTGAGGGAAGAGGTAAGTTTCAGTCCCTACCTCCGTCCCTATCCATCCAACTTGTTAAGGTAAGGAGGGAGTAGAAAGGAGAAAAAGGGAGGGAGGATTACAGCAACAGAAGAACCAAAATAGGGAGAGAAGAGAGAGAAAAGAAAATGGAGGGAGGAACTTGGGGAGACAGAGATGAGGTGGGAGCAGCCGGCGATGGAATCAACAAAAGAGAGGATAATAGAGAGAGGAGTTCGAGAGGTGCATGCAAGCAGGGATGTGAGGGAGAGAGAATGTATGCATGAGAGAAGATAAAAAGAAGCAAAACCTGAGGAGAATCTCGGGATGGAGACGTATTATGGAGGTAGCATCTATTTCTTTTTTTTTAAATAAAAAAAGTTGAGGTGGGAGGGAGAGGGAGAGAGAGACAGAGAGAGAGAGTGTGTGTGTGCGGAAAAAAAAAAAAAAAAAAGGGTAAAAGCTGGGAAGAAGCTCGAAAGGGAAACGTATGGAGGTAGCACCTGTTTCTGTTTTTAGGTCTGCTTTATCTTGCCATCTCGAGTTAACTGCTTCCCTCCATTAATTTTATGCTTTAAAACTTGTGTCAAATCAACAATTTGGGATCCCTTCTCTGCTCCAGTTCAATATAGCTAAGTATATATATAATATATGTATTCATATATATATACATGAGATTTATTTGGCTATACTCACATGGATAGGCCACTTAGATTTAATCATATCCGCATTGGATAATGAAGATCTCATATAAATAATTTGAGCCATTAAATATCTACTATCTTTGAAATGTGTATATACTAAAAATTATGTGATTTAACAACTCTTAGCCTATGCATCAAGAAATTAATCCTTTGATATATAAAATAGAAGTCTTCAAATTACATAATTTTTTATATATAAATATTTTTAAAAATACTCTGCCACATTCAATGTCTTGGATTATTGAGATAAGGCCTCTATTATTTAGTATAAACTCGATTAGATTTGAGTGAAAATCTTTTCAAGTGTAACTACATAAAGTTTAACGGACACATATACATATTAATATGTGCATTCGTATATATATTTATATATGTTTGTATGTGCACACGCATGTACATATTTTTAGTTTATCATTATTATATAGTTAAATATTAATTATTTGCAGTTCATGATTTAATTTCTTGTATGTATTGAATGTTTCATAGGTTCATGGATAAGCTTTTGAAATCATGAATTATTTTTTTTAACTTGATTAACTCTTTAAAATATAAAGGTTGATACTCGCTCGTTAAGTACCCAAACCTGATCTCCACCCAATCTATCATTCTAGCCCGACCAAATCGTTCAATGGTCCTGACAAAACATAACAGTTAGACCCAAAACCTCTCCATGGATATGGGCTGGGTTTGATGAAACCAGAATTCACCTGATCCAATAACTGTACCCCTGGTTTCTCATTGCATCTCTATTATTTATTGCTCAAATGTCTCTCCTCCACCCTTTTGGCGGTTTCTCATGCAGTATTCTTCCTCTCCATCACCACAGCCTCTCACTTTATTGAAAATGATAAAGCTGATTGGAAAAAGCTGTGAGTTGTGAGTTGTGACAATTTCATCGAATTTAAATTACAGGCCACTACTTGGTCCAGTCGTTGCCTAATTCCTTGTGCTAGTGGCAGCTGTGATTGATGCAACACAGGAGGTGCAGGTGAGCGCTGCATGCTGGCTGGGCTGTTCACTGGTTATCACGGCAAAGTTCAGAAACGAAGAGTGGAATAGGGTGATGCACCATGGCAAATTTTCTACACGTAATATAAATTTATTTTTCAGAATAAACGAAGAGAAAGTGCTAAATCACTACATTTAATATGGATTTGGACAATAAAAAGGGATGTCTCTGATTTTATTCCTTTTGTTAATCAGGAGTCTTTTTTGATTCAAGCAAGATAAGCATGATCGCAAGATAAAAAAAAAAAAGAAGAAAAAAAAGAAAAAAAAAAAGAAATAGAATGAGCTCTGGAGCCAGGTTGGTCTAAGTTGAAGGTTCGAAGTTGCCGGCAGATTCTTGATTAGGAACAACCTTTCTGCATCACCTAATTTGTGAAAGCAACCTCTTGTAATAACAACATTCCAATCATGTCTTGTGAGGGCCTATTTTTGACTGCACCACGTTTATATGGCACTAAAAGAGGGTCCAATTAAGATTCTTCAAGCTCACCTACCGCGCTGACTTGGCAACTCAACAGTCAACTAATCTTTGCGCGTTGAGCCAATTCTCACCGTTTTCGGATCAATCGTCATATGACTCGCTGACATATTCTAGTTTGGATACAAAACTAAGAACGCCATACTTTACCCAATCTCCTATTGAATTCTTCAATTACCTCTAATCATGCCGTAGTTCTGGGCTGCTAAGTCAGGGCCCTAGCTGACAGGCCTTGTCCACCAACAGCCCTACGTTGTCAAAATGCCTTTTTCGATGGGAAAATGAAGGGAAGACTGGCCTACCTAAATAATAAATGACCCGCTTGTCAAACATCGCAAAGCCACTTTCCCACAACGGGAAAAGTTACAACCAGACAATTAACGCTCTCTAGAAGGATTTGCAATGTCATACTCTTTGTCAACAATTGCTAGCTTTGTTTCCAAGGACTTGTGTGCCCTTAGAACAGGTCCAAACCTTGATGGTGCTCAAACGGCAGGGAGTAAAAGAAGTTCCCTTTCTCTTGCTTCTCGACTAGAACTCGATCAGACCGGGCCTTGCTTAAAACTGGACCCAGTCTAGCCCAGATTTAATTGAGACTAGCCTAGAACCCGATACAAGGCCGGGATTAAATTGACCTCGACTGACCGGACAAGAACCCCGCATTATTGTCTTTGACGGCATCTCTAGCGTTCTTGACCAAACCTCCAAGCAGGTTGATATTGGATAAAACCATGCATGGAAGATTGTGATGTGCTGACGATGTTTCAACCTGGAAGATACGTGGTATTGCCGTCCCACCATTTGTACTCAAAAAAGGAGACATTTGGCTGAGTCTAACCACTTCGAGACTTGCAACACCAAGGATGCTTCTTGGAAAGCTGGACAGCATGATAGGGTGATGGTGAAGTTGATGGAGCGACAATCGCTGCGGACCATTACATTTGTCAAAAAGATGTCTTGATGTCTCCATCTCTCCTTCTACCCTCCATGGCTCCATCTCTACAAGATCATTTGTTGATCGGACAACCATTGTTTATCATGGAGAATCATACATGGGGACCGTGTCGAGTCTCCAAACGAATCCAAAATCCAGTTTAATGCGAATGCGAAGGCGATATGCCAACCTTCAACTAAGTTTTGCAGGCCTTTCTTTACTTAAATGTTTAAAAATTCTGCTCGTTCTTCTTGGACCAAATCGTAAACGCCAGCTTGTCATTGCCGAGGGCTCACGCAACTTGGTCACTATACTAATTTATATATTAGCAATTATGGCATGTGGGTCCGCAGGATTGCGTTCTTTTTGTGTATATAAGGAGTGTCTTGTGGCCTTCTTTAATCCATCATCCATCTTGGGATCTAGCCCTTCATAAACACGTTTCTGTGTTCAGTCTCAGGCAATATACTTCCTGTTTCTAGCTCCAAAGTTTTTAGCAGTCTTTCTTTTTGTTCTCTCTCGTTTAGTTACCTTGCCTTGTCAATATTACGTGTTTTTTTTTTTTTTTTCTAACTAGCTCCCTGTTGAGCAACTTTATGTCCATATGGAGGAAGCAACTCCAGCATCACTTCAGTTCTTGCTAGAAAACTAGGGACTCCATGGCATGTATGAAGCTCCATTTTTCATCTTTTTTGAGAAGAAGGTCCTTCTGCTGCCAAATACAAGTGATCACTCTCTCCAGAGTTTCTGTTAGGGATTGGCTCAAATGAACCCATCGAGATAGTGTCTTATCATTTAGAATCAAGCCATACTTGCGCTAATGTTGTCATCATGATCATGGCCAACTATAGAAGCTTAGAGACAAACAGCTGATTTACTTTGGCAATGGCTAGAGCTACTGATGATCTTTATTTCAGAAGATCGGCTAGCCGTTCGCTGTACTCATGTGCCATAGTTTTTAAAGCTTCTCCAAATACATTAATGAAACCACCATTATCATTTAATAATTTCTTTACTGTATTTTATTTTGTCACAGTATTGAAATACAAGTGGCCAGCACCCTAGCACCACCCCCATATCGTTATCAATCAGGCACTTGGCGGTTGCCACATGCTTACACTCTAGAACTGTTAATATCTCTCATATTGTACTCCAATTTAACATTTGTTTCTATATCTATGAACTCCTCATGTCTTATTTCCTTATTTTTTTCACAGGAAAGCTACAGGAATGAGGTCTGAGATGTTATTGAGCATTTTTTGTCTGATCGTCGGTCTGGCAGCTGGGACCAGCCCACCACCTCCGATAACCGAGCAAATCCTTCAAAAAGTCGCCGGCTCTCTTCAAATGTACATCGAACCCCTGCCCCAGATGCCTAAGCTCTATGGCTATTCTATCGTTGAAGGAAGGCCGAAGTCTCTTACGCTCACCATCGGCATGTTTGAAAAGAAATGGGTAAGGACGATTCAAAAAAGGTAAAGAAATGGGTAAGAATAGGTGTCCTGCCCTGCATTACGCAAGCACAGAAACATTAATATTTACTGTCTAATTCGCATATTAATCTGCTTATTATCAACCATATATAGTTGATATGATGGATTTGCCTGAATTTTTCAGCTGGACCAAATGTAACAAATTGTGAAAGAGAAATTAAGTTTCAGCAACTGATTGGTTAACTGGAGAACTGATACCAAATCAAGTTGGTTTCGTTTTAAGTCTTAATAAAGCCCGTTCTAGGATAATTCTAAAAATGATCAATTTGACTTTGGGTCCAAAATCTTATAACCAAATTTAATTGGATTAATTTTAGGTTCTAATTTAGAAATCAATCCATGCTTGCCCCTAAGAGGGAGAGAGAGAGAGAGAGAGAGAGAGAGAGAGAGAGAGAGAGAGAGAGAGCTGATTAAGGGAACATGTGCATGGTCTTGTTTTTTTTGTTTGTTTGTTTGTTTGTCCATTACAAAATTACAGAGATCACCATGAATAACTATCTGTCACCAAAAGATCCCTAAATTTCTAGACCTAGCTCTAGGGGTCGTTTACACTAATAAACAATTCGGCTAGAGTCCAACATGCACAACTCGTTGGCATGCGGTCGGTTACATGTTCTCATCAAAACACTATTGCAACATCACATCTTCTTCTTAAATGATTGACAGATTCGTACTATATAATGGGTAAATAACATTTATCAAAACAAAACATTGGTTATATCTAAGAAAAACGAAGCCTAAAAGAATTACTTGTTATTTTCATAGCTAGAACAAGCCAAGAATATTGTGAACCTTTTATTTATCCTAACTGGTGCAAGCTAATGGTATATATCCACCTTTCTAAATAGCAACCATTAGGTCATAAAATGGCCACAGAACAATAGTGCAATACTGTTAGTCACTGTTAATGACAGTCTCTTCATAAATTGAAAGATTTTTCACCTATCATATCTCTCTTATAGGAAACTTTGTCAAGTAGTGATTCTGGGAGGATGGTTGATATGGAGTTCCTTTCATTGCAGCTGGCCTTCCCATCACTACATATTTCATGCTAGAAAAAGAATATCTTTATTAGATCACAATACAAATGGAGAAGATTATGTTGGGATCTCTCTCTTTCTTTTCCTTTGCGTAGGAAGGAATAAAAAAGAGGATGAGAATTTGAGCAGTCTGCTTGATAATGTGAGGCTAGAATGATGTCAGGATACACCAGTCTAAAAGCTAACTGCAGATAAATCATTTTCTATGAAATTCTACTATCAGTCCTTGAATTGTGAAAACTATCATGCCCATATTACAGTCCATTGTGGAAGCCAGCAGTGCCTGAGAAAATTAAGATACACATGTATATATTTATGTTGCTCACCCTAAAAAACTGTATTTATATAACAGGTGTATGTGTTGCCGAAAGAAAGATGGTCTGTAGTGGGGCTGCTCCTGAATCAATTTCAGATATATTTTTAATTACATTGTTTTTCAGAAAGTGCCTTGGTTTGTTGTTAAAATCTTTTTTTTGAGATCAACGGGCATTTACTTTCTTTTATTACTTCATGGACTAAATGAAGGGAGAAGACGATCAAGAAAAGCCTTCACATACATATGTTGGGACATGTTAGTCTCTTTTTTTTTTTTTTTTTTTCTGTATGCTAGAGAGTGGCACGAGCGGCTTCTAAGCTTTCCACACCGTCGAGGGGAATTTAATCAAGTCTGAGGAGATTCCTTTTAGTACACTAGAGAGTGGCACGAGCGCCATTATCTGTTCTTTCCTCTCTTTTTTTGAGTTCTATTTTTAATTTTTTTAATTTGATTCCGGTTTTTTTTTTTTAATAAACTTACTTTGGGCCTTTGAACTTTTTTATGAAATCCTAGTTACCGTATTTCTCAAAACATAATTCTTTGATCCAGTGCAAGATAATATTAGTTACTCGTAGCAGTCTAAAAATGATCAAATTATTTGATAATATATAACTCTTGCGTGCAGAAATTCCACCGGGACTTGCCGGCGACGACCGTTTTCGTTTTTGGCACCAGCCTGGACAACGCCACGTTCCCCGGCCCCACCATCGAGGCCCTACAGGGGGTCCCACTGCATGTGACGTGGCAGAACTACCTTCCTCAGAACCACATCCTCCCATGGGACCCCACCATCCCGGTAGCCAAGCCGGCGCACGGCGGCGTCCCCACCGTCGTCCACCTCCATGGCGGGGTCCACGAGCCCCAGTCCGACGGCAGCGCCCTCGCCTGGTTCACCGCCGGCTATCGCGACACCGGCCCAAAATGGACCCAAGCCACCTACAACTACCTCAACGTCCAGCACCCGGGCAACCTCTGGTACCACGACCACACCCTCGGCCTCACCCGCGCCAACCTCCTCGCCGGCCTCATCGGCGCCTACGTCGTCCGGAACCCCCACGTCGAGGCCCCCTTCGGCCTCCCCTCCGGCGACGGCTTTGAACACCACCTCATCCTTGCCGACCGGAGCTTCGCCACCGACGGCTCCATCTACATAAACAACACTGGCGACAACCCCTCCATCCACCCCCAATGGCAGCCCGAGTACTTCGGCGAGGCCATCACCGTCAACGGCAAGGCCTGGCCCTTCCTCGCCGTCCAGCGCCGGAAGTACCGCTTTCGAATCATCAACGCTAGCAATGCGCGTTTTTTCAAGCTTGCACTGTCGAACGGGTTAATGTTTTATGTCGTCGGCTCTGACACATCTTATCTGCCGAAGCCCGTTGCCACTCCGACGATCCTGCTCTCGCCGGCCGAGATCTTCGATGTGGTAATCGACTTCTCCAAATCAACCACCTCCAGTGCGGAGCTGGACAATTCTGCACCATACCCGTACCCCAATGGCACCGCTGCCGGCCCGCTCAACGGCAAGGTGATGAAGTTCGTCATATCGGCCGATACCCCGAACGACGATTCGAGGATCCCGGAAAGCCTGGTGAATTACCCGGCGGCGAACGAAGGAGAGGCAACGGTGAGGAGATACATTACATTGTACGAGTACCAGAGCTCGACGGGCAACCCAACGCACCTTTATATCAACGGGAAGAGGTTCGCGGACCCGGTGACGGAGACGCCGAGGCCGGGAAGCACCGAGGTGTGGGAGGTGATCAACCTAACGGGGGATAACCATCCGTTGCACCTCCACCTAGCGATGTTCCAGGCCGTGAGAGTGAGGGAGTTGGTGGACTTGACGACGTTTCAGAATTGCATGACGGCGAAAAATGACGCCGTTACGTGCAACGTCACGGGGCATGCGGTGGGGAAGTTGCTGGCGGAGCCGGAGTACGAGAAGACGTGGAAGAATGTGGTGAAGATCGAGCCCGGATACATGACGACGGTGGTGGTGAAGTTTAGGCTTATTGACAGGAACGCGTCGTACCCGTTTGACTCCACGCCGGAGCCGGGTTACGTCTACCATTGCCACGTAAGTTCTTACCTCTAACATCTTCTGTCTAACTTTTGTTATCATTTTATAGTAACCTTAATAAAATCGGCATAACAAATATAGAGCTGTGCGTAACAATCCGTGGCATTATGATTGATCAAAAGCTACCTCACATAATTAATAAAAAATAATTAATTAAAGTACCACAGCAGTCAATTCAAACTAAATAATAATCAAAAATTTAATATAAAAAATAAATATATATTAAAAAAATTACTAAATAATTTATTATTATATCTTAATAAATTCTTATTAATTAAATTTATAAGATCCAATTCTATCAACAAAGTTTTTTAATATGTAGCTCCTATTCTGCAACATATAATTACTTACACATTGTACATAGTGCATATGGTTATCTTTCAATACACATGGTTATTTTTTCATTGCATCGGGTACATAGTTAACTTCTTAATGTATGCAATTAGCCAAAGGAAGGAAGGATATCGAAGATAGAAGAGAATTAAAAATTTAAAAAATTAATGTAATAAAACGGGTGTTATGTGGTTGGTCAGCGGGACTAAATCTTATGGCTTACATGGCCGGCAACTAATTTCACTTATATACCATTGAAAACACGCACGCATATAACTTTCTTTCTTTCTTTTTATATATATATATATATATATATATACACGCACGCATATAACTTTCTTTCTTTCTTTTTATATATGTGTGTGTGATTTCGTATAGAAATTTCTTCTGCACTATTTAATGAAGGGGTTGAGCTGTCTATTTTGTTGTCGGTCGTGTACTGATCATTTTTGTCATTTTGCATGCACAGATTCTAGACCATGAAGACAATGAAATGATCCGACCTATGAAGTTGATTTCGTGATGCAACGGCAAAGAGAAAAAAAGACATGCACTTATTAATGATTTTTGAAGCTTTGTCCGCAAATCTCAGGGATTCCCTAGGTGTGATGAAAGTCTAGTCTATATTATATATATCCAGAAATATCTCTTGGGCTACAACTCTTACGGAGCCAGCCAGCGACGAAGCTTGTTTTACGTTCGCACGAGTTTATGGGATTGTGATAAATATGATATATTATGTTCGCACTAGACTATGGGATTGTGATAGATGTCTTCTTATGAGTGGCTTAAACACTTGTGGTCGTGTTACTTGCTTTCCCTGGATAAAATATTTCATTTTATCCATTAAAGTAGACTTACTCCCATTGAATTAACATACTTCTTCCATTAGCTAATTCTTGATTTGCTACAATTGAAGTATTCTACGACCTTGCTAGCAACCACTAGATTTTGTCAAATTGCCTCCATTGCAAGACACTCTTGGACAAGATCTTTAGCATGCCCTTCCATTCTTACACGTTTGAATTGCACGTCATGAGGTGGTGGCAGGTATCATGCATATAACAAATGGTTAGTCGATAAGATGTCCATCAACAATTGGATCTAAATTGCGACCAATATTAAATCTCAAATGTCTATACCCTACAAGACCTCATCCCACCTATGTTAACGCTGCTGCTGCGCTGTGATGAGAAACTTGTTTGATACTATATGGTAATTTCAATCTATAAAATAAAAATTTATTTCATTCCATTCTATTTTATTTGAAATTTAAATTTTTTTATATAAAAATATAAATCAAAATTATTTTTATCTTTACTAGTAAAAATAAAATTAAAAAAAAAAAATGCTTCTCTATCTCATCTCATTGGCTCTATAGTTAAGTACCATATTACTCTTATATATTTTTATATATATATAATTATTTATATATATATTAATATTTTTTTCATTCTAATCCTTCTTTTTTATCATCTTTAATATTTTATATCAACTGCTCCTCTCTCATATAAATATTTTTTAGGTATATTATTAATATTATAAATTTTATTAAAAAATTTATATATATTATCAGAGATAAGGGAATTAAAAAAATGGTGAAAATAAAATGGAAAAAAAATTTATTTATAACGCACCACCAAAAAAAAAAAAAAGAAAAAAAAAGAGAAAAGAAAAAAAAAAAAAAGAAGAAGAAAACCTTGGCTGTCACAAGAGGCTGATGCTCTCAGCAACCAATGGAGCGGGATTGTAAGCTAACAATCATTTATCATGGAAACATTAATTAAATTGTTGGTAGATCCTCAATTGGCACCGTGATGCCATAGAGGATGTTTTAGCAAAATTCTAATTCATAAAGGCTTCAACCACATGAAAATAATAATGATATATCCTCGAAACGTGTATCAACTTGGGAAGCATCTTTTCTCAATTATAGTCAACCAGATGAAGATGTAATTTATGGTTACCTATATCAGAGTGTGCTATTTGATGAAGTAGGTGTCGTCCCAATTGGCCGCCACTTTTTTAGCCCAGGCAATGAAAGTTCCAGTTTCGAATTTTAGATAGTACATTCTCCATATTTGAACTTGAATAATTATAAGATATATCGATTAACATTTGTTCCTACCATCGTACCCTTTTGCAAATACATTTGATTCTTGGATGGCGCACTCTGACAAATCTGAATCTAGATGATATTATTTTGAATAAGTCTAAAAATTATGAAATTTGGAGATATACTACATTTTCTTTTCAAAGTCTTTTAAAATTCTAATGCAAAAGTGTAATATAAGTAGAAATCATAGAGTTGACCATAAAACATGTATCCTACTACAATAATGATATGCTAACTTAAGCTTATTTATTTCATAAAGGAGGCAGGCTTAAGCTCCAAAAAATTAAAATAAAAAATAAAAAAAAAGCTCCAATTTTTTTTTTCTTTTTTTTTGCCCCCTCCCTTCCCTTGTGAATAACCTGAGCTCAAAAACAACTGGCAGAAATATTAGGAAACCAGCCATGGCTTGTTTATATGCGTGGCTAATGGGGTAAGATTATGGCAGAGCTTGACTCAGAGCTCAAGCTCAAGCTTTGCCTCAGCACCTTGCTCGCATGGCCAAGCTGAGGCAAAACAGCCCAAAATGCACCCAGGTTCTGCTATGTTGATTTCCTATCAGCCACGGTATACTCCTGCATCATTGACAATTTTTTTTGGTATAATCCAAATAATTTGCAGTCCAGATTTGGTTATTGAGTAATGTCGCCACCGGTGGACATCATTTACAGCTCATAGAAACGATTGCATGGTGCACCAAGCAGCACCATGCTGCCAGGATGCGAATGGAAATACTGGGACTCGGACAATCCGACATTGGTGACTCCTGCCGGCATTCCACAGCCCTCGTTCTTTGTGGTTTCGTTTGAGGACATCCATGTTCAAGATCACGCATGAAATAATTAGTGCCATATAAAATAATCAGTGAAAGGTAGGTGGATTGATATAGAAAATTGAGCTAAAAATTTAATGACTTAAGCTTTTTAAATTGAATTGAATTTCAATTTCTACGTTAAGACCTGCTTCATTTTGCTTCTGACTCTCCATTTCTCTCCAATAACCCATGCGCTTGATAAAGAGTATGCTGTGGTGGAGTCATCTAACGGGAAAGTCTACATTTCTTAGTAATTATAAAGTGCTCATTATTTATAATTTATAAATTATTTATTTTGATACTTTAACATAAATAATATAACAGATAATATTTTTATATGTCTCATAAAAATGTCATATTTTTATTTTTTTATACCATTATATTATAATATTATTACTTTATACTAATATAATCGTTATTATAAAATAAAAATATATAAAATTATAATAATATAAATTATTATAATATATTAATAGTGCATTAATATAATATAATATAATATACTATATTTTTATATTATAGCTATAATAACACTATATAATTATTGTATTTTATTATAATAATATTCTCCTATAATGTTTATTATAATATATAATTATATTTTAGTTATAATAATATTATGATATAATATCAAAAATGATTGCTTTTATGTTTCAAACTCATGAGCCTTAAATCTAATGAACATAATTGAGTTTTTTTTTAAAATTTTTTTCTCCTTTCCAAAGAGTTTACCAGACACCTTAAATTCATTGAAAAATATTTTTGATCATTCAAAAATATTTTTTTATCCATCAAAAGTAATACCAAACGAGATTTAAATCCATTTACTTTTTACCATTGAGCTAAGCATTGTTGTATTTAGTTTGGATCCTTAACTTATGTGGTGGTCCTTAACTTTTTAATTTGGTTCTGTGTTAGGTCATATTTTGATAACTTTGTCCGTAAATTACATAAAATAGAAGGTTAATTCTTTAGTTTTTCCTTTTTTTTTTTTAATTTAAGAAGACGATAAGTTTCATCAATTCTTGATAATTGCAGCAAGTGCATGTTTTGAGTAACCTCCTATGTATAATCAAGCATGTCTAAAAGCGTTGAGTTTTAGTGAAACAATACAATATATAGATTGAAAGATGACTTAGTATATAGAAAGTAGACCGTAATAGATATAATTTTTTTTGTATTACTAAATCTTTTGGATTATATTATTTTTGTATTTCTATTATTTAAATTTAAATGTGAAGTCTTTTTTTCTTCTTCACGGATTAAGAGAGAAGCCAAAAACTTCTCCATAATTTATTAATTATGAGGATAATATAACCAAGTGTAAGGATTAAAGAAAAGAAAAGGAACCAAGAAGAAGAAAAATGATACAAAAAATAAGATAAGAATTCGAAAGAAGAAAATCCTTGTCTATAGTTATATTAGGACGAGCATCAACTATGCTTCTGGGACACCTAGAGAACTACTAATGGCATATGTTAGGGCTTGGACACACAAATGATGGCTTTGTATGGTAGTGTCAAGCAAGAATAGATTCGTCCACTCTAAAAATACATGAGTAGCCTTGAAAAGAATAGAGTAAAAGGATCTATTTTAAAAAAAAAATTCTTAAATTTCTTTCGATAGAAATTTACTGTTTTTCTTAGGTTCGGTCGGATATTCTTTTTCTTCCCATATAGCCAAAATTTCTTAAAAGCTTACCGATCATCTTTTGATCCCTCGACTGTCCTTGATAGGAAGTAAAACACTTTTTATAAAGGGGCAACTTAAAAATAAGTTATTAGATATTTTTCAAACTGCACCGCAAAAGGAGCAACTACCATTCACTATTGATCTTTTTTTGCTAAATTATCTCTGACACGCTGTCGATTTCTTAAAGTTAACCATAGAAAAACCTTACGTTTTTTTGAAAACGGCCACTTTCCACATCATGAAAAGGTCATATCATTCTCTTATAATTGATAAATTTATAGGAGTTAACTATAAAATTACGATGATTAGTTAGCTTCCATACCAGAGTATCTGCAATTCTTAAAGGTCTTAAAGGTACAATCAGTCCAGATAGTCTGTCTCCTATCTAAATAATGGTCTCCAAATCTTCTATGAAAGGGAGCACTAATTCTATTGAGATATTACTGAGTAGTTCCTCTTGATTACATTCTGATATAAGTTACTGGATAAGGAAGTTAAGATAATGAACATCTTTCTAGATAGGAGATAATTGGACTGATATACGATGGACTCCCATCCTTATCTCCAATATGAAGCCTTTATTTACACTTTTATGCATTACTAAATTATAACATTGATTATATTGCATATAAGCAACATTGGAAAGGTGGAAACCGAAATCAATGGAGCTTATTGCCTCTTATTTGGCATCAAAATTATAAGATTTATAATTAATTTATAGCTACTTGCTTTGCCCTTTTTCTTGGTAACACATTATTTACATTCCTCTCTTTAAAGCCTCTTCTTTGGAGGTATCAAAGTTATATGAAAATCTGTATCAAAGTTATATGAAAATCTACATTCTTTTTGGATAAGTATTATCCAAGCAATATTTAGACAGAAAACTAATTTATTTATATTCTTTTGTACATCGAAAAGTAACTATAATATTTAAGACTCATATTCTTTTATACTATAACTTTCTCAAATAAATTATTTCCATAAATTATTTCCATAATTCTCTTCAGATTTATTTTGTATATTAATTAAGTACTATCTCTTTACGATTGAAGCTCAATTTTTTTATCAAACTATATTTTCAGTTATACTTTCGATATATATATATATATATATATATATATATATATATATATATTAATCATACATAAATTTTATTTTTTATATAAAAATAAATTTTTATTGTTACTATTTATTAATTAAATAATAGTATTATATCACTTTATAAATATTAATTATATCATAAAAATATATTTTTATTTTAATCATAAAATCTTTCTCAAACACTACATTCTTGTCCTTGGATAAAATTCTATATCAATTTTTTTCTCTACAAAACATTATTTTTATTAAAATTATTATCTAAAGATAAATATTTGATTTACTTTTTTTTCTCAAAATTCATAGAGAGTAAAAAGGCAAGTAAATATCTCATCAGCACTAATCAAAGAAGGAAAAGAAAGGAAGCAAATTGAAAAGTAATAATAGAAGGAAGAATCTTGATTATGCAAGAATATTTAAGAAAAAAATATATTTTATTTAATTAAAAAAATAATTTAGTTATTTCTCATGTGAGTAAGTTTTTTTAAAAAATTTAATAGGTAAATAATAATTTAAAAATATAATTTATTCATTTGATTATTGTGATCTAGGAAAATATAGGTAAGTTGGTTTAATGAGAAAATTGATCCACTTGCCCAGCTTTACAAGTACCTGGTGTGGATGGCTGACATTATTTTATTATTTATTGGAGCGTATCCATTTAGCTCTCTCTCTCTCTCTTCCTGTTACATGTGAGTGTCTGTTGAATTGAGACCCTCCTGGTTTTAATTCCCCACAATGCACAGGACGCCACTTGTACGAGCTTAATGGGAAATAAGGAAATTCTGACTGCTCATGTCAAGATTGGAAAACAATCGTGTAAGCTAACAAATATCTAAGCTATATTTCCCAATAATGCAAGAATCAAAACATCTAAGCTATATTTCCCAATAATGCACGGTCGAATAATCATGCCTGGTCACCCTAAACTGCTCAAATTCATATCTCCATTCACTTTCCTTGCCTCCCTTAAATAGCATCTAAATCGTGATCAATTATTTTAGGGCTATCTCAATTGCCATTTACCTCGTTTTCTTATGATGTCAACTTGGCTGCTGCAAACTGAGGCACTGCAGCACTCCGACATGCAAGCTTTTTATATTGGACATTGGTTGGTGGCATCCTTTTATTCTTATTTATTTTTAAAAATCATAAACCATGGTGCGTGTATCAAATTATTATTTTATTTTTATTTTAAAAATATTTTTATTAATTCTAAAGAATGAATTAAATATATTTTTATTTTTTACTCTTTTCAAAAATCAGAAACTCATATCTTACATGATAGTTTCTTTCATTAATGTCACCATAAGTGATGCTACTATCATATAATACCTCCAACGTTGCCCTTACTCTCGCCACTACCACCATTATCATCTCTATTATTTTCGCAACTACTATCACCTCTATCATATTAATATTTTTAAAATAATTAATTATATCAAATATATTTCTATTTTTCAAAATTTAAAAATAAAATTTTAATTTTAATTTTAATTTTAATTTTTGAAAATAAAAAAAAGAAAGTGATGCTAAATGGTTGAGGATTCATCGCTCCACGGTTTTAACTGATAACATCACTTAAACATAGATCTTGATCACGATAGAATGCAAATGCACTTATTGTAAATTTAGAAAACTGCCCTACCCAAAAAATTTAGAAGCTACTAAAGTGGCAAGTCAGAAGCAACCCGTTTGGATTTCAATGCACCCAAAAATTTTATTCTATAGCCAATAACAAGTACATCTGAATAAATATAGATCTATAATTAGAATAAATATAGATCTATAATATCTTTACAATATCAATGTAGAGATGATCCTCTGAATCCAAACTCTTCAACCCATATGGGTTAAAAAAAGCCTTCAAGAAAACAAAGGATGTACAAAATGGAATCAGCATAAGTAACTATGAAGATGACAGCAAATCTACTTTCTATGCCTTCAGGTATGTGAAGCTTCATGCTATGATAATTTTAAGTATATTTGTGGGCCTTATATTTAACCTGTGGGCTTCGGATATCATCTTGGCTCTGAATTAACCGTATCTCTAAACTGCTTGACTGTGGATCAAAACTTGTTTTTTCATAGTCTGTTACTGTTCTTTGTAGCACAGCCTGCACAATTGAATGAGAGATATTAAATAGCTGCCAAACATACACCAAAAGAAGCCTTGCAATGAAACGCATGCATTCCGGTTTTGGGTTTCATCCATCTATCCGATATGCAAGAAAACTCGTCCTTGCATACCACTTTCCAGAAACAAATAGTCATGTGCGTTAATCATTCTGAATTAAACTACTGATATATATGATGGTTTAGAATGATACGATGTGTTTTTGCATTTCTTTTTAAAATTTCGATATTTTCCCACATGGTCACATAAATTTCAATATGCATTTATTAGGTTTTGGATAACTTCCATTAAAAATAGAGTTAATACCGTCCCTGAACTAAAGTTCCTACCAAAATTAAATCTGACATTTAGTGCAGTTCATTAGGTGTTTGCCATCAGGTTTCCATTTAACAAGGGACACACATACAATTATATGCTCCATTAGATGCTTAGACCTACTTAGAAAAGTGATGGCAAATGAGTGTCACTTGTGAGGTGGAGAGCTTAATGGCAAACACCTAACGAACTGCACTTAAGTTCCATCCTCATTAATTCTGCTACAGGATATCACTAAAGTTGTTAGCTGCAATGTGTTGTCAGAGGAAATGATAGTATGGATACAAGGATATTGCATACCCTAGCAGTCAGATAGCAATAAGTTAGCATTCAACCAATATTAGTCAAAAGACAAAATAAAATCAAAGCTTCAGTAACCATGTACTGCATAGACATATATGCTCCCAGTTTACTTTTGTACAAGCTAGGTAATATTATTCATGTTTCTCTACATTAGTAAATAGATGGAATATTGATGAGGAAACAATAGCCATGCTAATGCGGCCAAGAGCATAGTTGCTTGACAAGGTTATGGTTCCAAGCATTGTTTCAATTCTTAACGAGACATTTTATGGGACGACAGAATGGATTACAACCGCAAGTGTTGGGATAGGACAATCCTGTTATCGTCTCAGCATCCCAAACAGTGCATCCTGAGACATACCATCCCATGTGTTGAGACAGCCAAGAAGGGAGCGCATCTTGTTCCATGAAAAATCTAGGATGACCCGTCCCATGTGATTTGAAACCTTGATTTTAAGTATCATTTATACCAAACTGTATTATGTAATGCGTACCATACTATGGCGTTATCAGCAATATAATAGTTGAAAACCTTCCTTTTTCCTTTTCTTTTTTTATGCCATCCAATCTTTAAAGAAAGTTTTAACTTTTTGAAAGCACCACTTCCCCATTCTCGCATTCAAATCCACTCTTAAAGTAACTACCAGTTCAGAATATTTTTAAGTGAATAAATCATCATCTCTTTTACAAAGTCACAATTTATTGCAGCATCTAGAAATTTACAAACCATGAAGTTAGTTTCCCTTTATTTCAAACTTTGATTTCTTCCTTTAAAGCCTTGTTTAGTGACTCTTATCCAAACTGATGTTGCTATTGCTTAACAGCATTGAAATCCCAATGTTAAATTAAATAAATGGTCAATCAGCAAGGGTTAAATACATTTTCTCACTTTTTCTCAATCTTTTTGCATGAATCAGATGCAAATCTTGAAGTAGGGAAGTGAAATGCTCGATGATCCAAGGATGCAGAAGCATCCATTAACAGGACATTTAAAAATGGTAATAACTATATAGTATGAATAATAAAACAGTACCCCTTCTTGGTTGCTATAATTGAACCGACATATGTGATAGATTATAAGAACTAAAATCTCTTACAATGATGAGCTAATACAAAACGAGGTTTGGATTTCTTTAACGAAAACAGCATTAAAAGATGTTTAAGCAGGGGGCGGAAGTGCTAGGAAGCAACAGCAAGGAGTGGAAAAAAGAAGAAAAAAATGAAGCAGAACTGTGAACCACAGTACATGATTCTGGAACTCGAGGCTTAAACTATCAAGTAAGCTTTACAAGTTGAAAAATTCTGGCTTCACATGTGGAACTCTATATACAAAAAGTTGAACATATTGACCATAGAGTATCATGTACCTTTCTATGAAAATTCTGATCACCCAGTTTAACAGCAATCATAGGAACCTCATAATTAACCAATTTGTTCTTATAAACCGATTTGTTATGAATGGTTATAACAGTGCCATTGTATAGGTTAGTGCACTGGCTTTAGTGTTTATAGTGCAAAACAAAAGGGAAAATATATAATTAAATATTAACCAGGCTATAGGTAGATAACATTTAACCAGCTCCACAAGCAAAGAATCCATTCAACTGAATTGGCTAATAAAATCCTACCTGCAGACTTGATACCGCAAGCTCTGATGCTTTGTCAAGGTTGTCTGGATATTTCTAAACAGCAGAATGAAAAATAAATAACTACTTCTTTCTAAAACATGAATGCATGTTGTTAAATATGGTGCTATCAAGCTGAAAATAGTAAAACCCTTACATTGCTCCATCCCAGCAAAAGTGCAGTCATCAAATCCCCAGTGCCCTGCAAGTAATATACATTAAATATGATGCATGCTTGTTAAGATTAAATAACATGATGGATACACTTGAAATAACAACAAACAGGAGAGACTGCAACCAAAAACTAGCATGCCAGAACTACTACTGCCAGCTGGAGTGCATGCAATGGAACAATATTGCAAAAGAATTGGTTACCTGGAAGAAATCTGATTCAGTGCAGTAAACAAAGATGTGAAGTGACAGAACAAACAGCATCTAAGACACAAACATTGATAAAACATTCAGGGTCATCCAATCAACCAGAAGGCATGTCTTGCATGGGATATCAAGTTTATATTAAAGTGATAAGAGTCAAAACTCAAGGATGATGACTTGTGTGCTGCAGCACCCTGAGTAGAACTTTCCAGTTACTAAGGCTAGACAAATTTGAGATTTTTTAAATGGACCATTTTATGTAAGCAATTTGTTAAAAGCTTATATTTAACTAGTCAACTTTCTATCAAGAGGAATATCAGAGAAATATCTAGAACAACCAGATCGAACTATTCATGGCACAGACCTATCGAGCCAAATTCTGTAGCACACCAAATTGCATGTTTGCCATGAGACGTTTATAGGATGATAGTAAATAGCCAGCATGCAGAAAATAAATATGAAAGCACACAAAGAAACAAGTTTATCAAGTGAAAGGTTGCAAGACAAAAGACATCACCATCATCATGACATTAGACCCAAGACACTCAAAAGGAGAAACACAACAAAAGCTTTACAAATCTAACATACGAAACCCAGATCACAAAAAGGTTTCATTGCATTAAATTAAAAAGAAACTAAACACTTCTGTTTTGAAATGGACTGCAAATTAAATTGGCAAAAAGATTGCATCAAAAATGTCATTGAGAAATCCAACTTTGCATCCTAACCAAATAACACAAAATGACAAAAATACATAAATAATTATAGAGAACCACTTGTGATTGTAAATATATCAATAAATAACTATGTGTCACAACACAAAATGCATACCGTAAAATATGCCGGAATTTTGGGGATCACTATCTTAAATTGTTCAGGACACTGACCCTGCAAATCAAGCACTTAACAAGCATTATGCCATTCTAAAATGACTTTAAAAAAATGATCTATGATTAAACATTGAATCGGATAATAATATAAGCAGCAGAACAAGAAATATCAAGATATATTCTAATTAAGCGATGATTGTTAACTGGAAAAGTCAGAATACAACCTGCTAATATATCTTGAGAACATTATAATCGAGGTATAAAATGAAACACAGAAAGATTCATTTCATTAGTTTGGCGTCGGACATGAATCCCACATTGTCAATGTATCCTTTCAATAAGTCTTCCATTCACACTAACCATCTATTGAGCTCTCTTGACACTATATTTAATTTACACATGGATGGCAGACCAAACAGTTTGTGCTCTTTATAATCTCAAAGAAATAAAAAGGTTACTGCTGAGTACAATTTTCCCAGGAAAAAGATGCATGAAGTCATACTGGAATGCCTTACAAAAGGTCTGTCCCCCAATATACTTACAAGTATGTAATAACCATGATCGCCTGCCTGGAATGTGATGTCTGCTTTGATTCTAACTTTATCAAGTTCATCTCACATCTAGATATTTCCAAGCCCACTCTATGATCAAGGATCTTATATGGCAACCACATTTAACTAAAACTGTCCCAAACAATCCAAGTTATATCACTGAACCGAATGGACTTTATCAAGCCTATCAAAAGATGATGGACCAGATGACTGTTTAAAAAAGGAAAAACAACTACCACTCAAGATATTAACGGTTATGCAACATTTTATAGTGAGGTATACTGTGCTTCGTAGGTGATCATATTTCCTAGATTTTTATTAGCACTGCTTACCAATTTCTGGACATAAAAATGAATATATGATACCTCCCACCTAAAAAAAAAAAAAAAAACCAAAAAAGACATTGCGTAGATTTCTATGTAAATTTACATTTGGTTTTCAAAAACATTTTCCATTTCCCTTTTCCGTTTTCATTCTCTGAAAACAGTTTTCATTTTCTGTTTTTTGATTTCTTAAAAAAAAATGTTTGGCAAGTGAAAACAAAAATTATTTTCTATTTTCTTATTTTGATTATAAACAATATCTTTTAAAAGAGTAGGCAAAAAAATAAAGAAAATACCGTCTACTCCTATGTTTTCAAGTTCTTTAGCCTTTATTTTCAGCTTACTTCCTTTTTTTTATAAAAAACAGTGAAAACATCATTGAATCGTTTTCGGTTTTTTACTATTTTGGAGTTATATTTTCCAAAAATCTATTTTCATTTTCATTCACTAAACACGGTTTCACAACTGTTTCATATTTTCTATAAAAATGAAAATAGGAAACAAGCCTGTTCTCAAAAACCAGACACACATCCTTATTTTCTTGTGGCTTTCAGATTTCCCTTATTCAAGTTGACTCCTACAAATGATTCTATGGTATCATGTTAGAAGATTAATATCTGTTTCAAATTCCCACGACCTTAATACCTTGGTCAAATTCAGAAGTCTAAACTTATGCTTTAAATCCTGTTGCAAAAATAAATCATATTGAGCTTTTAGGCTTCTATGTTTTTACTTTTCTGTGAGTCACCACACACCATGAAAAGCCTAATAGAATTCCCTGTACTCACCAAACAAATGTACTTCTTAGCATTTCATATTATAGCTTACTGCAAAATAATATCTTTATAATAGATGATGTAGGGATAGATCATGACAACAAAATTTACAGACTATAACAGGTAGTGGAACAGAAACTATGACTAAAAGTCGACAAAACTATGTCGCAGTGAGATCTCTAAATTCAATAAAAAGCCAAAAAAGAAAAAAGCAAATATGGACATAGAATTCAGTAAAAATAACTCAGAAATTGTCACCAAAAAAAAAAAAAAAAACATATGCTAGCAGATTTCCGCTTACAAATTGAAAAAACATTGATGAGTAATAAATTTCAGTTGTACCAATCAGATAGGATACAAAATGATGCATAAATAAATCTCAACCATGGCACCAAAGTATCATATGGAAAGGATCCAAAATTAAAACAAGTACCAAAAGCAAGTTCACTCGAGCATAAGGATTTAGAATACTTAATGAGATATCTCATCAAGTTTGGTTCATTTCTAGTTTGGCAATAAAGCAAAACCAGTTGATGCTAACTTCAACAAAAAAAGTCTTTTGGCTGCATAATTTCAAGAATAAAGTAAACAATATAAACAACCCACATCCTGCATATTTTAGTCAGCTTCTACAATGCATATTTTAACAATCTTCAAATAACATGCATAACAATAAGACATTTGGTACCTTTACTTTCTGATGACTGCCAATAAGAAGGAGATTGTCTTCTATGTGCAAGCTAGTTATCACAACCTGCAGTATGGAAACAATCGAACTTTATGCCATTTAATTTAAGAGTAGCCAAAAATAGTGAACTTAGAATGCAAAACATGTCATATCATGTGCATAACATATTATAGTATGCATCCAGGACCTAAGCTAGACAAGATACAAAAAGGAATGCCCAAAAAAGAAAATTATATGCTTGCTTGATTAACACATTCGACAGGAATTGTAGTCTCATGAGAAGCGATTAAGGGCGCACACGTAACTTTTCCTATCATAAAACATGTACCTAAAGTCAGGGTTTAACTAACTTGATTCTTACGCCATGTAAATGAGTTGATGACTCCTCATGGGTTGGGGACTAAGCACAGATCCTTGGGTTGCTGCAGAACCAACAGATTACCCTTTTCCACGTTAAATGCCTTCCAGCCCAGAAAAACAGACACATGCTTCTATACCTCTAGGTGGCAGTAGCTTGCGTGGTTCTATCATTTGGATTTCACTTATCTTCTCCCACATAAATACTAGCTAATAATTGTGGAAATTGCATAATTAAATATCCTATCCTGGCTTCAAATACTCAATAAATGCAAATCACATGTTTACATTGTCTAGTCCTATTTTCGCTTTAAGGATGAGACATGAGGTGGGTAGTAAAGGCATCAATACCAACCAACTTAAATATAGTTTTGTCTTTGGTGTATTGCCACTAGCTAAACATTACTTTTGGTATTGCACATTACCATTGCAGCACACACTCCACTATACAAGAAAGCACATGAAACTTCACTCAACCATCACAAATATGTGACCTCTGGAAATTTGTCATGGAATCAATAAGCCTCGATACGAAAGGATATAATTTTGGCATCATACCCATATTTTGCATTTTCTATGAAAGATTTTATTCCTAATCATGGTGAAATTTTGACACATTCAAACATTATTCTAAAGATATAACAGGTGAATAAAAAAGCAAACATAAATAACAAAAACATTTTATTTAATGTTAATTAGCAGTTCTTAAAATACTTTTGATGTTGGCAAATCCTTGTTCTATGAAGATACTGTTAACTGTTTAAAAATACGAGGATTTTACAAAATGAAGAAAAAAACATTTTACAATTCTGATAATCTTAGTAATATCTTTATTTAAATAAAAATGATTTCTGCATTGCAAATCAAGAATCTATACATGCTAATCAGGAAGGTGAACTGAAGAAATCTGGCACCTGAATAATCCATGACCTAGTCTTAGAGAAATCAATTGTACTTTGCACTTAAAAAGACAATTCACAGGCAGCTTTTATTGTAAAGCTATATATTAACATAACAAACCTTTGAAGGTCCAGCAGCATGAAGAATATTACAGGCTTCCAGTCCATCTTTTTCACAAGTAACCCTGCCATTAACCCATTAATTAGATGACCATAACGGATATTGCAATGTTTCTATGGACAACAAGCAAGTTTCTATAGAAGAAAACTGATAAGAGAACCGTGGCAAAAAATTACATCCAGATCCAAGAATTCACATGATTTATCTGCTAAAACCCATCACATAAGTAATAATAATTCAAATAAATGATGGAATTATATAATCATATGAAAAGCAAAAAGCAGGAATTTGTAATCTGATCACCGGATGACGGTGTGAAGAAATGTAACAAAAAAAGTAAATTCCAGAGTTTGTTTATTTGCATGATGGTACCTTTGAGAGCAACTATTCATTGCTGGGTGGTGATTTAACACGAAGGTTACTCATATGAATTGTTTTGAGATTGGTATAAATCAGATCAATCAAAATCTAGTCCTTGGTTTAAATCAGACCAATTAAAATCTAGTCCACCATAGGCAACTGTTTGACCCAGTTATATTAAAAAAGGTCTTAAGGATCGAATAACTATTTTCCAATATCACATCTTCTAAAGAAATACATAGCTATGAAGATAGTATGAGCAAGTCCATATGTGGGAAACTAAATAAAGCAGTCCAAAGATGTGGCTGCCTTCTTCCTCTCTCCATTATTTAACAATCAGGTCCAACTTTGAATCTAATTCTGCTGAATCACTGGAGTGTTATGGAGGATGGAAAAGGAAAAAATTAGAAGATGCTAAAAGAAAGCATGAAGAACTACAAGAGGACAAAAGACAACAAAATGAAGTGACCAGATTTAAGTCTTGCTTTTCTTTGAATGACGTTTACAGAAACATACAGTGTAGTGAGCACTGTTGAATCAATAAAGAGGTCAACAAAAATTGCACATTGGCTTAGTCTTGATGATAACCATAAACATAGTAGAAGAAAATAGTACAAAACACCCCATACTCAAGTAATACTTTATAACATGAGGCCAAGTTCATTATTGACCATAAAAAGGGTCCTCTCTGATCCAGAATCTGAAGCGAATCATATATATACCAGAAGCTCCTCTAAGTTGGAAGGAGAATTTGATTAGGCCTATAATCGGCAATATGTTAAAATCAATTATGTCAAAGAGGCTCAGAGCATATTTACAAGTATCTGATCAGACAAATGGTGGAAATCTGATGACGAGCAACATTCTCATCCAGAATAGCGAAACTGAAAACTCAAGTATCTATATACTAAATGTGATTACAAGAAATTGGTACCATTGCTTGACACTTGAAATATCAGCATAGGACTAAGATTGTATCATGATGAAGTGAGAAAATGAATGAATTCACCACTTTAATGGGCGAACAGCCCAACCCTTGGAACATACTACAGCCCCAAGTGGCAAAGAGCCGACATCGTTTTCTTTCTCTGATTTACTTTGTCATGGGTATACCCATGATTTTCGTGTTATTGTTTGCTTGACTTCGGTCTTTGGCTTTTGGATTTGGTGGACATTATCCTTTTCCTGCAAGAGATCCTGAGGGAAAAGTGTTGCTAAATTTATCCCATCAGCTAAACGGGTGTTACAAAGGATGCTTATAATGATAAAAACACCTAAAAAGTCCCTCTAAGGACATGGACATAATTTTAAACATTGGGAAAATCTTTGGCCCACTAACTAGCCTTACAGTTTTCAAGCAGGAGCCTTTCATGCCCAAAAATGCCTAGTGCATAAAATTAACACAACTTCAAAAATGCAAATTAAGAGTAAGCCATAGGACACCCTTAAATTCTCTTAAGGAACAACTTGATCCTTATAAATTGACTTCGCAGTGGTCAGGTAAGACTTGTTATTTTCCATTAATGATTATTATAATTAATGAAATCATGCAATAAACAAGTTGAGATTTTAAGCAAGTTCAGGAATTGTTCAATTAAATTGATTTTGCAGGTTCAAAGCAAGGTATCAAATCCCCTAGGATGGGGATGTCTTGGTTTCTCTATATAATGGGATGTCCTGCTGCCTTATCGTGTCCCAATAGTCGTCTCAGCAGAATGTCCCAATGCCCTCATCTATCTTCCTTTCAATTTACATTCATTTCTTTTATTTCTTTCTTTCCTTTCTTTCTTTCTTTCCTTTTTCATTTCTCTTCTTCCTTCTTTCCTCTCTTCCTTCTTTCTCTTTTCTGTTCATTTCTTTCTTTCCTTTTTGTTCTTTCCTTCCTTTCTTTTTCTCCTTCCTCTCTCTTTCCTTTTTGTTTTTTCCTTCCTTTCTTTTTCTCCCTCCTTCCTTCCTCTCTCTCTCTCTCTCTCTCTCTCTCTCTCTTTCTTCTTCTTTCCCTACAAAATTGGGTTTTGATGTCCCACCCCTATTCTAGTCTCATTTTCTCATAGGAATGAGATCAAATGGAATGACTAGGATACCTCCTATTCTATCAGGACTAAAAACCTTAGTTCAAAGCATATGCAACTAACAGTAAAATAAAAGAAAAAAAACTATGGCACACCGGAAAGAAAGAAAAATAGAAAAAGCAGGCAGAAACATCCAAGTACATGTAAAATTTCAAATAGAAGTTTAGAGGCATGTACTGCAATATAATATCCAACTGGATTTGTTTTCAAATCTAAATCTATTTGGTTATGGATACAAATTGAAACATCCAACCAACATTTGTATTCATATCCATATACATCACAAAAAAAATACAGATATGGATAGATTCATATATGAATATCCAGTTCTGTTTGTAACGCCATCTAATATTTTATAGCACTCATGAACTTTTATGGAAAATAAATGACTATATTAATGCAATATTGACTTAGTTTATCTTTCACTTAGTGATATCTTTAATTTGATGGTCATAAAATTTAATTATCCAACTCATATCCATATTTATATTTATACTTTTAACATCTAAAACTATTTGAAACAAATATATATATATATATATATATATATATATATATATATATATGAATTTTTATATCCGGTTCATATCAATATTACTAAACAAAAACAGATATAGGCATCGATACGCTGATATCGGATCCATGACTAATCCATTTTTGGCCCTAAAAACAATAATTTAGAGCTTGTGCAATATTCCATTCCAGTTTTTTCTGCCATTTTTCTTCTGAAAATACCCTTCTACATCTCCTACAATACATAACTCCTATTGAAATAAATATGTTGTTTTTAAAACATAAAATAATCAAAATTCTAGCTCTTAAAAAAGGAAAGAAAAATAGATTCTGATCACTTTCTTCAAAGATGATAATATAATTAGAAAAATGAGAGACATCCAGCAATTTATTTACCGTATAAATATAATACAGAATCAAATTTTGTATTTCTTAAACCTGCATTGCATGTGTCTAGTTGCTGGCTTATTACTTTTTTTTGGAAATCTTGCATCAAAAATGACATGTACATGGTCCAAAAGATAGACCCATTCTCATTTCATGTAACTAGGGTAATGTGCAAATAGTAAACTTTTCTCCAGCATGAAAAAGCAGACTATAATTAGCAGCTGACTCATTGAGGTATGACTTCATGAAAACTGTAAAATAATAGTTACATATTTATGATGCAATTGCTCAATGCAACACAAACATCATAACAATTAAGGTTTGAGAAACACTACAGTCCTGACGCTATTAAAAATATAAATTAATAATTTCATATTTATGATGCAATTGCTAAAGGCAACAGACGCATCACTACACCTAAGGAGGGAAATTTACCAGACATTTATCATAATTTTTGTTTGATGGTTTAAGAGAGATATAGGAGAGAAATAAACGTATATCATTCAAAAGTTCACAAAAAATAAGATTCACAAGTACCTCAAGCCTGTCAGTAGTTCGGCTTCAAACTGGTTAGGGGTAAGCATTGAAGCAACTGGAACAACCTGCAGTCAAACAATTATTATGGTTCTAGGTGAATTATCATAAAGATAGCCTGACAAGATGATTATTAGAAGCATACAGTATCATAAAAGAATAAAAACAAAAACACAACCCAATGTGAATTTAATGTATTGTGATCAGAATTCTTTTTATGAAAAATGATACTTGGAACATGCTCACCTAAGGCCAGCAGACCACAAGGGCTTGAGCTATCTTGATGAACCTTTTAAGCACTCCTAATGATGTTTTTTGTACTAGAAGCCAATTTTTGGCTAGAGGTATATGACAGGTCAATAGACAAGATGGGTTAAGACTTCATACAAAATTAATAAGTCCAAACACAAATTGTAGTGCCATGTTTATACTAACTGGGGCTACACGGGCTGGAAAAAGTAAAACCCACCAACTGCTGAGAGCAGCCTTCAGTTTACATGCAAACACTTACACTTAAATTTTCTAACTAATGCTTTCAGACCATGAAACATAGACCAAATTATTCAAAGCTTATACTGGCTGGGCCAAAATCAGGTATGTAACAGTCCAATTTCTGGCCAGATTTGGACACCAAACATGTCAAGACACCTGGTTTAGTCATACTAACAATCTCAGAACAGGTGAACAGAGTTTTACCAAATCCATGACACCTCATAGCGTCATGTCAATGAACCAAATTATCTAGAAAAAAAACTGCTACTTCTTAGAAATTGGGAAAAGGGAAAAAAGACATCACCCACAAATTTGAATGAAAGTTTACTAAAAAGTGAGCCACAGGCTCAACCAACACATTTTATATAAAGGAGAAGATAATTAGAATTAAAGCAGTACAACCTAACATAAGAAGCTTAACATGGAGAGTAAATTATATGGCACGGAAAATTTTCTAGCATTATATTTAAGTATATCTTTATTGCAATTGTTTCAACTATCTCTATTCAACTTGAAAAAAAAGAAGTTATAGTACTGAGGACATGTTCATCAAACATCAGCAATATATAAAGCGATTATAACCTGAGGTTTGCTGAAAGAGTATCAAGTGGAATATCAGAGGATGATCACATCTTAAATATAAGTGTAAAAAATCACCTTTTCACGATATACAGCAACCAGCTCCTGTGGAACATAAAGCTTTCCTTCATCTCCCATAACTGGATCACAAACTAGAGAGAGTAAACTCAGTTATTACCAACAAAAGAAATGAAATTTTTTTTTTGTATGCATTATATTTTGCCTTCCAAACTGTTTATGCCAAAGCCGGTCATCGAGACAAAAGAGAATATTTTCTAGGGTCTTGTGAGAGGGAACACCATAGCCCAGAGGAAAATTTCTCACAGAACCACAGAACAGTAATTGCTGTTTTCACTGGAAAGAGAGATCCTTTCAACTAGAAAAGTCTCTTAGGCTTCATCCAATGGTTGAATATGCAGAATTTTTCATAATAATTATGTAAAGGAAATGTTAACACAAACTGACATAATATTGAATAGCAGAACAAAGAAGAATGAATGCAAGGAATGGGCAATTTGGCCAAAGTTAGCAACTACATTACATTCAGCTCAAGAAGATAAGGTGACAAGGTTGGCGAAGGGGGGCCAACAGGAAATATTAATTACAATGGGTGCACTTAACATGAGGATAATATCTATCTAAAGATGGAGAAAGAAAGGAAAAATAACTATCTTAATTAACCATCAAATAGAGAAACAAATCTAGATGGAATGGATAGGGAGAATGTGTCTCATCCAATCAGAATAATTGGATTTGAGCAAGCTATTATAAGGCCGCGGAGGATAAATGCACAGAGATGGATGAAATAATAATAGGTAATTATTGGAATATGATGAGTGCAAGTATACATACAGATTGAGTTAATATTATTGGTCAATGTAAATGAAGTATCAGTACGCTTCTTACAGTACGCTTCTTACAGACCTATTAATGGTTGGTAATTTTCAAGTAATCTATCAAGCATCTATCATGCTTTATGCAAACAAAAAAAATAATTTTCCCATAAAGGAAGAATGTCTTGTAGATGCAGTCCAACCATGGCATAATACATCCTCATGAGACCTATGCTAAGGCTATACGTGTATCATAGTAATATTCCTAGTGCTTCTTAAATAAGTACCGTTTATTAATCTGGGTTTTTTTATTTAAAAATTATAATCTAGTGGGTTATATATAACCAAAGAATATGAGCATTATGGGAATTTTTGAGAACTAGCTTGTAGGATTCTAGAATTGTTTTATATAAAATCTAAATTCTTTATTTAGAATTATCTGGAAGAGTCTGGCAAGAATCAATACCCATATAGTCATGTTGATATTTATCTACAACAGTGACTCAGCCAGGTAAAAGATTTCCGATGCCTTGTTTGGCCTCAGACAAGCGAAGATCCAATTTCTTGCGTATCTTTGGGTCACCTGAAATGAACTTGACAGAATTTAACTAGCTAGATTAGGCAAGATTTTATAGATATGGATAGATATCACTTATATGCACTGTTTGCAGAAATAGTAACTGCTATCTACTAAAGGGCAATGAATAGACTTTGCGGTCATTGCAGGTTGACTAAGCTCCTTATGGAAAATGCCACATGCAGATAGCTATAAACAATCTTACTAACTCTAAGTCATTTTGTTCCAATTTCCAAAGCAAATGTTTCCATCTGCCAATGTTCAGATTATCAGGATTAATAAGGAATACTAGTTTGCCTTTAGAGAGGCCTTGCAACATGACAGCTTGAATGAAGTCCTATCAATCTAATTGGTGCAACTAATCCACCTCCAAATTAAAATTTCATGGGTCATTTCCATTCTTTCCAGCTACAATACACAAATCAAAATTCTTACCTCTCTAAAATAAAATGAAAATAACTGCACTAAGTTTTGGCGGATAAATGAATCAATATGTTACACAAAAAAAGGACCCAAGACATACTTGCTCAAGTCCTACCACTTTTGACAAATAAAGTGCATTAATATGATACTCCCCCCAAAAAAGTGAACCTTAGAAATAGAAAGGCTTTTTTACATGTATATATCTTTATATACATTTGAAATTACCCGTATACCCACTTAAATTTACTATTCGCATGTATATCCTTATAATTATTTCTTTTTGTATGTATACTATTATAAATATCTAAAATTATGTGTATCCCCTTATAAATTTACTATTTGTCTGCATACCCTTATAAATTATCTCTTTTGTAAATATGTCCTCATAAATTCATAATTTGTATGTATACACTTATAAATTATTTCTTTTTACACATCTTCCATTATTGAATAAAGGGTATAAATGTAAAAAGAAATAATTTATCAGGATATACATGCAAAAAGAAATAATTTATAATGGTATACATGCCAATAGTAAATTTGAGATGTATACACATAATTTTAGATATTTATAAGGATATGCATGCAAAAAAATAATAATTATAAGAATATATAAGCAAATGGTAAATTTGTGAAGGTATATATGCAATTTCAGATATCTATATGTATATATATAGAAAACTCAAACAGAAATGCCAAGGCTTCTGAAAGAATTTGATGACCAACATAACATGACAAAACCTTATAAAAGATGAGATTAACTAACAATAAGCCTTTTATTATATTGATAGCGAGCAAATATTGGAATTTGAAGATGAAATAATAACAATATTAATTACTAGATAAAGGAAATAAAAGTTGAATTAGCATACAAATATATTTACCGTAAACAAGACTGGGATTGATTGAGCGCAATCGTTCTATCACTTTTAATACAGTATCTAAAAATGAAACTGAGCCAATATAACCTGAAAAACACTCCAAAATCAGAGAGAGCCACATTACATGGAGAAAAAAAAAAACATTAACAATTGGATAGAAAGAACGATAGCTACAGAATGTTAGAAGAGTTCATGAATTTGCTGTTACCATATGGTTTAGCTTGGTGAATATGATAAAAAAAATCAAATATTAAAAGATTTTTGTTGCCTGTGGCATATAGTTCTAAGCCTATGTAGTAGCAGAAAGTGAATGTTATAAAGTGGATATGATACAAGTATACAATTGTTTCTTGTCATGATTACATTTCACATCAGTTCAGGTTTTCTTAAAAGTCATTAGGTTTAGGAATATGTGATGTCATATTTGATTTTTCCATAGTTTTATGAACCTTCAGATCAAGCCTTCCGTTAGAGGTCATTTTTCATGTCCTGTTGCAGTGTGAAGTTTAAGGGGTCAAATCCTTACAACCACGATCCATTTTAACATTACAATGTGCTGGAGTCCAGTATGTGCAATGCACATGTAGCACCTAAAGGATTATGATTTCATCAAGAAAAGTTTCGCTAAAGGATCCAAGCTTGCAAGGGGGAAAATTTCATGACATGGTGGAACTGGGACAAGGAAAGTGAGGTTGGGGCACTTAAGGAACCATTGTATTTTTCTTGCAAGAGGTGTTGGGTGGGTGTGGGTGTGTGTGTGTGAAGGACTTTTATTCTTCTTCAGTAAGCCAAAGCTGTGCTGCTTTGACACGTGCAATGTACATTTTTTGAGAAAAAGGCAAAGTATTTGATTTATGGCTGTGATTAGAAGAGTGTTATTCAATGGATTATCTGACTAAGGAGGGTATATCTACCAAAAAAAATAAAAATGAAAGACGGATGGAAAGAACAATCAGCAGGCTCCATCACAAAGAAGGAAAGAAACCAATTATGGGTAATCAAGGGATGGAACAAGGGAGTGAATTTTAAAGAGTTTGGATCCTGACAATATGGATGTGGGCCCCACTGCGAAAAATGAGAAGGTAAAGGAAAGAGAAATGCATAGTCTGGTGACAGCTCAATAGAAGCAGAGTCTAATACCCCTCCCCACTTGATGGGGAACTTTTTTGGGACAGAGGCTTCAGGCTTCAAGCAGCAGACTTCCAAGCCTTTCCTATTGTTTATTAGTAGACATTTGTGAGGGAGCTCGAAAAGAGGGTAAAAGGTAGGATCAGGCCTTCTTCAAGAGACTCATGTAATAAAGTCATAGAGTTCAATAACTGCGACAACTCCATGAAATGGCTTTAACTAGCTTTCCATAGACAAAAAGACTGTCAATTTTTTCTCCTTTTGTTTGCAGTAATTGCATTAAAAACTGAAAATGTCCCTTCCTGGTGCAACAATAGCATAATCTTTACATAAAGTTTCCCTATTTATTCTTGGTTTGCAACGTCGCATATTTTACCACCTAAACCATCTCTTTTGAGCTTTGAGGAGGCAAGTCAAAAATCCACTGACCATACCCTGCATCGGCTTAATATTTTTCTATCTTAAGTTAACCCTTTCACCCTAGACTTTAATCGCTTCAAGTCTATTCCTAATTTACTCATTCTATCTCACTTAAAACTTCTTTAAAGTTCCATCCCCGGTGTTATATCCAGAAACTGCAGATCTTGATTTGCAGTTTAAATTGGGATTCTGTTAGTCCCTCATGTTTGGAAAATTTTGATTGGGATAAAAATCCTTTTACCCTGAACTGTAAATCTCACTCTCAAATTTCTCTAACAAATAAATCCAAAGCATGTATTTCCAAATTCTGTTTCAGCAACAATGCATGTGACCCCAACTAGTGATTTAACAAGTGCAACACACACTGTTTATTAAATCACTCAACCAGATTTCTACATTCATAATTGATAGTTTGCAAAATAATTCATACAATATATTAATTTTAACTATTCAGTCATACTAAAAATTTGCTTGCCTGCCATCGGACATTTTGATCACATTGATGAGCATAGAAAATTGCAATTTTAAACCATGATTAACCAAGAATAAATAAAATGCCATCTTATATTTGTATGAACCTTCACTTTGTAGACAATTGGAGAAAAGCATGGTGACAATGATAAACAGTGCAGTAATTGCAGTGCACTTAATTGCAAAAAAGCACAAAATGGAATAGGTTACCTGTTAACAAATGAGTGTAGTACAATAGTTCATTTGCTGCTAGGCCCTCAATGAGTTCCCAAAGTTGTTGGCCATTGAGAACCTGCCCTTTGAATGTCGGATATCCTGTGTAATCCTTTATTGGTTAGACCTTGAATCATTGTGCATCAAACCACATATCATTCAGACATGGACTTTTTGAGCAGCAGATAAAGTCACCATATATTGTGCCTCTGATTTCTGAGACTGTTGGAAGTTATGTAAAGCATCTTGCCTGTATGATTGGAGAATTGCACGGAGTTGATTGGATCCACATCATAGCCAAGAAGTTGAAGAGGAAAGACAGATGATTTGTTGCCAACGTATCCCTAAGAATGACAAGCAGAAAGTGTCAGGCATTACAATATAAAAAATGGCAAACCTACCATGAAGTGCAGCCAAAAACAAATTAGATGGTATTTTGCAATGCAGGTGCAACCAAAATTTTAAATCCACAAATGGCCAGCTCTTTAAATACTTTATTCAGCAATATGAGTGTCAAGGATTTATTCAACATCTCTAATTAATATCAGAGCTTCCATACTATTTAATATCATCCTCTCTCCAAGTTTTGCATGTTCAAACCCTTATTTTGACTACTTAATTCTTTGTACGCACATCAAGGATCCTAAAATGGGAATTGATGGTATGACGTCAAAGAAGTGGCAATTAATGATCTAGTCTAGTGACAAACAAGCACTTAGCTTTAGAAATTGAATTTAATTAAATGTTCTATTTTGGATATAATTATAAACAGGAATTCTTAGGGTGCACAACAAATATTTTAAAAGACAGCTGCAGCATGCAAACTTAGTATTTTAAATATTTAAATAATAATAACAATATCTCATATAAAAATATTAGTATTAATAACAATAACATCTAGCAGTAACTACTTACCACAAAATATTTCATTCTTAGAAGCAATAATTATAGCATAATTAACATATTGACATTGTTATCATTCACATATCTGGACTACTTGAGCCACATCCAACTCAATCATTAGTTTAAAACTGCCTTATTCACATGGGCCCACAAGAGAGTGGCTACATATATGATCACACAAAGCTAAAAGGGTCACATATGAAGTCACACAATAGTAAGTATGCTGCATATGCAATCGCACAATACTATCTTACTGCATATATGTCCACAAATTGCTAAGCAAACTGTCTTTTCTGCCAATATGCAGCTTGATAACATATAGCAGTTGCATATAGTGTATGTGTAGTCAGGAGACACATGCATGTGCAGCCACATATGAGGCCTTACGCACCACATTTTTAAAAAATGGGAACAATTTAAGATATGTGCATCCATTTCAGCTTAAAAATATATGATAGAGGGAAGTTAGACCAAACTTTGAGAGTGTTAGAAGCTTCAAAACAGCTCATTTATGGCTTGAAGGTACTATCATGAGATTCTTTAACTTTGTCTAGTCCATGGTTTTAAAGGTTAAATTAGTTTAACTAAATTAAGGGCCCAAAATCAGGCTATGTTTCCAAAGTCATAAGCCATTTGGGTAAGATCATCTCCAGGATATTGAAGAATAAACTAACATTTTTCTTTTTATATTTTCTTTTCCTTAAGGCTCAAGGATTTGCCCTTGTGTTCTATCATCAACTCAACCCGAACCCTCCCTTTTGGAACTTGACCATCAAGATCGATTCTCATCAAATGGCCTATGAATATGAAAAGAATGAGATAATGATAAAAAGGAATAAGTGTTTGTATAAAAGAAAATGAGAAATATTAGATTGCATAGGGAAAAAATATGCACTTGTAATGTATCGAAAACTAATGTAAATTGATTTATCTAAGTTTGATTTTGGAATGCACATGGCTTTGATAAAAGATACTGAATAGAACATGCCAAAGGATAGATTAGAAACTGTGCAATGCAAGAATCCGAAACAAGTAATGCACTTCAAATAAAGAAGATTCCTAGCTACAACATAAAGAATTTTCTCAATGGAATACTTAAGTGCTTACTTTGCATTGATGCAACACCAAATCTTTCTCTAACACACTTCCAAAATAAGTAGCAGATGTAGGAAAAACTGTAATAAATTAGGATTTGCTAAAAGAATAAACTGTATAATAATAGATTGACAGCCAGCATAAAACTATGGTTACACCTTATGCATGATAATGAAATTTATTATTTACTTGCATCTTTATACCTGCAATATAAGTAAATCTTCTAATACCCCTTAATGAACTAACAACCAATAATTTAAGTCTCGATGGGATGGAGATCGAGACATCTCATCCCAAAGAAATTCTGGAACCAATCTCGGCCATCCCATCTCATTTGTCTAGGCCATAATACATTATAATACCTATTTTAAATCAATCTAATTTATTATAAATATATAACTTTTGAAGTTTAAATATGTTTAAAAATTGAATAAAAACATTAAAGCTTCACAAATAATTTTTTTTAAAAAAAGACATTCCAAGCCAGAACGCTTAACTGAGTGGGACAGGATGAGATGCGGGACATCTTGTTTTGTAAAAAAATCGAAATACCTTTGTCTCATGAGATTTAAAACCTTTCTAACAGCAATATAAACACCTAAAGTCTAAATGTCTGAATAAACAATAAACCTATTACTAACATAAGACATTTTAAGATTATATTGAGTCAAAAGAGATCCATAAAATTATTTTCTAAGCCACTAAAATAAGTAGCAGAAATGTCCAGCCACTACTAAAACCTTTCATGGCTGAAAAGTCTTTTTCCCAAAAACAACAACTTGTATAAGGTCTCCAATTTGAAAAATGATAAGAACCTGGACTGAATTTGGCTGAAATGCTTGCGATCCTAACCAGACAATACATGCATATGGACCCAAGACCTAGCATTTCCACATGAAGGACTTTCTCAATACACCTTTCAAGGGTTGGCTTTCTTTGTTCCTCTCAGTTTAAGAGAACCAACCATTGAGTTTTTAAGTTTTTAGCTATATGAACATCAACAATTTAAGACTCCACATGGATCATGCCTCTTGCCCACTGATTTACGCAATATGTCTCCATTGCAAAAACTCATCCTCCAGCTTGTTCTCGGACTTCATGTGGTAGAAACCCCAGACCCAAAAAAAAAAAAAAAAAAAATCTGGGTATTTGGCTTCCGTGCTATATATATGGCAGGTATTCTAGACTATATATTCTAGGGTTTGACTCTACAAGCACAAAATTAAAGAAATTACAGCTACGTAATTGCACAAAGAGGAAATCGCGTGTTTTTTTTTTTAATTTTTTTCCTTCTCCTCATTTGCTGCAGGAACTCCTAGAAAAGAAACACTTATTGACACAAAGAATTTTCATATCCTCAAGAAAATCATTGGGAGATCTTTCAGGAATTTGAGGCTGCATTCAGTTCTTGTTCCCGACCTCAAGGTGCACCGAAATCCTATCCTGTATTGTTTTTTTTATTATTATTATTTTATATCATTTGGTATTAGATGCTGTAGAGTTCAAGAGGTGGGCCAGCACACCCATTTTCTTTCGAAAAGTTTGGTTCTGGAGCTTTTTGCCCTCTCTCTTGGACCCCATCCATCTTTCCACAAAGAAAGAAAGAAATGAAAAAAAAAAAAAAAAAACAGAAAAGAAGAAGGGCGAGGCGATCAACTATACACTAATTTCATCGTCTTCCATTTTCCAAGGTAAAGACGACGGATTAAGGTCGAATGTTTCCACCTTAATAACAAGGATAGATCAAAGAGATAATAATATTAGCTATATAATTCCACAACAAGAAAAAGGTTGAAGAAAGGGAAATCGAGTAAGGAAAAGAAGCAAGAATTCGGATGGGCACCTGAACGGTGTGGGATTGGATGCTGAGGACGCGACCGGTCTCGGAGGGGAGGGCGAGAGAGAGGATCGGGGGACGCCCCATTGCCGATCTCCTCGTGAAGAAAAGCCTCGACGACCTGCGAACGAGGAGGAGGAACTCCTCTGAGATCTTAAGCTTTCTCGAAGGAGCGAGCGGAAGAGGAAGGAGCGGTTTCTTTTTTACCTGGAGACAGTAGGAAGAAGGAGGGGTTCTTGGTCAGAGCTCAGGGCGGCGGGGACCGGGGAGGAGCCCACCTTTCATACGACTTCGAGGGCGGAGTGAGGACCGGGACGGGCACAATCTATAGCGCCGGTGGGCACGCGTTCTGCAAGGGCGCCTCTAGTTGGCCGCCGATAATTTCTGAACGAAGAAAGCGGATCCTGTACCATACAGCAGTTGCATCCAACGGTTCAGTCCAAACTAAAAAAAATAGAAAAAATTTACGATTCATGTTGCTTCCTCGTCTGAAGGGACACGGGGGCTGCCGGTTGCCTACCGATTGGTCCCATGAGATGCGTTTTGGAAGGTGGAGTTTTTTTTTTTTATGAAGACAGCGGATCTTGAACGTACAGTTGTTACATCCGACGGCTGGGAAAGTCAAGAAAAAAAAAAAAAATCAAAAATCATGTTTCCCTTTCCTTTGACAGTGTTTTTAGAGTTCACAGGGACCGGCCCTCCACGCACGCATTATACATTTCTATCATAGTGGTGGGGCCGGGAGATGCTAACCTTTCTTTAAAATTGAAGCTGATGCCATATTTACGGTTGGCGTGAATTATGAGAAAGCTACGGATGCGAGGACATTAGATAAAAGATAAAAAGAAAGCGAATGATGGTCTTAACGGAAAGGATTGAGGTCGGAATTCTAAAAACATATTGTAATAATAGAACTGAGTCAGAAAAAAAAAAAAAAAAATATATATATATATATATATATATATATATATATATATATATAATATACTATGAGATCTATCCTGGGTGCGTTGTGCTGCATTTGCGGTAGCATAGCCGTATCATTTCATGCTTGGTGTTGGAATTAGACGATTTAATAAGTGTTGTACTTTAAATTATGATCGTCAAATTAGAGGAGGTTTACCTTTCATGTTTGGAGTTAGAGAATAATGGGGAGAAGTGCAACAAAGGAGAAGATGGATGTAACAATAGAGAGAAGGGAGAGCAAAGGAAGAGATGAAGCTAAAGAAGATTTTTTAGTCATCAAATGGGATGGGATGATGGCTCTTGCAAGTAGACTTATTAGTCATCAAATCTCAATTACGTACTTGCTGTAACTGGACTTTTTAGTATTGGTTAAAATTACAGGCTTTCAAACATGTGAGTTGGGTTGCTTTTGCAACTCTACTTGTAGGTGGGTCAATTTACAAGGCTCCAAAGATGCTCTCGGTTAGTTATTTAGTAATGTAGTTGGGAATTAGTACAATTTTGTAATAAATTAATATAGACCAATATCAATTAGGGATTAGATCATTCACTAAAAGTCAACTTAAAGCAGAGAAGTAACTGGTATATCTTAAGATTTTTTATATTTTTTAAATATATTTTTGGATGAAATTTAAAATCTCCGAGGTGTATAATTGATGTCACATGAATTGATACTTCCAGTGTTTTCTTCTAAGGTATATTCAATAGAATTACCCTTAGTTTACCAATAAGAAAACAATGTTCTTTTGATGTTATCTATAATATAGATGGTTCATAATATGAATAAAAGAATATATGCTAATTTATTTACAAATATAAAAACTTATCAATGAGATACATGGATATCTTTCTAGAAAAAGAGAAGTACCAATATATCTTAAGATATATATATATATATTCAGATGTAATTTGAAATCCCTTGAGACATGTCATTGATCTCATGAGGATTGATTCTTTTAGTATTTTCTTCTAAGGTGTGATTAAAAGGTTCCCCTTGATTTACTAACAAGAAAACCATATTTTCTTAATTTTAATTTACGCTAATTCATTTATAGTTGAGAAAGCTTAGCAACGAGATATACAGTTATCTCTCTACAAATGAAGAAGTAAGTGGTATATTTCAAGATTTATTTTTAAAAATATATATATTTGGATATAATTAAAAATCCCTAAAGGCATGTAATTGATTTCACAAGCATTGGTTGTTTTGATATTTCCTTCTAAGGTGTAATTAATGGAATTACCCTTGATTTACCAACAAGAAAATCATGTTCTCTTGATTTTATGTGATTTGTATGATGTCAATGGTCCATAATATGAGTAAAAGAATATTTGCTAATTCATTCTTAGATAAGATATACAGTTATCTTTCTAGGAGCGGAGAAGTAAGTGAACATATGAGATTTTTTTTAAAAAAAATGTATATATTTAGATGTAATTTAAATTTGCCCAAGACATATAATTTATATCATAGGAATAGGTTCTTTTGATGTTTCACTCTTTGATTTACCAAGAAGGAAACCATACTGTCTTGATTTTATATGATTTACATGATGTGGAAAGTTCATAATATGAATAAAGGAATATTTGCTAATTCATTCATAGATAGGGTCATTATCTTTCTAGAAAATTTAAACTTTGAGACCTTTCCTTTTTAATCCGTTTTCTTTTAATCAAATACATCTATTATTTATACCATTTCTTCACCGATGATCATATAATTTGATAACATTATGAATATATGTTACATATCATTTTAGATGGAAGCATAATGTAATAAGCCAAATCAGATATGTTCTAGACTTAAAGATTGCTGTACTGAGTTCCAAACCAAATAAGATAAAAATTACTTGCAATACTGGAGTATGAATGGTTTGAGCAGTATAGTCGGAGAAAATTCTAAGAACAAAAAAAGTATCATTCCAAGGCAACCAATAAAAATAGGTTATGAGATGAGGTCCGTAAAGAAAGGTATTCATAGAATTAAGAAATATTTGATCAAATCAAGTCATAAAGGAGTAAAGAGCCATATCATAATAGCAATACTAAAATATGGTGCATGTTCAACTAGAATCTTTAGTACTAAAATATATTGCATGTTCAACTAGAATCTTACATACATTCAAAATAGTTAAGGATATGATTATGATTTAGTTGCATACATACTATCCAAAACTACTTATAGTAGACCTTTGATATATCAATTAATTTAACTTATTTTTTATTTTATGTTAGCTTAACTTATCTTTATATTAGAAATAGTTGTAACTGAACTTCAATCGATTTGGCCTTTGCCATTTGTTTTCCGATCGATGGAATCATAGTAATAAAAAAGTCCTTAAAGATTAAGACAGTAGAATTTTTAGTTTATTTATCTTTCTTATTTCTGGTTCGCATTAATGGTATATGCCAGTGTAGTAGACCAATTCAATCACAAGTAAGCCTACCATCACATCAAACTCTAGCAAAAAAATGGGCCTTTTTTTAGCCCATCCAACTCTTCCACGTGTCTTCAACGCACCCAGCTAGTCGCAAGGGAGGAAGAAAAAGATACGCAGTCCCCACCAACTAGTGCGCCCTTAAAAGTCTACCATGAGTGATCTTTGGACACAACGTAAAGGACAGTGAATGTTGGGTTTCTTGTCATATATCACGAAGAAGAGTGATTCATGCAGAATCTATTCTATTGCAACTTGATTGCATGGAAATGGTCAAGCCGATGATATTAGACAAGATGGAGTAATTTGGACTAAGAGAACCCATGGAGAAAGCTTATTTGCCACACGTTGAAGACTTTTTGACAATCGGCATTTGGATTAAAAAATAACCTCAACGCATCCCTACAACTCCACGATCGTACCTGGAGACAATTAGAAAGTAAGATTCAAAGTTGGCTGGCAAAAGGATGCGGAAAACATCAAGCTTTCGTCTCTAGGCTCAAAACTTTCTCTTTCATTCACGCCACAGCAGGTCCACCAGAGAGAGTTATAACGCAGTTCCTTGTCAGGAAAAAGAGGTACTGCAAGAATTTTATGGAGAATAGCATGTCAGTTTCATCATGTAAAGCGGACTTTGTTGCGTGCCCCTTTTCAAAAGCCTTTGGAGGGCCAGTTCAACCATGGGCAAACCTAAACTGGAGCCGGATTCAGAGCATTTGAAGACGTGAGTTTGCTGGGTGTTTGCCTGACACGTCTTAGAAAAAAAAATAATGACAGACACTCTTTATTATTATTTTTTCTCCTTCGGTCCATCCCCCCCCCCCCCCCCTTCCTGATTTATCCCAAGCCTGGTCTCCGTCCAACCTCCGTCTCTCGCTCGGCGGCCTATTTTGTTGACTTTTTTTTTAAAAAAAAAGTTTTTAATTAAAAAAAAATGAACGCTCACGTAAGCGTACGCACGGCGTGACCGATTGCTTGCGAATGGCGACAGCCGATCGTATTTAAAATCTTTCTGTACTGAATTTATAGATAAGCTCAAAAATTTAAAATTAAAATATTAAAAAAATATTATTATTTTTAATTATTTTTAATTATTATTATTATTATTATTTTAAACATCGGAAAGAAACGTTAGGATATACGATCGTGTTTGTGATAAGAGATTTAGATTGGACCGAATTGTTAAGTCTTGTGAACAGATTATTTGAAATTTGTATAAAAAAATGAAAATCAATTCTTATAGTTGTGCCTAACATGCTTCGATTTAGGTATAATTTTTAATTTTTTTGATTTAAATTTTTATATTTAAATTTTTAGATTAAAAATTTTTAGTAATTTCTGAACAATTTAACTTTAAAATCACAATTATTTCCAACATTTTTCACCGCCGAGTGATCTTAAATTCAGGTCTGTTGGATTTCGGTTGCAAATATTGCTTAATGGTTGGTTCCCGTGGTTAAAAACAAAAATAAAAAGAAGAGAGAGACATGTCTTGATCAAACTTACCACCCCCATATATGAGACTATTTCAATCATTAGTCGTGATCTTCGTTGTGGCATGAGGTCTCCAGGTTAATACCCATTATAATGCATACTGCTATCATGAATGCTACCAAAGCCTGCGTATTGTAACACTGGTAAGTGTTGCAATGCTTTATTTGCCGATGCCAAACGTTCTTTTACGCCGAGGAGTAATAATTTGCCAGGTTTGCGGAAGGATCTTAGGCTCTACAACCTGTTCACCAAGATAAGGCACGTTTATTTACGTCGCCAATAAAGCAAGCTCACTTGTTTATTCATTCTTTATTTTGCAGAAGGCCTTAATGGACTAACATAGATGTGGTGTCAAACAATCATCAACACCGTTCTCCATAAAACCAGAAATTGAATGCATACATATGCGATGTATGTATTTTACATGATGAAATATGCACGCATGAATACACAACCTTCCGAAATCTCAACAGCAACTTCATATGGTTGGTATTGGTATTTTACATAAGCCTCACAAAATCTATTCTTGAATCCTAGGTAGGTTGGGGTCATGATGCTGGAATGGAGGAAGAACTCCAAATTCGCCATTTGCTGGTTGCAGGTGCTACAAGAAACTCCTTTGAAGGTGCACTCAATGACTGACTGCCTACCAAGGAAAAAACTGCAAATTAATGCCTCATCTCATAGCGTAGACCGACAACCAAAATCTCTTTTATATATTTTTTATATACATTTCATAGCTAGATGAATGGGAGAGAGATGTGTTTCAAATTCTCCTTGTACAATAGTTAATGTTCCAATTTTTTCCTTACATTTGGGATCTTCTAGCATGTCCGCAGCCAATAAGGCAACGTAAAGCATAACGAAAACAATGGGCCTAAAGCATCCATGGGCTTAAAAAGCATTACACGGCTGTGATTTGCAACCATAAGGCAACCAGGCCTAAAACAATGGGCCTTCACCCACGGGAAAACTGAAACAGAGACACCATCAGCAATTCAAAATATCTTGCCGGTCATATCCCAAACTCTACCGTGCACTAATTTTCCATAAGATTTATTTCTCAGCACATCATGATCATTTATATCTTCCGCTGATGAAGCCAATGTACGGTTCCATGACTGTGCCATAATCACGATCAAAGCGTATACCAGATCTCCCTCCTTTTACCGGCACTGTAACCACCATCGCTAAAGATGGGGCGTACCTGGCGGCGCACGGCAAATGCAGGAAAAGAGGAACAAAAGTTTCAAATGAAAAATGAATTTGGTGAAAATAATAATAGAAATTATTTCACGCACTGCCATCAAACGCAGACCAACTAATACATTAGGCTTAGAAAAGAATGTGGCAATGCTATGCTGGAAAACCATATTTCTTTGGTTTAGGTTCGGATTTCCAGTCAAATCAATTAATCCCTTCTTTCCCGTCATTAAAAAAAAGATATGTGACAACAGCGAATTAAGTGAGATCAAATGTATAAGGTTGCCTTTGTTCCTCTCAAGATCAAGAATCTCGACCACCGCGACGTCATCCAAGGGCATGCAAAGCGCTCAATAAAAACCGCACTGTCTTTCTGCCTCACCAACTCATACAATTTGTCATTCACACGGTTTTTACTAATTTTTTTAAAGTAAATTACATAAATTTTTAAATATATAAAAAAATATTATAATTATTTTACCATATTTATTTTCTCATATCATCCAGAGAATTTGTAAATAATTTTTTTTCATATCAGCAGATTTAATCTTTATATGATATTATTATATCTTTTCTTATGAAAAAGATTTAGCGATCTTTTTATAATATTATTGTATATATTTTTTTATTAGTAGATTATGCAATTTCTGTAATATTATATTAAGGATTGATCAATAGTTGTATATAAATGTATAGCATATTTAATGAAGTCATGATATTTTTTTTCTTTCAAAACTTCGTAACTTTGAATGAAAATAGAATGTTCCAAACTCTTTTTGGAGCACCGGATAATCTAAAGCAGATGTCTAGAATGGTAGGGAATCCACAATGCCGGCTACGGTCTGAGACTTTATCACAGAAGGTGGAACTCCATGGTCCAAGACTCACTTTAGTTTTGGTTGGTCTGAATTTCATGTATATGACAATCTGAAAGATGGAAAGCAGTGTGGAAAACAGGGGAGACGGTCCCTATTTTTTATTTTTTTTATAATAAATCTAATGTTAACTATAATTCAGGGATTGAAAAAGAAACATCCCTACAAACTAATTTAGGGTTAAGAAACCTTAAATAAAGAAAATAAAAATGCTATGATTCATACAATGCTAATAAATGCCTAAATCATAATGAGACTACAATAAATATGATTCTAAATCCATATATGCCTGCTTTGATACTACATGTAAGAATTTTAAGAATCGCATATATGGGATTTTAGAACATCAGTAAAAATAAAATAAAAAATGTTATTATCATACCTTATTTCATAGAGTTTGATTTATTCAATTAATTTGGAGAAGCACTTATCAGAAATGCATGGCTTAAATCTTCCTCTTTTTCCTCCTCCAAGCAGTGTTCTTGATGAGAAAACTGACTGCAATAGAATGGTTAGGCCAAATGAAAGTATAGACATATCCTTAATATTGTTTGTGTCTTACTTATTTCTGCAAGTTGTCGTGATCATCTTTGGAGTGAGATAGCCATCTATAATATTAATCGGGTTCCTTCTTCTGTAATTCATAATCAAACTCCATATGAATAATTCTATGGTATTCCTGCTAATTATAATTCTCTCAAAGTTTTTGGTTGCATTTGTTTTGTTTTTCTTTCACTTTTTGAATGCATTTATCCGAAAGAAGAGAAGACTTAGCCTATTTATAATGAAACCCTAATAAGCCCTCTCATCACGAGTCACTATTAGGCTTTAGGCTCATATAAACCGTCAACCACATCGCCCAATAGAAGCTCAAACCCAAACCATATGGATCTTAATTTTATCAATATTGGGCTCATTCCATTTGTATCATTGGATCAAATTTGATGAGTCAGTTTTATAAAATTAAAATTATAAATAATTAATGATAGTGCACATATAGAAAATTTTTAAAAATTTCCAACATATAAAAGGAACTTCTATTGAGCCATCTTTGGTATACCCACTCGAGTTGGTTTTATTTATCTTTGTTCTGATTAGGCTCATAGGAGCATTTTCCATGCCATACAATCATCTCAAGTAAACCTATTTTCTTTGTAATTAATTGTTCCTTTTTTGGGCATGAAATAGTAAAACAAAGGTTTCATGCAGTATCAAGTGCTTTCTTCTCATTATTTTTGGCTTGCAGTTTGGATAATTTACTGCTTAATTTTACCCTGTGATGCCGTAAATGTATATGCTTTTTCGTATAAATGTGAGACTATAATTCTTTTGTTGCCTCTGATGATTGCTGCTCAGGAGAATGAAACAATGTTCGATGACGCACCTGAGAAGTTTAGGATTGAAGTGGTATGCACCGCATCGCTTGAAACCTTTCCGGCTGGCATCGGTTGGCTATCACACTCAATACATGGACTTCATTGGGTCTCATTCTTGAGAAAGGACCTAAATTATTTGGAAGCTATAGTTGTCATTGCAGCTCATTCTTGAAAACATAAACGGCTATTTTGAAGGGTACCTTTGTTTATTTTCTTAACAAAAAATCTTTTTACCTTTTCAACTATCGAAAAAAAAAAAAAAAAAGTTAGTTTTTAAGAATATTCTTATTTATTACTTAAAATGATCTGTTTATGTTTTCTAACAGTCATAAATGATTAGTTTTTTAAGTTATTTAGAATATTTAGAGACTCTTTAACTTTTATAAATACTCCCTACCTCTTCTCTCTCACTACATACCAAATTCTAAAGTTCTTTTAATCCTTCTATAAGTTTTTCGAAGCTCTTTTATGCTCTCTACAAGCTATCCTAATCTTTCCCTACAACCTCTCCTAATCTCTCCACAAGCTCTTTAGTTCTACAATATCCAATAATGATAGTTCACATCTACCTTGTAAGATCTTTGGGCTCAATATCGATACGAAGGAGTTCTCTTATTATCGGGTCAATTCTAGCACACTACAGTCATAAATCGGAACCAATGTCTCCAACTACAGTATTACCACTGGTGCTTGTATCTCGAGCATCAAGACCTTGGCTAGACTTAGGGTCTCTGATGTCTGGTTTGAAAGCACTTTATCTTTGAGGAGATTATTGGTAAAGAAATCTGAGCTATATGTACCATGTAAGGACCACAACTATGATACTTCAAAGGAAATTGGCTACTTAACCTAACACTAGAAAAGTATGAAAATGCTAATGATTCTGCTCAGGCTCAACTTAAATTTGGTGCAGAGGGTGAGTTATTAACATTTTCTTATCCGTAAGAGGTAAATAGAAAATAATTATTAAAAATAATTATAGGCATTGAAATGTCTTTTTCTTTTGCTAAAAATATATGTTTTGAAAAATATATAATAAATGGTTAAATATAAAAATTTCTTAAATACTACTAAATCTGATTCTTTTAGATAATTTGAATATAAATAAAATTTTATTTTTTATTTTTTAAAATTTGATGGCAGGATAGCACTTAACTTCGATATTTGGAGTACAAATTTTGGCTTACCTTATATGTGTTATAGCGTATTTTATTAATTGCAGCTGTGTTATATAAAAATAAATTATTAGTTTTAAATTATTTGAATCTATGCATTATGCTACCAATATCTTTAGTTCAATCATACATATAGTTTATGAATATCATATACATGATAAAATTTTTTCAATTAGCTTAGATAATACTGCTAAAACAACACTTATGTCACATTTAAAAAATTATTCCATATAAAATACATTTATTATATATTCAATTTAGTTTTACAAGATGTTTTAAATATTATTGAATCACATGTAAGTGAAATTAGAGATGCCACTAAATATATAATACCTTCAAAAAATATAAAACAAGATTTTAAAAGTTTATGTTTTATCCATGGTAAAAATCTAAACAATTTTTATTACATGCAAAACATTAATGGAATTCTATATATTTAATATTACAAACATGTTTTGAATATAAAGATATTATTATTAGTTTTTATAATGATTATTTCTTAGTGAACCACTATTATATTCTCACTAGATTACTTGTAATATTATTATATTATTTTTAAAATATTTTTATGATGCTACTAATATTTTATCTAGTACTTATTATCCCATTTCTTTTTCAATTTTGCGAGGTACCTATAACATTACTAGCTGAGTTGCAACTTATATGAATGCAGAACGTTTTAAAAATATAATTGAATCAATAGAATTAAAATTTAATAAATATTTTCATTGTTTAGCTTTAATTATGAAACATAGATTTAAATTAGATGATGTATTAATAATATTAGAAGAAATTCATAATAATATGATGCATGACATTGCTAAAATTAAAGATAAGATTACTAATTTATAAAATAATATATATATTATATAATAAAAAATATAATAAAGGTAAAAGATCTTCTATTTTAAGATTAGCCTCATGGTAGTAATGGGGGTAATACTGATAAAATATAAAATATTTTTATTAAAAAATTAAATATATAACTTTACCATCCAATGAATTATCTTTTTATTTAAATAATAATTTTATAAAATTTCTAACTTAGATAGAATTAGATAACTTTGATATTTTGGCATGATGGTAAATATATGAAAACAGTTATCCTATGTTTATCACCATAGCACATGAACTACCAACTCTTTCGATGTTAGCGGTAGTATCAGATTTTACTTTTACTGCATAAGCTTAAGTAATTGACAAGTGAAGGAGCCAATTGAAGCTTGATATAATAGAGATATTGATTTACTTAATGGACTGGTACGATGTGGAGAATAGGACATAAGGCTAGATCAAAGATGAAGATAAAGATGAAGATTCTTCTCTGAATGAAGAAAAAAAGTAGAAGACTAAGATGAAAGATGGTCCTAAAGGTCAAATGAGAAGAGAGACCGCGATAATTTGCACCAATAAGAAGCCTACATATATTTATTTTATTTTGTTAAATTTCTATAAAATTAGTTTTAAAATTAAGAAAATAATACAAATAAAAAATTGCTAGGCAGGTTGGCTTACCGGGTCTAAAAACAAAAGATGAGATAAAAACTCCCTTTTAAATGACTGAAAGAAGAAGAGGAGGATTGAGCAGTATAGCTAGTATGATATGACTGCAATGGCAAGACACCTATTTTCTCACAAACAAAGGTATGCATATTTAATTTAATTCATTTTATTTTTATAAAATTAGTTTAAAAAATCAAAAAAATTATTTGATCCATCGTGCTAATATAAAAATTTAAAAATTGAAAAATTAACTGGGTCATGTTGGAAGGTTGACATGGCAGGCCGACATATAGCACAGGCATGGCATGGCTCGACCTGCCTGCGAGCCCGTGACGCATCAGAGCCCAGGGGCAGCCTAGCGCAACCTGATTGTTCATGGGCTTGTGGGCCATGTTGGGTCGCCCTTGGCTTTGGTGTGCTACATAGGCATGGCACAACATGGGCTGTTGTGGCATGGTCTATTTCATATTTCAACACGAAAGCCTTCATAAAAGAAGGGATCGACCATATCAAATGGATCTCAATGTTATCCTCTCATCGTTGAAAAGCTTCTTTGTTCTCTTAATTGCATGAACAAGTTTATTCGTTTTTAAAACTTTTTTGTCGGTTCATTCCTAATATATTTTCATCAAAAAAAGAAAGTAATGCAGCTTTATATATTATGTTCTACTGATATTTAATATTCTTATGAGGATAAGATTCCCAAATGTTAGTAATGTCATACATACAACGAGAGTAATGTTTTTATTGACATTAAACTGTTAAATATTTGTTAGATACATAAGCGTGCATGGCAATTCATGGTTCCAGAGGCATCCAAACACCATTACGGATTCCCCACAGGCCTCGCATGACATCACTACATTTAAAACAAAACCAGAAACAAAGATCTGGCCCCTATGATGCGGTCCGTCTGCCCCATCCGACCCACCAAACCAGGACTCGCACATCATTGTACTAAGATATGCATGCACTCTAATAGCCATTGCCCCCTGTTTGCTCTGATGATATGAGTGGGAAAAATATTGCATTAAATTATTTTTCTTTAGAAAAAGAAAAGAAGAAGAAGAAAGCTTGCGTAAAAGAACTGCGTGACGACGTTGAAGATGCGATGGCAGGGAACGTAGCTGATGTGACCTGCGGCTCCCCCGCTTGTCATGAAGCGGAGGTCTGCCAGCAATGATTGTCCTATCATACTGGAGACAGCCGAGCCACTCGGCAGAGATGAGGTCCAACGCGTCGTTTAGCCATGCCTTGGATAAGGAGAAGATGCTTAACCCCTTTATCCATCGCTTTTCTTCCTCATTGGTTAGCAGTGAGATTCCACCAAGCCTGCTCGTCTTAGAGTTCTCTGGCGAACCCGAGTGCCTATTTTTCCAATCCCATCCCACAACCAACCAAACCGCGACCCTTCGTTCTTCGGACGAGGGCGTGATCAGCGACACTGGTGGTAGCTTGATGGTGCTTCCCTGGTCCTTGTGTTTTATAGGCTAGCATAGTTATTTTTTAATTAAAAATTTATATTAATTAAATATCTAATTAACGAACTAATTTGTGTGAATTTATTATGATTAGTAATCATTATTTATATTACTCAGCTATTTAGGGATTTAACAACGAGATATGGTATGCATTAAAAGGAGGTTTTCTCTTTCATCACATATACACAAAATTCTAATAAAGTCTTGCAGCAAGGAAATGAATAAATTCTGTGATGAACATAGATATGATTTATTTTATGTTGTATGCGTACATATACTCATGATTTTGAGATTATTCATTGTAATTTGGATTTATAAAATTTAGAGTTTTCTATCGCCATATTCAATGAGAAAGTAAAATCATCTCCTTTTCACCTTGTCCTCAAAGTTTCGACATATCTTCTGCCAAGTCTGAGAGGAAGACTGGAAGGTAGAGGGTTAAGGAATTATGAAGCAGAGTGCCAACACACACACACACAAAAAAAAAAAAAAAGAGAGAGAGAGAGAGACAAGATATTGAACAATAAAAATTTGTGATAGAATTGTCGAATCATGTCCTATGCTATCCAGGATGAGGATGAGCTCAGTCAGGCCTTTGGGAGATCTTAAGAGATCATACAAATTTTTTATGACAATAGTTAAGAAGGGAAATTGATAAAAAAGAAAGGGAAAAAGAGAGAGAGAGAGAAATAACTAGCCTTTCTATCCACACTAATAGGTATTGACTATCATGATGTGCTTGTTCTTCTAGAAGTAGCGATACGAAAACTGGATTTAATGTCCCGAGGACTGAGGACGGGTTGGTTTGCAACGTGCCAGCCCAGTTAGCTATAAAATCCTGCGGGCATTGGCTGCCAATCATCCGGTTTTGCCGTCGGCATTCAGCTCCAGCCTGGTCAGCGACTCTCGAGTGGTCCGAAAGATTTGCCTTTCTGGCTCACGTGGGTCTAAATTTATCCCATGTAGTTCATTCCGGACTAGGTCAAAAAGGTGGCTCATCCCAAGCCTTTTCTGAAGAGCCTTCTCTAAGGTGGATCCAAGGGTTCGTGACTTGTTCTGCTGCATGCAACGGCTGCATAATGGTTTCGTAAGACTGTATCTGAGCAATACGTTGAATGCCATTGATTGAATTTGATTTGATTGAACAACCGACATCATTGATATGAGGTATAGCAGGTACAAAATAATCGTCCTTCTAAGCCTCGATCTTATATGTGGACCAATTTGATAGGGCTAAAAATAAAATGTAGAGCAACACCCTAATTGAAGCTTGGAGCTAATCAACGGGCGCACACAGAACCGATGGGAGATGGGTGTAGGGGGGATGGAAAGCTATCGGTCAGCGTGGGAACGTGAGACCAACCAGTTTCTAGCGCTCTCTTGGGACAAATGTAGTCCACATGGCGTGACAATTGTTTGTTAGAGGGCATAGCGTACGCAACAAAACAGCGACTTCTAAACGCAACTAACAGGCCACGCTTTCCCTCAACACTCCCAACTCCCAAACAACCATTCTTCTGGTCGACAGTCAACTCGTCGGTTCTTCCATCTCTCTAGACCACCAGAATGGCAGAATCACTACTATATATCCTTCACGCCTGCCCTCTCCTCCACACCCCAGTCTCTCTCTCTCTCTCTCTCTTTTTCTCTCTCTCTCTCTCGCACACAACAATGAGGAAGCCTGGTTGTGAAAAGCAAGACACCAACAAGGGAGCATCGTCGAAGCAGGAGGATAAGAAGCTCGTTGACTACATCCGCGCCCATGGAGAAGGTCCTTGGAGATCACTCCCCAAGGCTGCAGGTGTTACACACCTCAAATCTGAGTTTTATGACTGATCTAGCTCAAAACAAAGGGTGTTATCGAGTGGTTGCGTTGGTTCCTTGGCTAATTTGTTTCTCTCTTTTCCTTAGGTCTCCTTCGGTGCGGTAAGAGTAGTTGCAGGCTGCGATGGATAAACCACCTACGGCCCAATGTTAAGAAGGGGAATTTTGCAGAGGATGAAGAAGACCTCATCATCAAGCTCCATGCTCTTCTTGGCAATCGGTAAGCTTAGCTTTCAATGAAGAACCAGTAATACTTGCTAGTACCAATGAATTTGCATAGATTAAGAGTTTTATACGCTTTGTTTGTCCTTACTATATGTTTTAGTGTAAGCAAATGAAGTACACCATATACGCTCGCACTCTCTCTCCACATACATACACACACATATATATATATATATATATATATGCGTGTGCGGTGAGTTTCCAGTCTCATCTCGTGTAACTCTTTTACACACACAACCTCGTTCAGAAGTTATGAGAACTTTATGGTGATTTACTTGATATATTATTTTGGGCTTTAGGTGGTCATTGATAGCTGGAAGGTTGCCTGGACGAACGGACAATGAGGTGAAGAATTATTGGAATTCGCATCTGAGAAGAAAGCTCCTGAGTGTGGGGATTGATCCCAACAACCACCACGTCAGCCAGAGCCTCCCTTTCCACCAGCCTCAAAGCTCGGAGAGTGCGAGTCTATTAAGTGGGCCTGTGAACCATGAACGTAGGGAATGGCAGCACTTGATCTCGATGACGGACAATGATCGCGTGTCCGATGCTGCAAGCTGCCTGGAGGACACTGCCTACCTGCTGCCCGATTTGAACCTTGATCTTACCATGTCCACTCCTCCTCCATGTACCACTCCTCCACCTGCCACAGTTATGGAGTGGAAGCAAGAATCTGCAGAATTGAAGGCATCATCAGAACTAGGGAATGCAGCCAACCAGACGCTTCTCCTCTTTCGAGAACCTGATAATGCTTAATGTTGAGTTAATGAATATAAGGATATTGAACTAGGTAAGGGGGAGATTCCTTATTGTTCTGAAGGATAGCATGGTTTTTACCTAAGGCTAGTCTTGTGCCTGTAGTAGGATTTAGGCGTATCAGTAAGAGATATTTTGAATTGATAGAAGAATTCTTTGCATTTTATTATGTCTATACACAATTGTGTTAATTCTAGTCCAATCCAAAGCATGGATAAAAAGATGGAAATTAATGTTAAATAGATGCTTGATAATCCTAATAGTAAAATCAAGAAAGCTTAAGCTGTGAGTTGGATTCTAATTTTCATTAACAAAGAAAAAGAAAAAAGAATCCTCCTAACTATAAGCAGTTTGGACGAGGGTTGATTTTTTTTTTTTTCCTTCTTTTTGGTGATGGTGAGATGGTTAATACACACAAAAGAAAAGCTTAATGTATGAAATCTTATATTGGTATTATTTGATTGTCAGCTGTAGAAGCAAGAAGAAGCTACCAAACAGTCATGCAATTAATTGCACTTTAAGAAAAGTTTTTTATTGACTGAAATCTTAAGATTTGATCAATCTTAAAAGATTTTCTTGGTACACGGTCTCTTTTTATGCACACAATAAAGATAAATATGTACACAGTTTTTTTTTTTACGATATAAAGTTATCTTTTTAATGCATAAAGGTATCATAGGATAGTAAAAATTAAAAATTAAAGAAAGTTGGTATGGTAAACTGGATGTTACATAATTAGTCAATAGAGACCAGGTCCCATAGCCCAATCCATTGAAGGATAGGTTATCAATTGATGCTATAAGTAAAACGTCAACTGACTTTGAATACAGGCATGTATAAACCTTTCTCTTAGAACATGAAAAGAAGAAGAAGAAGGACGAATCAACTTGAAATGGATACCTTGTTGTAGAACGTTTTTTTTATAATAATGGCGTTGGCAAACCTCTCATATACTGTTAGTTCATATCAATCAAATAGGAAAAGAATGAAAGTATAGGTACAAACATGTAGATGCTTTTAGATGGAAGTATTATGGCATAATATACGACAGTAAATAGCTAAATTTGATGGCTCCATAGTCGGTATTCATATCATGGACTGTCCCTCATATATGACTACCTTGTGCCACTACTGTACCGACTATGGAAAGGACAGACCTACTGAGGAAATTAATGCAGGGTAGCAGATGGCAATAAGATTATGTGGCTTGGTCTCAGACTTAAAGGTTGCATACATAATCTTGAAAGGTAATTCATCCACTGTTGTCTCTTGGATCAACAATAAGGAAGAATACCCAACGACCATCCCTACACGAGATGCTTGAAATCTCTCATTCAAAATAAACCTCATTTCCATTGTAGAAGGTAACCATACAGTAGATTTCTTGGCAAATTAAACTTTGGCCTCATCAACATTCCATATTTTTAACTGGGACTGAAGCTTTCCTCCAGGGTTGAACATTATTCTTGATGGGGATATCCATGGAACCCCTTTTTATAGCGCATGTAGTTCGGTGTCCTCTCTGTCCAACCCTCCAAAACATTGCCAGCAAATCCATTCATAGATCCCTTCCTACTGCTTGAACGACTGGAATGTTGGTACAAACCTACCAATCCATTTGATGCCATATGAGATGACCATTCTTCCATGAAATGTCCAAATCTACCACTCATCTATTGCATTCCAAATCCAACACAGAAATTCTGTGGACAATGCCTTAATACATGCAACACATTGCATCACCCAGCACGGACGTTGTCTCATGCAATCGCAATTGCCTTTCAATATCGTGAGTACGTGTTACCATTCAGGATAAATTGAGGGCTGCCCATGGATTGACCACCCTTTTTCCCCTGAAGCAAAACTACACTTCATATATTTGGTGTTTATGTACCCAAAGTTTATTTTTCAGTCCTTCGGTTTAATAGCCATTTTACGTTATAAGTGTTTAAAGGATATAACTAAACATGTGAAGGGACTAGTACACATGCATGCAAAAACAAGCCTAACTATATATACATAAAAGACTAAATTTCAAACTTGCGGTCAAATAAAGGAGCAACTTATTCCTCTCCTGTGTATCCCAATCGCACCACTTTCTCAGCTTGATTGAGTGCCTTAGTTTTTTCATTTTCTTTTTTTTTTCGGAAGATTGATATGTTCAATTTCTTGCAAAGACAGCGGCCTGGTCTACCAGAGTTCTATTGTATGCATCAAGGTTTCCGAGATATCAGTTTATGGTTGCATCAACACCTATCAATTGGTATATGAAGTATTGGGCCTTTATTACCTCGGCCATTGTAGATGGATATATCTCCAGAAGTAAGCCCAATGGTGTTAATATGTTGCATGAGCCGAATGGTGTTAATATGTTGCACGAGATTTTTCCAACATTTCTTATACAATCTTAAACAATTTGCATTATTAAATATCTAAACAAGTCCTTATGTTAATAATTAATCTTTGTTTTAATATCATGGTAGAAATTTAAATGTTTAATCTATTTATCTACCGAGGTCTCAAAATATGTCCTTTTCAAATTTTCTAGCATTCCATCTCGATCACTTGAAATAAATTGGAATACCATTCATGTTGACATCTGCAACCAATAGAGATGACCCAGACGTTGAGCTTCAAAAGTATTAATGTGTATTGTCCATGATAAAGAAATGATTTGGCACCGGAAATATAACATTTGATGTTTTATAAAATTCTAAATGATGCCCATGAAAAGATCGGGTCAAAGTATATACCTTAGCCCCAGTAGGTGCTAAGGGTTTTCAATATGGATAACTATTCTATTATTTCTATGAAATAACCTAGCCGATGGTTTCAAAAATAAAATCAAGATCTTGAAGGTTGTTTTTAGGAGCGTAAACGAGTCAAGCTCAAGCACGCTCAGCATAGCTCAAGATCAGCTTAATTTATGGTTGAGCCAATCTTGAATTGCTCTTAAACAACTTATTTAGAAGTTTTATTGAAAGCTTGAGATCTTCCAAAGTTTATTTCAGTGGTTAGATATCAATTTGGTAGCCGAAAGGTACTTATAGTAGAATCTAAGAAGTAAATATAAAATAATTATTATATATAGTAACTAAATGCACTTATAATTACTTATTTGATCTGCATCTTAATTATCTCTTTGTCCCACACACATATAAGCCAATGAAGCAAAGCACAAGCTCAACCATTGTCAAGCTATATATATATATAGAGATATATGTATATATATATATATATATATATATATACATATACACACGTGTGTGTGTATATATATATTATTGATGTTTGAATTTGGGCTTCAACCTTTCTAATCGAACTATGGGCTCACCTGCAAGAGGCAAAGGAAAAGAAAGCATAAAGGGAGTTTGGAGTTTTCTTTCGAGAAAAATCCTTTGATGCTCAAATCAGGTGAAATAAACAAAAAGTTTCGAGGGCTCTTCGGATGAGCTCCCCAAAATCAAGGATTAAGACTAAAAATCTATTTTTTAATGAGGTTTTAGGCTACTTTTATAGATATCTAGAGAAGTTTTTATTGGAGTTAGTCTCTTATAATAGAAGGCTCTAGTGAGATTGATCTTCAGGTGATATGGCAACTATAGAAGAGTTCCTTCTGAATAGATCGGTATATTCTTTCTTGAACTAGTTTTTGCCTTATGTGAAGAGTTCCAAGTGAAATGGGATAGGTTGGTAGCTTTAGAGGAAGCTCTTTTCTAAGAGGATTACTTTTCTTCAACAAAGACATATATAACAATTTAATTAGTCACACTATGTTATCTTTAATTCCACCACATGTTGCCATCAAATAAGTTAATCAAATCAGATCACATCATTTGCCTCCTATTTTCAGAGATTGAGCTTAAGTCCATACTCAAGTTACAAAAGTAGTTTGGATCTTCTCATTGCCGATCTATTTTAGGCTTATTCGGCTCTTCCTTAGCGACTTAATATGCATCTCATGCTAATCAACGTAAATCAAACTTAATGACTCATGGATGTTAGTTAATTAGGTCAGTTTAGACTGAGCTCAATAATTCATAAATGTTGGTTAGGCTTAAAGTTTTGCCGATCCTAAGTTGTTCTTTTATTTGATTCTCCATATGGGAACCTAAGGCTTCAAGACGAGTTATCATCCATCTTAAGTCAACTTCTAGAATAGTGTTCGGCCTTGAAAGAGACTCCTCACCAACCTTGCATTAACTCAAAGGATAGCTAATTAGGATTGCTCATAAGATTTATCTTTCTTAAAATCTAACAGGCCAACCTTATAGATAACCATTCTATCCATGCTTGAGCATAACTCAGCACAAGCTCTACATTCAAGGTAGATGGCATGGGTAGATTATCACTAATCTCAAAGCATAGATCTTTATATAGATCTTGGCATGAGGCGTAAGACCTTATAGTGATCGAAGGGAGCAACATGGAGGATCTCAAGGGTAGTAACCATTTGAGAGATTCTATCGAGGTCAGGGTGGAGTTGGATGATGCATTTTGGATACTCGAGGATAGACTTGAGCGATGAGAATTAGAGCTTTTTTTCTACCAATGATTGCAATCAGAGGTCCTTTGCCTCTCGATTGTCCTACATCGATGCCTTCTTAGGCACCACGTCCACCATCTCCTTGGGCGGTGGTGCCATTGGAGTGGCTATGGGAAATTTTGTTTGACATCAATGATAGAGAGAAAAGAAAGGCGATGCCTTACACACTTTGACCAAAGTGGATTTTAGAGAATGAGATTGACTCATAAGAGGGTTGGGTGGATGCCAATCCCTCAAAATATGGGTTTACCATTCTAGATAAAAGGACAATAGGAAAGAAGACTTCACTAATTGGAATAGGAATGAAGGGACTTTATTCCCATTCCTCTATTCCCATACCCACGAACCTAACATGCTATATATATATATATATTCTTGGTTTATTTTTCTAAGCCTAGGATCATTCCTAAATTTGAACAAGCTTAAAAAAATTAATCCTAGCTTGACCCTATGGGACAAAAACTTTAGTCTAGGCCAAAAAGTTTTTAAGACTGGTCTCAGGCCATTTCGTGAGCCATTTGACTCATGCCCATCCCTAACTAAGGGTGTTAAAAATGAACCTGGCCCATATTTGATCCATCATAAATGGGTTTAGATTTGGGTTAAACATGTTCGAATTGTAAACGGATGAATTTGTCTAGATCTGTTTATTAAGTGAGTCGAGTTTGGGTTTAATGTCTTTAACCCATTTAACCCATTTAAGTAACTAGTTGGATCGGGTTGAGTCGGGTTAACACATATATCCAATTGATTAATAAATTAAATAAGTTAAACGGATTAAAAAGGTTGGCATCTGATCATTTTATTATTGGTTAATAGGTTAAGCGAGTTAAGCGAGTTGGATCGGATCGAATTATCTATTTATTTAATAGATTAATTTGAAATTTAAAATTCTAATCTATTTAATAAATGGATTGGATTCAAATCAATGATTTTTATGACCTATTCACATTATATCTAATCTATTTATGATCCGGTTGGATCAATTTACAACTCCTACCTTTAATCATGATAGCTCTACACAGATAGATGTTGGGAGAGAGGCACCTTATAGACTTCCTTCTCGCTCTTCAACTTGTCGTGATTTATTGCCATGCATGCCGAGATAGAGGCGCGTTATAGACTTTCTTCTCACTTCTGGGCTAGTCCTCGATTACAGCCTTGCATCACTCGTGAGGATAACCAATGGAGTCTTCCTTGGATGCCGTAGCCTTTTTCCCGTTTTCTTGGCTCGTTCCTTATCTTCTTTTTCAAGGCAAAATTCTTTTACCTAACTTTTGAGAGAAATTAACTTCGATTTCTGTCATTATCTTGAACAAATTTATATGCGTGTCAGGATAGAGGCACCCTGGAGACTTCGCCCTCAATTACTATCTTGCGTCACTCACGAGGAGAGTCAAAAGTCTTTCTTCGAGGCCGCAGCCTGTTCTCGACTTTCTTGGATCCTTTCGTTATCTTTCTTTTCAATGTCACATCCTTCTACTCGACTACTGAGAGAAATTAGCTCCTCTCCCTATATCGTTGTACCGAATAAACTTATATAAATATTAAGAAGAGAGAGACACTCCGTAGAATTTCTTGCCTGTTCCCAACTTACCATCAATTACTGCCTTACACCGCTCATGAGGACAGCCAATAAAGTCTTCCTTGGAGGCCGTAGCTTTTGCCCCTTCTCTTGGCTCCTTTCGCCATCTTCCTTTCTAAGACCATGTCCTTATGCCCAACTTTTGAGAGAAATTAGCCTCTCTCCCCGTCATTGTCTGGAATAAATTTTGTGCATGCATGCTAGACCGAAAGGTTGCTTTGATAGCTCGTTGTTGGTTTCTAAAGCACCGTTTGCTGCAATCTGATATCCAGTGGTAGGGCGAGGGAATATCAATTTAAAAAAAAGCGCACTAATCTAATAAATTATTATAAACTCAATCTCGGATAATTAGCCATTTTAATTGTTTATGCTAGATTCTGACATCCAGTGATGGGGCAAGTGAGTATGAATTAAAGAAAAAGCACTAATCTAATAAATTATTATAAACTCAGTCTCCGATAATTAGCAATTTTAATTGTTTATGCTAGAATCTGATATCCAGTGATGGAGCTAGTGAATATGAATTAAAAAAAAAGCACTAATCTAATAAATTATTATAAACTCAGCCTAGAATAATTAGCCATTTTAATTGTTTGCAAGATTAGCTGCTTAATTTATCGGAGCTATGAAACTTAAAAAACCAATTAGTAAATGGAGCTAAATCAAATGTAATTAAATTTTCAATTAGGATAGCCCAAAGCACAAACCACTGTAGGATCCAAAAAGAATTAGATGTACACTATTTCATGCCATCAAATTTTTCATTCAGATTAAAAATATAAATACTAGTTTGGATTAATTTGGTCATACTTAAGTTTTTTTAATAAAAAAGATAGTAAAAAAAAATTTTAAAAAAATCATGGACCAGTATATCAAAATAAGAGCAGATCACAAGAGTCATAGCCAGCAAAGCATCGATAGAAGAGGATGACGAGGGAGATAAATTACAACAGCATCGGGAGGGAAAGGGTGCGATGGGGTGCATTTAAAAAATAATTTTGCTAGAAACCAGCGACGTGGTGGATGAGGATGAGGATGAGGATGAGGATGAGGCAAGCATTGACTTGACTAAATGGAACCAAGTTCTGACTTATATCAAACGAAAATAGAGTCGGGATCTATTGATTTGGCGCACCGGCTCCTCAACCATGTGCTACTCCTCTGGGGTCCTCCCACCTGCAGGCGACCCATGTTACAATTGTCAGTTGACCAATAAGAAGCTTCGCGACAGCTGGCTCTTGTGCGCGGAGAAATCAGGAAGCACCAACCTAGAGAACAGGAGAGTGGGAGACCGCACAAAGAGTAGAGAAAGAAGAATTCCCTCAAGAAAAGAGAAGAGAGTAAAAAGAGCAGCAGGGAGAAGATGCCGGAGTATTGCGTGACCGGGGGAACGGGCTTCATAGCCTCTTACCTCGTCAGGGCACTGCTGGCCAAAGGCCACACCGTCCGGGCCACTGTCAGAGATCCAGGTACTTAAAGCCCTGCTATATCTCAATTTGGACTCATTAAAGGCTCAATTAAAGGCCTCTTTTCTCTGGTTCTTCTCAAGGGGATGAGGCCAAGGTTGGCTTCCTATGGAGCTTTGATGGAGCCAAGGAGAGGCTCAGATTGGTGAAGGCTGATCTGTCGGTTGAAGGAAGCTTCGATGAGGCCGTGGACGGCGCTGATGGCGTATTCCACATGGCGAGCCCAGCCTATGCTCCTCCTGGCCAAAACGTTCAGGTGATAAGTTCCAGCCAACGGGCATGATCCATTAGCTGTTGTTGTGTTTCTTGTCCGTGATCAGAATTATTCACATCATAGGCCAAACCTTTAGTACTCGACCTGTCCATGATGGAGTTGATTTCACTTCACAATAACCTCTGCATCACAACGGCAATATTATCTGAACTATATGCATGTAACATATCTCAAAATCGCTATATATATATATATATATATATATATATGGTATATACTTTTGCTGTTCATTATATTAAAATATTTTGCAGGAAGGCCTGATTGATCCAACCGTTAGAGGCACAGCAAATGTGCTCAAATCCTGCTCTAAATCAAGCTCGGTCCGGCGTGTCGTGCTCACCTCCTCCTGCGCTGCAGTCAGGAATCGAGACGATGCCACTGCGGCCTCCCCACTCAACGAGTCACACTGGAGTGACCCCGAGTACTGCAAAAGATACAACGTAATCCCCTCAATCTACCTTTTGATTTCTTTTGGTTTGAGTCCAAAAACCCATCACTGGAAGAGTAGGAATTACTATTTCTTTGCCATCTCATGCGTGGCAACTTGGAGATTGAACTGAATGGTAGATTTTATTTGAAATGGATTGAATGGCAGATGTGGTATGCTTATGCTAAGACACAGGCTGAGAAAGAGGCATGGCAACTGGCAAAGGAATATGGCATCGATCTTGTGGTTGTGCTCCCATCTTTTGTTGTGGGGCCATTGCTTACACCACAGCCCACAAGCACTCTCGAGAAGACACTATCGATCATTAAAGGTTAAGCATACAGTCCTAATCCAAGGCTTATTTTGATTACTGACCAAAAGAAATCTTAAACGTCACACACACGTCTGCTCATGTTGTTCATCAAACATCGACGCGCAGGAGAGCACCCTGTCTACCCTAACAGGATTGTGGGATTTGTGCACATTGATGACGTGGTCCTTGGCCACATTTTGGCAATGGAGGAGAGCAGAGCCTCAGGAAGGCTCATTTGTTCGGGTAGCGTGGCTGATTGGTCAGAGATTGTGGAGATGCTGAGAGCCAAATATCCATCCTATCCAATCCCCAACATGTTAGAATTCCTTGTTGTCTTCTGCTTTTGAATTCTCTCGTTTGAGTAATTTCTTGTAGTGTGCGGTTCTGCTTTCCTAACATGATATTGTTGCTGTATCTATGTGAAAAAACTAGGCCTGGTGATGAGAAAGGAGATAGCAACCCACACAGTGTGGATACCACTATGATCAGGGACCTTGGGATGCCTCCCTTTAAAAGTGTTTCCCAGATGTTTGATGACTTCATCAAGAGTGTCCAAGAGAAGGGATTTCTGTGAAGCTCCTCATTGTTGAATGCCATTCATCACAGGCGTCTCACACTAGAGAACAACAACATATGCTACATCTATATCAATATAGGATTTTTTTTTTTTTTTTTTTTTGAATGTTTTGGTCTATTCCATTACCATCATGAATTCTCTGATCAAAAGATGGATTTGGAACATATGTTCTCAGGAGTCCTAGATAGCGTCTGGATTCAAGGGGCACTAGCTATTTTTGAAAACTAAATAATGAAATTGTCAAAGCTTGTGACCTCAGACTATCTCTGGCGAGAAAGGTTGGCACACGCTGAAGTCTTAGAGCAGCCAAACATAGAGGAAAAAAAAGAACAATATAGACTGACTTCGAGCCTAATTGAATGGATTCCATTATTGAATTCCTATGATATGAAAAGCTTTTCGAGGGTAAGAAGAAGCTCAAAAGTTTCAATATCATGTAGTTCAATATAATTGAGAAGAGAAAAAGCTATATAAAAAATCTTGCAACATATCCTACCTTAGGCATCTCAGATCGTCGGAGGTGGATTATGTGCTATAAGAGGTTTATGAAGAAATATGTAGGAGCCATCATAGAGGAAGATCACTTACTTATAGGTCCTCAAACAAGGCTATTATTAGCCTATTATAAGAGAGGACACATAAAAAGTGACAATTGCTAAAGATATGCTAGCATCCCATGATAGCTTACTAGATAGCTTTCCTCACTGATTAGTCCATGGCCTTTCCCTTAGAGTGGTATGATATTCTGGGGCCATTCCTCACGGCAATTGAGCAAAGAAATTTATGATTGTTGTTATTGACTATTTTATGAAATGAGTTAAGGCCAAACCTTTAGCAAGGATAACCAAGCAGAAGGTATGAAAATTTGTGTGGAAGTCCATTATTTGCCACCTTGACATTTCAAGAATTCTAATCACTGATAACAGGGTACAATTCAATAACAAATTATTTAAGTAGAATTGTGTGGAGCTAGAGATCAAGCATAGGTTCACCTCGGTGTCTTATTTTCAAGCAAATGGGCAAGTTGAGGTCACTAGCTAAATGATCTTGAATGCTCAGAAGATCCGATTTGATAAAATCAGTCCTGTAGCCAAATGATCTTGAATGCTCTAAAGATCTGATTCGATAAAATCAATCCTATGGGCATATAGAACCACAATTAAGGCTCCTACGAGTGAAATACCCTTTAATCTTGCATTTGAATTAGAGGCATTTATCCCTAACGAGATACGAATGTCATCTTATAGAGTTGGGCACTTCAATGCTCATGAGAACTCGAAGAACTCACAAGCTAACTTAGACATATTGGACGAGCTCAGTGAACAAGCATAGATTTGAGTAGCAACCTACCACAAAGGACAATAAAATACCATAACTCCAAAGTTAAGGAGAGATTCTTTAGAGAGAGAGAGACCTAATCCTCAAAAGGTTGAAATGTCTACTAAGACAGAAGCTATTTGCACCAAACTGAAAATGTCCATGTAAAGTGTAGCCAAAGTTTTCTAACCTAATATTTATAAGCTTGCGAGGTTTGAAGGCACACAAACATTGAGAACTTGGAACTCAAAAAACTTGAGGATATACTTTTTATAAATTTTCGTGGTAAGTTTTTTATTTAAATCCCATACAAACTCGTGTTCACTCCAATTAAATTAGTCCATCTATTTCTATTAATAAATTAGATGTGTTTTAAAGATTAATGTGCAGACGTACAACTCATATGATGGGAGAGTCAAAAGCTTAAGTGCAAATTCTTCCTAAATACCAGCTCGAAACTTGCAGCTTGGAGATCTGCTTAACCCTTGAATGCTCAAAACTTGCCAAGGATAGGAAGGGTCTAGAGCTCATAACTTACCTCGGATGAGAAGGGCTAGATATAGCTCACAACTCATCAAAAATGGCAAAGCTCATGAACCTCATAACTTGCCTTAGATGAAAAGAGCTAAATATCTTTATCTCTTACCAAGGATAAGAGCTATCTAAGCCTATAATTCACCTTAGATAGAAAGAACAAATAATATTCATAACTCACCAAGGATGGAAAGAGCTATGAAGCTTATAACTGCCTTGAAAGGGAAGAACTAATATCTAGAGGTAGTAAACGACATGGCACGACTTGTATAAATAGTGGCCCACTAGGCCATCTATGAGCAATGCTGCATAGCCCATGACATCGAGGGATGGTTTAGCATAGCTCAAGCTTGGTATGTCTTTTTTTTTAAGTTTTTTTAAAATTATTTTTTAATCTTTTTGTCATGCCACATGTCGACAGACCTGCTAAGAGTTGTGCTAGCGTGACCTGAGGTGTCAAGTCATGCCTAGCCTAGCAAAACTACTATAGCAGGTGTGCAATATCTAGTAGGACCCACTTCATGCCAGGCCGTGCTATAGCCGGCTCAGTTTGTTTGTCACCTCTACTAATACTGCTTATAACTTGTTTAGGATGGAAGAGCTACCTAGACTCATAACTCACCTAAAATGAAAAGAGTGTGACCCTAAAAAATATCGAGGACGGGAGAACTAAAGACTCATAAGATGCTAAAGTTAATAAGATCATTTAGCCTTTAAAGCACTTAGGATGGAAAAGCCTGTGAGGCTCAAAAGTTACCTAAGATGGGGATAGTAAGACCTTAAAAAACACCAAGGAAAAGAAAGCTAAGTGCTTATAACTTATCGAGGTTGTAAGGTCATGAGCTATCACCTGATCATTTTTCTCTGCATAGTTAATCTTATACTCTAGTAAGTTAAAGCTAAATTAGCTTGTATATTACTGAGCTAGTGCATAATTGTTGAAGAGCTCATTTTATTGAAAACTAGTTCATAACCAACTACTACCTAGAAAGATTAGCTTATTGTTAGTCATTCTTTAGTCAAATTAGTGTTAGTTGGAAAAACAAAGAACAAAAGCAAGACACAAGTAGAATAAAATATTTATTCATTAATACCAGAAGGGCTATATGACTATAAGCTATAGAAGCTTGTATAACCAAAATAGGGCAAGAGAAAAATTCCTAAGGGGACTAATGCTATAGGAGATCTTCAATTCATTCCTTGGCCATCCTGACCATTTGGGGAGTAATGACCTCAGCAGTTGCAACAACCTCGAAGACTCTAACATCCTACCACTATGCCCCATTTCCAAGGATATCATGGTTCACAACGTTGAGCATCACATGGGTGACTGTAGTGTCCCCGCATGAGCCTTCGGTGACTATGCCATAATCATCAATCATCAAAGTTGCACCCTCTCCTTTCTCTCCCTCCTCATCATTGATTAAGAGGGTGTGATTAGGGTATCGAGCAAGGATCTCCTTCTTTGCATCCCACCAACTATTGTAGAATGTCATGAAGCTATACAAGGCCAAGGCATCCTCATACTCGACTAACTCCTTGAAGTTGTCAACTACCTTAGTAGCTTATTGTTTAGCTCGAGTCACTCGCTCCTTGGCTCGACTAACCTTAAGCTCAATCGTGGAGACATTTGCTTTGACTGCGCTGGCCCTCACCTTAATCTCCACCACCTACCTCATCTTGATCTTAGGCTTCTCCCTGGCCTCAGAGAGATCTTACCTTAACCTCTCCACCACATATTTGGAGGACACCTTTATTTTTCCAATCATGGTATAGGTGGCCTCCATATTCTTCAATTTTTTTGTGAGACCAAACATCTCACGAAAGGCCTCAAAGATCGAATCATATTTCTTAATGATGATTTACATAGCTTGTATGGTTTACCAAAAAGAAACAATCAGTAAAGATATATATATATATATATATATATATATAGTATGTATGTGTATTTATATGTATCAATAGAAGGAACATCAAAAAAATACTTATTGAGACTCTAGATTATCACTCAATCAACTTGATGTTGTCGAGCTCCTCCAAATCTTCTTGATCTTTTGGTAGGGGTGATCCTACAAGCAATGCACCGAGCAATTCTGCCATCCTAGGTGGAGTCACCCACGTTGAGACTCCACTTAGGAGCATACTTCATCCTCTCATTACAAGGCCTCTTGGGGACCTTAATGGAAGAGAAGAGGGCATCTACAATGGCCCAGAGGCTGATCTTCATTGTTGAGCCCTTGCTAGCCATTATTTTGAGTTCCTACTTGTGGCTTCTATTGCTTTGGAGAGCAAGAGTTGATAAAAGAAGCTACTAATACCATCTAAGTAGACGCCAACATAGTAAAATAAGTTGTCACCATTGGACACACCAACGCTAAGTGCAACATTGCAATACAATCACCATCAGGCTAGTGGTTGAAGTAGTAGGCCTTTTCGAAGATGGGTTGGGTTTGCTAATGACAACCCAAGCTAGCCTCTTCCTTTACAGCTACTGCAACTTGGCATACTCCTGCACTCTAATAATATTCACTTTGCTATGGTCTGTATTTTTTACAAGAGAAAAAGGAGAGAAGGATTAGCATAATGAAATTAAAACACACAAAACTATGAAAAATACAAGCTAATTACCCTAAGCCTCCTTGACCTCGAAGTTTCCTTGGACCTTGAGCTTGCATTTGGCATCAAAGGAGGCAGGCCATACCTAATGAGCTTCCTCTCCATTAGAAGCTTGTTAAGCTCAACCTTAGCCAATGTGGCTAGATCGATGGAAACAATGGTCTCCTCATCAATGAGAGCAGGAATCTCTCCTCAACCTTCTTAGGGCTCCCTCCAAACATCAAGAGAACTACTAAGTTCATCCTGACAAGCAAAGAAAAATTTCTTCTTCCATCCATGAATAAAGGAGGGAAGGTTAGAAAAAATGAGAAAACTCTTTTCTAAATTAGGATACCACCATCTTTGACTCCTTGGATAGTATTTCAGGAAGAAGAAGTTTTTATTTAAAGACATATGGGTAGTTCCTTGAGAACCCTTTCTCCTAAGAAAAACTAAGTATCCTGATAATAAGCGTCAGGAATTAAGAACAAACTAGTCAGGATGGAAAATGCCTAAATCTCTATACATCTCCAAAGCAAAAAGAGATGCAAGAAGCCTAAGGCTAACATTTATAGAATTTTTATAGATACATAACTCGTTGGGATGAGAGTTACAAGTCTTTTCTTTAAAAAGTGCTATCATATGCACCTCCGACAGAACCCTAAAGAATGACCTAGGATTATCTATGATCCTTTCTTGAACCTTAAAAGCCTTATCAAAGGCAAAGAATGAAGAAAGACAGAGGGCCATAGAGGAAAATATAGGAAAAAAAGAGGGAAAATAGCATACCTAAAGAAAAGTTGAGGAAGAAGAAAGCTGCAGGAGTAAAAATCAGGAGAAATGCTTAAAAAAGGACATACAAAGGCCAAATCCTTGCTTCTACATTGTTTTAAAGGCCGGTAGATGGTTTGCAATGATCGATAAGGAAACTTAATCAAGGATGAGTTGTGCTATTAATTTCTTCTTTATATGTGTTACCCTCTCAAATGATTGATAAGAATCATGTTCGCCTTGAAACTTGATGGGCAGCACTTATCATGATGCATTTATTGTAGCATAACTAAGCCATTAGTTGCACCGATAAATGAAAGGTTTTGATGCTTTGCTTCCTATATGAAGATTCATGATCCAAAGATTTTGATGCTTGGCTTCCTATGTGAAGATTCATGATCCAAGCAATGTCCTTTCAGCTTCTTTGAGCCCTCCCATATGCTTCCTTAGATAAATCAACTCGAACGCTAGCTTCTTGACTCAAAAAAGGAGTTTAAATTTGACATAACTTACCTCAAAAGTCTTTGGCTTGCCAACTCCACACCCGATGTATACCTTAAAGCTCAATATAGCTTATTATTACAAAGCCTAGATAAACTACTCCTTCACTCAAGCTGTATGCCTTAGCCTCGAAAGTAGGGGCATGTGATGAGGTAGATCTTTAATAACCTATAATGGATTGATACATGGAAATCTACTTCAATTACATAGGTCAATCTTATGTCAGTACCTACTTAGTCCTCGATGGAATGATTCCTAAAGAGTCTGCTATAGAAAAAAACCTTAACCACTATAGAATTCCTTGCCAACTAGAAAACCTCATGCCAACCTATAAAAGGAGGAGGTTTGGTTCAATTTATTAGGATTTGTTTTTTATATAATCTTTCTTTTATCTTTATTTCACTCTGATAAACTCTAAGGCCTTAGAAAACCGCATTAAACTATTGACATTAAAAATTTTCTTATTGACTTGAACATTGGAGGGTCTCTTATTAGGATAGATCCCAAGGCCCTTTCCTCTACAGCTCTTCTTTTGCTTTGCTATGTAAATATTGCTATTGAACCTCAGAGTCTCTTTGTCTGGGAAAGTTCTTTCTATTGGCTACATTGATTTCGTCATTTTCAAATCCCTTCTTCTACTTATTATTACTGCTTGGAGACATTATCAGAATTAACCTGCATCAAGTTTCTACCACTTCATGCAAAAATAGATTTTTCTCCCTCCTGATGCACCAAGATTAGAAGTTCAAAATGATAATAGGATCAAAAACCTATGAACTAAGTGCTAGGTAGTCAATATCTTAATTGCTCTAAGTGTTGTCACCTTTTTGCAAAGGTATATGTTGTATTTTTTTTTAATGAAAAATTGGTAGAATGAGTCTTCCCCCAAATTTATTAAAATATTAAAAATAAAGGAGTATAATATACAAGAACAGAGAGCATACTAAAGGAGAAGGGATGTTAGAATTCAAAGATTCCTATGGAAGAGTAGGCATTGGAATAGAGGATACAAAGATAATAGAGAACCTAGAGTAGAGAAATGATTGAAGATTTGATCAAAGGGGCTTAGATTCATTTGAATCTACCATTGGATATCTATCAGAACTAAATTTGGATTATAGTCTAAACATGGCTACTTGAGATCCAAGAGTAGGATCAGACTTTCAACTAGACTTTCAACTAAATACTTCACGATAATGCTACTGGTACTATTAATTTGAGCCTCAACCACTAGACCTTCTTTGCTACTCCTGCAGGCTTGCTACCCATCAATTGAAATTATAAATGGAATTAAACTAGTTTGAACTAAATCATGCTATTGATGAGTGTATAATTGTTTCTTTTGAAGTTCATCAGTCTGAAAGCAGATACTTCAGGAAAATACTACAGCCTAGCTTCTTGAGGATAGGATCAAATCTTCAAGAAAACCAATAAGCCAGCTGAAGAGAACCCATGAATAGAGTCATCAATAATGGATAAAAGAGCTGCAGTTAACTTTAGGTTGCTCTGTAGAGAAGCATTTGATTTGTAAATGGTTGACAAAGCCTAAAAAGCGAAGATAGCTTTGAATAAGATAGAACTTGCTGAGGACCTTTTGTTCAAGAATATCCTAACATTCCCCTTGGTTTATATTTGGTGACATACTGCTCTTATTAGTTGGTCTCAACCTTTTCATAATTCAATAGAAACATTCTTTTCCTCCAACTCAGCCATAGTTTTGAAAATCTTAATGGCTATCTCCTAAAGTTTAGACAAGATATGATAGGGAGTCAGATCTTCCTTGAAAAAGGCACCTCAAGAGAAGGTAGTTAGTCAACTCCAAAGTAGCTCCACATAAAGGGCACCCTGAGTATCTAAGCCATCCTTTTTTTACGAAAATATCTCCCATATAGAGTCTATTCTTTAATGCTAGCCATAAAAATACCTTATACTTAAGAGGCATAGCTGTTTTCCACATTTTTTTTATGACATGGCCAGATTAAACCACCATAATTAAAAAACTTATAAAAAGATTTCACTGAAAATATTCTGTTTCTAGTGAGTTTTCATAGACCCAATGGAAACTATTGCCAAATTAGCAATTTTGAATAGCTTTATGGGATTAATCAAATCAAATAGAGAGTAGAACTATTGTGACTCATTACTAGTGAAAAGACCACAGACCTTAATGTTCCAACTAAAAGATCGTTAATTTTATTGCGAGGCCACTAAGCAGGTTTGCTTTTCTATCCTTTCGTATAAGATGTTAAAGATAGAAACCAATAGAATTTGATCAATTCTAGAGTTCTTCCAAAAACTGATGTCTTTTTTATTGCCAAGTTTAAATGAGAAACAATTCTAGAAGGCATCTAGGTTTTACAAATATCCCTCCATATCGGGGATTATTTGATAATTGAGCGATGAACTTTCATTCTCATTTTTCTTTTGATATGATAAAGCTTACTAATTTAGTTTTTCTAAGAATATAAAGTTTATTGATAAATTTTCATACCTATCTTGCCAAGAGAAAGGAGTTTAGATTTTTAATATTTTTAAAACCTAAACCTCCTTTCTTTTGATCCTGATACATACTATTCTAATTGATCAAGCAGCTAAATCATCGACTTTATTTATTTCTTTCCTTAAAAATAGCTCTCCTCATTTGATGCCTTCTCCAGTTGACCCATTAAGGTATATGATATTATTTAGGTTAAAATACATTATATCAGCGAATGGACTAATGTGATAAAAGAATATATTTTAATAAGATGATAATATTGATAAGAACAATAATAATTACTGCCACTATTATCATTATAATTATCATCATCACAATAATGATAATAAATAAATAAATAAATAAATAAATAAATAAATAAATAAATAAATAAATAAATAAATAAATAAATAAATAAATAGATCTAAACAACCTGGCCGCCGCCCATGCGCGTCCCCTAGCCCCCACCCCCACTAAAAAGAAGACCATTAGAGTGGGAGACCGCACATTGGGTAAAGAAGTATCCCCTAAGGAATAGAGGAGACTAGAGAAAGCATCAGGGAGAGGATGCCGGAGTATTGCGTGACCGGAGGGACGGGCCTCGTAGCCTCTTACCTCGTCAGAGCACTGCTGGCCAAAGGCCACACCGTCCGGGCCACTGTCAGGGATCCAGGTACATAGGCTTTGCTACATCTCAATTGGACTCGTTAAAGGCTCAATTAAAGGTCTCTCTTCTCTGGTTTCTTCCCAAGGGAATGAGACCAAGGTTGGCTTTCTATGGAGCTTTGATGGAGCCAAGGAGAGGCTCAGATTGGTGAAGGCTGATCTGTTGGTTGAAGGAAGCTTCGACGAGGCCGTGGACGGCGCTGATGGCGTCTTCCACGTAGCGACTCCAATCTCTGCACCTCATGGCCAAAACGTTCAGGTAGTAGGTTCCAGCGTACAGGCATGATCCATTAGCTGTTGTGTTTCTTCTTATCCGAGATTAGAATTATTCACATCATAGGCCAAATCTTTAGTTCTCGATCTGCCCATGATGGAGTTGACTTCACTTCGCATTATCCTGTGAATCACAACGACAGCATTGTCTGAACCATATGCATGGAATTATCTCAAAATTGCTACATATAGATATGCTATTTACTTTGCGGTTCATTATATTAAAATATCTTGCAGGAAGCTCTGATTGACCCAGCCATTAAAGGCACAGCAAATGTGCTCAAATCGTGCTCTAAATCAATCTCGGTCCGGCGTGTCGTGCTCACCTCCTCCATCGTTGCAGTCACCTATCGAGACGATGCCACTGCCGCCTCGCCACTCAACGAGTCATACTGGAGTGACCTCGAGTACTGCAAAAGATACAACGTAATTCTCTCAATCTACCTTTGATTTCCTTCAGTTTGAGTTCAAAAACCCGTCTGCAAAAGATACTACGTAATCCTCTTAATCTACCTTAGATTCTTTTAGTTTGAATTCAAAAATCCATTATTGGAAGAGTAGGAATTACTATTTATTTGCCATCTCATGTGTAGCAGCTTGGAGATTGAACTGAATGGTAGATTTGACTTGAAATGGATTGAATGGCAGATGTGGTATGCTTATGCTAAGACACAGGCTGAGAAAGAGGCATGGCAACTGGCAAAGGAATGTGGCATCGATCTTGTAGTTGTGCTCCCATCTTTTGTTATGGGGCCGTTGCTTACACCACAACCCACAAGCACTCTCGAAAGGACACTATCGATCATTAAAGGTTAAGGATATAGTCCCAATACAAGGCTTATTTTGGTTATATTGACCAAAAGAAATCATAAACATCACACGCACGTCTGCTCATCTTGTTCATCATAAATCGACGCGCAGGAGAGCTCCCTTTTTACCCTAACAAGATTGGGGGATTTGTGCACATAGATGACGTGGTCCTTGCTCACATTTTGGCAATGGAGGAGAGCAGAGCCTCAGGAAGGCTCATTTGTTCGGGTGACGTAGCTAATTGGTCAGAGATTGTGGAGATGCTGAAAGCCAAATATCCATCCTATCCAATCCCCAACAAGTTAGAATTCCCTTTGTTTGTTTTCTGCTCTTGAGTTCTCTCTTTTGAGTAATTTCCTGTGATGTGAGATCCTGCTTTTCTAACACGATATTATTGCTGTATCAATATGGAAAAATTAGGCCCGGTGATGAGAAAGGAGACAAACCACACAGCTTGGATACCACTAAGATCAGGGACCTTGGGATGCCGCCTTTCAAAAGTATTCCCCAGATGTTTGATGACTTCATCAAGAGTCTCCAAGAGAAGGGATTTCTTCTGTGAAGCTCTTCATCGTTGAATGCCGTTCATCATAGGCATCTGACACTTGAGAACAGCAATATATGCTACATCCACGTCGATATATGATATTTTTTAGGGTTGTCTAGTTTATTCTATTACCATTATGAATTCTCTGATCAAAAGATGGATTTGGAACATATGTCCTCTGAAGTCCTGTCAGGATTCAAGGTGCACTTTCTATTTTGGATTTCCATATTAAAGTACTGGGTATTTCCAAAGTAGCCCAAATGTCTCCTTTTTAAAATAATGAAAAAACAGAGTAAATGTCTTAGTTTTTTTTTTTTTTTTTTTTTTTTTTTTTGAGATAAAAAAATGCCTTGAATCTTTGAAGAGAAAAGTGAAACCGGAAGAGAACATTAGTAAGTGTAGGATAGTGGTATTATCTACCCTAATTTTCAGAACAAAAATGTTCAAATGCTTCTCTTCATAATGTGAGAGGATTAAGAAGCACCGATGACATGCTCGAAAGGTTTTAAAAGTGTGGTACAGGTATGGGGGCGGCCACCGCATTTACGTAGCCAAAGGCAAAGGAGAGGCAAATAGTTGAAGTCATACCTTATCACGGATGCTTCTCGCTTCTCACTTCTGTACTGTTGTTTTTGGTTGCATAAAAATGTGATGCCTTCTGTAATATGCTTCTCTCTGAAATTGCTAGAATCCTTTTTTTTTTTTTTTTTCAAATATTTTTCTTTCTTTTCCATTATAATTGGGAAACAGAAGAGTGATATGCAACCCATACATCCAGAGAAGACAGGATACCACCAAAAAAGAGAGGAGGAAAAAAACTTAGAACACATGGCATCTCTGTAAAACACTGCAGAATTGTTCCATCCATTTCTTTGCTTGACCCTTTGCCAACAGTTTTTCAGATTAGTAGTTTGGCACAACAGTTGACTCAATTTTAGGCAGAGTTGCACTGGATCTATTTCCAACTTAGGGATCCAAGACTTGAGAACCTTTCACCTCCATCCAGAATAATGCCATTAACCAAATTGGGTACTCAAAGTGGGAAGAAGTTCGACCTTAGACCTACCAGTCAGCTCCAAAAACTTGAACGAAGTAAGTCTCCGTACAAATTCTATCAATGTTGAATAATGTTTCATAGAAGATTAAAAAGGATAATCTCAAGAACGATTCAGCATTACATCAAGCCCCAATAAGATTAAACAAGACGGTCTCAAGAAAGATTCAGCATTACATCAAAGCCTAACATCGAGTCACATCTGTAAGACAGGTTTATCCCTTGCACCTTGATTTCAAAGAATGGTGATTTGGATCAAAATTGGTTATCGCCGAGCACATTACGTGGATGGTCCTTCCATCTTAAAGGAAAATGATAGCTGGAAGGGATGATCTGGTCTGCAAATAGTTGCAAATCAATTATCCAGAAAATATCGAGTTATAAAATCGGACATTGAAACAAGCATAGAGTTAAATGAAAGAATAATAAATTGTTTTAACATCAATACCCTGGCATGGTCAATGAGAGTAATAGCAGAGATCTTTTACCATCAAGTTGGTATGGAACATGTGCAATATTGAGAGTTCGGCGATTTTAATTCAAAGTCAATTAGAAGGGACGTCCAGAAGTTGGTATGGAACATGTGCAATATTGAGAGTTCCGCGATTTCAATTCAAAGTCAATTGGAAGGGATGTCCAGCGGTTCAGGAGAAGGCACCGATTAGGAGGTCACATTATGTATATATATTGGGTAACAAAATTGGTAAAACATGGACTGTATCAATCGTATTAACATGGGAAGCTCAATAAATCAAAAATCCACTTTATAGATTATGATCTACATATTTTAAAACATGAAAAAAATTAAATTTCCTATGTTTTGGTGTGATAATATTATGATTTTAAAACCACCTAATTTGATACTTGCTTGAGGATTAGAATAGACCATCTGGTTTATTTTAAATAGTCCATCACTGCTCTTCGATCATTAACTCCGTTTTAAAAGAAGCTAGCATAAAATATATAGTTCAATAAGGTTGTTGGAACGAAGTACCTAACTTGATGTAGCATAACAACCCATTGATACTCAGTAAAGTTTAATATGAGAGCCCATTGATAATCATTAATGTTTCTACTAAAGGGATGCAACAAAATCTATTTTGAGAAAGAAAACAATAGGCATTCAGAAAGATTACACTTTTAAGTTTACCTAAGATTTGAAGTATCACTGATAATCTGTGGGAATGAGATATGCTGTAAACTATGTATAAGCCTCAAGTATATGGAAACTGGACAGTCAATCCAACGTCAGCTCCTACTTTAACTCTTGATGAAACGAATCCCAAAGAGTCCATAGTGCAAAAGAATTCTAACCACCATAAAATTTCTCACCAACTAGAAAATCTCATACCAACCTACAAAGGAAAGAGGTTTGATTCAATTCAATGAGATCTATTTCTTGAAGAACCTAAAGCCCCTTTTAGATTTATATATGCAACTAAAAAATAATACATAAAATTATGAAAATATAATTACGGGATACCAAGAAAATATCATAAAAGCTGGACGAAAAAATTTTTTTACTATCCATATTAATAATGGGGTTACAGAAAAAACTTCTAGCAATGTCATAAATCATCAAAAATTATTTGTTTACCCAATATAACTGGATTTAAACAGAAAAATAGCATAAAAAGTTTAAATTAGGGCTAAAAAAATATCACTTAGGAGAAACAAAATTAATATCAAACCGTTGAATGTGAAGAATACCTTACAAACAATTATCCTCTGAAATTTTAACTTGATTAAAGATTGTATATTTTTTCAATCAAAGAAATAGGTTAACAGTAAAAGATCTTTTCTCTTTCTTCTCTTTTGACTGTTTTTTTCTTTGTACTTTTGTTTCTTCCGTTCTCTTTTTTTCTTTTTTTTTTTCTCAAAAGGTTACTTAATCCTATTATTTTATTAGGTCATAGACCCAATAAAAGCAGGACCCAGCCCAATTTATCTTTCCCTCCTAATTTATACAGGAGGTTTTACCAAGCCTGCTAACTTCTTGCACAACTTGATCTTCTCTTTTGATATAATTTTTATCATCATGTTTGATGAATTCTTCTTTGTATCAATCTTCTTAATTCTCATCAATTCCTTTTCTAACACATTTTGGATCCAATGATATTTGACATCAACATGCTTTGTTTTGAAATGATACATGGCATTCTTGTTTAAGTCTATGATACTTTGGCTATCACGGTATATCACAAAGTTATCTTATTTCAAGTCAAACTCTACAATAAATCTCTTCATCCATAATATCCCCTTTCTTACTTTTGTAGCTACAATATATTTTGCTTCAGTTATGGTGAGAGCTATGCACCTTTGCAACTTAGACTGCCATGAAATTGCTTTCCTTATAAATGTGAATAAATAACCAAAAGTAGACTTTCTCCTATCTAATTCTTCTACCCAAGCTACATTTGTCAAGTCTTCTAAAATAGGTTTTAAATCACCAAAGTAAAGATAAATCTTTGATGAGCCTTTGAAATACCTTAATATTCATTTTACTAATTTCTAATACTATTTTTTTGAATTGACAAGATGCCTACTCAGAACACCCATTGTATGTGCTATGTCTGGCCTTGTGCATATTATGGCTTACATCAAATTTTCTATTGCAGATGCATAGGAGATCTTTTTCATTTTATTTCTCTTTCTTACTTGAAGGAGAGAACTCAATTTGAAGTGACTAGTAAGAGGTATGCTTACTGATTTAGCTTCTTTCACGTTAAACCTTTCAAAAAAAAATTTGATGAAATATTTGTCTCTGAACTCTTAAGGTATGACAATAGCGGCACCCAATGGACTGGCCGAATGCACGACGGCTCGAAGAATCAGGAGAAGCAGTGGACTAGGGGTGCATTACCCTTGCCAACTAACCATTAAAAAGCTTCACGACAGCTGGCTACAACAACAGGCATCGTACATCACACTTGTCAATTAACCTTAAGAAGCTTCACGACGGCTGGCTGGCGGAGAGATTAGGAAGCACCGTCCTTAAAAGGTCTATTAGAATGGAAGACCACACATAGGGAAAAGAAAGAAGAATCCCTTGAGAAATAGAGGAGAGTGAAGAAAGGATCATCGGAGAAGATGCCCGAGTATTGCGTGACCCGAGGAACGGGCTTCATAGCCTCTTGCCTCGTCAGAGCACTGCTGGCCAAAGGCCACACCGTCCGGGCCACTGTCAGAGATCCAGGTACATAAGCCTTGCTACATCTCAATTGGACTCATTAAAGGCTCAATTAAAGGCCTCTTTTCTCTGGTTTCTTCCCAAGGAGATGAGACCAAGGTTGGCTTCCTATGGAGCTTTGATGGAGCCAAGGAGAGGCTCAGATTGGTGAAGGCTAATCTGTTGGTTGAAGGAAGCTTCGACGAGGCCGTGGACGGTGCTGATGGCGTCTTCCACATAGCGACCCCAGTCTACGCACCTCAGGGCCAAAACATTCAGGTAGTAGGTTCCAGCGTACAGGCATGATTCACTAGCTGTTGTGTTTCTTCTTATCCGATATCAGAAATATTCACATCATAAGCCAAATCTTTAGTTCTCGATCGGCCCATGATGGAGTTGATTTCACTTCGCATTATCCTCTGTGCGTCACAACGACAACATTGTCTGAACTATATCCATGAAATTATCTCAAAAATGCTACATATAGATATGATACATACTCTGCTATTCATTATATTAAAGTATCTTGCAGGAAGCTCTGATTGATCCAGCCATTAGGGGCACAGCAAATGTGCTCAAATCCTACTCTAAAGCAAGCTCGGTCCGGCGTGTCGTGCTCACCTCCTCCGCCGCTGCAGTCCGGTATCGAGGCGATGCCACTGCCGCCTCGCCACTCAACGAGTGGCACTGGAGTGACCTCGAGTACTGCAAAAGATACAACGTAATTCTCTCAATCTGCCTTTGATTTCTTTTAGTTTGAGTTCAAAAACCCATCATTGGAAGAGCAGGAATTGCTATTTCTTTGCCATCTCATGTGTAGCACCTTGGAGATTGAACAGAATAGATTTGAATTGAATTGGATTGAATGGCAGATGTGGTCTGCTTATGCTAAGACACAGGCTGAGAAAGAGGCATGGCAACTGGCAAAGGAATATGGCATCGATCTTGTGGTCGTCGTCCCAGCTTTTGTTGTAGGGCCATTGCTTACACCACAACCCACAAGCACTCTCAAAAGGACACTATCGATCATTAAAGGTTAAGCATATAGTCTAAATCCAAGGCTTATTTTGATTATATTGACCAAAAGAAATCATAAACGTCGCACACACGTCTGCTCATCTTGTTCATCAAAAATCGACGCGCAGGGAGAGCGCCCTTTTTACCCTAACAGGATTGGGGGATTTGTGCACATAGATGACGTGGTCCTTGCCCACATTTTGGCAATGGAGGAGAGCAGAGCCTCAGGAAGGCTCATTTGTTCGGGTGGCGTAGCTAATTGGTCAGATATTGTGGAGATGCTGAGAGCCAAATATCCGTCTTATCCAATCCCCAACAAGTGAGTATTCCCTTTTTTTTTTTTTTTTTTCTGCTCGAGTTCTCTCTTTTAAGTAATTTCCTGTGATGTGAGATTCTGCTTCCCTAACATGATATTGTTGCTGTATCTATGTGGAAAAATTAGGCCTGGTGATGAGAAAGGAGATAACAACCCACACAGCTTGGATACCACTAAGATCAGGAACCTTGGGATGCTGCCTTTCAAAAGTATTCCCCAGATGTCTGATGACTTCATCAAGAGGGCCCAAGAGAAGGGATTTCTGTGAAGCTCTTCATTCCGTTCGTCATAGGCATCTGACACCTGAGAACGGCAATATATGCTACATCCACATCGATATATGATGTTTTTTTAGTGTTCTTGGTTTGTTCCATTACCATTATGAATTCTCTGATCGAACGATGGATTTGGAACATATGTCCTCTGAAGTCTTGTCAGGATGCAAGGTGCACTTTCTATCTTGGATTCGCATACTGAAGCACTGGGTATTTCCAAAGTAGCACAAATGTCTCGTTTTTAAAATAATGAAAAAAGAGAGTAAATGTCTTAGATTTTTTTTTTTTTTTTTTTTTTTTTTAAGGTAAAAAATGTCTTGAATCTTTGAAGAGAAAAGTGAAATTGTAAGCGTAGGATAGTGGTAATATCTACCCTAATTTTCAGAACAAAAATGTCCAAATGCTTCTCTTCATAGTATGAGAAGCCCCGATGACATGCTCAAAAGGGTTTAAAAGTGCGGTATGAGTGATGGAGGCGGTCACCACATCTACGCAACCAAAGGCCAAGGAGAGGCAAATGGTTGAAGCAATACCTTATTACGGTTGTTTCTCGCTTCTCTCGTCTGCACTGTTGTTTTTGGCTGCATAAAAATATGATACCTCCTGTACTATGAAATTGCTATAATCCTTTCTTTTTTTGAATATTATTCTTTCTTTTCCATTATAATTGGGAAACAGAAGAGTGATATGCAACCCATACATCCAGAGAAGACAGGATACCACCAAAAAAAGAGAGGAGGGAAAAAACTTAGAACACATGGCATCTCTGTAAAACACTGCAGAATTGTTCCATCCATTTCTTTGCTTGGCCCTGTGCCAACAGTTTTTCATATTAGTAGTTTGGCACAACAATTGTTTCAATTGTAGGCAGAGTTGCACTGGAAATCAATAACAGAATTATCTATTTCCAACTTAGGGATCCAAGACTCGAGAACCTTTTATCACCATCCAGAATAATACTATTAACCAAATTGGGTACTCAAAGTTGGAAGAAGTTCGACCTTAGACCTACCAGTCAATTCCCAAAACTTGAACGCAGTAAGTCTCCGTACAAATTCTATCAATGTTGAATAATGTTTCAAAGAAGATTAAAAAAGATAATCTCAAGAACGATTCAGCATTTACGTCTAACCCTAATAAAATTAAACAATATCATCTCAAGAAAGATTCAGCATTACATCAAAGCCTAATATTGAGTCACATCTGTAAGACAGAGTAATCCCTTGTACCTTGATTTCGAATAATGGTGATTTGGATCAAAATTGGTTCTTGCCAAGAACATTAGGTGGGTGGTCGGAAAATGATTAGCTACATTTTATTATACCACTAAAGTCAAAAGTCTGGAAGGGATGATCTGGTCCGCAAATAGTTGCAAATCAATTATCCAGAAAATATTGAGTTATAAAATCGATATTGTAACAAACATAGACATAAATGAAAGAATAATCAATTGTTTTAATATCAATACACTAACATGATCAATGAGAGTAATAGCCCAAATCCCTTACCATGAAGTTGGTATGGAACATGTGCAATATTGAGAGCTCCACGATTTTAATTCAAAGTCAGTTAGAAGGGATGTCTAGCAGTTCAGAAGACACCGATTAGGAGGTCAAATTATATATATATATATATATAGGGTTACAAAGTTGGTAAAAAATGGACTGTATCAATTGTATTAACATGGAAAGGCCAATAAATCAAAAATCCACTTTATAGATTATGATCTACATATTCTAAAACACGAAAAGATTTAAATTCCCTATATAGTGGTGATAATATCATGATTTTAAAACCATCTAACTTGATACTTACTTGATGATTAGATTAGACCATCTGGTTTATTTCAGCTCTTGAATTTAAATAGTCCATCACTGATCCTCAATCATTAACTCCATTTTAAAATAAGTAAACATAAAAAATATAGTACAATATGGATGTCAGAACAAAGTACCTAACTTTGATGTAACATGAGATCCCATTGATAATCATTAAAGTACAATATGAGAGCCCATTGATAATCATTAATGTTTCTGCTAAAGGGATGCAATAAAATCGATTTTGAGAAAGAAAACAATAGGCATTCAACAAGATTACACTTTAAGTACAAGTTTGAATTATCACTAATAATCAGTGGGAATGGGACATGCTGTAAACTATTTATAAGCCTCAGGTAGATGGAAACTCGACACGGCCATCTTATCTTGAATCATTCTACCCGTCCTGGGCATAACATGCCAATGGAGAACAAGTTCAACTTTCTGACCACGAAGGTTGCTTCCCTGGACAAAATAAATGTAAATCATTAGGTTCATGGTAGACCATCTTACGATTTGGAGTATCATAAGTAGTATAAGAAATCTGACTATTGCATTAAATCTGACCATTGCATTTTGATGTCTTTCTTTTAAATCAAGAGAGACCTCTCCTTTTTAAAATGTCAATCAGAGTACTGAAGGAGTGGATTCTGAAGGAGTGTTTATATTTTGCAATATGAGTACTGAAGGAGTGGATTCTGAAAACTTTCGTGATCAATTAGGGGATATTTGTTGGCGACCTGTGCTTGGAACTTTCGTGTTTGAAATATACTTTCGTGTTTGAAATATACTTTCGTGTTTATATTTTGCAATATGAGTACTGAAGGAGTGGATTCTGAAAACTTGCCTGATCAATTAGGGGATATTTGTTGGCGACCTGTGCTTGGAACTTTGCGTGGTCCTTGTCAGGGACTATATGATCCCATAGCGAAATCTGAACAAAGGACAAAAGAAAAATCAACATGAAATGTTCTTCAGTGAGCACCTCTGTACAAATCACAGTGCAGACAATACCAAAAAATGATGATGGATAAAGTGTTTTAATTATGTAAAGGGATAGCAACATTCCCATCATAACATCCCAAACTTGTAATCTTATAAAGTGAAGGAAAACTGAATAAACACATCTGCGGTTTGCACATCCTAACACCATATAAAAGTGGCTATATTTCCCAACTTTTCAATTCTCATGATAACAGTAATTACAGTTCTCTCAATTTCAATCATGCTAAACTTGCTGGACTCTAAGGACTCTGAGGAGTCACACCGCTTAAGCTGTTAGCACATATGTCAGCATTAACTCTCATAAAGAATATTGACTGGTTCATGGTTCAGGATTTACAAAGAGAAAGGACATTGAACAATATTAGAAACAAACACAAATGCAGACCCCTGCTTTGGTAGCTGAGATTCAATTAAAATGATAATATTTTGGTATTGTTTACCAAACATACCTTAAAACATTGAATATTATTATTCTAGTAATGGACTCAGAGAAGAGAACAGGAGTCATACAATTTTTGGATTTTTGGCAAGGTTAATCATGACCAAAATAGTTGCTATTAATAAGTAAAGAACACAAAGAAATAAGTGGCCAAATCAATGAAACGTGACAAGTTGACAATACAGTCACCCAGTGACTCCATGGATTCTAGTGATCAAGCAAGGAATAATTCTAAAATTCCGATCACAACTCTAAAAGCCCTTTTACCATACTAACTGCAAATGAAGGGGAGGTAGCAGTCCAATATTATTAACACGGGGATTGTAGTAAACCAATATGCATGCGTAGAGTCCAAAACCTGCTCATAATGAAGAGATATTTACAAGATAATGATCTTCGTGTATTATTCACGTATGGTTATCAATATCTGGAATTGCCATGCACACCTTTAAGAACATTGACATCACAACTTTCCTACAACATATTATAGACTGACAAGCAAACCATAAAAGTGAGCTCAACAACAATATTAATGCAGTCAGCAATTGCTACAAGAGCAGCAACAACAGCCTACCTGATTCAGGGAATTTTTTGAAGTTTTGTACTCGGCAGCCAAAAAGATAAAAACCTACATATAAATCGAAATAAAAAGGTGGTCAAAGCACCCTGTCACAAAACTGTAAAAGAATTATATTGTCAACACCTTGGAATAGATTAAACTAGAAAAAGGTAGCATATTTAAAAGAAGCCTTAGATCACAGAATAACATCCACAGCCATGAAGAAATAAGCAAGAATATATGAAAGAACAAAAAAGAAAGCATGAAGAGTTATGTAATAATAGAAGAGTGAAGAGGAAATGACCTAGAACAAAGCAGAAGAAAGAAAAGAAAGCAGATGCCTGGTCTGATAATGATGCCTTCAGTTGTGCAGTTTTCCATCCTATTCATGTCTTATCAGGGCAAGCACTAACAGATGGCTGAATGACCAGAATATCCTTGAGGTTTTCCCAGCCATGACAATATGTTTTACCACTTAAATTAGTCCAAAAGATCAGTGCTATTAATGCATGGTAAGCAAAATTGAACCAAACAATCAGTTCAACCCTAACCAAGCCAAACTGATCGAGAACCGATTCAGTTTTCAATTTTAGATCGGTACAGACTCCGAACCAGTACGAATTAGTGCAAACTAATCCAAACCATACTGAACCACCAGTTCAAGCGTGGGATGGATGGGGAGCGGGTTGGTGGCATGTGAACTTTAGTGTGCTCACATCCTTTCTCCTCTTTCCTCTTTCTTAATGGAGATTAGGGTATTTAATGAAAGGACCTCCAATCTAGTGACACGCCATAATTTGAATCCTAAAAAATATGTTTTAACCTTATGGTTTTATTATTTTGATGAGTTGTAGCTCAAGTTAACATAGAGCAATGTAAGATTCACTGTTACTGTGATTCTATCTAAATCTGAAAATCTTGTAAGTTTTACCAAGTGTTGACCAAAGCTTTACAAATTGTATTTTAATATAATTTTTTCTTGTATTTTGTTTTCTCATTATTTCTGAGTTAAATTTATTTTTTAGGATTTTTATCTATCCTAACTTAATATTTGCTATACCAGAGATTCTCCGAATTTGTTCTTCAAAAGGAGAGTTGAATTTTTACTCTTAGTACTCGTTTGGTATTTTTTTAAGAAAAGTTTTCCCTATATTCATTTTTCTAAAAAAAGTTTGCAATGGAAAATAAATTTTACCATGTTTGATTGATAGAAAATCGGTATAGAAAAATAGCTCTAAAAATATTTTCTTGTGTTTGCTTGGGAGTAATTTTATATGAAAAAATGCTAATTTAACTAATAACCCTAGAATAAAGATTACATAGAATTAATATAATATAATATTATATTATATAAATTAGACTTGTAGCCAAGCCCTAGATTCGATCGTTTTTTCCATTCTTGGATCAACATAAATCCCAAAATTACCTCATCTTCTCCACCTTTGGGATCCATAATTTATGTGAATTCAAGGATAGAAAGAGCAACCAAATCTGAGTTTTGGCTACACGCGAGGGTAAACAAGTCCAGTTTTTATTACATTATATTATATTATTATATTATAATATCAATATAGTAATATTAAATTATATTATATTAGTAATATTTTATTTATAATATAGTATATACTATACTATTATATTATATTAACTATATTATATTATAATTTATCTATTATGATATAATATAATACAATATAATATGTCATACTATATTATATTATAAAATTATACTATATTATATTATGTATATAATTTTATAATATAATATTAGTTTATATATTATAATATATAGTATAATTTAATATATTATATTACATTATATAAGTTATCGTCATATAATATAAATATAATAGAAAAGGAAATAAAACAAAGTCAGAAGGATAATTTTCAACTTTTGGTGCTAGAAAGTTTTTTCATGTAACTGGAAAAGTTAAAATACCACCTTCCCATGAAAAAAGTTTTCCGATGAGGGAGAAAAAAAATATATGAGCCCCACCATCCATTTTCCCTCAACTTTTCAACCAAACAATGAAAAATAAGGGTGCAAAACTTTTTCATCCTTATTTCCCTCAAACCAAATGAGCACTTGAGGAATTTGATTTTTCTTATATTTTTATTGAATTTAAATGGGAAGTATTTCCATTATTCTCATGAGAAATCTTAAGTAAATGGAAAAAAAAGAGAAAAGAGGAGAAATGATGACATTTACTTGAAAAAAAAAGAAAAAATAAAAAATTACAAAAAATAATGAATCGGCCCGAGCTACCAATACACTGCTGGTTCGATACCGATCTGATATCGGTTCATGGATCAGCCTACCTTGATCGAGCCTAAGAAAGATCTTTCAACCCACACAACTTAAATGGTATTCTCGCCATTATTAAACGCACCTTATTCTAGATACTAAGGCTATGGTCCTGCCGATAGAGAAAGGATTGCAACCACCCTTTCTTCTCACATCATGAGTCTCTTTGCCTTCAAGTGTATCATGCATGCAACTCCTGACACTCTCCCACATGCTCATCAGAATTTCATACAAATAGCAAATAACTGAGGAATTTATGAGCAAAGCACATCAGGATCAGCTACTACTTGTTTACCATAATGGCCAAAAATACTTGATTTCTTCCTTATGTACAAGCTATCACCTGTACGCTTTATCAGGAAGACCCACACTACCTTATATTTCTAAAGTCTACTGGAACTTTTATTTGACTAGCACGAACAGCATGAAACATTTGTGCTGTCCATTTATGTATGCCATACATTCAAAAATAACGTGTCACAGGTACAACCTGATTGACAATTGTAGTTGTACATTGTGACTACAGCTGGTTGGAAGAAAAATGTATCATTACATATTTCTAATACCAGCACTTGTAGTTAAAGTCCTCAAAAACAGTATATAACCTATTAGCTAATTGTGATGTTGAATTCATTGATATGTGGATGATAGATCATTAAAGAAAAGAATACATAAAAATCTCAAACATTGTTCTCAAGTTGAAGAAGATTCAAGACTTGGAGCCTCAATAAGAAGATTAAGGACCAAAAGTGATGTCAAAATTAGAGCTTTTGACAAAAGCAAATTTTGGCATTGCTTAATTGATTTTGGAGCTAATGACAGGCTGTATTACCATCAAGTAAAAGCATAAAGATATGAGCTCAAAGTCATCTACAAATAGTTGACTATTACAGGCACAAAATTATAGAACCTCAAGTAGAATTTAAGTGGACTTTGTACCATAATTAAAACTACAAAGAAAATGATTTGAAGAATCGAGGGAAACATCACGCTTATAGCCATGAAACTTAACACATAGAGGAGCCAATCACCAAGAACTTTTAAGTGCAATCAATTTATACACAATAATTGTGTGAACCAGCAGAAGAACATTATAAAACATATCTATAGCACTATCTATAAATATTAAATTCACTATTAGATAATGAACCTTGAATCTCTTGTATTATATGCAAACAGCCGAACTACAAGAACAGCTTGCAAAATACCTGCTTGGTGTTCCGCGTAAACAGTGACTGCAAGTCCGTAGAAATGTTCAAGGTCAACATTACCTGCCAGATAGTAACCTTTTCAGAATACTACCTGTGCATTTCATAGTTATATCTATACATATCCGAATAATTGCGAAGATAAGGCACAATCTAAGGCAATAATAAATTAAAACTATATATACAAAGATATGATGTGTGTGTCCGCGTGTGCATGTGTAGAGAGAGAGAGAGAGAGAGAGAGAGAGAGAGAGAGAGCAAACTAAAATGATGTATGTTCAACGCCAAGCTAATTTATCAAATATTCTCAGCATTTCCATGAGGTCAGAAACACAAAAAGGTCAACCATGCAAGAAGTCATGCAGTCACATATTGAGCCGATGGTGGTCTTTAGTAAATAGAATTCTACACGACAACATACGATTCAGGAGGGGCACAAAAGTAGAGTTTTTTTTTTTTTTTTTGCGGGGCCCAGGCACGGGGGGGGGGCCGGCGTGGTGTAGTATATGTCTTTCTGTTAGACATCAAAACATACAGGATGGTTCTTACTTTTGGAACCAACATGCATAGACAATCAGATTATATAGAAAACAGATTGTACACTCTGAAAACATTGTACCTGTTAGCAATAAGATAATAACAGGATATTTTTATTTTTTGATTTTGATATTATTTAATTTTGTTAGGTATTTGATATCTTGTTAATGCATAATGTTATGCCTTGGTCAAAGAATATTAAGTATTCATGTTGAAAGACTTATCTATTAAACTTCATCATCATATGATGCCCATGGTGCAGTGCACTGCATGAAGGCTAGGAAGAAACTTGTTAAAGACAAGCTTGGCAATGCAAGACAATTCACTTGCATTCATGATACATGCAAATGTGTAAATCAGCACGAGGACAATATGCTCCTAAAGGCCGTCCCCATGGTATTAGATGTTTCCATGCCAGAACGTCATGGTGGGTGAGCAATTAGTTGTAGAAAGCATGAGATGGAACACAATGGATGATCTCCCCAAAGCCCACAAGCTTACATCTGAAGTTACCAAATGCAATCTAAACACATGGAGGCATAAGGGCAAACAATTGTTTCCTAAAACATCTTTAGTAAATCATGAACAAATGGCGTTCCCTTTTTTTGGGGGAAAAAGGGAATGATTTAAATCCACTTCTTTGATCAACGATGACAAAAAAGTTTGATGACCATTATAGTTTAATATTTTCTTTATCTTCTTTATTATGTTTGTATTTGGATGTCATATGATTTGTGCATGTGTTTTGCTGTTGACAGCAGTTTAACTTGTCTTGAATTTTCTAGCTAAAATTCAAGAGGATGAGAACTGAAAGCTCCAAAAATGCCTTCTGGAAATGTAATAAGCTCAACATAAGTCCATATTTGAGCATGTTTCACTTTGCGACAAAATAAAACTTGTACCATAACTAAGGATGTTACTCCTGCTAAACTAAAACAGACCACTAAGTGAAACAATACCAATATATGATTTATGGATCATGGCAAGTCTTTCTTAGATGTCAGTGAAAAAGAAACAGATTCTGAGGAATATATAGAGCATCGAAATTTCACTAGGATGACAGGCTGTCAGCTATCTGATGGACTTTGGCTAGACTATAAGTCGTGCTGTACTGATTTAAATGATCCTTCAATCTCAGTCAGCATTTTTCAATGAGTTCAAAACTGAATATGAATACTATTGAATTCACATTTCCAGAGATAGATGCAAGAGATTTTGTAGGACAAAAACAAGTGCATAAGGGTGAAGAATATAGGGTGTATGATTTTTGAAAACAGTTCTGTTTTCTATTTTTATTTTCATAGAAAACAGAAAATACTTGTGAAAATGCGTTTGATGATTGAAAATGAAAATGATTTTTTTTTGGAAAAACACAACTTCAAAATTGCAGAAAATAAAAAATAATTTAAAAATATTTTTATTATTTTTCATCATAACAAAGAAGAGAATAGAAAACAAAGACTTGCACCCTAAAGTACCAAGTATCTTCAACAAAAACAAATTGGCAATTGCACGTTAATAAATGAAACATAAACACAGTCAACATTTCGACACATTTTACCAAAGCAAATTAATTAAGTACATATATATATATATATATATATATATATACACACACACACACACACACATACAATTTTGGAATTTATAAGCACTATGTTCATTAGTTGTAGAAACACAAGGAAAAGGTCCCAAATGAGCAAACACATTTTTTTGAAAGTATATTTGACAAATAAAAATAGGTAACAGCATATACTAGATAAATAGGCAACAAATACTATGATCTTCTATGCCCATCTAATGACCAAAAATGCAGATATTAAATATGCATTTGACTAATTGAAGAGATTGTAATTTCACATGAAAGATAAGCTCTTCTCACTTATTTCTATAGAATAGCACATCAGATGGGAAAAAAAAAAAAGAAAAGAGCCTAACCTCATCGTTTCCACTTGATTGTTTTCGAAATCGATTAATCTTGATGACCTGGAAGAGAAACAAGAGATGATTATATTTTTAAAAATGGTAACATTTAGCATCTTCATAATCTAAACTGAAGAATACTTATCCTCTTGGGAAGTAATTATTATTAAAGAAAAAAAAAAAGACCAAAACCATTGCAATACAAGAATCATAAAAGAAGAGGACTGACAAATCGGGACATAAACTTCATAATTGTGGTTTGGTCTTGAGGATATGAGGGCTTATTGTGGTTGGGCATGACTGGTGCACACAGCTATCAGGACGGGCTAGTAACTGGTCAACACGTAAGGGCATTTAGTCTTTCTGAGCATTTAATAAATGATCACCAGATCTATAAAATAACGGGGATTGCATGAGTCCATGAAATCCATGCAAAATCCACTCTTTTGCTCTTATTTATCTTATATGTGTCATGCCCTCTCTACTCTCTTCTCTGCAAAATCCACACACAAGATATGACAATCCATTTCCTCTGCAACCACCCCCTCAATTAAACCATGGTTTGCACCCATGAGCAAAACACAACATATAGTGTACTTGGGCATTCAAAATAAACTTGATAAACTATAGAAAGGTTTTCAGTTCCAGCGAGTTGGGGGTATTCTGGCTAATTTCCGCAAGAAACCGGATGAAGACAAGTGTAGGACTCTGACTCATTTATATAGGAAAAGAAAAGAAAAAAAAAAAAAAGAAAAAAAAAGAAAAAAAAAGAAGGAGAGAGAAAGATAAATTAAAATAAGAAGGAAGGAAAAGAAAGAGAAAAAGAAGGGAAGGAAAGAACGAGAGAAAATAAGAAAGAAAGAAGAGAAGAAAAGAAGGAAAAAGAAAAGAAGGAAAAAGAAAAGGAAAGAAGTGAAAGAAGGAAGAATAGAAAGAAAAAGTAAAAAAAAAAAAAGAAAGAAAGAAAAGAAGTTATAAAAATAAGAAAGGAGGAAAAGAAGAAAGAACCGGAAGAAAGAAGAAAAGGTTAAAAAAATAAAAATGAAGAAAGATAGAGAGAGACGAAGAGTACTCACTGGGACACTCAACTAGAATTAGATAAGGTACGGATTTAAAACTTTGATCTAAACAACTCCCACGAAACCAAACTAGTCATCCTCAAGATAATTCATGTTAGCTTAAAAAGGCTAGTGAGATAGGTATTCTTCCTATGGGCATGGATGCAAAACAACCAATTATTAGGATTATGATAGCATCTTGATTTGAGCGGGACTTCTTCAAGGATTCCCTCCATTGAATTGACGTGATCTTAAAGTTTGACGGCTTCGATCTTAAAGTCTCGTGAGTATTTGGTTAAGATCCACTGGAAAACTCCACTTTCCCTTTGTAATAGAGCAAACTCACATGCCACTAGTGGGACAAAAGATATAATTCTATTACGGTAATTTAATTTCAATTTCATAATTCTACCATTTCCTTCAATTTGCAACTTTACTTTTTTTTTTTTTCCTCTTTTTTTTTAATTCAGAGTATAAGTGTTTAAAAACATTAAAAAAAGAGAGAGAAGCGGGAAAAATTTAGAGCTAAAATTCCACGAATTCTTAGATTTTAGGAATTCTTATTATCTAACCAAAAACACCCTTATAAAGACCACATGCATTTTATTTTTTTTTAAAAAAAACTAAAATAACAAGATATTCTGAAAGCAACAGAACAAGCCTCCCTCTCTCCGCTGTCACAAAATATTTCCCCTTGGAATTGGAATTACGGCGTAGCGTTATAGCTTTTTAAAAATTAAAAAAAAAACAAAGAAAAAAGAAAAGGGGCACAGATAGAGGATTGGATGGGTGACCTGGGCATGAGCGTGGACGGAGGGGGAGTTGAAGGCGTCAAGGAAGGACGCAGTGGCGCACAGCACCGCAAGGAGGACGGCGGCGAAGGTGGTCAGGGTGTTCAAACGGATCACGAACGAATGCATCTTCCTCTCACCCTTTCCCCTTTGACGTCAGAAAAAGAATAAAAAAAAAAAGCAGAGAGAAAGAGACGAGCTTTTCCGACACGATCCTCTCTTCAGAGATGCGACGGTGTCCACGCCGTGGAGAAGATTGGTGGAAGGAGATGGGGCAACGGAGATTAATTTCTTCGACGCCTCGTAAATCCCGGTCAGGTTGGGTCGATGAGGGGCATACCCTGCGGATCGGCCGTACATGCCCCAGCCCACAGTTTCCAGAGAGCCACCCGAGTGGCGGCCCGCAGTCCTTTTAAAGCCTATCCAAATTCCGATCTATGGTCCTATGAATCTCCAAGGAAAAAAGGTCCGGAGATTTTACCCCCGGCTCGGATTGGAGCGATTGGGTTGATACCGAGCGTGCTCAAAGAAGTCATCCAACCCACGGCTCCAGCAATAAATCCAGTTTAATCCTCGTGAATTAATACCAGCAGATCTGACAAAGGATCGGAGCCCAAATGCTCCTATAACTTTACAGATTATGATGACTGTTGTAGCGGAACCTTGCCAAATTATAGGGTGGCAATGAATTAGAAGGACTAGTTTGTGCTCAGCTTGAATGGACTTCTCGGGTTAGAAGGCCAGTCAAGCTAAAACTTCATTTAGGTCTTCACCACTCATAAACAAGCCAAGCTTCAAACTGTGGACAAAAATATAAAAAAGAAAAAATAAGCAACCACTTGCTTCTGGCTTGATACAAGTCCGTTCAGTTAAAAAATGAGCCAAACTTGAACGTTTATAAGGCCAGCCAAGCATGAGTGGTTCCATTTAGCTACACTTGTTTGCATCCTTCTCCAACCTGTATTTGATTCAGTTCGGACCCCTTTTTGTTTATGTTTGAGAGATGGAGAGAGAGGCACCTTCTTCATCTGCACAAGTAGGAAATCCATGATTAGATTTACCATTAAATCTATTATTTAATTGCACTTGCTATAGATCTAATTGAGATAGCAGAGCTGGATTTTTGAATTGTTTTCCAAATTCCAAATAGCCTTCAATGGCAATTGGAACATGCCACCAGCAAGAGATCCAATATTTCACTAGATTACGCTTGGATCTAGCATAAATGGACCCAACTGAATGTTACACATGCAAATTATTACTTTATACTGAAGCGGGATCTGAAAGAAAAAAGAAAAATATAAGGATAGAATGAAAAAGTATTCTATACTAAGGTGGCATGCAGGATATAAGAAAGAAAAAAAAAAAAAAAATCAAGAGTAAAATAAAAAATTAAAGCAGAACTTTGGATATAGAATAGAAAACAGAAAAATATAAAGATAAAATGCTAAAACAGTATCTTGGATATGATTAAAAAAAAAAAAAAGGGAAAGCAAAATAAAAAGCTAAGGTTACTAAATGGATCGGTTGGAAATAGACCTAGCCTAGAAAGTATACTTCTCGCCCAGCTTTAGTCATCATCAAGTCCAAGTATAGCTTCATTATTAACTTTCAAGTCCGGCTAATGCATCCAAAGCAGGCTAGGCCCTCCCAACAAAATACTGAGAAGAGGAGGACGAATACTGAGAAAGGCATAGCATGGCTCTTAAGGAGGTGATTAGGCTGGAATGAGGATATGTGGCACAGCAATCATCGACTTTTCTTTCACACCGGAGGATATTGTTTACGTTTAGATTTTTCAGGCAGTTTACTTCTGCAATGATAACTTTTCTTTTAAGATTACATCTGGATAGTAATTATTGTACGGATTAAATCATAATAAGAATGCTATGTGATTAAAATTATGAAATATAATTTCCTGGAAACAAAAGTAAATAGTTATTAACAAGTGCGGTGGATGCGAGAGAAAAAGTAGCGATGATTAAAAAAAATTTGATAAATTTGGCATGAAAGGCTTTACTAATGTTAGTCCTGAGTTAAAAAAGTGTTTTTAAGCCAGCATTGATTGAAAAATTATTTTCAGAAATAATGCCTACCTTATTGAATGACTAACTGTCGTTTTAAGAATATTTTTTCTCGTCACGAACAGAAAAATTATATGTCCAGCATACAATTCATAAAGCAACAAAGCTTAGCACTTAAAACAAATTTGGCCTAGGCTGAAATTGTTTCTTAAAGAGACCATTTCGGCCGCATCAATATTTTTTTTAAAAAAAATCTAAAATTGAATAGGGCTGAAACCGTCTCTTGATTAAATAATTCCGATCTGGGCTAAATTTTTTTGTATGTGATAGGCCTATGCCCCAAATTTAGTCTCATGGGTGAGAAATTTACTATGTGCTTATAATTCAAGTCCACTTGCTACCCCCATTAACTTTCACTCGAGTTTTTGGGTCACGTAATTTCGGCCCGCTAACGGAATTTATTGGGTTAGCATGTGGGATTGGGTGTTACAAATGGTATCAAGCCGATCCGAGTGTGCGAAAGTTGATGGGCATGAGAAAAGGACTATCCATAGGGAGGCATTCGATTTATTAGGTTAGCATGTGGGCTTGGGGTGTTACAAATGGTATCAAGCCGATCCGAGTGTGCGAAAGTTGATAGGCATGAGAAAAGAACTACCTATGGAGAGGCATTCGGGGTAGATTCTGGCTAGCCTTGCAGCACCGGAAAGATTGTTATATTCATTCCATGTTGAATGGGAGAGAAATGTGCTACTTGCTTGTAACTCAAGTTCACTTGCTACCCATTAATTTTCACTCGAGTTTTTAAGCCACATTATTTCAGCCCGTTAATGAAATTTATTGGGTTAGCATGTTGGCTTGAAGCGTTGCAGTCTTATTGCATGATGAATAGTTTATTGACAATATACAATTTTTATTCGGAGCACGAGACATGGCATTACGGACATTATTTTTAAAATAGTTTTGAGCCAATACTAGCCTCAAAATTACTTTTTAAACAAGCATTATCACCAACAGCGGCATATTGGCAGGACTTTTGTGCTTTAGACTCCAAATGCAGTATAATAAGGCAAGTACAGGTGGCATGTGATTTTCAAAAGAGGCAATGTGAGACAATGAACCTGGAGAGTTCCGATCTAATGGTAGAATGGATTATTATTTAAAAACAAATATAAGTGATCAATTTAGAGCAAGCCATAATTCTACAATATAGGAATGTTCCTAAGTTCGTAATTTGGCACATTTGACTTGTTTAAAATGATCTTTTTCATAATTTTAAAATGAAAACATTATTTAAAATTATTGTTTGATAGTGTTATTTGAGATCTCAAAATAAAAGTAAAAAAGAACATTTTTTTGGAAAAAACTAGATGAGCAATCTTCTCCTATGAAATTAATTTTCTTCATATATTCTAATTCCATCTATAAAAAATATTCTATGATATATAATCATGAAAGATAAAATTTATTAAAAACCTTTTTTATTTAAAAATTCGTATGCACATAATGTTTTAGGGGGAACCTTCGTGAAAAGCAGTACTTGGGCCTAAAAAGCTCCTATTGAATTAGACTTTAGTATAAGGTTCCATGACTATACCCGGCTCAGATGCCAAATTTTATGATGCTTTTAACTTTTTATGGATAGTATCATAAAAAATTCCAACTCTAGTTAAAATAATTGGGCCAAATTCTAATTACTTAGGGTTAGGTCTAAGCTTAGCTTAACTTAACTAAGGTCTAATTAGGCTAATACCCTTCTAATTAGAGTTTAATTAAACTAATTAAAGTCTTCTTAGGTCAATTTCCCCTTTTAATTAAGATTCGATTAGGATAATATACACTAATTAGGGTTTAGACCCTTTGATTAGAGTTAAAGTCCATCTTCTTAGGGTTAAATTTGCATCTAGTTCAGCTAACTAGGTTCAGTTTAGGTTCTCTTTCAATCAATTAGGTTTGTTTTAGGGCCTAATTTAGATAAGTTTGAGAAAGTATTACTTGAGGCCTTACAAACTATATTTCAAGATAATTTTTCTCATAACCTTATTTTCTTATTCTTTTTAATCAAAATTATTTTTTAAGTTTTTTACCCTAAGTGGAAGTACTTTAATTTGCTATTGGCTAAACTTATTTCCTAAAATTTTCTGATTTTGTTCTTAAAAAGGAGAATAGACTTTTTATCCTTAAGGAATTTAATCTTTTTGATATTTTTATTGAATTCAAATGAGGTATTTTCTTATTCCTATGAGAGATCTTAAGTAAATATTATATTCACTTAAACAATTTAGAATGGAAATAAACTATGCAATTTAAGTATCTTGATAAACTAGCACAACTATTTAGTGCTTGGCATCTATAGTTCAATCAACTACCTAGGCCGATCAGTCATCCGAACTACCTTTGGTGCCACTTAAATTGATCGAGCATTTTTTTATCATTTCACTCTTCTCTTTCCTCTCCCTCTCCTCCCACCTTCAATTCCGAGTATCCACACCCCTTTATCCCCTTAAATCTTCTTGTCTTTTCTCCCTTTTCCACCTTTCTCTACACACCTTGGATCTATGCCCTTAGACTTATTGTTTGCTAAATATTTTTCAAATCAGAAGCTATCAAGGTAACATTTTTGAGAATATTACTTTTATTCTGTTGAATCCCCCTATTTTGAAGAAGATTTCAGGATTTTTTTGTTATTTTATGTTAGTTTTCAAGCTAAGATATGAGTTGAACCTTGAGGTTTCCTATGATAGCATATAATCTTTGTTTCATGCCCTAATAATGTTGAAATCTCTTCTTCTATATAAAGTTAATCCTTGTTCAAGATGATTAAGTGTCTTGGGTAAACTAATATAATTTGGGTTCTTTTGGAGCTTCTGATGGTTGACTGTGAGTAAATAATAACCTTTATAGCATGCTTAGCAAATTTACATAATAAATCCTTAACAAAATAATATATACATAGAACTACCTCAGTATATTTGCATATGCATAAAACTAAGTTTATCAATAAGCACAAAAATTTAAGCATATACATGTAATTAAACTTTCAATAAGAATCATATTCATAGCTTCTTCTATCGTTTGTTCATGATATGAACTATTATATTATATGGATTATATTCATGCCATATGGTATAATTTATATATTAGGAGATGAGACAAGTATAGATGAATAAAATGAATTTTTTTCAAGTATAATACTAGACTTCATGCCTTATGAACCATTGAATAGTTAGTACTGCACATTGATCGATGGCCCTGGATGGCCCTCCCCTGACTGTTGGTTCGGGCCCGGCGGCGTGCCCACTGGCTCGCCTGGCCCGGGCTTTGGCCGGCGACCCCCGCCGGTGCCAGGGCGGCATCCGATGGGGTCCGGCCGGCTAGTGGTGGCCGACCGTACCGCCGATAGGAGGGAAAAGGAGGGAGAGGGCCGAACGACCCTCCCTTGTCGCGGGAGCCGAATCGGCTCTCGCGTTGGTTCGGGCCCGGCGGCGTGCCTGCCGGCTCGCTGGGCCCGGGCTCCAGTCGGTGGCCCCCGCTGGTGCCAGGGCGGCGTCCGGTGGGGTTCGACCGGCCAGCGGTGGCCAGCCGTGCCTCGGCATAGTGAAGAAGAAGAAGAAGAAAAAAAGAGAAGAGAAAAAGAAAAGAAAAGGGGAAGAGGGGGTGGCCGGCGGCGGCGGCCAGCCTAGGGCCAGTTGTTGGTGGCCAACCGACCCCCGGGGAGGGCCGGCGGCGACCCTAGGCCGCCGGCCATCCTCAGCCACCCCTGGTTCAGGTGAACCAGGCGTGAAACAAAGAGAAGAAAAAAAAGAGAGAGGACAGGGCCGGCTTCGGCCCAGTCTAGTTAGCCCTTTTGGGCCTCATTTTTGGGCTCCAAATTGGGCCCGGCCCAATAAAAGAAAAATAGGGCTTGGATTAGCTCTGATTCTAGTTTGTCAAAAAAAATTTATTTTTTCATTTAGGCTTTTATATTTGGAGATATTCAAGCCCTAAATTGGGCCCAAGATTAGATTGGGTTAAATGTAGGAGTCAGTTTGACATCCTAAATTTAAAATTTAAAAATTTAAAAAATTATGTTGTAGGTACCCAGAGGTCCATACAGCTGATTTACCCTTGGAATTAGCGTTGTGAGGTAAGTAAGCCAGTTATAATGATTTTCATAAATCATTATTAAATTATGTCATTATTGAAATAATGAAATTGATTTAAAGTATTATTTGAAAAATGATATTCGTAGTACCACATTTATGCAAATGATTATTTGACTTGATTATTGCTAATTTTTGTAAATTAAATTGGCATCTTATATATGCAATTGGTTATGGACATAATTATTTGAAATTATTAAATTTAGTAAAATGTGAAAAGTAAATTGATATATGTTTGCAGTTATGCATATAAATGTTATTTGTGATTGTGTTATTATATGTCATCACGGTCCACATTATATGTTACATGACTCCGGGACCCACCTCCATAGGGGGAATATGTGAAGAACACACATCCTTGGGATGTGCTGTGACAGGATATGGTGTGACAGGATATGACATTATATACTAAATGACTCTGGCACCCTTCCTCTACTGGAGGCGTACAGGGAGGTTACATCTTTGAGATGTTTTATTACGTGGACGTGGGATATTAGTATAAAATAAGATTTACAGTGATTTGGAATTGAAATGGTATTTTGAAATATTATTACATAATATTTACTTTCAATTTATTTAAGCATGAGATTTGCATAATTCTATAATATAATGAAATATTTTTAAATTTGGAAGCATGACATGTATTCGATTCATTAAAATTCTGAATTGGCTATATTATATTATAGTAGGCTTACTTACTGAGTATGAGTTCATTTAAATCTCACAATGTTTTTTCAGAACCACAAAATTATCAAGGGCAACAAGAGGGGTAGTTGGGAGCTACTTGATGTAAATAAATTATATTTTGTTACATGTAACCCCATTTGGATTTATTTTGGAATTTTAGTTTGTTGCCCAATATTACATAACTTGTATTATGGAGGATTTAAATTTTGTATGACATTTAGTTATTATTCCTCCTTGTTTGTAATGATACTGTACTAGATGCCTTATATGCATGGCATGCGGCGAGCTGTCACCTCTAGGCCACCACCTCTGAATCCAGGACGTGACAGCTTGTAGTGATATCAGAGCAAGGTTTGACATTAGGGACAAATACATGATTAACTCTAGGCCAAATATTGACATGACATTAGGAGGGTAATAACTCTAGAAAAAATTCAAGTGACTTGTTTAAAAAAAAAAAAAGCTTGAGATTAGGAGATTATTAAGATATTGATTAGATCCTAACCTTGGCAGGATTTCATAATGCCTCGTCGCACCAGTAGTCAGTGACATGATGAGGACTCTCAGGCTGGTGACCCTGACCAGCAAGGAGGCTAGAAAGCCTCATCATATATGGGTTCCGTTGCCTCAATTGGCAACGGCCCACAACAGTTACAGGCCGAGTTACTCCGGACCTTTTTGCGAGTGACTCAGGTAGTACAGGCTATGCAGCAACAGATTCAGCAAATACTGCCTGCTCTATCTAGCTCTACTGTTCCGCAGACTCAGTCTGCCCCTCCTACTCCTCAAACCCAGCCAATCCAGCCCGAATAGTTTGCTCAGCCCGCTCCATCTCAGCCCTGGCAGGGAGGGAGTCGTAGCTTCTCAGAGTTTAAGAGCCTGACCCCTCCTCCCTTCACTGGATCCACCAACCCACTTGATGCAGAGAGGTGGATAAGAGAGATAGAGAAGGCCTTTACGACCCTTGGCAGCCAGGAGGAGGAGCGAATTAAATTTGCCACCTACCTCCTTCAGGGGGAAGCTTATGATTGGTGGCTACTGTTGGACCAACGATTGGAAGGTTAGGCCATCTCTTGGGGACAATTTAAGGAGGCTTTTTATAACCAGTACTTCCCCAGGAGTATACAGAGACAGATGGAGTCAGAGTTTATGAGATTGGAGCAGAGGAAACTCTCCGTGGCCCAGTATGAAGCTGAATTTAGACGATTGGCTCAATTTGCTCCTAATTTTGTGATCACTGAGAGAGCCAAGATCACTAAGTTCACCGAGGGACTGCAGCCCAGGCTGAGGCAGGCAGTCAATGATTTTGAGCTCCCCACTTACAGTGAAGTGGTGAGCAAGGCTCTGGTGATTGAGAGGGACATGGTTGTCATTCAGCAGGTGAGGGAGCAGCAGATGAAAAGGGCAAGACCTTCTGGTCAATTCTTAGGACAGGCTAAGAAGATGAAGGGTTTCTTTCAGGTTCCCTCAGGGCAAAAGGATAAGGAGACCCACTATCCTCATTGCGGGAAGGCCCATCCAGGCAAACAGTGCCGCAGGCTGACTAGTGCCTGCTTTATATGTGGGAAGATGGATCACAAGATGGCCACCTGTCTCCTTCGGAAGGACCAGCAGCCCCCTCCAGATCATGGGAAGAGCCAGCAGAAGCCTAGGACCCAAGAAAGGGCCTTTACCCTCACTCAGCAGGATGCTGCTACCTCTAATACTGTGGTGACATGTATGCCTGTTAACTTAATATATATTTCTTTAAAATTATTGCATTCATACCTGATGTAATGCATAGATTATGATAGTAGATAGAGGGAAAAACTTATGAATCTGCATGACACCTAAGTTAAGTTAATTTTTATGACAGGTATGTTTAAAGTAGGCACACTTATGCTCAAACTTTAATTGATCCGGGTGCCACACATTCATTTGTATCTGATAGTTATCTTGCCAAGAATGCATCATTGACACCCGTTCCTCTAGAGCAAGAGTTGCATATTGCATTCCCAAATGGAGATGTCATGATGGTAGATTCAGTATGTAAATCCTACCTAATTGACATGGAAGATAGGAGGTTGAATGCTGATTTGATAGTCCTCTCACTGAAGTTCTTTGACGTAATCCTGAGGATGAACTGGTTGGCCTCCTATCATGCTTCCATAGACTATTTCAGGAAAAGGATGATCTTTAAAATTCCTAATCTTCCTGAATTCAGTTTTATTGGGAGTCAGAAACACCTGGTTTCAGTATTGGTGTCAGCTTTGCAAGCTGGAAAATATCTAAGGAAAGGTGGTCAGGGGTTTCTTGCTGTGGTCAGAGACCTTCAGCACTTCAGCAAGAAGAACACAAGTTGGAGCATATTCCAGTGACTCGGGAGTTTCCTGATGTCTTTCCGAAGGAATTGACTGAATTACCTCCGGATCGAGAAGTCGAGTTCACTGTTGATTTAGCCCCTGGCACTGGACCTATATCCAATGCTCCTTACCGTATGGCCCCTGCTGAACTAAAGGAGCTAAAATGTCAATTGCAGGAGCTTTTGGATCGAGGATTTATCAGACCCAGTGTCTCTTCTTGGGGTGCTCCAGTATCATTTGTCAAAAAGAAGGATGACAGTCTTCGGCTCTGCATTAATTATCGAGAAATAAATAAGGTAACAGTGCGGAACAAGTACCCTTTGCCGAGGGCTGATGATCTATTTAATCAACTCCAAGGAGCCCAGGTATTCTCAAAGATTGATCTTCGATCAGGGTACCATCAGCTTAAAATTAAAGCTAATGATGTTTCTAAGACTGCATTCAGAACCAGGTATGGCCATTATGAGTTCTTGGTGATGCCGTTTGGATTGACTAATGCCCCGGCAGCATTCATGGACTTGATGCACAGATCTTTAAACCATACCTGGATCAGTTTATAGTGATTTTCATTAATGATATCTTGGTATATTCTAAAAGTCATATGGAGCATGAAGACCACTTAAGGATTGTTCTGCAGACTCTTCGGAAGAAAAAACTTTATGCTAAGCTGCAAAAATGTGACTTCTGGATGAGCCAAATATCCTTCTTGGGTCATATCATATCTAAAGATGACATATCTGTCGAGCCTAAGAAGATTGAGGCTATTGTGAACTGGTGTCGGTCTTCCAATGTAACAGAAGTCAGAAGCTTCTTGGGACTGGCTGGTTATTATCGCAGATTTGTGGAAGACTTCTCTCGCATTGCTTTGCCTTTGACTCGCTTAACCCAAAAACGAGCAAAGTTTGTTTGGGCAGAGAAGTATGAGAGAAGTTTCCAGGAGCTCAAGCAGCGCCTGGTGTCAGCCCCTATCCTTACCCTTCCATCTACATCTGGAGGATATACTTTATTTACTGATGCCTCTCGAAAGGGATTGGGAGGTGTTCTGATGCAGGAAGGGAAGGTGATAGCCTATGCCTTTAGGCAGCTGAAGCCTTATGAGCAGAACTATCCTACTCATGACCTAGAGTTGACCGCCATAATCTTTGCTCTGAAAATTTGGCGGCATTATCTATATGAGGAGACTTGTGATGTGTATACAGACCATCAAAGTCTGAAATACATTTTTACCCAAAAGAAGCTAAACTTGAGGCAGAGGAGGTGGTTGGAGCTACTAAAGGATTATAATCTAAGCTTGCATTATTACCCAGGAAAGGCCAATGTGGTAGCTGATGCCTTAAGCAGAAAGTCCTCCTCAGAGCTAGCTTTCATAATTACTTCTCAGCCTCACATTCATAGAGACTTTGAGAAGTTGGAGGTTGGTTTGCGAGTACAATGGTCCGATGGGCTTCTTGCAACACTTGTACTGCAACCAACCCTGATTGACAGGATTAAGTCTTCTCGGAAAGATGACTTGGAACTGCAAAAGATTAAAGAAGCTGTGCAGTCAGGGATTCAGAATGAATTCAAATTAATGGAGGATGGATCCCTGAGATTTAATAGTAGGCTCTGTGTACCAAATATAGATAATCTAAGGGCCAAAAATTTGAGGGAGGCTCACTACTCTCCCTATACTGTTCACCCAGGAGGCACCAAAATGTACAGAGACCTACGGAAAAATTTCTAATGGAAAGGGATAAAAAGAGAAATTGCTCAATATGTAGCTAAGTGCTTAATGTGCCAACAAGTGAAGGCCGAACATCAAAGGCCTGCGGGACCTCTTCAGTCTCTGATGATTCCCCAGTAGAAATGGGAAAAGATCACTATGGATTTTGTGACTGGTTTGCCCAAAACTCCCAGAAGCAATGATGCTGTCTGGGTCATTGTTGATAGATTGACCAAGTCAGCCCATTTCCTACCGTTCAGAGTTAGGGTCTCTAGTGAGAGATTGGCCACAATGTACATTAAGCAGATCGTGAGGCTTCATGGTGTCCCCGAGTCGATTGTATCAGATCGGAATACCAGGTTTGTGTCCTAGTTTTGGAAGAGTCTTCATAGGGCTCTAGGGACCAAATTGAATTTCAGCACAGCTTTTCACCCTCAGACAGATGGACAGTCTGAGAGGACCATACATATCTTAAAGGACATGTTACGAGCTTGTGTGATGGACTTGAGTGGTGCTTGGGACAACCACCTACCATTGGTGGAGTTTGCTTACAATAACAGTTACCAAGCCAGCATCAAAATGGCTCCATTTGAAGCTCTGCATGGTAGAAAATGCATATCTCCCTTGTGTTAGAATGATGTTGGGGAAAGAAAATTATTGGGCCCTGAGCTAATTCAGCAAATAATAGAAAAAGTGCAGTTGATTAAAGAAAGACTCCAGGTAGCTCAGAGCCGATAGAAAAGTTATGCTGATGTAAGAAGAATGGAGCTGAAATTTTAGGTTGGGGACCATGTCTTCTTAAGGGTTTTACCAACCAAAGATGTGATGAGGTTTGGGCTTAGAGAAAAATTGAGTTCACGATACATTGGGCCATTTGAAATCTTGAGCAAAGTGAGGGAAGTGGCTTATAGCCTGGCATTACCTCTTGCACTCTCTGGGATACATAATGTATTCCATGTCTCTATGTTGAGGAAGTATATTCCTGACCCCAGCCATGTGATAGAAGCAGAGCCCATATTGTTGAAGAAGTATTTGACATATGTAGAGCATCCTATACGTATTGTGGACCACAAAGATCAAGTTCTGAGATGGCGTAGCATTCCCTATGTTAAGGTTCAGGGGAGTAATCATTCTGAACGGGAGGTTATGTGGGAACTTGAAGAGGAAATGAAGAAGAAATATCCTCATCTATTTGTATTTTAGTAGATATTTGTACATATGTCCAAAAGAGTATCTATCGTTGTAATTTGATCAGAAAGATAAATAAAGCTGGTAATTTTCATTTTGCATCTCAAAAGCTTTATGCGTAATGTGTATTAATTTTGAGGCCGAAAATTTTTATAAGGAGGGGATGATGTAATCCCTCGGCATAAAAAGGATTAAAATAAAACTATACGCGGCGTGGGTGTGCGACACACGACACGGGTGCGCAACACACGGCACGCTGCATGCACGCCAGCGTGCGCGCACCCACGCGTGCACACATGGGCGTAGGGGAGGGCTAAGCTCTCCCCTCGTTGAAGAAAAAGGGAGAGGAGGGGACTGTGCCAGTCCCCTCCATCTCCTTCACCCTCTCCGACCCGTCGCCATTGTCGCCTCTGCTCATCTCTGCCGCTGTCAGGTAAACCCCCTTCACCGGCGAGGTGAGTGCAGAGAGAGAGTGAGAGTGATAGAGAGAGAGGGAGAGGGCCGTGAGAGGGCCCTCCCCTGTCGCGGGAGCCGATTCGGCTCCCGCACTTAGTTCGGGCTCGGCGGCGTGCCCGCCGGCTTGTCGAGCCAGATCTCCGTGTGACAGCCCCCACCGGCACCGGGGCGGCATCCGGTGGGGTCCGGCCGGTCGGAGGAGGCCGACCGTGCCGCCGGCAAGGGGAATGAGGGGGGAGGGCCGCTGGATGGCCCTCCCCTAACTATTGGTTCGGGCCCGGCGGCGTGCCCACCGGCTCGCCGGGCCCAGGCTTCGGCCGGCGACCCCCGTCGGTGCCAGGGCAACATCCAGTGGAGTTCGGCCGGCCAGTGGTGGTCGGCCATGCCGCCGACAAGGGGGAAAAGGAGGGAGGTGGTCGGCCGTGCCGCCGGCACAGTGAAGAAAAAGAAGAAGAAGAAAAGAGAAGAGAAAAAGAAAAAAAAGGGGAAGAGGGGGTGGCCGCCGATGGCGACCGAGCTGGGGCTGGTCGTCGGCGGCCAGCCCACCCTCGGGGAGGGTCGGCGGTGACCCTAGGCCGCCGGCCATCCTTAGCCACCTCTGGTTCAGGTGAGCCAGGGGTGAAACAGAGAGAAGAAAAAAAAAAAGATAGGACTGGGCCGGCTTCGGCCCAGTCCAGTTAGCCCTTTTGGGCCTCATTTTTGGGCTCCAAATTGGGTCCGACTCAATAAAAAAAAAATAGCGCTTGGATCAGCTCTGATTCTAGTTTGTCGAAAAAATTTTATTTCCCCATTTGGGCTTTTATATTTGGAGATATTCAAGCCCCAAGTTGGGCCCAGGATTAGATTGGGTTAAATGTAAGAGTTAGTTTGACATCCTAAATTTGAAATTTAAAAATCTGAAAAATTATGTTGTAGGTACCCAGAGGTCGATACAGCTGATTTACTCTTGGGATTAGCGTTGTGAGGTAAGTAAGCCAGTTACAATGATTTTCATAAATCATTATTAAATTTGTCATTATTGAAATAATAAAATTAATTTAAAGTATTATTTGAAAAATAATATTCGTAGTACCACATTTATGCAAATGATTATTTGACTTGATTATTGCTAATTTTTATCAATTAAATTGGCATCTTATATATGCATGGACATAATTATTTGAAATTATCAAATTTGATAAAATATGAAAAGTAAATTGATATATGTTTGCAGTTATGCATATAAATGTTATTTATGATTGTGTTATTATATATCATTACGGTTCACATTATATGTTACATGACTTCGGGATCCATCTCCATAGGGGGAATATATGGAGAACACACATCCCAAGGATGTGCTGTGACAGAATATGGCATTATATGCTAAATGATTCCGGCACCCTTCCTCCACTGGGGGCATATAGGGAGGTTACATCTTTGAGATGTTTTATTACGTGCACGTGGGACATTAGTATAAAATGAGATTTACAGTGATTTGAAATTGAAATGGTATTTTGAAATACTATTACATAATATTTGCTTCCAATTTATTTAAGCATGAGATTTGCATAATTCTATAATATGATGAAATGTTTTTAAATTTGGAAGCATGACATGTATTCGATTCATTAAAATTCTGAATTGGCGATATTATGTTACAGTAGGCTTACTTACTGAGTGTGAGCTCATTTAAATCTCACAATATTTTTTTAGAACCACAAAATTATCAAGGACAACAACAGAAGTAGTTGGGAGCTACTTGATATAAATAAATTATATTTTGTTATATGTAACCCCATTTGAATTTATTTTGAAATTTTAATTTGTTGCCCAACATTACATAACTTATATGGACGATTTAAATTTTATATGACATGTAATTATTATTCCTTTTTGTTTGTAATGATACTATACTGGATGCCCTTGCATGCCTGGCATGCAGCGAGCTGTCATCCCTGAGCCACCGCCTCTAAATCCGGGGCGTGACACAGCCCGTATCAAGGGAGGACGAATGAGACTTACCTACCGTCGCCGGGGTTGAGAATGAGGCTGGCTCCCGTGGCAGCATCCCAATGACAGCAGACCCCGTCGCCTACGACCCCGCAGTGGCAGATTAGCGTTGGATTGGCCCAATGCGACTCAATCGAGATAGGGTGGCGCTCTGACGGAGACTAAGAAGCAAGAAGGGAGAATAGGGAGGAGGAGGGAAGAAGAAGAAGAAGGAACGGCAGCTTGAGTCTCGGATGAGGGGCTCGGGTCTCGCATGAGGGCTGGGGTGCCTATTTATAGAGAAGGGTTGGTTCTTAGTTCGTTAGGGCACCCTACCCGGCCATTAGGCCGATGGCTACGTGGCCGGGAGGAGGCGACAGCTGGTATTTGGACGGAAGGGAGGAAGTTGAGTGCTTTCGAGTCAGAAGCTAGGTTCGGCTTCATTTAGAGAGAACGATGAAGTCCTTGCTCTGTTTTAGAAACAGAAACACTATATTGGGTGGTTACAATTAAACCACCAATAACTATCATCCCGCGTGTGCAAATCATGGTACAAATCCAATAACCGATCCGTATTTTCACAATACTGATAGACATATCAAATTTCTGGTAATTTACTCTGTTTTAGAGATAGAGCACCCCATTGGGTGGTTACAATTAAATCATCAATAACTGTCCATCTATAAGAGCAAATCATGGGTTCAAATCCAATAACGTGATCCATATTTTAACCATAGCGATAGATACATCAAACTCTGGTAATTCAATACTTCTTCTTATACATTCACATTGTAACCATTGCTATTCAAGAAATAAATAGTATTAGGTTAATATAATAGGCCGCAAAATTACTTCTCAAACTTTTGTCAGGTTTTATTCTCGTTTTATGTTTGAATTCTTAATCCTGGCCCCATCCAGTCCTGTCTTAAAATTCTAGCCCCGTCTTTTCAATGCCTTTCAAACTATCATGCTCTCCTTTGGATTGTCTACGACAAGAGTGCGGTTTTGTTAAATCTATTGAGCTGGAACTTATTCTAGTAGCCATAAACTTCAATCTATGTAGCTGGAAACTTGTTCAAGTGATCACCACCCTCTAGCAAGCAATTAGAGGTCCTTAATATGATTTCTTAAAAGTTGTCTTTCAAAAGTTCAGATTAAATTTGATCCATAGATGATGCATTTCAAAATAGATTGGCTTAGTTGATCTTCGACTCTTTAAGATGACTAGTTAACATCCGATCCATAATACTTTAATTTTTGATATCTCTCATTGTATAATAGCCATGTTCTGTAAGAAGAGAACTATGTTCAATAGGAAGATAACTGTATTTAGAAAGATTAAACATTATGTGGCTAGTCTACATGAGTTAAATGTTAAAGTTTGGTATAATGCCTCAAGCTTACTTGCTGGTTCAATTAACTTGTTAGCAGGCTGAAAACACATGGTCTTAAAAACTTGAGGGCAGGTTAATTAGTAATAGGAGAACTTGAGTTGTAACTTTTCAAACCATTTTTTTTTTTAATCCAATGTGAGACTATTTATGCATGGGTCTTACAATCTCCATCTTTAATCAGGAGACGTCCTTATCATATAGTACAAGCTAGCCAAAATCTATCCCGAGTAAAGTTATTGGTGTTATAGAGGTAGCTCTATGCCATAATGGGACTCTACCACTATCCTATAATAGCTTTTTCCTCCCACTCACTAACTTCCGTACACTCGAGTCGATTCTAATATCATTTATAACTCCCCAAACTCATCTACTAATCTAATTAACTTGTTAGAAAACTAGGCCCATATAGCCTTAAAAACTCAAGTGCAAGTCAATTAATAATAAGAAAACTTAAGTAATAACTCTTCAAGCAATCTTTTCATATCTGATGTAGGACTATTCGTACATGAGGTATTACAATCCTCCATAATCAGGAGATATTCTCATCGCACGCTATAAGCTAGCGAGAATTTATTTTGAACAAAGTCGTTAGTACTACAGAGATATCTCCATGCCATGATGAGACTTTACCATCATTTTATGAGTAGGCCTTTCTCCTATCCATTAATTTCCGCGCACTCAATTCGGCTTTGATACTATTTACAATGCCAATCCTCCCTCCTAATCGGGTGACATTATTGTCATATGCCACAAGCTAACGAGACTCTATCCTAAATAGGGTCGTTGGTACTATAAAGGTGGCTTCACGCCATGACGAAACTTTGCTACCATCTTATGGATAATCTTTTTCTCTGAGAATCTATCTTGAATAGAGTCGTTAGTACTATAAAGATGGCTCTATACCATAATGGTGTAGACTTTATTACCATCCCATGAAGAACACTTTTGTCCTACTTATTAACTTCCGCACATTCGAGTTATCTCTATACCATTTGTAATACTCTAAGGCCCCTTTCTCTTGCCTATTAATTTTTGCACATTTGGATGGGCTTTGATACCATTTGTAATACTCCAAACCTAGCTACTAATTCAATTAACCTGTTAGCAAGCTAGGTCTATGTGGCCTTAAAAATTAGTAGCGGATAAACTTAAGTTATAAGTTTTTCTTCATCGCACACTACAAGTTAATCCGAATTTCCCTCGAGCAGGGTTACTCAATTTAGCTTTGATACAATTTGTATAGCTTTAAGTCCATCTACTGATCCAATTAATCTGTTTGTAAGCTAAATTTATATGATCTGAAAAATTTAATTGTAAGTTAATTAGTAGTTGATGAATATAAGTTATAAGTTTTTTAAATTAATTATATTTGGTCCAGTGGGAAGTCAATGTCTAGCGTAGGAAAAAATTAATTATGCATTATATGCACTAAAAGTAGACAAAATGTAGCTTGAAGGTGATTCGGTGATAATTATTGATTGCCTTAACCGATACCATTCACAGTTGCGGACCCTCATCCTCTCTTGATGGACGCATGGTATTTGACAAAAAAAAAAATTTTAAAAAAAAGTTTGTTTCCTTTCAAGTCACCCACAAATTATTAATAGCCTTAACCGGATTCCATCTAGTAGAGTTGTGGGTTGTCATCCCCTCGTGGTGGACGCATGGTATTTGACCCAAAAAATATAAAATTTGTTTAGTCACCCACATCTATAAAGAAACAAACGGACCAGCAAATTGGACAGCTAATTATGTGACAGATTATGGTATTCTAATACTATAGACTAATATTTTATCATTATTTTGAGAGACATGGCTTTGTTGGACTCCTTATGTTGCGCTCATGCTTGAGTAATCTGAATATACAAGTTGGCCACATATATTTTTATAAAAAATCATGTTTAATATACCCAAAAGTGAGGAGTAGGGTGGCGAGCATCATCGCATCATCAAGCTTAAGTCGCACGTTTACGGTATCATTGGAGCACTCCTGTACGCAACTCCACACGAAGAGGCATCTAAAGTTCCCATCGGAACATTGAATGCCTGAACCACCACCCAGTCAGTACCGTACGTCTTTCAGTAATTTCATAGACCTCGAGGCAATTGTTTTCATTAAATTAAGCTTCACCGGAACAAACCCTACGGCCCTACCCGACCAATCCCAGACCTCTATGCGTGGCTAGTCACCATACAAGGAATCTTTGCAGATACAGTAGACCGATACCAATAGATACGCTCCAAAAAGACACTGGGCAACCTAACCTATTTTTTTAAAAAAGGCGCACCATTAAATGTTGAAAGACACCGGCTTTAAATAAACAAAACAGCCATAACCGGCCGTCCCTGGTCAAGGTTGAACAGTACCCCCTTGCTGCCCACCGCCATCCCATGCACCGAACACCCTGGAATTGACTTTAAGGCGTATATATCGAGAAGGGTTCTCCATTGCTGGTGATGGAGGAACCACTTTGCAATTTTATTAGTCTCAGTTGGACCCGGTAAAACCCACGAACAAGACCACTCCAAGAGTCCAACCACTGGGAACCAGAAACACGAACAAGGAAGTGAGCTCACCAAGAGCCTTTCTACTTTTCTCTTTCAGAGACAAAAGAATTAAAAAAAAAGAAAAATTAAGCATCACCAAAACCGTAACAATAACCAAAAGGAAAACATGGCATCACAATTCACAACCATCAGGATATAAAGCCAGGCCTTTCTTCCATTATACCGTCCCAAAAGATGGTGCATAACAGCAGATAAAGGGTAAAAGACAAGAAAGACAACAAAAAGTTAAAGAAGAGCTGAATGGAAAGGAAATAATAGCAATGTTTAGGTGTGGAAGTGGAGACCAGAAATTCCAGGGGCGGCTCTCAGAGCTCGGAAAAACCCACGAAATTTTCTCCCACATCACAAGCTTAGAACACTCTCTTAACAAAATAATAATAATAATAATAATAATAATAACATATAACTAAACTGCAAAAATTCGTCCCCTTTCAGAGGTCCAAGTCCATCCAGCCGTCGATGCTTGCGAAATCAATGCCGTCGACGTGGTGCGGGAGCTCTCCGGGGCCCAGAAAGTCGTCGACCGAGCCGAAGTCCTTCGGGAGGAACAGATCGGATCCGAACCCGAAGTCCAACTCCGATAAATCCGGTAACTGCAGCGGTTGCTCTGCGAAGAGCTCCGCGATGGATCGCTCCTCCTCGACCACCGTCTCCTTCGCCGGCGTGCTCTGGCCGCACGGCGCCGCCGCCCCGGCGACGACGTCGAGAACGGAGGAAGGCGACGGGATGGAGAAGGGCGCCACCGCCTCGGAGCATCCCACGGAGAGACAGGAGGTAGAGGAGTTGGAGGTGGAGACCGAGACGGCGCCGGTGGCGGTGGGGAGGCCGCTTTTCTCAGCCTGGAGGCGTTTGGCGGCGGCGTCGTAGGCGCGGGCGGCCTCCTCGGCTGTTTCGTAGGTGCCGAGCCAGAGGCGGGCCCCGCGGATGGGGTCGCGGATCTCCGCCGCCCATTTCCCCCACGGCCGCTGGCGGACGCCCTTGTGCCTCGACGAGGATGTGGTGGACGACGAGCTCGCCGAACCGGGGGACTTGGCCTTCTTGTGCGAAGATTTGGACTTTTTAGGATTACTCTTACCGCTCTCTTGCGACGAGGCGTCGGCGATGGAGGAATACGAGCCCAACGGGTTGACGGACAACTCCCGGATTACCCGTCTCCTCCCCCTCGATTTCACCGCGCTCTCTTCCTCGTCTTCGCTGGACTCGGTCGCTTCCGGATCGTCGAAATGGATCCGAATTTTTTTCACCATCATCGGCGGTTTCTCTTCATATTTGAGAGCACTGAGTCCGGATGTTTGATTAACTCTCTTCTTCTCCTCTTGTCTCATCAGCATTTTTTCTTGATTCAAGAGGTGCCTTTGAGGCCCCGGCATTTTTTCTCTCTCCTCTCTTCTCTCTATAAACCAAACAAAATCGAAGGAAAAAAAAAAGAAAACTAAAAAACCAACAAAAGCACGATTAACTCTGCTCACAAAACAGATTAACTCAGTCAGGTAAGAGCGCCTGTTACGAAGACGAAGAGAAAATTCACTCTATATCGGAATCGAGGGTATTTTACTCCACACCCAACCAACCTGCGAGCACTGGAGATGAGAGAGAGATTTTAGGAGGGTTTACTTGTTGAATATATCGAGGTATTAAATTGGGAAAAAAAAAAAAAAAAAAACAGAAAGCGGCAGTAGATCCATACCGAAGGGATGGCAATCGCATCGAAGCCGTCTTCGATCCCTCCGGCCACCGTCGCATAGGAGAGGGAGAGGAGAAGGAGAGAAGAACAGCGAGGCCTAGCGACGAAGAACAAGGGTTAGAGGAGATCTGACCAAAAGCTCGAGCTCGGCTTTCTGCGAGCAACAACGAAGAAACGAACTCTGAGTCGTGGGAGCCAGACGACATAAATCCTTCGCTCTCTTCTCCCTTCTTCTTCTTCTTCGCCGATAACCGTTCGCTCGGTCGCTCTCCCCCTCCCACCTCCTAAAACCCCAGGCAGCGGCCAAAAGGATGCCGGATCGTGGAGAGTGGGATACTTAAAAGCGACGATGAGCACCCCACTGTGGCAGCGACCGGATCAGGAACCAATGGCTGTGATTAGCACCCACCGCGCCCAATTGCTGTCCCTGTGATCGTGCGCCGGGTGGCGCGTTGTGCGCCTCTCTTCTACCACTCGTCGCCGATTCCACCATTTTGGAGGATCTTTATTTTAATATCTCATTCATAAGTTAGGAATATAGATATAAGTTCATGTCATAAAGACAAAAGGGCCTGCGCTGTTTGCTTGGTTAAGGTGATTGCTGCCACTAGAGTCAAAAAGAGACAAGGATATGCGTTGCGGGTACAGTGCTCTTGCGTGCGCACTCGAATTTGGGCGCTCGGTGACGGCACCAATTTACAATTTTTGCGATTTGTCGACGGTTCCAGCGATGCCATTTTATGGCAATAAAAAGTAAGTAATAATAAATATTATACAAGGTAATTTATTCGTGCTAACTAATTATAAAAATGGTACAGCTGTTTCTATCAGGAAAATGTGGAGAAATATAATAAACAACAAATAAGTTTATAAAAAATGTAGAGCCCAAATGAATATATAGTAAATAGTCTACAAGGGCATTAAGTGGCCCAAATGAAGCAAGCTCGCTTAAGCCGGTTCTTTTCGGATTTCAAATCGGCTTAGAGCCGAAAACTTTCTCAGAACCCAGGTTCGGGCATGACCTGAGTCCAAATCTGGGCTCAGCCCCAAACACAATCAAGTCAACCTATAACAATTCATTTGAATCTAATTATTGCAAAAGATTTATCATAATATAAAAAGCTATTCTCATGTAATTAAAAAAAAATTTAATATAAAATTTAAAAGATTCATTGTGCTTAAAGATTTTAGAATTAGATTTGAATGAAGTTCAAGCCTAATCAAAGATTAATGGTTTGAACTTTCTTTGAGCTCAGAACAACGTAACAGACTCGAGTCCAATTTAAAATTTCAGGAGCTCTAATTTTAAATTTAAATCTGATCTGATTTAGCTCAAGCTTAACCCACAGCCCGACCTAAGATTAAGTTAGGCCCAATAGACCATGGGTCAGTCCGAACCCACTTTCAACCCGATAAATAACTTTGATTATTAAATTTCTGTTACATAGCATCTTTATGCTGCTTATGTCAAAAAAACTAAAAATTGAATGAAATAATAAATAAAAATAATGATTCAATATTTACTAATATCCAAACTTATGAGAATCTATTTATTAATTTAAAAATCCCTCAATCCATACAATATTTTTAGTAAGCAATTAAAAATTTTTGGTCTCCATACAAAGAGGGGTTATTAATATAAATGCTTTTTCTTAAGAAGAGTACATATCCTAAAGGTTGGCTATTTATATTGAAAACTTATGAGAATCTATTTATTAATTTAAAAATCTCTTGATCCATACAATATTTTTAGTAAGCAATTTAAAATTTTTGGTCTCCATACAAAGAGGGGTTATTAATATAAATGCTTTTTTTCAAGAAGAGTACATATCCTAAAGGTTGGCTATTTTTATTGACTTACAGCTACTATTAGAAAATATTAAATTTACATATTATAAAACTATTCAAAACTTCATTTCAATGTATGGGCAGCCATCATAAAATTCAAGTATTTTGAATTGAAATAAAACGTTCGAAACCATAAAATAACAAAATAGTATAGAATTGCAAAATTATTTTTATTTTATTTTGGATAAAGTTATTAGTCAAATATATTTTTTTTTAATTGCCTGCAATAACTTTTATAACTTATGATGACACCTTCATCAACAACTATTTCACTTTTACATCCTCGACATTTGCAATGTAATTTATCGTTTGGATTCTGAAATAATCTAATTTAAGGGCATGAAAGGAATTAAGATCCTGGAATCTGCTAGACTTGATCTCATTCCTCCTCCAGCCGAATTTGGTAAGTATCGGGTGATGAATTATTCTTAACATATACAAAATGAATGACAAAATTTCTTCTGTCAAAAAAATACTTTAAATAATCCAAGACTCTAAATATTGGATTCTGAGATACTTGATAGTTGATTTGGTTTTTGACTTATGTTTTCTATTTTCATATTGAACTTCATTTCAAATTTTTGAACATGCAATGGCCAGTGTTACATCACCAAAACCAAGTTTCTATCCAATTTTCTATTCTAATTTTACTAATTGTATTATTAAGGGTGCTTGGAAAATTATTCTTATATTTCCAATTTTAAAAGATTGTCTATTATACTATCGATCTACAAATTGCTCTTTGTGGCGTTGCACAAAAGATATGTTGATACTACGTGAATTGATCATCTAACAATCGCTAAGATAAGCAGTACCATGCATTTGATCGTGAAATAACAATTATCATGATTCTTATGCAATCGGGATGAAAAATTGGCTAGAGCTCGCTAAATAATGTTCTCCTTCGAACTTTCAGTTCGTGGTCCCATGTGACCCATTAAGTTGTTTGCTCGAAAAAGTGAAATATCGACAGCTCATATTCCTTTCTTCACTAAACCATTAATTCCTATTTACAATAACAATTGCTATGATAACATAGTTCATAAAATCACCCGTGCGATGCATCAGCCTCAATGCAAAACTGAAACACCAATGCCTCACCCCCTCCTTTTTTACGCAACCCTCCAATCCTTACTGTTATATTCTTCAAGATCTATTAAAAGATATACTACGATAAAATTTGGAGCCTATCAAAATAATCAATACGTGTCATTAATATAAGTGTCCACGTAATAAATGAATATCTGCATTAGTTGCACTAAAAAAACTTCATGGCTAAGTGAAATGTTATGGGAGTTGTAGACTCTTACTATTTCATATTCCTCTTCCTCTACTAGTGAGCTTGTGAACTAGAAACCTACCATATTCCCACCTAAGTTAACCCCAAAGGAAAAAAAAAAAAAAAAAAGCACCCCCACAAAATAAATATGAAACTATTATCTATACAGGTCTATACTATATATAAATTTAAAAGAAAGTCTCAATTTTAAGTTTAAGAAATATTCTTTCTTGACTCTGTCCATCTTTTACCCAGAAGGTAGGATTTCTCACCCATGTTAGCTAACACATATATTCTTTTCTTTACCCATCAAATCAGATCATTTTAAAGAAAACTCACAAACTGATTAGATTTTTCAAGTTGATTTTTAAACAAATTAGATACTATCGCTTCGATTTCCTTAACACAGGAGTCATGCTAAATAGAAATAGTTATAGCAGCGCTAATCAGAAAGGTAAGGTTCGATGGAAAAAAATTCATTTGTAAATCGTTTGATATCCTCTTCAATTTTTTACGTTTTTTCAGAAACCCCTGTTAATATTTTGCTTGCAGACTCCTCTTTTTTAGCTTATACCTTATGCATTTAATCAATTGTAAGGTCATCTTTTTCTCCAGTATGGCTATATTTAGGTTTTACTTCGGTGCTCAGGATGGTAACGGAACCGAACGGAGGCGGTTTTTGGCAATTCTAACTCAAGCTTTGGCATTTCATGTCGTGTGCTCCATCATGACAATAAGTTTAGTCCCTCGGTCTGCTTTGTTGCCTTATTTCTTGTTTTTCTTTTTGATTAAGCTAAAAATGTATACCAGCCCTATTGTTTCATTAGAATAAAAATATTATTTATATATAATTTGGGATTGGTTCGAGGTGAATTTTGGGGTGAAGGAATATATAACAACCCCACCTCAATATAGATCAAAAAGATTTTGATTTTTTTTCGAGATCTATTTCAAACCTAGTCAAAGCTTGAAGATCCTAACCTGGTCAAATTAGGTCAAAGCTAGTTTCCATCAAATTAGAATAAAATTGCTATCCTTAATATAAATTCAATCTATATCATGTAACCAAGGAAGGAACATGGTTAGCTTGTCATCAATTTCTCAATTATAGATACGCTCAACTCCCTCTCTTCTTTACTTTTCTAGTCCATTTACATTCTTTTCTCGCATGATTTGTCTGAAAAACCCACTCTTGGTGTGCTTTTTTGGATTAAAAAAATGTATAAGACTTAACCTACCACATATGTTGCATGTTAAATCTAAAGTGCGCTCCTATCTAATGTTGGCTGATTAGGAATGATAATTTAAACTCGTAGAATGGAAACGCATCCCGCCTCAACCCATTTGGAGTGAAAATTCTCTATCTTATGTAGGAATAGGAATGTGAACAAAGATTATTTTTATTTCTGCTAATAAAGATGAGATAGGAACGAAAATAGATATATTTTTTTCCCATCCTACCCGCACCCTTTCCATTGTCACTCCTAATCAGATAGTACTAGGAGCAATACCAATAAAGTATACAATATTATTATTAAGGAAAAGCTAAAATTTATAACTTCATCATTTAAAAGTTTTTTATAAGGATTCTATAGGTTGAGAAGTTTTGCAATTTATATTCTGAAATTAGCAAAATATTGAAACGTCCTCTGGCTTTTTAAGTTACAAACAGAGCCTTTCGTGCGCTCGGACCTATGACATCGTTATCTTGCTAGAACGTGCAAACTATTTTAATTTAGCATCACAGCCATCCTATTCCCATCGAGCAGCGGTGCCTGCATCTGTTCGAGCCCTTCATCGGAGTCTTAAGAGGAAGAATCAACCGCACTGTTCAAGAGAGTGGCCGAGAGGACTGCAGCAGCTACCTGGAAGAGTTAGCCTAATAATATCTTTGGTTTTTGTATTTCATGTTTCGTTAATGCAGTTTCTGTTGATCTGGCCTGTATATGATTCCAGGAGACCTTAAGAGAGCCAAGTTGGATCCTTATATGTTCTTGGTAAAAACAAGGCCATGAGAGTGCCCATCCTAACTGGATGGTGCAAGGAAGGAAAGCAACCGAGCTAGCCGTTATTTTTAAATTGGTGGTTCCCTGCTGTGACGTGGATTATGGAATGACTAAACTTTGCACATCTCAAATCTTCCTGTTTATGATGTCCAGATATACGAGCACCCGTCGATTACAGCACTACTTTGTTCTCGCTCCCGGTTCTCTCTCACTAATCTCTCTCTAAAGCCTAGACTTCTTTTTCTCCACCCAAAGAGGGGATCTCTCTATCCAAGTGCTCCCTCTCATTCTTTTGAAGCCATCTCTTAGTTTCCAATCAGCCATGGGGCTCTCGGTCACGACCTCACTCTCCGATGTCTTCCTCCCCTACCGCCGCACCCACAAGGTCTTCCTCCCCTACAACTACGCCTTCCTTGGTGCCACCTTGAGCTACATCTTCCTCACCCTCTCCCTCCGCCTCCTCCTCATCCTCCTCCATGCCTTCACAATAGTTGGTGCCGCGGCAACTGCAAGCACCTCGAGCAAGTGGTTCGGCACCCACATGGCGGCGACTGACCTGATAGCCATCTTCCAGGGGTCAGTGGCAGTGCTCGTGTTCTCCAGGATATCGGACTTCCTCCGGGGGGCGTTGAAGTCCTACGTGAGGGAGGAGGATGGGAAGGTGATACTAAGAATGGTTGGGGGACTAGATATGATGATTTTTTGCTTGAATTTGGGGGGTGCTGGCCTTGGCTACTTTATATTTGTACGTTGATGGGGAGGGCGGCGGCAATGCCATGAAGAGGAGTGCCAAGGTGTAGTAGCGGGAGGATGTGAGCAACTGACCGTCGCCCTCTTAATGGATGTAGAGAGGAGGTGTTCTAGTGTTCTTTGGCTTGAAATGAGAAGTTAACGAGTGATTAGATATGTTTATTTTGTTTGGGTGGTGATGTTCCAGTGTATATTGTGGACAGGAGATTTTATCATTCTGTATGCTGTGGGTCTATGTTATCTTCAAATAGTAATTGTTTTATCGAATTCCTTATATAATTTCTTTTAAAGTTTGTGAATTTCTATGTTGTATTAAGCTTATCCATTCATGGGAATTATTTCAAAAAGAAAAAAGAGCACCTGTCACTTTCTTTAACCATGGAATTAGTTCGAGTGATGCTGACAAAATAAGCAATCAATTATAAGAAATCAATTGTCGAGCTCTAATTTTGGATAAACGGTAATCCCCCTTTTTATAGGAATTCAAACTTTGGTACAAGGCATAATCAATAAACATAATTTTTGAAACACCAGTCATGGGAATGGCATGGGTTTGGGTTTTTTTGGTTTATCTTGCCTTGCTAGCAATGTAAATGCTGTTGCTAACAACACAGATGATGATGACGAGCAACAACAGCTTACCAATGTGCAAACAGGTTTGTATGCCGTCCTTCAGCTCACTAAGGGATGACCCAAGCAACCGTCGATTCCTCACGAAAGCTGACATGATTAGTACTTGGAGCAAGTGGCTGCATACATTGGTCATGGATCTAAACCGCTGTGCAGCAAAAAAATGAAAATTCTTTTACTAGAATATGAGGTTATTTGCATTGCACCTTTGGTTTTGTACCCCACGTACAGTGGGGCTTTCATGCTTTATATGTAACACTCGCAAGGTTGATGAGTGATATAATGCATATTTATTAAACTGAATAATATTTAATATTTTTATCATAACTTTCTCTATAAATATTTAATTTGTGCATGGTTGGTGGCATTGGAAACTAGACTCCTTTATCTTTCTAACAAGTTATAAATCTTGATCAGATTCCAAGCATATGAAGAGTTCTGGAGTTTCAAAGTGACGCCTTAGAAATTGTATGCTGAACTGAGCAGTGTTTAGTATTTCTATCATAACTTTCTCTAAAAATATCTAATTTGTGCATGGTTGGTGGCATTGGAAATTAGACTTCTTTACCTTTCCAACAAGCTATAAATCTTAATCAGATTCTAAGTATATGAAGAGTTCTAGAGTTCCAAAGTAATGCCTTGGAAGCTATAGTTTCTAGTTAATAGTTTTATATATTTATTTATGTTTCTTTGTAAAATGTGTGAGCCTATAAATAGCTTGTATCTAATGAAAGGAAGGAAAAGAATCATTTTGATAATATAACTGAGAATAGAGATTATCTATTTCTCTCTTTATCCTAACTTTGTGAAGTAGAATTTGGCATCCTCTTTGTGTTCTTTCCAACTCATATTTCTTCTTCTTACATCATTTGGTATCAAAGCTTGAGTTATGCTCTTGGCCCTTGTTCCTTTTTTTTATGGCAGCAAGAAGAGGAAGAGGTGGTCGTGGAAGAGGTAACCCAATGATGAAAAATTTGGGTGATGAACATGATGCTGAAATTCAGGCGCTTCGAAGATAAGTTGAGGAGCTGACCATGCGTCTTGAACATAAGAAAGCTAGGAGTGAACGAGCTTTCAACCATGGTTATTCCAGTGATGATTCAGAGCATGTGAATCCTTTTGCCAATCGATAAACCAAGAATCTCTTTGAGAGGTTCATACGATCATCAAAAACTATTAAGGTTGATTTATCGGAGTTTCATGGTCGTCTACAACCAGAGGAGTTTTTAGATTGGCTCAGTGCTGTGGAAAAGTTCTTTGAATACAAAGACATTCCTAAAAATCAGAAAGTGAAGCTTATTGCGACAAGGCTTCGTGGTTATGCATCTACTGGGTGAGATAAGATGCAAGAGTTGAGACTGCGAAAAGGAAAGCCTAAGATTGCTTCTTGGGAGAAGATGAAGGCAAGGTTACGTGAGAATTTCCTTCCTTTAAATTTTGCTTAAACTATTTTTATGCAATTTAATACTTTGCAGCAAGGAAACAAAAGTGTGATTGACTAAACGGAGGATTTTTACAAGTTGATGGCTAGAAGCAACACTCAAGAATCAGAAGATCAACTTGTTGTAAGACATGTCAATGGGCTGAAATTGACTATAACAGACGAGGTGGAGATGCAACAACTATGGAGGTTGAATGATGTTTATCAATTAGCCTTGAAGGTCAAGTCAAAATTAACAAGGCGAGGAGCAAAGAAGTTTGCTGATGTTCAAAATTTCTATCCATCAAAAGCTGAATCCTCTAGCAAGAATGTTCCTAAGAGAGGAGATGGTAAAGGTGAGAACAATTCAATTTCTAATAAAACTAAATCTCCCACTTGTTTCAGGTGTGGCCAACCTGGCTATTACATGAATGAGTGCCCAAAGCGGAGGGGTGATGCTCGTGTGGGACTTGTGGATGAAGAAGATGAAAAGCAACCATTTGAACAAGTTGAGCCAAAATATGATGATGATGGCAATCATGAGCGCGAGGAGATTGAACCAGAAGATGGAGAATATTTGGTGATCCAAAGAGCTTTTGCAACCCTTAAGCAAGACAACAATCAAGAGTGGCTGCGACACAATATCTTTAGAACAAGATGCAAATCTTATGGAAAAGTGTGTTCCCTAGTCATTGATGGAGGTAGCTTTGAGAACTTTGTTTCTCAAGAGATGGTAGACAAACTCAAGCTCAAAACGATGCCACATCCTCAACCATATGCTGTCTCATGGATAAAGAAAGACAATGAGGTAAAGATTGACAAGAAGTGCCTTGTTTCTTTTTCTATTGGTAAAAATTATCATGATAAGGTTTGATGTGATGTAACCCCTATGGATGTTGGGCACATACTCTTGGGTAGACCTTGGCAATATGATAAGGGTGCTATTCATGATGGTAGAAAAAATACTTATACATTTGTTGTGAAAAAAACTGAAATTATTCTTTTGCCATGTAAAGATATTTATAATCCCAAATCTTCTATAAAAGAGGAGGGAAATGCATTGCTTACTTTGTCACAGCTTGAGAAGGAGGTCGAAAAAGATGGAGTTATCTATGTTTTGGTAGCCAAAGGAGAAATACAGCCTGTGGAGGTTTCTAGAGATGTCAAAACTCTCTTGGAAGAATTCAGTGATATCACTCCCGAAGAGCTGCCTAGTGGTCTCCCTCCTTTGAGAAAAATTCAGCACCAAATTGATTTAATTCCAGGTGCTATTCTACCCAACAAGTACACTACCGGATGAGTCCAAAGGAGCATGAAGAGCTTAACCGTCAAGTGCTAGACTTGTTGAACAAAGGGTACATCAAGGAAAGCTTAAGTCCTTGTGCTGTCCCTGCCCTCTTGACTCCAAAGAAGGATGGTTCTTGGCATATGTGTGTTGATAGCCGAGTACTCAATCGAATTACCATCAAGTACCGGTTTCCCATACCAAGAATTGATGATATGTTTGATATGTTGACTGGTGCTCAAGTATTCTCTAAGATTGATCTTAGAAGTGGCTATCATCAAATTAGAATCAAGCCGGGAGATGAATGGAAAACGACATTCAAAACAAGAGAAGGCTTGTATGAATGGCTTGTTATGCCATTTGATCTTTCCAATGCTCCAAGCACCTTCATGAGGGTAATGAATCAAGCTCTTCACCCTTTCATTGGAAAATTTGTTGTTGTTTATTTTGATGATATTCTTGTTTATAGCCAAAGCCCTTGTGACCATATGGAATACTTGAGGGCTGTTCTAGTGACTTTGAGAAAAGAAAAGCTTTATATAAATTTCAAGAAATGTTCTTTTATGACCATTCGCCTAGTTTTTCTAGGCTTCGTCTTGACCCCTTCAGGTGTTATGGTGGAGGAAGATAAGATCAAAGCTGTCCAAGAATGGCCTATTCCCAAGAATCTACATGAAGCACGAAGTTTCCATGGATTGGCCTCATTTTACCATCAATTCATTAGAAACTTCAGCACCATTGCAGCACCATTGACAGGTTGCTTGAAGAAAGGAGAATTTATGTGGACTCCAGAGGCAGAGAAAAGCTTCAACCTTATCAAGGAAAAGCTATGCTCTGCACCTGTCCTTGCACTTCCAAATTTTGAAAATATCTTTGAAGTTGATTGTGATGCACCTCATGTGGGGATTGGAGGAGTGCTTAGCCAAGAAGGGCATCCAATGCCTTCTACAGTGAAAAGTTAAATGAGACAAGGAAGAAATATTCTACTTATGATGTTGAGCTCTATGCCATTGTTTAAGCTCTTCGTCATTGGCGGCCATATCTCATTCAAAGGGAGTTCATCCTTAATTCGGATCATGAAGCTCTTAAGCATATTAATTCTCAAGCAAATTTGAATAGAAGGCATGCTAGTTGGGTTTCATTCTTACAAGAATATACTTTTATGTTGAGACATAAGAGTGGAAAACTTAATAAAGTGGCTGATGCACTTAGTAGAAGAATTACATTATTGAACACTATGACAGTTAAGCTGGAAGGTTTTGATGCCATTCAAAAATTATATGCAGAAGATTCTGAATTCAAGAAGATTTATCAAAGATGCAAAGAAGGTAGATATGAAGATTATTTTCTTCTTGATGATTTTCTTTTTAAGGGAACACGTTTGTGCATTCCTAAATGTTCTCTTAGAGAGTACATCATCAAAGAGCTTCATTGTGGAGGACTTGCTGGGCATTTTGGGAGAGATAAAACTCTCTTGTTGATCAAAGAAAAATATTTTTGGCCTACTATTTATCGTGATGTGGCAAAGTTTGTGAGAAGATGCCGTGTATGTCAAACTTGCAAGGGCCAAAGCCAAAATTCTGGTGCTTACACTCCATTACCTATTCCTAATGCTCCTTGGGAAGACATTAGCATGGACTTTATTGTTGGACTGCCAAAGACACAAAGAGGTATTAATTCTATTTTTGTAGTTATTAATCGATTTTCCAAGATGGCTCATTTTATTCCATGCAAGAAGACTATGGATGCTTCATACATTGCTGATCTTTATTTTAACGAAGTTATCAAACTTCATGGGTTTCCAAAGTCTATTACTTTGGATCGTGATACAAAATTTCTTAGCCATTTTTGGAGGAATCTATAGAACAGAATGGGCACTAATTTATTTTATAGTAGTGCTTATCATCCTCAAACAGATGGGCAAATAGAGGTTGTCAACCGTATATTGAGAAATTTGTTGCGAAGTTTTGCTTCAAGGAGGCCAAAGCAATGGGATACCATTCTTTCTAGAGCTAAATTTGCTTATAATTCTATTGTGAACCACTCTACAAGAAAATGCCCATTTGAAGTTGTGTATGAGCGCACTCCTAATCATTATCTTGACTTTGGTAAAATTCCAACATCTCCTACAGCAAGCAAAAAGGTTGAAGATTTTACAACCACCATGGCAAGGATTCAAGAAGAAGTAAAGAAGAAGCTTGAGGAAAGTAATAAGTCTTATAAAGACATTGCAAATGCCCATCGAAGTATTCAAACTTTCAAAGAAGGTGATCTTGTTTGGGCTTATTTAAAGAAGGAAAGGTTTTCTGCTGGTACATATAACAAGCTTAAAGAGAAGAAGATTGGTCCTTGTCAAATTTTGAAAAAGATTAATGATAATGCTTATAAAATTGAGCTTCCAGCCCATATACATACTCATCCTACATTCAATGTTCATGATTTGACCCCTTACCATGGAGAGAATGATTTAAACTCAGGGATGAGTTCTTTTCTACCCAGGGAGGATGATGTAGAGCAGATTTATTAAACTAAGCAATATTTAGTATTTCTATCATAACTTTCTCTATGAATATCTAATTTGTGCATGGTTGGTGGAATTAGAAACTAGACTCCTTTATCTTTCCAACAAGCTATAAATCTTAATCAGATTCTAAGCATATGAAGAGTTCTGGAGTTCCAAAGTGATGCCTTGGAAACTGTATGTTGAACTGAGCAGTATTTAGTATTTCCATCATAACTTTCTCTAGAAATATCTAATTTGTACATGATTGGTGGCATTGGAAATTATACTTCTTTACCTTTCCAACAAGCTATAAATCTTAATCAGATTCTAAGTATATGAAGAGTTCTAGAGTTCCAAAGTAATACCTTGGAAGCTATAGTTTCTAGTTAATAGTTTTATATATTTATTTATGTTTCTTTGTAAAATGTGTGAGTCTATAAATAGCTTGTATCCAATGAAAGGAAGGAAAGGAATCATTTTGATAATATAACTGAGAATTGAGATTATCTATTTCTCTTTTTATCCCAACTTTGTGAAGTGGAATTTGGCATCCTCTTTGTGTTCTTTCCAACCCATATTTCTTCTTCTTACATCAATGAGCTTTCTTTTTGGTGTCTTTGACTGAATGGATGCGGCCAATTCTTCCTTTTAGGACTCCGACGAAGAGCTGGATGGATGGCACCGACTGTCCAGTGAAAATACAGATGGATACGATGGTAAGCCAAAATAATTAGCACATATATTGCATGCATTAATAAAGTAACGGGATCATGTGTTCAGATAGATAAAGGTTTATATGTAACAACTTAAAAATGTTAGGATTTATTTTGATATTTTATTAATTTTATATTTCAATATGTAAAATCCCCCAAACAATAGGGTCTAAAATATAATTATCTTTTTTTTATTTAAGTAATGATTTTATAAATTTTTTAACTCGGAAAGAGTTAGATAACATTGATATTTTCATCAGGTAGCAAACATATAGAGCTAGAAGTGGACCTGGGTCGGCTTGAAGCCCATCAGATCAAGCCATAGGCTGGGTTTCACTATTTTCGGGTTGAGCTTTGGCCCAAAACTAAAATCCGTATCAATTATCAATCGGGCTTAGGTAAAGCATTAGCCCGACTCGGGCCCAACCTAGGCTTAAGCCCAATCCAAGCCTGATTACTAGACATGAATCAAATCAATTACTTAACCCATGCTTGGTTTCATATCCAGCTCGATTTTTCTTTTTTTGGGAGGAGACATTCGTGATTCTTCATTTTGAACCTAACCGACATGATGGGTGGTGATCCCTCTAGCTATGGCAAGAACGAAGCAAATGGCGAGAAAGTCGAGGTTGACATGGAAGGAGTTGAGGATGGGAATTGTCTTGCACCAAATCTGGCAGGTGTTCATGTTGAGCTCCTCTAGGAGGAGGGGCTCATCATTGATGAAGGCAACAGCAGTGGGGACGGGTCCTCTAGTGGTGGAGGCGAAGAAGGAAGAGGAAGTAGATGCAGAGCCCATGTCAGAGGACATGAAGGGGAGGTTGTGGTTGGAGGGGCCACCAGCAACAACAGAGTGAGGCGAGCTAGAAGGGTGGCGTTGATAGGTGACATTAGCACTACTAGTGGAGGAGGCAAAAACTACCAGAGGGTGCTAAATTCCTTCACCATTGTGGCAGCGGCAATATCTTGTTCTAAGATCTAAATCGATTTTGAGATAAGAGGAGAAAACTGAGATAGAATATTTTGGGTTAGGTTTGAAGGAATTCTAAGAAATTAGGATTTGAAGTAGTCAAGGTCTACGATTGAGAGCAAGATCAAGAAAATTAGGGTTCACGATGGCAACCTCAATCTCTATTGCTTTAGGAGGTGGTCATGGCACCCTCTTCTCCTTATCGGGCCAAAACCATCCTCCTCCCCTAACATGCTCACATCCGCATCATTGCAAAGTTTGCATCAGCCCTTGGCTTCCTACATCCTACCCTTGCCCCATTGCCCATGGCGACCTAAGGGTTGGCACGAGTTGAGCTCAAATCGGGCTAAGGATAAAAAGGACAGCAAGAGGTATTAGGTTGGGCTGGACCTTGGGTCAAGTATAGCTTACTGGATTTCAGCTCGATAAAAATCACTGAGGTCTAGGTGCAGCAATTATATATCATAATTATATAATATATATAATATATGCATGAATACAATCATACTTAATGGGTTCGTTAGAGTGTTTGCCCTTTACTCTCATGTCATGGCTTTGATTTCCATCCCACATCTTTAGAAAATACATTTTATATTCAAATATAAATGTTTTTTTATGTTATATAATAGCCTTAAAATTTCTGGCCCTACATGGCCTCATGGGCTAAAAATCATGGTTCGAGCTCGGACTGGCTCTCGAGTCACCCAGCCCATGCTCACACATATGGTCGCCTCAACCCCTCCCACATCCTCCTCAACCACCATTTCTCTACCCTCAAAGGATTTCAGGCTGATGAATTTGATGTTGCTCAAGCTGAACTTAGGTTTCAGTCAAGCTCGGGTCTGAGCTCAGGTTAGGCTCGAACTTGAGTTTTGAAATTAAAAAAAAAAGGGCTAGGATTAGATACGGGTGAGGCTCAACACATAAAAATAATTATCCTATACTTGCCACTATATACCGCGTGCTACTCACCCCTCAAGTATCCATAATAGCATCGAAACATGGTGGAAATGTTGATCTATCTAAAGGCCTAGTATGATGCGAATTATAAAATGCAAGGCCAAACATATGATGCGAATTATAAGATGCAAGGCCAAACAAAGAATGAAGATGAAGACTCTCTTACAAACAAATATAAGAGTTGAAGATTTGAGATGGAAGGCAATACGATCCATCATGATCTTAAAGGTCAATTAACAGAAGTAACCATAATAAGTTGTACCAACAGTAAGTTCAAAAAAGATACATATATATAATTTAATTTATTTAATTCTCATAAAATTAGTTTTAAAAAATAAAAAATAATAAAAATAAAAATAATTTGGTAGACTAGCCTGTCCGGTTTGGCTTTCCGAGGCTTTCAAATGATTAAGAATCTTGAGATAAAAGATTAAAGGAGTAATCTTAAAAAAAAAAAAAAATCAAACAATATGGTGGTGAGACTGCATAGTCATGATGACAAGCCACTTGCTCATCCATAAATAAAGATATATATATATATATATTATTTTTATAAAATTAATTTAAAAAATTAAATAAAGTTGCTTGACCTGTTGTGCTGATATAAAAAGATATTTAAAAAAAAAAAAAAGCCATGCTAGTGGGGTAGCACGATACGGCATGCCCCAACCGGCATTATCTCAAAATGAATTCAATGACTTCGTTTTATACTCCTTGCTCTACGTCTTCTAGATGTGGAACTTGCAATAAATGCAAGCATTAGTTGACAATATCGAAATAACTCTTATGCCATCTCTCATTTATGGAGTAACATATCTATAGGACTAGGCTCTATCCACCCTTTGTCTGTTCGTGTGGAATTACCTTTTGTTAGCAGATCACATGGTGGGTCCCTGCCCAGAGAACCCTACCGGCTTCGTTCCCGATTCCAAGGCAAAGGGAAAGTCACCATTGAGTTGGACCCAACATGCCCTATGGTATACTCTATTTGATCTTTATCAGTTTAGGGTACAGCTAGTTCATCAAAAGGACTATCCTTCCAATTTGAAGTTTTCTCTTACATGTTTCAACCTTCATTGATCATGACAAAATTATAATTGATTATAAAATTCGTTGCAATTATGGCCATAGGCCTATGGGCTATGCTGGGCTACCTTCTGGGTGTCACATGCTGAGTCTGTAGCAGAAGCCCTGATGAGCCAGCAATAGCATGACTCTAGGGCAAGTTGCCATCAACATGAGTCACCGTTTGGTACATCTAATTAGATGGACGAATTCCTTTCTCGTTCGTTGCTTTCGCACTTTTTTTTTTTTTTTTTCCAAACTGCAGTACTTGAACAGTGTCTTGTATTTTTTTTATTTTTTTCTAATTTCAAGATTAAGTCTTGATGGATGAATCTCTGATGTGTCTCCATCAATCCGAATTGCGCCTTTATTATTTGCTAGAGGGAAAGCATCCGAGGTAACACTTCGGTGAAATACCACTGCACTCATTGTCCGGATGCACTCGTTCACTGCTGGTTCCGTGTTCGTTCCTCTCGCCCGTAGGAGAAAGAGGATGCAGTTGTCGGTTGCTTTTGTTCATTAGTTAGCGAAATAATCTTGATTTTTAATGGCAGTATAGGAAAACAAGACAGGCAGCTTAGTTGAATGCAGAAGTTCATGAAGTACTTTACTTTCATGATCACGATTTCTTTACTCCATGCACATGTCCCCTGAGAACTTTGGACACCGGCACCGTCAAGAGGAATTATAAAATAAAATAATAATAATAAAAAAAAAAAGGATACAAGAGTTTTCTTCATAATTTATGCTTATACTATCTCATCCCTTATTGATGGTGGATAATTTTTTCAAAGAGAGTACGCATTTTCTTCCTCTTCATTCTATCACACATACTCCAATCTTGAAACAATATCGAATTACCATGATTGGAGTTTGAGAAACCAACTCAGCTGCTATAACTTATGTGAATGTTATCCTAGTCAAAATTAGGTCATCCATTAACATTTCCCATTCATCCACATAGGGCATAGAACTCTCGATTTTATGTATACTTCTTACCTCATAGTAGTATTGAAGTTTGGGACCTCACAAAGCATATATATTAAGGGCATTATGTTAAGTCACTATCTAATTAACATAACATATCATCAATTTAATTTCGCCTATGTCCTAAATAATTCGATCATATTGAATCAAATACCCTCAATCTCTCAAGAAATTCATCTCTAAGCAGTACTTAAAATCATTAAATTAGATATTTGTATCCATGTTTATATGTAATTATGTATGTTAATTATCAAGACTATGGATCACAAGTTCAGGTCATGTGCCAATGGTACCATAATTTTGATAGATTCTTTACATACTACATATATTACATAGATTTACTTTACCAAGACATTAGAAAAAGGAGCAAGGGTCCATTTTTAGATTTTAAATATGCTTGAAAAGTTCAATAAATCTTGTGATAATAATAATTGACTGTTGTCACATGATGCTTAGGAGGAAGGAATGATAATGCATGGTACATGATAAGATCGAGGAGTGGCTCTTATCCTCATTCCCTTCACTATTTTAGCCCTCCGTTCCCATTCCCATCCCTATCAATAGGGACAAAGACTTTCCCATCTCAATCTCTATAAGGATCTCCATCCCCACAGGGATCCCATCCACGCTCATCTCATTTTTAATAAGGTTCATATTTTCATTTTCACGAAGATCTCCATACCCACCAATAATATTTTTGATATTAAAATATTATTTATTTTAATTCTTACTCACTATACTTAAAAATAAAAATAAAGTATTGAGTTTCATGGAATAAATGAAATATATTCAAATAAATTTATCAAAATTATAAATTTTATAAGCTAATTCATAAGTAATATATTAAACTATAATCTCAAAGAGTATAATAATATAAGTTAATGATCATGAGCTGCTTTACAAAAAATAAATACATCCAACCATAAGTCTTAATAAATATAAAAAAGGTGGATGCATGTAGTTTTAAGGTATTTTAGAAATATATATAGGGCTCTATTTATGATATTAAAATCATATAATAGTATTTAAGTAATAGAAAATAGCAGGAATATCATTGAAGAAGGATTGGGGACCCCAAAGGATGGGAAGCGCCCTTTCTATCTCTATTTATGGGGATAAAATTTTCTTCATCCCCATTCCCATATCATTTAGGACAGGTTCCGTGATGACTGAGAAAAGTAAAGAAAATTACCACCTTAGAAGGATCCATAGAATCTTTGGATTATATAATGTATGTAATTGAGGGTGATGCATTTAATCACATCTTAGAGCTTATGAAGTTCTTTCTAAGTGCATGGTCCTTCGAGGCCTAGTACCAACTAAGCATTTAAAATTAAGTAGGTATCATCATTTAATTTTTGCAGTTTTTTTCTTAATTTTTTTTTCCTTTTGATAGCAGTAGCTATGTTTTCTTCAGGGACTTGTGATATTTTGTTGTGTTATCCTTTAATTTAACAAATAAATTAGGGGAAGTCTTCCGCTTCTTCTCTTTTTTATTAAAAAGATATTTGTTTCACCTAGTTGGCCAGATTTTTTTTTATCCTTGGTGGAGGGATTAGCCTTTAAAGTTAAGTTAAAAGATCTCATTAATGAGGTATAATTTATCAACCTGCACTTGAAGTCTACCTGGCTAGATTTCAAGGAGACTTTAGCAAGGCACGATAAAGTTACACACAAAATGACATCCACTCTTAATGCAAAGGCACATAATCAGTAGTTCAGTAAGTAGTACATGGCCGATCAATAAGGATGCACATACCCTATAATAGATTGGTTGAACCAATGACTTCTTATGAAGAATACAGTCTATAACAAGCAATACAAGGTACAAGAGTCTAGCCCATAATAATAAAGTGCATGGCATACGATCTAAGCAGGTTACTTAGTCTTGTCATCATATATGAAAGCTAGCCAAGAATAAAAGCTTCATCCTGAGTTAGGAAAAGATCTTATTTTTATTAGATCGGATACTTAAGCTTAAGTGAGACTAAGCACCCTTCGTGGAGGCTCTCTTTCTTCTTTATCTACTTTTCTCTACTTTCTCCTTTATCTACTTTTCTCTACTTTCTCCTTAGAGCGATGGCTATAAAGTTTATTTTTGATTATTTTTATTTTTTGTTTAGTATCCTGAGGCTCATCCGCAATCAACCATCCAGGATTCTAACCAAAATGCTTAAGCTTTTTCTGTTGAATCGTACTGTTTCCTTTGTTTCTGACTCATCAATCTCGTCCTCATCATCCCATTAGCTTCCAAGCCTACCAAGTTGTTACAAACGACATCATTTAAATATGTCCTTTAATTTGCAACGTGGCTAGCATATAGTATATGCCTATCTTAATACTCGCACATTGCGTCCTTTCTTTCGCATGGGAGGATAGGCATTTTGTCTTAATTGTTTTTTCGACGATCGTGGGAGGATGTCTAAGAGCCCAAACATCAAGAGCCTATACAAGGATGTTCTTTGCTTTGCAATATCGCTAGCACATAATACACGCCTGTCCTAACCAATTGCATTGTTTCTCTTCCCTTCTCAATGGAAGGGTGAGACGGTGAAGTCCTAACAGCCTGTTCATCGATCTCTGATGGCAAGAATTGAAGTCCACTCGACTGCGCACAAAACCAGAGCATCACCACACGTTCCCGCTTGCCGACCCTTGGCACGTGGCCGATGATACCTCATGATTTAGTCTGAAAATTTTCCTTAATTAACGGTCCACAACGAATGCAATGCGCAATCGTCAACCATGCATCCCCCCAAGCAAACCCACGCGCAGCCCGGCGAAGGGAATGGCCTGGGAAAGGGATCGGCTCCCTGTACGGTTATTTAATGCCAACCCAGGGACCTCACTAAAGGCGGCACGCACCTCCCGTGACCATGCAATCAATGCGTCGAATGGCCACCCGTACCAAAGTTAATGCTAGGCTAAAATATGTTTTGATCCTCGAAATTTCACTCAAATTTCACCCATCGAAGTGCGGCGTAGCCCTTGGCCGTGACTCACCGATGTGGTGACGATGAAGGGGTGTAGAGAATGTAATGCGAACAGCTCCGTTAAGGATGCAGGGCCATTGCACGAGTTCAAAAGGTCTCACTGGTTGCCGAGAACGGAGCGGAATGCGGGAGAATTTTGATGGGTTTCAGAGCCCCTACACGGTCCCAGCTGGAATCCATGTCGTGTTTTCGCTCTGTGCCGATGGGCAGAAGCTGGTGTTAGCACGTATAATATTTTTTTTTTAAAAAAAAATTATTAAAATTATTATTTGCTGATTATTTTTGGATAAGAAGTGCTTCATTTCATGTAAACCCTATCTCTTCGAATTTTATTAAACTAAGATTTCGTATCAAGACTGGTTCCAGGGTCGAACAACTTTACTGGCAAGCCGGCCATCAACTTGACGCTACTCTTGCTTTAACATCGGGGTGGTCCCACACCTTCGGAATTTTTATTTTGCCTACGGAATGGAAGGACGTGAACCGGATCGTACGACCGGTCCGTGACTGACGGGAAAGCTGGCATTCTAGATGTACCTCTGATCCGGTTTGGATCTCTTCACCAGACCTTGAACTGAGATCATTGTCTTGTTGGAGGGGACAGCTTTTCGACCGGATGCGATCGACTGATTTGTGATGGAATCTCATTTGAGTTACACGGAGGCTTTCTGCCTTAGATTTTTGTCATATATTGTTCATCAATATGTTAGTAATAAATATTTAATTTCCGCTCTTGACCCGCAACATACCGATCATCATAATACTTGAATTTTTAATGCCCGTTCGTTAATTTTTTTTAAAAAAATATTTTTTTTAGAGAATAAGGAAACAAATATTACCTTTCCATTATATTTATTTATTTATTTATTTATAATAGAGAAGAGAAAAATGTGTAAATTTTATATATCATTTTTTTTTCTTTTTCAATCAAATATAAAAATTAAAAAATATATTATTATTATTATTATTATTTCCTATCAAATGAGGGTTAGAACAAATATAATCTAGTTATTAAGTCGAGGAGGGCTAGAGAGGGGCGATGGCTAACATCAAGACCTTTTATGCTAAAATTATTTTAGAATTTATTATACTTCTCATTTAAAAAAAAAAGGGGGGCAAAAGCAAGCAATCATAATCCATCCACGAGGGAAGGCTTCGAAATGACTTAAATCTTGGAGCTAAAAGATCATTTGTTAGGAAATTTTTAGATTAATGTATTTTTGGTTATTAAATTATCCCTTAAAATTTATTTTGATCCTTTAACTTTCAATTGTTACAGTTTAATTTCTTATGTTTTATAAATGTTATGTTTCTAATGTTTCATATATGGGATCGATTGATATGTAACCCTAATACAAACATATAAACTAATAGACATGTCAGTTATTTTCAATGAGCCCATATGAGAGAGCGTTAGAAATGCAATACCCTTAAAATATGATGAATTAATTTGGAATAAGTGAAAGTTTGATTACCAATATGAATTTTTAGTAAAAGTTTGAGGATCAAAGGTATATTTTTGCTAAATTTTTATTTCTCTTTATTCAAAAATCTTACTCAAATGGGGGAATAAAATGAGAGCTTTGCCGAAGCTTATTATTGTGGACAAAAACAACCATTAAGCTGGTACTTGAACCGTTGATTAATGCATGGTGGACCCAACAATATAAAGTTCGGGGCTGGTGGACCCAAGAATCTTTTGAACCCAATTCAATATTAGGAATTCATGTGGGGACTTGTTTTAAGGCCCATAGCAGGGGCCGAATTGCAACTTGGATGAACAAACGGGCAATTTCTACTATTTAACGGGTCTGATGGCTGATCCATTCAATGATCGATGTGTCAATTTATGAACTTACTTGATCAGACCCAATATGACCATCACAAACATTACTTTCAAAAATTTATATAATAATGTTTTAAAGTAAAACTAGCAAGCACATGAATAATAAGATGAGAGAATTTTAGAAGAGTTATCACTGCAACTGCTGCCACTAATATTGTTAATGAGAACATGATTCAACCTTGATTCGGTCTTCAACTTGCAAATAAATTTTGTTATTAAAATATTTTGCAATCATTAAACAAATAAGTTAGATTGTTTGGTGATACCACCATTCTAAGAAGGAAAATGAGGAACATATTAACAATGTTTTGGGTTTTATTGGAAAGACCTATATATGAAAATTTTAGTATCTTGTTCATATTATGGATGTGCTGCAAATTATTTTGTTTTGCATATTTGATTGCTTATGATTTAGTGACTGTTCCTCCTTACCATCAGCCTGCATCTAGTCCACTTATTAGAGCAACCATCCATTCGAACTATAAATCGGGATACCTTTCCCTCTAAACTCACCTTCTCTATCCTCCTTTTTTTTCTCACGGTCCATCTGCTCCTCTTCCAAGGAACGATGCCTCACTTTCTCTACCACATTTCTCAAAGGGTTAAAGAAAGTTACACACACACACGCGTGCCAAAGAACATCGATGAAGAAGGCTTCCCTAATTCCTCGGATTTGTCCTACCAGCAAATAGGTAATTTTAACTTCTTCTTCTTTTTTTATCTTTTTAACCTTTTTTTAATAACTTCAGGCTCAATATTGAAAACTATTAAAATTTTCATTGTACTTTAATTTATGATTCCTGTAACTTCTTTCAACTAAAATGGCTACTATAACTTCAAAAAAAATATTTTTGATTTTTTTTGTGCTGTATTTTATACCATGCAACTTTATCTCCTCCATCGATAATTTATCAAGGAATAATGGAATATAATAATATTACTAAAAGATCAAAAGTTGAAGTCAATGATAATGATTATAATTTTTTAATATTTTAAAATATAATTTAATATAAAAAAATAATATTTTGACTCAATCTATTTTTATTTAAGAGAAAATTAAAATAAAATAATATTAATCATTTTTTATTAAGAGAAAGTAAAGCTAATATAATATAAAATAATATAATGATACTACCTCTCTCTCTCTCTCTCTCTCTCTCTCTCTCTCCTCCTTGAGTCACTTTCGGTCAAGAGAGTGGAGATAACCTAATATAAAATAATATATTAACACTCTCTCTTAACTCCTTTGAACCACTTTTGGTCGAGAGAGTGGAACTAACTCAATATAAAAATAATATATTGACTCCCTTAACTCCTTAAAACCTCTTTCGCCCAAGAGATTGAGCCCAATCCAATATAGATAATATATTGACACTTGACTTTTTTGAACACTTTCGATCAAGAGAGTAGAGCAAGCCTAGTGTTAAATAATATATCCACGCTTAATATATCGACGCTCTTGACAACTTTGAACCACTGTCGGTCAAGAGTGTGAGCCAACTCAATATAGATATTATCTTGATACTCTTAACTCGTTTGAACCACTTTCCACTCCTAAACCAATGCTTTTCAGTCACTAAAATATATAATTTCAATCACTTATTTTTCAATTTTCTCCCAATGTTTAATTGAAAAATTTATAATATTGATGTGTTCAGTAGATTAAAAATTTCTTACATTATTCTTAAAAATAGCAATTATATTTAATAATATTTTTTAATCAAAATATATTTAATAATTATATTTTGATCTATTTTCTTTTAAAGATGATTAATCATGCCGTCTTCGAAGCATAAGCCATTGGTTGTATTTTTCAAAGAAAAATATATAGACATAGCAATAAGATTAATGATTTCATGGTGAGGTTCTCTTCAAATCCCAATAGATTGCAAAGCATTTAAGAAAGCAAGAGAAGGAAAGGATGAGGATATTATTAACTAGGTATATCCATTTTGAACACTTTTTTTTAAAATATGTTAACATTCCTCTTCTCCCTTCCTTTTTAAACTCAAATGCCTTCTCTTTCGTGATGATATTGGCATTTCGTCAATTGAAAATAATAATTATATTTCTTTAATTTTATAAATCAAAGGTATTTTTTTGTCTCATTTTAGATATGAACAATTTACCTAAAGCCAATTCTAAAGACTAAAAATAATTATTAAAATTTTTTGAATAATATAATCAAAAAATGTAATTATTATTCTGATTGATAAAATCGCAGTTAGTGTTATCATGAAAGAGAAGGCTTTTGAGTAAAAAGAAAGAGGGAGAACAGAAATATCAATACATTTTTAAAAAAATGTCCAAAGTGGATATACCTTTCCAATATCCATCATGTGTCTTTTCAAACTATAATTTTGGCACAATATTCTAATTGATTTTCATCAAGACCTCAAATGTTATGATTTTTTTTTTGATAAGTCTTCCATCTCTTCTTATTTTTAAATATTTCTTTTTTTTATCCTCTTTTTGGGTCCTCTTTTTTGATCCTCTTACCCTCTTTTTTCTCACTTTTCTTTATTTTGGCCTTATTAGTTTCATACCATAACCTAAAAGTTGTTCCATCTATTTTATATTTAGTGGCTAATTCTCAATCATATATAATTATTCATAATTTTGATAAAGCTAAGCTATTAGGGGTTGCCCCTAATTATAAAGATTTCAGTTTATCTTAGCCCAACTTGTTTCCCTATTTCATTTTGGCTAGGTGGTTCCCAACATGATCCTCATTGATAATTTTGTGGATATGATAGACTGAAAATATAGACAAGATTTGGCCTAATCTTTAGGTCTTGCGACACTTGGTTGGTTTGGTATTCTCGGTTTGGTCCTTGATTATGGGGATTCAGTAACATGGATAATAAATTTGGCCTTGGGCTTGAATTTCAAGTGTTGCACCTTATGGTTTGGATTGATTTTTTACCTCCAAAGTGTTCAACCCTTACCTAGATGAATAACAACGCAATCCTTATTCTCGTAGAAATACCTCATAATTTCTAAATATAGGACTAGTTACCTCACATTTTGCAAGAGCTTTGATCAAACTACCCATGGTTTCAATAACCTTCTTTTGACTAAAAAAAAACTCTTCTCATAGATTCATTGAGAGCACTACATGCATATTGCATGGAGGTATTCTGATTGTCAAAAAGATAAGTGATCCTATGGTGAATAGCCTCAATCATAACTTGATCCGGCTGCATGGTTTGATCAAGAGCAGCCATATTATATGGGGAGTAAGAAAATAACCTTTCATTTATACCGTATAAAGATATGCCATAATCACTCTTGGTGTTCTACCAGGCATGCTAAAAGCCATTGTAAAGAATAGGATCAAGGTGTATCAATGATTTATTACTTGTAAAATAATCAAATAAAATCAATATATTTAGATGACTGAACTGACTCAATTCTTAATCCTATTTGATATAGAAATGAAGTACAATCAGCTAAGTTATAGATTACTTTTAACTAAAATAATTTACTAACTACTCGTATGATATTGCTAATTTATATCTAAATCTAAGTTCTTGATTTGATTAAAGATCGATGTGAATGCCATCTTTCTTCATATTCATAATATTCTGATCATAATTGTCAGTGACAATCATTTAAAACTTTTAGCAACTTTTGTTTAATTTTAAGAATCAATGAAAACTTTTTTTAATTTGTGGTAACTCCTTGCTAGCATTTAGTTTAAAGAATCAGTCTTCATATCCTTCTTTCCGTCAAGGCTAATACTGCTAAGTTTAACATCCTTTCGCATAATTTTCTCAAGAAGGATTTTTTTAACATGTTACTGGTGAAGCATTTAATGCATTCAATATAAATATATTTTTTAATACTTTGATATAAATGCAACATGTTTGAAGCATTTAATGCATTAATTGTTGTCTTTACTTTCGGTCTAGTTTCGGACTCTAAGGTCAATAGAATTAACACAAGACCTTAATGCTTTTCAGTCTTTTCTCTTGGCCTAGTCTTTTGGCTGAGATGGATTCTGTAAAAATATTTTGGTCTTTAATATTAACAGATATAATTCTTGCTTTGTTCTCAAACTAAACACTAGAGCATGAAGACTTCAATGTTTGCAAAAATTAAAAGAAGACAAGAAGGACACTGATGGTTGATGAAGAGTTATGCTGATGAAGTGGTTTCACATGAAGCCCAAAACCCATGTAATGCCAGCCGTCGATTTCTAGCAAAATTTAAAGAGATCCCATTTTCCAATTTTTCCTTTGAACAGAATATTTAGCAGCTGTTAGGACCTTATTAGAGATATCATGCTGTATTGGCTGTGAAAAAGGTTGTCTGGCTGGGACTAAACCATCATAAGATGTTCGCTAACTGCAAGGAAAGATCAAGAATGAAGTCGTTACAAGGAGATAGATCACATGACAGGAAATATAAATCTAATTGTAAAGAATTATGTTGTAACAATGCAATTTTGAGATATGTAAATGAGGATCCGCTGAACAGTAATAAGAGACAACAATGTATCATGCTGACATGGATTGCCATTTACATTGGTTTTTTTGTTAAACTATTTTTACCTCAGAGTAGCCAGTCTAGTTGGGATTAAAGAGCATTAAGTAATTAGTCTATTGCTGGAATCTGTTAGACAAAATTGGTTTGGGGGAAGAAATTGTGTTTCCAACAGACATCATGGACAAACCATGGGACAGACTTAAGGCCTTTAAGTTTATTATTTATGAACTTGAGCTTAAAAAATGGGTGAATTCACATATGACATCATAGAAAGAGATTATTTATGAGAATTTTTATGCCCATGAAACTTAGAACTAAGGATATAAATGAAATTTTGATATTAAGTATATCAAGAAGTTGTTCATATGTGATATTGTCCCATTATGTAGAAAGAATTATAAAGGTCTAATCTAATGTAATTTTTCTCCTTTAGTTGCTTAAAGTTATCATACACTATGTTGATACTGGATAAAATACAACAATAACATCTATAAAAGGCCTTAATCGCAATTATAATGAATTCTTCATACACTATTTTATTTATATTCCAACATTTCAAATAGATTTGTGCATAACAAATTTTTTTGAATAATCTATGGGTTACATACGGAACCAACAAAGATGGATTGCCACTTCGGCTCCAAAGGCAACAGCTTATTGGACTACTGTGTTCAACACGCCTGGGACTTACCTTTGCAAGGAAGACTGGAAGAACGTTATGGATGGGTTTCACAAGAAGACGAACTTAAGATATGAGATAAAACAATTCAAGAACCACAAGGATGGTATACTGACAAGTAAAATAGTACAAGTGGATGGGTTCTGGTCTTGGAACAATTTCTCAAGATGATGAAAGTTGGGCTAGCTACTTATTGGTATATTATAATTACTAATTTGATTATTTTCTATATTCCTTAATAAAGATGTAGTGATGAATTAGATTACTACTTGCAGGTTCATTTGGAGGTGGCTCAGTTTCTGTTTCAGGTGTCCTCTATTAGCTGATTCATTGGCTACTCTGTTCTCCAGTATAACAGCTACTGGAGCTATAATTACCCAAGATACAGGGCATCATAACATACCCAAGTCAAGAGAATGAGACTGAATTCCCAGAGACATACATAGATCCTGAAATTGGGTTACAAAATCTAGAATATCAAAATATGTCAAAGCCTGAACTCGATGGTCAACCTCCACCCTAATGCAAGAGAATGAGCAAATATCCTTCGAATTCGAGGCATCAACATGGAAAGAGTCTAGAGCTGCAGGGCTTGATGGGCTGCTTGATGGTTTGTATGAGGATGTGGAGACAAGGACCACTGCATCATCTGGACATAAGGAAGAATATAGCATCAAAGATGTATTGTAAACATGTCAAATATAAAGAAAGGAGGAAAAAACATAGAAAAATTTTCGTTGCTAGAGATCTTTGTGAACTCTACTAAAAGTTTTATTCCTGAATCATCCATCACATGTGTCACCTCTCCAATACGATTATGGGCTCCCTCTTGTAGACCCAATCCAGATCCAACTTCATGTCCATATAAGATATCTAAATCCAGTATTGGACTTGCAAATTGGGCCAAGTCAAGGCTGGGTGCTTTGGGAAAAATAGTTAGATTTTGCAAACTTGCTTTATGAACCATCCAACGAAGCCGCTGGTTGGTGCAATTTGTTAAGCGTGAAAATTGAATGAATCCATGGTGCGTAGTAGTCTACATCCAACTTTTAAATCGTCCACGTCTTATAAATTAGGCCAGTAAAATGCTTCAGTGAGACTTAGTCATCCTCAAGCATGCCTCGAAATTTCTTTCGAAGTTTCTAAGGGAAGCTTGAATTGGTCTTTATTATAATCTCAAACCTAACTTAGAGAATGAAGCTAAACTCAATTGACATCAAGCCAAACTAACATAGAGACCTAAGTTAAACTCAATTGACATCGGGCCAAACTTTCGTTTTTTGTCGCAGGCAACCGCTTCAACGAATAGGCAACAGAGCGAAGTTAGCATTTGTTTGCTTTCTTTACATGCTCGGTGACGAAGAAGGGACAGGATGATGGCAAACAGTTACAGTGAAAATGATAAGAAATAACATCAAATATTGATTAGCTCGAATTAAATTTCGGAAATTATTCCTAGCAGGAAAAGAATCGGGTATAATTTTAAATATGAGGTAAAAGGAACACTGAATTTATCACGTCTGAAATCTCTCTCTCATTTCATGATAATATTAGGAAACTTGAAAACATTTTAAGGGCTAAAAGAATGTTATGATGCTAACCAAAGAGAGTCTAATGATTCAAGACCACAACTTTAAGATTATTTAAGTTATGCTGAGATTGAAATTCAAAAAATTCGATCCTCCAACCCTTTCTCAAGGATTGTACCTTTGCTCCTATCACCATCCTTAAGGATGGTGATTTAAAATCATCCCCTTTAGTCTTAGATTAAAATTTATAAACTAAAATATCTCTTATTTTAATAAATATATTATAACAACAATAATTTATATATAACATAAAATATAAAAATTTATTAAGTATATCAATAAATATTTTAATTGTCATTATTTATAAACTTAAGTATAATCATTTATTTGGATAGCATTAAAAATTTTTGAATAAAAATTTAAATTTAAGTTGATTTTTTCTAATTTTATTTAAATTTTTTAACGGATCTATATTTGATTATCAATAACTAAATTTTAGTTATAAAGTAATAATTAGGTATTTGATTCAAATGCCAAAATAATCATATTTAATCTCATCTCTAATCCAATGAATTTAAAATTTATTTTATAGATTCGAATCAACTTAATTTGATCAGTAAATAAAATTAGTTTTTAATTTAAAATTATAACTAAAATATAAAATTAAACCAAATCAGGATTGCATCCGATCCACCTCAATCTGTCCGCAAGCCTTTGAAATTCAGCACGCCATCTTATCCTTTTGATATCATGGCTTTTTTTCCTTTTTTTTTCTCTTTTTCCTTGTCATAAATCATATCAAAGTCAACTCATTAAGTTGTATGCATGCATATGGTCGGCATGCTGCCTTCGAGCGTCTCATGCTCTAGATCCATGCTTCCAATTATCTATCCATTTGCGTAACATCATGCCACGGTCAATCAACTCTCTTTCCATCTTCCTCTTCTTCTTGTTTTCTTTCCTCTCAATTAAATTATATTGAGGTACGAAGAGACAGCTCCATTGAATACCATTTGCCGTCGCTGTAACCATGCGTCCCTTCACATGGATTAGGGGTGGATTTTCCGTGGCCACGCCTCTCTTGCCTCTTCTGTGCTGTTACGGCCGAGACGGGGCAGTGCGCCTCGCCTAACCCATGTGCGGGGCTCATGGTTTCAACGTCACGGAATTTTTGATTTGCTTGTGCTGTGCTTTTAATGATTCCAAACTAGTTACTGAGATGAAAAGAAAGAAAGCAGAATTCTAACATCTAATGTTTCCATGTGAACATGTTTTTCTACTTCTAAATATCAATCCTATCTTCCCCTTTCGGATGAGAGGCAACCGTTCACCAATGCGATTCTTTTCAAAATTATGGCTTCCAATGTTCGATGTCGAGGATTTATTAAAACAGAAGCAACAAGGAGGTGGAGATTCCAAGTGGATTCCCCTCTAAATAATGTAAACCAAGTGCGTGCATTTATTTTAGTCATGAAGGCTATATTCAAGGTTAGATTCTTTTGTGGAAGTCCAAAGCTCTGTTCTTAATATGACTGCATCACAGCATCAAATTGGACTCCAACCTAATTCCAGTTCATGAATTTAGCCTTCAGGAAAGGCTTGCCATGCGGTTGGCGACCTTTTATTTTTGCAGGACATATGTTTGATTACTTATTATATTAGAAATACGTAAGTTAAGTTTTAGAAACATAGTATTGTACAGCTTAATCCACGGCTAATTGCTTGGCTTAGGTGCTAAATACGTGGACAAGATCATGTGGGTTGCCGAGCACACAGCTTGGCCAGTACAAACAGGGGCATCCCTAGCAACGCAACGTTGTAGCCAATTAATTAATTTGTCAGGTGGCATATCCCATGTGGAGACATAAAAATATGTTCATTGATTAAGCAAGCCTTCAATAATTGAAATCTTTCATCTGTGCTGAAGCTAAACATAAAATTTTAGTGGCCCATCGACCACCACACGTGAAGACAAGGTTGGGACTCGTAAAATCCCTTACTTAGATCTTGTTGGCCTCAACAATTTCTCAAAGAAACATGTTTTTTTAAAAAAAAAAAAAATTTGACCTCCTAACTTTATCATAGTTTCACATACATTTTTTATATTTAAAAGAAATTCAATCCCATCCTTCAAGTTACATTTAATTGCAATGCGATCCTTCTATTAATGCCTCTTTAAATAGATGTTAAAAACTTATATTATGTTATGGTAACATTATAATTTAAAATTCCTTTGAAAGCTAAAATATTTATAAATTTTAGAAATTGGAGGGGGCCCTTTCTTAAGTGGTGACCCAGCTTGAATGTTACCCTCTTCGTGCTTGGCCTCGAGCTAAATGTTCCTGATCATTGTTCTCGCACGTACGCCATCCTATCGTCCTCCCCTTTATTATCTTCTGGCAAAGTATCCTCTTAAGGGTCACTTTCTTGTTTACGGTAAAAAAGAAAAATACAGGAGTACCCTCTACCATCGCCTCCCCACCATCTCATATGCTTTAACTACAAAAGGCTTCGTGCTATCCTTTGAAAATCAAGGCCTTCCAAACACATGTCCTTACCTTTCGTTCAAGGTCTGCCAAGCTAAATTAGCCAGTGATCGATTCGATATAATACTGTTACAATTAAACTATAGAAAATTGATAAAAAAATAAATAAATAAATAAAAATTATTAGCAAAAAGGATAAAAAAAGGAAAGAAAAATAAGAAAAAAAATTATCTTTAATGAGCAACAAAAGATCCAAAGATCACAGACAACAATGACCTTATAATAATGAAAAACAGAGAGTTTCATTTTTCTTTCTTATCTCTTTTTAGATGGATGATGATGGATGATATCACTTTTTTCGTACTGCTAATTTGACAACAGTGATAAAGCTTCTTTATAACGGATGATGGGATCTAAATTTTTTCATGATGGACAAAATGAGATAAAAACAGCAAAGAAGGATTTCATTTTGTGAGAAAGGCGTTAGAAAATTTTGACAAAGATTTTTTTTTATTGGATGTTGGTTAAATAGGGTGAACCTAAATTTTAAATAAAGATTTTTTTTTTTAATGAATCATTGTTTAAATAGATTGAATCCAAACTTAATAAGCTATAACCAATCATTTTAAAGGGGTATGGCTCAGTTCGTCTCGAATTAATTAGCTCCAATTGATTCAGCTTTCTTCGCTTCCAATCCAATCCCATCCTCTTGTGCCATGCTTATGGTGCCATGCCCCTACTTGATGCCCCGTCCCTCATCGACCCTGTCTCGGTCATCCGCTTGTACCATGGTTATGGTGCCATGCCTCTCTACTTGATGCCCCATCCCTCATCGACCCTGTCTCCGTCTTCATCCATGACCCGATGTTCCACCAAATTTGATAACATCACTTACTCTACCATTATTCTTTGTTGTGACTTGCTGAAGATGTGAACTGAAGGACAGAAGGAAAGTATACGAAGGAATGACTTGGAGTCGTTCGGTGTCCCGTAATATTGAAGCCACCAATTTCAGTAAGAAAATATTAGACCTCATCGACATAGAGAAAACTGCAGAGTTCGTCTTCAAAAATGAGACCTCATCATCAAGATTCAAATCCTTTTTCACAGTAGAAACAGGGCACGCTTCCATGGTTCGTGTAACTCAAAAACAAGTGGTATATAACCCATCCATACCAATCCACCACAACTAACCAAAGATATAGATATAAGACAACATTAATAAGGTGCACCAATCTCACCCAACCTCCAAAAGAGAAAGTTACTCACAGACCACCATTCCTGATAGTTAACTAAGCAGCAAAACTGGAGAGCCTACGTGCTATAGCCCACAAGAACTAGTTGCCAGGTCAGTACAGAAGAAGATGATATTAGTTAGTTGGCCCCCCTGGTGAAGTTCCTCGAGCCCAAAATGCAGCCAAATTTCCATGGGCCTTGCCTCCCTTCGCCAAGAAAAATATATTTGAGATATTTTGGCGTACACTGTTCTTAATCTGAGATACATCCAGCAATTTCCGAATGAGCTCAACTGTGAATTCTTAATACGAATTGTGTGCATAGTTCCATTCTTGCGTGTGCCCCGATAAGACTGTTGGCGAAAGACTGAGGGCTCACAGGTGACGCAGTCGTAAAAGAGGACGACGATGGCCACGCATTTGATGGAGGTAGAACGGCGATGTAATTAGAACTTTTTATTTCTACTCGACCGTTGATGAACAGTGTGCTTCACAAAACTCAACTTGAACAAAAAGCATCTAATTCTTCCGTCTTTAATAAGAGAAGCCGTACTCCACGGTCGGACCACACAAGGCCCCACCCAACATCGGTAACGTTTAACAACGGGTGCAACCGCACCTCAATGCATGACATTCGTGACGTCTGAAAAAGGCATCAAACGGTCCCCCGCGTAACTAAAGTTACAAGGACCAGCAGATCCACGGCTCCTGATAACATTTTACTTAATTTCACCCATCCACAGATATTTTTTTTTAAGCGTTCACTTCCCAAATTTTTGAAGGCAGAGGAGATAATTTTCTTGGAGTCCGACAAAGGGAAAAGGCCGAATCGTTGATCTCCATCAAACGATCGATCAAACAGAAGACCATGCTAACCATCTGAACCTTTTTTTTTTTTAATCTTCTTCTGCTTTTCGGTTCGTTTTTTTTCGTTCCACCTTTTCTAAAATTTACAAACTTCTGTCCAAAAGAGAAAAAATAAAATAAAGTTAAAAAACGGCCACCAGAAGGATCCATCAGACGGCCGGCAGATATGCCGAACGCCACGAGAGCTCAGCGAAATCGGGGTAGTCGAAAAGCCCTCCGTCGAACAGCACGGCCTCGTCGGCCGCCACCGCCGCCGCCTCCTTCTCATCCTGCTGCCGGACCCCAAACTCCAGCCCATCATAACACCCCGTGATGTCATCGTCGAACGCCCATATCTGCCCGAACCCAACGGCCTCCGCCTGCACCTCCACCTCGCCGATGGCGGTCTCCGCCTCCCCCGTGTCACCGCCTTCCTCTGACGAAGACGGGACCGCCGGTGGGAGGCCGAGCTCGTCGTCTGAGGCCTCGAGAAGGTACCCAAGATCCGGTTGGGGGAGATTTTCAATATCGGACGGCAGCATGGCCGGACCCACCGCGTCCGGCGCCGAAAGCGGCGACGGAGGCGACGGGAGGCCTATCTCATCCTCAAGGATCTTCATCACCGAGACGAGGTCTTGGGTGGCCGGATCCCGATCGCCGGCGTCAGAGTCGTCCTCGAGGATGTCAAAGAATAGGTCCGCACGGAGGCGCTTCGCCTCCAGGGACTCCTCCGACTCCTCCCGGCTTCTCTTGTTGCCGGAGTCCTCCATCAGTGGTGAAGGAGAGAAAAGAAAACAAAATAGGAGGTAAGGATGAGAGAGAATCGTTTGTTGGGTAGAAAGGGAAGAGCACAAGTGTAACAGTGAGGAAAGCGGGGGTAGAGAGGGAAGAGAAAAAGAACGGGGGTGTTTTGGGGAGGAGGCGAGGGTTGGGTCGGGGATTATATAGGGATGGGAAGTTGGGGAGCGGATACCCCTTTTTTTAATTAAAGGAAAAATAATAAAAAAATTTATTTTAATAATAAATAAATCATATACGGAGAGGAAGGTGGAGAGGTGGACAGTGGGCGCGTGGAGACCGGGATTTTGGGGTCATCCGTCACGGGCGCGGTGCCCTTTTTTCAAATTTGGTTTATTTATTTTATTGTTTCATTCCTGGAGGTCTCCGCTATTAACTGGATCTGAATTCCGGGTTTGGAGTCCGGGACCACGGACCGCGTCAGCGGCTCGGCTAAGCTGGTGGGAGTGCGTTTGAACGGTGGCAGGCGTTTCTTGTGGGTTTTTCCCTTGTCGAGTCGATTGGTGGGAGAAAGGTTTGACTGACGGCGATATATCTCCTCCAAACGTAGATTTTGGTTTTACTTTAAAAACATTATTATATTTTTATTATATTTGGATTGATTGAAAATAGATTTGTGAGACATTGATTCAATAGCTAGAGATTTTTTTTCTCCTCCCCTTTTACGCTTGGGTTTACAGCAATGATGATCCCATAACTATTTTTGTCCCCCTTTCTGTTGAGCCAAACGACCTTCACAAAATTATTTCTTGAATTACATCTGATTGCTTTATAGTAACAAAATATTCGTGCTATAGTTTTTCTTTGTAAATTCTGTTGTATAAAAAATGCACACTTAATAATTTATATATGTATTTTAAAGCTATATACCATCTAATGGACACTTTGATTGTTGTATTATACTATTATATCAATTTGTGATGGACATGCAACGGATGTTATATGTATTTGTAGCACACAGGAACAGTCCCAAAATTAATATTAAAACCATAAGAAAGTCAAAATAACAACAATCCTAAACCATGTTAAAGCCTGAAAAAAATTCTGTTTCATTTTTAGGGGAGAAATGAAGACTTGTCCTTGAATGTAAAAGTTTTACCACATAAGAAAAATATAATAACATGTGAATCACCAACTCAAACTGCTTAGCTTCACGTCGCTATCATTTGTAACTATCAAAACTCAAGCCTTGTCCTTAGAAAAATGACTCGTCCTGATGCAAGCTGCATTATTAGAAACATTTTCAGAAGGACAATCAAGTAGGCAGCTGACCCAGTATTTTAATACTCCATGATTTCTTTATGATCGCTTGTGTTTGCTTAATCCGGAAGCATCTTTTTTAGGATCGTAGATCTAAATCTAGCATCCCTTTCATGAGGGTTTGTTCCTCTGTAGCTCAAATCAATTATTCATTTGACAACATCACATGCTTCGAGATCGTTCTTTTTAACCTTAAAAGAATCACAAATATGAAGCGATAGCATGCTTTGAAATCAGACTTCCGCACCATTTTGATTCTCGCACCATTTTGCCATGTGATCATTATGGTGGATCTAAAATATATGCATATTTATTATATTTAAAAATCCCATTGATGCAGTAAATAGATGTTATGAAGGGATGGTGATAGGCGAAAGGAGCATCATGACGTGCTCGTTTCCAATTACATCAATACAATATGACCGTCCTGCACAATTGCGTGGGGAATCATCTTATCTACTATAAGCTAAACACCACATTTGCACGCATAAAATGAATGAAGAAAGAAATGAAGTAGAATCGCCAGATATAATTGGCTTGGCCACGCGGCTCCTTTTGAGATAAGATATTGACTCAGCGACACAGCATGAAATAGAATGTCGTCCATGAGCGTCCAACTAATTAAAAGAAATATACACCGGGAGAGCAATGCTGCGACAAGTTATCGATTAAAATCTCGAATACTGCCATGTTTTGCTTGCGTCATTACTGGTCATCCTCCTTGTTTCATACTCCATGTGGAAATTTATCAGTAACTTTCTCTAAGATGGAGTCCGATACCTTCCAAGGCAGGGACATCCATCGCTGTCACGGACACGCGTTTGCAGAAGAAACGTGGAAATCGCTGTTCGCTGCAGGCGGCCGAAGAGCTACGGGACACCGGCAGCGGGCGTGGGTTAGGTACCCGTGCTTATCTGTTGGCGTGCGGCATCGAACCAGCGACCCGCAAAAATTTTGGCGATGACGATCCGCTGAAAGGCGCGCCCGATCCATCCGTTGGCTTCCAAGCCGAGCCGGTCGGCAAGGTGCTCCGAGGGTACGTGTCGAAATGCATGGCGACACCTCACCCTTCTCTTTTTTTTTTTAATCTTTCGTTCGGTCTCGCGCGCCGAGCCCGTCCACCACCGCTGTGGATCCCTGACCAGCTCTCCTTTCCGCCAGACGGCGACGCGTGGAAAGCTCGCACTTCTTCGTGGGCTTCGCCGCCCCACCGGCTGACCCGGTGGGAATCGACCGTTGAGGTAGACCAAATGGCGACGTGCCGGTACGCAGGTCACGTGGGGGAAGGGAGCGGGGGATGGTGGTGGGGCGGCGGGGATCGCGTCTTTTTTTTTTTTTTTTTTTTCTTCTTTGGTGGTGGCGCGCGATGCATGGGCCCCACGCCAGAGACGTGATCGACAGGCGAAATTATTGAATGGCGTGGGGCCCACCACCACCCCCGTCCTTCCCTCACAGCCTGTCCCGTTAAGATTATTAATCCATTTATTTTGACTTTTCTTTTTATCCCGTCCTCCTCTGCAGTCCTTCTCAATCTTTTTCCTCTGATGGACATGTTGTATAATCCCACCACCTTCCAGTGAGATCACCTCGTTTCATTGCGAAAACACCACGGCCAAATTAACGATGGTGAAGCGTGCTCAACTTAAGTTCTAGCGTTTTGGATAAAGAATCATGCGGACGAAGTCACGAAAGCGGTTAGAATTTCTTATTGCTACCGGCGTGAAGGTAGTCTTCTTTGCCGGCTGAGCTCCGCTGATTCCTCATGCTTGCGACATGGTTGCTTGCCCGCCGGGCATAGACGGCGCGAGACGAGAAACGCTTTAATCTAGAACCAGCTCGAGATTACCGTTCGGGCCCTACTTTTCTTGTGGAAATAAAGGCACATGTTGACCAAACTAGCCCTCCATGTTCCCGTAATGACGCAAAAGTTGTCGCAACCTTTTGGCTTTCCTGCAAGGTTACTTTCGTCATCGATGCGATAATCTCGGACGGTTTTATCATTTATCGCTTCTGCAAATATTTTACGGTACGGTACGGTAATATTGCGGAAAATTAAACTGGTTTTCTCTTCTAGAGACAGTAATTAAAAGTATTAAATATTTTACGGTACGGTAAACATGGTCCACGTGAACGGTTGTAGCGAACGAGGGGACACCGAAGCGTCTTGAATGGGTAGTACGATATAAAAAGACAAAGCAAGAACCAAAAAAAATATATATATATATATATATAGGGTCATTTTCGACATTGCATGCCAAAGAATCCGTAAATGGAACGGATCACGTGTTGTGGGACCCGGACGAGAGGGGCGGGAAAACGTTGCGGGCCCGCGCCAGCGTCATCTAACGCGGTGCGCGCGGTTCCCTTCTCCTCCCGCGTTTCACGGGTCTCCTCAAAGCGTTGGGGAGTCGCGCGGCTCGGGATGGGATACCGCTGTCGGCATGAGATAACGATTGGTTTGGTTTCCTTTGCTTTTGCATGAACCTTTTCCCCTATTATCTCTCAACCCTTGCCATATTGTCTAATTAATGCAAAAGATTAGGCAACCTTGACTCAATCCCGATTGATATTTCAACATGTTAGGACAAAAAGAAGGAAGGTCCGTTGGTTTGATAAAATCTAATCTCAGCATGATTAAACCAAAGTTATATAGAAGTAGTTCTCTCAAAAGATGGGTCAAGGGGGTTGCTGGCGTGGCTTTTAAGGTCAGAACCAATCCAGACCTGCTAAAACTTGGTCCCGATGAATCCAAAAGTGGACAGGGAAATGGGGTGGGTAAAGGTTCAAATCCTTGCTTGGAATAAATTCGAAACCATCACAAGAAATGTTAAACATGTGCCTGACGTATTGATTAATCGACGAAGAATCTCATTTTCCTACCTTTTGCGAGCTGCACAAAAAGCCAAAAACTAGTTGAAATTTCTCGGCCACAAATTCAAAGGCAAGCTAGATTACAAGCAGGAGCGCATGTAATTAAATAAATACCAATAAAAAAATGCAACGTGCCAACGGTCAAGACCTGCAACTATATATAGTGTGACTTTAAGACACCTAATCTTCTTTAAATAAACAATATGATCTCGAACAAACAGCTTATATCGCCACTGCGCACCTTAATCTACTCAACTCGAGAAGATATTGTCCGGGTCTACAGCACTTTTTAGTCCAACAAGCATACAGGCGGACAAGGGAATGAGTTTTTAATAAAGCGAAATTTCCGTTCTTCCACTTTAGGGATACAAATGGAGGAGACGAGCACATTGTGACCTAACTTTGCTTTGTTTGCCGGATTCAACTTCTTTCTTTTATTTTTTCTTATATATATATATATATATATATATATTTGGTAGGACAAGTAAGAAGTTCACCAAGTATATCAAAATGGTCAAGAATTTATATCTTCTTAAGATAAAAGAAATACTACAAACACAACTACCACATAAAGAATTAAATATTAATAAGAAGAAATTTTGAATATCACCTTCAACATTGGCTTTAGTGGGTTTGCCATCAAATCAAATCATCCTTTATATCAAAAATATTTGATATATTTTCTTGTAATATAAATCAAATAGGATTAAGATTCTATTTGGATTGGCTTTAAGTGAAGGTTAATAATTAATTCAAACAAACTCAAAATTTATAAATAATAATAATAGTAATATAATAATAATAATAATAGTAATAGTAATAGTAATAGTAACATGGACAACAAAATTACTACCAAAGATTATGCTAATGAATAACTATGTTAACCTAAATGCACCCCTCCACCCTACTTTTTAAGATATCAAGCGTCTTAATGCGAATGGCCAACATATACTTCACGCTAGCTGTCATATCTTTTGATTAATTTAATATTAGGTGGAAGTATTTTGCCATAGGTTACCTCTCAAGCAAGAAAGTTCCCCTACCGGTTTGGACAAGGGTTGCTTCCTATTGTACAGCTAGTTGTCAATGTTGAAACCATCTACCATAAATAAAATAACTAGACTTGCACTATTCCAACGATGTCATGTAACAGCGGTGCCTCATGAAAATTTCTTTTAATGCCGATTCTATTCCATTTGCTAAGAATAACATACTATTTCTTATTATTGGATTAGCTTTTTTTCCATCTTCTTCTCCCATAGCAATGTAATTAGTTTATATATTACCAAAAGATCATGATATCACTCTTAAAAGTGATGATTTTTGCATGAAATATTCTCAGGGAAAAATGTTATACGAAGTAAATGTAATTAGTTGAAACTTTTGCGTGCAGTGTGGGTCAATTTGATTACTAGACTAGCTCGGATGTGAACGTACGTGAAGGTATCAATCAAGCACCGAACTGGATGATTATGGAGGTGGTGTGAATTTCATTAAACTTAATCAGCAAGGAATCTTGACCAGCTGGGCCCTGGTTGAACATGCGAAAACTACACTTCGTTGGCCTTCTGCTTCATTCCAACACCTTCCAAGCAATAAAACAAGCATTAGGTTGGGTCTTCACAGCAAACAAAGCAAGTGGAAAGGAATTTCGCTGCGCTAGCAACTGGTTTTGTGGGGTGCGAAGACTCACGAGGCGTGGATATATGCATCACAAGGACAGCGCAAGGAAGCTGTCAACCAAGAAGGCTCCGTCCTGGACCCGTTTGAAAACGAAGGCTGAGGACATACCGTGGATCCCATTTTAATAAAAATCCATACCTAATCATGTCGAACTTTTCCTCGTAGAATTCTGGCCACGCGCAGGTCCTAAGTGGTACATCTTCTAAGCGAGCTCATTGAACTTCTCCCTTAGTTGCACTCTTTTCCTTCTTTCTTTCTTTCTTTCTTTTTTTTTTTCCTTTTCTTTCTCTTGTCTTGTGACATTGGTCGCAAAATAGAGGAATTGACGTGTTCCTCAAGGTTGATTGTCGCCTCTACATTATTTATTAGCGGTGGTCTGGCATGCGAGGCCATCTACCACCCACGTGATCTCATATACCAATTTTCAACTGCCACAAAATGCAGGTGCTCTTGATGAACAACGGAGGGGCGATGGGAAGTAGCACTGAAATATTATATTTTCGATCTTATATCATCTATGCATGGTATACTCAAAAATTTTATCAGATATTTTTAGTCTTATAATATAAACATATTGGTTAACAGATTAAATTGAAAATATCGAATCTAACTTTGCCTAAGAAAGGATGATCGAAAATATTAAAAAATATTTTCTTTATATTAAAGATATTACCTAAGGATTAGCTTTAAAGATGCATTTTAATGCATTAAATGTTACCACGTTATCTTTATATTAAAAAATATATTAAAGAATAATTTTATATTAGATAATGTATTTATATTAAGAAATATATTAAATGTTTTATTAGGCTTTTATATTCAAGAATGTATTTAACAAAGAAACTTTTATTAATATAATATCAAACATTTTTTATTTTGATGAGTAACTTTCGGTTTTGCTCCTATGGGGCATCTCTTTTTTATTACATTTCAAAAGAATCATTGTAAAAGAAAATAAGATAATGATAATGTAATATATCATGCTTTCAATACTCAAGTGGTTAAATATATTAAAGATATTTTTTTCTTCACCATTTTGTTCAAGAACTTAAGTAGCTAAAATATTATAAAATATCTTTTATAAAGAAAAATTATATTAAAGAATAATTTGTTATTTATGGCTTGTTAAATTTATCAATGTTAGCCTTCTCCGAAAGACGATATATAAAGATTGAAATGCAGAGATAGCAAGGAATTATAGTCAACTGAAAAAAAGTTTTCGGCAGTTTTAAAATTTAGATAGGAAGTTCTCGATAGTTCTTAAAGTTAAATAGGAGTTGTCAGGAGTTGTCAGAAGTTTTTACTAGTTATCATTTATAATCACGATCAGAATATTATAAATTCAGAGGCAAACGATACTCGTAAAAAATTCAACTTTAATATCAAATCAAAACCTTATTATTAAAATAGCTTGTATCTAGGAGTAGAACTAACCTAATTAAAAGTAATTTTTCTAACTTAGTCTCTCTATCTTCTCATTCTCCTCTAACCTCTTTATTTTCTCTACCTCTTTACCATTTGTACCCCATTTCTATGCCAAACAAGAGTAAAAATCGAGCTAATTTAGACATATAATGTACTAATTCAATCTATATTTTATTATTTTTTAAATAATAAAAAATTATTTGGTATGCCCCAATCTCTATCCTTACACTGTACTAAAATAAAGTGCATGATAAAGTTAGTATACATATGTAACTACTTATCTGAATATATATACTACTAAAGGTTGTCATGATAACTATGTTGTTAAACTACTACCATTTACAATAGAACCGATTGTACCAAAGTGCTTGTTAAAGTATTCAAACGGCGTCCGGAACGAACTGGAGAGCTCCTATGTCTTATTAACATTATCATGAAGATTCATTTGGTCAATAAAAAAAAAATCAAGGATGGCTCAAAAATTTATTAAATTCCTACTATACTTCTTTAATTTTTAAATATTAAAAAAAATCAATCATTCAATTTTTAAGTATTGCAAATATTTTTAAAAAATCAATCATGTGGCTAGTGCGTTAAAAAATGGATTAATATGGTAAAAAAAATGTTCCGTCGTATGACAATGCTAATCTCTTCTCCTTATGCGTACCATGATTGGGTTATGGTGTAATGAAGAGATGAAGGGACAATGTCTCCAATGGAGGCTCTTAAAGTAAAGGCTTCATCGCCACGATGGGCTTGCCCATACTTTTGCGGACGTTGCAACCATAGCGGTGCAGTGATGATGCATAGAAGATGATTTCGATGGGGCCCTTAGAGAGAAGGACGTTGTGCGCTATTGTTATGATGGTGCTGCCGACACTTTTGCGGATGCTGCTAGTATGATGGAGCCGCAGAAAAAATGATGGCTCCGATAATGAAACATAGAAGATGATATTTCACTAGAAAAATGAAGAAGATAATAATGATGGAGGAGACAACAATTCAGATGGAAATAGCCTTAAAGTTAGGAGGAGGATTTATGGTTTGGTTGGTTTAGCCGGTCACAAGAATGGAATGGCCAAAACATCTTTCACCATAATAATGGATCTAATATATTTATATTTTTCTAGAAAAAACAGTTACCATAGCAAAATAGCTTGAAGAATTTATGATGCATCAATGCCAATTATCTTAAAATTATAATGATTGAAGTAAGGGTGGCAAAATTGAACATTATTCGAAACAACATAAAATAAATGAATTTGAATTAACCTTAAATAGATTACTGTCATAATCGTGTCGATATAATTATGACACGAAATAGTTGTCATGTCACATGCTGATCCACTAACTCAAAAATGATACAGTTATAATCCAATTAATTTAAAGTTGGTTATGTTTTCATTTGATCATGCAATTAAATTTCTTATAAATGGTAAAACTTAAATTGTTTAATTTAAATAATTTAATATTATAATAAATTTTTAACATTGTTAAGCATCATGTTGAAAATTATATATTTTTATATTAAAAAAAATAGGCAATAGGTTAGTATTAAATGGATCATGTTAACTAAAATATCAAGTAAGTAATGTTTTGTCAATCTAATACAATCTGTTCGTTAAATAGATTATATGTTTTTGATTTTGTTATCCGTTTAATAAATAAATTATGTTCATATTAAGATTTTTGACGCTGTTAATCAGTGTTATACTTCATCTTCGATATGGCATGATAATGCGATTTGGCATCCCTAGATATAAGTTGATAAATCATTATGTATTATTATTTGGCCCACTCAAAGGCTGTAGTATGTATTAGATCTCTAATCTCCACAGTTGGCTTAAATTTAGGACCAAAGAATTAAGAAAATGTTTCGAATACAAGAAACGTCGCTCTCCTTCCTTGCAGTGGATTCAACAGGGCAAGTAGGCGGAAGGAATAAGAAGTCTACACCTTGATCCGTATAATAAGATGGAATATTAACTCTTCTTCTGAAAAGAAAAAATAAATCAACTCGTATGGGCATTAAATGACTAAATCTCGGTCCTACAAAGCATTTCAATTTTATCAAATCACGTCAGAAAAGAAAAATGGCATCCGGCACCAATGGGGCGAGGTGGCGCCGGATCAAACGGAGCGTCCTCTCTCTTCACTTTATCACTCCTCGCACTCTATTCCTCAACATAAAACGTGATGCCGGTGCCATCCACGACGAAGATACCGACCAAGTAGGGAAGTAAACAAAAGCTAACATTAGCTATTGACGACATGTTTTTATTTAGCCCTTGGAGCTCTCCACTGGGATGGGATGCCCATCACCATCTCATACCCCTGTGCCGACAAAAGCAAAGGCCCGGAAACAACATATGATGCCTCGTGTTCTCTTTTTCCTCGTTCCTCTTTTCCTCGATCCTCTTTATTTATTATTCTCATGAAACCCTTAGTGCTAGCTTGGAGTCTTAGACTCTTTCCCTCGGGCCCAGGTTTTTGCTTCACATGGTACGCCTTTTACTTGCCCAAGATTCGATTCTTAGAGGGGGATGAAAGATATGCTTCCTTTTGGCAGAGGATTTTGGTTGAACCGGCAGCCCACTGGCTTGGACCATAGCTTGATTTTCCTATAAAAATGATACGTCTCTCCTGTTCATTGTCACTATCTGATCGCACTACGAAATATGGCCCTAAAAATGATCCATGTGCTTCTTATGCTAAGTGTTTTCCGCCTTACCTAGCGTTGCTATTGATGTATCTAATTATTTTCATGCAAGTGGATGTCGAAAAAAAAAAAAAAAAAAAGAGGCAAAGCCGCAAGCATTAGAGAGGCAAGAACAGTAATATGTTAGGAATAAGTTGTTTACAATCATGAATAATTCAAACTTCATTAATGGAATAGCTAGCTAGTGCACAATTAACAAAAATAAAAGAGAGTGCGGACCATTAAAGAAACTTCAAATAATCAAACTCTTTGACTGCCTCTGAATTCTACTTCTGTGGTGTGAGCTGCTTAACTTTTACCAATCGTATCATTTAGCTTAGAAATCAAACAAGTGGGGTGGTGGAGCTGGTGGATCGCCCATTCCATCTTTCTTTCTTGTTCCTTTCTTTGGCTAAGTAAATTACTAGAATCCCTCTTAACATGATGATGAAAGTGACATGAAATTTTTTTTGTTTTTAATAAACAGTCTTCTTGTACTAGACATGCATTAGTATAAAATTAATCATACGATGTGCAACAAACAATAATAACGTTTTTTTTTTTAAAGGAAGAAACACTGTAACATAAAAAGTTAGATGCATTGCAATAAATATATTTTAATATAAATGTCATGTTCATGATGACATCTGATGTGAATTTATTATATATTGTAAATTTGGTCATGTAACATATTTAATCATTTATATGTGAATAATAAGATACTACACACATAGAAACCATACATTCTGGTAAGAAAAGATTATATAAACATCTTTTTTGTGAAGGACAATACTTATGACTGTATGCCGTGCCAACTTTATATTGTACACGCCAGCATGATACCTTTTGTTTAGTAAATAGAGATAATAGAGACAAAGAATTGGGGCTTAAAGAAATAAAGGGTGTGGTAGGCATCATAAGTGCGTCACTATTCCATACCTTCTGAACGCATTTTGCTTTTCCTACTTTTGGTGGGCATCTTCCTTTCTACCATAGTCCTTGGTCCTGTGTCATTTCAAAGAACCTCCCTTCCGTTCCTATTTTTCTCTCTTATGGATTAGATGCATAGACTGAAGGGAAGCTTCCCGTCTATTTCCTACCAATCCACAAGATGCCCAAAGTTCTAGCTAACTCGTTTCTATCCCTCGTTTTAGGTTGATCATCTCCATTGGAAAGGGATGTGGTGAATAATTGGCTTCTTAAAGACACTTGGAGTAAATATTTTATGGTATGAAGTCACTATTTTATTAACGATCAAGGATCATCCGCAAGATCAATATTCGATTTGTTGGAAGAGAAGGCGTATAGCTCATCGAAATCGGGGTTTATAGTCAAATATTTGTATCTTTTTAAATAAAATTTTAATATTGAAGAGATAAAAGAGTATCGCAACAAAACCCGTTAAAGAAACTTGAAGATGGTTTTTTGTTTACGGTTTTTTTTGGGAGAGAAAATGGGATAAGAGATCATAGACCATTAAGCTTTACTTTGTAAAAATGAAATAAAGCGGTACAAATTAATCACGTAACTCTATGAGAGGCCAGTCTGACTCCAACCAAAACAATAAGAACCGAAGCAAGAACAGCGATCAGAGCTTTCCCCTTTTCTTCTCGATAAGAAAAGAAGAAGGAAAAAAAAAAAAAAAGTTAAACAGGTCCATCTGTTCACAGCGCTGTTCAACCGAAGAGAACCCGATTCCTTGATAGATAAATTTGGCAGCTGAAAAGAAAAAATAAATTCAGAAAGTGCTTAACGACACGTGTTCGCTTCCTTCGCATCTTCCTGCAGTAATTTAAGTATTACGTGCATAGTATTTAATTTTTTCTCTCCTTTCCTCTGTGATCATCTGTGTTACTTTACATTTGGAATAAATCTGTTCAAATTGTTTTACTCAAGACAAAGAGATTATGTTTGCCGACGGATGAGCCGTTTTAGACCCTCCTCCTTTTTTTTCTTTTTCTTTTTCTTTTTTGGGTACAAGAGACATTGGATCACGCCTGTAATGGCAAAGATAAGCCACACCTCGAGCGTTCGCTTTCAAAATCTATATCAGATTATCAGGAGTAACATGGTATTGCTTGGTTTGCTTTTCTGAAGATGAAATTGATAGGAACTACGTCTTTGACCAGATGCAGCAATATAGATGCGTTGGAACACAGAATTTGACTAAGTGAATATTATGAGTCATGTAGGAAGGATATATTAAACAATTTCTTTACCAAAACTCAAAATCTCAAAGTCATGGACTTCGCTGAATCACAAGTAGTACCTAGTGCTAACTAGAAAACCTCTGAGATCATGGAATCTCAAGAGTCCAAAACTTTCATGCATCTGAGGGGTCTTTGCCATCCATCTCATGATGTTATCATCTGCCTACAATTCTCCCTTGCGTGCATGAATTGGAATCCTGCACCTCTACAATGTTGGCCTTATTCACTTTCAGCTAGCCGCCGATGTTGCGTGTAGAGATAAAAGCCTACAACTCTCGAAGAATTTTTCGTGCTTTTCTGCAGTGACATCCGCAGTAGCGGTAACCAAGGGCATGGCAGGTTAGAATCTGAGGCCCTTCCAACCATTGGAAGGGTCTATCAGCTCGGAGTTCCTACACGCCAACTGGATCACGGCAATGCCCATGACCAGAGAGAGAATGACGAGCCGCTATTAGAGTCCCTGAAGCTTGGCACATATGCCATCATGTTGTCGTGTCACAATGGCTACAGCCTTCCAGGTTGGGACGGTGGAGAACGGTGCCTACGAGACCTTCTCAATTGGGTGCCTTCAGTTGGAAGGCAATGGTAGGTCAATTCTTTTGAAAACATGGGTTCAAAGGTGGGATACCTTCACGTAGTCTGAGCTCAGGAAGTTCAGTACCGATGCTTCCTATCAACTTAGAGCTTCTTTCTTTTCTTTTCTTTTTTTTTTTTCAAGGGCATAGTATGGCTGTCCGTTGAAGCATGGGTTCAAGGGTTCACCAATGGTTTGATATCCGATGTTCAATCAAATATAGCGTAACAATACACAAAGACTCAATAAAAACGAGCGCAGAATCTAGTGTAACAGTTACCAAGCCCAAGGGTGATACGGCCTATCGGGCCTTTGAGGTGGGACCACTTCAAGATGAGCTTGAGCTTTAGACTTGGCTCGGCCTGCAGACTTGGACTGCATCCTTAAAAGTTGGGCTTGGCTTAGATTCTTCATTGCCACGCATTGGTCTTGTTACAGTTCTGCTCAGATAGAGTGGGAATGGCAGCATTCGATCTTAAGTGAGCTTGGACAGACCTGCTATGGCATTTAAAAACACGTATGCACCCATTTTTGAAACTGATTCTTAATAACGATCTACAGGATTACAACATAAGAGCAAATTGTTAATTTATAGATTGAAAAAAAAAAAAAAAAAAGGGATCTCACAGTTTAAGTGTTTTAATCGACCGCATACCCCGCTAAAACCAAGTTGTAATGCAGTGGTTACACCGCTTTGATGGGCTTCGACTCAAGTATAGTCCTAATTAATAATTTTCTATTTTTTTTTCTCAAGCACGAAAACAGTCGGCCGAAATGAAGGTTTGAGAAATATATAATGCTGTTGGATTAGCGGCAGTGTAAAAGAGGCATTCCGGCCCAGAATCGATGCGGTAACCACTGTGAGAGTGAACACTGTGCTTGGTTGGAAATCCCAACATTGCTCTTTTATGTGCCCATTCTTCTATTTTGCAAGAGAAGTGCAACGGCCAACGGTGCAAAGAAGAAAAAGAACGTGATTTAGTTGTCGTCGAAACTCAAAGGAGCAAGAAAGAAATCAATAGAGAATAAGAAAGAGAATCAAGGGAAGAACAGACAAAGAATTTACATGTTTTTTTACTTACATCCATCTGATAAAGGTGACAGATATTTTAGTAAAAAATTAATTAAAAATTATAAAGGTAAATTTCTTACCAAAGGCTTTCTCACATGCACAGTCCTAAACTCAGTTATACTTAACAAAATTTTCTCTATAATCTCTTAATATTGCTCTAATTTTTTTTAAAAATTAAAAATATATATGCTTATATAGAAGAAAGGTTTATTAGCACCCGTGCTCTCTTCATATATAAAAATATTTACAGTGTCTTACCTGGAGTGTTTAATATAAACTGATCTTATATTCTTTATATATACCGAAATATGTTTATGTTTGTTAACTTCAAAACAAATTTTAATATTTATTATTAAAAAAAAAGGGTCCTAAAAACGGTGCATGGTTTGAGGCACGGTGGTTAGTACCAGCTTGCTAGGCATTATAATCCATCAAATAAAATAAGATAAGGCTTTATTTCAAAGTTATAAAAATTAGTGCGTGGATAAGAATTAAATTTTAGAGGTATAATGGATTTAGATATTATAACCCTATTTTATCGAATGACGGAATAATTATGCTAAGGAATAAGGAAAATTTATTCTCTCTATTTATCCTTTTATTTCTATCAATTTTTAATTTAACAAGAAAGTAGAAGATTAATTTATCTTCATGATAAAATTCAAATATATTATAAGGTCTGATGTAGTTTGTTCTATCACTTATCCCATGCACTTATCTCTTGCCAAATACTAAGAGAATCCTATTTTGCCATATATAAATCCTCTCCCACAAAAGTACAGAGATATAAATCTTAAAAAAAAAAAATTTAAAAAAGAAGAAGTGAGAGAACAAGGACTTTTTTTGCTAAAATTTATTAAAATTAAAAATTATAAAAAGTTGAAAGATAAAAAATAAAGGTAAGAATATTATAAAAGTTACGATGGAAGTATAAACATTTTTCGGTACAAAGATTATTTGGTAGAGTAAAAGAGACAATAGATTTATGTAGAAATGAAGTCATTAAAAATTTTTTTTAAAAAAATTCTTAAATTTCTCTTCTATAAAATGAATCATATGAATGCCATGAATAACTAGTCCCAATATCTTCTTTAGGTGACCTTTATTCTTTTTTTTCTTTAATTTATCTAAAGCTTTTTGATATTGGAAGGGAGTTGATTAAAATTTATGATACTTATCGAAGTATTCTGAATTTTTTTTAAAAATAAGCACCTAGTAAATAAGTGATCCATTAATTCTTGATTGAAATATATAACTCATATTCATTGCTGATCCTTCGTCCTTTTTTTCAACTAATATAATACCCATGTAAAGCTTATTTGGAAGAGGCAAATAGAGAAAGACTTTAACTTCTTCCAGCGCATAATACAGAAATCTTGAAAATCTACTCCACCTAACAAACGCTATTTAAAGTTTGAAGGGAAAGGAAGGGAAGGGGGATGGCAGCTGTTTCCCGCTGCGCTGAACTACTAACAAGTCTGTTCTTTTTAGCACTTACGAGAGGAATGAAATGTAGGTAAAAAGAACCTAAAAAGAAAGCTCAGAGAGCGACTCAAAATAATAATAATAATAATAATAATAATAATAATAATAATAATAATAAAATAATTAAAAAAAATCCGGTAACTCATTATCTAACTCAAAAGGTCACCGAGTTGGTATGTTAGTGTTGTCTTTGCTCAATTGCTTCTTAAAATTAGAATTTTAAATCGTGCCATGTAATGCAGCAAAATGGTTGTTACAGGGCAGCTGAGAGACTTTTTTTTGATCAATTTTTCTGTGTTACCGCAGAATTGCTCAAAATAGATTTGTGTCACATGCTGTGGATTGGAGATCACATAAATGAACGATCCCTATATCCTTCGTTTGATCAGGATATCACCAACAAGCTTTGTTTCAGTTGTTGCGCGGAGAGGTCACGTCGGCTTGCCATTCAAATTCTGTGGCCTTCCACTCAGGGCCCGTAGTTGCATGAAGTTCCACCGTCTCTGTGCGCGCGCACCCGAGAGAGGGAGATTGCGTATAACTATTTTTGAGGTTTTGCCTTCCTTTGTGCTTTTGTTGTGTTGCTGTCAAGGTGGAGTACTTCTTCCTTGCTGAAGTGAAATCCTTGAAATTTCTCTCCAAACGATTTATGCTCGTCTAAATCTAATGATTTGTACGTCAAGGCGAGGAGGAGCATAGACGTTGGAGAGCACTGGCTTGAATTCTTTTACCAATGAAGTGCCGATTGTTCTCTGTGCTTTTATCCGTTCAGGAAAACAAGATTTGCAATGATATGAAGGTCTGCTTGATTATCACAGGAAAGATGCGAAAGTGAAGAAAATATAACGCCAAGATCATGAATCTATACCATTCACATGTTGTTGAAACCATTGTGACACGAAGAATCACAAAATATCGAGAGCTTAAAGTTGCTGCTGGCAGTGTTCCTTTAAGATAACGAAGGACATCATGGATTGCAGAGTCATCGTGCGGCTTGCATAAACGTTGCGTGAATTGGCTAAGATGGTTGAGAGATATTTGGCTATGTAATGGAAAGATAAATCGTTCGGTCGATAAGATGCCAAAAAAAACAAGGAAGACGAATCCTTGGGAGATCCCTGGAGTCACGGAGCAAAAGAAGATTTTGCTTTATAGGCAAGGCAGCTAGTTTATCATCCAAAAACCTGCTTCCCTCTTTCTCCGATTGATAAAGATATCAGACATGATTCGTGGTACCTTGATGCCGGAGGAAATACTTCAGATTTCCAAAAGCACCAAGAAAGGCTACCATTTGAGAGAGAACCTTGTCATCATTCACGATGACAATGATATCATCAACCACAAGAGAGTAGCTACGAATGTAGATCCTGTCTTGAAGTAAATAATGAATAATCTGCAAGCGACTGAACGTAACCAGCATTAGAAGAAGCAGACGAGAAAGTAGCAAACCAATTTGCTTGAGTCCATACAGAGAAGTTTGAAAAAAAGGTTCACCCCTCATCTAAATTCTGGTTGTCGCTTCATGCAGACGTGTTCATATGACGTTAACATCCAACTGTCGAATCCCATCAGGAAAAAATAAAATAAAATAAAATAATAATCGAAGATTCCAACCTTTAATAACAGCAACAGTAAGAAGACATCGAGTAGTGTTTGTTTATCTACTGAAGCAAAAGAATCGTTATGGTCCAAATCACCTCGCTGGGTACATTCCTGAGCAAAAAGATGCTTGCCTTTCGGAAGCTTTTAGTGAGTCGGCGTCTAAAGCCCACATGTGGATTAGATTTAATAACTTGTATATCTATGTAACTAAAGCATGCCTTAACAAGCACTTGATGGATGGAATTGTTGTGCTCAATCAGCAGCCTCCTCTGTTTTGAGACTGGGAGAGTCCCATGTATCTTCTACCTGGGCTGGCATGGACTCAAATCCAGGAATTTCACTAGACCTAGACACACGGATTACCCAGGTAGTCCCAATATGAAAATATCCAAATATGAGAATTTCTCATCAATTACTGCAAACCACACAGGCCTCGAGAAGTAATGAGAAGTAAACAAATCTGTCCCCTACCAATGCTGGGCAGAGACCGAGGCAGGGGCCTTGAATGGCAAACAGGGATTTCAGGGGCCCCAAATTGTGCATTAACCGAAAGCCCTTCATCCCAAGTACCTAAGATTTGCCAGGTATGAGTTTCATGTCGCAATATTAATCTCAAAATCAATAACCCGGTTATCCAACGAAGTCACGCCTCTGGAGATGTGATTAATACGACCCCTCCCCACATCACAAAACAGAAGATGAAGAAGAAGAAGAAGAAGAAGAAGAAGAGAGATTGCTTAAACAATAATCTCAGTTTCATCTAGATATTATAATAATATAGGTGAGCCCTAGCGCCATCCCAATGTTCTCTGTCCACCTCACTAATGTGTTATTGCTCACAACCGAAGAGAACGAGCAATGCACATATTTAGTTAGTATGTCAAATACCAGCGAGAGCACCATTAAAAGCCTGTTTGGGACCGCTCCATTCATGAGATTGGAAACGAGGTCCAGGCCAGCCAGCCCACATTAACGGAGTCTCAGGAAAGTAAAAAATGAACAGGTCTATTCCAATCAATCCTCTGGATCTTCCTCTGTCTATTCTCTCAGGAGAAAAATGGAAACTTCTTTTGTGGAGAGATCCAGTCAATGTAGACTGGGATGAGCCCGCCATCTTTTAATACTGAAATCCTACTCTTCAAAAGTAGCACCACAACGCCGCAAAAATTCATACCCAACTAAGGCAACCACAGGATTTTGTCAAATACCACACCAATTTAGTTAGATGCGACTGGCTCGAGATAATTTAGATACAAGATGAGAGACGGCAGAACCAGCCGGTTCGCTTTTTCTTTCCTTCCCCGACTGGACTTGCCCGTCCCTGCCCATTTGAGAGAGAACAAAAGAGAGATGAAGATAGGCTAATGGAATGAGATTGAAGTAGGAATAAAGGTGCAAAATGAAGTAAATTTCTTGAGCAGGACGCTTCGAATTAGAAAAACCATGCCCATCATCCACTGCAATTCATCCAGCATTACCGCCATTCAACTGCTTGTAATCTTCCTCACAGACCAGAAAAAAACATTCGCAACAACAGTGGAAACGATGGCAGCCATGGGGGAACATTCATGTGAGCTTTTGAGAGGACAAGTAGAGTACAGTCACACTAATCTCCAATTTTAGGCTACATTGCAAGATTTTGTCAGATTAAATGGCTTCTCATTCCCCCAAACAAAGAGAATAAGAAGGGGGAAAAGGTCAATAAGAAGAAGAAGAGGAGGAGCAAGCATCCCATAATGCACCTCAGAAAGAACAGAGGGGAAATAAAAAATCAGCATATGAGCAGAGAGAGAACTGAACTTTGATGTATTACCTTCTTCATCCAACCTTTCAAAAGCACAAGGAATGAATGCAAACCAACTTACTTGAGCTAAGTTTGAAACATTTCTGTGTATTCTTCTCAGAAGCTTCCACTTTTATACAGAGAAAACCAAAGAGAGAAGAAGAGTAAAGAAATTAAACCACCCCTTTAACCAGTGTTTCTATGTTCTCCCGCTCTCAAAACATAGTCATTCTTAGCATCTCTCATTTTTCCCTCCACAAACACCATCTTTCTTCTATCATTTGGCTTGGTTGGGGATCTCGTGGATGTGTTGGAGCTGCCAGATATCGTAGTCCTCCTCCTCCCAGAAGAGCCCCGACCCTCCCATGTTCTCTTGAGAGGAGAAGTCCTCCTCCACAAAGGGAAACCAGCCCAGGAGCATCTCCTCCTCGGCGCCCCACCACCACCACCCCCCAAAGTCGTCCCACCCCAGAGGCCGCTCCTCCTCCTGCGCCACCGCCACGGCCGCCGCCGGTGCCGGGCCAGAGGAGTCCACGGCGACCGTCGCTGCCGATCTCTTCTCGGCTCCGCCACCCTGCCGAGGCTTTTCCGGCGGCGGCGCCCTCACCCTCGCCGTCCCCTTGGGGGTCGGATCTTTGTAGCGGCGCTGGGCTTTGGCAGGGAATTCAGGGGCTTTGGAGGGCGCGAGCTCTGCTCTATTTCGTTTCATCTCTGCTCCAAAGGGGGAGCGACGAAGGCGAGGAGGGAGGAGTTGAGGATGGGGACGGGATAGACAAGCGAGGGTTCTTTTATAGCTCCATGGACATTGTTTCTGCTACATCCCCGCAAAGCTTCGGCTATGCTGAACCAGCCGGCGTTTATGGGTTTGGAATTGACAAGATAGGCCCTTGAACCTTTGAATTTATGTTTGGACATTGGAGGTGCCTTGTTAAATTAAAATAGAAGCTTGTGTTAAAAAAATTATGGTTAAGTTTAACATTTTCATTGGGAACGTCAACCCGCTGTCCGAACACGACTGCATACCCATAAAAACTGTTAAAAGTTTCGATCGCATTCAACTTAATTTAATAGATAATTGATCTAATTAAACCTAAATTAATTTAATCCAATCCTAACCAGAGATAATTATGGGAAGCCTAACCAAATTAAGTTCTAAATAGGAGAAAATTGGTTTAATTGGACCTTAATTAAGTTAAACTAAACCTACATCAAAACCTAATTAATTAGAATATGACCTAATTAAATTAATTGGACCTTAAATTAATCTAAGATATAATGGGTCTAGAACTAATTCTAACCATATGATTTAATAATATTAAGAATTAATTGATTAATAATGATGATCGGCGGTGGTCATACAGTTGAGAGTGAGCAGGAGTCTTGAAGTATTAATTTGGATTTATGATGGATTATATTTAGATTTAGATTGTAGATTATGATTAGAGGTAAGAAACTTACCTATACCTTTATGGGTGTGTAAGAAACTTACTCATGCTTTAGTGGATGTATAAGAACATTACTTATACATATATGAAATATGAATGGTTTTCTTATATATGTTTTTAATATTATGTATCATGATTTGTACTTATTATTTTATTAATATATTTTGACTATGTACATATATGAATTATATTTAGCTATGATAGTATGATTTCAGATTATATACAATTACAACGTATCTTTTATCATGATAGCATATTTTTATGATATGGAATTGAAAATTGTATTCATATCAAAATATTAAAAAATATGATGGATGGATTGAAAAAAAAAAGCATGTGCATTGATCATAGGGATGTGGTGAGGTGGCATCAGAGAAAGGGTTATGAGTTAGAAGAGACCTGATGTAGAACCAATCTCAACTTAGGGCGATGGCTAGACTAGGTTTCTGACACTTAGTACAGATTGACTGATGATATATAGTGCTAGTTTAAACCCGCCTTGATTTATGCTTATGATCGACCTGACTTAAATACATGGCATTGAGGGTAGAGCTTATGACTAGATGAGGCTTGATGTAAAATCAGTCTTCGTTATAAGTGACAATCAAGTTAGATTTATAATACATGGCACTGGTGTGAGAATCAATCAACAAGTAAGGTGATAGTCAAGTTTGATTTATACACATAAAATACTAGTATGGCTGAATCGTCAATATATATCTTTAATGTGCTCTAATATATCGGTACAACTAGATCATTGGTATATATTTACAGAGTACATTAATGTCATTGGAATGGCTGATTCATCAATATTATTTGATGATGATTTTTGGATATGGCATCAAAATGATGTAATGTAATACCGTGGATGATAAAAATTGATAACGAATTTTTCTTATATGCGACGTATGATTTTATAGCATAATTTTTTATAGCGTAATTTATTTTATTATATATTTTATTTTAATATTATATATGTGTGTGTGAAGATTCTTACTAAGCTATGAATTCATATAACATTCATTATATCTTTTATAGAGCCTGATGATTTGGACACAAAGTAAGGTTTGGGATTGGTTGAGAGAGACTACGTTGATAAATTACTTTCATATTGGTATTATACAAATAATTAGATATTTGAAGATAATGAATTACATATTCATCTGGTATATGATTTAAATTATGTGAGTGTTAAGGATAAATAAATTTTGTATGCCTTTAAAGTTCTGCTCTAAGAATATGCAATCATATTGCACACCTTAAGCTGTATAGTGAATCTAGGGCATGACAGTGGTATATCCAGATGTTTTTTTTTTTTTTTTATAAATTTTCTTTCGATTCTTTTTAGTTTTGTTGAGATAAACATGATTTTTTATGCTTTTATTTAAAATTTTTCAATGAGATTTTCTTCACTTCCTTTGCTATCTTCTTTCTCTAAAAACAACACATACCTACAAGTCTAGCAATACTATGAGAACAAGTTAAATTTAAGAGGACATTGACATCCAACCTTGCAAATTTGATGCTTGCGGCATCATAATCATGTGCAGCACCATAGACCATCAGCCAAAACTGAAGCAAAATTACAGAATCTATTCAGTAATCTTATCCGGTAGGAATGGTGAAAATTAGAGTATTTATTTTACAAAAAATTAGATGAATTATGAAGGAGCCATACATTAAAAAAAAAAAGAAAAATTGGCACGAGGTCTGGCCACACTTTTCCATTCCTTCCTGGAAGGCAAGCTCATGGCTGCCCTCACCAATATATTTCAACTAACCAATTTCATCCAAGGCCGAACGCTTCAAACGCCCGTTTTCCCTGATATTTCCGAGTCGCGCCAGACGCCATCCATCCACTGGCTTCCGACAACGATGGGGGAACTTGCGGAGGAACCCAGAGGAACATTCCAGTCCTCCACGTCATGGCCAAGAGGAACATCAAATCAAATCAACGGTGGGGGCCAATTCAAACCGTCATGGTATCTGGTTAGCTGGGGGCCGTGCCGACATGGGACTCCGCGGTGGGAAGCCCTTCGCCGTCACCTTGTCTTCGTCCATCAATCCAACCGAAAACAGACAGGCAATTTCTTTACCGTCCTCTGTTGTTCGTTACCGAATCTAAGCTGTCCCAAACTCAGAAAGGACACGAGCTAGAGATCTAATCATGAAGGCAATTGCGTGGGTTAAGTGCGTTCTCTATAATGTTATAATAATAACTCCTAGCCCCATCAGGAAGGGAGTCGTTATCTTCTTTTTCTTATATATATAGCCATGAGGTTGGACCATGTGGGAAAGGGACAAGTCTCATTGTTTAGAGGCCATGAAACGAAAGTGCAAAATATGTCGGCACGACAGGGTGGATGAGAAGTAAAGCTAGGCCTCGGTGATTGGGTGCACAGCTGGATGTTTTGCAACTTGCCCTTGAAGAGACCGAATTTTATTACATGACAATATTGTCACGTAAAGGATAACATGGATGGTCCTGGAGGATTGCTTTTTTTTAAAGGCACCCTACTTGCAACTATATGGGAGCTGACAGGGGACACCTAATAGTGCTGCTATGAAAGCGAGGGTGCTCAACTAGGGGATTCAATACGGCATCGATGATGCCATAACCAATCGGTTAAAATTTTTGCGCATTGACTCGACTGAATCCAGCTAGCATGGTGGCAAGGCTGATACCTTCTACAAACTTTGGCAGTTTGCCCTTCAACTAGATTACCTGGTCTTGCAAGCCATTACTTTTAGTACATTACATTCGGTATGTTTGGGATTTATTTTAAAATATATCGAACTCTTGAAAAGTAATTTTGTTATTCTTGTACTGCTTGCATCATAAGATATGGCTAGTCTTTCGTGGACTCTTTTCTTTTTAATTCAATTTCCAAAGCCAGATGAAATGCATATCACGCACGTTACTCGATCATCCAGTTTTCAGCATTGTCACATCTCTGCAAATCAAGGACATATGCCATATCGAAATGGCCATCTTTTACGGGTTCAGGAACTGAAAGTTGTTTTCTGGATCAAACAAATCTGTTAACCTGATTGTATTCATTGAATTATTGAACATATCCCTCTTATGTTAAATCAAATCAATATTCGCTTGATATGCATGGTTGATCCTATTTCCATGGTAAAGCTTTTCAGGTTAATGGATTACCCCATCTAGAGATCATGAGTTCGTATCTTTCCATACGTTGTCCTTCCATGTGCATGGATTGGGCTATAAATGAGAGGGGTGTTAAGCTTTTCCTTTTCCATTTTTGAGGAAAAGATGGGCCATGATAAAAAGCATTTTGCTTTCAATGTCAGATTCAAGTGCAAAAATATTTTACAGGACATTTATCTTCTTTTTTATAGGGTATAAGATAGTTTGTGCAATCCACACGTTTAACAAGTGCGAAAAGAGATGTAAAACTTACTATAGTGTCTAATAATGCATCATTGATCATCATTTTATACATAAATCATGAATTCTTCAAAATGGAAGCATCAAGATATTGAAACATCATTGTTTGCGGTTCATTTTAGAGGAATATATATCCTTGTTTATTCAACAATCTTGAGGCATATGAGTGAGAAGAGTAGAGTGTTCTGTGCAAGAGAGAAGAGATCACTTAAAAAAAAAGAGAGAAAAAAACAAGAATAATATTACACATAGGATTTAGTATGGCTCGGTCAATTTGATCTACATCCATATCAATAAAGATGATAGAAATTTCACTATGAAGAAAATATTGAAGATTATAAGAATTGTTTCTTCACAAAGTCTCTCTCGTAAAACTGTTAACCCACAAACGCTTAGTAGAAATAGAACACTTCTTCAAAACTCTTCATCTCTTTGGACTCACACTAAGGATAGGATTACATATGTTTATGTAGGGAAAGGATCTGCAATATCCTACATAGACTATGATTTATGCTCTACACATATGAGGAAATATATTCATATTAAACTTATTATACTCAAAACAAACTCTAATAAATCTCTATCTTAGGTTAAAGTTTACTAACTCAACCATCTTCAAACTCCTTCATTCTAATAAATCTCTATCTTAGGTTGAAGTTTACTAACTCAACCATCTTCAAACTCCTTCATCGTCTTTGCCACTATGTTCCAATGGCTATCATCCTCTACAAACTCTAACCAAGTTTATGTAATACACGAGCTCGTCTTATAAAACCAGTTTAGTCATCATATCAACTTCTTATTTTTATATACCAAGCCTAGTTTGTAAAGCCTTTCAAGTATCTGAAAATCCATTTTATGGCCAGCCAATATATTTTCCTAAGTTTATTTATATAGCTACTGACCATACTAATAACACGTGAAATGTTTGGCTGAGTATAAACCATCAAACTACATTAGTATAGGGTAATTATATTATGTGGTCCATCTCCTTCTTAGTTTGTGTTGACAAAGAAGCTGATAACTTGAAATGCATAGCTAGATAAATTCTCATCGATTTGGATATATCTGTACCAAAACGCTTAAGTTTCTTTTTAATGTACTTTCTTTGAGATAAGTACAGCTTGCTAACTTATTGTTCAGCACAGATCTCCATCATTCAAGTCCATTTTAAATTCATCACTCAACTAAGCCTTTACAAGAGATACAATTTCTTTATGTATATCTGTTATCCTTTCGACGGACTCTTTATCACTACTTTCTACATGAGAGGCTTATTCTCAACACTCTCAACCATCATAAGCATATAAACAATCATGTCTATGTAATGTGCATATGTCTTAATCGACGCTCTCATGACCTATAGCAATTTTATAAGGTTATGGTTGACATAGTTCCCATCATGTATAGTTTTCTCTGTTTGTATCTCTACCTTAAGTTGAGCATAAGAATTTGATGACTTTTTCTCTAAAACTTTTATATTAAGCTCCACCTTTTTTCTAATACCATGGTCCTTTGTTTGACTTTCAATAGATACCTTTTTCTAGTTTACCATAGCAAACTCATCAAAGGTAATATCTCTACTAAGCACAAATTTCGGTGACCTAAGATTTTTAATACACTATAATCAGTAACCCTTCATCTCAGTACCGTAATCCAAAAATATACACTTTCTTTCTCTTATTTCAAATTTGCTATCATTAAAATGAACATATACTGGATAACTAAATATTCAGACTAAAATAGTTAATAGAATAATCGAACCATACCTCTTAAGAAATCTTTAAGTCAATGGTAACTGATGGCGACCGATTCACCAAATAACTTAATATATTCATTGCTTTAGTCAAAAATGATTTCTCGAGTCTAACATTAGAGAACATACAATGCATTTTCTAATAGTGTTCTATTTATATGTTCTACTCTGCAACTTTATTTTGTTATGGTGTTACTTAGACAATGCAATGCCTCATTATACTTTTATTTTTATAGAACTTATTAAATTAACCTTTATAGAATTCTAAATCATTATTCATACATGACATTTTGATTTGTCATTCAATTTATTTCTCAACTGTAGATTTTCACTACCTGGATTCGACAAATACTTCATCCTTATGTTTTAAAAAGTACACTCAGATCTTTCTAGAATAATCATTAATGAATATCAGAAAAAAAAACTGATGTCTACTCATTCATGCATGAGGGATAGGTCCTAAGAGATCTAAATGGATGTATTCTAATGCCTTTTTGGAATAATGACTAGTAGTGCTAAACTTTACTCTACTTTATTGACCATAAATACAGTGCTCATAGAAATTTTGATCACCATAAGAGCACCCTTAGAAATTTTCTATACACCATTCTTAGCGGAGTATCTATAACCTTGAGCATCAAGTATGCCCAAGGAAAATAGATTCTTCATTAACTCTAGGATATGCTAAATTTCTAAGTACCTCACGATGTCATCAAATATTTAGAAGTGAATTATCCCAATTATTCCAATCCTAACAATATCTATAGTTTTATAGTCATCCAATAGGACCTTTTCTATCTTTGATTAATAAGTAGAAAATCAACTTCAATTAGGGGTCACATAAAAGGAATAACTAGAATAAAAAATCCATTGCTTTTTAGAGCTGACGCTAACTGAAAGTATTTCACTTTTAGCATCATCAGAATTTTCAATCTTATTCTCTTCAACTACACTAGCTCTAGATCTAGAGACACTCTTTATTATCATTTTCTTTCCTCTTCGAATGGTTCTTCATAAGGTGTCCCTCCTTATAATAAGAGAAGCAATGAAACTTCTAATGTTTTAATTTTTATCTTGATTACCTTTATTACTTGAACCCTTTCCCTTGCACCTACATCTTATAATCGATCATTCTCCTTAGTTCCCTTCATAATTCTCGAACATCTTATTTTTCAACTCTTTAAATTACTGGGTATCTTTTACATCATTTATTAAGATGTTCATTTTTCTATATAATAACATATAGACAAAATTCATATATAAGGATGGCAATAAGTATAAGAGAATAAGGACTTGATATTTATCTTCTATCTTAATTCTAATATTTTTTAAATTAAGATAGCCTTATTAAACTGATTTATAAGCTTTTTTATTTGTGTACCTTCTTTGATCCGTAAGTGATAAAATTTATACTTTAAGCACAATCAATTTGTAAAATATTTTGTAATGTGTTTACTCTCTAATTTCAATCATAGTTTCGTTGTTATCTTCTTCTGAATGACTTCTCTAAAAACTCTATTTGTTAAATTTAATAGAATAATATTATATGCTTTTATCAGCAACTCATTTTTTTCTCTACTAAATATAATAACTAGCAATCTTTCCTTTTCTTCTAGTGTCTTTTAAAGTTATTGCACTAAAAAGGTGCACGTCTTAATCCATCTAATACTAAAGTCGCTAGCTTCATTAAACTTGTTGATTTTAAACTTTAACATCACGAATCTCTCCTTGAAATCGATAAATTGGCACACTTAAATCAAATCAAAGAAAGTCCTACAATCAGGGGTTCGCTAAGGATTTAGTCCCTGCTTCGCACTACACCGCTCGATGTTTCGTTGGGTGCGTGACTAGCTCAAAAATAGGAATGATGCCAAGTCCATTTAAAATAGATTTTTTTTTAAAAAAAAAATAGTGGAGCAATTTTTTGAAAAAAAAATACCTAGAAACGAATGAAAGTCCTTTGAACTTCACGTGGGGTAATGCTCCACCTTTACCTCTTTGGGGAATAAGAGTGCAATAATTATTCTACCTATTTTAGGATTATTTCAAACTTATTTTTGACTTGTTCCAGGTGTGTTCTTCCTCAAATCTCATAGCGATCAGGCATGCGGCACACTAGATTAGTCACTCAAAGATCTCTGCTTGGTGCCAGAGTTACCCTCTTCTTCTTCCAATCCCCCCCCCCCCCAACTGCGGTCACCACCATCGTGATGCTGCCGCTTGCCACCACCGTGAGACCACCACACACAGTCGAATTGACTAACATCTCAAGGATCCCAAATCTGGACCAAGCTTCATATCTGGTCTCAGACCAGCAAAACAGAGGCTGTCTCTGTTTCAGTTTGAGGCAAGGAGGAATAGGCCCCACTGGTGCCTTGGTTCCCCTTTCTTCTCCGATAAGGATTGGGACCATGAATCCCTCAGGTGACGCAGAAAGAGCAATGCTCTTCTTCGTTCGGCGATGGGTGATGGAGCTTGCCAGCGTGCAACAAGTCCTCACGTTGTCTTTGGCTATGACAGCGTGTTCTCTCCGCTCACCACACCAACGAGAGGCACGATCTCGGGAATAGTCGCGACAGCAGGGGAAGGGGCTTCTGCCTCCTCCTTCCTCCATGGTGATCATCCAAATTGGATGGGTTCAATCAAGACCGTGAAGGGTCCTCACCATCTGTGATCTTACCACTTCGAGATTCGTGCAGTTCCCAATCTCTTTGTTGCTACCGTCAGATCAATCTGACTTACGTGGCAAAAATGATAGAAATTTTGATATAAAAAAATAGTAGAGGCTCTAAGGATTATCTCCTCGCAAACTTCTTTACAAAATTTTAAGGCTTACACGCGTTCAATAGAATTAGAATACTTTTTTAAAATTTTTTTATCTTTTATAGTCTAAGATTCATAATTTACATATATTAAAAAATATATTCATATCAAACTTGTTAATTTCAAGATAAATTTTAATACAAGATAATTCAAATAAGAGTGCCAAATGTGATTATTAGGTTTTTGTCATGTGGATGAGATGCTTATAAAGTGCTGGGCAAAGATAATATGTATCTCACTCAATTTTTTGTTTTGTGTTTTATTATTTTTGTAATTTTAAGTCATATAAATTATTTGGAATCCAAAATTGACCTTTGTGAGATGAGATATGTTTTTGCTCAAATGGTAGAGCATTTTCAAATCAAACAATCTCCCTTTCTATAAGAAAAAGAAAAGCAAAGTATAAAAAATTTTAAAATTTTTTTCTATTAAAAATCTTTCAATATTCAAGTCAGCCAAATCTAAACAAAAAATAAAAGTTCTCTGTCTCTTGAAAAAGTTAATAAAACCTAAATAAGGAACGAAAATTAAAAAGAAAATTATTAGCTTAGAAGAATTTTTATAAACATTGAAAAATTATTTTCTAAAGTTTTTGCACCGAACGACACTAATAATCTTGATCTTAGAGAAACTGGCAATCATAAAGAAATATTATTTAAATAAATTAACTAATTTTCTATCAAAATAGCCTTATGCTAAATAAAAAAAAAAATTCTGATTAAAACAGAATAGTTTGACAACCGCAAATTAAAATCCTCTTTTCATTGAGACTTTTCCACTTTGCACTAATGTTCAACTTTTTTCCATATCGTCGTAAGATTTGTCAGTTAAATTGGCTCACATCACAAATAAATTTATAAGACCTGTCATTAAAAATTATTGGGAAAGCTAGTTATTGCAATAAAGAGAGGGCAACTAGGCTGCCAGCATATACGCAGTACATAAACATGACAAAGACCTACGACCTTAAATCGACGACATTGATTTGTCCTTCAACACACTAGCGTCAAGGAACCTAACAAATCTGACGTTCTCTTAGCCACATATTAGTTGGTTCGATGCAATTGATAAGTTGCTGTCAGATAAAAGATGCGATCTAGTTGGGATGCACCGAGTTCATGGTGCAATTGATTGGAAACGATATGGTCCTAAAACTTCCAAAGGCTTGGCCTAGACGATCCCACCTAATTAATGCTTAGATGTCGACTTCAACAATACCTACATGCGGCTGTGGGTGTGTGAGGATAGGAAATCAACTGCGAAGATAATGACGTGGCAAATATGAGTCCATGTGATCACTACGCGGCCCAAAATATGCAGGCAGTCCACCTTGCTCAGCATAGCTTGCCCTACCCTGACCTTTGGAAATTAAACTCGATTGGACAAAACAACTCATGGTTGCACCGTGGCGACAATTTATCCTCGCAGATGTAGCACCAGTGCAGAGAAAATGGCACATCACGGATCCTTCAGGCAGACCATAATCTTTTAGAAACGACGGTTATTTGACACGCGTTTAAAGCATAACCTTTTCCTAGGGTTCCCAGCGCCACGTTTCCCATGGTTGCGGTCTCCCATTATCCCTGTCTCTTCGACTGGTGACTGCGCGGAAGGTCATCCAGGAGACGGTGTCAACGGTGAGATCACGCACAGCCGGGGCGAAGGAAAGGAACAGGAGATCCGTTCGTAGAAAAGATCGGCGTCCAAGTAATTATTACCCTTCCAGCTCCCAACTCCCCCGGCCCAGCTTAGTTTTCTTTGCTTCCAATCGGTCTCGGTCGGCGTGACAGAAGAAATTTAAATCGTACCGCCCTACCTGTGTCTCAGATTCGACATGACCTTTTTCTCTGATGCCAATATAGCTACACGAGAGCGGCATGGGAAACCCGCCTTACCCGCATTAATTTAAGGGTGAAACTTAGCGAAGGAAAAGGAGGAAAGATCTCTCTCTCTCTCTCTTCCCCCGTGGAGAGGCCCACAGGTTCCCAAAAAAGCAAAGGAAAATGTAATGGAGGGGGAGCCCCTGCGTCAGGACAAACGAGCCGACAGAGAGAGAGAGAGAGAGAGAGAGAGAGAGAGAGAGAGAGGAACGCGGAGCGGCGGAGGCCAGGCGCGGGTCCTTCCAACGGTGGATCCCACGTGCTGTGCCTGCGCGCGTGCCTCGCGTTATTAAACCACCTAGCGTGCCTTGGACGGCACCGAAGGCGTGAAGGCGCGCCTGGGGGACAAAGCGTTCGCGGTTCGAGGGATGGAGGCGGTTCTCTTTCCTTTTCGTGGTACGCGTGGAGGCCGGTACGGTGGGGCCCGCGGCGCGGCTGGAGCCGTCTCGGGGTTTGGTGTTACATCTCGGCCGTTTCATGTGGGACCCGGGCTGCAGCCTGAGCAAATTCGTGTTCTCTCTCCATGATCAATGTTGCTCCAAAAAAAAAAAAAAAAAATTGCTCGCTGTTAACATTTGGTAGAGTTTGGCTGATTCAAGTTGCAACTCTCTGAGTCACTTGGATGCAAATGATGGTGACATGAGTGCATGATTAGAATCAGGATGCTTTCATCTCAAAATTCCTACGGTGAGCTGAGTCGGTTCTACGATCGACAAGAGGTGATGGTGAGACACCACGCATTCCTGGCAGAGGTAACGTTCGATTTCACTAATCTTTGTTGAGCTGAAACGATAGCAGCATGTTACAGATACGATTGTTTTGGATCGAAAAAAATGAAATTGAAGCACCTTGTGAAGGTAATCGTTGAGACCTACCGTCACTAACCAACCATGGGTGCAAAGGGCAAGCTATGTCCTTTAAAAAGAAAAAAAAAAAAGAAGAAGAAATTCTGGCAAGAAGTATCTTAAATGACTATAAAATTCACTGAATCATAAACAATCACGCAATAGCCCGCATATCGTAGTTGGAAGATTCGATATTTCCGATTCAACCTCTAACTGAAGAGGATATATCAATAGTTCTGTCTTGGTAATCTGTAGCAATTATAGATTAGTTTCATAAAGAGCATGATCATGCTTCTGTTTTATATTTTTAGATGTCATTCAACCTACCAATTAAAAAGGTCTGTTGATGGCTGAGAAAACAGGTGGTGATTATATATGCCAGGACAAAGTATTGACGAGGACATCGTGATTTGATTTTTCTTATCAGGAAAAGGAAGGAAAAAAAAAAAAAAAAAACAATAAAGCAGCGAAATTAAGCAAGCAAGCAAGCAAGCCACTCACGCTGTCAAACCCGCCAAATTTACCATGCCAGGCGTTTGTGATCCTAAGCGCATAGGAATTAATTACAAACTCGGTTCGCTGCAAGGTAACTGCGTGCTTTCGTTGCACAAATGTACAAGCCTGCTGAACTATTGGCACGAGATTCACGGCAGCAGCGAGGGCCCTCTGTCTTTCGCATTCACTTCAGACCTTTAACGCAGGGACGCGGACCGCATGTACCAGTCGGCGACGGGTGCTCTGGCATCGCTCGAGTCATGCAAAGAATTGGAGTGGTTTCCTCGCCAAAATAAATTCGCAAAGGACTACACGGTCCAGTTGAGGAAGAGGGGAGGAACCACTGCAACATGATATTGCCATGGGATTGGATATTTACTGCCTGGCATCGCGTGCATTTTGCTCAAGCGGTTGGCATGAATTGATGACGGATAATTAAGCTGGTCGTGCGTTGACAGGAGTATCTTTAAATTCGTAGCTACCATTTTGTACCAGATTCAATGTTGCCATGTTGAAAATTTATTTTCTTAATCTTTGTTGGTTGAAGATAAGTTTGTCAAAGAGCATGTTGATTTATTAGAGATATGCAGAGGGGAAGGGCTTTGCAGCAGTCTCCCGCTAGGGTGAGAGGCCTGAGTTCAAAGTCTTATTTGCGCATTCTAGGGCACTGTCAGATATAAAAGATAATAGATAACTTATGAAGGAAATATTATTTTTCATTTCTTTTGAGGCATAGTCTAGCATAGCCTGGCTGGTTCAAACGTGGGTAAGACTGAAATTGGGCCGGGCTAGAGCTGGCTACAGGCCTGGCTTAGATCTGAAAAATCTTGTCCAGTTTGTGCTTGGGCTTGGTCTTAAGTCTAAACTAGGCTTGATTCAAACAACAATGTTCGGACTGAGTTGGGCCTCACCCAAATCATCATAATTGACCCAAAATTTTGAGCTTGAGTGGTCCAAAATTCTTAGACCTAACTTGAAAGACTGGATAGAAGATCCCAAGAATAAATTCAAGCTAAAAAAAATTAATAATAATGATGGCAATGGGATGGATATGCTATTATTTGTACTCACCTTATGATTAGAAACTCTATACTAATCTCCAATCCCTGCCCACCATGAGGTGTGTCGGAGTGCCTTGAACCCACTTCAAGGTATACTTAAATCTCCAAACCCAACTCAAATCGTTTTGTCCTTTCTTTTCCTTTTTCATCATATAATCAAATTAATTAAAAAAATAAATATCAGCATCTTAAATAACATTAAATAACAAAAGGGAAAGGAACTCTTAAAATAAAGAAGAACCATAAAGGAAGGAGACGCCATAGACGATAGCATAGAAGAAAAGAGCTTGATATAAGGTAGCGATGCTGTAGGAAAAGAGAAGATGGTGAGTATTTTAGGCTTACATACCAAGAAAAATATTTTAAGCTTTTATGAAATATACTAGGTTGGATTCAAAGCAAATATGTCATCACTCGTCTCCATCACATATACACTTCGAGTTTAATCTCTAACATTCATCCCCACCACTAATTGGAATTGTAAAACTCATCCTATTAGGGTCGGTTACCTGATAGGCAGGTCCAAATTGCCTCTTATAAGAATTTAGCCCAACTTTAAGGTTGGCTTATTCGAGCTTAACTTGCATAATCTCAGAATTGGCTTAGGATCCAAGTAAAAGCTGGCCCAATCCAACAGGCCTTAGAACACGTTATGACCCTTTCCAACCGAAAATATGGGTTTGTAAAACCAAAGAAAAACACAATTTGAATGGTGAAAATTTGAGAGATGATGATGAACAAGACAAGAGGGTTCAAAGTCATTAGTCTTAATATGTCACATATTTTCTCTGAGTTAAAATTGGATGGGATGGAATCATATAATGATGACGATGATGATAAAATGCCAATAGAATGTGAGGATGAGATAGTTAATAGGTCCTTATTTGTCTCCCTCTCTCTCTCTTCTCTCTCGCACACACCCAACATATAGACGCACATATGCATACTCAAAGGGTGTAAAGGTTCCTTCTCGTCGGGTTCTCCTTATAAGCTTTCATTAATTGTGGAAACTGATGCGCGCCTTCATGAAGTGCATTTCTTTGAAGTTCATTAGGAGCACTTCTTTGAAGTTCTGGAATCTCTTCGATTGAAGACATGGTGTAGCTCTTCCCGAATTACATATCTGAAATTATTTAATTCATAACAAGCATGCAATATCGATTAACACTTTTTCTATCAAATTTTTGGCTGTCCATACGTAGTGCCATCAATAAAATAAAATCCAAAGATATTAAAGGATGGTACACGAGGTTGAAAGCGTTGAATGAACTTTTGAACGAATGAAATTAAAACTTGGTTGCGGAAAGAAATTATAAAAAAAGTATCCTAGTTGAACCTATAGATTAAAGGCTCATCGTGTTTTTTTCTTTTAATGGGTAGCTCAGGGTGTCGATTTGATATATGATTCACAAGCAATGTAGGAAGGAATTGGGACCTTCTAAATGGCTCTACAATAGGAGGCATAAATCTTTGGATACTATAAAAGAATAAGGGTTTTATTAATGAGTGCTTTGTGACACTTATTAAGAGACCTTTAGGATATGTTTAGATGAAAGAAAATATGGAAAAGAGAAGGAGAAAGAAAGAGAAGAATAATAAAAATCTAATTTGAGAGGAAGAGGAAAAAAAGGGAGATGAAAATGGAGGTTATTCATTCCCCTTTATTCTTCCTAAAAAGTCTAAATTTTTTTACCTCAAATTAGGAGTAAAAAAAGGAGAGGAGAATATTTTATTATTTTATCATATTTTTTTCAATTCTATTCCTATAAATCTATAAATCAGTTTAGATTCCTCTCATGGCAAAGGGTATATTTGTGGTTTTATAAATATAATTTTTCTCTTCTTTCTTCTTTTCTTTTATCCAAAAAAAATGAATGCAAATTATTCTCTTTTTTTTTCTTTCCTTCTTTAAGAAGAGGGTAACAACTCTTCCTTCACCTTCTTTTTCCTTCCTTTCTTTCTCCATCTTTCATTTCCTCCTAAGATCCAAATAGACTCTTAATTATTTATTTATCAATCTTTTTAAAGAAAAAAAAAAAGAAAGAAAAGAAGGAACCTTTAAAGGATATTTGAAGGGATATTTAATGTTTCAATTTTATGGGGCAGTTAATGGTCTACCAGAAAGAGAGAAAATTAGGAATAGGCTTTTGAGAAATGAGTAATCTACTTTACTACTAAAATAATAATTTGATTAATATTTAAACATCATCAAGCCTGTTAGCATGTTACAGAGCGAACTATTATTAGTATAGATTGTATCAAATATTGCCAATAAAATCATAATGCATGATCATAATGTCGTCCTCTAATGAGATGATGATTTTTTTTTTCTTAAATTTTATGCCATGGAGCACCAATCCTTTGTGGTATATGCTTTATACCATAAAATATTATGTATGCTTGAACAATCGTCATACAGGTAAAAACAACTGCTATTAAATTTAAAAGATAATGAAGAAGTTACTAGTGTTCATACGAATATGGATTGTAGATGAACAATAGTTGTTCATATTTGAAATAAGATACATGATGACTATACATTTTGTCATATAAAAATTGTATCACAAAGGATTCTGTTTTGGTTATGCCATAGTAGTATGGATAGCACAGATGCAATGGTATTGAGGTTGTATAAGTTCATTTTTTTTTCAACTTTTTAAAGACCTTATTGCTATATAAAATCAAGGCATTAAATATTTCTTTAAAGATCATGTAAAAGCTTCTTTCTCCCTTTCTTTCTTTTTTTTTTTTTTTTTCTTCCATGAAGAGCTTGGTAAATAAGGCTTTAAAAGTCACTTGATGAGCGCTCCAGAGGCATTTGCCAGCAAAACTCATATAACAATAATATTGATAATTTGCCTGCAAGTGTTTTATTTAGTTCTTGCTAACCGAGCTTGGTTCGGATAATTGGCATTCTCTTTAAAGCATGGTAGTGATATCTGAATTGCATCTTTCAAAAATAAAAAAAAAGAGAAAAAGTAGATACACCTAAGAATGACAATAAAGCAGAATGGTAGAGCTGAGGATCCCAATCTTTATCTTCATTTTTGTTACAAAAAATAATTTTCATTCTTATAAATAAAGATTTTTTTTCATTCCTATTCCTGCCTTATAAGAAAAATAAATTTTTGTTCCTGTTGCATCCCCATCCATTCCTTCCTTCTCCTAATAGCATATATAAATTTTTAGTAAAAGTTATGAGAGTAATTTTGTACATATAAAAATATATAAGGATACTATATGAAACAATGATAAAGAGATGGAGCGGGGTAAGGTGGAATAGGGATATACCTATTTCTGTTCCAGAGCGAGGATAAAAATAATTCTCATCCTAATGAAAAATAAAAAATCTAGCCTCAAATAAGGTAGGATGAAATGAAGCTTCGTATTATAGGCTAAAATTATCATCCCTAAGTGTATGTTATTCTAATTGATGGCCAAGCGGTGCATTAAACAACGAGGAGACTTGTCTTTATGAAGTTTGGGCTTTGTTTACCATTGGATGGTGGACATTTTAGCCCCTGATCTATGGCAAAGGAGGATCCATTATTAGCGCTTGCTCTTCTTCGTTAATGTCGATGTAGGTGCCTCTTTTGTTGTCTTATAGCCATATCGTGAAGTTGTCTCTGTCATTCGTTTCTCAGACCATGACCCCAACTAAAAAAGAGTCAAGACACTCCACGCTCCCTTTCTGGATAGAGGTGTGTATTAGCATCTCACCAAGTGACCAATTATGTGGTTTCTTCATGAGAGAATATCAGGGATAAGGATATACCATCATATCCCCATCTTGTTCATTCGGAAACGAAAATTAGGTTGCTGTCACCACTTTGCTACCATCGATTTATGAAAATTTAGTTTATTTCTCCGCAACTCATCTTCAATAGACTGTAGAAACTCTAGAGGCACGAGGGAAAGTTATCCATAACCATCTTGCATTTCATGCATCTTCCAACCATATATCTGGATCCCATTTAAATCGGTAAGTATTATTTACAATTTCCACCCTCGCTGAAACGAGCACTGGAATTCCGTCTCTGTCTTCCTGGAAACACTTGCACATAATTCAGTGTACATTGCCTTCCCTTCCACAAGTTTCATCTCCTGGTGCTTGTCGTTATCCACAAATACCTTCACCTATTCATCACTTCCGTTTGTCTCGCAAAGGGAAGCTAGCCACTAGAGTGAATGGCGCTTTCGTTTGTACATTTTGAGAGGAGGGATGTTTGTTTGTCAACAAGGGTCTTGAAGAACGTGGCATGGCAAGAGGTGATGGTAGATGAGGCTTCCAAATATTTATATAGTCCCCTGAGAGGGCTCTCAAAATGAGCTCAGTAGTCAGACTGCCTTCTATAACGGACCCAGCCCAAGGCAACCTTTGGGAGGGACTGGTGAAATGAGGTTTTTTTTTTTTTTTTTTTTTTTTTGGCAAAAGAGTTATCAACAAATGCCTCCAGGCATTTATTAAGAATATTTTAACTTCTTTTTATTATAGTTTGATGGTGCGTGCAATGATAATATGTTCTTTTTCCTTCATCTTAAAATTATTGTTGAAGTCTCTTTTTGGACAAGTTAAATCCACGTAATGAGATAGAATTAGAATCAGTTTGCTAGGATGTCGTCAAGATTGGCATATAATATGATCACGAGTTTAGTTGCCAAAAATGATTTCATCCAAGAATAAATAAGGAATTCAATAAATAAAATAAAATAATTGATAAAAATAAAAATATATATAATTCAGTATTAGAAAATAAATGCCAGCAGAAATAACCAGTTGGTGGCAATTTATGCATGGATGTTTTACCCACGTGAAAAGAATAATAGAAAAGGTGGAAATAGAAATGGATAAAAAAAACAGTTAAGGATTCTCCCAGAAGGAACAGTGATATAAAATAATTCTATTTTCCAATAAAAATAATATCTACTATTTCATCCACTGGAGAATAATCCAGAAAAATAATCCTACGAAAAGGCACAGAAGAATTCGCGAGTTTTCTGTAACAAGGCGCAAACAAGGCTTGCACCGCCGAAGCTTCGTATGAGAGCGAGAAAGGGTGACGGGTCCCGTCTGAAATAATGCTTTCAATCGTTGCCATGACGGTGTAGTCGGCACTGTGACACCCGGGGCTCAAACGGTGACTTGACTTGGCGTGATTGCCAGAAAGTCTCTGTCATTTAATGTTTCTCCCTCCAATCGAGACAGCTGACGGGAGAAAAATCCTCCATTAAGGTTCGTGGCGTGCACCATGGAGCCGGCACGGTATCAATCCCTCGTTGACAGAGCCTCGCTCGTATTGGGTGGCTTCCTTTCTTCCAATCTCGACATCAGGTTGAAAGTAGCAACGATAATTTCAACTGGAGAGTGATTTATCTCGTGCAAGTCACCGAGCAGGGCCTACCAGCAGGTTCCGTGACCAGGTCTTCTGCTAGACCAAGCATCCGGCTGCTTCTGGCCTATGAGAGCTTTGGCATTTTGCCATCTTCATCGAGGGGTTGTGGCTGAGATCATTACATGGTATGCTAGTAGTTAGACCCTGTCCAGGCTGCGTGGATGGAGCTCAATAGATGCATTAGGATATACGTTGACAAAGTCTGTTGGAAAGTCTAATTTGACTGCGGAGCCAATAAAAATCCTCCTCCTCTCTCACTCTCTCTGCCCTCCTAATTAGCAAAATCAATTTGGTTGATTTAGTTTGCAGTCATCTAATCTTACATGGGTGGCTACGAACCATCAACTAAAATGACAGTTTTGGACTACTTAATATGATGATTTTGGCCATACTTTCAAATGAAAATGATTGATGACTTAATAAACTTAGGTGATAAAAGAAAAAAATTCACTTAGCAACCATGGAAAAGATGCTAAGAGACTTTAAGGGGATTTGATTATGGATGGCAATGGGTGAGGCTGAGTTGGAAATTTCAATCCTCACTTAAAAAAAAAAAAAGAATAATCCTTATTCTTGCTCATCCATCTAAACAAAGATTTTTTCTATCCTCATCTCTATCCTTTGGGGGACGATAAATCCCCATTTCACCCTTCTTATCCCACTCCTAATAACATATATGAATTTTCAACAAAAAAATTATGAAATTAATAATATAACTATTTTTTTCATGAAGCATATGAATAAAATTAATAATTATCTTTTAAATTTATACTTATTATTATTTATATATATATATATATATATAGGGGGATAGACTTGACTACATTCGAACGTAGTCAAGTTCAGGATCTCATCGTCTTCTCCACTCTTGTATCCATACGGATCTTGAAACCACCCTACCTTTTTTATTTTTTTTATTTTTAAAATTTGTGAACTATATGGATCCAAGAATGGAAGACGTGACCGAATTTAAGCTTCGCTACATTCAAATATAGTCGGGTCTACTTATAAGGGTACTATAATACTTAAGAATGAGGCTAATGAAATGCGGATGGGGTGAGGTAGGATGGGGTGGGAATATACTTATTTCTATTCTTGTTTCATTCACATCCTCATCTCCATAAAAGGTAAAAAATCTTTGTTTGAAATGGAGTGAGATAAGATGGATCCCTACTTTATGCATTGAAATTATCATCCTAGATTTAATGAGCATGTTTCAAAGTTATCTTTTGCTACCATACTTCTTGATGTATGTAAATGGTATTTCTTACTATATGTGAATGGTACTGTAAATTATCAGAAGCCTAAGAATATAAAAGCATTTGGATAAAGACATAAAGGATTGAATGATGGCATTGAATGAATGGAATTAAAGCCTAATTTTTCATATAAATATTAAAACAAGTACAGCAGTTTGACCCTTCCAAAGTTATATCTCAAAGCATAGGAGAGTTTTACAAAGAGGACTTGCAAATAGAAATATTTGTGCCACAAATCAGATCTTTCCCGTGAAATTGGGTTGGAAGCTTATGAAGGAACCACATGCCCACTGAGCTCGCCTTATGAAAGCAAAATATTATCAAACTCGTTTTATTGACGGTAGGAAAAAAAAAAAAAAAAAAAAAAAATTCCTCCATGTTTGGGCTGGCATTGGCAATGAAAAGATCTTATTCACAATCGTTCCTGTTGACTAGGTGATAATGGTTCCCAAATTTGAGCCCGACATGATCCCGGGATCCCTGGCCTTCCATATTATTGTGCTACTAAATATTAATAACTAGAATAATTATGCTATGGTCCACGCATTGGTTGACCAAGATCCTTTAAAATGGAAAGAAGATCTCATCAAGAATGCCTTTGACGCAGTCACAGCCAATGCAATCATAACAAGTTTGATGAACTAATATGGCACTTAAATCCTAATGGAAATTTCACTGCAAGATCAGCCTATCATTGTGCTATCAGTTCTTTTTTAAATGCATCCTCTCCAAGGCATGCTCACTATGCTCAGTTTTAGCAAAATTTGGAAGGTAAAAGTTCTGACAGTGTATGCAGTTATTGAAACGCAGATGATTCCAGAAAGAAAGAAATATCTATGAGGCTAATTTGGATTGGCAAGACTTGTCCCATGCGCCATGAAAAATGTTTAGACTAATAACCGCCTGCTTATCTATCGTTCATTCTATCAAGCTCGTTGGTTTGGATGACATTTAGGCCTAAGGATCAGTGAGAACAGCTAGTATGAACTGATTGTTGAATGTTTTTCTCCATGGACTTGATAACGATTTTTCAAAATTCTCTCTTTTCATCCACTCTTATGTCATCCATCTAGAAGGCACGCAGCAAGAAGGCATTCAGGAGCAAGACAATTTTTCCTCACTGAGTTATTAACAGAGCTTGTTCCTAGAGAGATGATTTCGGCTTCATCATAGATTGAAATACTCATGAAAATCAATAGAGGGACACATCTCCTACCAATATTTGGACTCCTCATCACAGCAGCATAAAAGTAAATGTCAATTGTGCAATCTCATATGTTCAAGGAACAATCGGGGTGATCACTTCTGTAATTGATGGGGTATGGATCATATAAATTTAAAATATAATTACTAATCTCAATTCTGTGAGTATAAATGCAATACTAGCTAATATAATATAAATCATAAGTAAATTCTTTGAAGGTTCTATCTCGCTTTTCCTTTACGATTTGATTAGGGTTTTATGTGTCTATTAGGAGAGAACTTTTCTCCCCTATAGGCAATCAAATGTACTAGAGTTTAATAGGTTAACTATAATATTTATAAAGTGAAGATGCAATTAACTTAATGTGAATCCTATTTCTTGAGGACTGCTTATTCACAAGGCACAGGCTTAACATAAACTTATAGCTCTATAATATCCATCAAATAGTTCAATAACATAAATGATAATCTATATTTTAATTAAAAACAATGAAAAAAATTCTAGCAGTGATCACCATGAAAATCATATTGCCAGTAAATCTTTCATTATTCTAAAGCCATTCTAATGAGGAAGTTCAAGCAACCATTTTCAAAGGGGGAACTCTTTTCTTCTAGTACCACTCAATTCAACTTTTAGCATTGCTGAGAGGTAGCAACTCATATTGATCATCTTTTCATTTTTTTGTGAATATGCAATACCATGGTTGATTGCAGAATCCTCGTCTTATAATAGGTTTTGGTTATCATGCTTCTATATGATTTTTTTTGGAAAGAGGGATTCAATCTCAACTATTTAATCCCATCATACAACAATCTTAAACCCTTTATGTCCTTATATAATGCTTTTAAAATTAAGATTATTTATAGCACCATTCACAAAAAACCAAATGCAGCATAAAATTTGCCCTAAAAAAAATTGCCTACAGGTTTTTATCAAAGAATAAGCTATCAGGACATGTTTAGTAACGCTTCTATGACTTTTCTTCGTCCACTAGGCTTTTTCGATGGAAAAGTTTTTTTTTTAAAAAAAAACTCGCAAAAGAAATACCAAATTAAAGTACATCATAAAGGTGACATGCCGCCTAATAGAGAAAATTAATAAAATAGAGCGTTCCATAGATACGACGCACTGCATCGCACTTTGAATGTAGTAAAAATGGCAAAGATAGCTAAGATGGTCTTTTAAAGCGACACATTACATTGATGCCTGAATATGATGAAAAATAAGTAAGGGTTTTTATACCTTAATGTACGGATGTGGATAAAAAAGTTAGTCCAAAAAATTGAAAAGAAAAATAAATTAAAAGAAAACAAAATACATTTAGCAACTTAGAATACAGAGTCAATAATAGAAAAGTTAATGGAGCTAATAGATATAATGACTAAAAGGAGAATTAACGTAGCTCGCTTGCAGAAGACCAAGTGAATAGGTGAAAAAGCAAAAGGGGTTGATGGTTTTAAACTTTGATATACAAGCAAAGATAAGAATAAAAATAAAGTAAAAATTATTGTAGAAAAAAGACTAAAAGATGAAGTTGTAGACATTAAAAGAGTAGAAGATAGAATAATTTTAATTAAATTAGTGATAGATAAGGAATCAATAAATATTATTAATGCTTATGCTCCTCAAATAAGTTTAGATAGTGTGATAAAGCAAATTTTTTGGGAGGATATGGATAGATTAATTTAAGAGATTTCTTTCAAAAAAAAGTATTTATTGGAAAAGATTTGAATAGACATATAGGAAAGTATAATATAGATTTTGAAAGAGTATATGGAGGTTATAAATTTGGAGATAAAAATAAAAAGAAAAATATTATTTTAGAGTTTGCGATGGCATATGATTTAGTATTAGCTAATACATATTTTTAAAAAGAGGGACTTTCATTTAATAACTTTTAAAAGTGGATAAAATGTTAGGAAATAGATTTTTTTCTTACTAAAAAAATTGATCAAGTGTTTTATAAAGATTGTAAAGTTATGTCGAGTGAAGGTCTAACTACATAACATAAATTAATGGTTATAGATGTATGTATTCAAAAATAAAGGAGAAAGGCTATAAGGTATAAGAATTCAAGGATTAAGCGATGGAATTTGAAAGGAGAGAAACTAATAACTTTCAAAGATAGAGTGATGAAGAAAGGAAAATGAAGTATATATGAAAAGATTAATAGCATATGGAAAGAGATGGTTAATGGTATTAGAAAAGTAGCTATAGAGGTATTAGGAGAGTCAAAAGGAAAAAGGATTATATGATAAGAAAACTTAGTAATGGAATAAGAAAGTTCAATTACCAGTTAAGGTTAAAAGAGAGTGTTATAAAAAACTACCTAAATGTAAGAATGGAGAAGCATATGAAAATTATAAGATGGTTAAGATAAAAGTTAAAAAGATGGTACGAAAGGCTAAATGTAAGGCATATAAGGAATTATATCACAAGTTAGAAACTAAAGATGGAAAAAAGATATATATAAAATTGTAAGAGTAAGAGACAAAAAAACTAGAGATATATTTCAGATTAAATGCATTAAAAATGATGATAAAAAAGTATTGTTAAAGAGAAAGAAATCAAAGAAAAATAAAGAAGCTATTTTAATAAATTATCAAATAAACATTATATAGATAATTTAGGATGCTCTATTAGCTTCATTGAGCATAAAGTTATGATTTATATTTGTAGAATTAGGATATCCGAAGTAAATGAGGTTATAAAAAAAATAAAAGTAGGAAAAGCTGTATGACTTGATAAGATTTTTATAAAAGTTTGGAAATGTTTAGGTGATTCTGAAGTAAAGTGGATGACAAATTTATTTAATAGGATTTTAGAAAGTAAAGGATGCCTAATGAATAGAGTAAGAGCATTATAGTACTAGTTTATAAGAATAAAGAAGATATTTAAAACTGCTTTAATTATCGTGGTATTAAATTCATGAGTCACACTATGAAACTTTGGAAAAAAGTAATTGAACATAAGTTGAGATGTATTACAAAAATACAAAAAATCAATTTGATATTTTTATCAAAAAGATCGACTATAAAAGCTATTTTTTTCTTTAGGAGGTTAATAGAGATGTATAAAATAAAGAAACAAGATCTTTATATAATTTTTATTGATTTAGAGAAAGCATACGATATGGTTCCTAGAAAAATTTTATGGTGAGTGTTAAAAAAGAAAAAGTATCTTTTAGGTATATTAATATAATAAAAGATATGTATGATGAAGTAGTTACTACTATTAGTGGTAATAGTAGTGAATTTTCTATTATAATAGGCTTACATCAGGGAACTATTCTTAATTTCTATCTTTTTGCTTTAGTTATAAATAAACTTACTAAATATATTCAGGATGATATTTCATAATGTATGTTATTTGCAGATGATATAATATTAGTAAATGAAACTAAAACTGGAGTTAATCGTAAATTAGAATTATGGTAAAATATATTAGAATCTAAAAATTTGAGGTTAAGTAAGACAAAGACAGAATATATGGAACACAATTTTAGTACAATTAGAAATAAAGGTGAATATAGAATACAATTTAGGGACCATTAAGTTATTAAAAATGATTATTTTCGGTATTTAGGATATATTATTCATAAGGAATGAGAGATTGAGGATGATATTGTCTATAAGATTTAAGTACATTGGATAAAATGGAGAAATACAATTGAAATATTATGTGATCGTAGATTACTTATCAAATTAAAAGAAAAGTTTTATAAAACAACCATAAGACCATCTATACTTTTGGCATGAAAATTGGGTAATTAGAAAAATACACATATATAAAATGAATATGACAAAAATGAAAATGTTAAAATGGATGTGTGATAATAAAAGAAAAGATAAAGTAAAAAATGAAGCATTTGTAAAAAGGTAGAGATAGCTCCAATCGAGGATAAATTAAGGGAAGAATGACTTAAATTTTAGACATGTGCAACGTAAACATGTAAAGATGTATCTGTGCGAAAGAGTGATTTAATACATATAGAGAAAAAAAAAAGGTAAAGATAGACTGAAAATCATATGAAAAAAAAGTGATAAAGAAAGACTTAAAATTTTTGCATCTCATAAAAAATATGATTCAAAACAGAGTTAAACGGGAAAAAAAAAGTCATGCAGCCAATCTTAACTAGTTTGGGATTAAAGCTTTCTTCTTGTTGTTGTTATAAATGCAGACATGCATTGTACCCAATCATGTCCTTCCAAACAAGGCATAGTCGGCATCCTTTTCTGAATAAAAGAATCTCAAAAGCAAATTTAGGGAATCCTTTTTTTTTATTTCATTTTAAATCTATTAATCAGCCTTGTCTAACATGGCAATGGCATAAATAGATCAATGACTAACAAAAGCAGACTAGATGGCCATAGCCAATGTATCTATCACCATCAGGAGAGCACTGATGTGCCACCGACGGAAGAAATTAAGGGATGAAGAACTTCCTTTTACGCGGAAAATTTATACATGACGTGGACAAATTTAGGCTGTTGTAAGGTATAGTGGGGGACACCGAGAATATAAAGTTTGGTGAGAAAAAGCCGCCAGGAAATAGCCATGAGCTTTCAATGAAATCTAGAGTTCTCAAGCTCCTGACTCTTTAGCCCTGCTATTGCCCATACCAAGATTGGTCACCACTATTGAGCGCACTAAATGTATTAATGCTGACTTTCTAATTCTCTGACGTAGCCATAGATTGCATTGCCTTATAAAATCAAGATCGAGGGGTGGTAGGTTGCTCGGGATGTGAAAGGGTCAACCTGTGGTCTTATTTTATATTATTCGGTCGCGATGTGCATCTTTTAAGTCCACTTAAAAATTAGAATGCATTTTTCCGGGACTTAGCCCAGGTCATGAGAAGCAACCCACATGTTAATCGATTGGCGTTCCTTGTTGTAAGTTGCGACAAACAAGCCACATGTTAATTGATTGAAAAGAACGGCATTACATGAGGCATGACCAAAATAATAATGCATGAAAGATGGATGGAAAAGACTAAGTTAGTTGTATTTCATCACCGACTTGGTTCAATTCCCCTATGGCTTTCATAATTCACATTGGCCTTGATCGACATGTGAATGCAAATCATGAAACATGGACTCAATTCATAGGGATCCTTGAATCTCATCCGTTGCCTCGGATTCCTGCTGCTTGTATAATGGCCTTATGAAGTTTACTCTATGCTTTCCGAGAAAGAGTGATGGAGGATATTATGCCACGCCAAATTCACCCATCATTACGCGTAAAAGTCATGATAAGTTCCATCATCTGACGGATCCCACGCGATAATTGTTGGAGCCACCAAACCATCGTTCATCAGCTACGGTGCCTTGCAATGTACGCCACTCATGTTGTATTCACAGATAAAAAGCATCCAGGTGCCACTACTTCCTCCTATCGTTCGTGAGAGGCAGGAATTGATGCTATAGATGCGGATCGACCATTTGGCCGGTGCTATGATTACTCAATGGGTTACAGATTGATGGCCGTGATCGCGCGTATTCAAAAATATCCGAGATGGACCATCAGAGATATCTCACTCAATTACCGGGTGACTCATTCAACGGACAACAATCAACGGCCCAGACGGCATCACCCGTGGAGGAACACGAAGGAGAAATCTCTTCCTCCATCATTACGCCGTTGGATTCAACAGATCAACGACACAGATGTAGGGTGGAGAAATATCAACGGGCACCCGTGCAGCGAGATCCAGCAACGTGGAAGGCAACGGGGAAGGAAAGCGAGCCACAACCCGAGGTCCACGTGGGTGCCATCATTGACGGGCGCATGGCCTGCCTGTCGTCATGCCATCACGTCATTTATTTCCGCCAGCCGACGTCATCACGACGTCGTGCCGTCAACCGCACTCCATTTTTATCCCAGCCCATCCGAAGAGAAGAAGAGCACCATCCAGAGGAGAGAATCAGGAACTTAACGGCACGCTTTAGAATGGAGGCGTCGACGAAAAAGCGGCCGAGGGACGGCGGCGAGGAGACCAGGAGAGCGCGGGCGCGAGGAGAGGAGGTGACGGACGAGGAGAGAGATCGGTCGGTAACCGACGACGAGGTGGAGGAGTTCTTCGCCATCCTCCGCCGTATGCGCGAGGCGGCGGTGTGCTTGCCCGATAAGGGCGGTAACGGCGGCGTCCGGTCAAGGGCGGCGGCTGCAGAGGGGCTGTCGATATGGCGGCCGAGGTTCCAGAGGGAGGACTTCGAGGATACGAGCAGCGTTGGAGAGGACGGCAGGCCGAGGGTAACGGAGGAGGTGGCGAGAGGCGGCGAGTTGGCGGCGGAGGAAAGAGTGGCGGAGAACACGATCTCGGTCGGCCGCCTCGATTTGAACGCCGACCCGGCTCCCGAAGGACTGGGTCTCGAGAGCCTGACCGCTGACTCCACCGCGCCCGTGGCGTTTTAGATCTGGTTCACGCGGATCCACCGCGGTGCGCGGCTGGTGGTAATCTTACCCTTGTCACCGCTGCCAAAACAACCCTTCTCTTTTTTTTTTTTTTTCCTTCTCTTCCCCTTCTTCTTTATGTTTCTTTGTTTTCCCTCTCCCTTGGGAGACTTGAGGACCCTCCGTGCAGTGCTTGGCGTCTGTGTAACATTTTACGGAACGTATAAAAAAAAAAAGGGGGAAGACTGTTCCTTGCTTTCGTTTTTAATAATTTCATCGGCCAATTGGATGTTGTTTAAAATTATAGGGAGTTGTAAGCTTGTAGTTTTGTTTTGTTCGACGTGTTCAAATGATCTTGATTTTATCGAGTTTAGATCATAGAGGATCCACATAAAATTTCTATATGGCATGAGTTCGGCGAAATATGGTAGAAATTAAAACCGCCGCAAAGCTTTGTCTAATTTAAGGGCCAGGTTATAGTAATGTCCTGTTGCGTTATTCAATTGAGCTCTCGTGTGCAGAAAGCTGAAGCTATGCACTAAAATTTGGATCAGAGTTGAGGTATGTTTGTGCACAGAGTGGAGTAGAAAATGGATAATTTATTAACTAATATAAAGAATATTTGAATAAGCTGGTTTTCAAATCCTAGAAAATCTTGACATCACAAGACTTACACATAGGTTCTGGCTTTTCCAACGTTTCTTTTTTTTCTTCTTAATATTCTGTCCAGCCAAAGAAGATTTCAAGTTGTGATGTATGGAAGGTCAAGTTACATGTAATAAGATGTCAAACATTTCGCTAAGACAATTGATAACATCATTTTAATAAATTTCTCGTGACCACCTTGAATCCTGTATATGTTGACTCTATTAGATCTTTTCTAATTAAGTTGTATTTATTTATTTATTTATTTATTTCCTTTTTAAGAGAGAAAGTAAGAGAGACGCATCCATGCTATAATCACCCATGCTGCAATGTCAAGATGCATCATCTGAAAACGATGGCCATTTCCTTTGGTGCTAAAAAGACAACAGTAATTTGCTCATTTTCCCGTCATGTTAGTGGTCCTTTCAATTCTAGGTTCTTCCAACGTGTAATTCTAGACTTTCATACTTAATTTTTGTCCAGCACCTCTTTAACGAAATCAATCAATCAATTAATCAATGTTGCAAATATTTTCCAGACATACAGCTGAATCAAACAATTATAGCTAGTATTATACACAATTATAGTTATAAGTGTTCATTTACTTTACTTTTTTTTTAATCACGACAAACGCTTTCTATACATCATTGTGATCTCATATCCCCAAAGGCATAAGCACACTATCTTTCATGAATTTACAACAATATGTCATGTTGATATCATGATATTTTGGAAACTTGTTAGATAAATATGTTTTCAAAATTCAACATGAATTAGCAAACAATAAGTTTGTATCTTGACATTGACAAATTACCAGGACATTTCCACCTAGGTTCAAGTTGTGTGCATAGTCAAACCAGTGTCATACAACTATATAATTATGTGTGTATATTGAAGGTGAGCAAAGATACTCATATTTTTAATATCATTTTTCAAACTTACCATTTTAATTAAATATTATAATCATAAATAATAAGTGTAGTGTTTGTTTTGTTTATCCATGTTGAAAAAATATTAAGGTATGCACATATCATGATTTGAACATTTCAAGGCAACTACTTGTAACATATATATGATAACCAAAGATTTGAATATAGAATAAACTAACTAAATTTATAAAAAAAAAATGAAATAATATATTTTTTTGAAAATTTATTGCTATGAGAGAAGGATTAGAGGTTGTTGACTCGATAAAATAGAAGTCTTTTAATTAGAGTTGAAATAAACCGGAGAGAGAGAAACAGAAATTAGGATAAGTAAGGAGGATAATTGATAAGAAATCCAGGCGACAATAGGCGCTGAGATTATGTGTGAAGATATTATTTCATACAAAATATGCAATTATGGATATTAAATTCAAAGAATACCAACTTTTATGTAGCACTAGGAACAAGATATGATCATGCCTCCAAGGCCTGTGGGGAGGGCAAACTCTAGTATATAGAAGGATAATTTGTCATTTAAAATAAATTTATTTGAAAATTTTGCTCAAACATTTGAACACAAATATTAGGAAAATTCATATGTCACTATAGCATGTTATAGCCCTACTCTTATAGGATTCTCAGATGAATAAAATTTAAGTGTAGTTTGTTAGGTGCTTGACATTTGATGCTCCATTTGATAAATGATATGTAGACAACCATTTCACTTAATAAGTGATATGTATTTATCATCATTAAGTAGAAAATATGCAGTAAATATGTGCTAGTTTTTAAGTAGAATGGTTGTTTATGTGCCACTTATTAAGAAGGGGAATGAAACGGTAAGTATACCACGAACTGTATTTAAGTTTTATCATTTTTAAACATATGAATTCATTTTAAATAGATTAGATATATTGTTGATGTCCGAATTTAGCTTCTGCATACTAATGGAGATGATTTGTTATAACTTCGATGATAGAGCACACTTCAGTCAATCTATACATAATTTTATAAAAGAAAAAAAAGAAGAAAAGCATAAGAAATATAGAGATCGTCACTGAAGTGGTGTTTCGATGCTCAAGTTAGTTTAGAGAGTATAATAAGACTCTTTAGCATATTTGGTTGGCTTTTTAGGACTTTACAAACTGAGGCTTAAAATGGATTTATTTAAATAATTTCAAGCTGCTTGCATAGGTATTTTAAAAAAGTCTTATTTGAATTAGAGTAGTTATTGAGCAAATCAGATGGGTTAAGTTTTTAAATAAAATGATATTTTTAATAAGTTTTTTAAAATTAAATTTATAAAATTTCTTCTGAACAGGATAATGAGCTTTTATTTAAATTATCAATGCCTATGGATTTCTTTCGTTTTGTTTGGACAAGATGGCATGTTTGGTGGAGGTCCCTGTCAATTGAAATTTTTCTTTTCCGAAAGGGCGCATTGCCAGACCTAGGAGCTCTGTGTTCCTGTCAGACAGTTCTAGCTCGTACCACGTCACATGTAATCCGATAATGGTGCGCAGCTGCATTAGTAAAGCAACAAGCATGTCAGTCCAGCAACTAAAATTATTCCACTATTAATACATATTATATATTCATTTGTGAATAATTTACATATTATATAAAATAGGGGAAAGGCCAATGAGCAATACTTCCAACGGCATGGTACCATAAAACAGCAGCACGAAAATGACGAGAGAGATGCCTGTACTGCCGCATGCGAGTGCCTTTGGGCCGCATAATTGCAAAGGAGAAGGAAGCTCATAATTAATAAAAAGAAAAGTAGGCTCCCATCGTTCTCCGGGAGAATATTTTTTCAAACAATGGAGCTGTTGATCTACTCTACCTGCACCCGACGACACGCACAAAGACCCGTACCAACCATTTAGGAAGTGACGCATGGATATTTCCCCTGGGCCCACCACAAATATTGGTCCCAAAATAAAAAAAGTCAGCCGACGCACCCACCAACCGTTCGAAGGACGCTCGCTTTTGTTTGCGATGTTTCACGGAACCTTGACCGCTCTCGAGCCCGATGCCTTCACCGCGGGGCCTACCGGCCAGGTATCGTCATTTATTGGCGTCACCATGACAGCGTCGGCACGTCGGCCTTCAAGTTCCCGTTGGGGTGCGTTTTCTCGGTAGCGACGGTAAGAGTTTCTCGGGTTTTTCTCGCCCGAGACACCGAATGGCAATGAAACTTTGCTGTTCTGACTCAAAACACTGTGAGGGCGTAAGATTGTCAGGCAGCATGTTGAGAAAGTCCGAAAAGCGACGAAAGAGTTGCATAAAATTAATTATATCAATTGTTTTTATTTTGAGAATTGGGATAGAGATGGATAAGCTGCAGGAGCACCACGTAGGATTTCATGAGGAGACCCACTATTGCCAATAATGGCACCTTCAACTCTCCACAGAATTTTTATCTCGAACATGAAAACGATTGGAAGGGATCCAGCAGCAAGCCTCCCAAGCATTGAGATATTGTTGTATAAATTCTCAATCTCACGATATTTATTTCTTTATACCTTGGTAATTTCTCCACATATCTCCTCGATCAAAGCCCTCTAGGTTCTGAGGGGTGCTCCCTTTCTTTCTCCTTCTCCACTAGTTTATTACTTTTGGAGTGAAAAATTCTCAATGCCTCACTTTCTTTTCTTCTGAAGAAGGAGAGAGACAGAGAGAGACGCGAAGCCAACGGCCAACCACTAAAGACTGCCCCTGGTTTATCGTTCCCCAGCGGCACAGCAACGAAGACGCCGTCAGATGGAGTCCAGAAAGCGGAAACGGACGGCCGACGGCGTCGACGGCCACCCGAATAGATCCCGGGGCGGCGAGGACTACGGGGCGGTGACGGACGACGAGGTGGAGGAATTCTTCGCGATCCTCCGCAGGTGGAACCATCTGTCTTGTTGCTTCGCCGCTGCCGGCGACGGTGCCGGGGTTGGCCGGCTTAGGGCGCCAACGGACGCACAGAGCGGCGCGGTGTGGTGGAGCCCGGCGTTCTCGTGGGAGGACTTCGCGGGGACCGACGCCGGCAAGGATGACGACCGGAAGGGCCGCTCAGCTGCGCCGGCGGTGGCGGCTGAGGAGAGAGTGGCGGAGAACGCGACCTCGCGGTTGCTCGATCTCAACGCTGAGCCGGAGCCGGAGCCGGAGCCGGAGCCGGAAGGCCTCGTGGTCGCAGGCCCACGCGGAGAGCCTGCCACCCACTGCCGCTCCCATGCGCCTGACGGTTCGGCGGCTCCTCGAGTCAAATTCTAAGTGGTATTTTCGTCTCTGTTGTTTTCCCCCCGTAATTTAGCTAAGAAATGCTTGATTGAGCTTCTCTTAGGCTAACTGTGTCTAATTATAATTTACTTCAAATAATATAGATAGATGCCAGGCAAGGTGAGTAGAGGCGGGAGAGGAACCTAGTTTTGTATTGTATAATATATTTCATTTCCTTCCGTGCTTTCTTATATGTAAGATTATAGTCTTAATGTGAGATTACGTAGTTTTCTGCTTTGCAAAATAGAGTTGGATGTCATTCAAATTAAACGACTATAGGATTAGATCCATGTCAATGATTTATTTATATGAGTTTGTAGCATTAAGACGTAGGATCTGATTGTTTGGATAGGAAATATAATAGCTATTTTATTTCATAAACTAGCCTCTACTTTCATTTTAATTCAATTCTAATTATAATTAGTCTTGGCAACAACGTAAAGTAAAATAAAAGAGAAAAAAAAATCGATGCTTTACATGAGAAAATTGGACTCTTGAGGTAGTAGCTAGTACTTTTTTTTTTTTTTTAATATTTTTTTCTGCATGTAATTTAATATAATATTAGGTGTTTTAATATTTAGTATATGATTATTAAATCTTACATCATGGCCAAAGTAAACAAGGGAAGATGGAATGATACGGAGACGGTTTCCTTATGATCAGTACATACACCAACAAGCAAACGAACCGATCATGAAATTGAGAAGTTTCTATATCATATGGTTTCCTCATGATTTTTAGATTATGCAGCACTGAAACTATGTTGAATTTTCTCATGCTTGGTTGCATGTTACGACTATTGAGCTTCATTGCAGTACTGTTCTCGCACGCGATCCTACGCTTGCACAGTTGGTCAAAAGATTCTGACCGACATTTGAAGGGGTACGATTCCATGGTGACTGTTATTGGGGAGGCTACTATTTACAGTACTGTTATTCCAAGATATCATCAACTTGATGATCCAACCTCAGGATATGAAGTCTGGCAAAGAAAAACGATTTTTTTTTTTTTTCAAATTTTAAGAACCATACCTAGAAAAAAAAAAAAAAAAAAAGAAAAAAAATGTAGAGAAACAGTGATGGAAAAATAAGAATATAGTAGTACTTTGATTTTTTGTGGTTCCATACATGAATCCATATATTTATAAGAGTTCGAAGTTGTAAGTTCCATTTCAAAAAACGTTGCGCCTTCTCGGAGACACTTTCCAAAGTAACCATCCAATCGAACCATTCACAAAAGGCTGCAGTTAAAAGATAATCTAATGAGATTCTTAAAAGATAATCTAATTTATCTTTCCGTAAAAAATTCTACCGTTAAAAGAGAGTCATGACAGTTAGCAACTACCTAGTAGTTTAAAAAATTAAAATAATTACCGATAAGTTTTTTTTTTATTAAATTTAATTGTGAATCAAAAAACTAAATTTGATCAAAATTATTATCAGGAAATATTATGAGAAAGCGTCCAATGAGTGAAGCACCACATGTATGTCAAGAAGGAGAAGTTGAAGGAAACACCCAAATTTTTCAGTCTTGATGGTTTGCTTGGATGTCAGCTTAACACTGCTTTTTATATGTAACCAGAGCATCTGAATTATCAAAGAATTTGAATTTGCATTAATATCTCCTGTGTGTGGCCGTGCAGTGCATGCTGCAGTACTCACTGCAGTACTCAACGCATGTGGGATGTTTGCAATAATGTCTCCCCCAAGATCCCGCATGCTCGCGCGCGCCGAGAGCCCCCTCTCTCGCTGTAAATAGACACATGGCCCACGAGAATAAAAGATAACGATACGCTAGCCCTCAGTTTTCAGTGCTTTGATGTTAGGTTATCGTTGATCTCGTATGTTACTGGGGCATCGGAATAAACCACAGAAACCAGTTATTCGGGTCAAAGTGTTTGCAATTAATATTATAGGCATAATGGAATCTACTTCTTTTTCTCCGATCTGGAATATAACTATATTAAACTTCTCCACTGCAGTGAAGATTGATACTTCAAATTTAAATATACTGATATAGTCGAATTAATTATTTGTTTGTTTCATTTGTATTAGCTGTTAGTGTGTGAAAGAAATATTAAGTGGGATGGCTAAAGACTACTAGTAGAAATGAAGATATCTGTTAACGTAAGAAGAAAAGCCATGACCATTTGTAGGCATTGTCCACCGATTTTGCATGGCCTTAAAAGCTTTATTTCAGCCACAAGTGATTACCGGCTTAATAGATCCTTCTATAACCGCAATTCATTGTTTCTTCTAGCCACACAATTTTGCTTGAGGAGCAAGAATTTCTAGGATACCATGTGCTCTCTTTTGCAATTTTTTTGTCTTCCACTTGTTCTAGATTATTATAAAAAATGCATTAATTCTTATAACTCCTCTGTGTATTTTTCTTGTACTCCAAGCATGCTTTGCAGTGCTTCAAATCTTGCTCTTCATAATGCTTTTGTGAATATGTTTGCAAGTTGCTCCTCTATCCTATAGTATTATTGTGGTCCAAATGCCGTAAATGATGGTTCCTTGCAAGTAGTGAAAAATTATTTTTGCTACTCTATGGGGAACTGGTTTGGACTCTGTATAAATCTTAATGGTCAACTTATAGTATACATTATGTTTGGCCTTATAACTATAAAATATAACAAGCTTCCAATGAGGCTTTGGTAGAGTGAGGCATCTTCGAATGAGGCTTTCGTAGCTCTATCTTCCTTCTTTAGTTTTTTGTTTGTGAAAAGTGGAGTAGCATTTGGCTCACATTCATGCATCTAAGATTTTTTTAGAAGAATTTTTGCATATTTCTTATAGGATATGAAGATTCCTTCTTTTTCTTGGCTTATTTCAATACCAAGAAAATAGTAGATCAAGCCTACATCAATCATCTCGAAAGTTTTTATTATGTCTTCCTTGAATTACTAAATTACCTTCTTATTGTTTCTTGTATAGATATAATTGTCCACATATAGAGAGATAAAGAGAGTGCTAGTATTACCTTAATCTTGATATGCAGAGTGGGCTCGCTCTTGCTCCTTCAAAATCATGGACTAATGAAGTACCTATCAATTCTACTATACCTAGCTTGTAGTGCTAGCTTAAGCTTGTACAAAGTTTTCTTCAGTTTCAGAACTTCATCTTCTTTTCCTTTCACCATAAGCTGTTGTAGTTGCTCGACATAAATCTTCTTTATTAGGAAACCATCCAAGAATATAGACTTTCCATCAAGTTGGTAAATTTTCTACTTCTTAGCTACTAGTACAATAAATGCTCTTATCATATCTAAGTGAGTCACTAGAGCGAAGATTTCATTATAGCCTACTCCGAGTTACTAGGAGTATACCTTACTTATTAATCTTACCCTATGCTTATGAATTGAGTCATCGGAGTTAAGCTTAATTTTGTAAACCTACTTAACACTAATGATCTTTTTGTTTTTTAGATGATCTACTTGCTCCCATTTTTTATTTTTCTCAATCATCTTTATTTTTTCTTATAGCATCAACCTCTATATACCTGGTATTTGGATGTGGCTTCAAAACTTATTGGCCTTATGATAGTTACGTTACATGTCTCAAATATTTCACTAAGTGGTCTTATTCTCCTTGGGGTGATTTTGGTAAAGAGTTTTCTAACCTTGATGTGGACACCAACGAGAATGAGTGACTCAAAGTCTTTGGAGTAGCTTTCTTATATTCTACTTGCTCCTCCTTAAGAATATTCTGCAGTAATGTAATTAAAATGATCATTGACTACTTTTCAACTTCTTTTATCCCAATGCTAGGCTATAGTCTCATCAAATTCGATGTCTTCACTGATGATGAGTTTTTAAGCTATATATTCGGTAGCCTTTGGATTGTTTATTGTAGTACATGAAGATGCCCCTTTCCGTTGTGTCATCTAGTTTTTTTTTTTTTTTTGTCAATAAGAATATACACACAACATATGCTTCCAAAGACTTTGAGATGTCATGTTGATGGCTTCTTACCATTCTATGCTTCGATAGGAGTCTTATTTTGTACCACTTTAACTGGGCATCTATTTAATAGGTAGACTGTTATGTAGATAGCTTCAGTCCAGAATATTTTAGGTAGGCCTTTCTCTTTCAGCATTGATATTATCATTTCCATGATAGTTCTGTCCTTTTATTCAAATACTTTATTTTGCTGAGATGCATACCCAATAGTTAGGTGATGCTTTACTCCATTTTCAAAGAATTTGTTAAACCTATTGGAGGTGTATCATTTCTCAGCATCTTGATGTAGTGGCTACTTTGCTTCTCTACCCTTCCGAATCCTAAGAGTAACAATAAGTCTTTGAACCAAATAGCAAGAGGCTTTTGGGCTGAGCATAACCATAGACTTGGCCACATTTACAAGCTAACTTGATTGGATATAGTAGTGTGCCATTGCCTCCCCGAACGTAATACAATCACTGTCCCGAGCTCTAAATAATAACAGACAATAATCAACAAAGAATAAATGACTAACTTTTGAATTTTCTTTATTTGATCTAAAGTTATGGATAACACCCTTCTGAACCTTCATTGATATCAGTTTAGAAAGAATTTCACTACACAAAATAAATAGATACGAAGAGAGAGTACACCTCTATCGAAGCCCCATATTAGACTAGAAGAAATTAAATAAGGACCCATTAACAAGGATCGAAAAGGAAGGGAATTAGATGCATTTCTTTATCCAATCTATCATCCTAGCTATAAACTTAAAGTGCTGAAGAATTCTAAGAAGGCAACTTGCTTTATTTTGATATGAACTAGCTTTAAAGTAGACCCAACTTACAGTGTTATAGTCCCTCTCCATATCCAGCTTAACAACCATCATAGAACTCCTCGATGCCTTATGTAATGTGCGCATTACTTCCTGGGTGATAATGATATGATTTGAGATGCTTCTTCTAGGGTCAAAGGCAACTTGCTCCTCTAACACAACTGGTTTATGAATTATCCTCGTCACTCTTAGGGTGATGAACTGAGCCATCAATTTATATATAGTATTACATAAACTAATTGGCACTACTATTGCAATTGAGAAGGATCGGAATACTTTAGTCTCAAAATGATAAAAGTTGCTTTCCAAGATATTGGCATACAACCCTATTCAAAGAACACCTTCAGAGCCTTTCAATTTGTCTGATTGCATAGTTTTAAGGGCAGCATACACTTCCTCGTTTGACACTCGCTTTCCAATCATAATCTATCATTAGCATTGAGAGTAGAAAGAAAAGAGTTAGCATTAGTAGAATGTTGTATCCATCTAGAATAAAGGAAATTTTGAAATGCCCTTCTAATGCCTTCATCTAACTCGAGAAGCTGATATCAAAGGAGCATATGAAGGTAATGCAATTTCTTCTTCTTCTCAACATCCTGGACTGAAAAAACTTGGTATTCATGTCCCCCTCTTTCATCCACTACATTGGAGATTTTTTGGGCCCATATAATTTCTTGTTGTTTCATAAGTTCATGGTACCTCTTTTATTTACTTCTCAACACCTACAGCCCTCCAAAACTCAATCCACCTCCCTTATCCTCTTTTTGTTGAAGATAAGCAATTTCCAACTTAAGGGAATTAGCTTGCTAAAACAAATTGCCCATGATATCTTTGTTCCATTTTTTTAGAGCCAACTTTGTATTCTTTAATTTCTTGACTAACCTAATCATAGGGGATCCACTAAGCTACATGTTCCAAGCTATAGACACCATATCTCAGGACTTCTCATATTCACTGTAGAAGTTATCAAAATGAAAAGGTCTTAGACTATCATGGCATACTTTAAATTAATTAAGAGGTGGCAATCATCAGAACAAATTCTAGTGAGATGCTGCACTTTAACCATAGAAAATAAATTGATCCATTTATCAGTAGCCAATGCCCTATCTAATCTCTCCCATTGTTTGGCCAATTATTCCTTATTATTACTCTTTACGTTTGAATCTTATAGTGACCAATCATAGTCCACATTTCTATCCATGGTAGTTATCCTCAGCTTGTGGTGAGGTTATCCATTATTCCATATACTATTATGTGGAGGTAATCTATAATTCTATGTACAAATTAAATACGTGGTGTCAATTCATATCACTTGGCTAATCCAAATGCCTCTTACTTAACCACCAAAATTTATCCCTTTTTTACTTGCCAAAGAAAATATAATTTCATATAAAAATTCAATACAAATCACACATATACCATGCATTTTGAAGTCATTGATATATAATACCTATATATATAAAGAAATATATAAAATTATATGGTATATGGTACATATGCATATAAAATATTTATAATTATATAAGTAATATGCATATGAATCTTTATATATTATTTTATCATAATCAAATATGTATATAAAATATGCATGTATAAAAAATCCTTACCTACACAAGTGATCACATTATGGAAAGTCTTGCTAATCGTTTATATTATTCATTAACATAAGGCGCAGGCGCACGCACGCGCACACACATATATATACACACAAAATATCTATAATTATAGAGGTACTAATGTTCATGAACTCTTATCTCTATTGGAAGTAAAGTCTAATAGATATGGACAAAGGATTCTAAAAGATTTCTTATTTTATATGAGATTAAATTAGCATAACAAAACAGCTAACTATTAGTTTTATGCTAACTTTTTGAGGATTTTCGGCCTCGTACCTTTGACCTTCTTAGAAGATGTTCGAAGTTTCTAGCCTTATATCAATCATTTCGCATAAAATCATGATTTTATAACATGGTGAGAAAGAAATTACCTTTGCATAGGAATTGAAAAAATGTTCAAGAACTTTATTAATAATTTTTTTCATATTAAAAAATTAACTAGAACCAATTTATAAATAGATCTCCTAAAACCTAGAGACTTCTTATTTCCTATTTGATACCAATATCCTAAAGAAAACTTAAAAAATAAATATCAAATAAATATTTAAAATAGATTCTAATTTTTACTGAACTTTTAACTCATTTAACATAAATTTCTGCAAAGAAAAATAAATATCAAAAATAATTTTGGATGATTTAAGATGCTTTGTAAAGTTAACTCAATGTTGAACGTCATAAAAATAGATTTACTTGAAAAAATTAATTATATATATTGGTCTTAGTGAAGCTTCTTTTTGAATTGATGGGCATTGGATTAGGTTTTAATTTAATTATTATTTGAGCAAATATTTTTTAGGAAAGAAATACATAAGAAGTGCTTAAGCAATAAAATTAGGAATAATTAATCAACTTGCGTAAATTCATCGAAATGAGCCACCACTTGTTCTCCGATGCATAACTATATTTCTAACCATTAACCATTCATCTTACCTATATTATGTCATACCAATGCATACCAACCCGAACATACCATACCATATTGGTACCGATCTAAGACTTAGTATATGGGGAGTACCAAGTCTACTTTTAGCTGAACTAACTCATATACTGGGCATACTAATATTATATAAATATTATACTAATCAAAGGTCGGTATTTAGGTGGCGAACCATAATCTTAACAACTACACATCTAATACTCCTTCTATCAATCCTATGCATACGATTTCGAGCAATATGGCATCCATAAAAAACAATGACGCCAGATGGAGCCAGCTAATTGCCCATTGATTGGAGGCCTTAGTCAAAACCCTTGGCCTTGTTGTAGACTGGACCACATACATCACGCGGTTTCCGTTTCAATACGTCCTTCCTATGTGGTAGCTTCATTCAGATGGAAGACATCCAGCGAGAGAAGGAAATGGGAAGGAAAGCTAGTCGTTGCAGAGAATGAATGGAGATGAGTCGAGTAGTGTTCATAAATTATGGCCGCGAGAGCTGGAATCCAGAACCACTGGTTTTGGGCCAAAGGCTAAAAGCAAAGGAATAACTTTTGGACCCGAATAAAAAGTACGTCGGCGGTCAGTTTTGGCAATTCCATCCGAATCCGACTTCTCGGCGGGTTGCCTTGGCTCCTGACAAAACGAACAGCCATTGAGGCGAGCATGGAAGTCCGATATGATATCAAGTTCGGAAGCGCTATGAATCAAACACAGGCAGTCCGCTCATCGATTGTGGGGATGTCCTCTTGGCATCTTTTTCCACACCTTGTTGCTGGAAAGTCAAAGTCTCTGTCTCTGCCTCTGCCTTCTGGTGGTGCAGGATAAGAACAAATTAGCCCATCCGCCTCTACAGTTTGATTTTGGAGGCTCAGCATAAGAATCTGATCTAATTCAGATTCTGTCCTATATTCACTTTTGGAGCATTAAATCCATCATGCTGGAGGTTTTCTAACTCTAGATCTTTTTTGTCAGCTCATTGCATAAATCCCCTAATTTTGGATGTGCTATGCGACCTTTTTACAAGGTCATTTAGAAAGCAACAGTTTCACATAAAATTTAGATCTTTGCATGGTTGATATTAAGAGATAGACTTCAAACTAGAAAAAAATTGGTAAAGAAAGGTTGATCAATAAGTTCTGAGTACCCAATATGTGAAGAATCCTTGGAGATGAGCTTCTATCTCTTTCTTTTTTGCCTTTTTGCCGATTCTATTCGAGAGATGATATTTTCTAACTCTGCTATATTGAGTCAGCCAAGATTTTTTCATCACTTATGCTCTTTCTGAAAATCTAAAGTCATCCCTTTTCGATGGAGACATGCCTGGGATTAACTGGTCCTCTTCTTTTGTTGGTTATTTGCAATGAAAGAAATTTGAGGATCTTCTCTTCTAAATTTAAATTTTGCTCTCCTTTGATAATTGGGAGTGTCTCTTAAAAAAAGACAACTATTTCCATGCATCTTTGAAAACTTCTCTATGCATCTTCCAATGTTCCTTGTACACTACCATCCTTTTGTACTTCATTCTTTTTAATAAAATTTGAGAGAATTTCTTCCTCCAATTACAGTCAAAAAAAAATAAAAAAAGGGTTATGAGGGTGCAACTGCTAGGTTATATATATATATATTAATACTAGTTAGAATATTACTAAATAAAAAAACTTATAGTTGAGCAAGATTCTATACTTAATAATACAATCTTTTTGAAAAGTAGACATCCACTGGCTTTGATGCCCCAAAGCTTATTTTTGAAGATAAGAAGGGTGGTCCTAATGGTTACAACTCACAACAAGCACAAGTTCTTGATTCCGGTACTAATTGAAGCATTTGCACATATCTGAAATATGGGTGTCTCCCTTTGACGATCGGAAAAATGAAAGCCAAGCTATAGAACTAAATTCAGGCCACAATTCAGATGATTCTTTCTCCAAATGCTACGACTGCTGACTAATTGATGGTCGAGATTGCACGTTGAGATACTTTTTGGCATAAAATAGTGACACAGGCACTAAGCAACTCCTCGACAGCCAAACAAGTCCGTAACCTGCCTTGGAGTGCAGCAATTTTGCAGCCCTGATTTAGGTCAGGCATTGTAAGCAAGGAAGCGACCAAAACTCATGATGCAAAACGGACACCAGGCCCACAGGATGGCACTAAGTGGGTTTGGAGCAGCACCAAACCATAGCATCGTCAGACCCTATAGCTTCACTCGCCTTTGGATTTTGGGACATTACGGCCGAATATAGATAGGATCGAAGCATCTACGTTGGCTCCAAGCATGCCAACTTTCTAATATTATACTTTAGGTTCTCGCAACTCGTGACATCATGGAATCCTAGTTATCCACTTGGTGGAATGGCCGTGTAACGCTTTAAGCCCATCTGCTAGCCTAATTGGCTTCTAACATATAACCCAAAAATTTGAGTGAAAATTAATGGGTAGCAAGTGGACTTGAGTTATAAGCACATAGCACATTTCTCTTCCATCCAATGTATGTGGGACTCACATATAATGCGAGCGACATTCTCGTTGCATGCCACAGCATACCCCGTGGGTAGTTCTTTCCTCATGTTCATCCACTTTCGTACACTCGGATCGGCTTTTATACCATTTGTAACGTCTCAAGCCAATGCTCGCTAGCCTAATTAACTTCTAGTGGACCTAAATCATGTGGCCTAAAAATTTGAATAAAAATTAATGGGTAGCAAGTAGACTTTAGTTATAAGCACATAGCATATTTTTTTTTATTTAATATAAAACAAAATTTGAGGTATCACAGGCTGCTCAAGTTAGAGGCGTGGACAAGAGCTATCTTCGTCTTCAAGCGCGGACAAAACATTTGGAGATATTTCCAACTGCAGGCATCTTCTCAGCGAAGGACGGATGGCCTGGCACTGCTGTTTGCTCTGGGGGTAGTTTGAATCCTTGGTTGGTCAAAATCTTTGGGTTCAGAACCCTTCGAGGTTTGTCTACTATTAGCACCAATTATCACGTGGGACCAGACCATTATCTTTCACCAGTTAGAAGCCAACAAGAATGATTCTAATGGTGTGCAAAGAAATTGTTCTTGTGTGCCTTTGTTGAGAATCATGCGCTCCTTGAGAAAGAAAGTCATGAGATTTGTAACTTCTGTAAATGAGATTGAAAGGCTCTGCGAGTGGAATGCGTTGCTTGAAGTGGGAAAAAACTTAGCTTCAGCGAAATAAATTAGGAAATTGCCGGACAAAGATTTTTCGCATATTTTCCTTATTTACGTTCTAAAAGATAGTTTATACTATAGTGTTCTCTAATTAACACAAATCATGAACCAGAACTGCTCTAATATTATTTGTAAAAACCTAAAATTTTTTCTTTAAAAAAAAATAAAAACAGTATTATTTATGTTTTCTAGCATTATATATAAATTCAAGATTTATTTGGTACATAATTAGAAACTAAGCACATATTTGAATGAATCCTACAAATATATGAACCGATCCTCCTATTTTCTTTTATTGAAGCCTCAAAGAGCTCCACTATTCCTCACATAAAAGGATGAGTCAAGAAAGTGAAATTTGAATTCTTTGGCTCTACTTATGTATTCAAGATCTATTAGGCAGAAAACCAATGTAAGATAAAATACAAATCTGCACGAAACTTCAAAGAAGCTAGTCCAATACTTATTTAGAATCTTTGCTTGTTAAGCATAAGAATGTGACCATCAAGGTAAGTCCAAAGAATACTAGAAAAAATATTTTAAGAGAGAGAGGGGTGAGAGAGTGAATTAAAACTTGTAGAGAGAGGAACCAATTTGTAATTTTCTATACGAAGACTACTTGGGGGAGGGGGGAAGCACCTTCCAACACATTTTCTTTCAGAAAAGTTATGCATACCATCCAAAACTTGAACTGCCCAAAAATAGCATTGTATTCAGAAAATAATAATAGGATGCTCTTATTATATATAGAGTTGCTGGTGTTTAGGATACAAATCATTACATAATAAAAGAGATGGAGACAATAAATGCAAGCCTTTGGGGAATCTTCATGCGACTGATTCAATTCCTTTTGCTTTGAGCATCTCTTTGCTATCCTAATTGTTTCATTGAAGTTTCGAGAGATTTGGGTTTAGTAATTACAAAATATACTTTCTTTCTAATCTCATTCATAATCACAATATGATGTTTCGGATGAATGAGAAGGCTTGAAATAGTGACATCCTTGTTGAAAAAATTCAGTCAATCGAGAGAAGGAAAAAGAAGGCTCAATGATACATTAGCATAATACGAGCATTGCTCAAAATCCAAAAAGTATATCGAGACATAATTAATCCGGCAATTAATATTTCATCACCATAATAATTAACTTACAAGACATTCAATATGATATTGTATTAAATGAAATTTTACTAATTTCATGATGCTAACTTAAACATGAAAATTTGCAAGCTGTGTTGGCCTCTATAATTCCTGAGTATCAATATAGGACCTTTTTTCAAAATGTAAAGATGTGGGGCCAACACAAGAAATGCTTGCTCCTTCTAAGTGATCTGAGAGGATAGGTACAATTCATAGTATCACTACGAGATTATCCATTCCTGCATGACATGTTGACCCTGGGTCGATAATTGGATGGGGTCTTAAAGTATTTTCCATTTTGGATAGAAAAAAATATGTAAAATTTAATGAGATTCAAAGAAATAACCGAATGAATAGCTAATATGGTTAGCAATTTTTTATTAATGTAACATTTATTTATGGACTTGATTGATGTATATTCATTTTGATCCTCAATCTTTCAATTGCTATAGCTTAATCATTATGTTTTAAAAATCCTTCTTTTTCAATGTTCTACTATATGAGGTTAGCTAAAAATAAAATAATTAATATATTACTCTTCTAATTAATTTATATATTTGAATTAAATTATTTTATTAATTTTAATTATTTTTGAAAGTTAAGAATATAATATTTTTAAAATATAAAAATTTAATCGATAACATCAAGAGCTTTATAGCGAAAAATAAATTTTAAATAAAAATTTTAAGAATAACAAAAAAATTTACTTTTAAAAATTGGTAACATTGACTCATTGAATTCATTAGGTGTCTTCCAACAGGTAAAATTTTATGAATAGCTGTCCTTCCCTGCCACGTGGAATGGAGGAACAAGTCAAACAGCGGAACCTCTTCACGGCCTATCTGGACCAGTAATCACAGGGCCTTCCGAGCGTCAAATCATAATAGTCATGCAGCCGGTATTCAGCCACAACTTGTCACATACCATCAACCTTGCACGGTGAAACGATGTCCGCGTTGTTAACTATGTGCAATAAAGAAAAAAGCTCCAACCAACCCACTGAGGGGCGGACACCTTGGTTCCTAGTTTCATTGCATTTTTACTTCCAATAAATCTGGTCACGCCTCTTTAATAGCTATCCCCAATTGCTGCATATTGACCACAGCTTCACGCAGGGGTTACATCACATAAAGCACATATAGCAGCAGCCTTTGTAGAATCCTCCATTTCCCATCTCTATCAAAACTTTGCACAGCTTTTTAAGATTCTTATAGCACTTCTACATAATATACCAAACGAAACAAATACAAGAGAAAATCATTCCCCACATGCCATCATCCAACAATTTCATCACGTAATTTAAAGGGCAAATAAGCCCATCATGGATGACAAGATCCAGACATTTATTTATGAAATAAATATATATACATATGCCATGACCCATTTCCTAACATTCTTTGTACAGATTTCATTCCGAAACATTTTCAAAAAAAAAAAAAAAAAAGGAAACCATAGTGAAAGCTCAAAAACCGACCCCTCCTCCCAACCCACCTAACAATGACTAGAATCAAATGCAAGGATTAAAGACAAAACACAAAGATTGGCTTGCCACCTCCTCCCCCATTTGGAATTTCGTATCTACATAAAAACTTTAGTTACAAACAACAAGGGAACAACAAAAAGATTGGCGGTTGGGGCCGATGTACACAAGAAGAAACCACTTTTTCAAATTCCCCCTTAAAGCTCTAATAACTTTGGCTCAACTCCTATTCTTTGGTTGGTTTAGCATCTAAATGTAATTGCCGGTTGATGATGTTAATATTCCTCACCCTCTTCCCTTCCTATTTCTCAAGTGCTCGCTCCAAAGGGAAAGAGAGCGCTTGGGTTTGGGTTATCGATATGTGCAAGGTTTTTAGGCCACAGCAGTGATGCTGCAGCTCCGGCGATCGCGATTGAGGCAGTCAAAACCCTCGATTCTCACGGCGGCCGGCATGAGGCCGAATTTGGCACGCACACAGCCCTTCCGTGGCGACATCGGCGAGCCGGATTGGACTGGGACGGCCGCGATCGGGGCCGGCGGCCGGTCCTCCCCGAAACGGGCATCGTGGACCACCGGGTTCGCCGCCCGGCTTGGCGGGGAGCCGCAGAAGAACGGGGGTGACGAGGCCATCTGTTCCCCACCCTGCACAAGGACCACCAAACGGATGGAGGAGATCAGATCATGGATCCATACTTAATCTTTTAACAAGAATTGATCCAAATATATTAAACAAAACAAGATGCGTCATAGCAATAGATCAGCATATGTTGTCCGGATCACAGCAGGACCAAGCAGATCCAGTAATAAAAGCCATCCGTTCTCTAATCGAACGGCTAGGATCTGCAACCATCACCTCCGTATACCCGGAGGCCCTTTCCTCAGATCTTAGTAAATTATTCATAATTTTTTTTTGGAATAAAAAGCTGAAAAATATCAAACTATGAATAAATAATTTTTTTAAGGATTTCCCCGACCACTTATTTCAACAAATAATTCTAATATTCCTCGACTGGTGGATATAAACCTGGGGGAAACGACTAAAAATCTCACCTTTGTTAGAAATAAATCGAGAAGCTCCGCCCCGGCCTTCGCATCGGAGAGATCCGCCTGATGACTGTTGAGAAAGAAAGAGAAGAATGGAATCAGCGAGGAGGACACAGAAATTAGAACGTTTCTAAAGAGGATAGGTGAAACCGGGGCGGAGGAATTACTTGGCGTGCCACCGGAGGGGGCGGACGGGGTCGGCGGCGGAGAGTGGGCCGAGGCGGCGGGGTTTGGGGCAGAAGACAGGGGGCCTCCGGTCGGCGACGGTGAAGGAGGAGGCTCCCCGCCTCTCCTCGCAGGCAGCGAAAGCGTTCTGCTGCATCGCGCAGTGGTTCATCTTTGTTTAACCCCCCGAGATCGCAGTTAGAACGCCTGGAGAGCGATAAAACCTATCAGTCTTTGCTATTTTCTTCATACAGATCGAATGAAGAAAAAAAAAAAAGGGGATTTTGATGGATCTGGAGGAGGTGAGCTCAGATCCGAAGAGAGCGTGCAAATCAGAAAAATCGAAAGATCTTACAAGCGGGGCCTCCCGAAAATCCGAAAAAATCGAATTTTTAGCTTGTTCTCATACACAACCTGATTAGACTTCGAGGGATAACAAACCCTATTGTAATAAAAGGGCTCGAAATCTGTAGATCTGGTAGAAAAGGCTACAGAAGGCAGTAAAGAGGGGATAAAACCTCTAAAAAATTAAAGAGGGGACAAAACCTCTAAAAAAATTCAATCATGGCTTCAAGTAACAGCATACAGAACGAGACGAGAAATCGAGAGGCTTGGATCTATAATAAATAGCCACAAGAAAACAGAAGGGAAAACTAAACGGAGAGAAAGAGAAGCGCCGGAGAGAGGTAGAGTTATCGTACCTTAGCTGCCTCTCTCTCTCTCTCTCTCTCTCTCTCTCTCTCTCTAAGAGAGTGAAGACGGAGAAAACCAGAGAGAAGGGGGAGCGGCCGAGAGGAGGACGAGGGTTGGCAAGAGGGTATATAAGAAAGAAAAGCTGGAAAGAATTAAAATAATTGGAAACAAGAGAGAGAAAAGGATACGTGGAGCTATCAGATAAGCGGATACAATTCAACGCCCTGTAATAACACCGATTTTCTTTTGATAAATATTTTAGTTATTATTTTATATTATGTCTTGATATAATCGCTCGCGGAAAGCGCCGTTGAGTTTGGCACCCAATCCGAAAAATCTAAATTTTATTACAAAATATTTGAGTTAAAATATAATAATTAAAGGCTGGCACATAGGAAGGGACTCACCTCGGCCTTGTGAGCTGCGAAGCTTGGTTACGTCTGTCCAATTATTATTAATATTATTATTTTCAGTGTACGGTTATTTCAGAGCCTGTGGAAGAATATAAAAGGCACGTGCCTTGCCTCCCTGACTTTTTTATTTTATTATTATTATTTTTTTATTTTAAGACACGTTACATCACGTTCGGACCAGCCGTGGAACTTCATCGGCGGCCGTCGTTCCGACTCAAGGTGCGTTTGGTGTGACGTTAAAAAAAGGATGGGGGAGGAAGGTTACAGAGGTAACATTTTTTTATATAAACACACCCTTCGAAATGGTACTCAATTTGATCAGATCAAAACGTTACGAATTCAAACCCTCCTTATTTAATATATGAGTTAAAAATTTAGAACTAAATTCTATCTTTCTATTAAATAGGTAATTAAAACTGGTTCACATAACTCATTTATTGAACATGTTTAACATCTAATTAAAATTTTAATTGATTAAATAGGTTTATGGTTAATTAAGCACATTAGGTTAAAAAAATTAAGTAGATTTTAAAAGCATGTGGTGTAGGAAAAAAAAAACTTGTAATGTGGAAGCTTAATTTGAATCTATTTATGATTAATGAATTTATAGATAGTCTATTCCCATCAATTAGATGCATAATAAAGATTTCTTGATAGATTATACTCAATCTACATGGCAAAATATTCACTACCATTTAATTAAGTAGACATTTTGTATTTTTTTAAACTTTGAGAAAAAATATTTTGGTTAATACCCATAGTTATTTTGTGTTTATTGAAAAGCCTTTAGATTCTTTTAGAAGGTTGTTTGTATGCATAATAACATTTTGTGCGTATAAATAAGAAATTTATTTTCAGATAGTGCTATAAAAATATGGAAAGAATGATACTGAAAAGTTTAGTAAATCATGTAATGTTAACTATTTTGATAAACCCTAATTATTTCTCAAATTACTTGCAGAATATTATGTATAAATGAAATTAGAGATACTACATCCAAATATAACTAATCATATAATATTTTGTATGTGTGTTGGTTAAATAGACAAAAGCCCTAGGAGTACAAGGAAAATATTGACAATAAAGTATAAAGCATGCAGAAAGAACATACTTTGCAATTTCTCATAGGTACATTATATAATTAATTTTAAAAATAACAACAGATTCTATAAAAAGACTCAATAACATCCATTATATTGTTCATTGCATTTGTGTAACGTTTTGTCTATCAATTGTTATCTTTGTAGAGTAGCTTGATTTATAAGTACATATGGGTGGTGACTGCTTATAAATCACGCAAATTGTACATGCATTCCTCATTTTGTGCCATCCACATGCCCTTGACATGAGAGTCATAAAAAATTTAACAAAGCATAGTTTTTAAAAATTATTGATGCTTTTCTTCTCTAAATATATAAAATGTAAAATTTCCTTACTTAATAAATTAATTCTATTTTTTATACTAATGATTACATAAATTATTTTTCTAAATCACCTATATTTCATCACTTTATTTTTGGTGCATGTATAATTAGTTGATAGCACAAATAGGAAACAAAAGACTCTAATTTGTAGCTAGTGGTAGTTACACTTCTTTGCATGCCAATGGATGGATCCTAAAGGTTAAAAAAAAAATTAGAAAAGAAAAAAAGTGGAATGCATGTAAATGATTACTGCAACTTATAAATATATATATATATATATATAAATTTTTCAAAAACATGTCATCCTATAATCTATTTTAATGTATAACATAATGACTAAGAATAGCAATGAAATAGAATGAGGCGGGTCTAGAAAAAGATACCTCCTCTATATCCGTATTTGTAAAAAAAATTTTATACCCATATCCGCTCCGTACCTACTATACATATAAAATTTTGTACCCATGAATTATATAACACCCGTATTCGTATCGTTATTCATGCTCATATCCGTCTCGTTATTCATACTCATACCCGTTCCATTATTCATATCTATATCCGCCATCTATTCTTTTAAAATTTTTTTCTTAAACTAAATAAGTTTAATTAATTCCTACCTATTAGTTTAAACAATTTTTTTCTTCAAATTTCAACTTCATTCCAAAATAGATCAGGCTCAGGACTATTATAAGCTAATTTTTTTTTCTTCTTCTTCTTCAATTCCACATCAGATGGAATATGTCCTAAAAAATTATGATGTGCGGCCTACTGGCTCTTATTAAATAAGATAACTTTTTTACTGAAAATTATAAATAAGGATGCTTAAGCAAATTTACTAGCAGGTATAATGGGTATGTAATGGAATGGAACAGATAAATCATTACATCCATACCTTTTTTGTATTTATGATGAATATTGCTATATATTTTTATATCTATATTTATATTTATATTTATATTTTTTAACTTTTATATTTATATCAAATAAAGTAAAAACGAACGGATACCTACGATTTCAAAGGAAATTATCATCGCTGATAATGACTCCACAATAAAGTTCATCTCCACCGTTTCATATATTATCAAGAAGCCCTTTTAAAATGCGACGCTTGCCCGCTATATTTTTTAGGGAGACGCTCCAGCTCTTTAGCACCAGCTACCTTCCCACATGATGCCAGCCACTAGCAAGCTAAGGGCAGCAACTAAACTAACAAAAATATATATATATATATATATACTAAGAGATAAATCCTCAATATACCTCGTCCATGATCATGATCATTAGGTAACACATTTACATAAGCAATTCCAGCATTCAAGGCACACCCCTTAACGCACTAAATGCTAGCAACCAATGATGATAAGAGTCACCTTGAGGCTTGGATCAGCATCCCGCTAAACTTCTTGTGATTCATGTGAATCCGCCCACTTGGTACTTTTCTAATGCAGGCATCCCACTTGCAGCTGTAGGGTAAGCCATGGTGGACGGATTAGTTGAGTCCGACGGATCACGGGTTGAGAACTACGTTTTCACAGCCACGGCTTCTGTACTCCGATATTGTCGCATAGAAATAAGCTATGAGAATCTCCTCCTTAATTCACGCTTGCACCATCGTCCTCCTATCTGGTGATGGGATGTAGAGGCTTCGTACAAAAGAGATCTCTTTCTCCTCCGTTCTTATTTTCAGACATACTCCGGGCTTCGTAACACAACGAAAGCCAATATACAGCGGAAGTCGGTTTTTATCACGACCTGAACTAGAAGTTCCTGATCAGCACGGGCATCAAGATGAGTAGAAAACATCTTGATCCATATAAGCCTCCAATAATCTGACAATCATATGCAAATAATACCAACCTAAAAAGCTGGCATCATAGCACATAAATCTATCAAAAGGGCATATGCACTCATAACTAGATATACATATCTATGTCAATAATAATAAGATTAGGTCATAAGGACTTGAGAAGATTTTTTCATATGTTTACCGCAGAGCTTTGCATATACAATCCAAAAGACATACAAAAAGAAGTTTTCTCAACTTGGCCAGTATAGCCTGAAGGAGAGGTATTAAGACTATCCAATCCAAAGGAATTTCTTTAAAAGAATGTGACCTATCTATTAAATTAAAGATCAGCTGTAGAAAAGATATCATGAGAAGTCAAATCGCACGAATGATAGTAACAAATATAGCAAGTGAGGATATATAAAGTGTAATACCATTAATTACTAATTTAATCAACATATATAGTAGGAGAGAATAAGTGTAGCATCGTTAATTAATTATATACATATATATCTCGTAAAATAATAAAGTATGATATCATCAAATTATAAATAGTAATGTATATCATAAAATAATAAATAGTAATGCATCATCCTCTAAGAGTAACCTTAAGTAACCAACTTAAAAGTTCAATAACATAAAAAATAAAAGCAAAGAAATAAATATTACACATTACACATGCAAGCATACATATACACCTATAAAAATAGTTGCAGTACTAGATATCGGACAGAAACAACCTAAAATCTTTGAAAAATGATAGCTTAAAAGCCTAGATAGATGGTTTGAAAGCCCAAAATAGAGGATTGCTAGCAGTCAAATCAGAGTAAATTATGTATAACCCTCATACGAGGCTAATATCTATCCTACTAACGAAGGTGTCTAAGCATTGATCCATTATACATGTGTCATATTATAATGCAGAAGATATTTATCCATTCATATGAGCTTATATAATGCATCAAAGTTCAGATGATCATCAATCGATCACTTGGTCATACTGTTATAGAATAGAATTTAGGTATCCATTTATAATAACATAACATAATATGAACAGTATAAGCTCAAATAGTATATTAGAGTTGATATGAATATCAAAAAATCATTTAAACATATGATCACTGGACCAAATTCTAGTAATCATTTTTAATGATATAAAGAAATTTATGTAAATATCAATTATTTATCAGAACATAAGGTCACTAATCAATATGTAATACTTAAAATTTAACTGTTCATAAGGCATAAAGTCTTATAGAAAATTTATTTCTTTTATCCATACTTGTTCTCATCCTCTAGTGTAGGATTTATGCCATATAACATAAGTATAATTTATGTGCTATATTATATCTTGAAACAATGGCAGAACTTACTTAAAGATTAATTGCAACACATACTCAACTTGTGGTATTCACAGATAAACTTAATTTTGTGCATATATGAATATACCAAGGTCATATATATATATAATTTCATGAAGAATTTATTATATAATTCAGCTAATCATGTTATAAAGTTATTATTTACTTACAAATAATGATAATTATAAATTATCTTATAAGGAATTTATTATGTAAATTAGTTAATCATACCATGAGAGTCATTATCTGCTCATAGTCAACCACCAGAAGCCCCAAGATAATTCAAGTCATGATAGTCTATCCAGATTTTAAGAGAGATGAGTGGTAGATCCATCAAAGGCACCTAAATCAAGGGTTAATCATGGATAGAAGAAGTGATTTAGCATCAATAGAGCATGAAAATAAAGGTTATATGCTATTTTACAAAATTTCAAGGCTAAACTCAAAGCCTAGATTGAAATTTAATGCAAAACAACAAAAAAACTTAAATCTTCTTCAAATTGGAGGGCTTCAGCCAAATAGAAGTAAAAACCCCTTAAAATTTCATCTTGGTAGCCTTCAATTTGGAAAAGATACAGTGAACAATAGGCTTAGGGGTGTAGATTTGAGATATGAAAGGAAAATGCTAGTGGAGAAAGGTTAGAAAGAGGAAAAGATGAAGGGATTTAGTGAAGAAAATAGTTAGGAATGCTTGTAAATATTTCTAAATTTTTAGGAAGAGAGAGAAAGAAATTTTTGTCTAAATACATTGCATGTCCCTTTTTAAATAGTGGCTATGTCAGATTGGACAGTTGACTGAACCATATAGGCCAGGCACAAAATGGCATGATAGATGGCAAAATTGCTCAAACTGTACAGCTTATTTCTGTTTTTTTCTTTTCTTTTTCTTTTTGTTTAATTAAAATTTTTATTAAAATAAAGAAATACTTCCTATTTGTATCCAACAGAAATATGAAAAAAAAATCAAATTCATTTATGATAAAATGTCAACTCTTCGTCTGAAGAATAAAATTAAAAAATTTTAAAAAATAATGGTTTGACCAATAGCAAATTAAGATACTTTCACTAAGAATAAAAATCCTATGAAACCAATTTAGCTTAAGAATGATAAAACAAAATGCTAAAAAAAATTATCTTAAAATATAGTTTATAAGATTTTAATTAATAATTAATCAAATTTTATAGCTTTTTAGATTTAGATAAAAGAATAGTAATAACCGGCTTCATATTAATTAATATCGATTTGATCTAAAGTTACAGTTTTGCAATGCAATTGAACTAATCACAATAGTTTTAAAGGTTAATATATATATATATATATATAGTTCAAACTACGACCGAATGCCGGGGGGTAACACGGTTTTGGAAACTAACTGGACCGCAATCGAGTAACCCATGTGGACGACAACTGTATCAGACCCACGTCGCCCAAATCTATGAAGTCTGTACGTCGATCTACACTGCGCGCCCTGACCTTATTGAGTCACATCAGATGGTCCTTGTTCTTGCTCTGTATCTGTTCCGTATTGGACACTGGTTCACCATTTGAGGCAGCTGACCTCATTAACATCGAATCTAGGCGTATAATGTTAATCTCCTGGAAAAATCCACGTGATTTGCTGGAATCCACCAGCAAGTTGTCCGACATGACTTTTCTCGTTGCATTAAAGAATACGGAATAATTAGGCATGTGGGAGAATAAAATAACTTGGATTAAATATTTGGATCCACGGAGGAAGCCATTTTGCGAGTGGAGATGCTTGTCTTTGTCGGGTCCGCGAAAGCGACGGATCAAATAAGATTAGATCTCGCGTTGAATAATATTTCTTTTGAGTCCCGTATCATCATATCCAGCCTTGCCGGCCGGCCGGCCGGCCGTTGCCCTTAGAGATTCCCCCATTGGACAGTATGCAGGGCGGTAGAGATCGATTCAAAGCTAAAAGCTTGAAAGCTGAGTTGGGAATTGGGATTGGATCGGGTTGTTGGAAATTCATTGTTTAGTCCCAGGCCGGCTTTGACCAAGTGGCCCCTGGTTGGTCAGCGAGGGCTATCAAGTTGCGACGCTTGAAAGAGGTTGCAACTGAAGAAAAGAAAGAGGCAGGATTTCCAATTTTATATTTAGCAGCATGGACCAAATCCCATGTTTTAATAAACAGGAGATCTTGACATCCTCCACCTTGTACAAGTTAAATCTCGATTACAGCACGGTTTTGTTTCCTTGCAAAATCAACACAATTCTACGTTACTTTCCACGTAATTTAGGCTTCATTTTTAAACCGCTACTATAATATGAGGCAATATCATCATTAAACAACTAGCATGATTGGTTGTTTGATTGTCGTCTCCCAACTTTATAAGGACCCATTTCTAAATATTTCGAACTTTATTTGGTGGATACATCTTGGATTCCCTCTCACCCCTTGGTTTATGAGAGGAACAAGAAAAGTTTTCTTGCTGAGTGCCGCAACATCGGCGAGACCATAAACAATTATTTCAGAATTAAGAGTAGAGTAGCCAAGAGTTTTCAAATGGACCAAGCTAGTGGGACCTGAAACAATATAAAACTACGACATCATTGGGTCCCTATACGGGACCATGCACATTGTATTTGGTCAGATGTACACCACAATAGCTATTCCACTTCCAGCTTTGCTGAAATGAGTCGGACATTGAATAATTGGACTGCTTTAATAGAATCTAATGAAAATTTTACAAACAGAGCACCCTCTTAAATTCTCTGTGGTCATGCACGTGGTGGCTTGTCCTATCGATCACATCAGTCCGCATAGCTGTCAGAGGTGCTTTGATTCTTGGTTAACAAGGAGAATCAAGATAGACATTCTCATTAAAAAAAAAAAATCACATAAAAGAAATTGAATAGGGCACCATGAATGGAATGCGGCAATGAAAATTTGTTTTTATTGAGAAATTTTTGTTTGAAAACTAAAAGAACTTGATTCGTTGAGATTGGGTGCAGAGGTAGCTTATGAAGTTAATCCCGACGAGGGTTTAGTTGTTCAAAAATTGAGGTCAATCCAAGAATCATAGCGAGCGTCTTAATTAATTTTATCATCTTTCAACAAAAAAAAAAAATGCCTTGGAATTTTTCAAATTTGATAGTGTTTTGATGATCAAAATAAGTAATTTTATAAGATATCTATTAATTAATGAATTTTGCACATGTAGGATTTAGTTCTTAATTATTGAAGTATTTAATTAATATCTTTCATCAATATTACACTAAATTTTGAAACTCAAAATTTAAATAGAATAAAAGCAATAATTAAAAGAGCAAATAATTTAAATAAAAGAACAATATTGAATAAAGAGTGCACTAAACAAGCAATTAAACACTAAAATATGTACTTTAATGTTTACCTTTCAAAATTTCGAAAGAGTTATCAAAGCAAAATAAAATGAGAGTTTTTAAATAGAGTAATATATATTTTAAATACATCAATAATATTCTAATATAGGTTAAAAAATAAAGAAAATAATTTCTGTACCCATTAAAGAAAATTATATCTAACAAAATTGTATTTTAAATACACTAAAATATATACTTCCTCATAGTTTTTAGGGCAGCTATAATATATATTTTTGAATTTAAAGATTTGTTTTAGAGATTTCTGTACTTTTTTTCGTGAAAGAAGAATTTATTATGAAATCTTGTGCAGCGATGTCTACAAGAATTTCTATGCAATAAATTTTAGAATTTTTTTTAAGTTTGAAAATTTGAACTAGTTATTTTGCATAGATTTCAAAGCAAAAGGTTTTGGTGGATTTTACTTAGAAAAGTGATTTTCAAAAATTCAAAAGATGATTGGTTGGAATTAGTTGAAACAACTAAATTCTGAAAATATTTGATGATAAACTTATTTTTTGTTAATACATGATTTTAAAGCATGCAAACATTGACAAATGCACAAAATCCGTGATTAGCTGGCTAGAAATTATTTTAAAATTACAAAAATTGCTAATAATTGTATATAATAGAAATTGAATATTATAAATAACTATAAAGATAAGATAATAAAGGATGCTATCCAAAAAAAGCATAATTTGCCTCATTGTGTCAAGAAGGAAAAAATGAGAATGGGGAAAGGTAAAGAGAATGAAAAAATAGTAGGAGAAATTGAAAAAAGAAAGAAGAAGATCTTGGATCATATCAAAACAACTCTTGAATAAGGCTTGATCTCTTTGAGACCCTTAGACTTAGATAACCCTTTATATAAACTCGATCAAGATAACCCTTAAAAGAGGCCTATAATATTCTCAATAGCCATCTCAATAAAAGTTGTATTGGCTTACCGGCACTGGTTCCTTATAAAGGCTCAATCTTACATATGCAAGGTCCCATGATGCTTTGTTACTGTGCAAATTCAAATTTAAGTGTTATGAGAGTATTTAAATTATTTCATAATCAGTAATATAAGTATTACATATATGAGAGTCAAGTTTAAAATAATTCTAGCTAGAGTGTATGATGGAAGAGTGAGCATGCTTGCATATGATCGCCAATCCAAAACCTATAAAGCTTAACTAGGCCCAAAACTCTTAGATTTCAATACGTGCAAGTATAATTTAAACATTCAATGCGAGACATTCAAAACAAGACACTTAAAAATTTAAACCTTTTCAAAAGAATAATAAAATTTTCTGACACATGATCAAATTTTTTTTAAATAATTTTTAGAAGCAACTCTCCACTTGGTGTTAGAAACTAATGACATCATGCATGATGATCGGATATCTAACTGAAGAGCTAATGCAAGATTGCCAAAAGCCTTGCCAAACAAAGGTACCTATTTTAAATCCATAAATAATTTGTGTTCGTCAAGAAGGAAATGCCTACTGTAACATGGTTTCCAATCACTCAGAAACACATTAGAGGAATTTTTTTTTTTTTTTTTTTTCTTTTTCTACGGAGTAGGGCTATTCCAGCCACGGCTTAAACATAAGGTCTTAACTCACTAGATGACATGTCCCTACGTGGTGGCTAATTGCCCTTGAAGCTAATAATAGTTGAAGCACATTGATACGAGACTTTTCCCCAACGATAACACTCATGGAAGAGAGACTTAGGGGATGCTGGAGTGGGCCGAGGCCGAGCAAACCTATAAAATGTTCAAATGGCGGATTAAAAACCGATCGCCAAACTTATGTTATTAATGCTGGCGCGTGGGGTAGTCCTGCAACAAGCCCTAATAAAAGTGGGAGACAGCCCTCATCTTTGGTTGGCCGAGCCGAAGATGGCTCCAAGATCAACGCTATTCTAGACGTATAAACCCATGCGATGCCCACACCCAGCCCACTATTTGTGGGTTAAGCGGTCTGACGCGTGCGCGTCCTATGGATTCCTTGTGTCGGTGACGTGCCAAAAGGTACGGGAGCGGAAGGGTAGTTGAACCTTGGACTTCTAATGTACGAATGCAAATATCTAGCCAGGACCAAGCCCAGACCAACCTCAGGTTGGGCAAACATTTTGGCCCAACCTGATAAAAGAATGGGCTTGATCCAATTTCTCTCTCTGCTCGCGTCGAGATTGGCAGGGAAAGCTGAGGGGAGGAACCATGTATAAACTGAACGGCATGCAGCTTCATAGGAATGATTTGGAATTTGAAGAACTTTATTTGCAGTATCTCACGTAATGCTAGGTTAAGAAAACTACTAACAACGGCGGAAAGACAACATTCTTTGGTCAAACATAAATCCAATATTGGTAGGTCCATCTTCTCAATCGCAAAAGTTAGGATCAGTCATGATATTTTTATTGCAGTTGGTCCTTCAACAGTGTTGAAGGTTCTCCATTTTTTTTGGAAATCTGAAAAACAACCACGGTGTCAAGTAGTGTCTATCGATTCCTTCGCATTCTCCTAGTCGATTATTCTGGGATAACAAAAGCGTTGTTAGGGTAGCCAGTAAACTAATTTTTCATAAACGAGCATAATATCTAGTAGCTGATTGCCATTTTGTTATTTAAAAGAATAAAAGAAAAAGTGCTATTTCTTCTAAATCTATTTCTTCTAAACAGTAAATTGCTCGTTTTTGTCGGAATGGGCTAAGTCAAGCCTTGATGTATCGCCCATCAGTTTGAGAGGGATCGTGAGGAGAATTCAGTTTGAAACTGGCTTCCTTCTCTCCTTCCTTCATTTCCTCTACCTCTAACGGCCCTCCTCTGTTCCAAAACTACACGATATCTTCTTTCCTTGTCTTTAACCGGTTTGGGATTGCCCGAATCACCGGCCTAACCGCCTAAACCACCCTAACTTCTCTCTACCGGCTAAAACAGAAGAACCGTCTTTCAATATTTCGATGAAATTCCGCTGGTAAATAACCCCACCCCTACCTCCGATCGTGACCAACCTGTCTCTGTTCTCCCTACTTCTCCTCCTCCTCCTCCTCCTCCTCCACCGAAGCCCTTCTCCTTCTCCCTTGCTTTGCCGCCTTCGTAAGGGTGGGTGCCCTGTTTCCTGCGGCGGAACCATGTTCCTACCAAACCGCCGCCTGACCCCACCACCAGATGGCCACATTGTCTCGGGGCAGAGGCGACGACAACCAGACGACACCGCCGACGGCCGCAGCACCAAGCAAGTCCCGTCGAAGACCTGCCCCCCTTCACTGGTTCACCGATCGGAAAACCGATTGATTATGTCCCTAATATAAATAAAATAGGTGGGTAATTAATTACTAATAAAATAGTTATAAAAATAATAAAAAAATAATAATGCTAATTTTAGATGACCGTGATTTTATCCGAGGTAGGTCGGAGCCCGTGCATCCACCCTTTTCTTATTTAATTAATTAAAACAAATAATAAGTTAACAACAACAATAATGCTATTAATTGTTAGGTCAAGTTAAACATAATAAGAAGTTAAACATTATAAGAGATCATCGTTAGACGTGTAGGAGTGTTAGCCGAGGTTGTATGTACGCACCAATTTCCGTAATTTTCATACCAAAATAAATTTTATCCTTAAATTAAATTAAAATTAGGGATTATTAGGTATAAGAGTTTGGATAATATATAGGGTAAAATTATCTCTCAAAGATGACTAATTTTCTAATGATTAATATCAAGAATGTTGATTATATTAGAAGGTTTTAGTGGATAGTGGGTACATCGGATTGGATGACTAGTGAATTGAGGTAAGCATCCTTTACATATATAATACATATGTTTTATTAGGATGGTTTTAGTTATCTATAAATATGAATTATGAATATAAGTTATTTCAAACTAAGATGACATGTTTTTGATTATGTATAGATATAAGATATTTCAAACTATGGTAACATGATTTTGGTTTTATCAATAATGTGAATTTGAAATATATTTTAAATATTTAAAGTATTCAAGAATTTAATAAGGTTGATTTGAAAGATGGGTATATGGGCTAATTATAAGGATATTGAGGGTGATTATCAGAATCAACTTATGATATATGGCACTAATAATAACCTGCCTTAAGGAGATGGCTAGACTCGACTTATAATATATGGCACTGATAATAGTTGATCTCAGCTTAAAGTGATAGTCAAACTTAGTTTTATCATGAAAGTCAATCCTAACTTTAGTTGATATCGATCGGTTTATAACATGTAGCACTAGTATGAGAGAAAGTCCTAACTTAAACTAATAGCTAGTCTCAGTTTATGACGCATAACACTGGTATAATAGTCAACCTTGGCTTAAGTGATAATTAGACTCGGATTATAACACGTGATACTACTAAGGTGAAGTCAAATGTGACATTTGTGTGCATCGGTAAAGTGATTCAATACATGACATCGATGTGGTAATGGTTGATTATGGGTTAAAACATGGCAAGCAAGTTCTAGGCTTCTCATATGAGTATTGGTTGCGAGTGAAAGTATAACCGTGGTTAGTGCAATATTGAAATAATAAATATGAAGTTGTCTTTTAAATCTTCTTTATGATCGATTTATGATTGTGTAGCATATTATTTTACATAATAAAGTTAAAGTTATTTTAATATATATATATAATTTATCTGTAAGGATTCTTACTGAGCTGAAAACTTACATCTTGTTTGCTATATTTTTACATAGTCTCATGGTATTGCTACTAAGCCTAGATTCGGAGAGTGAGTGGATAGATTAAAGAGTTGACTGTACGATGTACGACCGAAGATATATAATAAATAATTTCTTTTTCAATGTTAATGTAATATATGTTCCATTTTAGTTAATTCATAATTTCTTTTTAATGTTAATGCAATATATGTTCCATTTTGGATTTGTTTAGATGTGATGGATTATTAGGTTAAGGGTACGTAGCCATATCACATTCTCGACCTAGGTAGTGAGTTCGAGGCATGTAGAGAGTGAAATGAAAATACATTTTAAATATGCTCGAATCTCTAAGATTTGATTGAATCTCTGATACAAAGTTATCAATCGTGCATAATTTCTTTTTTAATGTTAATGCAATATATGTTCTATTTTGGATTTGTTTAGATGTGATGGATTATTAGGTTAAGGGTATGTAGCCATATCACATGCCCGACCTAGGTAGTGAGTTCGAGGCATGTAGAGAGTGAAATGAAAATACATTTTAAATATGCTCGAATCTCTAAGATTTGATTGAATCTTTGATACAAAGTTATCAATCGTGCATAATTTCTTTTTTCATGTTAACACAATATATGTTCCATTTTGGATTTGTTTAGATGTGATGGATTATTAGGTTAAGGGTATGTAGTCATATCACATGCCCGACCTAGATAGTGAGTTCGAGGCATATAGAGAGTGAAATGAAAATACATTTTAAATATGCTCGAATCTCCAAGATTTGATTGAATCTCCCATACAAAGTTAACAATCTTGCACAAAAATGAAAATGGAGGAAAAAATAGGGGAATATATCCATCAAGGAGATATATTATGATTATGCTGTCCCTCTCTATGCATGACATATATATTAGGTGTATTCTAGTTCTTTATTCACTATTTTTATCGATAGATCATGCATGGATTGCATAGTTTTCTTCCTCATACATACGCATGCTTTCTTGCATAAATATGGTTGTTTGTGAAAAAATATGCACAAAAATTTCTACCATCCATTTTCATCTTTGTTTTCCCTCTGGATTGTCACAAGAGAAGACCATAATCCCAAACATCCCTTTATTAAAATTATTCAATATATAAACAATGTTTGTTTAAAAGTCTTAATTCATGAGATATAACAATCTAACATCTCATCCAAAAAAAACTAGTGGTAAATATTTTCTGAGTTTTTTGAGTACATATATGCACCCAAAATCTATCAAATGTATGATATTTGTTAGCACAGTCTCATTAAAAGCCATAGAATATTTGCTAAATTAAAAATTTAAGTCCATTCAAATCCAAATATCATATTGTTTAGTGGTTAATCCCAAAAGAATTATAATTTGTAAGAACTAGAGGCCGAGTTTGGACTGATACCACTTAATTCAAAATCTTATCTAAAAAATTAATCAGATAATAGTATTTAATTTTTTTAAAATTTTATATAAATATTCGAGACCTAAAATACAATTAATATAGAACTGCACATTTTATAGCTACTGAACTCGGGTGTTGTGCGACTCTAATTACCCATCTCCAGTGCAACAGACAATTTGCATCAAAATTGGCGCTCAGTTCGGTTGTTTTAGAGCCACAAAATAATGCTGCAAGGAATCATATTCAAAATAGGCTTCTTCATGGGCTGTAGAAAGAAAGGTACCATCCACATATAGATTTATAATTAGTAGACGATAATGATATACATAGCCGGAGCTTTGATGTTCCTCACCAACTAAAATAACCGTGATCTTCTAGTCCATTTTCGCACGTTGGAGAGAGGGGATGAAGTAGAAAATGAACAAGAAACCAAAGCAATTTAAGAGCCAAAATCGATCGAAGAAGACAGACACTCTAGACGCTAGAAACCTTCAGTTTACGCTTTACTAAGGCTTGTAGGCGATGAAACTGATGCACTGCACTTGGCGAACGTTGTCGAAGCCAATGATCCGGATGAACGCGTCCGGGTATTCCTTCTTGCACTCCTCGAGCTCCCTCGCGACCTGGGCGGCATCGTTGCAGCCGAACATGGGCAATTTCCACATGGTCCAGTAGCGCCCATCGTAGTATCCAGGGGATCGGTGGTTCTCACGGTACACAAAGCCAACCTGCACGCCATAAAGTGTTTTCATGAAACCACAAAGGCATTTGATGCTATGTCTCGCAATTTTCAAGACTTTGGTTTGAAAATTAACCTTCACTGCTCAGAGAGCAACATCTTAGGTAGTTCTTTCACTCACAAGCTTGACTTAGGCCCGATGCAGACAGGCTTTTGGTCCCAGACTTAGGTTCAAACAGAGCCCATTTACTTGGTGGATCAGGACGGTGGTTACCATTCAAGATGGCTTTTAAATATAATTTGGTTCAGGTTCAATTAAGTGGGTCAGCTACGCGAAATGTATACTCAAATTGCTCGAGTCAGGCTATGCCATCAACGGAACCCAAAGTTTTGAGTTCAGGAGACCAGGACAACCAAATTCCCTGAGGTGTCTTTAGTTTCTTACTTGGCCTAGAACAATGACCCGAAATTTTCTGCGACAAGAAGCTATAGAGATCCCTTGGATACTTACTTTGCTGAACTCCAAGCAGGGAATCCACCCCTCGCGGAGAAGGTACTCAATTTGCTTGATCAAAGCCTCGATGGGTAGCGGCGGAAGTTAAGAGAGGGTCTCGAACTTCGTCAGGCCCTCTATCGGCCACACATCCTATGAATCCAAGTGAAACACATGCATGGTTATTCGAAGACAAATGAGAGAAGAAGCATAGATGATGCTTCTATCCTCTGCTTAACATCCTCTTTTTCTCTACTCTCCGTTACCTTCATGCACTGAACTCTGCCTCCGTTGCTCGGAAGCTTTGAGAAGTCGTTGCTTGTCCTCTTGGTGGCTGGGAAGGCCGAAGTCGACTTGAGCCCGGTGAAGGGGGTGACCATGCTGGATTGGGCTGGGGTGGCCCAGGATGCAGCGGCGGCAGAAGAGAGCGTCACAGAGGAAGCCATTCCACTCTTTCTCCTTACTTCGCTCCCACCTTAACAAAAGAAAAAACCTTGCAGCAGGCTTGAGGCCTTGTACACTCTTAACACCGTTCCTATATTATAACCTCAGAACTCTCCTCCTGATGATTTTTTGCATCCAATGGTGAAGTCTATATGAGGTGAATGGTGTGGCTTTTCCTGGCCATTGGATCTAGAGGGGGTGACATTTCCCTTCGATCACCACAGATGAAGGGAGGGAATGAATGGCAACCTTATGGCTCGGTGCCTCACTTGGTGTGCCACATGTCAAATTCTGGCGTATCTTATCCACATGATGGTGAATTAGCGAAGGTCCTAAAGCCCTACTGTCTCCTAGGCGACTTATCTGACAACTTACTGACAGATCTCGGTTATGACATGAAAGTCAGACCTTCATGGTCAAATTGATGCTGGTTTTCATTTTTTGTAAGGAAAAAAAAATGGATGTTACCAAAAATGCTAGCTTATCTCTAATATCCAATTGGGTATTTAAACTTTTTTTCCCTCTCTTATTTTTAAGAGAATAAGAGTGGATCCAATATCTATTAGTCAGATTGAATTGTAATTAAATATTAAATTGTGATCTCTTGACTTCATGGTGAATTCCATGACGAATTCCAATCATTGCGGGATGGAATTCTATGGTATTTGATTTTCCTCCTAATTGTTTTTGTTATTTGCATCACAAATACTGAATCTATTCTATATGAGGGAGTTTCATAATTTTTTTTTTTTTTTTTTTAAAGAAAACATTAGAGATTAATGTGACTTGAAGCTTCGCTTCTGAACTGTAACAAAAGGGTCCACTTTGGTATGGTAAATTTCTTCTGCTTCTTTGTATTGACCATGACGATCGGAAGAGAAGTTATAGGTTGTTGGAAGGAGTTAGTCATGAGAACCAGATGGCTTGGTCCTTCAACATCTATACGTGAATGTCATCATACCTAATCCTTGGCTGCTTAACTTCCTTGTCTTATCGTTGGCTTATCAACCAGAGCAGAGACCATAACTTCTTGTCTTAATTCTCGGGGCCATCAACCAGAGATTCCTTGCGCTTTCTTGGTCTTCCATCCGTGCGATTCAAGGAATGGGTCATCCAAGACTTTCCTCGGTTAATAATGGTTAGAAGTCGAGCGGATCAAAATTCTTCTAGGTCCCGCGGATTCCTGACTTCAGTTATGGTCCAATTTGTAGAAAACTTCTTAGCCAAGTGATCGATCAAAATCCTTCATCCACTCTGGTTTCCAGACATGATATGAGCCTATGAATTGGAAAGTCTGGATGGAAGAAACTTTCTGGCACTAAGCAAGCTAGGTTTGATGAGACCAATTGGAGGGAGGTGCAGCAGCACGGCTATCAAAGATTCTTTATTGGCTTCTTCCCATTCCATTTAGATTAAGTATGGAGATTCTTGAATGGTTGTGCGCTACTGACTCAAAGGTTCGGAGTAGGCACTCTGGTTACATATTGTTCTCAAGCTAGAAAATGTGCATTAAATTCGAAGGGCTTGATATAACGAGGGCTGTTGGTCAGTAGGGTGTTATTACCTCAAAGATGAAATGAACATAAGCTGGTCCAGAAAAAGTGCGAATCTGCATGCAGAAGTTAATAATATAGCTGATGGCTCGGCACCCACCTCTCCATGTCAGAGATCCCTTCGAATGTAGCCAAAAATAATTATATTTTTAAAAAAGATAATGAAGAATATTTTATTAGGGTAACTCTTCTGAGGCCATGATAGTTTGAAACTTAAGTTCTAGTATATTATTTTTGTATAGATACGGCTGGATAAATTGGGAGGTATATTTTATTAATTTTTAATACGAGATGCTTTTAAATAGAGATGCCAAATTGTGAAATAAATCATGTCAACTCAAAAGTATAATAGCAGATGTATCCATCTGAACTGAGCCATTTATTAATAATATTAGAAATCTAGATTCGAACATAATCCATGTATTATATGGGTTATAGGATATGACTTATGTAACATATTTAACCCATGTAACCTAAAATCAAATTTTACTCCATTTAGCATATGTAACCTATATTTTAGATTTTATCTTATGGATTGTGGAATTATCCAAAACGTCCTTGGCTTCTTTTTTTTTGCCCTCTATTTTTTTTATTTTATATATTAAACAAAGATATATAAATAATTTTTTAACATAAGTTAAATAGATCTAACAAGTCATGCTTGGGTTTGTAGATCATATTACATAAGTTGATCCATTTAATAATCATATCAATTGCGAGTCAATTTCAGATTAGCAAATCAACCCGAGATACATTTTGTTTATAAATCATGTTTAATAGATCAACCCAATTTTGTTCTGAACTCATTTATGCTCAACCCAAACACACTAACTCCATATCAAGTTCAAGTCATGTTCATGATTTATATCTAAAATTGCCATCTTAGATTTCATTTCAAAAGCCTTAAATTTATGATATCATACAATACTTCTTTTTGTGTGGCAAAAGGCTAATACTAATTTTAGCTCTTTATGTAATACTCGAGTTTAGGCTAGCTTCATAAGAGGTCTAGCTTGATCCATTTGAGCGGCCCATATCTAAGAAAAAAAAGTGAAATAAAGCTGAATTAACCCGATTGAGTCAACTAAGCTCTTAGGGATGACAATTTTCCTTGTTTTTCCCGATCCCAATGAAGATCCACCCCGAATAGGGTGGGGATGGGGGCGAAAAAGATTTTATCCCATAAACTAAGATGGTGCAAAGATAGGGAGGATACTCTTCACCATGCGGGGTCTCCGATCCCCATCCCAGGGGATCCTTATATATTTTAAATCAATTAAAAACGTTATATTATTTTAATATTATAAATATAACCACATATATATAAACTTGAAATATTTTAAAATTATAGTTTAATATATTTTTTATGAATTAACTCATAGAATTTGTAATTGTAGTAAATTTATTTGAATCTATTTCATTTATGATAAAAAACTCAATATATTATTTTTAGTTTGAAATATGGTGAGTAAGAATCAAAATAAAAAATAAATACTTTAATATAAAAAATATAGTTAGTGGGGATGGAGTCCCATCGGGAATGGGGAGCACTATGGGAATGAGGATGGAGAACTTATTAAAAATGGGATTAGTGGGAATGGGGATCCCCATAGGTGTGTCATTTCATGGGTCATGAGCCATATCGTTTCATGTGCAATGTCGTCCTAACCGGTGGTGGGGTAGCCAATCGGCATGGCCTGCGGGCCTTAGGGAATAGTCCAGCATGGCTATTGTATTGGTATGACTCATCACGATCTGCCTACTAGATAATTTTTTATTTATTATTTTTTAATTAAACTAATTTTGAGGAAATTAAATAAAATACATTAAATATACTTATATGTTTTGGGGGCTTGTTGTTGGTGTGACCCATAATGGTCACTCCTCTTGTCTGACCTTTATGATTATAATGGGTTGTGCTATCTTTCGTCTTTAGTTTTTTACTCTTTTATTTATTCAAAGAAGAGTCTTTACCTTTATCCTTCACTTAGCCTTGCATCTTATCTTCTATATTACACCAATCCTTTAGGCAGACCAATAGTTTCACCATGTCTAGCTTCAATTGGCTCCTCTTGTCGTTAAGTACTTGTCTCCTTATAGAATTTGATGCTACCGTGAACAACAGAGGAACTAATAGATCATAAGCCATAGTGGCAAGCACAAGATAATTATTCTCATCTGTTCACCACTAGATCAAAATATCAAAATTATCTAATTCATCCCGAGTTAGAAAATTTATAAAATCATTACTTAAATAAAAAGATAATTCATTAGATAATAAAGTTGTATATCTTTTTTTAATAAAAATATTCTATATTTTATCAGTACTACTGTTCTCACTACTATTATCTGGAACCGATCCTAAAATAGATGACCTTTTACTTTTATTATATTTTTAATCATATAATATATACATTTTATTTAATGAATTAATAATTTTATCTTTAATTGTATCAATGTCATGCACCATATTATGATAAATTTCTTCTAATATTGTAAATACACCATCTAATTTAAATCTAGGATCCATAACTAAAGCTAAATAATAAAAATATGAAATTTCTTACCAATATTTATTAAATTTTAATTCCAATTATATTAGTGTACTTATATTTTCAAAACCATATGCATTCCTATAAAGCAAAAGAACAATAGGTAATATTAAAAATTTGTTATAAAACTAGGGGCAAGGTGGGATAATAAGTACTAGATAAAATATTAATAACTTCATAAAAATGATCTAAAAGTTGCATAATAATATTTTCAATGAAAATCTAATATTGGTTCACTAAAAAGTGAATATTATAAAAACTAGTAATAATATCTTGATATTGAAAACATGATTTTAACATTAAATATATAAAATTTCATCTATATTTTATATCTAATAAAATTTATTTAGATTTTTACCATAGGTAATACATAAATTTTTAAAATCTTATTTTTTATCTCCTAAAGATACTATATATTTAATGACATCTTTAATTTTACTTACATGTAGTTCAATAATAGTTAAACCATCTTATATAATTAAATTTAAGATGTAACATGCATATTTTTTATGAAATAATTTCTCATCTAAGATGGGATGAAAGTGCTCTTTAAGTAAATCAATAGTAATATTATTATTAGCATCATTATTTAAACTAGTTGAAAAAATTTTATCATGCACACATTATTCACATACTTTATGCATATTTTATGCATCATTGAACTAGAGATGCTGGTAGAATGGTGCATATATTCAAATAATTTAAAACTAATATTTAATTTTTACCTAACCCAATCATAATTAATACAATATGTAATAACACAAGTATAAGATAAGTTAAAATTCCTAGTCCAAATATTGGAGGTAAGTGTTATTCTACCATAAATACCAAATCAAAATTTGTTCATATTCAAAAAATTGTTTAAGGGTGCATTTGGATGGATGATTTTTAGGAGGGAGTTTATTTGAAGTGAGGATTTTAGAATCTCAAAACCAAAATTCCTTATTTGGCTATTCTCAACGAGGGATTTTTAAAATTTAATCAAATTTACAAATTCTCTAAAGTAGTCATTTACAAATTTCACCTTTAGATGTGTCATCTACAAATCCCTTGCAAAAATCAGCTTGAAAGTAGTCAAAATATTTAATTTTATTTACATAAATATTTATTTTATTTAGAATATTAATACTTTATCATTAATATTTATATAACTATCATTTATTTATTAATACATAAATATCATATAAGTAAAACAATATTTATTAAAATAATAATATTAAATTAAAATATTTATGTAATTAAAATAATATTTAATTTGTAATTTATGCAAATAAATATTATTTTTGAATTTATAATAATAAATATTTATAATTATTTAATGACTAATTTATATATTTTTATAACATATAATTTATTTTTAATTAAAAAAATATTTATATGAAAATATAAATTTAATTAGAAATAATTTTAATGTTATTTTTATATATTTTATTTTTTATTAAATAAATATTTTTAAATAAAATAATAATATAAATATTTAATAAACATAGTAATATATATATATATTAATTTTTCATAAATATTATTAATATATACAATAATATTAATAATAAAATATTAATATTGAAATAATAAATATTAATGAGTATTATTAAAATAAATATTAAATATTTATTGTATAAATATTTAATATTTATATAAATATTATAAATATTAAAATATTTATGTAAAATTACATGAATTTATATAAATATTATAATATTTAGAGAAAACTTTATAATCCTTAGACAAAATTCTATTTTTAAGAGAAACTATCCAAATATAAAATTTATGAAATTCTAAAATTCTAAAATGCTACATTTTAAAATGATGCATTTCAAAATTTCAAGAATTTTTAAAATGCTTCATCCAAATGTAACCTAAAAGAATCAGATTGAGTGGTATTTTAAGAATTTTTTTATATGTAGGATCTAAAGTAGTTTTTATATATTTTTCAAAACATAGATTTTCAACAAAAGAAGAGGTATTTCAATACCTACAATTAATTTTGATTATTCTTTTTTATTTATCTCTTGTGGTTTAAAAAAAATTGATAACTCACCTTTTGTATTGAATTTAATTTGGGCCTAAACAGAATCATTAGCATTATCATGCTTCTTGTAGTGTGGGGCAGGTGACGGATTGTTCTTGAAGTGTTGTAGTTATAATCTTTCTTACGGATTTTATATATAGTTTGTATTGTGTTCTAGATTGTACATACAACTTGTGGAGAGGTTATGAGAGCTTATAAGGAGTAGGAGGGTTTGTAGGAGATTAGAAGGGCATGGGAGATTAGTAGGAGGGTTTGTAGGAGATTAGAAGGGCATGGGAGAGCTTGAGAGAGCTTAAAATAACTTAGGATTTAGTATAAAATAAGGAAGGGGATTGGGGGTATTTATAGAGGTTAGAAAGCTCTAAATATTTTAAAGAACTTTGAAAATTAATTGTTTATAGCTGTTGAGAAGGACAAATAAGTCTTTTTGACCAATAGACGAGAATACCTTCGAAAATTAGCTGTTGTTGGCAATTAAAATGACAAAAGAATCCTTTTTCTAGCTGACATATAGAAGCCAAGCGAGCCATCTTCTTTGCCCAACTTGTGTTAGGTCAATCCGCCATGGGATATTATGCCAGTATGATTTAATAGGACATGCTGTGCTAAGCTTGGTATGAATACTGTAGCACTCAAGATGTGCCATGAATTGTCCAACCCGTTTGACCTTTAGGGTGTCTTTGGTGATCATTTGGGATAACCTTGGTAATCCTAATTCTAAGGTGATCTAATTTTCAGTGATTAAAGATCACCGTGTTTAATATGCTATATTAAAGTGATCAAAAATCATCGATGATCTAACATCACCATGTTTGGCATGCTATGAAAATCCAAGATTATTAACCATAAAATATCAAAATTATCTTTACTATATTTATATTATATTACTATAATATATAATATAATATATTAAATTATATAATATATTATAATATATTATAATATTATAATAGTATATACATAATAAATATAATGTGACATATTATATTATATTATGCTATATTATAATAGATAAATTATAATATAATATAATATCATATAATATCATATATTATATCTTATAAAGTATATTATAAATAAAAGATTACTAATATAATATAATACATTATATTATAATGTAATATAATAATATAATAATATAACATTTTAATTTTATATATTATATATATATAAATTATTATTATTATAATATATTTATTATAAATAAAAAATATTTTAATATCTAAATTTTAATTTAAAATTATGATAAAAGGATAAGCTTAGATCACCATGATTTTGGATTACTATTGTATAGAATTATTTTAAATCAAATAAATTGGTCCCTCCACCAAACGATCCACCTAAGATGAGATGTACGTGTGGCAGGCCCCCACGTGAATGGAGGTTCATCAGGCATGACACCAAAACAAAGCAGCGCCGTAAGCGGAACAACTTTTGAGCGTCCCCTTGCGGATTTGTTGGGCTACGGGTCAAATTTTTTTTAAAAAATAATAATTTGGACTAATTCATTACTTTTGTTGGTAATGAACTGCTGCATTATTTAAGATAGTTGACTGTGACAGGTGAGACCCTAAGGATTCGTCGCTTGATGTGAGACGCTTTTGAATCTTTTAATTCTTTTCTTAAAGGTAAGGAAAAAGGCCACCGTACATCACAATCACGTAGGCTTTTAAGACTTGAGAATGCCTCATCTAAGACTTAAATCTATTTTTTTTTTAAAAAAAAACTTAATGTATAAATAAAACATCACTTTGATAAGAAATTTTACTTTATAGCAATTATCAATTTGGATTATTTCTAACAAAAAAAAAACATATAAGTGATTTTTGATTCTCTCCTCCACGACTAAATTCTATATATCCAATAACATCTATTTGAAATATTTAAACATCTAAATGCTAACAATTCATATCCATCTTTGTCTGTATCTCCCGTTTCAGTCAAAATCTTAGGCACCCAGCTCTTCCCCTCTCTATATATCGAAACTTTAATATTTATTTTTTTATATTATTCTAATTTTTAATTATTTTAGCAATATATATTTTATAAATTTCTCTGCACTCCTGCATGCTGACATCTTGTTCACGCGTCCGTCTGCCAGTCTTCTCTAAAGAAAAAACCTACGGCGGTTCCGCCACGTTAGTTGCATTCAGTTCAATGGGAGGAACGTGGCCAAATTATTTGGAGAGTTTAGCGGGGATGGCGGTCCCAGGGTTCTCTAACCCCAAACCCACTTGCATTAATTTATTAAATGCTGAAGTTAAATGCTGAAGCAAAATGAGGTAACCGTTGCGTCAGTTTTCTTGGATTTCTCGTTCTTTGTGAGTAGGATCTTATCAGCGTCGCGCCGTGAGCGTCACGCGCCACCCCCAACCTCCCCCAAAAGTAGCAGAAAACCAAAACAAGGCTCCAGCGTCCAGACCAAACTAACAGAATGCCTCCAAAAGAAAAAGCATTCAATTCCGTCATCAAACTCCTCCCAGCTACCTAGTCTCCACTTCCTCCAATTTTGGCTATTATATATAGGGAGGAAACTATAGGCTTTTTATTCTTCTTCTCAATCTAGTAGTAGGAGAGGAGAAGGGGAACGGCGATGGAACTCCGATGCGAGTCCACAGACTACAGGACGGAGCTGCTCTCGCCGATGAGGCTGGAAGGAGAGGCGGCAGCGGTCTCGGCGCAGGGTTGGAGGCTTGACATGAGCGACTTCCAGATGCCGGAGGGGCCCAAGGACCCTTCCTTTGTCTCCCGAGTATTTCGTAGGTGTTACGGTACTTATCATCTTGTTTTAGTCTAAATAATTTTTTCGAGAGAGATGTTGTGATTGAAACTTGAAAGATCATTTCCTTTTGTTAGGAAAGGCTAGTTTAAATTAGTCAGACGATAACTTTGTAGCGATGGATTTCAAAATTTTGAAAAATAAAGACGATTGCAAGGGTGAAATATACTGAGTTGACTTCCATGGTGAAATAGCACATCTTGAAGAGTTTTTGTTTTTATATTTTTAGAATTTATTAAAAATTATATTTATCCATGGATTTTGTTATATTTTCTTTTATAAAATCAATAATTAATGCATGCTTAACTTAGCTATGCTAGAGCATATCTTCACTCAAATTCTATCTAATTTAAATTAGGTGTGTTTTAATTTCACATAAATAATTTAACCTATTATATATGCAATTTATATCTCTAAAATATTTAAATACTCTCAAAAAAAAATCTAGCCTATGCACTAAGTGATAATATATATATATATATATATATATATATAATTTCATGTTATCTAAATTAATTAATTTTTTGACCTGTTAGAAGTAGGCATGATGGGGCCTAGATCGAGCTGAGAGTAAAAAAAAGGCAAGCCAAGGCATCAAACCGAACTAGACTCGAACTTTAGCCAAGTATAGCTAGCACTTGGCGCGATCCAATGGGTAACTTTTACGGTTCAGGTTCAGTACGTACTAGCTTAGCTATGTGTGTGTATATGTATATGAATATATGTATGTATCCATAATATAAAAGCCGAAGTTAGGTTATGGTTAAGACATACACTCCTTTTATTCTAACATCTTAAAAAAACTGATTTTTTTAATGATGTTTGAGCATTTTAAAAATAGTATATTACATCCAACTCAAATTGTTAATGTGAGTCCGTATCATCCAACTTAAACCTATATTTAAGTAGAGATGAAGGGATCAAGCTTTATATACATGCACACAAAAAAAAAAAAAAAAAAAAAATGATATGCTATGTTGTATTCTAAAATCCGGTATTATATTGATTCTACCAAATGCAGGCTCAACAAATGCCCAGCCACCTTTATTTTCAAAGTTTTGGTCTTCACTCTTGACATTAATAAATACATCCAGCTCATTTTGTATCTCTTTTCATGGGAGATGGAAACAATGTTTAGGGTAAAAAGGGGCTGCAACAACATTTGTTTTTGTTGACTTATACACACACATGCATACATATAATGTACACATACAAATACATACATATACATATAAACACACGTACACACAACAGGATATGCGGACTCCCAGATTACACTTGTCCAGGCTCTTCCTTAGAGCAGATTGGAGATCTAAGAAATAGGCTACTTGATTTCTTTTATTTTAAAAATCCTGTGTTTTTTTATCACAGCTTATATGCCAATTTAGTAGCTCACTCAAGATTTCATGGCGGAGATCATGATTTTCCTTCACTATATCTCTCTCATCCAATTTCTTATGAACATTCAGCCTTACAGTTCTCTTCTTGGAGTACTCGGTTGTGTTTAGCTCATTTAAATTCCTGTTCATCACCACAGCGCTGTTTCTCCTCTGTTTTGGTCTTTTATATTTTATTTCATGATATTTATCGAAGAATTGGAATTGAAATTGTTCATTCCTGTGAACATGTAATGCCGGCTAAACTTTGAGCCAAAAGTTTTATCTGTAGAAATGGTTTTCTCATGCTAGTTGATGCACAAAGGATATGAAACGCTAGAAATACATTTGTAGCTCTATTGGCCTTGCAATACTTATCCTATGTTCTTCATCACTTAGGGGTCATAATATCTTACTCAAATAATACATAAAGTCATGTGAAGGTTCTTCTCTGTTACATGATAAAATTCATATCAGGTCTACCTAATCTTCTATCTATCCTTAATTAAGTAGAAATGGTTAATCACCTATAAGTTTTAAATATTATTACATGACATACTCTGACCTCTGAGTCAAGGATCAATACTGACAATGATTATTGTCAGTATGTCCTAACCTATATTGACACATTTGAACTGTTAGTCATCATTTATGGTTATGATTTTGAAGATTATTTTGCATTACATATTTTATATGCACATTTATATCGTTTATTTATTCTGATATTTTCAGGTAAGCAAAGAAAAATTGCAAAATACTACAAGAAACAAGAAAATCTCCTGCAGGGATTCAATGAAATGGAAAGCATCACTGAATTAGGTTGTCTAGCAGGAGCTCCTACAGAGGTCTATCATCTTAATTTCCTTTTTTAGTTATATGTTTTCTTTCTACTTGTAAGTTGCCTGAGGAATGTTCTAAAGTGAAAAAATTAAGTAATATTGTTCAATTTTCTCAAAAGAAAAATTCTTCAAAAAATCAGCTATATGTTGTTATCAACTTATATTTATCCAAATATCATTGTGAGATGCTTAGTTACCAAATATATGGATGATGGTTGGAATTCATTAGCAGTGACATCTAAACCTCTGCTTATGTATAAGATTATATAAGAAAGGGAGATGGTAAGGAATTTTATGTGCACTTTTTAGTTACATATTTTGTGTACAAGACTCACTGATGATTTTTCCTCAATTTATCTTCAGGATGAGCTAAGAGAGCTAGCAAGGAGTGAAAGAATGGCAATTAATATTTCAAATGCCACCAATTTAATCCTTTTTGCCGCAAAAGTTTTTGCATCTATTCAAAGCAAATCCTTGGCAGTCATTGCTTCAACCTTAGACTCTTTGCTGGATCTTCTGTCAGGATTTATTCTGTGGTTTACATCACATGCAATGAAGAAACCAAATCACTATAGATACCCAATTGGGAAGAAGCGAATGCAACCTGTGGTAAATCTATTTTCTAACACAATATTATCCTACATATGCCAAAATGAAATAGCCCTTCAGTTCTGTAGGATGTGGTGCTAGTTGTTTCTTGTTATGTCTTATTCATATTTTATTCATCTAATTACTACTTTTCTTTTTTTATTTTTTTGAAAACAGAGAGAGAGAGAGAGAGAGAGAGAGAGAGAGAGAGAGAGAGAGAGAGAGAGAGAGAGACCCCTGTACTATAATTGTACAAGTCTAAATACTTTGGGATATATTACCCAAGGCTCTTGTGAGGTGGAGAAGCATGTCTGCATATATATTGAACATCACTTTCATGTAATGTGCATGTTATAACAATCCACCCAGTCATTATTCTTGTAAGTGATCAAAATAATAATCTTCTCTACTACATTGAACATATGCAAGATCCTTTAAACGGCCTTTTCTCATTTTTTTATCACTCATTAGCCCCATTTACCGGAGCATGCCCGCTGTGTCACACTTAATCCAAGTATTGCATCCCCCAAGCTCATTTTACACACAACCTGAAAGCTGTCACTTGTAGAATCCTCTTTAATAAAGAACGCAAGGGAGAGCAAGCTCCGTAGTTGAGAATAAATAAATAAATCTTAAAACCCACAATCTTGATGCCACTTTAGAAAATTTTGATTGGTTTTTCGTATAGAAATTGCTTGGACAATCTAAGTACATAAGTTCTTCTAAAATTCTCAGAACTCATAGTTGTATCCTTAATATTGTCTTTTCTCCTAACAGTAACTTTAGAGTTACTGAAGCAGTGACAAGATGCTTAACAGCTGCCTTTGTTCTGTTTTTTGTTTGCTCTTTTTCCCTCAGTATCTCTCTTCTTGATGAAAATTTGTTTCTCTGGAAAAAAAAAGAAAAAAGATTAGACACTTTATAAATTTCTTTTTTATTTTGTAGTGATCTTCCTGTAAACAAGTTAAAATCTTATTATTGTTATTACCATCCAGGGGATTATAGTTTTTGCTTCTGTGATGGCTACACTTGGTTTCCAGGTGATGCTAGAGTCTGGCCGAGAACTCGTTACACAGGTACAGTTTCTTTTGGTAAACCGAGAAGCTATTGATTTGATATGCTTAATGCAATTTGTGTTGCTGTAATGGTATATTAAATGTTTTCTGGAGGTGAGGAGAAAGTTACCTTGTGCTTCTAGATGTGTAACATCAAGTTGACTCATATGCTTCATACTGCAAAATATATTTCTTTTTCTTGAGAAGTATGGAAATTGTTTGCCACCACTCAGGATTGAATATGAGTCCTCTCTTATGAAGAGGTAGCTGCTCAGCTATAGCCCATACTGTAAAATAAATTGTATTTCTTTTAAATATAATATTATAGTGGCCAAGTTGACCTTTGATTTTTAGTCTTTCATTATAACTCTCCATCTATTTACTACATAAGAAAGCCAAGCCACAGCAGCTTAGAGAAGCCTACCTGTGTCAAGAATTATTGGTATAATTCTTCTTATACCACCTAGATGCTGTTAACTAAGAGCGAAATGAATATATTGCAGGATCACCCTACTTTTGATCATGAAAAAGAGAAATGGATGGTTGGCATTATGGCTTCAGTCACAATAGTGAAGTTTGCCCTCATGCTTTATTGCCGGACCTTCAAAAATGAAATTGTTAGAGCATATGCACAAGATCATTTCTTTGATGTCATCACTAACTCCATTGGTCTGGCAACAGCTTTACTTGCTGCTAGGTTCTATTGGTGGATGGACCCTGTTGGTGCAATATTGGTAAGTTTATCTGCAAAGATATCATATTTACATTTAATTGCATCTAAATAGTTTATGTATAAACATATATTTACTTGCATACATAGACATAATAACTATGTATACCTGCTCTATGTAAAAAATAAATTCATTCAGTTCTTTTTAATAAATTTTATATTTAGTCTACTACATTGTGCCCTTTCTCTTAAAAGTGGCTGCGAAAATTGAACCAAAATCAATAAGTTTTATTCAAATGCTAAAAAAAAAATAATATTAGAAATACATTTTTCTTTAGATATCATGCGTAGATGCAATAATGAGTTGATTAATTTGTGATGCAGATAGCTCTGTACACAATAGGCACATGGGCAAAGACTGTACTCCAGAATGTATGGTCATTGGTGGGGAAAACTGCACCACCTGATTATCTAGCAAAGTTGACCTACCTCATTTGGAATCACCATGAAGAAATCAGGCATATCGACACAGTCAGAGCATATACGTTTGGTTCGCACTACTTCGTCGAAGTGGATATAGTCCTCCCTGGAAATATGCCTTTGAGCCAGGCGCATGACATTGGCGAGGCACTCCAGGAAAAGCTCGAACGGCTGCCAGAAGTTGAGCGCGCTTTTGTGCATGTGGACTTTGAGTTCACTCATAGGCCAGAGCATACGACCAAGGTCTGAAACTATTAAGGTCAGCAACATGGTTATAATGATGGCTGGCTAATACACTACTTCTTGAATGTAGTTGATGACCGTTTTCCGTTTGTTTCTGTTAAACTATTTATGCCTTGAGAGAGTTCAATGGTAATGAGACGGTGAATATTGGGTTCTCACATGACTAAGAACACTTTTTGATCGAATAATCCAAATAAGTAGATAAAAGGGAATAACAGGATTTGGAGATGGACCTTAGAAATTGGAGAAGACCATCTCTTCTTCACGAGGGACCTGGGAAGACGCTGGTAATAGAAGAGGAGTGAAACAGAGAGAGCGTTGAGGCGCCAAGACGAGGAGAGCCGACGCTTTCTCCCGAGAGCGTTTGAGGGAAGCCGGAACGGAATCGAAGCCGTTACAGAAGTCCTGGATTTTACGGGCTCCATCGTGAAGAAGGGATGCAGGAAGAAATAGGCTACTTGTTTTGTACGGCCTTAGAGATTTTAAGTGAGACTCACCCGTAGAACTGGAAGTGGGCTAGGGTTGGCCAAGGCCCGGCTGGCTTACGTTTAAAATTAGAGTAAAAAAAAAAAATTTGGGCTAAGCTCAGGTTGCTACTCGGCTTAATTCGGACTCGAGCTCCGAAGAAGCCCAAAGTATTAGCCCTTAGTTCTGAATCTAGTTTAAATTCAATCCCAAACATTAAAATGTAGTAGGGCTTTTAAATTTTATATTGAATTTTCTGTAAATTTCATGAGAATAGGTCTACATATCATGGTAAATTTTTTAAAATAATTTAGTGCAATCATTTTAAATATTTCTTATTTTTGTGCAGATACTTAAAAATTAAAAATTAACTCGATTGATCTAATTTTTATCTCAAATTTATTGTTGTAAATTGGCCCAAGCTTGGGTCCAAGTGAGGCTTGGGCTGATAAAAAAAAAAAAAAAAATATTTAGGCCTAAATTAATTTGAAGTCTTAAAAAAAATTTTCAGACCAAGAAAACCGAGCTAAGACGGATCTAATTTAATGCCCCTCCACATGAGCCCCCCGCGCACACACAAATTTAAAGGAGAGATTGACAATTTTTATTAGGTCAAGGCCTTAGTTTTGATCGATTTGCATTAGATTTGCTTGAGCTATGGTTATCATTGATGCCTTTGAAATGTTAATTGATCTTATTCAACATCAAAAGAAAAGGAGAGATTGATGATTTTTATTAGGTCAAGGCCTTAGTTTTTTATCAATTTGCATGAGAGGCATGAGATTTCCACGGCCTTAGTTTTTTATACCACTTTTCAAGAATCGATAGTATATGTGCGCTCACAAAAATAACAAGAAAGAAACACAATAATTCTTGCATGGTATCTTTGAAATCATTAGTGGCGTTCTTATTGTTCTTCAAAATTGAACCATACAAACTCTCCCAAGTGCTTGGACTGCACTAATAAACGTTCAACCAGTGGAAGATATCAAATTATCAACTTAAACTAAGCAAGGCTGTGCCGTTGTCACGGCTATCATCAACATTATTATTTAATGGTAGAATAGCCTGTGTTGGGTCGGGTTGCATCATTCCATCGTTTGACCACAAGGCTGTTTGATAGAATCTTCTCCCGTCCACACAACATTCCTCACCTTCACATAAATTTTGTTTAAAAGCTGACCTCCCCGCAGCAATTCCGTTCTCCTCCCAGCATGCTGTCCGTCGTCAGAATAATGTTAAACCATGCTGCCTCTCATGCTGCCTACACCTAACCCACTTTCTTTACCCTTGTAGAAAAGATTTATATAGCAAAGATAGAGCAGGATGTTTGCTTGTGCTTCTCTCTTCTTCATCTTCTAAGAATATTCAGTCTAGAAAGAGAGGGAGGAATGGCAATGGATCTCCGCAGTGAGTCTACGGACTATCGAACGGAGCTGCTTTCCCCAATGAGGCTGGAAGCAGCCATCATGATGCAATCGGCTAAACCATCTTGGCGGATAAGGGCAAGTGATTTCGAGGTGCCACCAGTGCCTAAAGATCACTCCTTTGGTTCCTTTGTGTTTCCTCTGACTCTAGGTATGCCGTGCTCTATTCTCTCTCTTTTAGTACGCATTCGTGTGAGAGTATATGCTAAGAAGTATTTAGTTTCATATCAATAATATATTAAAAAAAGACCTTGAGCATTTGTATAAGATTAAAAAACTTAAATAATGCTTTTCATTTTTTTTATTTTTTAAAGTAATATCTTGAGTTGTTATACCTGGCATCAAAGTAAACCCTTAGCCTAATGAGATGTGAAGGTTTAAATGAGAAGAATATGTGACAGCTGAAATATCATACATATTTATAAAAGATTAAAAAGTCTAAATAATACCTTGAAAAAAGAAGAGAGGATTAGATTCTGCTTTGTTACATTATCGATCTCCATTTACACTCTCCTTCTTTTTATTTTTACTAGGGAAGAGGGAAGGGAATCACTATTTTAGCTTTTTTTTTTTTTAACCGTTCGGCATTGCATGGTTCTCTTTCAAAAAAATAAAAATAAAAGAAATATAAAAATAAAAAAATTGGTGTTATAATTTTTTTAAAATTTTATTTCTTAAAATTGTAGTCACTATATATATCAGCATGTATATTATCTAATTTGTCAATTTTGAACAGTTCCTCAATGAATCGTTGCATCAAGCTTTGTGAAAAGCTTATGGGAAGAAATATATGGCCAGGTCTAATGAAATGTGAGTCATTCTAACTAAAAGTGAATAGAATGTTAGAACTTGGTGGGAGATCATGTTATCCTAATGAGAAGTCCAAGTTAAAATCAGTAGAACCACAGGTTAGCAAGGCAAGGTTTTTTAAACTTTCAGTACTTCTCTCATCCAATTGTTTATCATACAATAGTTCTACTTTGTCTCAGGTTCTTATGATGCCTTCCTCTTTTTAATTACTGGACACAGAGAAGAGAATCTATACCCTTTTTCAGTGGTTACACATTCCTGCTATGACCTAAGCATCTGTAATCGTTAGTGTTAAGAGACTTACACTATACATAGCATATTCACCAGCATAAGATTCTAAAATTCTGTCAACGAATAAAACAGCATTTTTGCCATTTTCTTCAATTAATTGCTCTGTGGAGGTTCCAAAAGATAAACACTCAAATTTTATATTATGCCTATTTTTAGCTTTCCTGAATTATTTTTTTAGAGAAAAAAGGAGACCGCAAGGTCCAACAAACATTGATGCTTTCCTTTTTCTATTAAAATTGAAATTTTAAATTATATGCACTTAAACTGCCACTTGTCATACACTAAGGTGTGCTCTGACTTCTCTCAGAGAAGGCATGCTGAAACTGAATATTTTATGAGCATCGACCATTGCATTATTGAGTACTATGGCATTGGATTTGTTGATGAATATAAAATATTAGTCCTTGATTTGGGATTTGCATGTTTTGTTTATTACAACGATGATCTATATCCTCCTTTGTTTTCTTTGAATAGGAAAGCAGAGTAAGATAGCGAAGTATTATAAGAAGCAACAGAAGCTTCTGGAGGGACTGAATGAAATGGAGAGCTTCATAGAATTAGGTTGTTTAGACGGAGCTCCTACAGAGGTACATATTGTTAACCTTTGGTTCAGATATTTATGTTTTCTGCGTACAACTTAAGTCTCATGTTCTTTAAAAAATCATCTCAAAAGCATCAAAGAAGTAGACACTCTGAACTAAATGAATGCTTTATTGCTATCTTTATGAGTAATAACTAGCATCTAGTGATACTGATAACACCAACAATAATGATGTATGAATAATCGCTCATGTACAATGCTAAACACGATACTTTATAGTCGTGTTTTTAAATGCATCCTTTATGCACATGACTTGATAATTGGTCTTTCTTTGATTTTTTCAGGATGAATTAAAACAGCTAGCAAAGAGTGAAAGGACAGCAATTAACATTTCAAACATGGCTAACTTGGTCCTTTTTGCGGCAAAAGTGTATGCATCGATGGAAAGCAAATCCTTGGCAGTGATCGCTTCCACCTTAGACTCTCTTCTGGATCTTCTATCAGGGTTTATTCTTTGGTTTACATCATATGCCATGAGTAAGCCTAACCAATACATTTATCCAATTGGGAAAAAACGAATGCAACCAGTGGTAAGCTTTTATTTTTGATACATCGCCAATCCTAGTCTTATCAAAACCAAACATTCTAATTATTCCACATGGGAGCTCTTTTGTTGGATTTTATCAGCAGAACTTTTAGTACTGATAGAATATGTACATATTTAAGGGCTTCTTTAGATGATGAATACTACTGCTAGATAGGTATTTGCAACTTCAGTGTTTTCAAATACTGAAAATCACCCTTAAAACAGTGATTTCACCAACTTGCAATATATGCATAGGGGTTGATAACGTTCTATCCCTCTCACCTCTCTTCTTACTTAAAATTTTGTCTGGCAATGCTCCTAAGCATAAGTAACATCAGTTGAAATAGGATTAGGCATCAGTTAAGGTGCAAACCAATGGCATGAATCTAATCAAAACTTTGATTTCATGAAAGTTAAGCCCACTTGCTATTTCTTTGCAGGGCATTATAGTTTTTGCTTCTGTGATGGCTACTCTTGGTCTGCAAGTATTATTAGAATCTGGTAGACAGCTCCTTTTGCAGGTATAAATTTGTCAACTGATCCATGCCATGATATATTTAACATGCCCCTTCCATATTTACTCTTTTTTTATTAACCTTTTAAATTGCACATAATTATTTTTCTTAAGAAAAGATAATAATCATTAGATTCATATATAAAACAAATTATTTGTATGCTTTACGTAATAGGATAAAATAACATAACCTTGCTTACCTTTTAATGATGCTTGGCTCATAATTCTAATATTGATCAATCAGTTTAACACATACATCATCAAGATTTTACTAGTTAATTATTCTTCTTTGGCCAATCATCACTTGCAGTCCCACTCTGCTATTGATCAGAAGAAAGAGAAATGGATGATTGGCATCATGACTTCAGTTACTATTGTGAAATTTGTCCTCATGCTTTATTGCCGCAACTTCCAAGAATGAAATTGTAAGAGCTTATGCACAAGATCACTCATTTGATGTCATGACAAACTCCATTGGTCTAGCAGCGGCCTTGCTTGCCATTAGATTCTATTGGTGGATAGACCCTGTTGGAGCAATACTGGTAAGCTAATATGACAAAGCAAATTTATTCTTAACCACAACAGAATTAGTCTCTGGACAAATGCAAAGAGTCACAAATGCAAATACATGCACCATCTCACAGACATGCATGCCAAAATGAAGAAACAAAAGTACACCAGCAGTCTCATCTTTGACAATGCATAAGCTCTATTATTTCCAATGAAATATTTCATATGCCTCCTCAAGACTTGACCTCCTTTACGAAATTGAATTCGTAGAGTTGAATCAATGATCACATTATCTCTACATTCTATGTCAAAATTTTTCTAACAATTTTTGTTGCAGATAGCTTTGTACACAATGAGTACATGGGCAAAGACTGTTATGGAGAATGTGTGGTCATTGATCGGAAAAACGGCACCACCGGACTTCTTAACCAAGTTGACTTACCTGATTTGGAATCACCATGCAGAAATCAGGCATATTGCTACAATTAGAGCTTATACTTTTGGTTCTCAATACTTTGTTGAGGTGGACATTGTCTTATCTGGGAACATGCTTTTGAGCCAAGCACATGACATTGGTGAAGCACTCCAAGAAAAACTAGAACAGCTGCCAGAAGTTGAGCGTGCTTTTGTGCATTTAGATTTTGAATATAGTCATAGGCCAGAACATAAGCCTAAGGTGTGAAGATAATAAATTTAGCAGTGATACCAACAAAGTTTTGATGGCTTTTACTGGGATTTAAGATTAATTGCTATTTACAGAACGCAAGAATTTAGTATGTGCTGATGTAATACGCATGTCCTGTTTAAATGAATAATGCTTCTATACATCTAGCAATTCACAAAAACTTTTTTTTTTTTCTTTGTTTTCGATTTAAATAGAATATTTATTTTTAATGGTATAATGCTCAGTTGAAGACATTATTAACTGAAGTGATTGTCTTATTATTAGTCCGCCGAGTTCACATTGCAGAGTCTTGGTCCTTTGAGAGATTAACAATTAATAAAAGTGTTACTTTATCTCATTTTGTCTTTTACCCCTCATTTAGTTGCAGGAAAAAATGGAAGGAAAAAGTTCTCTCTTCTCATTTTTCTGAAAAAATAAGGAAACTATTCCCTTATTATTAGCTCACATTTATTTTCCTTCTTTTCATTAAAAAATAAATGCGATAGAGGAGATGATATCAAAATTTTGATTCTCTTTTCTTTTCTTTCATGAAAGATTTTTTTGAAAAAATATCAAACCAGCATTTAGCATGAAAGTTTCTATCATGACCATACCAAAGTCAATGTCTGGTCTTGTTTCTCATGAAAATCAGCGACCTTCTTCAGAAATCCTAGATGATTGTTTACGTTTGATTACTGGAGCAGATCGATCAGTGCAAATCCCAATAAGTTGTGGTCTTCATACTAGCCTTTATTATTATTATTTTTTAATCTTAATAACCTCTCTCCATCTTACTACAATTTCACCCATACTTCTTCCCTTTTAGCATGACCTCTCCTCCTAAAATGACTCTCAAGTTGGTTGGACGCCGCTGTATTTTGTCGGTGAGGTCTAGATCTGATATGATCAAGTTGAATGGATAAGGTGGATCTTGGGTCATTATTTCAGATATCTTTCAAAATCAAAAAGACACTTTGGTCCCACTTTAATTTTGTATCTTTGAGGGACCGCTATCCAACATCCGATGGGCTAGCAATATCGGCGTGGACAAATATATTAGTTGATCTCAGTTAAGATGAGAGACCAATAAAAATTAATGAGGGATAAAAATACCAAACATCAATAAATGATGACCAATCTATCAAAATATCAATAATTTTGATGGGAGATATGGTAAGTACACTGTCAGAACAGTTTGAATCTAAATCTCTTCCAGGTGCAGAGGGGTGCCCGCTAGCAGTCGGTTTTGCCATGCAAAGAAAGTTGATCTGAGATTAATAGAACAAAAAGAGAATGCACATAAAAATAAGGATTTATGTGATATATCTTGACAAAGATGATCAGATAAAGCTAACTGCAGTTGAAAGAGTGAAAGAGAGGGAAATATCTTGCACAAAGTTTTCAATTTCACGAGCTCTTTAAGGCCTCAAAACAAGAGATAATTTCTGGACTCTAAATAGGATGAAGTTACAAATATATAAACACCTTAAAAAAATTTGGGTTGGTTTCCAAATGTTTTGAATGGACTAGTGATCTCACATGCCAGGGCCGTCTCCTTGGACCCTCAGTCCACGGGAGCTTGGGCCCCTTGCAAGCGTCTCTGACCGTGGGTCTCAGCCCCCGAGGTTTCGAGGAGGGGCTCTTTGGTCTATAAACTGTCAATTTCTAAAAACTGTAAGATGGATCTAACATTATAAAAATTAATCGTGAGCACAGCATCAATTATGTTGGTTCCAAGTTTTCAAATCATAAAACCAATTGAAAATTAAAAATTAAGCATAGGCTATAACGTACAAGAAATTCATAATTTATCTAAATGATACTATTTAAATTAAAAATATTAAATAATATTTTATTACAGCATGAGACCGGTGTCTGGAAGATGGCAAGGGGCATGATGAAGGCCCATGAAGCAAGGGACAGTGGCATGCCCCGAATTCCAGCTATCTTGACGGGCAAACAATGGACACGTAGTTCAAAAGGCAGGAAGTGCTGCCGCTGCCATTGCCTTTATTCCTCAGAACCCTTTGTCCGGGCTGTCCCTCACTTCACACCGCCCACCCCGCACTGCTCTTCTTTCTCTCGCTGCTACCCTTCCTTACTTCTTTAGAGTAAGAGAGAGAGAGAGAGAGAGAGAGGACGATGGGGGAAGGGAAGGGCTCTACGCTGGTCCACGTTCTCGTGGTCGCCCTCAGCCTCACCGCCTTCGGCTTCGCCATCGCCGCCGAACGCCGCAGGAGCACCGTAAGCCCTCCGATCCCTCATCTCCGTTCGTATTATCGGCTTTATCTTCTTATTTGTCATTGGTAAAGTAAGATTTCACCTGCTCGAGGTTGGATGGAGGGGTTTCTCGAACAAGATCTGTGTGATTTTGCTGTGTCTCTTTCTTTGGCCATCATGTGGGCGTTCTCGCTATCTATGTTTACCTGTTGGAAAATTGTCCTATATATAAGCTTTCAGTGCCTAGTTTCGAGTTTGCGCACACGGGTAGTGCTTCAATTTGGACTAGCTCGGGGATATGTTGGTCAAAGGATCCCCAATGTGCTTCCAATTGTGGGCGTAAAGGTCTATTTATAGTGAATTATAGTCCGTGATCATTTTAAATATTTCATTTATAAGGTTCGCCCTATGTGTAATCTAGCATTTTGGTTGTCGTGCTGTAAGGTGGAGCAATTCCAGTCAATATTATGTATGCATTTTCTGTGATAGGGAAGGTATGCATCATATTGATGAGGCCTTGTTACGGAATGTTTAATACTATTCTGTTTAAGCTGTCAATTTAGACCAGGAGCTTAAATTTTGTCATCTCTGCTCTTAAGCTGGGATGGGAGGTCCCTGTTGATGGAAGTATGAAACAAACTGAGTCGTTGAGCTTAAAACTTAATTTGATCTATGAATTTATATTTAATCAGGTATTTTTTGTATAGATGCTTGACCAGCAAACAAACCATATCTTTTTATGGTCATTTGCAATGCAGTAACAAAACACTTTTATTAGTGCAAAAGGTTCAAATTTGCATTAGAATTTCAGGATACTGAATGGAAGATGGAAGTTTTGACCTTGATCCACCTTGATTGCAATTTTAAATGGTGATTTGAAAGGAAGAGGGTTGACCAGGGAGTTAGCTCTAGATGGAGTAGATAGCACATGTTATACAAGGATTTTTTAAAACTTGCACCAGGGAAATGGGAGCAGACTATGTGACTGAGGGTTAAATTTAAGTTTTTAAAATGAAATGCTCGGTACATAAACAAGCTTGGTGTATGAGTTCTTCCTATCATCCCATGCAACCTGACACCAATGCTTAGGAAATTCCAGTTATTTCTTAGTATTGTTAAAGTTTCTCTGATTTTAATTTCGTTCTAGCTGATTCTCCATATTGCCTTACTCTGTTGAAAACAATAGATTGTGTGTGCATGTATTTTAAATAAAATACAAGCAGTCAGTTGTTATCTATAGCTCCATGCATCCTTTTGTACTTTGTACTTCTGAGTTAGTATTCCTAATAGTAGATGAATTTTACACTGATAGTTAGTGCATTGGCCTCCACTAATGACTACAAGTGCTTTCGGTTAGCTCCATGTTACTCTTGCATTGTCTTTACGTTGGTGGTTGACTGCATGAAAGAGAGGTTTGCCAGTGCAAAGTTATCATGTAATTGGTTTTCTTTTGTGCCTAATAAAGCTAATGATTATAGATCTATGGCTTGAACCAAATAGTGATTCTGAATTTGGCATTTTCAGATTTCACCATATTTTTGGCTTTTGCTTGATTCCACCAAATCAACCTTCCATGCACTTGCATGCATGCTCATTTTGACATATTGTTAGTGTAATACCTTAAAATATTCTCACATCAGACGGAAAAGAAAAGTTTAATAAGCTTATAACTCAAGTTCACCTATGACCAATTAACTTGAACTTGAGTTTTTAAGGCTACGTGAACTCGGTGCGCTAACAAATTAATTGGGTTAGCAGGTAGACTTGAAGCATTACAAATGATATTAGGGCCAATTCGGGAGTACGAAAGTTGATTAATAAGAGAAAAAGACTATCATAGTACGGTGGTAGGTAAAGTCCCATCATGGCCTGAAGTCACCTCTGCAGTATCAATAATTCAGCTCGGGATAGATTTTGGCTGACTTATAGTGTACTATGAGGATATCGCCTGATAAAGAAAAGAAGATTGTAATATTCTAAAATAGTCTCATATCGGATGACAAGAAAAGTTTGAGAAGCTTATAACTTAAGTTCACTTGCTATCGATTAACTTGGGCTTAAATTTTTAAGACCATATGGACTTGATCTGCTAACAAGTTAATTGGGCTAGTAAGTGGGCTTGGGGTGTTATGATTATGTGCTCACTTTTAAACTAGGGTGCAATTGGAATCTTGTAACAACTTTGGATATTTGTGATATTCTTAGTGCCTACTGGCACATCAGGACCATGAAAGCATGAATTCATCTTCCATATTTGTAATTTGGGCCATCATGCATACATATCATATGCCAATGGTAGCTTTAGAACCATCTTAGTGGTCCTCTGGTCTTGGTCTTCTTGGGTTGAGCACCTGACCTTTTTTTTTTTTTGGTTAAAATGAGTGTATAAACCTATGTAAAGAGACATTCAAGAGCTCCTGTGCAATTCCAAGATATGGTTGTATGTGTCTTTGAGTGAGGGTTTCACACTTTTTCAAAGGAAGCTATATGTATAGGACATGAATCTTCTTGAGCTCTTCTAGTGTTTAGCGGTGGAAACAATTTGGCAAATGATTGTGATTATAACCTAAATCTGCCCTTTGAACTACAGATGTCTAGGGGTGTAATTGAGCTTATTGGTCATGCATTTGATGGTGATTGATTTCAGCGTGAGGTGAAAGAAACCTATTTTGAATAGCTTGATACTTGAGAAAATGTGCTAGATTCAAATATTTCTACATTAAAGCCTAGTTTGAGTTTGAATTTTAGGGGCCTTGTTTGAAGGGGCATTTGTTTGCAGGAAAGTGGTTGAAGTAGAAAGTGATCACTTTTTGAATAGTGAGTTTGGAGAAGTGATATTTCTTGCAGAAAGTGGAGTTTTGTTGTGTGGTTTATTTGGGAAGGGTATACTAAAAAAGTACAATTTTGCAAATTTATTTTAGTATGAATTTAGTGAAAAATATGGATTAATACACACACACACACTCTTCAAAGCGTGTCGATTGAATAAAATAATATTATTTTTATTACTAAATTTTTATTTAGGCTTTATGTAAAATTATTTATTATTGAAAATGTGAATATAACCTTGATATGCGCACTATCACTCTCATGGAACATGTACTGATTGAATAAAAAATATTATTTTATTATTAATTGTTTGCTCAACATTTGCATCTCATTATTTATTATTAAAATATGATATAACCACCTATTATTTTATTTATTAATCATTAACTACTACAATTTTAGTTTTCTTTTATTATTTTTTGTATTTAACTAATAATAACGATATCATTAATTAAACAATAAATGACATTAAATAATTAATGTTATTAATTATTTTTTTTGTTTTTTGCTTTTTTGGGGGCATGTTGAAACTGGGAAAGTTTTAGGCTTTTGAGGCTGGTTGCATGGAGCCAGCTACTAAGCCTTCCCCATCCTATATGGTAGAGATGATGAAGTAGTTGTCCTATTTAAATAAGCTGTCATTATTGTATTAGCCATTGAATGGATTTCAATTGCTAACCATTTATATACATTATGTATATTTATTTATTTACATATTAATATATGTATATATTTTTTAGCCTTATTAAGATGAGCTTGATTGAACCATCATTTGTGGAAACTTGGCTTGAAATTTATTCCGAACCTTAAAATTATGATCTAGATTAGCTTATTTACATTAATTTGGGCTTGGTCAAGCCTGAAATCAAATGGAACGCAAGAAGCTTGTGGACTGCTCAAATCTTGCTAGCTCTATTGGCGCATTTGATGGCACACTTATAAGGGTTACTTGGAAATGGTTTTGGTGATAGAACCTCCAAACCTGGTGTATTATTTTCTTTTGTCCTCAAACATTTTTATACCCTGGTAAATTTCATCACTAAATATGTACATAAATAGATTAATTTTATCACTTGTTGGAGTGGTAATTATTGTAAGGGCCTTTACCTTGCATGCCTTATATTTTCTGGAAACAATTTAATATTCTAACTCCAGTTCGCAAGCTGAATTTTGTGGTGCATGTCGTACTAACTTCACTTATTGTGTTTCTCTCTGTTTTTATACCATTTGAGTTCTAAATAACAATTCTAGTAATTATAACACCAATAGATGTCTCGGGTTTTGGATAAATGATTTTCCTTTTTTTTTCTTCTCACCATACTTGGCATTGGCTTTGGAGTACCATAGTAACTAGGATTAATGTTTAAGAGTCTAATTTCAGTTACAAGTTGGGTTGGAGGGGTCCTTTAAATTGTTAGGATTGGATTTTAGAATGGTTTAAGTATTTGTGGAGTTCATAAAGCAAGTTATGGGGATCCAAATTTTGATAAACACTCATTTTATTATGTCTTCTTTTTTATGTTGTGTTTGTTAAGGAATCTCCTTACAGAAGGCTGGCCAATCATGTGGAAATTATTCTTGGAGGAGTTGTCTTGTGAACACAAGGTTGTTCTTCCTTCTTTTGTGTATTTCCTTTCTTGTCTCATACACAGAAGGGATTCTTTTCCCTTTTATGTTCAGTGTTCCTAAAGCTGAAAGGGATCCATAAGTCTATGCAAGGGTTATAGTTACTAATTTCAGTTGTAATAAATGTTTGAGCTTTGCTTCTTCTGATGGTATACCTAAGCATGTACCAGGCCAGTTCCAGCCAAGCTTGCGCTAAGCATCCATTTACCTCAAGCCAGCTCAATCCTGGTGGGGCCCAGCTCAAGCCTAACTTTCCAAGTTTAATCCAGGCCTTGATAAATGGATCAAAGGCCCAAGCAGGCTCAATCGAGCAATTCTCGAGATCCTTCCTTGTCAAAGCATCATTATTCACTTGTCACCCCTCAGAAGTCTTGATGATTGCCTGGGATGGGCTTAGAGGAGAGGAAGGAGAGGCAAAGGATAGCCTGTTAGGATAAAGCTGATTTATTATATAATATATGTCAAGTCAATAAATATATTAATGGTAGCTTTCAGTTTGATTTGCTTCAAGTGACGTCTAGCCAAGACAAGGTGGTATTTAGTTATTCTGTGTCTGGTCAGTAAACTAATCAGGTTGTAGAATGTGGGCCCAATGACTTGCTTGCTTAGAAACCCATGCCTAGGCTTGCCTTGTTGCCAATTGCTGGCCCTGGTGGGTGAGGCTGATCGCTGATTTTCCCCAAGTCTAGTGATGATACCATTGGCTAGGTAAATCCAGGGTTTCATATGTTCTTTGCTATTACTACCTTCTACTTTGTTTCCTGCTAGTAATTTTGTAAACTATTTGCTTTCTTGCATAATCGCATCAAATTCTTTAAACTAGAGATTTTGTAAACTCTGAATGCATACAGTCGTCCTATGCAGTTTCACCTAAAACATTTTGTATTTCAACTTATGTCCCCATTCAGGTCCATGATGAAGATTACAATATTCTGAAAATTCTTCATAGAACCCTGACATAGGGCTAAGCAAACCCTAGATTACTAATATCTGCACCAAGCCTTGGTTATCTGAACTTATTTCACTTATTTTTACCATCTTGATGCTTCAACCTTAATAATCCTGATCTTTGTTCCCTTCCTATGTCACTCCATTAGCACTCTAAATGGTGAATAGGGGGGTTTATATGCAGGATCAATAGGTGTAAGGGGAAATTGAGGGTTTTACAGTAGGCTTTGATGTAAGTAGCAAGGCATTATTGCAGATGCTTTCCAAATTAGTGAACTTTGTTTTGCATAGGAACCATTGGTGGAACAGGTTCTAGAAAGTTGATCCCTAATTGATTATTAGGACTTTAGAAAATGGGGGAAGCAAAAAGAACACAAATGTTTGGATGAAACAACAGTGAGAAATGATGTTGAACAATTCCTATTTTGGAGGACTTCTATAAGAACCAAGAGCATGGATTCTGCATGGCCTCCCACCCTGTGGCTTTTGTGGAGCCCAATGGTGGTTGGCTCTGCAAGTTGGGGTGTTTTCTGTGCAGGCAGGAGCTCCAAGGGCCAATCTTTGTAGCGACTTCATGAGGGCCAAATTGTGGAAGGCCACAGAATCTGGATTCAGAGAAGTTAATGCTTTACCTGACTCAAGTCTTGTTGTTGAAAACTTTGTTTATGTTTTTTTATCATACTTCTAAATTTAGATTATTATTATTGAGTTATTTCTGACAAATCTATAAAGTTTTACTTGCACAAATGAAAATGGGTACTCAGATAAACTATTGAGCTTTTACATTTTCTGACTTAGCCAATACGAGTGTTGCAAATTTCTAAAAGTTAAATGGATGCTAGTAATATCCCAGAGTAATTGGCTCAAGATAGATTTCTCCTTCTTTTAGGATGTAGAAGCATCGAGAAGTTTTTCATATGAAGCAATGCTATATATTATTTAATAACAGGAAACCAGTCATAAAGTTGATTTATATAAAGAATTACATGGAATAAAAATCTTTAAATCAATGAACTTTGTCTGCTGTAAGTTTGATGTAGATAGAATATGATGTCAGCAGAAGTTAGAAGGTGGGTAAAAGAGCAGGACAGGGTCTCAAAGTGGACATCACGAGGTAGATGGTTCCAGGCCCAAGCTTCTCAAAGTGGACGATGTGACAGCTTGCTTGGGCTGTGGTCACCAAAACAATAATTAAAAATGAGGAAAAATTATGTTTCCACAACTCACTGGATTATTGAGACTGCACTCTTTTATGTTATATTCTCATTAGTTTGGTTTGTTGAGCCATGGATTTGGGGATGCACTTTTCTTTCTCTGTAAGAAGTGAACTTAAATAGTTAAAAATAGCCCAGTTGGAGAGTTCTTAATGCAGTCAATGGTTTTTTTCATCCTCGGGCTTGGGTGCAAATATTTCCTCGTCTCAGAGGTTTGCCTGGCTTGTTTATCAACATTTATGGAAAAAAATTGTAAGCTGTTGTTGGATACAAATGCCAATATAGACCAGATGATTAAAGAGAATCGTTACATCCATATCTACTAGTTATTTAACCCAGGATTTGTTTGTGGGCATTGCTAAATCATCCGTTTTGCATTTCAGGGCACCATTGTTACTGGCACTTCCAATGCCACATACTGTGTTTATGATTCGGATGTCGCAACTGGCTATGGAGTTGGTGCTTTCTTGTTTCTTTTCTCAAGTCAATCTCTGCTTATGGGTGTCACAAAGTGTATGTGCTTTGGCAAACCTTTAGCTCCTGGTGGAAGCCGAGCATGGTCGATTATATATTTTGCCTCTTCATGGTGATCTTCCTTACTTATAGGATCATGATTCTCTCAGATGCATTATTCTTGTTGTAAATTTGGAACTTTCTATTACCCTGGGATGCATTATGGATATGGGTTTTGTTTATCTTTGGCAGGCTGACTTTCTTAATTGCTGAGGCATGCCTGTTAGCTGGTGCGGCAAAGAATGCATACCACACGAAGTACAGGCATGTGATCTATGCTTCAAACTGGACGTGCGAGTCTCTGAGGAAAGGGGTATTCATTGCCGGAGCAGCCTTTGTGGTCTTCACCATGGTACTCAATGTGTATTACTACATGTACTTCTCCAAAGCTACAAGTCAGGCTGCTCGGAAAACCAACAGGGCTAGCTCGACTGTTGGAATGACTGGTTATCCTTGATTGCAACCAAATCAAACTCAGCTTTTGAAGCTTATACGAATGCTACATCTTATCTCTTGTATCATGTAATATTTGACTAGTTACCTGCAACTGGGTTTCCAGATGCTTGTATTGTCTTCAGGTTGCTAGTATGAATCTTAATCCTGTTTCTGCTTTTGTTTATTTTTCTTTCCACTAGTGCTGTTATCTCGTTATTATTTGCTACAAGATACATACTTGAGATGGTTTTGAGACCGAATAGAGAGATATTTACTGCATTTTTCCCTCAAGAAAAGAGGTGTATGTTGAATTTGAATTTGGGATGGAGATGGTTCACAACCAGATCGGAAGAGGTAGTCAGTGTCTTATAGCCTAAATCGGAAGGTTGATACACTAACTGATGTCTCCAATGTCATCTAGAGTGGGAAGGCCGTTGTTGGTATCTGATGGATCTATCGCAGTTTGAGAGGGTCGATGTATCGGTGAATGGTAGTCGTTGTGAGCTGCGGCAATTTAGGAGGCAATCCTATCCTTCCCGAAGTACGAGGCAATCCCATCCATCGTCTTATCAGCAGAAATTTTTGGTTGAAGTCACGGGCGTAGGGACGGGCTGTCCTTGTTCTCCTCTCTTCGTCGGTGTCGCATTTGGTTTCCTTTATGTTGTTCGGCTTCCTTTGGTCTTTATATATACTCGCCAGGCATGCACAGATTATTTTTTAAAAAAATCCAAATTAATTTTTATCTTTATAATATTTTTAAAAAAATATATTTTTATAATTATATTTATATTAGCTTGATATTATATAGCATCTTATGGTTTGATTTCTTAGTTCAATTAGTTAATAGGTTAGCCAGTTAAAGAGATTTTATTGAATCAAGTAGAGTAGATGAAAAAGATGAAGAAAAATTTGCCAAAGTTTGCTCCTTTTTTAGCTTTTATCCATTCTTCTTATTCATGGCTTAGATTATATCTATGTTGATGGAAAAGAAAGAAAGAAAAATGTGTATAAAGAAAGAAAAGATGAAAGAGAAAATAAAAAAAGTGTCGAGAGAGAAAGAGAGAGAGGGATTAGAGTTTATTTATGAAGGAAAGAAAGTTTTTCAAAAAAGCTAAAATAACTTCCTTTTAATTTCTCTTAATTAATGCTACTACTTGATGGAAAAGAATAGTGCCATGTGGCAAATGAAGACTTCTTTAAAAGTGTATATTTGTCAAGCTAACATGCATCATTACTATAAAAATCAAATTTTATTATATGCTATATGATGTTGAAGGCACACCAAGGAAGGTTACTTTCAAGGAGAGAAGACGAGGAAGAATTGCTCATTTCTGGCTATATATTTATAGCACTGAGCAAAGCCCATTCATTGAAAATATCCAATGTTTTATTTTGCAAACTCCATTCATCATCTTAAGAACATTTAGATTATTTGTCCGTCGTTAAAGCATCTTTCAAATGAGTAGCTTATGTGTAGAATATGGTAAACTCTTAATGAGATTTTTATTATAACCAGTAAAATCATACCGAATGTGATTTAAATGATTTTTAAGCAAACTGCTGGTCTCCATGAATTTTTTCCTTGAAAAATTATAGGTGGGCCGATTTATTTATTATTGCGAGAACTAATTAAAAATAATAATAGTTTGAACTTCTATTTAATTTTGAATATTTTGAAAAAAATTAATATTTTTATTAAACTATAATTTAAATCATATAAATTGGATATATGATTGTGATAATATTTGAGTATGACACTTGATTAATTGAGCTTATGGCTCTTGCATGAATCTTGTTATCTAGCCATGAATCATGATCTATAAAACCTAGTCATGAGGTGTAAGCATAATCTTTGGATTCCTCGTCATTAGGCATAAATGTAACTCATTAATATCCAATCAAGTTGTGTAAGCATGACACAATCGATTTTCAATAATGGGGTGTGAGCACGACAAAATATATATTCTGATATATAAGCTTAACCTGCGATAAAATATCCACTCATGAAGCACCAACATGACCATAACTAGTTAAGAAGTTAATTTTTGTGGCTTCTCTATTATTATCCAATTTGTGTATTATGAAATGTTGGAATTTGGTATTAGTTTAAGAACTTTAGAAGAGTATAAATTCTTTAATTATCTAATTATATCTCATGTCATATTTTAATATTTCTATGAAAAATTATTTTCTTGTATTTGTCTCTTGATTCTAAATATATCATTGGCTGCATGTATATGAAATATTTACTAGGCTATCAAGCTTATTATTTTATTTTTCTTATTTTATGCATGATGTTGTAAGTATAACTACAAGCAAAGATGAATCTATTATAACTACACCTCATCTTCTCATTTTAATTTTGACATAGGCTTTGTATCTAGTTGAATGGTAGAACTTGTGGTAGAATTGACTTCGTGATTCGAAGTTCCAGCGCAGCATTTGTTGAGGTAGGAAGGTCTCATGTTTATGATATGATAGACTTGATTCATTAATTGTCATTAGCTAAATTACTAAACAAATAGCTTTATCCAATCCAGCTCACTCTCTATTAATAGAAATTAGGAAAATAGTATCTTCTTTTGCTTCTTAGGGGTGACATAATTGGATACAATATATGAACACGATTTGAACTTAACATGAAATAAATGAGTTTGAATTGGCCTTAACTAATTTGTATCATAAAAGTATCAACATGATTATGATACAAAATAATTGTATCGTGTTATGTATTAGCCCATCAACTCGAAAATGATACAGTTATGACCTAATTAATTTAAAGTTGATTATATTTTTATTTGTTTATGTAACTAAGTTTTTTTATAGATGATAAAACTTAAATTGTTTAGTTTAAATGATTTAATATTATGATAACTTTTTTATGTGATTAAGCATTATGTTAGAAAGTATATATTTTTATATTAAAAAAATGAAGCGATAGGTTAGTATTAAATGGTCATGTCTATTCGTGTTAAGTAAGTTGTATATGTTTGTGCTAGATGAGTTGTTAAGTAAGTTGTATCATGTCAGTCTAATAGTATCTATTTGTTAAATAAATTACATACGTAGTGTTATATTACATGTTTAATAATCTTGTCATATTCATGTTGGAATTTTATAGTGAAAGTTCTGATATCCTTATTATTATAGAGGCGTTAGAGAATGAAAAATTAATGAGGAAGATAAAGAGAGTTAAACCAAATAGGGATTCATATGGTTCGGCTCACTAGCCTCCATTCAAGGGTAAAGGAGAGCAGAGAGTTTTACTATCAAAAGAATCTAAAGATTATAAGCACTATTCTTCACCAAATTCTAAAATTATTGGAATTTCTTTTTCAATAGAGGCTCTCTCACATACATTTTAAAACCCGTATATACTCAATAGGATCTTCTCTTTAACTCTCATAATGATTTTCTGAGTTACCTGAGATGCCCTAGGATTAGAGCTCCAAGGGTTTGGCCCTAAGCTAAAGCCAGAGCCACAAAACCATCTTAAAAGCTAGAACTATCTATGCTTATATAAAAGAAAGATATGCATTGTATTACAAGAAATAGGACTACAGTCCTACATGAATATGAAAATATATCTTACTTTATTTTCTGAATTCTAAGACTACATAGATTAGAATTGAAGCCGTATTAGAATATAAATTTTTTTTTTTTCTTGAACTTATAAATTTCAAGATAAACTCTAACAAATTATTATTCTTATTGCTTTCTTTAAAGCCACTAACATTCCAAGAAAGGTAAATAATGTTGCAGCCTAGGTGGCTTACTGTGTAGCATGCCATTAGGGAAAAGACTTATGGAATACCATATCCTCTCTCCCCAGGTAGCTCTGGCATATTTTATATTCCCATTTTAAAGGTTGTATAAATGCTAGAACCTCTTAATTGGCTGTCCTACTTAAAAGGGACTTTCCATCTAGTTAATCACATTAGCAGTAATAGCTATTTTTTTCTTAGACTTGCAATGGCTGTAAGTTAGATGTTATCTTGGATCTTTGTTGGTGTTTGGACTTTCAATAATGGAAAGTTATTATTTTAGATATCTTAGAAGTATTTAATTTTCTATTTGAAGATTTTTTTATTGTTTTGGTGTTAATCAGAGTCTATTACGCAATCAGAGAATATCCAGTCATGTTGCTATCACTAGAGATAAAAATTTATTTATAGGTTCTGAGAACTTGCTTATAAAATGGGATCCAGCTATATGGATAGGGTTTGACAAAAGATGATTGCAATTGATGGGGTACAGACCTGATCATAGGTGAGACATCCCGCTCACAATTATGGCCAGGCAACTAAAGATCCCAAAATATTAGGTTATCATTATTGTCCGGTCTTACTACTTGTCACCTTCCCCTCTCTCCATTATCTACATTTCCCCAACATTGCTGCCACTATTATTTCACAATGGATTGAGCTGATAAAAACTTTATCTTTTTTCTTTTTCAAAATGCAAGGCCAATAAAGAACTTGGAAAACCAACATCCTATCTCATTTTACAATTGACCTGACAGCGTTTGAGTACCCATTGGGGAACATAGATCAATCCATGTCAAGTATTATTGATGTTTGGATTTGCCATTTACCAGACGAGCTAGCTGTCAAGGGAAGAATCTCCAACCTTTCATTCATTCAAAGGTTCTTGGACGCTGAACCTCTCCACCAAAATGGACCCACCTGTTTCCTTTCAGTCAATCATCCACAGCATCAAACGTAGCCTCCACGCATCTTGTTCAAATTCTTGGTCTACTCGTTGTTGGAACTTGAGAGCAGGTGTTGTTCCCCGTGCGCTACCTCACTACCAGTGTTCTCACTGCTCCTTGCCTCTAATTCCTGTGACCATTAGTCGGGTTGCTCTGTACTCTGAACCCCGATGTTTGCGGGGCGTCACGGGCCTGTGTCTCAAGGAAACTTTGAAGGTTAAAAAGTGGCGTGTGAATTTTACCAAGAAAACGGTACCCATCGAAGTTTAACTGAAGATTGGCCAAGATGCGAATGATCTTGGGGGATTGCAACATATGAAACTTCTTAATTCGAACTCAACCAATGCAAAGATTGGCAAGACGCTGTGGAACTCAATAATGTGCATTATTTTTATTTGTTTTTAATCTTTATAAAGATGATCCATCCTGTCACTGTTCTTTTCGCAGATCCTTCATGGTGATTGATGATTAGGCAAATCATACCTGGGCCCTGACACCTATCTAGTCCTTCACTGCACCAATCCTGCACTGCTACATAGGACTCGTGGACTGAGCAGTGATCTAAAACGTTGCTCTTTTGATAAAGCTGTGGCACAATGATTAACAGGGCACTGACTCCCTATGTTCTTCCTGGAATTATTTCACGCCATGGTAGGTGAAAGCGACCTCGTCATGTTAATTAGTGAAACAATGGCACTGACGTAACCAGTGTTTCATGTTTGAGGACTTTGATGGATGGTTCATTCATTTATTTAAAAAAAAAAAAAATCTCTCTCCAGTTCGCTGTAATAAAATCTCCTTTAATTAATTATAAAAAAAAAAAAACATATGAATTGATATCTGGAAGCCTTTTATTAACTATTATAGAAGAAGAAGATACCTTTGGAATTCTGGTTCTCCATCCATTGCTTCTTCTGCTTTTTCGACTGCTGTCAACAATAATCACTCATCCTGGTGATTCTCTCAATGAATTTATCAATTTAATGTATGTTTTGAGCTTGATCAGTCCTTCGGCCTGCAAGGACTAATTACCGTGAAGGTAGACTTCTCCTAATATTCGCTGTAAACGCTTATTTTAAATTCATTAATTTTGGTGGTCGGTTGGATAATATTTTCAATCATATCTGGAAAGCCTCATTCTCGAAAAAGACAGAAAAAATTCTCTGGTTCGATTCTAAGAGAAGAATCTTGACTGCTAGTAATATGAAGAGTTCTTGGCCATGTCACCAGCTTGTGTTCCTCGTCATAACAGGAAGGAAACTGCTCCACATTTGTTCCTATCTTGCCCATAGTCTTTGCATATCTGGAAATTCTTCAAGGATAAAATTAAATAGATTAGAAGAGTGCCTTCTTTAATTTCTTTTGGGGGTGTTTGGAGAAGAAAGATAATTCAAAAAAAGCACAGAAAGGCTTGGGATATCATTGCTGTATCAATTTGGTGGAAAAGTTGGAAAGGAAACTCCAGGATATTTAATCTCACTACCAAGGCTCAAAGTCTCCTGATCAACAAAATCCATTGCTTTATGGGATGAATGACTGCTTAATTTTCGTTCTTCCTTCTGGGAACCTACTTGTTCCATCTTGCATATCTGTTTCATAATCTCAACAAGTTGTAATGGATACAATATTTTGGGTCCACATCATTTCTCAAAAAAATGAAATATAAATTAAGTCTTGCCTTAGTGGTCAAACTATGTGGTAACTACAAGTTCTGGATTTGACATTTGGTGTATTATGGAAAAACTGAACCCAAGTAATTATGGTGCAAATGAGTTTTCCTCTGATTCTCTTTTTCTCTCTACAAAACATGAGACCATTTGATAATCCAATGCATCAACAAGACTTAATCTTGCATTGAGTTATGTGAAAAAAAAAAAAAAAAGAAGCCAAGGTGATGCCCAACAATTAGTCTTTGGATGGCTTTTGCTAACAAGGCTTGGGTCAACTATTGACACTCTCTAGTTAATGTTCATTTAGGGAGGTAAATAAATCAAACCTAAATGATGGTATTTCCATCACATATTTCTCAAAATTTTTGCATGAAAAACAAAAATGATACTCCGAGAGGTAAATAAATCAAACCTAAATGATGGTATTTCCATCACATATTTCTCAAAATTTTTGCATGAAAAACAAAAATGATACTCCGATAAGTGTTTGGATCATCCATGGCTTTTTCAGCAGGGATAGGGACATTGCAAGAGGACGATGACATTTAGATGGTTGCTATACTGGGCCTTATCCGACCTCTGTTAGATCAAGACAAATTCAGATGGGTCCTATCACATGGACTTAGTGCAAGCAGGTGTTGGCTTTTCGTTGAGGGGGGTCAAGTAGGATCTCATGTGTCAATAATTGAGACAATCAAAGTTATGGGGCATCTAATAGGAGAAACATGGGCAGCAAGTGCATAGCACAAGCAACAGGGAGTCCGGCTAGCCATCTCATATGTTATCATTTGAGAGTGATTCGGTAACCCTTACCCCAGTCTTTCTGGCTGGTGATCCAATTCCTTGAAGGAGCCTGGTGATTCAATTCCTTGAAGGATGAGACCTATCATAGAGGACAGTCCTAGTCCTCGTTTTCATCTGAAGGATAATATAGGAACTGCCAATGCTATAGACAAGCAAATAGAGCTTGGAATTGGACAACAGATGTGAGGAGAGATGGTGGATGTAATATGACTTGGGCCTTTAGTCCTTCTGAATTGAGGCAGGTTCTTGTTCATCATACCTTCTGCAGAGTCTCAATGAAAACAAGTCAGATACCATTGTACGTACCTCCATATTAAGAAAAAACCCTTTTTTGGCAGTTTCTTTCGTGGTTGATTTAAGGATCCAAGGCGTGGAACGAAGGGAGTCCAAATGGTATATCAGTAAAGCATGGATGGATAAAAAATTGGAGGAAGAGAGAGTGGTATATAGTTCCATGGTATCATTTATTCTTTTTTTAATTTATTTTTTTAACTTACGCCCTAATAAGTAATATCTATAGAAAACTATAAAATGTTATGCAATTTTATTAACTAAGAACTTGTTAGGAATCTTAATTATAAGTGGAGCCCCATATAGTTTAAAATATAAGCGCATGCCAATCTATTTTTTGGATACTTGCAACTTAAATAATATTATAAGTTTTATTGAAGCTTATGCTAGCATGTATTTAGCCTCATATTATTTGTGTATTGAGTAAATCTTTCATACTTTTATAGGGTTAAAAAATTTAACTAGCATTTTAAGGGGAGGTCCTGTATTATTACCAATGATATCAAAATTGGACTCGGTCTAAGGTCTATGTGAAATATAGAACATTATAAATAGTCTCTTTTAATACCGACCATAGGTCAGTTATAGCATGTATTTAGATTTGATTATGTTTGTAATTAAATTTGTTTGGACTTGAATCATGAGCATAGTGAAAATGCTAAGCTTAAAATGGAAGAAGTATGTGAGAGCTCATACTGGCAAGTATTTAGTTTCATATCGATTATATATTGGATAAATCTTAGGAAATTATATTAAGCTTAAAAAATCTAAATAATATTTTTTAACTAATCTTTTTGATTGATGTCCCAAGTTCTGACAAAGTGAGTTGCTCATTAGGCTACATCTAAGGAATATCTTGTTGTAAACTCAAGTAGCTATCTTCAGTAAAACAAAAATGATTTTTTCTTTTCTATTTTTCTTTACCTCATTCTTAAGCTCTCTTTGCCATCAGCCTTGCCATCTTCAAGAGGCTTATGGTTGCCTTCTCTACCTTGGCTTTAATGTGCCACCTTTTTCCTCCTCCATCACCACCAACCCCTCTGTCCCTCTCTTTCACCTTCTCCACCCTCATTAAAGCCTACATGAGTGGTTGCACAATCCTTGGTGGCATCTAGGTGTATACCCACCCAGAGTCTTGCCACGAATAGCTTCGATGTCCTTCTCATTTAAAACACCTTCATTTTCATGTAGGGTAAATGCTTTGGCTTGACGTCCAGTAACAAGATATTTGATAAAATATATGTAAGAGACATTGTACTTTTTTTCAAGAGGTCAGCTCGAGTGACATGGTCCAAGTCAAATTAAAATTGCACTTGTTGTTATAGAATTAACTTATTTTATATGTATGTATGTATGAATGCATGTATAGAAAGAGACTTTGCTATATTCGTCTGTAACTTATTTTATATGTATGTATGAATGAATGTATGTATAGAAAGAAACTTTGCTATATTCATCTGTAATCAAGCTCAAATCTAATTATCTTCTCATACTTAAATTCATATGAATCTTAAAGCAAAAAAATCATTCATTAACCATCATTTATTGTATCTATTCAGTTTCTATAAATGCACCTTATTTTTCACAATAAACTATATATAAAATAGTTTTATCACTCAAATACTTTTTCATTAAAGAAAAGATTCATCCATAATCTAATTATTTACATATGCCTTTAGCATTTCAATTTTAACTGTAATACAAATAAAAGTCTATATAATATATATATTTCATTATGTTTAATTTATATTATTTTTTAAAATTTTAAATCAAAATCAAACCTAATATTTGGATTTTAAAATTTTTAATTCGAAATTAAATCTTAAAGGCAAAGAAAAATTGATTCAAAGCAAATTATGGGTGGAATCAGTTTTATGGTTTATCCGGCTTTCTTGTACACTCTATTCAAATCTTACATTTTTAACCTAAAGTCATGATTGAGACAAGGTTGCTGTCATGAAATAACTTAAAGAAGGTGCACTCCATTTGAATTCTGGTTATAAATAATTGACCATGACGTCACCAGGAGAGTAATAAAAAAAAAAAAGTAAAGCAAAAAGAAAAGTTTTATGCCAAAAACTCAAAAGGATTCCATATTGTCAAAGCATTGTTGTTAAAGCTGGCGTGTCCGGCTAATGTGCCAGCTCTGGTCAATTTGATTCTTGGATTTAGCTATCATATATTTTTAATTTTTTTAAAATAAAATTTAAATTTAAAATTTTTAACATCATAATATAATTCTTTTATATTTTATATAATTTTTAAAATTAGTATTATTTATAATTTTATTTTATAAATGGATAAAAGTATCATAAAATTTATTTTAATTCTTTAATAGAATAAATTATATAATTTATCGATAAAAATCAAATGAACCAACAATCTTTTTATTAACCTAATGACATGATGTAAATTAATAAAATCAGATCAATTTGTTCATATCATTTCAAATTATTTTTAATTAATATAATTTAAGTATTGATATTATATTTTATAGGTTTTTTATTTTTTAAATCTTTTTATCTTTTAAACGAAAATATCTCTTCTCATCCATTTATTGCTCTAACCTTAAAAGATCAAACCTATAACTTTATAAATATAAAATTTATAAATAATATTATATCTTTATTATGCTATTATCATACTTATAAATTAGTTTTATTTTCAAAAATATTATTAATTTCAAATATATATATATATATTATTTAGTTTAAACAATTTAATTTTAAATATTTAATTTTTAAAATTATTAAATTGGTTAAATTTTATAAAAAATTATCTTTTATTATTATTATTATTATTATTATTATTATTATTATTATTATTATTATTATTATTATTATTGATAGTATTTTAATTAAACTTTCATTATATTTTATTCATTCAATATCATTCAAGAATTGCCGCTTGAGGCAAGACTGAAGAAGAAGGCCTCTAAAGAGAGAAGCGATGAGCGTCGAGCGGTGTGAAGAGGCTCTATGCAATGATAATTAATTGTTGTATTTACTGCGAGAGGGAGGGTTGAGGGCGTGGAGGTCGAGAGGACTGTGCGGCTCCAAGTCGCGCCACTAGGCGACATTGCAGTTCTCGCGTTGTGACGTCTGCTACGTCGCAACTTCGTACCCCAACTCTGATCACTCCATGTACGGAGCAAATTTGGGAGTAAATTTCATGGGAAATGATGCATCACAGAACCCTGGTAAGTCACACTCACCTCGTCCCACCCTCAACGTGTTTCCTATGTCTAATTAAAAATATGTGACACAATTAATTCTGTAATTTTTTCGCTCGAAACCAGCAAAGATATTAGAGCAAGTTAAAATCTTTTGCACCAAAATTTTGAGTTTGAATGCTACATTAATCAGGATTTGGAGGGTAAGAATTTGAGGAAGGACTAAGGCAATTTTGAAGTTCATTGCTTGTAAATCTTATTTTTCTAAAATAATAAAATCAAATCAAATTAAATAGATCAAAAAAAAAAAAGTTACATAGTAAAAATATTTCTTATCTTTTTTTCTACTATTTTGGTAGTAACATGAATTAAAAAGTTTGCAACAAATAGATATCTACTTTTTCAGTAGACTTTAGTTTTTAGTGACCAACCATATAGTATTTGGTTTATCATACTAATTTTTTTTAATTTTCTATCATTCTGTGCAATAATTGTATATATATTTATTATTATTATGTGCAGTAAGAAAATAATTGTATGCAATGTGAAAATATTAGTGTACAATATTAAGAAGATAACCGAATGTATTGTATACTATGAAAAGAACTTAAAATTAAAAAGAATTAGTATAATGAACTAAGTGTTATATAGTTGGTTAGCAAGAACTAAATGTTATAATATGGTGTATTGAAGGATTGAATATCAATCTATTCAAAAGATTATGCCAAAAGAAAGAAACTAGTTGAGTTGCGGTTTGATCGTGTAGCCTTTTTTTTTTTTTTTTTTTTCTTGTCCAACTTCAATTTCTTTATTGCTATTAATTAGATGGGTTAGGTGCGTTCTTGATTAGCATTTAGTAGCTACCATGATGGAACCATTGCAAAGTGATAAAAAATATAAATAGTGTTTCTTGAGTATTTTATCTAGTTTATGTTTGACTTTATCGTAATTTAAATATCTAACAAGAGCATTTAAAATAGGAAAATAATTTTTGTCAAAATAGTGTTTAGTAATACGTATCATATGCTTACATTCTAGCATTAATGGAGCCTAAATATATTCTAGAATGTGAATGGAAAAACATATGCATGCTGCATAAAAAATTCTATGACTTTCTGATTAATGTACCATTGCTTGCTTGATATCTAGGATAAGATTGAAAATACCTTTGTGAACCCGCATAGATCAAAGGCAAAAGTTGGGTAGGTGAAATTTCCACTTGTGAGATGGCCGTATCATTTATATATAGCTAATTGATGGACCACTAAATACAATTATAATGCAAGAATGCTAGAACAACAGGCAATTTAGAAAAGCCCCATTGCCAATCCCCACTCCTCCAATCCAAATTCAGTCTGAAGATCCTTCTACGGGCGAAATGGTGTTAAGGATTTTTCCACGCTAATGTAGTTCCATAATGGCTATTATTTCAGTAGTATCTTGACACTTTTGCTGTCTTTATAGGACACCTGCCATAATATCTGATTGGTTTAAGGCCGGACACCTCTCAACTCAGACCTCTAAGGATCTGATCTAATATTTAATCCAAACCTTTCCATCGAGTCAAGTTCAGATTATAAAATTTATGAAAAAAATATAATTGCACAAACTTAATCAAATATATATATATATATATATATATATATATGGTCCTGTTAATTGAGAACGATACATCAGCTGATGGGCGCCTCCTCCTATCTTTCAGACACACTGATTTGATTTTTCGACGAGACACGACAACTGAAAAGAAATGCAAACCGTATCAGTTTCTTGCCTCTCGTCACGCGCTTTAGAAGTTGCCAACTTTGGAATCATCCCATGTAACCACACCGTAACAGTCGGTATCACAAAATTTTAAAAACAAGAAACAAACAGAAATTCACGAGTCCAATTTTCCCTACAAAATGCAACCATATCGTCTGATAGAAAAATTACTAAAACACCTTCTTAACGTAGCTCTTAATTTCTACAAATAAATATTGAACTCTACGAATAAAAGAAAGATCGCAAGCAGAGCGCAGCTTTTCCTCCTTCAAAATCTAGCAATCGATCCTGTATAATTAATCATTGTAACCAAGAATCTCAGCTTAATTACACCTCCACATTTTACCGTAAATTATTGACAACAAGATGAAAGCAGGAGATTCTCTTAATACAGAGCCTCTCTTCCTCTCTTCACTCTTCTTCCAGCTGTACACAAAGAAGGTAGAAAGAAAAAGTACACATCGCTACGCCCAAAATACCCCTACATAATTTTGTCTTCAACCCACATCATCTAATGGTAATCCGGGCTATGCTGGGAAAGCATTTGATAAAAAATAGTTATAGTGGCAGTAAAAATAATACTACTTTTACCGATTGTGGAGGGGATCGGGACTGCTGGGGATCGGTCGCTTGCTGTCATCAAACCGTTCGCCGGCGGCAGCCCGCGAGCTCCCGCCTGAGGGGGCGGGCCTTTGGCCGACGAGAGTTGTCTCGTCCCGCGTCTTTGCCCTGGAGTAGGAATCAAATATCGGAATTGCCACCGCCCGGCAGTGGAAGAAAAGCACCCAGACGCTGCAAAGGATCGCTAGACAAAGGAGGGGCCTTCTCCTCCTCCCCCCGGCTGCCGACATCGCCGGAAAACTCTCGTGGGCTCGCCGAGGTTCGGCTACATCGCCGGGGAGATTGGAGAGGTTTTCTCCTGGGGTGAGGCCACGTACCGGAAGGGTGGGTGTCCCGGTTCCTAGCGGGAGACGGCTTAAGGGCTGAGAGAGAGAGAGGCAGGGTGGTGAACCAACTGCCCGTGGATTTGGATTAAATTTACGCCTGTGCCATCGCTTTCGGGGTCGGACTGGTACTGACCGTGGAAGCCGGGCGGTGTTTGTATTATTATATTTGAAGGAGGCCGAGACGTCGCGGTGCTTTAAAGTTTACGTTGGAATGAGCTCATGGTCGTTTATATGGGGGCGGTCGATTCGCCATTGCTTTTGCCTGCGAGAAACATCTTATCCGTTCATATTGACATCATTTCCAGGTGATGATGCGTTTCGTTGCGCGTGACGGCAGATTTAGCGTTGGCATAAAAATGTGTACAGATGTAAGGGGGAGCACTGTTCCACATGTGACTCCACGTGTGTTTTGCCTACTCCAGCTTAAAGAATAGCACAAAATTAGCATCACCACCTGCAATCACTATTCCAGAGTTGGATGATCTAACTTGAGGGGCCCAATCAGGATACATTGGTCAGATTAATAATTGAATTGATTTCGGATACCTAACTTCGAGTTAGCAACCTAGCTTGGAAGCTCGACGATCCAACTTCAAAATTTTACCGGAGTTCTAGATAATTTTTCTAGCATACTTTAAATTGTTAAAGTATTATTATTATTACAGAGGAAGTAGGGAAGTGTCCAAACCACGTGATCTTGGACAGCTAGCAGACTGACATCCATGAATTCCAGAAAGCCATTAAAAAGTTTTTCTCAATCTCCATTATAATATTAATCACATTAATCGATGGGAGACTTTCCCATCCAAAAAGAAGGCTTGCGATATTTTGCAATGAGGCGTGGAATTTGGGTGCCGCAGACATCCTGCTTTCATCACCTTGCAGACAATAGGAGGATGCCCATCCATATGATGCTCCGAACTCAAAGCTCCGTATTCTCTTGAGCTACAAAAAATTGTCAAAACTTATCGTACCAGCGCCACATTTGGATTCCTTGGGCATTTTAATGGCAGATTTCTGTCATTCAGGCTTTTTAACAGTAGAGCCTTTATCATCAAATCTAAAACTTCAAAACCTCAGGGAATTTTATGTTTATTTAACTCTGCTAACCATCTTTCGTAAGGGTGCAGATGAACCAAGCTCCTCGTGAACAGCTGAAGCTCAACACGCCAAAATCTTGCTGAGCTCAGCGAAACTAGATAATGAATCAAGCTCAAATGCATTTCAAAGCTCATTTCATAAATGAGCTGAGCCTAGCCTGACCATCTCTATTGTTTGGAAATAATAAAAAAGCTTAACTTAGCTCGGCTAAAGACCAATGCAAGGCTTGATGAGCCAAGTTTGAATAGATTATTTGAAGTTCAATTTAAGTTTGAGCCCAGCTCAACCGGCTCATTTGGTGGCTCGCTGTATCTTGTAATTCTGATGGCGAGCCATTATCATTTGAGTTGAGTTTCATATTAAAACCCTTCTTAATGGTAAAAATCATGCAACAAATCTTGATTGCTTCAGAGGCAAACTTTGGCTGTCTAGGTGTTTCAATGGTAAGATCATGCCATTCAAGTTCTAGGATGACAGTCTAACCCTTATATCAATATCGATTTAAATTGTAACAACTCAAAATCTCGCATAAAAAAAAAAGTTAGTCAAAAAAATATTACTTAAACTTCTTAATCTTTTATAAATACTCAAGATTTACTCAATATATAATTAATATAAAAATTAATAAATAATCTTATTTAATTTGAATCAACTTTTTAAATTTAAACTTTCAGTAGTATGATCCTATCCTTGGGACGCTCCTTTGAGTACCTTACTCTTGTTGTCATTAAGATATGTCAATCAGTCATTTCATAAGGCATTTTACTATAACTTCTTGAGCGGCAAGAATTTGATTGCTTAGGAAGAAGAAAAGAGGATAGATAAGCTATTCCTAATCAATGTCATCTCCAAGCTAAAGGAAAACCTTTAAGCTCATCTCTTTTCTCATTCTTATCCTTTTTTTTTTTTTCTCTTTACACGTCCTTTTCATGCAATCCTCGCATGTATAAATTTATCATATCATAATTTCCTACCTTCCATTTTCTTCAAGAATTTTACATTAGGGGAGAGAAGTGAGTCCTTTATACCACTTTCTTCCCTCATCATGCTCCAAGCACATATTTAGTGAAGATAATGATTAATTTGCTATGTTCATTGGACTTATTATAAATCTTTCTTCTATTTTGTAGTTATCTTTGTGAAGAACTATAAATTAGGTTTACCTTATCTTATGAAGGAAGAATCCACATCCATCGCTCCTAGAAACCAACAAGGAGGTGTCTCGATGGCAATGCTTACGTGGCGATCATAAGATTTTAATGATACAGTAGATCTAACACTAAAGTCTAAATAATAATATATAACACAATGGCAGTCCTTCGTGAACTGAAGTACCTTATGAACAAGGTTCTACATGCAGGGTAAGTTAGATAAAAGGTTTCATTTATGAAAGAATTTAGTGATTCTAAGACAAATCTCACATGCCTCCAAAATTTCAAATATAAGCAAAATTCTCTTTTTTTTTGTTTTGATTTTGAAAAATAAGTGAATGAAATTTTGGATGAAATGAGATGAGGACAGGATCCAAACCCAACAAATGACTTGAGTGAGTTAGTTAATACCCTTCAAATAGCGTTCTAGTTAGATCAGTTCCAGACAAGTTGAATTATGTTTGGCTTTTCTTTCCAATTTAATCATTGATCTCCCTCAATTTCCATTACAGCATATAATTAGGTTGAACTTGGGTAGCCCTTAGTATGGAAGCTCAATCCCTAGCTTATGGAAACTCAATTTGAAGTTGGACTGCATCACGTGCGCATGCACACACACTGAGAGATAGAGAGGCGTGGAGCCCTTGACCTCAAATAAGTTTGAGATGTACTGGACCAGACTCGTACCAGTCAAACTACTAGTTTGAGTCACGTTCAGCAAGGTAAAAATGCAAAAATTTGTGGGCATTTATAACCGTCCGGCGCCATTTTTTCTTTTAAAAAAACTCTTGGCCGTATGATTTTAAGTGAAATAAAAGTGCCCCTCAGATCTATCTAGGAAAGATTCCTAATCAGCGTCCGAACCGAATCCGTCCAGCTGCGGCCTTCGGCCGTTTTGACATCATTAGGTGGTCCCGGGGAAAGGGCACGTGAAAGGGAGCCTGAGCCTAGTGAAGAAGGCGAAAAAATAAGGCAACTTCTCGGCATGAAACGTACGTCTTGTCCTTGCAATGCCCCCAGTCTCCCTTTCATCCCACATCATATAGCCCGGGCGTCAGAAAGTTGGAACCTTGCAGCCTTCTCCTCAGCCTTGCAGCCCGTCCACTTCATCTTTCCCCTTGGTCATGAGGACTGACCTCTCCACCCCCCCCCCCAACATAATACGCAGACATATTACACACCCTAGAAAGCTGCCTGTGTCCTCCTTTCCTTGAGCGACTGAGTTCCAAGAGACTGATATGGTTGTGGGTCTAGACTGATCATCATCCTTCCCAATTAAGGACAATCTGGCTAACTTATGACTCAAGTTCAGTTTGTTATTCAGTTCGGATTGATTTAAATTACCTTCAAGGTGCCACCCACGCCAATCAGCTCGATATACCTATTTGAATTTAAATGTTAGACATTAGCTCATCGGTTTGAGATCATTTCTGGTTCAATGAGTCGTAGTTTGTGTTGGATCTGACCTTTGAATCAATTTTAGTTGGCGTCTAGTCCTGTTCTTGGCTTGGTTGAAGATCTAGGCTCACTTTATGATGTCAGTTCTAACATAGGTTCAATTTAGTTTGTTCATGGGTTTGAGTTAGTTCTTGTTGATCTGCCTGCATTCGGGTAGCTTTTGAGGGAGAAGAGATTGTCTTCAGCCTACGAGTTCTAATGTTGAACAAAATTTCCAACATGTATCAAACATGACTCTAGTACGCTAGACTCTGATTGATTTTTAAGATTTTGTCCTGCAAAATGGAAACCCAACAAGAATCAAAATGTGACTAGTTGTTCAATATGGAGATCCAAAATTAGAGGATCGGAGTCAAATTTCGTTCCACTTGGGACGGAAAGAATATATTGGAATCGGGCGGGTTGAACCAGACCACACGCTAACCAAACCCCATCCCCAAACAAATTTTGGGCTCCGGCTAGGCTTTTAGACCAATGATCTGTTTTTAAATCCCAATCAGAGCCAGGCCTGGGTTTGAGCCCTACCCTCCGATGCCCAATTGGGCCCGACCCGAATAAGTTTTGAGCTTGAATGCGGGAAATGCAGCGTGGACGGCATATAAACAGGAAATAGCGGGAAAACGACGACCCAACCTTGAAAAAATAATAGTGCTAGCTACATTCCATGGCATGTCACCTTGCGCACGCCTCTCATGGCGAGTCGCATCTGTCGAAAGCTTAGCGAGCTTGTCCTGAGTGGTGGACCTTACGCGAGCCTGTTGAGGGGATACCATTGAAATCAGATCATGAGATGTCGATAATGGGATCCTTGCTTCACTGGGTGGCGGTTTAATTGGCAGGGTATTATTAGGTACACTTTTTAGACGAGGAGATAGGCAGCTAAGTAATTGGATCGGAGTGGACGAGATCGTTGAGGGTGGCTAGGCGAGGACGGGTTCAGCGAGGATGGCGCGCCTGTGATCAACGCGAGGAGGCGGCACTCTCGGCCACTAGGGCGGTGGTGAGGATAATGAGGCCGGTAATCCACGCGAGGAGGCGTCATGGAAGCGAGCATGTCGTAGTTGCCGAGGCTATCAAGGGGGGGACTCATTCCCGCTGCGGCTTCGAGCTTGGTCGGTCTCGCCGGACGGGCTAGGAGAAAGAGAAGCCAGCGTTCGGACGGCAAAACAGCCCCACGCGCGCCGCACGCTTCTCTGGCGCGCGTGGGAGAATCTGCGGCCACGGCGGCGACTCAGTGGAACCCGCGATTTGAAGCTTGTTTCCTTATGGGCTTGATGGGCTAGGCGGGTGACTACTTTTGGTCCCTTGCATGTTACAAGCTTTAATTTGGACCAGTCCGATGATTGGCTTGGAACCGATAATGAGCTCTATAATTGGTGATGGGTCTCGTATCGCGCGAGGAACATACTGTAAAGCTTATCTGTTTGTTTTTTTTTTTTCAAAAAAAAAAAAAAAGAACTTTTACTGATGGTTCGTCCCACCGAAAACAATCTGAAGTCTTTTATTGGTTCCTTCCTGTATGCAGGAATCTTGTAGATTTCATACGACGTGGCAGCGACTTCTCAGCGAACGAGTCAATTATCATTATCTAGGCCATCAGCAGGCCAATGCCCCAAACGCATGTTATTATATGCATACATCATCCCGCATATTTAAGTCAAGCTTTGCATCTAGTTTAGATCCTAAGCACGAAGATGCCCGCTCTTGTGTGGTACAAAGTACAAACGCTCGTGGAGCACGCAAACAAATGGATTAGTGGCGCACGTCTTTTTTTAACAATGTTTCTGCCGGTCGCGTACGTCAACCAATGAAAGGATTAAAATGCGGATATCCTAGAGCAGAGTTGAATAAAATAACTCTGAAGTGCACCAAAGATGCCGCGGGGAAGGAAAGCGAAGCGAGCGGGACGGGGCGCAAATACAAATACAAATCACTTCACAAGAATAAACAAAAACGATTGGAACATTAGTTGCCGCGAAAAATGGGAAAGTGGACGCCAACCTAATTTGGAATTTGGAAGAAAAATAATGCAAGCTTTGTGCGCGCAAGCTAAAATAGCATATTAAACAGGTATGCAGGATACCTTTCCTACCATTTCGAGGGGATTGGATGCGCAAAGAAATTTTGCGCGCACGCTCTTTACTAATGAAGGAGCTTTGGACCATAACCTTTCCCTTCTATTTCTAAGTCATACGCATAGCTTAAGACAGTATTGATAGCTACATAAATTGTCACACCTTCAAACCAACATCCAGTCCAAATGAACATAACATAGATGCATACGCTTAAATTAAAACTCTAGGAGCATACCAAACCTATCCATCTTCAATATCCACATTAATCAAATATAATATCAGAAGAGAAAATGAATCTCATATTCGTATCATGAATAACATCAATACAAAAACTACCAAGTAGCTACAATGTCAATATCCTTTACATGAGTTTATATCAAACTAAGTAACCAAATCCATGAAAACACTAAAACATCATCATCCAAGGTATCTAGATGCAATAAGTAATAAGGTAAAACCATCTAACTCTCTCTCTTTACATCAACTCCCACAGCCAACTCTACATCATAATCATCTTTTGTATAAGGGTAAGAGAGCTACAAGCTAACAACCTAGTAAAAACATTCATACATACAAACATAGATATGCAGTTAAAATGGGTATATAAGTATATATATATATATATATATATATATAATATGATATAAAAATAAGAAATTCGATAAAAATAAATTATGGTGCAACACATACCATAAATTTATACCGTAACATAGCAAAAGTCTTATGTCATCTTTTATCTTACCATGGCATTGAATTACGACACTAGATGCAAAACATCTTAAAATTATGATAACAATACTGAAGTAACAACCATACTGATAATACCAATTAACTTTACAACATGCATTGGAGTAACACCAATACATCGACACATTGAAGATACATACTGGAGTAATAGTCTTACCAATATTCGGTGCATGTAAACCTAACCTAGCGATCTTCTTACATACAGGTTGGTTCTCACACTAGTGCAACGTATCATAAACTTAGTCAATCCAAACTAGTTTTACATTCGACTTCACCCAGCCGAGGCCTCATCTCTGATACCACATGTTTAAGTTAGACTAGACTTCAGTCAAGTTTGCTCAAACTAGTGCTACATATCAATAGCTATTCATGCCAGGTGTTATAAACCAAGTTAGGACATCACTTTAGGCCATAACTGAATCTACATCGAACTTCACTCGATTACATACCCTGCCTCTAATGCTACGTCTACAACATCCTAATAACTAGTCCACATACCAAATATCATACCATTTCATCATATCTTTTTATAGCAACAATCACATCCATATTATAAACTCAGGACAGCACCTTATATGATATGTCGTAATCTTACATTACCCACATCATAATATCATAGTGAAACATATATCATATATGTGCATAGTCAAAACATATTGATAAATCAATACGTATAAATTCATAATGCATACTATGAAATATATGCATGAAATTAATATATTACATAATAGTATGTGTAAGATTTCTATCTCCAATTACTAATCCAAATCTAATATAATCTGCTACAAATCTTAATTAGCATGAATCTTGATGCACCAATCTGTACTATTAAGTATGCTCACTCTTCAAATGATAAATCACCTACAATGATCATCATACATAATTTAATCCACAAAATTACATGACTAAAATTTTCATTATACCCTTACCAGCTTGTTTAATTACTAGCTATACCTAAGTGGATTTAATTAGGGCTTATCTATGCTCATGCTTCTTTAATCCAAATACTTAATCCATCACTTTGACTTTAATGACACTTACACTAACTGATTAGGTTAACTAAATATTACTTAGATCATTAAATTCTTTAACCAAAGTTTATTTGACTAATTTAGGTTTAGTTAGATCAAACTCATCATAATTTGACTTGAACCCACATCAATTAATCCTAAATCAGCAATTTGGTTCGCTGATTTGGGTCAATTTAAGATCTATTCACTAAATTGAACCTAATATAGGTTTTGGTTCACTAGGATTTGATTTAAGTTGGGTTCATATTGATTCAATTCATTGGTTTGGTTCGGATCTAATCAATTTGAGTTTTGATCTAGTTTAAATCAAGCTTATATCAGAATAAGCTCAAATTTATTTAAGTCATTTGGGTCTAATTGGGGTTTCTAGTTCGCTGAATTGAACCAAGCTTAATTTGGCTTCTGGTTTAATTCAAATTATAGAAATTGGTTCAAGACTAGATCAATTAAACTGAAATTAGGTTCTAATGAGCTGAATCAATTTGACTCAGTTTTAGATCATAATGAAATAGACTTGGGTCTGGGTTTTGGTTATGCAATTTAGATCTAACCTAGGTTGGTTCTATAAAATAGATTGATTGGGTTCTATTGAACTAACCTAAATTGGTTTGGGCTTAGCTTAGATCAACAATGATTTTTGGTTCGGCCTAAACTCAAGAGATTGGGTTGAACTAAATTGGTTGATTCAAGTTTAAATTTAAACAGACTCAAATTGATTCAATGGTTTGATTAGATTTGAAATTGGTTTAGATTGAATTGGTTTGACTTAATCTAAGTGGCTTGGTCCAGATGACATTGAATTGGGTTGGACCGGTTTGATTGGTTTACTGGTTGACCCAAAGAAGGTCATCTCCTTCCACTCTCACACCCGATCGCCCCCTTCTTAGCCTCGATTCACTTCGGTGCTATAGTGGCACCTAGCTGTGAGGGGCGCTCAACCATTGTTAGTTACTTGTGGTGGTGCCTACTTGGCGATCGATCGAGGTGAACAACCATTGCGATCAGAAACAAGACGTCGATCAGTACCTAAGTTCTTGAGGCTTTTGCCTCTTGAACACTTTGATCAAAGGTGATCCAAAGATGTAAAATCTCGCCTAGGACCTACAATCATCGGTGAACCCACTCTATCATCTACTATTTCTGATTAGCAACCCATATAATCTAGCTTAATTGAGATTTGATCTAAAAAGGTGAAAGAATAGAGATCATGGGTTACCAGTGGCTGTCCAGTGGATCGGTGTTGTTTAGATTTTGGCAGTAGTAATGGTCGAGAAGCTCTATTCTTAAGGATAATGATCACACACCTCAATCGATTGATAAGTATCTCTTACTAATCATACTGTTTGTCTTCTTAACTTTATAACAATCTTAAGAGTAGATATGGATGTTGCAATTGTTACTATAAAATTAAATTATGATGTCTCTAAGATTGAGTAATTTGATGTAATGCATTTTAGGCATTAGTAAGAGAGAGTTTACTCTGCACTTGATATGTTGAATTTTACTTAATTTCTAAACAATTGTGAGCCACCCATAGGAATAAAAAATTATGAGACCAAATGGGACGAGTGGGATAAGTGGAATAAGATTTGTCGGCATACTATTTGATATATTTTGCATCTATAAGACTGCGTATGAGATTTGGAAAAATTTGCATGAGAAATATGTGCTTGAAGATATGAGCATTCAAAGATAGCTATTGAAAATTTTCTACACTTTCTTATGGATGACAATAAGGTAGCTTCTTTGTAGATACTTGATTTTCATAAACTACTAAATGAACTACAGAATGAAGACATTGTACTACCAGTATCCTTTGTTATAGGTTGTCTAATTGAAAAGCTTCCAAATTCATGAAGGGAAAATATGAAATACAAAAGGAGGCAAATGAGCCTTGAAGATGTGACCATTCATATTTGAATTGAAGAACAAAATCGGACTAAAAATCAAAAAGATAAGGCTAAAGAGATTACATCCAAGGCAAGCTTGGTGGAGTCAAAGTCTGGCAGAACTCAACCCAAAGGCAAAAAAGCCTTTGACCCAAAACAAAAGAACTAAAATATCACCTTCAAAAAGAAAGGAAACTACTATATTTGTGGCAAATGTTGATAACTTTAAGAGCACTAATGACTAATTTAAACAACTTTCTTATGCAAAAAACTTTAAACAACCAATTTGAGACATTATTATCAATCTTTACTTTGAACTCTTATATAAGGAGCAATAGCTAATATTTTTTTTCCTATAAAACTAGTTATTATTTTTTCCTATAAATCTTTTAAAAAGTACTAACTGATTTTTTTTCTTTCTTTTTTTTTTTTTTGGAGCAATGTTTTGGTATTGTACCATCAACATAGTTCGAACCTGGACCCCATACCTTTAGGAAAGTAAAGTTAACTAGCTGAAATAGGGTTGGCTAAAAATAAAATGCCTACCTTCCAGAGTAGGACTAATAAAAATTTGGTGATCTAATAATTTTCCAAGACAATTAGATATTTTTTTATTATCTCCCAAATAGGCTAGTAAAACATTTGAAGATTGCCCTTTAATTGTCTCACTTCATCTTCTTTTCCTCAAAAAAAGAAGAAGAAGAAGAAGAAGAAAACCAAAATTAAGAGGAAGAAGAAGATTGTCCTTTAGTAAGAGACCACAATTATGGAACCCCATTTTGGAGTATCATAATTTTGGCCACTTTGTATTTTGTTCTCCTGTATTATAACTTATTTAAATTGCCTTTGTTACCACATATGATACATTCTAAGTAAAAGGACAGGTGAGATATTCAACCTAAGTTTAAAAGTAACGGTGTTGGTTTCGGAGTATCTTAATTTTAATCATGTGTATTTTATTATTGCTACATTATAACTTATTTGTGCTGCCTCTGTCACCACATATGATACAATCTAAGTAGAAGGACAAGATGATATGTTCAACAAAGGTTAAAAATTACAATTGTTATCATTTTTCTAGAGGCCGCTGCTTAGGTTATTAAATTAAGGAGGCAATATGTAGATCACAACTATTTTTCTGTTATAACAATCATTGTACCATAGAGGAATAAAAATCTCAAATAATGCCATTGTTTTACATTGGTTACTGATTCTATTCTATTGTGAAGACAAATATCATCGAACATCTGAATTTCATTGCATTTTTAGGAGAAAGAAAATTGAAGTTATGATGATTATTGTTTTCATCAAGCAGCGAATGACAGCTTTGATTTTGAAAGCTTGTCCCTCTTCTCCATGGAGCAAGATATCTTTCCTCACCCTCCTTTTCCTCCAAAGAGATGCTCATGAAAACTCTAATGAAGCTCCTTGGCTTCCTTTCCTGCTCAACGAATGCAAAGCGCCACAAAACTTCACCGAAAGGATAGAGCGAAAGACTAAAAAACTTAAAAAACTTTGTCAACATGACCCTGCCTCCATTATTGATAGTGTGACATTTTTTTTTTTTTGATTTCTTGCATTACTTTCCACTCTCCCGATAATTTTGCCTCCTGTGATGGAGCCTACAGCAGCCGTGCTACTTCACTAATTCATAGATATAAAATATTAGTCGCGACACGCGACGGCTCGACCATTTCTTCCCATCATCTTCTCTTTTTTCCATGGCTTGTGTGCAGGTCTCTTTATGAATACTCTCAGTTTCTATAATGTCACTCCCTTTTTCTCCAGTCCTTGCATCTGAGGAGACGACCGCGGAGAGTAAGTTATCCAAGGTAAGTGCATATTTGATTAACAAGGTTCAAGAAGGAGTTCTTTATTACTTTCATTTCACTCTTCAGCGCATCCCCGCATATATATACATATATATATACATATATATGAATTACCATGGATCCTCTTTTCATGATGTAAAGTTTGTGGTGGCATATGTTAGCATGTATTTCATCTTATATTAATTATGGACCAAAAAAATCATAAATATTTGTAGAGGATCAAGAAACATAAATGTCTTTCAACTAGTCTATTTAGATTAGGTTCTAAATTATTATAAATAGTATTAAAATAGAACAAATTCATAACCCATACGATTTAAGAGATATGATAATGCTTTCAATTGGATTTAATTGAATTTTGAATTAAAGTTTTAGTCTGATAAGGATGTAAGGATTTAAATAGAGAGAGTATCCTTGTGCTAGTATGTGTTCAAAATTTGGTATTTATAATTCTAAGCATAGAATGATTATTTAGATAGTGTTCTTGCAAGATGTGAAATACCTATTTTTTTCTTTATATATAATATAGGAAAAGGCCAAAGTTGCTAGGATATCAACCATTGTAGATATATTGATATTTCTTAGCAATATCCAGAATTTACACATCATTCAAATCCTAGATTTCCTCTGACAAAAATCCTTTATAAAAGAATTATGAGTCAATTTACCGCTTATATGGATGACTTTATAAAAAAAAGTCATTTATGGAGTTTGTTTCATCATTCAGTACTTATATAGCATCACAATTGATACTTTTTGTAGGATGTTAAAGTTTGTATTGGTATGTATTTAGTGTTATATTATTATAAAAAGAAATTATTTATATGAAACCAAAAAAATCTAAATAATAATTTTTTTAATAAAGTTTTTAATTTAGATCTTAAATTATTATAAATAACATAAAAATAAATTTGATTCATAAACCATGTGATTTAAGGGATATCAAAGATGGATTTCTGATATTTGTCATCAGACTTAATTAGATTTAACTTAAAAATTTTTAGGATCTGTTTGGCACGTCTATTCATCCCTTAGTCTGCTAAGGATGTTTGGAGTATTTAATATTGGTGCTAGTTTGTTGAACAAAACTTGATATTTATGATCCAAAAACAGGGGAATTATTTCGATGGTGTTCCGGCAAAATACATATTTTGTATTTTTCTTCATATATAACAGAGGAAAAGGCAAAGCTGCTAGGATACGAACCATTGTGGATGCACCGATAGTTTTAGCGATATCCAGCATTCACATCTCCTCCAAGAGCAGTCCATTGCAAGAGAACTGCGAATCAACTGAGCTAATGGTTGATGGCATTGAGACTTTAATTTCGAATGGCACCTTCTTAGCCGGTCGGAGGCCGAGGGTGAGGTCGAATCCCACGTCCTTCACCGCGGATCCGTGCACGGTCTTTGCTTTCGGGTCGGTCCGGTTCCCGTGCGAGCCCTCCGCCTTTTCTACAGAGAACACGCTCCCGTTCTTCTGGTTCTCACCGTTGGCGGGGTCCGCGGCCGGCGGCCCTTGCTGGACCTCCGCGAGATGGCTAGGCAAGGCTTTCAGTCTCGTGGTGGCGGAAGAACGCTTGAACCGGGAGCGGGGCTTGGGAACCTTCTGGAGTTTGGCGTCTGTGCTCCTTCCAACGTGGTGGACGCAAGCCCTCGCCGGGACGGCGGCGGCGGAGGCGATCTGGCCGATGGGCTTTCCCTGGAGGACGGCATTGACGGCGGCCTGGCAAAGCAGCCAGCTCCGAGACCAAAGCAACCCGACCGAACCGTAAATCGGGTACACGATGCGGCCGCATGCTTCGTACAGCAGCGACCGGAACATAGCTGAAACCGAGAAAAACGAAGGCCATCATAGATCCAGTTCTTACCCTATTAGCTACAGCACAACACAGAAAGTTACAATATAATGGGAGGAACGTTAGAGAAGCCAAAACCGACCAGGGCGGAGGTGGACGGGGCCGGCGCTGAGGAGGTTGACGAGGCCGGCGCGGCCGTAGAACTTGGCGAGGAAGAGGGTGGCATTGGCCTGGGCCTCGGGGCTTCCGATCCACTGAAGGCACGGTCGGATGGCGCAGTCATCGCTGCACCCTTTCCGGAGGACACGGCAGCCGTTGCAGCTTACCTTCATGGCTGATGGACGTCGCCGACCGGCTCCGATCGATGATCTAGCTAGGCGTAACGGACCCGGAGCGAGATTAGGAAGGCAACATACATACATAAAGACGAATCGACATATCCTCTGATCCGCCAACATAGAAGACAAAAAAAAAAAAAAAAAAAAAGAAAAAAAAAAAGAAAAGAAAAAAAGATATAATTTTTTTTGATTAGGTAAAGTCAAAGTAGAATTTGGTAAATCAGTTAAAAAAAGGTTTATTTAGAAGCAGAGAATAATAATGCTTAAGTCTACTATTTATTTTTTTATAACAAAACCCATTATTTGATTATAAGCAATGGATACTCAACTTTTATAACCAAAGATATCATGAAAAAGGTTTGATATGCTAAGAATAAAGCTGATTGGGTAATTGTACTAGAGCACAAATCACTCACATTCTTATGATGGATGCTCTTACAAAGTGAGAAAGAAAATTTTGTAAAATTGAGCTTTACTTTTAATGGATTCAAGATAGATTATGTGCAAGATATTAGATTACAAATATCCTTGAAGAATTCATCTATATGATAATTAATGTATAAGGCTATAATCAGGGTTTAGGTTGATCCTGAAAAATTCTCATAAAAAATTAAAGTACTAAGTGCAAAGCTTTTAATATACGCTAATTACATAGATCTAATAAATTCACACACTGTGTGATATGTAAAAGTTTAAATCAAGGACCTAATTCAACGTCTAATGTATTATGGTTCCTTTGAATGGATACAATCAATAATAAATATGATTCAACTCCTCATGACACGTCACCTATTATGCAATATAAGATGTCCAAAAATTTATGTTGTTCGATTTTAATAACTTTCAAAAATTTTAAAATTTTATGAGGTATTGTTGAATAAAAAAATATTTGGAAAAGTTTTAAAATCTTTGACCCATATGATGGGAAATGTTTTAAAAAGAAGAAAATAAAAAAATAAAGAAGGTCATAATTCTTAAAGGGACAACACTCATACTAGCAGATTTTCTAGCACCCCGCTTTCTTTTCAAGAATAGCACGCATGATCCGATGTGATCACGTAGTAACTTTGGGTGAGAATTAGTTCTAAAAGAAAACTTTTGATTCATTAGAAGGCTGCGTGTCATAACCCAAACCAGGAGGTTAATCAAGAAACTAAATGAGTGGGACCTATTTTAGCCCACGTAAGCCTCAAATAACCTAATAATCACATATAAATAATATTAAATTAAAATATTGGCATCCATAACACAAATCTATCAAAAGGGTATCAATATAAATATGTACATATATCCATAATAATCATAGATTCGAATAAGAAGCAGTTATGAAGATCCTTCTACATAGTAACTGTGGAGCTCTATATTGCCTTTGTTTACTCTCTTCATCATCAGAGCACCCAGTCCAAAGACATTGGTTGCCATGTATAAGGATTCTCAAAGGCTCGCATTTATTCCATCCAACCCTGCCTAAAGTCATGCTATTCTTGTTCAATTTATATAACTCAAGGGATGCATACAAAAAAACATCCTCAACTTACCCAGTATAGCCTAGAGGATGCGAGATACTAGGCTTACCCAAGCTAAAAAGGACTCCTTCAAAGGGACATAACTAATCTACCAAATTAAGGGTTAACTATAAAAAAAATATTGCAAAAAGTGATATCGCAGTTAGTGAATAAATAATAACATATATATCAAGTGAAGATAAATAAAGTGTAGCACCGTTAGTTAATTATATATATAACTCATAAAATGTTAAAGCATGAGATTATCAAATTATAAATAGTAATGCATAATACACTAGGTGTTGCCTATGGTAACCATCTTAAGGTTCAACAATATTAGATATAAAAGCACAGTAATGAGCAATACACATACAAATACAAGCATGTATATATACCTATAGACATGGTCACGATATTTGATATCGAACATAAAACTATTTGAAATCGCTGAAAACAGATGGCTCGAAAGTTTGGACAAATGGCTAAAAAATTAAAATAGACGACTAGCAGCCATATCAAAGCAAATCACGTGTGTGGCCCTCACATAAGGCTGTTATCAAGCCTACGAGCATAGGTATTTAGATACTGATTCATGAAGCATGTATCACATAATAATACATAAAGCACTTATCAATTTATATAAGCTTAAATAATATATCAGAGTTTAGATAATTATCAGTTGATCACGAACATATGGTCACAGGATATAATTCAGACAATTATTTAGAATGGGATAAGGTAATCCGAATAAATATTAATCATTTATGAAAACATAAGGTCACCGGTCAATGTGTAGTACTAAATATTTAATAGTTCGTAAGGTATTCATGTCCTGTACAACACTGGTAGAAAATTCATTTCATTCATCTATACCTATCCTTAACTCCTAAAGTAGAAATTATGTCATGTAACGTAAGTATAATCTATATAATATATTAATGCATATCAAAAACAAATGACAAAAGAAACTATGAATATGATTTTCATTCAAAAGGCTAATTTCAAGCATATGCTCTAATTCTTGTATTCACATATAAACTTAATTTTGTGCATACATGGATATACTAAAATAATCATATATATATATATATATAACTTCATGAAGAATTTATTATGTAAAATTAGCTAAACATATTATAGAGGTTATTATCTACTCACAATTAACCATCAAAAGCCCCAAAAGAACCCAAGTCATAGCAGTCCGCTCAAAATTCAAATGGAGATGGATAGTAGAGCACCTAAAACAAAGATTAATCATACATAGAAGAATTGGTTTTAGCATTATTAGAGCATAGAAACAAAAATTATATGTTATCATACAAAACCCCATGATTAAACTCAAGTCGTAGCTTGAAAACTAGCACAAAATAACAAAAATCCTAAAATCTTCTTCAAAACAAAGAGAATTAATAGAACAAAAGTAAAAAACCTTTAAAATTTTACCTTGATAGCTCATGGATCGGAAAAGATTCAGCAAACAACTAGTCCATAGGTGCAAATCTGAGGCTTGGAAGGGAATTAGTTGTAAAGAATGGTTACAAACGGGGTAAAGACAAAGAAATTTAAAGGAGAAAATGATCATGGTTGCTTGCAACTAGAGCTGAAAGGAAAGGTAGATGGAAAAGAAAAGTAAAGCAAAGAAAATGATGCTTGATTGTTTTAAGAGGCACCAAATGTAGTTCAAGCGGTCAATTATACTAAGGGCGGTCAATCAACCTGGGTGATTGACTAGACTAGGTTGGTCAATTAGACTACAGGTGCTAGGCACTAAATAACTATACCAACTAACCAAAATGCTTGAATTACATAGCTTATTTTTATTCTAAATTGTTTTAAGTAAATGTTATTTAGTTTAGATATCTCATAAAAATAAAAAAAAACCCTCCACTTAAAATCAACAAAAATATTAGAAAAATCAAATTCTCTAAAAATAAAAAGTTAAATCTTCCTCTTAAGAACAAAATCAAAAAATTTTAGAAAATTATGATTTTTCCAATAACAGGTTAAAGTACTTTCTTTCAAGATAAAAATCTTAGAAAATTAATTTAGTTTAGGAATGATAAAAAAAATCAAAAAAAGTTATCTTAAAATGCAGTTTGTAAAACTTTGATTAATATTTCGTCAAATTCATAGGACTTAGAAAAAATTATAGTAACAATCAGCTTCATATTGGTATATATTAACTTGATCCAAAGTTCACTTTCATAATATAACTAAGCTTACCATAATATTTTAGATTCAAACGTACTTTAGAAAGTTCAAATTACATCACGTCACTAGACTAAATATTGAGGTGTTGCACCATGCTTGTGGATTTTCATAACCACACAAATTAATCAAGTTGTCATGTGGCTCTCACATAGAAAGAAATCATGTAAGGCATAATTCACTTACTTTTCAATATGATATGACCGTTGGATTGAGCCTATAAATAGGCATTGGGCCTTGATCCTAAATAGAATAATTTTTCCTTTATTCTTTTAATTTTCTCCAAATTTCTAAGCATCTAAAGGAGCTTTTGCATTGTACCTCTATATGATCGTGTTTGTGATAGGAAAATTGGATCAAATGATCATTATCTCTTAGGAACAACTTACCAACAACCTATACATTAGTCCTTTGAGCAGTGTAATATATGCCTCGCTCCAAGCATAATTCTTAGTTCTAATTTAACTTTGTTATCTTTAATTAATATTTATTATCTTTGATACATTCTAGTATTTTTTTAGGCTCTTTACTTCAAGAGAGTTAGTATGGTTAATATTGGGCCAGGGTTGTCTTTAGCTTACGGGTTCTGATGTTGAACATAATTTGCAACATGTATTAGATATGACTCTAAGTACACTAGACCGAGATTGATTTGTAAGACTGTCCTACAAAATGGAAACCAAGCAAGAATCAAAATGTGGCATGTTGTTCAATGGATTCAATTTTGGTTTAACTTGGGATAGGTTAGACAATATGCTTTGGAATCAAGTTGGGTCAGGCGAGGAGACACATTGCCCTAACCCTGCCCCAAAAAAAAAATTGAGCTCTAGCCTAGGCTTAGATCCATAATTTCTTTTCAAATTCTTTCCAAGCTAAGCCTGGATTTGAGCCCTACCCAGCCTGATGCCCAATTGAGGTCGATCCTAATAAGTTTTCAGCTTAAATGCATAAATGTAGCATGAACGGCACATGCTCTTATAAATAGGAAATAGTGGGAAAACATTATCCCAACCTTGAAAAAATAATAGTGCTAGCTACATTCCATTGGCATGTCGCAGTACTCATATCTCTCATGGCGAGTCGCATCTATCAAACACTTTGCGAGCTTATCCTAAGTAGTGGAGCTTACACCTGCCTAAGGAGAGGATAACATTGAAATCAAATCTTGAGATGTCGATGATGGGATCCTTGCTTCATCGGGTAGTGGTTGTAGTTTAATTGGCAGGATATTAGGCACACTTCTTAAGTCTTGTTTGGCTAAGCTTTTGAAAGATCTTAGAAGCACTTTTAAATAATTTTATAGTGTTTGGTAAAATTTTTAAAAGTACTTTATAGCTCCACTAAAAGCTGTTAAAAAATCTACTTATGAAAGCTCTAATTTGAAGCTTTTCCTAAAAGCTTTACTTGCCAAATATTAAGAAACTATTTTTTTTAGTCTTGAAGGTCACAAATTCGAAGAAGAGCAATAATATTTAATATTATAATATAATAGTAATATAATCTGACTATAATAATAGTATAAATAAAATATAATTATTATAATTATATGAAAATATTATTACAATTATAATATATTACAAAGAGTAATATAAGATAATATAATAATATTATAAAATAATATAATATACAAATATAATATTATTATACTATATAATTTTATAATTTTATAATATTAGAATAGTAATATATCATAATATTGTGATATTATGTTATTAGATAATAATAAACATAATTTTAATAGTATATTATAATATTATTATATTTTATTATATTATGTTATAATACTATATATTTAAATATTAGATAGACGTAGTTACATTCGAATGTAATCAAGTTTAAATTTGATCACATTTTTCATTCTTAAATTCACACAGTTCACATATTCTAAAAATCAAAAAGCTAAAAAGATGATATGGTTCTTAGATCTGTGTGCATTCAAGGGTAGAAAAGATGATCGGATCCTATATTTGATTACATTTGAATGTAACCAAGTCTCTCTCTTTAAATATTATTATATAATATTATTATATTATAATATTATTAAAATAAATAATAATAATAATTTTTAATAGATTAAATAGTTGAAAGTATTATGCAATATTTTTTATTATTGTTATTATAAAAGTTTTTTTTTATTTATTTACCAAATAGATGGTAAAGCTTTACTATACTTTAAAAATATAATTATTAAATAATAAATATTTTTAAAAAAAAATTTATTATCAAAAATTTTACTTTCAAAAGCCCATTGTATGGTTCAAACGGGACCTTAGGCGAGGAGGTAGGCAGCTAAGTAATTGGATCAGAGTGGACGAGATCGTTCAGGGTGGTCAGGCGAGGTTGGCGCGCTGGTGATCAACGCGAGGAGGCGGCATTCTCGGCCACTGGGGCGATGGTGAGGATAGTGCGGCAGGTTATCCACGCGAGGAGGCACCACGGAGGTGAGCATGTCGTAGTTGCCTTGGCTATCACGGAGGACTCATTCCTGCCTGCTGGGAGCGGCGGTGGCTTCGATGGGTCGAGCTCGGTTGGTCTCGCCGGACGGGCTAGGAGAGGAGAAGCCAGCGTTGGGACGGCAAAGTGGTCCCACGCCTGCGTCTGAGGCGAGTGGGAGAATCTGCGGCCACTGCGACTCGGTGGAATCCACGATTTGAATCTTTATTCTTTAGCGCCCGATGGGCAGGGCGGCAACTACTTTTGGGCTCAACCCTGCGTTAACTTGGACCAATCCAGAGATGGGATTAGGACTGCTCATGGGTCATATTTGTTGACGGGTCTTGTATCGCGCTAGAAACTTGATGTTAAGCTTATCCGTCCCTTTTTTTTTTTCCCTTCTTTTCTTGGTTTTCTTTCTCTCGTTTTTTTTAAAAAATTTTTACTGGTGGTTCGTCCCACCGAAAACAATCTGAAGTTTTTTATTAGTTCTTGTATGAAGGAATCTTGCATAGTTCATACGACGTGGCAGGGCATGAGTTGATTATCATTATCTAGGCCATCGGTAGGTCTGTGCCCCAAACCCATACCATTATATTTATACATCATCCCGAATATTTAAGTCAAGCTTTGCATCTAGCTTAGATCCTAAACGCCAGGTGCCCACTATTGTGTAGCACGAAGTACAAACGTTCGTAAGGTACACACGCAAATGAATTAGTACTGCACCAGGTGCACGTCTTTTTTTAATAATGTTTCTGCCGGTTGCGTGCGTCAACCAATGAAAGGCATAAAATGCGGATATCGTAGAACAAAGTTGAATGAAATAACTCTGAGGCGCACCAATGCTGCAACGGAGAAGGGAGGAGAGAAGGGACGGCCCCAAATGTTATATGCAAATGAAAACGGAAGGGGACACAAAAGCGATCGGAACATAGGCGGCCGCAGCAAGTGGAAAGCGGACGTTGCTCTAGCTTGGATCCTAAAGAGAAAAATAAAGCAAACTTTGTGCACGCACGTTAAAATATCTATCCCATGCATACAAACAAAAATATAGGAAGAAAGCATAATTATTGAGCTTGAATATATTTATATATAGCTAAATTTAATATTTTTTATTTTTAAATTTGTATGAATCATAAATCTTAAAAGTAAAAAATATAAGATATCTTTAAAATTCGTATAAATTTAAAAACGAAAAGAACAATCGAATTTAAAATTTGACTATGCATAAATGTAACTAAATCTAACTTTTTCTTTTTCTCTCTCTCTATATATATAAAAAGTAGAACTTAGTTGCATACGAGTCAAGTCCAAATTCAATCGTCTTTTTCATTCTTAAATTCATACGAATCACATATCTCAAAGATAGAAAAGATTGAGTGATTTTGAGATCGAATCTAATAATAAAAAGAATGAATATATATATATATATATAATTTCAACTTCAATTGTTCTCCAATTTACCACTTTGTATCCTCTTCTTTTCTTTTTTTATACAAAATAAATTTAAAAAAAAGCATATAAAGCAATGCTTCAGCTCCAATTGTTCCTGATTTGCTGTAACGTTTCTTTTTTTTTTTCTTTTTTTTTATATACAATTCAAAAGAAACAACATATAAAGCAAAGCCTCAACTCTAATTATGGTCCAATTTGCTGCCATATATTCTTTTTTTTTTTTATACAATTCAAAGGAAACCGCATATAAAGCAAAGCCCCAACTCTAATTGTGCTTCAATTTGTTGCTATGCGTGCTCTTTTTTTCCTTTTTTTTTTTTATATATACAACTCAAAAGAAACGACGTATAAAGCAAAGACTCAACTCCAATTATGCTCTGATTTGCTGCCATCTGTCTCCTCTTTTTTCCATTTCTTTTATACAATTCAAAAGAAACAGTAGCAATTGCACTTGATGCTGAAATAAAATTAAATTGAGGCCATCATAGTGCGGTAACTATAATAATGGGAAGAGGAATGCTTTTTTATTTTTAAGAACTGAGGACTGCTTTTTTCAGAACTGGTTCAATTAACGGCACCATGAGCTGGCATTAATTAGGAAAAAAAGATGAGAAACCTCTTTTCAATGCTCAATAGAAAGTCATCGGATCCCTCTGGAAGATATCTTTCCGTCTTCTCTTCTATGATCATTATGGATATTGGTCTATTCTAATTTTTTCGATTTGATATTCCTTTATTTGTATATTATTGCTTCCAAATTTTGATCATTGTATCGTCTAGCATTGGATTGGAATTGGAATAGAAAGTTTTAATCTTTATAAGCAAATGGAAAGCAATCACATTCCTTGGGGAAGGTATTTATCTTTCCCTTTCTTTTCATTCACAAACGTTAAGAGATAAGTTCATTCCTGTTTCTTTAATTCAATAGTTCTTTATTTGCATGTAGTTGCTTTTGAATTCTAATCGTTATGTCACTTATTGGATTGAAATTAGAATGAAAAGTTTGCATCATTATTAGAAATTGGTCTTGCATGCTGTATTAATTTGATCATCATTTTACTATAATCTAAATATTTCATCAAATGCATAGGAAAAGGATCATCTTGGATTTTGATAAGGAGTTATATTACGGATTTTATGGAATCAAAGTTCTTTACGTTTGTATTAGCTTCCAACCTAATAGCTTGTGAAATGTTTTATATTAGTTTCTTTTCTTTAATTTGGTCATCATTTTTCTTCATTAGATGCAAAAGGAAAAAATCATTTTAGATTTTGATAATGAAATATGTTGCGGATTTTATGGAATCAAAGTTCTTGTTTGCACTTGCTTTTGACTTGATAGCTTGTGAAATTTTTTTATATCGGTTTCTTTTATTTTATGAGAATTATTTTTCTATCATACTTTAGCTCATTAAAATTATCTAACTTGGATTTAATTTTGAAATGACAAATAGGTCTACTTTCTAATTATAATAAAAATTCTATCATTTATTAGGTTTATATAATTTGCAAATTTTTATCTAAAAATCAAATAATCAACCAAACTTGCTAGAAAACTCCTTTAACTTCTCTTTTTATCATAGTCACTCTCAATATGTAGCAAACGTTAAGAGAAATTGGAAAGATAATTCTTTTTTTATAAAGTGTATGTGTGTGTGTATATATATATATATATATATATATAGAGGTAAATTTGGCTACATTCGAATGTAACCAAGCTTAAATTCAGTCACCTTTCGTACCTTTAGATTCACACAATTCATGAATCTCAAAGATAAAAAAGGTATAAAAGATATAGTGGTTGTGGGATCTGTGTGCATCTAAGGGTAAAAAAGATGATCAGATTATGAACTTGGCTATATTTAAGGTTTGGATAAAGGTATATATATATATAAAGTCTTTTAGGATCTGTTTGAATGAAGGTTAATATGAGAGAGGAGAGGAAAAGGAAGAAGAATAGTTTTATGAACCCTTGTTTGAGAAGAAGAGGAAAGGAGAGGAGGGAAAGGGGGGTTATTTGTTCCCCTTCATTCACCCTCCCTTAATAGATTAAATTTCTTTATCTTCCAATTTGAAGGGTAAAAAAAGGAGAAGGAAAATGAGTTTATAATTTTTACCTCAACTTTTCAACTTTATCCCTACAAATTGTTTTAAATTTCTCTAATAGTAAGAGCATGTTTATAATTTTGCAAACATAATTTTTCTTTCCTTCCTTCGCCCCCTTTATCCAAACAAGGTAAATTTAATTTATTCTCATTTTATTTCCCCTTCTTTCTAAATAAGAAGAGGGTAACAACTCTTTCCTCTCCTTTCTTTCTTTCCTCACCCTTCACCTTTCATTTCTTCTCCCTCCATAGATTCAAACAAATCCTTAAATGCTGATATTATTTGAGAAGGTAGAATATTACGGTGCTATTTTGTAGTTTAAAACTTTCATACATCATGTTTGTATTTGATTTTTTTTTTTTAGTTTTAAGGTTTATATTTTCATAAATATCCAACATTGCATATACCGTAGTTTTCGCGATAAAGCTTTATTGTTATCTATGATATACATGGAGCTTTTCACATTTTGTGCCACTTGAAGTATATGATTTTTTGTTGTTTTAATTACATTGAATAGGAATACTTTTAATAGTTGTTCATAAGCTTGATATAAGATGTGTATTTTATCATTGTAGTTAATGAAAAGAATAAATCATTATTTTTTAAAAAATTATGCAGACGAAGATGAACTATATTTCATGCATACATACATTATATTAGAATATTTAGAATCATTTAAAACTTCTTTCTGAGACTTCTGTTGAATATTTATGGAAACTTAAAATTAAATAAGCTTTATTTTCTTTTAAACACCTGCAGCAGAAATGCATAGCATGGGTTCAAAACGAGTTTTATGTGCGCCAAGAAGTTTTATACGATTTCCTAATCAAGAGACTATAAGATAATAATTTTTTTCGATTCTACGCCGCAAGCACGGCTTTCGCACGGTCAAACTTTGATAGGTCCGCAGCTCAAGCCTCTTTGGAGGGACTTTACCTACCATTGCCACATGGCCTTGGCCTCGTGTCAACCATGCGTCCGATTGTTTACTTTACTGTTGCATCGTTCACTTCGCATTTCACGGTGTCCGATGAAAGGAAGCAATGAGAAGGCCGCACCCCACCCAAGTGACATCTTGGCTTACATACCACGGTTTTAGTAAAATATTAAACAAATCGTTTTCCAGCGAGCATTGTCATTGCTCTATATTCTAGACAAGTTTTACATGCTGTGAGACCGAAATCCTCTGGTATCTCCACAAAATTGGACGCTGTACTGTCTCATTCCGGCCTCATCGATCGAGCTAATCTCTTCCCTCTTGTTGCTTTTTCTCCCTTTTTTTTTTTTTTTTTTTTCCTCTTCTTTTTTTTTCTCATTTTTCTCTTTTCTCTCCTTCTACTTTTTTTTTTTCTTTTTCTATCTTTCTTTTTCTTTCTTTTCTTCCCTTTTTTATTATTTGCTTTATCCTCCAATCATCTCATCTTTTATTAATTCCCTTCTTCTTTCTCTCATTTTTTTTCTTTTTTTTCATTTTTCTTCTTCTTTCTTTTCTTTCCTCCTTCTTTCCCTTTCATTCTCTTTTTTCTCTAATCATTTCTTTCTTTAATTTCCTTCTTCTTCATTCTTTTCTTTCTTCATTTTTTTTCTCTTGTTTCTTTTTCTTTTCATTCTTTTTTCTTACTCTTCTTTTTCTTCTCTCTTACCTTCTTTCTTTATTTTCTGTTTATTTTCTTTCCTTTTTCTTCTTATTTCTTCTTATTTCTTTTTTTTTCTTATTTTTCATACGAATTAGTTTTTAAGTTTCATTTTTATTCCGATTCCATTTTCTTATGAAACAAGGAAAGGCATATAAGATACTCTTATCCTATTAGGATTTTAAACCTTGATTATAAAAAGCAAATTGAACATACATATCTTTAAGCAATAATATTGTCTCACACTATGTCTATATGCTAGAAATTTCTAGAAGAGATTGTTTGCTCTAAGGTAATAAAGTTATAAATTGAATACGTTGATTCGATTATAGTTCCAAAAGTTTCTCAAGTTCAGGACCTGAGCCTAAGTAATGAGGTTCCACCATCATGGTCACAGTATAACAATCACTTAGGCACATTATTTTATTGCTCTCTCATTGTGGCCACTCCAAAAGGCTTTAACATCACGCAGTCTAAAGTCATAGAGCAATGCATTACACATTAGATTTCAATCCTATCATTATCTAGGTTTATTGATGTGAGGACAATTCTTTACGAAAGAGATGCTAACCATCTAAGATATTTGCTGTTATTAATATTATTGACAGTGAGTTTGCATAATTTTCTTCTTTTTCTATTTTGGCAAAAGAAATTGAATCGTCTAAATGATTCCTGTTTCTTGGATGCTTTGTTTCCTTTTGGATAGTTGCGAAGCCACGCTAACAGTCATAAAAAATACAAAAATAATGTTAAAGTATACCAACTTGTATTGAGAGATGATGTGGCGAATGTGTCAAATTTGATTGTCAAAAAAACAAAATCACAGGATTATTTGTTAGCAATGCTTTTTCAAAAAAATTAAAATATCGTAAGGTTTACTCAAAAATATTAGAATGATATGAAGAAAAATATGCACTGGTGAATAATAAATGTATAAAACGGTAAATACATTTTGTGTTTCACAGCAAAACTTACACATTCTATGGTGCGTACAAATGGGACTAGCCAACCCAATCCGGATCCATTTATACATTTTATTCTTAAGTTTCATCCACAAGAAATTGGATATGGTGATCATGGTTCCTTTGGCCTTCTAATTAACAAGGGCTATTTCTGTGGTTCCCTTTTCTTCCCCCAACACCACTCATCCATCCGTCCCATTGCATACAAACAAGTAAGTAAATAATTAACGAGCTTCTGTCTTACTAAATAGGTCCTGAGAGAAGGAGGAAATAGGCCTGTCGCAGACTCCAATATTGAGCCTGAAAATCACTTAAAACAACCCAGGCTGCCAAAACGGACCTCCAATCACTCTAAATTGTTCTTATCCGTGGCTCAAAATCTCACGACGACTCGTTAGGATTCCAATGCCACGTTGGTACAATAAGATATGCTTTGGTGTCCAAATTGCTCCCAACAATGAAGTGCAAGGTTATTGGATTAAGTTAATGCCAATTTCCAGTTGGAATCTCTCTCTTTCAGACAAAAAAAAGGTTCGGTACTTCTTATGTCACGCATTAGACCATCGAAAAAGTTTTCCAATTATTTTAATACAATTTGTGGGAGTGGAGGTCGATGAGTGCTTAGTATCGGCAACTTGAATGCATAACCTAATCGAAATTTATTTTTTTAAACCATCATTTTAGCTTCAATGCTGCACAATATCTAAATGCAAGTTCCAAAATATTCGGCTCAAACAATTGGTCAGGTCATGCCAAGGTGAAACATCCAAGATGACTCTTCAGAAATTTGCTATTCAAAGTCAAACATACAAAAGTAATGAGATTTTCTGCGAGCAATGCTAGACTCTAGGTGATCTTGGAATGAGTTTTTTTACTTTATATTAATTTATATTTTATGAATGACTTAGAAGGCTAAAAATGATTATATCTCCTGATAAAAGCCCTTCAATTCAAAGTCCCTACTTCATCAAGTAATCAGTCAGACTCAAGAATTTATTTCAGATCGTCATAAACTGATTATTTCTTCTGATCTCTAGAGTTGTCTAAATTTTATCAAAACATTTTTATTTTTTTAGCAATTCCTTAAATCGGATGCTTTGAAAATTGACTTTGATGGTTTGTTAAGACCTCATAGTTCGTGCTTGTTTTCGACTAAAATTCTATTGAAAAAATATTACGTGCTAGTTCTATCCCGAATCAAATGCATTCAGTCCCTATTGTAGAGTTGAGAGCTATCTGGTAAGATATATGTAATGCCATTAATTACTTTATTGTCTCAAATTATATTGTAGAAAGATACTTCAACTACAGTGACATCTTGGCTGAATAAGGATTCAAAATGCATTTATCCCTTACTGAAAATGCTCGAGCTATAACCTCAAATAATAAAAATGTTTCTTGTCACTCAAGAATTTACTTCAGATCGTCATAATCTGATTATTTCTTCTGATCTCTAAAGTTGTCTAAATTTTATCAAAACATCTTTATTTTTTTGGCAATCCCTTAAATTAGATGCTTTGAAAATTGACTTTGGTAGTTTGTTAAGACCTCATAGTTGGTGCTTGTTTTCGATTAAAAATTCTATTAAAAAAATATTACGTGCTAGTTCTATTCCGAATCAAATGCATTCAGTCCCTATTGTAGAGTTGAGAGCTATCTGGTAAGATGTATGTAATGCCGTTAATTATTTTATTGTCTCAAATTATATTGTAGAAAGATACTTCAACTACAGTGACATCTTGGCTGAATAAGGATTCAAAATACATTTATCCCTTACTGGAAAAGCTCGAGCTATAATCTCAAATAATAAAAATGTTTCTTGTCAACATATCTTTAGATAAGATAACTAAACTATAGATTTTTTAGATGGTATAGTATATAAGCTTCAGAAGCCGAGGCTTTGAAAGATAGATTATTCATCCTAGCTCAATTTGATTGTGGAGACATGTACTCAAAGCAAGGATATTCATGAGATTATAATCACATCCTTCTAACCTAAAAAAAATAATAATGAGATTGATGTAAGAATAACCATTCTCCCATGCTCCAAGTATACAGAAGATTTAAAGATTGAATCCAGTTGATGGATGGTTGCCAAAAATAAAATTGATGATAAATAAACACTGAGTATTGTTTTCATCAAACAGTGAATGATAGCCAGTCCCTCATCCCACGAAGCAAGGTATCTCCTCACCCTTCTTTTCCACTAAATAGATATTCAGAAAACTCTAATGAAGCTCCTTGGCTTCCTTTCTCGTTCAATGAATGCAAGGCGCCGCAAAACTTCACCGAGAGAATAGAACGAAAGGCTGAAAAATTGAAAAATTTAAAAAAATGCTGTCAACTTGACCCTGCCTCCATTATTGGTGGTGTGATGGCTTTATTTATTTATTTATTTCTTAGGTTACTTTCTACACTCGGGAAAATTTTGCTTCCTGCGGTGGAACCTACGACAGCTATGGTGCTTCACTAGTTCAGAGAAATTATTGTTATAAAATAATTGTCGCGACGACTCGACCATCTCTTCCCATCATTTTTCCATTTTTCCATATATTGTATGCAGGTCTCTTTAAAAATGTTATTCTCAATTTCTATAGTGCACTCTCTTTTTTCTCTTTGCATGATGTAAGAGTCTATTGTAACATATGTTAGCATTTATCTAATTTATATTAATTATATACCATAAAAAACTTAAATATTTGTATAGGATAAAGAAATATAAGTATCTTTCATTTAATGCTTTTAGATTAGGTCCTAAATTATTATATGTGATATCAAAAATAAATTCAATTTCTGACTCATATGATTTAAAAGATAAGACGAATAGTTTTACGTTGCTTCTAATTAGATTTAATTGGATTTAAAATTAAACCCTTGATCGGATAAGGATGTAATGAGTCAAATAGATAGAACATCCTCATGCTAGTATATATCCAAAAATTGACATTTATAAGTCTATACATAGGGTGATTATCTTGATGGTGTTTCGACTAAACGTAAAATTTATATTTTTTTCTCTTTTTATATAATATAAGAAAGGGCTAAAGCTACTAAGATACCAATCATTATGGGTGTGTTGATATTTCTTAGCTATATCCAGGATTTATACATCATTTAAATTTTGAATTTCTTTCAAAGATAACCTTTTATAAGAAAACTAGGAATCAATTCGACAGTTGTGTAAAAGACTTTATAAGAAAAGTTTTTTATAGGCATTTATTTCATCATCCAGCACTTATATATATATATATATATATATAGCATCACAATTGATACTCTTTGCATGATATAACAGTTTGTACTGGCATATATTTAGCTTTATGTTAATTATTAAAAATATATATATATGCAAAATTAAGAAATTAAAATAATATATATTTTTAAATTTTTTATTTTAGATCTTAATTTATTATAAATGCTATCAAAACAAACTCATTGTTGTCTCATAAGATTTAAAGAACATCAAAGATGGATTTATGATCAGATTGAATTAGATTTGAAAATCTTAGGGCTTGTTTGGTGTAGCTATTGATTTTCTAGACTTATAAGAATGGTAGGATTTAAATGAAGAGAGCATTTGATATTAATGCCAGTGTGTTTGAACAAAAATTAATAATTATAGGTCCAAAAAGAGGAGGATTATTTCGATGGTGTTCAGGCAAAATACAAAATATACATATTTCTTTAAATATAACAGAGGGAAAGGCCAAAGCTGCTAGGATACGAACCATTGTGGATGCACCGATAGTTTTAGCGATATCCAGGATTCACATCATTCAAATCGTGGATTTCCTCACAGGGCGGTCCATTGTAAGAGAACTACGGATCAACTGAGCTAATGGTTGATGGCCCTGAGACTTTAATTTCGAATGGAACCTTCTTAGCCGATCGGAGGCCGAGGGTGAGGTCCAACCCCACGTCCTTCGCCGCGGATCCGCGCACGGTCTTTCTTTTCGGGTCGGTCTGGCTCCCGCGCGAGCCCTCAGCCTTTTCTACAGAGAACACGCTCTCGTTCTTCTGGTTCTCACCGTTGGCGGGGGTCCCGGCCGGTGGCCCTTGCTGGAGCTCCACGATAGGGCTGGGCAAGGCTTTCGGTCTCGTGGTGGCGGAAGAACGCTTGAACCTGGAGCGAGGCTTGGGGATCTTGTGGAGTTTGGCGTCTGTGCTACTTCCAACGTGGTGGTTGACGCAGGCCCTCGCCGGGACGGCGGCGGCGGAGGCGATCTGGTCGATGGGCTTTCCCTGGAGGACGGCGTTGACAGCGGCCTGGCAGATCAGCCAGTTCCGGGACGAAAGCAACCCGACCGAACCGTAAATCGGGTACACGATGCGGCCGCAAGCTTCGTACAGCAGCGACCGGAACATAGCTGAAACCGACAAGACCAAACTCCATCAAAGATCCAGTTCGTACCTTATTAGCAACAGCACCATACAAAGAAATTACAATATAATTGGAAGAACGTTAGTGAAGCCAAAACCGACCAGGGCGGAGGTGGACGGGGCCGGCGCTGAGGAGGTTGACGAGGCCGGCGCGGCCGTAGAACTTGGCGAGGAAGAGGGTGGCATTGGCCTGGGCCTCGGGGCTTCCAATCCACTGAAGGCACGGTCGGATGGCGCAGTCATCGCTGCACCCTTTCCGGAGGACACGGCAGCCGTTGCAGCTCACCTTCATAGCCGATGGAAGTTGCCGACCGGTTCGAATCGATGATCTAGCTAGGCGTAACGGATCTGGGAGCGAGAGACCAGGAAGGCAACCTGAGGAGGGTTTGTCTATCAAACACTCGAGGCGTAGCCGTGGGTACATAGAGTGGGAAAGCGGTCTCCTTCCAAAACCAACGCTGATTCGGCGAACTACTGCCCTTGCAAGATGAACAAATTACAGGGGCTTTAATGCAGCGCGGTTGATGAGAGTAGGGATGGTTTGGAGATTTTGGGTGGTGAGGGGAGGGAGGGTGGGGGGGGGGTGGGGTACGGGCCCACCAGCTGCAAGGAATGGAAAGGGAACGCGTGGCCGGCACGTTCTCCGGGCATCCGCAATATCACCCGTTTCTTCGGATTCGGATTCGTATGTACAACTGTTCGCCTCCGTAGCGGTCCGGTATCCCTGTATCGTGGTTTTGCCTCAGAACTGTGGGCGCCCAACCACCGGACAGTCCGGACCGCTGGTTTTCTTGCGTCCTTGTTCTCACGTGCGGGATCTGAATGGCTAGATCGGTACGCAACAAGGATGATGGACGGCAGATTCGGCATTGTACATTGAGTGTTCTATGCAGCGATTCGCATCACCTACGTGGCCTCTGCTAACGATTGGCAACGCTTTCCACCTTCATTCCGGACGGTCGGTAGGTTTTCGTTATGTTTTTCCGACCGTCCACTTCGCTCCTTTGAATGCATGTCGTCGGCGTCTGATAGGTTGCGCTGCGGCATCATTCATGGTTCTTGATGCCATGCCATGCACCAGAGATGGATTGATTCACAAAATGGGATATAAAAGTTTTGTGCATCCATCGGGATCTTTTACTTTGCCTAACTCTTTTCTGAAGTATGAAGAAGGGAAATCCAATCCAGTATGATAATATAATCCGTGCTTTAACTAACAAAAGCATCTCTTCAAATTAATGCTCTCTCTCTATATATATATACATAGAGTGAGAGAGAGAGAGAGAGAGAGAGAGAGAGAGGCCAGTGTGAATAACTTGAGACCAATTCACCTTTGACAAGGCAAAACTTTCACCTCCAACTACCACAAAGTTCCGTAGAAGCACAAAGTTGATGTCATGAAGAGAGTTCCATAAAATGGCAATGGATTGCACGGTTTTATTTTTTTAGCTCCAGACATTCGACGAACTGATTTGAGCAAAAATTAATGGGAACGCAGGACGTACAGGAAAATATTTTGATTGCCACTCAAAACGCCAGTCCAAAACGGAAGCCAGTGATTGGATATACGGTGGACCGGGATAGCCAATCACTCCCATCGTACCGCACCAATCCTGCACCCCTCCAGTACTTAGAAGTTCATCATGCATGACGATGTTTTATAGCTCCTCATCTTAAAAATCACGTATATATATTATATCCTCCGCAATCACCCGCGCTGTGTCATTTGCCAGCGATTATATAAATTTCATGCAATGGATGCATGGTAAATAATTATAATTAGTTGCATATGGATGGTCCACTCCAATGATATGAGGCTGTGCCACGAACCCTGGCCGTATAGCAGGTCCAAGGCATGGCCTAAAAAGAATCACATCAATATTCTCTTTTGAACAAACAAAATATGCATTGAACCCAGATGGTAGCATTTTTCTTCAAATTACATGAGCATCGGAGGATCCGTTGCCCACCACCATCACTTTCTCCTATGAAACATGCATCACTATTTATAGATCAGCGAAGGAATAGTTTACTTAGAGATGATATTTTATCCCGATGAAGATCCATTCTAACTTATCCTGATTGGAAAGGAATCTTCAAACTTTATCCAAGTTTAAAATAAATTTTAAAAAAATTAAAAACTTTATGGATATTCAATTAAAATTGCTGTTCTTTCTATATTTTTTGATAGATATTTGATATTTATTATGCTATTCTTATATATTTTTACATAATCAAATTATAATTTTAATAAAAGAAGGAATCAAAGTATATTTTTTTATAAGTAATTAAAAAAAAAAGAGTAGAATAATGGAGCAAGAACGGAGATCCTGTTTCTCATAAGATTTGACATAGAAATTAAAGTTATTGTTTCAATAGGGCACAGGATAGGAATGAGGTAAATATGAAAACTAGAAATAAAACCAAGAAAGTATAAACTAATCTCAACCTACTTTATTATTATTCTTAAATTTAATTAAGACCATCATAACCTATGCTTAATCTCGCCTTCTCTATCCGTATCTTTGAGTATTTAGATACATTAGTATCATTTTTTCGAACATCTTAAAAAAAAAAAAAAGCTCATGTAAAATATGAAGCAACTCATAATAAATTTTGCTCTTCTCTTTTATTTTGCTTCCTTCATTTTATTGACTCCATTAAAGTGTTTTGGTTTGTTATCTTTCTTCCACGTTTTACTCATTGTTGCAAGTTCAGTTTTCTTTGGATGTTTAGGTTTTATCTTGAGGATTAAGGAGTAAAAAGCCACCATACACTTTCAAAAATCGTTTGCAGCATGTATCATGGAGATACTTTTAGTCCTTGGTCACATTGCAGCTATTTTATCCTGATGTATAGTTAATAGAAACCAGTGAATCTCAAAAGCACATAACATCTGGTGTGCTTGGAATAGACTGCTTCTTATATATACTCTAATAGTTTTAACTATGATTGCCTTCAGCGAAGCTCTTTTTTTTTTTTTTTTTCTTCTTTAAGAGAGAGAAAAATGGCAGGTGAACCCCTAATATTTTAATTGTCCATTCTCGGATTTCTTAAGGATATATTATTTAACAATCAAATCTAGCGACTGTCATCTGATGTGACCATATGGGCATATTGCAATTCGCAAAGCAACATCTATATACTATTATTGAAAGCATATTTTGTCGATGATGTTAAATCCATACAATAAATTTAAGGATTCTTAACATGGGGGATGATAACAAATCCAATGTGGTGTATTTGCCCCATACTAATTGAAAACTACAAACATAATCCGTTCCTTATCACAAAGTCATTGGACTGTAACTGGCCCTTTGGCAACTTTTTACAAGCCTGCCTCGCAAAGGCTCCTTCTCCGTGCCTTCGGTCTGCGGTGGTCATTGTTCGCATGGGATCCTGGGACCGACCCAAATAGTTTAATTGCTGGAAAGCAGAACGTCCGCGTCTCGCATAAAGTCTTTCAAGTAAAATAAGCTCTGTACTACCAAAGGAGTAAAATAAGCTCTGTACTGCATTACTTAATTGTACCACTTCTTAGATGGAAGAATAAAGCTACAGGCCCAACCAACGCACCAAGCAAGAGCACCTCCGTGCGATTCGGCAACAGGAGATTGATGCAGTTAATCTATGATGTTAGCGTAACGCACAAGAATAAAGCTATAAAATCTGTGGGAAAAGGGCATTGCCATTGCGTTCAAATAGAGAACTCAGGTAGAGCTGATCAAATACTGACCAGCTTGGAGCCCAATGCTTGTGTCTAGATCAGGTTCAGCCGAACCATCAAGCCAACATTTTTAATCAGATTTGGTTTAATCTGAAAAGCCAATCGCAAAGGCATCCACTAAATTTAAATTTCTTTTTTCTCTGTCATTTAGAAGCTAAGGGTTTTTCTTTTTCTCAAATTTCTGAAATTCCGTGCTAGACTAGATAGGCTTGATAGGTCATTAGTCTGACCAACTTACATATACATATATATACTTATATTTAGGAATGATAATAGAATAGGATGGATATAAAAAAAAAATATCTCTATATCTATACTCATCAGAAAAATTTATACTTAATTCGTCTCATATCTGCTACATATATAAAATTTTATACTTGTACTTACACTGCGAAAATTATTGCATCCATACTCATTCTATTATCCATATCTACTCCATACCTTCTCCATACCCGCTCCATACCCACTATCTGTTTTGCGTTCCATTTCATTTATTTCATATTTATTTTTTTATTTTTTTTAAATTTTAATTTCAAGTTCAGGCCTAAAGTAACAGCGGGTTGCTTTTTTTCTCTAAATTTTTTATTAAAAAATTATAACTGTATTAATAAATAAAGATAATTAGTTAAATTTATTACTAGATATAATGAATGTCGGGTAAGATGGGTATATCTTTATGTTCATACATGTCTCATACTTATGATGGGTATTGCCATGTATTCTCATATCCATTTCTATATCCATTTTTTGACCATCATATCCATCTCAGATAAATTGAAGATGGGTGGGTAATGATTCGAAAGAAATTGCTATCCTTAGTTTGATTTTTAAGATGGATTGGATTGGACTATTTTTGAAAGTTTTCTAGATCTGGCTCAATTATTAGGTCATGCCTTTTTTTTTTTTTTGTCTAAACGTGTTCCACCGATTTATGTTTAGGGTCCAAGCTTACAAATTTTGGACTGAACCTGACAAACTATTGGCCCCATGATCAACTCTACACCCAAAGTGACCCACAATCCTATGTTGTATTCATGCATTATGTGCCTCGAGCATAAATCTCAATATAAACTGAACAGCATTCGGGTGCAGAGATAACACTTCATTTTTGCTGTGTAACTAATCAAAATCACACCAATACAAGATGGGATTGTGGTATGAAGCACACACTTTTGTATGCAATAGCAATGGTGCTTGTTGGGTATCAAGGCCGGGCCTTTGATCACTATCGGTGTCATATCTAGCAGGTCCTTTCCCTGGGACGCCCGAAATCAACTGTAGAAGCTTAGGGATCCATTTAGAAAACACAAACCTAGCGTTTAATCAATTTTTTTTAAAGGAAGTACGTTATGGCATGTAGGATTCACCAATCAAAAAATGTATGAATAATTTGTTTTGTTTTTATCTAGTTTTATCTATCATTTTTTTTCAAGAATAAATCTGAAATTCTATTGCATTTGGAAATCTTGAATAATTGGAATAAATGCAAAAAATGGTTATTTGGATAGGAAAAATAAATGAAAAGTGCAAAGTTTCTTTTACAAATTGTTCAGAATAAAACTTCTTCAAATGAGTAAAACCATAATACCTTTCAGCAATAATTCTGCGTTTCCGATAGAGCACCTATTTACCCCTAACAGAAACAAAATTATTAGAAAGCATGGAGTGAGAATAAAATTTTGGTTTTTAAAATTATGTAAACACTGAATTTCTTCGTGGGTCAACACACAATCCCGAAATAAAATTATGTGAACACTAAATTTCTTCGTGGGTCAGCATATAACTAAGGAGAACTCTAAGGTGGAGCAGGCACAGTAGGGCATTGCAATTCAAAAGGATGTTGGCACCAAAACTGTTTGGTATTCTATTTCAGACTTTGGCTATAGCATTGGTTTTATGTAGGGCGAAACTTAGGTATAATTTATTAGATACTTTTTATTAATAGTTAATGTCTCTATCAGAAAAATGATAGCAAATACACGTTACTCATTAAATAATTAATTTAATAATAAAATATCTAACGAGCTACATCTAACTTTTGTTCATTTATATATGTTATTCGAGGTATGGAATTCTCGCAAAGCAATGGCTAGAGCCAAGATGATGACAATATAAAAAAAATATCTATACAAATAACTTTTAGTTTGGAGTATGACGTACTAAAATTGTAGAAGTTTTATTAATGCCAACTTGGTGTTGTGGGTAGCCATACAAGAGGCTGCGTTGCAGTGTACATTATATATGATTCAATATCTCATTCAAAAAAAAGTTAATTTAAAAATATTACTTTTTAACCTTATATAAATAAATAAATTTTATTATGTTTTTAATTGTATATATATAGTATAATAAAAAAAAGATATAAGAAATGGTACAAGAGGCTGAAGGCATTTGAATAAGGTTTTGATCAAATAAAATTAAAATTTAATTTTTATAAAAATTATAACAAAGTACCTTAGCAGAACCTATGCAAATATGAGATTTCTCTTAAAAGCAGCCAAAGGGCTGTTGGTGATACGCAACCAAAGGTAATAACAGTTTGTCAAGAAAAAGGTAAATAAAGATTAAGTTGAAACCTTTATGTTTTATTTTCCTTCTTTTGAGTGTGAGAACCATCCATATTATTAATATGTGATTCAGATTTTTAAAGGCACAGCATCTAAGAATTAGACTAGAACTTTTGTTTGCTAAACTTCTTGGAAGTTGCCTTCACTTTTCGCGCTGTTATTTAAACTATGGTCTCGCTGACAATTAAAAAAAGCCATCTGACGGCTGATGTTTAAAGACAAGTCGTTTGAACAGATCATCTGTATCTGTTTGACCATAAATTAAGTATAGGGCATCTGCTACTCAGCTCATCAAGGATCCAAGTCTAACGAATTATTTATTGTGGGATGATATCGCTATCTGTTTAGCTTCCAGATTTTTGCTCCAAACAACAGCTCAAATTTGGTGCAGCTTCCCAAGGATAGATGGTTCTCAAACCATGGGATGCAAGCTTTGGCAATGGCTGGCTTGCCCTCAATCCTTATCCCACCACTTGAGGGAGGTAATCAGTGGCTGCAAGTTGTCCGTGATAATGCCGAAGTGATAAATGTATTGTTATCCATGGACTATCAATTAGCCATTCTTGGGATCGCTATGGATTTTGAAACGATCAAGTTACCATCAAATTCTGTGGTGCAAGGACTCCTTTTGAAAGTATTGAATAGAGAATACGCAGGTAGTTAATTATAATATGTGTACATATTCAACTAATGTATTGTAATCATTTCTTAAACTATTTGGTAGAAATTTGGACTAAATCAGCTCCGCTTAGATTCTATGAGGTTTGTGATGAATTATTTTATTTTGAGAGAAGATATGAAACTTCGCTCGATTCCAACGACTCCATCTACTGGTATTTTTAGTGGAGGTGGTTAGATTTCAAGTTGAGATTAAGAAAACGGGCTCGATGTGTTGTTCATACAGAATGTGGCAGGCACACGCTGTTTTTTTATATTCCTTTGATGTCATGTCGCGATTGTTGTGACTCGTGATATTGGAAGCCAGTTGGAATCTAAACGGTACCAACTTGCAGCGCAACTTCCGAAGAGAAATGTAAGCAAATTGCATCTTTTTTTTTTTTTTTTTGACTGTGGAAAGTTAAATGCAAGCTAAAGTCTTTTTTTTTTTATTTATTTTATTCTTTTTGAAGGGAGTAAAGTCTTCGCATTAAAGTAAGCAAAGGGCCCTCATGTGCAATTAGAACGTGACCGGCACACGCCTTTTTTAATTTTTAATGGATTGCTGCCTCTTCCTTGATCTTATGTCTGCCGTGTCTGTTATTCTGGAGACCAGCTGGAAATCGCAAAGAAACCCAACTTGGGACGCAACCTTCCAAGAATAATGCAAGCTAAATGCAACCCTAGAGTCCTCGCATTGCAATTAGCACGCGATCCGCAAGAAGAGGCACATCTCCATGGCCGAGGACTGGCAAGAATGTTTTAAAAAAGCCGGCTATCTCAATCAGGGAAACACAAGATCATGGGACTGAAAAATGAGTCACGTGTGACTGCATCTGCCAATTAACCTTGAAAGGCACAGCAACGCTCCAGTTTTAGTGTCTCGAGGACAAATATTTGTTACTCACAGCAAAAAAAAAGTAGCAAGGGCTTATCGAATACAGGGCCATGATCAAGCTACATTCAAGTCTGATACTTATGCCTACATCCGGTTTGATCCAGCTACCAAGATTATATTTTTTATTAGACCCAGTCCAATATCAAAAGTCAATCCAAAACTATCTATTATGTTGGAGTTTTCTTTTTCTTCACCCATATAGAATCTAATTAGGATTGTATACATTCATATATCGATGCATAAATGCATATACACTTGAGTCGTATAGGAACAAATCGGATGCTTTTTTGATTTTTTCATATTCACCCCGATATTTAGATTGTGGAAACTCACAAACATTAGGGCTACAATGGATGGGTTGGATGGATTATGTAGGCTCATCTAAAATAATCAGCCAGAAAATATTATTAAATTTTTTTTTAATCTTGTATAAATACTTAAAATCTATTCAATGTATAACCAATGTAGGATTAAGCATATATTTTCGCATATTGCATCCATTTATAATTTACCATTCTGATTAGGTTAAGAATCTAAATTTTATCAAAATTAATCAAAAATACTACAATCAAGCAATAATTAGTTTTAAAATGCTAATTATAAGGCACGTGAGGATATGTATAGATATGCATTTAGTCTCATATCAGTTATGTATTAAGAAGATTTTGAACATTCATATATAGTAAAGAAACTCTAACAATACTTTTTGACTGGATATTTTTTATGAGCTCTTGGATCATTGCAAAGAATTGCAAGGTATCGATTTGAGTCAATTTTGAATCAGGTCTTAGATCAAACAATGAGAACCTTAGATCAACCTCGACTTGGAACTTGGATTAATTAGTCTCTGACCTAACAACTTTAACCAGATTTTAATGTAGTCTATACATCACTCTCATGACCCAGTCTTCCGTCATTGTAGAGGAGAACAATAGGCTCTAAATACCTATACAAGTGGTAAAAATATCAGCTTTAAGTTGAATAGCAGGATAAAGTTACAGTGACATATGCTTCATCTAAGAATTTATCATCACCTAGTTTTTCAAAATTTTTAATCTTTTTTTTTATATATATATGAAATAACTTGTTTCTTCAATTAGTTGAATGGATTGAATAAAATTTGCTACCCTTCAGTGCCAGTTGATCTTATAGCACTATTAGTTCCATCTTTATGAGGTATTTTATCTATTCAAGGGAAGTATTCATTTGTCCCCTTAGAACAAAACCTGGATTGCTCATCTGAGGTTATATATTTTCGTGGGCAAGCTTATTGTGCATCCCGAAACCATATATTGTGGTACTTCAACTTTCTAGAGTATTACGACGAAAACCCAAAAAAGAAAACATTAATTGAGATAGCAGTGACTTACTCTTTACAATTGAAACAGTACCAGTTTGTCGTCTCCTCTGGTATCACATTGATAAAAACGGAAGGATTTAGAGGACAACTCATATGTTATTATATTTCATCCGCATGATATTACATGGAATAATGATCATGAAACAAAATAAGCTGCATCAGTCATTCCCTATTTCCGTCCTTTTCTGAATTTGAGTAGCATTGCTCTTCCCACCTCCTTTATCCTAAATTGCCATTGCATTGAATAAGTCATTGATAAAATTTCTATTCTATCTAACTGGTGTGGTAACTTACATTCGTCAAATTTACATGACCTACAAGCGTCCAATTTGGCACATCGAATCTAAGAACCGTATTATGCTTTAACTAATACCCAAGCTTCTTCCTTGTTGAAGCCATGCGATTTATCTATTAAGGTTTGGTTGATATCATTATTCCTTGCGTTAATTGCATTCGAGACTTCCAACGACTGCACCTTGAGGACCCCAAAAAAAAAAAAACAACAATGCTGGAATCTTGGGTTGTTCATACTACGTGGCGGTGATTTTTTTATTTCCTTGCGGTCATCTGACGTAGATGCCTCTAACTTACCCTGGCTATCAGATAGGAGTCCTCTGCCCTAAGTTGCCAGCCTTGACGTGAGCCTCGCCTGCTTTCCTAGTATGAACAGTTGTCCACTTGCTCGTCCACTTGTGCGGTGCAAGCTCACATGAAGCACTGCTGCTTTCAAATATATAAATGGACCAACCAGATGGGCCAACAAATGCCGCCGCGCCCCACTCTAGAATATATATACTAGAATAAATTTTAAAAATATAATAATAGTATCCAATGCACCTAGAACAGGGAGGAAGAGTGCAGCGCCGGACAAGGAATAAAAGATATGAAAATATATAGAAAATCCAACTTTACAAAGAATATTCAAGCAAAAACAACTGACGCATGGGTATGAGCAAAAAAAAAAAAAAAAAAAAAAAAGTAGGCACTACATTAATGCAATCTAGAACTAAAATAATGAAAGCTTGAAGCACTCAATTTAAAATGAATCGCTGCAGGAGAAAGTTATTATACTTGCTGTACAACCTCGCTCGGGTTAGATGCATTCCTTAATCAAGAGCTCGTAATCTATGTTATATTTCCCTGGTTTCCACGAAAGGCACGGTTTCAACGGTCAAAATTGGCGGGAAACTCGTTTTTATAAATTCATGCTTTTTGAATAGAGAGGCTTCACCTACTCTTGCCACGCGGGATGTGCCTTGTGGCGAGCACGCGCCTCCCGTTTTAATAAGTGTAATGTCTTCAAGTAGGCATTGGTGTTGCTCTCAGACGTCTTGACCGTTCTAAAGAGATTCTAGAAGGGATTGCGGATTACGCGAGCAAAGAAATAGCTGTTCAGTGTGCTCCTTGGAGGTCTCATGGAGCAAGGGAATAATACAATACTTGATTACGCCATTGCTTTGGTGGATGGATGCACTCTTGGATATTTAAAATTGTAAAACTGGCCGAAAATGTTTGAATCATGTTCAAGTGTGTGTGTGTTGGTGGTTGGGGGGGGGGCACAGAAAGAGGTCACCCTTATACAGATCTAATGGCAAAACATTCAACGCACACAACCTTGAGGGTCTTGAAAGCTTAGGTGGAGTAGGTTGCTTTGTATTGCACTTGTAGGACGAGGATGGTTTCAAATGTCTTTTTTGATGTTAGAGCAAGAGCTTCCGTATTCAAAAGTATAGATCATTAGAAAGCTATTCCAAGAATTCTTGACTATCTCAAGAGGATTATTGGTCTCCGGCTATGCTACTTGTGTTATCCTGTAGTATTAGAACGTTACTTTGATGCTAGTTGGATAACTAGTGCTAGCGATAATAAATCTGCAGTTAGATGGATTTTTACTTTTACAGAAGATGCAATTAGTTGGGCTCACTCAACCATAGAATCAGAACTTACAGCATTGGCAGTTGCCGGCAAGGAAGTAAAATGATTGAGAAACATTTAGTACATATAAAGTTGTGGTTACAATCAATGCCAGTCATTTCCTTGTTTTGTGACAGTGAAGCTACAATGTCTAAAGCTTGTAGCAATATTTATAATAGCAAGTATATAAATCTGCGATGTGAAGATGTTAGAGAATTAATTTCAAATGAGATAATTATTATTATTTTTGTTAAATTTGCTAATAACTTGGTGGGTCCTCTCATCAAAGGTCAAGACATATGATGAGAATGACAGGAGGTGGAATGAAGTTGAAACCCTTCAAAAGACAATAGCGACAAGAACCCAGCTTTGATTTAGCTGAAAATTAATTTTTAAGTTTCACAGTAAACAATCACTGATAAATGTCATAGATAAGCACTGAGTCAAATACTTATTAGTTCTATGCTAAGATATTTAGTGCTAGTTTTGATGAGTTAAAGGAGGAAGAGTAAAAACTCTTAATGGAGTTTAAAGTGAAATATAAGGTTCACTAAGAAAACACCACCTATATGGATATGGAAGTGGTGTCGCTCCCAACAAAAGTTTAAGGGTTTACTCTTGTAAATATTCATAAAATTTGAATAAGCACATGGCCATAATGGTGCGGAAGCAAGTTGAAGAGTCTCATGGTAACTAGATAATACCGTGTGCGTGGTATTTTGATTCTAATACAAAGAGTTGTGATTTAATCTAAGGACACCAACAACTTCGTTAGAACTTTAAAATATTTACACTAATTGAAGGTTTAACTTGAAAGGGACCTTCTAGTATGCATAATATTATCATATGAATAGACTATAAGGATAATATTATAATCTAGTGGAGGATTGTTGAAGTAGACTGTAATATTATCAGTGGAAAGAAGATGCCCCACATATAAAGAATACAAAACATAGTGCAATGCTGTGCAGCTATTTTAACTATCAAATTAAATTTAAATTTTTATGGCTGTTGATAGTCACTTGTTATAACATTTGAGTTAAAAGATGCAATCCTTCAATTGCATCTGCTCAGACTTTTCAAGAAGAAATGTTGTAACCCTTCAATTGTGACTACTCAGACATTATAAATAAGGAAGTTTGAGACCCAAAAAAAATATAGATTCATTCTTTTCAGCATTCCTCTTCAAACAACTTACTTATTAAAAATTTTGAGAGGTTTTGTTGCATTCTTTGGTAACTTGCTCGCCTAATTTTCAATCTGAGTGTGTGAGGGCAATATCACCTTAAAGAAAATGTTCAAATAGCCTATTGTATCACTCCATTTACCCATCGTTCTAACTCAAACTGCATCCAACTTTTTTTCCTTTCATGTATGCCATTCAAGGTATAGGATTCCTGCAAAGCAATGGCTAGAAACAAGACTATGCAGTCCAAGAAAACATATGTACAAACGACTTCTATTTTGGAGTACGACGAACTAAAATTATAGATGGTTCCTTGATGCCAACTGGGTGCTGTGGATAGCCATCCACGAAGCGACGTTGCAATTTACATATAATGATCCAATATGTCGTCCAAAAAAATCTAGCTGAAAAAATATCATTTAAATTTTTTTATCTTACACAAATATCTGGGTTCTCTCTAAAGCAGCCAAAGGCTCTCGGTTATGCACACTATTGGTGCTCTTTTTTATCTCTAAATATCAACAGATAAGATTTTTTGATAGAAAATCCATAAAGCAATATATCAGCGCGCATAATTTTTATGAAGAACTCAACCCAAGACCAAAAAGCTAGTCAGTGATGATCAAGAATCAAATATCAGAACTTTAGCTGCACCTACATCAAAAGGATATGTGACAAGACCAAGAGTTTTCTTTATAAAAACCCTCCAATACTCAAGTTAGTAAAAAGAAATATAAAAATTTAGTAGAATAAAAGAGAGAGAGAGAGAGAGAGTTAATCTTACTTGGTCCTTAAATGAGGCCTAGGTCCTTATTTATAGGCGTAATTGATTAAACATGGGTTAGGCTTCTTTATAATGAGTGGTCTAAAATGCTTTATCAATCTTGATTAGTTAAACCAAATCTTAAGATTAGATGTAGTAATCCATGCCAATTAATTTCAGCCAATTAGGATATAACTTATGCATTCAGAATCTTTTTTTTTTTTTATTGGTCTATTCCAATTTTTATCATTTGACATCATTTTATTCTGATCTATTCCAATTTTTATCATTTGACATCATTTTATTCTGACATGTGTCTTCATCATATGTATTCAATAATTTTACCCTCATCATTTGTCTCTCATTTTTAAGGATTTGAACTTATCTTTAAGCTTAAACTATAAAAGTACTTAATATTTAAGGTGTTTTAACAATCTTATATCCTTGACTCTTGCTCACATCATATTGGATAGGGTTAGCTTTCGGGAGTAGATCCTTTCTTATGTTGCCATATAGCTGAATATCATTCTTATATGTTTCTTTAATCTTATATATTTTTATCATTGTGCACTTAATATTCACATTATTTGATTTTATTATTTGACTTTTTCTTGATTAATCTTCTTTGGCCAATTTTTCTCTACTTTTTCCTATTCATCAGGCTTGGTCAATTTTTTTCAGTTAATTTTTCTCTACTTTTTCCTATTCTTTGGCTAATCTTTCTTGGACAATCTTCGGTTAATTTTTCTTTGCTTTTTTTCTATTCCTCGATTAATCTTGTTCAGTTAATTTCTTTTGATATTCTTCTTCTACTACTTAAATTGACTCTTTTATTTTATTTATTGAAACTGTTATATTAGAAAAATCAATAATTATTAAATTATAATTTTAATTATTAAAATGAGAAGATAACGGTTACAAACTACTAGGATTTTGAGTTGATCATTATGAGAAAATCAACTTATAATTGTTGTTTTATCATCTCTGAGTATTGAAGCCATGTGTCAAGATTCTAAGGACTGTTTTAATGATAAGCCTAATCATTTTCTTTCTCTTCCTTGTAAAAGAAGAACATAGTGAATTATTTTTATTTCTACCTCTCATGTCTTTACTTAGTAATTTTAGGCTGCTCTAAAGTTTTCTATCTTGCTCTATTGCTTTTTTAGCATCCTTTTCCTCGTTTATTGTTGCTTTGCCTACTTTTTTAAGTTGTTCTAGATTCAAGGTTTTAGATAACTTTTATCTTCTTCTTAACTTTCTCTTATTTTTATACAATTAATATGTTAGTCGAGGAGATAGCCTTGGCTTCCTCTTCTTTTGCTTCATCGGCTCAAGGTAGTCATGTGCTCTGAGCTCAAGACAAACTTATCTTGACCGATAAAGATATGTTTCATCTGCAATGAAAATTTCATATTCCCAAGCAATATTTGCTCATTGCCCTAGAGAAATCAAACTGAGCATCTGATTCCTTTGCAAAGTGTCTCATTTTATACAAGAATTCTCTAAAAAGTGATCTTAGGTTTCTGCTTTCTCCATATGTTAGCCAAAAATCAACTATTTTAATGTAGCCCCGACTCATCTTCTTCCAAACTCATGGATATTATTGATCAATTTTCTATTAAGGCTTTCCTCCATGTGTATTTCCTTTTCTATCCCTTTATTTAGTTATTTTTCTACCTTAAAAGAACATCCTCAAGAGTTCTATTGGTAGTATTTCTTTATGTGTCACAGGCATAGCATTTTTTAAGGAAGTCCTACCTCCATCTATGGATGGAGGAATCGTTTCTTTTTTGTGGTCGAGGTCGATAAGACTTGATCATTTAAGTTAGGCTAATAGCAGCCTAATACCCATATTAATAGGAGTCCTCTGCTTTTTACTATGGAAAAAGAGGTAGTCGTTAGGATCAAAGAAAATATACCGAGGATTGAGGTGCTTCTATCCAAGGAAGTGCTCATCTAAGCTAAATTGAGCCTAGCTTCTTTAGATAAGCCATATATCTGATCTAACACATTTAAAGATTTTTATCTTCTTGATCTTTGATCAATACTAATCTTGTTCTGCTACTTCTTTTTTGTAGAAATGTTGAACTTTGATAAATTATAAAAAAAAGCTCTGAGAGTAAAAAGAAGTCTGAAGGAACTTTCTCAACAAAGACTTCCAATGCCAAGGAAGAAGTCAATTCTATAGTAGTTCAGACTGCCGAGAAAGTGAATAGCTCTGAATGGCTCTACAGTTGTTCCTTTCACTAAAGAAACCAAGTAGTCACATCCGAAGAAGAGGGTGGCAGCAAAAAAAAGTTGAAGGGGTGAGTAAAAAGAAATATAAAAATTTAGCAGAATAAAAAAAAAGAGGGAGAGGGAGTGGGAGTGGGTCTTGTTTTGTCTTCAAACGAGGCCTGGATTCTCTATTTATAGGCGTCAGAAGTGGGTTAATTAAGTTTACTGTGGGTTGAGTTTCTTAGTAATGAATAATCCATGCTAATTAATTTCAGCCAATTAAGATATAGCTTATGGATTTAGATTTTTTTTTTTAATGTTTATTGATCTATTCCATTGAAATATTTTTGTCATTTACCATCATGTTATTTTGCGTTGTGTCTTCTTCTTGTGCATTCAATAATTTTACCTTTATCAGCATCCAAAGATAATAAAAGCTGAAACCTTTAAGTTTCATTTTCACTTTTTTTTTTTTTTTGAGAGTAAGATCCACCAATATTTTAAAACAGCATCTAAGAATTAGACTAGAACTGTTGGTTGCTAAACATCCTGGAAGCTGCCTCTTACTTTTCACGCTGTTATTTAAGCTATGATCTCACTGTCATTTGAAAAGGACCATCTGACGGCTGAGTTGTTTAAAGACAAGTTGTTTGAACAGATAATCTGACGGTACTCCATAAATTAAGTAGAGGGCATATGCTACTTAACTCATCAAGGATCCAAGGGATTTAACGCATTATTTATTGTAGGATGGTATCGCTATCTGTTTAGTTTCCCGATTTTTGCTCCAAACAACAGCTCAAATTTAGTGGGGCTTCCCAAGAATACATGGTTCTTAAACCATGGGATGCTAGCTTTTGCAATGGCAAGCTTGTCCTTGATCCTTGTCCTACCACTTGATGGAGGTAATCAGTGGCTGCAAATTGTCCGTCATCATGTCGGAGTGATAAATGCATCGTTAACCATGGACTATCAATTGGCCATGCTTAGGATCCCTAAGGATTTTGAAACGATAAAGTTACTATCAAATTCTCTGGTGCAAGAGGTATTGAATAGAGGTATTCAACTAATGGCGGTGTAAGATCGTAATCATTCATTAAACTACTTGGTAGAAGAGTCTTATCTGCTGCGGGTTTTAGACTAATCTTTCCCATGTGGCGAACAGTGGGTTTTTAAAGTTGGTTTGATTCGATAGTTTGGACTCAATCAGCTCCGCTTAGACTCCATGAGGTTTGCGATAAATTATTTTATCTTGAGAGAAGATCTGACGTTCTTCTGTTTCCCTCTGAAACTTCGCTTTGTTTCCAAAGACTCCATCTACTGGTATTTTAGTGGAGGTGGTTAGGTTTTAAGTTGAGATTTTCTATAAGAAAACGGGCTCGATAACGTGTTGACACGTTCATTTAAAGTGTGGCCGGCACGCGCGCCCCCCCCCCCCCCCCCCTTCTTTTTTTTTTTTTTCCCTCCTCCTTCCAAAGGATTGTCCTTTGATCTCATGTCTTTTGCTTTTGTTATGGCTTATAATATTGGAAACCAGCTGGAATCTTAACAATGCCAACTTGCAGCGCTACTTCCGAAGCGAAATGAAAGCTAAATGCAATATAAAGTCTTCGTATTGAAGTAAGCAAAGGGCCCTCATGAGCAGTTGGAGCGTGGCCGGCACACGCGTTTTTATTTTCAATGGATTGCCCTTTGATCTCCAGGCTGTCGTGTCTGTTATTCTGGAGACCAGCTGAAGTCGCAAAGATACAAACTTGGAACGCAGCCTCCGAAGAATAATGCAAGCTAAATGCAACCTAAAGTCTTCGCATCGAAATAAGCACGCAATCCGCGAGTCCAAGGGTAGGACTAGCAAGAATGATCTAAGAAAGCGAAGACAGAACTTAATTATATATATATATATATATATATGTTTGAATGAACATTTAGTGCCCTAATTTTATACGGTAATAAATTTAAAAGAAAAAATTAAAAAAATTCTGCAACCCAATATATCCACAAGCATGTCATTGAGACTATCATACCATAAAGAAGATTCTTTATAGTATAAATTTTATACCGTAAAGAATTATGCATATCTGAATAGCCAACATGCGGCATGAATAATTATGATTATATTTAAAAAATAATAACGAAATTATTACTGTTAATACAGCTGTGAATCATGAATGAACAACAAACATTTATATCGAATATAGGACATGTGGCAGCCATCTATGCATACACAACACTCTACGATACTATAGAGGATCTCGTTTCAATATTATGACAGTCTCAATGATCCACCTGTGGAGGTTTGGGGTTGCAATTTTTTTTTTTTTTTGCTTCTTTAAAAACTTTCTTGCTACATAAAATTGAAGCATTAAATGCCCTTTTAAACATTCTTTAAAAGTTTTTTCTCTTCTTTTCTATTTTTTGTGAAAAGTTGGATAAATAGGGTATTAAATGCTCCTTAATGAGTACCTGAGGCACTTATTAATAGAACCCTTGCAAAAAAAAAAAAAAAGTTATCTCAATCAGGAAGACTTAAAACTGTAGGACTCTGAAAAATGAGTCAGGCATTGTGACTACATTTGCCAGTTGACCTTGAAAGGCATAGAAACACTTTTAGTGTCTTGAGAACAAATTTTTGTTACTTTAAGATAAGAGAAGTAATCGGGGTTGATCAAATACGGGCTACCCTTATTTCACATAACTATACCTTATTATTACATCCATCTTCTCTTTTAGATGTATGCATATATTTAGAGAAGCAAAACAAGTGATTGACTTTTTAGCAAATTGGAGAGCAATATGGGGTAACAAATAGTATGCATATCCCATCCCTCGCCTCCTCCACACCTCCCCCCCCCCCCAAGCTAATGCATATTTTTGAAGCAGATAGGCAAAGAAGGATTTTCTATGGATTCATTTATCTTATTTATTACTAATAAAAATACTGGGCTACAATCATTAAGCTACATACAAATAGCTAGGCCCAATGCATATGCCTAAACTCGATTTGGTCTAGCCATCAAGACTATGCTTTTGATTAAGCCAAGTCAATTCAAACCTAGCTATCATGTTCGAGTTTTCTTTTTCTTCCCTCATCTAGAATCTAATTAGGATTATATACATTCATATATGAATGGGTGCATATATATACTCCACTTAGATTGGAATGAGCCATATTTTAAAATTCTTTTTCATATTCGGGCCAATTTTTCGATTGAGCCTTTTATTTTTTTTCCAAACACATCAATTAAACTACTTTAAGGCTAGAATGGATAAGTTGGGTGGATTACCTAATTTGTGATCTACTCTAGGTGTAACGGCTCACCTAAATGACCGATCAAAAAGTACTATTAACTAGAATGATAGGATATAAATGGAATCTTCTATAGATTCTTAAAAATCTATCCATTGTATAATTAACGGAAGACTAAACATGTATTTTTGCATATTGCTTCCATTTATATCCTATCATTCTAGTTAGGTAAGGATTCAAATCTTATCAAAATTAATCAAAAATACTATAATCTAGCAATAATTAGTTTTGAAAGGCTAACCATAAGTCATGTGAGACATATGTATAGTGTATATTTAGTTTCATATTTGCTATGTATTAAAATCCAAACACATCACATTAAACTACTTTAAGGATAGAATGGACAAGTTGGGTGGATTACCTAATTTGTGATTTACTCTAAGTATAACGGCTCACCTAAAATGACTGGTCAAAAAGTACTATTAAGTTTTTTTTGCATATTGCTTCCATTTATATCTTATCATTCTAGTTAGGTAAGGATTCAAATCTTATCAAAATTAATCAAAAATACTATAATCGAGCAATAATTAGTTTTGAAAGGCTAACTATAAGTCATGTGAGACATATGTATAGGTGTATATTTAGTTTCATATTTGCTATGTATTAAAAAGATTTAGAATATTCATACAAGGTTAAAAAATTCAAACAATACCTTTTGACTAGATTTTTTTGGTAAGCTTTTGAATTCTTGCAAAAAATTGCAAGATGAGTTTGAGTCAAATTTGAACCAGGTCTTAGATCAAACAATAACTTGTGATCAGAACCTCAGATCAATCTGAACCCAGACCTTGGATCAATTAGTCTCCAACATAACCGCTTTAACCAAACTTTAGTGTGGTCTATTTATCATGCTCGTTACCCAGCATCTGGCACTGTAGAGGAGAACAATAGGCTCTAAATACCTATATGGATGGTAAAAGTACCGGTTTCAAGTTGAACAACAACATAAAATTGCAGTGATACGTGCTTCATCTAAGAACTTATCATCACCTAGATCTTCCAAATTTTTAATCTTTTTCAGTTTTTTTGGATGAAATAATTTGTTCTTCAATTAGTTGACTGGATTGAATAAAATTTGCTACCGCTGAGGACCAGTTGATCTTATAGCATTAGTATTTTATCAATTGAAGGGAAGCATTCAGTTGTCCCCTTTGAACAAAACATGGATTGCTCATCTAAGGTGTTATATTTTCGTGGGCAGGTATTGCGCATCCGAAGCCATATATTTTACTGCTTTAACCTTCTAGAGTAATACGATGAAAATCAAATAATAATAATAATAATAATAATAATTGAAATGGAAGAGACTTACACTTTTCAATTGAAATAGTGTCAGTTTGTCGTCATATTGATAAAAACGGAAGGATTTTGGAGAACAATTAATATGTTATTATATTTCCATCGGCATGATATTACGTGGTTCCACAAGTTGTATGATAATCATGAAACAAAATAGGTTACATCAGTCATTCCTCGTATCCGTTTGTTGACCTCATTCTGAATTTGGCTAGCATTGCTCTTCTCAGATCCTTTATCCTAAAACGCTATTGCATTGAATAAATCATTGATACCGGGTGCATAACATTTAATGCCATTAAAATTTCTATTCCAGCTGGCTGGCGTGGTAACTTACATCCATCAAATTTACATGAACTCCAAGTGTCAAAATATAAGCAAACCAATAAGGCACATCGAATCTCAGAACCGTATCGCGTTTTAACTAATACCCAAGCTTCTCCCTTGTTGAAACCATGCGATATATCCATTAAGGTTTAGTTGATATCATTATTCCTTGGCGTTAAATGCATTCGAGACACCCAACGACCGCACTGAGGTCAACAAGCCAAAAAAAAAAAGAATTGTAAACAATGCAGGAACCTTGGATTTTTCATACAACGTGCCGGTCGGTGATTTGTTTATTTCTTGTAGTCGTTTGACGTAGACACCTCTAACTTAGCCTGGCGGTAATCTACGAGTCCTCTGCCCTAACCCTCGCTTGCTTTCCTATTACGATCGGTCGCCCACTGGTGCGGTGCGAAGCCACAAGAAGAAGTACCGCTTTCAGATGCAAGGTCAACCAGACACGTCAACCTACGCCGCTCCCCACTCTAGAATATTCTAGAATAAATTAAAAAATATATATAATAATAGTGTACAATGCACCGAGAGCAAAGGAGTGAGAGTGCGGTGCGGGACAAGGAATAAAAGATACGAACAAATAGAAAATCGAACCTTGGACAGAATATACAAACAAAAACAGCTGACACAAATGTAGTAAAAGTGGGAGCTACACAAATGAAATCTAGAACTAAAACAATGAAAGTTTGAAGCACTCGATCTGAAATGAATCGTTGCAGGAGAATCTTATCATACGCGTTGTACAACCCCGGTCAGGTTAGAATGTTGCATTCCTTAATCAAGAACTCGTAATCTATGGCTTATTGTCGAGATCTCCATTGCAGGCGTTGTTTCAACGGTCAAACTTGACGGGAAACCTTTTTTTAAAAAAAAAAATTCAATGCTTTTGAAAAAGGGGCTTCACCTACTCTTGCCACATGGGATGTGACTTGTGGCGACCACGCGCCTTCCTTCTTAACAAGTGAAATGCCTTCGGGTAAGCATCAGTGTCGCTTTCAGACTTCGTGGCTGTTCTAAAGAGATTCTAGAAGGGATTGTGGATCACGTAAGCATAGAAATAGTTGTTCAGTGTACTCCATGGAGATCTCAAAGAGTAGGGGAATAATACAATACTTGATTACGTCATTGCTTTGGTGGATGAATGTACTCTTAGATATTTAAAATGGTAAAACTGGCCGGATGTCTTCAGAATCATGTTCATGCGTGTGTATATGTGTATTGGTGGTGGGGGCGCCACAGAAAGAGGTCAGCCATGTACAGATCTGATGGCAAAACAATCAACGCGTACAATTAATGTTGACGGTGATGAAAGCTTAGGTGGAGTAGGTTGCTTGGTATTGCAGTTGCAGGACAAGGATGGTTTCAAATGTTTGATCTTAGGCAAGAGCTTCCGTATTCAAATTTTTGTTACTTCCTAGATCCTGTCCCCTTTTGTTTTGACAAAATGCATAAATAATAGTGGGAAGAAAGCAACTTGCATCAAGAAATGCTTAATTTTGTTAGGAGCTTCTAGGAGGAGAAGCAAAATTCATAGTTTATATTTTTTTTAAAAAAAAATGTAAAATATTTAAAGTCATTTCAAAATTTCTGATGAAAAAAAATGAAAAATTCTTCGAGCGCTGAGTGGAGCATTTACCAGATTCAGATAAAATGTTGCTTTAACTTTCTGTGCTAGCATTTAGAGATTTTGATGCAATCACAGTCTTTTACACCTCATGCTTAAACTGTATTTTTAGACGTTTATATTTCAAGCATAAAACAATGATCGAGGGTGGTAAACTTTCTAATAAAAGCTATTAACAAGCAAGTTCGATGATGTGTTAGAACCAAACTGCTCCATTCCGTAAAATATTAAATTGTTATATAAATTTAATGCTTACGCCTCAATTTGAATCTCTCCCTTTTTAACATAAATTGTTTGATTTGTCATGCATTTGGCTAAAGAAATTTTTTTCCATTAATTTAATACAGTTTGTTAGACTAGTAGAACCACAGAATCGGCATTTAATAATGTCAGTTTTGAACTTATAATTTATAATTGAATAAGAAATTATGCATATTTTTCAGAACATCTTCACAGATTTCTGGATGCCCATTGTCTAGAAAGTAATGGTAAATCCAAAATCTCGATGCCTATTGAAATTAGAAGACACCATTTTGGACAGCTACTTGGAGGCTAACAGTAGTAATTTTCTATCAACCATGGACGATGGATATTTCAAAATGAATGGGGCTAATATTGACCCCAAATATAGCCTAATTAAAACAGCTAAGTATTGCACTTGAAAAAAATGACAAAAAAATTGACAACCCAACTTGATGCTGCTAACTATTGTCACCACTCTTGGTCCTAACTCTAGATGGAAAAATTGGAAGTTGTTGTTTGCTTGTCAAATGAATGTGAAAAAAAGGATTAGTTATGAATTAATTATGATGCAACATGGTTGCAATGATAGATTATCTAGTTTGATGTATCAAGATTGAACTAACAAAGATTCATTTTTTTAAATCTTCAACACATCAAATTTATTGATGTTTGGTCGAAAAATGCTTATTTAAAAAAAGTTCAATTATGAATGAATTTATAAGCATGGTTACAATTATAGATTGTCCATTTTGATGGATAAAAAGATTCCTTTCTTGTCTTGTGTGCATCAAATTTATTGTAAATTATAATTTTTGTGATCTCTTAATACATAGGCTATGCATCTCCAAATTATATAATTTTTAATATTTAATTTATTTAAATATATTACATAAAATTTAATAGTTTGGATTATTGATGTAGGACATCCATCATCTAATTGAAGAAAATGTAATTCTTATATAGTCACACTAAATGTTACTTGAACTTGACTCTATTTACATCTAAAAATTAATTTAAATAATGTTTAACTTTATTTGCATTTAAACTAATTGATTATTACTTGTCAACTTTATTGGTTCCTTGGTCTCTTTTAAATATTGTTGATAGGTCATCATTGGGTTTTACCTACCATGTTCTATTTGTAGTGTCTTATAATTATGGTCCATCAATGGAACCATCTATTTTATTATGCAAAATTGACTCTTTTGAAACAATAAATAGTTTATGTTATGATGTAAGCTATCAATTTATGTAACTGGAAATACATGTTGACATAATATTAATCCTTAGCAGATTGTACACTTTCAATAATTAAATGCAACATCATCTCCCATTTTATTAATATTGTAAAATTTGTTGATCTGATGTCATTTTCACCATTTTATAATTCTAAGACTGCAAAATATAAATGTTATAAAGAAATGCATGTGAAAAAAAAATGTCTAATCATTAAGACTTAGGTTTATTTTACATTCGTAAATCTATTTTTCATTTGAAAGGGAACATTTCAGAAGAAATATTTGCATCAACTAGGTAGGCTTTCATTCTATTTGATTTCATTATTAGCACAAAAATATTTTTAAATATTACCTTGCACGTGCAAGGTATAGCGACTAAGCATGATTATAGTAATAGATTTTTTATGACAATCATAGGAATAACTAATATATGAGGCATATATCTTTTAAGAGAAATTAGAAGAGAAAGGAGAGGAGGGGAGAGGAGAAAATGGAGAGTTAAAAGTTGGAATGGTGTTTCTGCTCCAAAAGTTTGCAATATAATAGAGATGAATCTTCATTAGTAACTTTGAAAATTGAAGTGGATTAGTGACAAAAAAATCTCTTGCTAAAATATTGATGGTAGAGGATCTTCCCATTGCTCATGCATACAACATCCTAAACATGTTAGAGAGTAATGGAGATGCTTCATATCAACTCTATCATGTTAGTGCATAATATCTTAATTATATGAATATTGTTTATTTAAAAGCTTGTTACTCTTCTCTAACACTGCATTTCAAGACATGGACTAGAATAGCTTTCTGTGGCAACAGTCTAGTTATCTTGTCTCCAAACTTGTTAATTACACCTAAATCTGTTTCTCAATAATTCTAATAATCTTTATTTTTGCTCAATTTAAGATTATCAAATTTAATCAAATATTACAACAAAGAAAAAAAGAAAAAAGTTGAGATGCTCTCTGCTCTGCTCCACTCATCCAAAGTAGTGATCAAGCTTCAAAGCAACAGAAGCACCTCCGCAGAATAGAACCGATAGTGAAACGCTCCAAGGAAGCCTGTCATTTTTTCCTCCTCGTTTTCTCGGACCATCATCCATCGACAGCCTTCCGGCTGCAATCCTCCCTTCTCATTATTACGGCAGCAGCTTTTAACCCTTTCCTGAAAAGTTGATGCTTTCTTGCAACAGTTTTTTTTCCCCTTTCCTAGAAACTTTGAAAAATATATTTGATATTATTATTTAAATATTTATTTTAAATATTCACATTATTTTTCATAAAATAAATAAGAAATTTCTATTTCTAATTTTTAAAAATAAAAAAACAATTTTTTTACTTCAACTAATTATGTCACTCTCGTTATCTCAATAGCTTCATTATCATCATAATCATCATTTTTATAATCAGACTATTATCATTCTCCTCACTATTATTGTTATCTTTATTATAAAACTACTATCATTATTGTCTTCTCTATTAGCCTCACCAACATTATAGTCTACATTATTATACTATCATTGTTATCATTATGGTTTTCGTTATATAATGGACACTATTATCATTATCATTACCATCATCATTGCTTTCATCACATGAATGGTGTCTTTGCCATTATTACCATTGCCATCATCATAATTACCATCCTCATTAAAACTACAAATGGGTTGGATCGATTTGGAACTCGATTTATTCTTGATCCATATTTGAAGATCTGCAGGTTGGGTTGGGTTCAAAATTTAGGTTCAATTTAAATTTTGGATCAGATATGGGTTTTTTATTTTCGATCTAACCCAAAATTCATTTCATCCAAGTCTAATTTAGGTAAAAAAAAGATCTGACTCAATCTGATCCGACATATAAACTTAATTATATAAATCTTATTTTTCTTTACTTCAATTATTTTTATCAATTCATTAGATAAATTCTCATTTAAAATAAATCTTCTAATTATCTTAACAACTACATCTCCTTTTATTTATTTTCATTTAATTATATTTAGATATTTATATTTTATTATTTATTTTGATAGATTCTTATTAATGCTTTAATGCTATATATATTTTAAAAATCATGATGCATAAACCTAAGAATGATTAATTGCTTGAATGAAATTAAATAACGTTTAACAAAAAATATTTAATTTAAAATTTTTAATAGTTATATATTTAATTATTTATTATTAAATTTTAGTTATAAAATAGTAGTTACATGTTTGACTCAAATGCGAGTCTTACTTAACTCAAACTTAAATATTTTATGTTGGATCTAAGTCATATTTGACCTTGATCTGACTCAACATAATTTAATTAGTAAATATATTATATTTTCATCCAAAAATATGACCTGCATATGAAATCAGTCAGGTCGAATTCAAACATAATCCAATCCGACTTCATTTATTTACAACCCTAATCCCCTATCACATCATCACGGTAAATTTTGTCTTGTCTCTTTTTTTTCTTTTTTTCTCCATTTCTATTATCATGGCCTCCACAATCATCTTCGTTTTATATTTTAAATTTTTTTTTAAGAAAATAAGAGCATCCATTCTTTATTATCGGCCTTCGCTTGTCATCACTTTCTAAATTAAAATAAATTTATAAAATTACTTGCGATAAACATCCATGCTCTCATGGACTTCATACAGTAATATTTTTTTTTTATTTTCATTATTTTACATTACATGAAGAAGTGAAGACGTATTTAAGATCAAATTAACAACAAGGTGGTATGAACACAACTTACAAAAAGAATTTTTATCGAGGGGTGTGCATCAATCAGATTGGAATAGATTGGTTTAGAGTTACTTTTAAAATCAAACCGATTTGAATTGGATTCTAAAAACTAAAACAAAAACTAATTATTCTGATAAAACGAATCGAACCAAAAAAAATGATTTAGTTTATTTATAGTAAATTTTTATGAATTAGTTTATACTTAAGTAGCCTTGAATTGGTTTATATAGTAAACGTTTTATGATTAAATAGTAAACTAATTATTTATTATGAAAACAAACATAGGTTTCACATAGCACACCTTAATTTTAATTATAATATATATATATATTATATTGTTCTGACATGTGCTGATTTTTTAAAAAATCAGACTGAAATCAAATCAATTTTTACGATTTAAAATTTTTTTAATTGAAACTAAATTGAAAGAAAAAAAAAATCTATTCAAATCAAATCAAAGCGGATCCGTTCTATTCTATGGTTTGACTGGTTTTCTTGCAAACTCCTAAATGCATTCATTTCCGAGCATGCACGGATGACGATGCACCGCGGTGATGAACAGGTAGATGAAATGGACCGTACTACTAATAATAAGGAGGAATAAAATGTTATTTAAGTAAGCTGTTTAAAGTGAAAAGAGGATAAAAGGAGAACAAAAGACTGCCGACCCAAAAAAAAGAGAACAAAGAAGTGAGCGAAATTGCCACGACCCGCTACCCTACACTCGACTGGTACTGGTTGTTTCAACAGCGATGCAGCTATGAGCTATCAGTTCACGCGAACAGACCGAGCCCCAGCTCCACGCGACAAGCGTCAGCTTCCTGGGCGCCAACCTCGACTGGGCCATCCTCGGCTGGCCAGGCCGCCGTCCGGAGTCCTAGGGTCAGATCCAACACCACCACCTCCGGCTCGGCCCCGTTCTCGTTCGGCTCCGCCTGGCTCACGTGCGACCCTTCCACCGACGCCACCGAGAACACGCTCCCATTCTCGCGGCTCTCTCCTCCATTCGTCGTCTCGAACGGGCAGCTCCCGCCGCCCGAGACCACGGCCGGTTCGCCCCAGCCCGGCTCAGCGGCGATGAAACCGGGCGTGGCCTTGGGCTTGATGGCATAGCCCGAGCGCTTGAAGTGTGGGCGGGGCTTGGCGACCCTACGGAGCTCCGCGGCGGCGTTGGAGTTCTTGGCCACGTGGCGGATGTCGTAGGCCTTGGTGGGCGGGACGGCGGCCGCGGCGGAATTGGAGGAGATCTGGGTGATGGGCACGCCGCGGAGAACGTTCTCCACGGCGGCCTGGCAGTGCTTCCAGTTTCCAGTCCAAAGCAGCCCGACCGAGCCATAGATCGGGTTCACGATCCGACCGCAGGCTTCGTACAGCAGCGACTGGAATAGAGCTGCCATGAACAAAACACAACCCGCACAATTGGGTCAAAGTTTGATCCAAAATTTTACGAAACAATAAAATAAACAAGAAAGGGAGATGTTTCTTTCGGACCAGGGCGGAGGTGGTCGGGTCCGGCATTGATGAGGTTCATGAGACCGGCGCGGCCGTAGAACTTTGCAAGGAAGACAGTGGCATTGGCCTGGGCCTCGGGGCTCTTGATCGACTGGAGGCAGGCCCGGATGGTGCAACCGTCGTTGCAGCCCTTCCGGAGGACCCGGCAGCCGTTGCAGCTCATCCTCATGGCTGATGGATATTGGAGGGCGGGCAGAGGGGAGCAGATGAGGAGACACTAAAAAGGAGGATAGAATGGAATGGCAGGAGAGGGGTGGGAACCGGGACGAGAGGTAGGGGGGAAGGTGGGAGTTTATCTTGGCATCGGAAGGCGGAGCCGCGGGTTTTTCTACGCGGCCTCCGGTTTACAAGGGGTTGGAAAGCTGTTTACTTCCAAAGAGAAAGCTGGGGACCATCTCTCCTCCGCTCCAAAATTAACCTTGGAACTTTAATAAAAGGACGAAATCCAATGCGAAGCGATGGGTAGCGTGGGAAAAGTTGGGCGTCCGGGGCGCGGAGGCTTGGCAAGGTGGCGTGTAGCCGCATGCTCGGGTGTCAGTCGAATCCCCACACTTGCGGGAGAGGGACCCGGGGGAACCGGGCGCGGAAGGAATCCCCGTTTTCTCTGATCCGTACAAGGAAAGTGCCGCCCCCGGAGCACGGTTTCCCAACACGTAGTTTTGCCACCGGACCGTGGGCGCCCGACGGGCGGGCCGCTGGTTTTATTACACGCGCTCCCGCGGCGGTGCCGCTACTCATCAATGCGGAATCCATGCAGATTGCTCTGAGAAGATCCTGGATGGTGGAATGTAATAGTCCTTCATAGGCTGTTCCATGCGGAGGTCAACGTTTTTAGATGGTGGTCCCACTCGGAGGATGGCGGCGCATATTTCATCCAAATATGGATTGGTTCTGCAGCACCATTCACCGTCGATATCTTGTCTCTTTGCCCTTGCCAATTGTTTGATTCCCTCCGGTATGACAATTTTAGCATGCTTATCGGAATTTTTAATTATTATCCATTAGCACAGTATCTTAATCATTGAATTTTTAATCGCGACCATCATGAGCACATGTCTGAAATAGGTAGATATTTAACGGATAAAAATTGTGTTCCCTCTAACTCTACCATTATTCATTGCCACATAATCCTAAGAATTAAATTTTTATGACAGATACAAAGAACAATTGAACTTTACCAGTGCAATAGCCCGTAACTTATACCTTTCAAAAAAATATAATGGCTCATAACTTACACTTTTGATTTGACTAGAGCAAAGGAACAAATTCACCGAATCCATCCAATTCTAAAATATCTTAAGGTTAAATTTAAAAGAAAAATAAAAGTAATAAAAGTAGGGCATGGATTTTTTTTTCTCTTCTTAAGCAATAATAAAATAGAGATACAAAATCTTTATTTATACCTGTGAGGTATCCATCCTTATAATTGGAGTAAGATTTATCTTCTAATTAAAAAAAAAAAATTGCAACTTTTTCAAAATATCTCTGACTTGAGAAATAATCATAAAAAAACTAAAATTTTATAAGAAATAAAATTCAACTTCTATATGATTTTGTCTCTTTCCAATTCATCTAATTCTTTCAAATTTAAATATACACTTGCCAAAATATTTCTTAAGAAGGAAATTTTTTGTTTGACCATATATTTCAAGATTCAAAGAATGAAATTTGACCTTAATCATTTAATGTATCTCACCTTTATTGGACAATACCAATAAATTTTATACCTCAATTAGTAGACATTTGAAAATTTGGCATGTGATTTAACTTTTCAATACAATGAGAGATGAGGTTAAAAAGGTAGATAGCATGAGTATCCACAACTTGGATTAACAAAGTTTGCTTTATGAGCCTCCTCTATTCCTCCATAAACAATAGATGCCTTTGTAGGGTTCCAAACATTAGGGTTCCAAACATAACAAAAGGGCTACAAGAGTCCTTGATAAGATCCATGCTTTAAAATCCAAGAACTCAAGATAGTAGTATTCCTAAGATGGTATGAGAGAGATGGGTGGATCAAATATTATGGTGCTTCTTTTTGTGTTTTTCATCTTTTTCATACACAGTGCTTTTTAAAGTAAGATATCCAATTTTATTTAGTCTCCAATACTATAAGATAGTTAAGAGTAGAAGAGTTCCAGAGCAAATTTAAACTTCAATTCTCACTTGGTCATAAAGCCTAAACAACATGCTACATAAATGCCAAATAATGCAGGTCAGCCTCCTTGTAATAGACAAAGTGATTCCCATCAAGTTTAGTAATTTTTCTATATCAACTTTCTCACACCATTTGTAACTTAATCTTTTGCAATTCATCTCTCCCTCCTACAAAGAGACACATGCATACACATTTTACAATAATACTTCTTTGTTCCTCAATGTAAAATTATGTTCATCACAATTTTATTATTTTGTTATAGTTGGTAACTTCCCTCTTGCTAACATTGTAAAGATGTGCCAGACCTCACAATTTTTTCTTTTCTTATGATCAAAATCTTGCTTTATTCCATATCATCATATAGAATCAATCTTATAATTACATTTTCAGATACATTTGACCATTCTTGGTTTCCAATAGCTGTGATACCCTAAATTTAATTCTATATTGGATGAGAAATAAATGTGTTGTATGCTTATAACTCAAGTTCACTGGCTACCCATTAACTTTTACTCGAATTTTTAAAAAAAATGTGTTATGTGCATATAACTCAAGTTCACCTGTTACCCATTAACTTCCACTTGAGTTTTTGGGCCACATGATTTCGGTCCGTTAATGAAGTTAATTGAGCTAGCAGGCAGGCTTGGGGAGTTATAGTAGCTTAAAAAATTTGACCTTCAAATAAAAATATTAAAAAAAACTAAGAAGATCGCTTTCTAAAAAATTTTGCTTGTGAGGTTTACCTATGTTTTGCTTTTGCATTATAATTTGATATTTTTTAGAAGCAAAAGAGAAAGACAGGATATCTCTCATCACTCTTATGATATTTATTATTATTATCATCATCATCATTCTTGTTGTCGTTGTCGTCGCCGTTGTTATTATCGTCGTTGTTTTCATAAGATCTATAATATGTACTTGAATCTAACTCTTGGACAGGAGATGTTGGATTATAAAAGGAAGGCTTTTTAAATTTGGCAGAAAGCTACAATCCATGTTGCTATTGTACGTGAATCGTTTTATAAATTAAAGGAAGCTATCATCTTAGCGTTAAGAATGAACTCCAATCATGATAAGGATATGACACACGATCTCAAACATTTCTTGTTTATATCTTGTCTGGTGCCTAAGTAGTTGGGCATGTGGATCCTTTATGAGGGGACCTTTTTACAAGTGTGGCTGAAATTTTTTCTGAAGTATTAGAAAGTTCTGATGGTTCATCTCATGTACGTTGACATTCTTTCAAATTTAATTTCTTGAAACTCTGACCCTTGGTCTTAAGATGAACTTTAGTGTGGTGTCTCTGCATCTACTTCTTTAGCTCTCTCTCTCTCTCTCTCTCTCTCTCTCTCTGTCTTAAGATGAACTTTAGTGTGGTGTCTCTGCATCTACTTCTTTAGCTCTCTCTCTCTCTCTCTCTCTCTCTCTCTCTCTCTCTCTCTCTATAACTCTTTTTTTTTCCTTTTTGAGAAAAATAATTATAGAAGACCCTCAGATTTTGATATTTAAAATATATTATTAAAATTTTTTATCCAAAATCAGAGTAGAGATAAGATCACTAGGGCAAGCTCTAATTCATTCTTCTGATAGTTTTGTTATTGCATGAAAGCAGGTTGACATGGCCAACTCTTATCACCAAGTTGCTTTCATTTGTTAGATCATGTGATGATATGTGACTTAAATTTCTTGAATGCTTGGAAAAACACACGTGGAGCTTTTGAGATGAAACTTCTTTCTTTTGGAGAAAGATTGGTGTATTGCCCCCTTCCCTTGGTATTCAGGTTGTATAATCTTGATAGGATAATCGACTGTTATACTAAGCTATAGCTCTAATTAAACAAGACAATGAGGATAATGTTAACCCATTTGAAAATAAAATTACAAAAAATGTAACCGAGTGCCACAAAAAAATAAAGTAGAGGCATCTTGAAAAATTAGAGACCCCATTCCAGCATGCCAGCCCCAGTGTGCTGGTTCCTTGCTCTGGAACAGGGTCCTTCAAAACAAGGTATCCTCCGCTCGATAGTAGCGGAGCACAGCACCTATATGCCCAGCCAAGATTGTGAGGATATTTATGATCCCTTGGGCGAATAGAACCAACCGGAATGAATTCAGGTGATAATGTATGAAATATTTTTCGATAATGTGATTGTAAACCTCTGCAAGACATAATTCAATTATATAATAAGAAAACTTATATATCATAATCTCAAAAAGAATTTCATACACTCTACAAAGTTTAGTTATATATAACCACAAAAGTTTTCTTATAATTTTTAGTACACGTTGTTCTTAACAAAAAATCATAAAGATTATATCAAAATAAAATATAGGCTAAACTACATTTTTGACCCTCGAATTTAGAGGAGTGTCACTTTATTTCCTGAACTTCAAAAAGTTACAAAATTGATCTTGAACTTTATTTTTTATTTCTCTTTGATTCTTACCATTAAAAGAGGGTAATGCCGTGAGGAACTCACCTGCATGGCATTCAACGTGTCCTCCACCTCATCGCCACCTTCTCATCCCGTTTCTCTCGTACGCCTTCTGGTGCTCATCAATGGCGAGGTCCGACGGTAAGAAAAACAAGAGAAAGAGAGAGGGGAAGGGGGTGCAGGGAGAGGGAAGGGGAAGGGCTGCTGCCGGTGGGTGGGGGAGGGGGGCAGCGCGATGCGGAGCAGGGAGAATAGCCAGGGAAAGAGGAGGGGTGGCATGATGGGGGAAGGAGGGGGTGGCGATGATGTGGAGGATATGAGAAAGCCACGTAGGCGAGTTCCTCATGGCATTATCCTGTTTTAACAATAGGGATAAAAGAGAAACAAAAAACGAAGTTCAGAATCAATTTTGTAACTTTTTAAAGTTTGAAGAGTAAAGTGACACATTCTCTTAAGTTTGAGAGTAAAAAATATAGTTTAGCCAAAAATATATCATTAATTTGATTGCATATCATAAGTTTCCTTGCATCTGAGGGCTTAAAGATTCCATCACCAATTTAATTCCTCAATATCATCTTCAGAATCATCAGAATCTAAATGGCTCTCTTCATTTGCAACTTATGCATGTTCATTCTACAAATTTGAAATAAGGATGCAGAAATTAAAATCTATTTATTTACTATGAAGCAATCATATTTTATCATAAATATAACATGTATAAATTGGCAATGTTGAAGTTAAAATAGTTAAATCAACTCTTAATATTAAACATAGTTGAACTATCTATACATTTAAGAATTAAGAATGGTAATAAAATGATTTATAAATAGACTATACCGAGACATGTGAATGAGTAGCAAGAGATTGAAAATTGAGTACTTATGTAATACCAAAGGATTGCAGTATGTCTGCCATCTGCCACCATTTGAGGCATTTGATTTCTCATCTCTACTAACTAATTTTGTATATCATTAATTATTGCAACTAACCCCTTTCTCCTTGAAGCGGTCCTCAATATAGCACTTATTGCATCCTTATGCTGAATTAGTGGAATCATAAACATCTGCAACCTTGAGACCTCTACTAATTCTAAGCATATGGCCATAACTTGGTGCACCTACAATATCATGGTATATTTACCAATTATTCACTATAGACCTCTAAATCGAGGTACTTGATCTCTTTGAATTTATTTCATCTTAGAATAAAAAAAATAACATCAAAAAATATGAAAAATATATGCATGCTTTTGTAAAGGGATAATTGAAATATATATACATATATAATATAGAAATGCATAAAATATGTACAATAAAAAAATATCTACATTTCCCTGGTTGCATCACTACACTAGCTCACATCATACAAAATGTATACATCACTTCACACCATCCTTCCTATTTAGTAAATTTACAAAAAAGTAAGCCTTCTAAGATTCGATATCCAATCAAGGTATGGTAGCTTGATTGTATCTTCAAACACTAGCCTTAATACTTCATCAGCATAAGATATTTTTCGATAATTACTATCATTGAAAATGTGCATGTTTCTCATTCAAACTCCCAAATTAACTTAAGGATATTAGCAAATATTATTTTACAAAATTATAAAAATTACTTACTCCTCGTATCAAGTTAGATGATCAAACTCATTAGAAGAGTTCAACTCAATCATTATTGGAAGAGTATAACTCTATTCTAATTTTTAAAGTGGCTACTAAAGACTTCAAAAGCATTCAAGTAATCGATGCCTAAGTTGGATACACAACACAAATTTTTGAAGCCGGACATAATTACCTAGGCAACAATGCCCCCAGTGCATTCTACTTATTTTCCCTACATGATCATTTAGTTATTTCTATCGACATTATTTTTCCATCCAACATCCGTTACATTATAGCCTACCCACTCTAGCTGAGATGCCTCCCTCAGACGTTCTTAATCATTTACCTTTGGCGCATCAAAACAAACGGATTTTGGATGGAAAAATACACCATCCTTTCCATTGCATGGCCTTGCCTCCCACCTCTTCAATCCTTGCATGCTCATCTTCTCTTTTTGGCTGAAACATTGAAAAGCAAAATCAGTTCCTCTTTTGACGTAAAGTAGAGAAACATACACCATCAAAATAACAAACATATATGCCTTACTTTATGATCCACAAAGGCAGAGGCTATTTGCAATGACAAAGTACCGCACTCTTGAATCCCACAGTTTGCAATGATGATTGCGTAAAGATCATATAACAACATCCAAAGCTGTTGATCCCACGGTTCTCAAGGCAGTCGAACAAAGATTGTCACCACCCTCCTCCAATGCATCAACTTTACCTCCCATGTTCTCTTTAGTTGCTTTGCCTCCTACCTTATCGTTAACTCCCTAAAAGCAATCAACGAGCACTCTCTTTCCACTGCTCCTTCCAAGGATCCCCGTTCGCTCGTCCCAAACCTTCAACCTTCAGCTGCATTTCTCAGCTCCTCTACCAACATGAGATGAACTCATGACAATAGTTAGCGACCTAAAATGAGAGAACAAAAGACATGGAAAAAAGTTTCAAACCAAGCAATCCCGTATGACTTGATAAAAATCGAATCCAAGGAAAATTGGGTTACCTGGGCAGCTCCATGACCAACATAGACTATGAAAAAAAGCCAACGAAAAGAATAGTGGACTTGTCATAGGCTATGAAAAAAAAAACCAACCAAAAGAAAAGTGGACTCGCAATTCTCTAGAAGGTGACCCTAAAACTAAGCTTCTGATCAAATCTATGCTCAAAAAACTCCCCGCTATCCAATTTCTTCCCCAACGCTGCCGCCGCCTCGGGGCCCTCGGGACTCGGTGCCGGCCAGGGAGCATCCAACGTGGTGTTTAGGGTTTCTATGTGGAAATGCCCCTGGCTTCTTCGCCTCCTCCAAGCCTTTTTCCATGGGGGCCAAGGTCAGATCGGAGAGCCTAGGTGTTGTGTAGGGTTTTAGATCGGGGAATGGGCCAAGAGATGAAGAGGGTTCGCTCGCTCGCTTCCCCTTGCTCTCGCGGGGCCGATAGAGGGAGCAGGGGAAGGGGGTTGGGAGTCGATACAAACGCTATAACCTTATGAGGTGCGGTACGGACCATACACTTGAGGATTGAACGACTGGGATCGACTGAGGTTGATATGAAGGTGGTGAAAAATGATTAGGGCCGTTGATCTGTGTGGAGCTTGTTGGGTGCTATGCTATATGGGAGGTTTTTTTTTTTTTTTTTTGACTTGTTCTTGGATTGGCTGAAGATTAGTGGGATAACCATAAAATTTTTTTAGAGCACATTTTTCGCAAACAATAATCGGGTGCATGGACATTGGCTGAAGAACATTGCGATAATCATAAAATTTTTTTAAGGCACATTTTGCACATACACGATCCATTAATACTCCCAACTAATATGCATTAATTAAAGCTATTAATAATTAACGTTTCATCCACTTTAAGCACTTTATTTGCTAATTCAGAGATTTTCTCTGAGCAATCCCGCAATAAGGTCCTAAGTAAAATAGAGATAATTTAATGAGCTATTATGATTACATGGATGCCATCATAATTATTTCATATATAGCCAGATTGTTTCTTGGATCATTAGACTAGCTCATCTCATATTCTTTGCTCCCCAATCTTGGTTGATCATTTAAAACATGCAAATCAACAGATCCCATTTCTATTTCTATTGAACTAAGATATCATGAACCAACAGGTTCTGATCCTTTGAATCCAGTTTCTTCAATGAAATAACAATTGATGCCATATAGAAGTGGGCATAAACTAAAGAGTCTCAACTAATTCAAAAAATCATTTGATGTATTTGAAATAACTGAATTGAGAATTGTTTGATCAAGTAATAAAAACCATAATATAATAATTAGACACATCATTTGCATCAAATTCCTTCAGAGTCCTGAATCATCTTCTCTTATAATTGAACTAGTTCCTATACTCCAATATCTACTTCACGATATAGAACCATGAATTGTCAGGTCAAGCTAATTTAAACTAGTTTTTCAAAACCAAAACTAAATCCAAACCAACATTAGATTGATGAATAAATAATTTAATTGTGTTAAGCATTTTAATAATTTCAAAAAATAAAAAAATTAAAAATTATATGGTCTTTAAAGTTACTATTAAGATAATCTCATATAAATATGAAATAATATAATTACTCGAAAGGCATTCTTGGATAAAGAGAAGGAGAAAGCAAGATTAAAACCTGCTAAGGAGCTTTAGCTATGTGGCTGCAATGATTATAGAATCTTGAAATACTAAAAGATTAAGGGAACCTTCTAAGAGGTGCATAGTGAGATAGTTGCTAGTGGAGGTGAGATATGATATAACTTTGATTCAAGAGTCCAAGCTAGCGGTACCTTCTCTGTCAACATTCCAATCAGATGGTTCACAATTTCATATTTAACTTGGGATTTCTGTATTCGACTCCATTGCCAAGTCAAACTGCATTTAGTATTTGTCTTCGTTTTTCATGACTCCATCTTCTTCTTCTTCAATGAGTATTTTCTTGGATTAGGATTGCCATCTAGGTTGGCCCTTATCAATTATCAAGCACCGAGGCTTCAAGTGATTGTCTGCTTTACGGTAACGATAGGACAACGTTAAAGAAGCAAAACTAGATTTTTTATTTTTATTTTTATTTTTATTATGATTCTATCCTTCTTGCCTCCTGCTCTCGGTATTTTGTTAGCCAGGGCATTAGCACTTTGGCAGCCAAAAGTTTTGGATTTAAATCTTAACAGTTCATCCCTTATGAAATAGGACCGAGCAATTACGGTGTAGGCCTCTCCCTTTCTTTCTCTTAAAAAAAAAAAAAAAAAAAAAAAAAAAAAAAAAAAAAAAAAAAAAAAAAAAAAAAAAGAGGAGAGAGAGAGAGGAAGGAAGAAGAGCAAGCATACAAACCATCTATACACTAGTTAAACTAAACCCTTTTCTATGGAGGCCTTATTAATATTTAGTTGTTACGAGGGGCAAAAATGGCACATTAATGATGCGATTTGACGTTATGCAGTTATTAGATAAAGATATGTCCGCTATTATGCAAGTTTTTATATGAATAAGCGGTAAGAATGATCTCAATAATAACATTTGAATTAGCCTTAAGTATGAACAATGCATGTCCAAATAAATTATGTATTATTATGTAATATTGTTGTCTGCTCATACTGCTTAATAGGTACATTTTTCTTTTAAATATTATATTTTTCTTTATTCTTATCTAATATTTATAGGAATAAGTAAAATAATTAAATTAAAAGATGAACTTTATTGCTTCTTAATCTCCACCTCTAGATAAGTACTGGCATGGATATGATATGAGTGAAAAAGCATAGAATACCATACAAAGGTTAGCCACGTAAAATTAAAATATGCTAAATGATGTTAAAAGGATCCATTGTCCGTTGGGATTCCATTGATGTGAAGTCATTCCTATGAAATTAAGTTTTCAAATAATATTATTATCTTATTATACCAACCATTATCGAAATCATTATTCACCATTATAACTACTATACATCTCAAAATATAAATTTCAAATTTTTAATTTTATAATATTTAATTAAATAATAGCTACTATGATCATATTATGATAAGAAATATTAGTAAATAATAGGAAAAGTGAGAATATTTTCTTTCCTTACAATTTTTTATTATATAAAATGACAATATTATCTTTCCTTACATTTTTTTATTATATAAATTCTTTTTGTCCATACAATTAGTTTTGGAGGAAATTTTGAGAAAAAATTGAAATAAAGTATAAGGAAAAAATAATAACTATTATTTACAAAATCACAGTTCATTATAATAAAAAATAACAGAAAATAACGATATTACGTTTTCATATTATTTATTTCCATAATAATAATATAATGGAGGATGGCCCAATGACTGTTATAATAAAATAATTGTGATAATGCTGGTATTTAAGACAATAAATTAGATGCGTCGGCTTTGGGCAAAAATTTGATCATCGGAAGACCAGCATCAAGTCTCCCACCCTACTTTATCGCCGCCCGCCTGCCCCGGCCAAAACCTAACCCCGAACCAGAGCCCCAGCCGCACTCTCTAAGCCCTTACTCTCTCGCTCGGTCCTTCGAGTCCACAACGAAGCACCAAGAAAAGAGGCCTCTTCTACCCACGAAAGGTACGTCTTTTGTCTCCTCATTGCTTCCCTTGTTGCCGTTTTTCTTCCCTTTACACCGCCCGACGCCCTCAAGATCCGATTCTAGGGTTTCTTTCCTGAACTCTTTTCCGCTCGAATTCTTGGCTGTCGGAATTTCCAAGAGACTATACTGAGAAGGTGACTTCAAGTGCGTTCTTGCTGTTTCTTTTTTTGTGAGAATATGTTGGATTTCTTGTATTAAGAAAGAGAGAGACTGGTTTGCTTATTTGTTTTTAATCTTTGAACTGAGAAAAAAGAACATATCCTGGAAGGATTAATGTGACAATAAGTTGAAATTTGATATGATTTCTGAAGAGGGTGGGAGAGGGGTCAATTTTTTTTGTTTCTTTCTCAAATTTTAGGGACGGATGCTATATGAGTTTGACATGGGGTCCTCGCTCTGGTTTAGTTGTTATAGCCATCGCAAGGTATTGCCACCGAGTGTAAAAAACTAAGCTGGTATACCTGCTTTAAGGTCTTTGTTCGTGGTAGCTATTGAAGCTGGAATTGTGATTTAACTGCAAGTCTGTTATAAAACATAGCTGCTATAAGTTGTTTCTAGAAGGTTTCCATTCTTCATGCTGGTGATTTTTTATTTTTTATTTTTTATTTATTTTTTTGTTTTGGGCGGGGGGGGGGGGGGGTGGTGCGGGGGCGCGTGGGTGAGGGGGGCAGAGGGAATCATGCGTGCAATTCATATCCATATGGTTTCTAGTAATACCATAAACAGTAGGGAATCTTTTTGTCAACATTATCGCTTCATTGAAATTAAACCAAACCCAGGGATGTGTATGATCCACCTGTAATGTTGATTAAGTCACTTTGAGTTTCTTCATGACTAATACTTTCTGAAGTTAGTTATATGAGAAATATGCCACCATAAGAACAGCATAGACTAATAAATCTTTCCACACAGACATCATTTTCCAAAGTCAAGCATTCATAATTTATTTTGTCATCTAATGGGACTACACATGGAAGGTCATATAACTATATTGGTCCTGAGACGAGGATTGTATATGTCTTGCATGACATTGCTGAATAATGCCTGATAGGGTCAAAAAAAAAAAAATCTTTTCCACAGTGGCCTTGAAACATCTATAAGACAGAGTGTACATGAGTTCAATTTTAACTGTGTCCTGGTCCTGAGTATCATAGATTTTCTGACACTTAACTGAAAACCTAAATATCGGGGGGCATCATTTATTTGGTAATTTTCTATATGATGACACAGAATCGCATGTTGATGCCATACCTTTTAATATTATATGAGAATTGTCCATTGCTTTAATGTAAGAGAATATGTAACAATGACATAGCATCACATCTTGGAATCAAAAGAGAATACTAAAGAATTGAGACATAGAATTTCTCAATTCTGACACAAGGTACTATTAGATCGAACCTTATGCAGTATGGATCACTGCAATAACAAAAACTTGACCAAGACCAAGTGAGGGCCATCGACTAATCATCCAGGTTTAAAATGCTTCCTTCTGAAGAGCTAGTGCTAGGGAACTATTTTATCTTGGAAGGGAAGCCATATGATCTGTTCTAGAATGACTATAGTTTTCAGTGATTGAAGAAATGAATCTTGGATGTGAAACTATGTGTTTTTGTTCTTGGAATGAAAATGTTGAAGTTCTAGTATTTGGAAATTGGAATAATTTTTTTAATCCTTGGTAATGGTTTTGCCCTCAGCAGAGTGATCAGTGTGCAAAGCCTGGACAGAGAAGAAAAATGGAAGCAAGAACGTTGTTCAGGCCTTTTAATGATTAAGAGACTAAGGGGCATCACCACGCCTTGGCTTGACTATGGAAATAGGCTACAATGTGGTTAATAGAATGCTAGGTGTTATTTAGTTGAGCTTTTCATGGTTGTTGCTTACATATTCTGCAACTGATTTTTGTCAAGTATATCTAGTAGTTACTTCTCTTGGTAAATCTTATGCACCTTTCTTAATCATGGGTCTGTGGCTTAAGAAAATGAAGAGAATGGGTGGAATCAATTTTTAATTCTCATAGATTTTGAACTTCTGCTGTCATCCACCATCCATATTCTAGCTAGAAGATGCATTTGTAGGTGGAGAGAGATTGTGGTAATTAGATGCATCAGGTCCAGAGAAATCAGATTATTTTGAAAAAGAAGAAAAGTAACCTAAACAATTCACTATGAAGGTGTTTTTGAGCTATGATAAAATTGCTGTGTTATTACTTCTCTGATGTTTTAGGTGCATTTGAGCTATGATAAAATTGCTTTGTTATTACTTCTCTTATGTTTTATTTATGAGTCTAGCACAGATGTTACACGTTAAAATGGTCTGGATTGCAAATGAAATAATGAACACTTATGCAAGATGTTCAACACGTAGTCCTAGAGGCATATGAAAATGTCAGTTCATTCAGATTTGGAGCTATGATAAATATGATGTATGTTATTGCTTATGCTTGATTTGAGTTGTTCACAAATTGTTGTACATTAGAGTTCTCACAATTGCTAATGAGTACTCATAGAAGGTATTTGCTTATATTCTTGAGGCATCTTAAAATGTTAGCTTCTGAAAATTTTACTAAAATCAATACAAAAGCAGTAGGTGAGTTAAAGGTTGACCTGAGTGAGTTCTGCATTAAGTTGCCTGGCCTGTGGACTGTGGCCATTTTCTGGGGTCTCCTGGGCTATTTGAAGGCCTTGCTTATGCTCCTGCAGAAGCAAGGGTGTAGGTAATATTTTATAAAATAACATGGTTAAGGGAGTAGGCAATCATAAAATGGGAGTGGCATTATATATTCTGTTCAAAAATAATTAATTTTGAAATTTTCCAATGATACTATCCACATAAATTTGACCTTCTAGAATTTAAGCTCTACTATTATCAGTGAATGAAAGTTACAAGCAAAATTTCTTTTTTTAGAAAATTACATCATTCTCCTTACCTACAAATTATGGCATGTGCTTGTTTATCATGAATTATATTGAATATCATGGTAATGCTAGCAGTTACCCTTGTCAAGGTTCTGATTCTCATTTTTCCCTCTAGAAAAAAAGGTTCTGATTACATATTGCATAAGCATAGGTGCTGTGTAGCACTAAAAAAACATTTAAATCTTACAATTAAAAATATTACAAGAGCAATCATGATTTAAATCTTACCATTATTAATTTTTTCCCATTTGTGTACGTGTGGGAATGTGGGTGGCTGGATGGGCGTGATTTTTTTTTTTTTTTTGTTTTTTGGGGGAGGGGGGAGGGTGTGGTGTCAAGGGTGTCATAAGATGCTTCACATTTTCACTGTAGCTAGGATGCTTCATCAGAGTATAATTAATTAAGTGAAAGAATTTGGTTACTACAGGTCACTTGAAATTAATTTGACATGAAACTGAGCAGAATGGAGTACTTAACCTACTTTATTGCATTTTTTTTACTTGGCTGAGGTACTAGTTTAGAATAAACTTTGTTACTACCATCAAGTCATGCTTGTGGTTTCTTTATAGTGGATCTGTCTCAATGCTGTTATGTTTTAGTAGGGAGAGAAACCCAGATTCCTATGAGCCAAATTTCAGATATCTCGGCTCTCTACTATTATCTCTTTGAGACCTCTCCTAGCCTACTAGAACATGTTTAATGAACATAAAAAAAAGCATCGGTGAAATGATTTTCAATGTCATTATTAGTAATGAATGGTCTTGAGTTAGTGTTCATGTACGTCTAAATTTTGATGTCTTGAATCTTGATTGTATCAAGCGAATTTCCGTTGGTTGTATATGCAAGTGTTTGGCCAACTCATTTTTAAAGATAACACAGTCACATGCTATTTACTTCTTGCTCTTACATTTTGTAAGGAACATACTAGCACATTATTTTTGGAGTGTCAATACAAGTCAAAAGTTTGCACCATGTATTTTGCATTACGAGATTCCATTGGTCTGAGCTTAAAGGAACTGACATCCAACCTCAGGTCTATTTGACATTGATACCTTAACAATGCCCAAGCTTGATGTATGATGTCTATCTTATTCATTATTGTTTTTATATATATCCAATATGTGTTTCCTGGTTGTAAATGCAAGTATTTTGCTGAACAATTTTCTGGGATCACATGGTCCCATACTATTTACTTCTTGCTGTTACATTTTGTAAGGAACATATAGACATATTATTCTTTGAGTGTCAACACAAGTCAAAAGCATGCCCATGTATTTTGCATTACGATAGTCCATCAATCTGAGCTCAGGGCATGTTTGGCTAGCCAACAAAGTGTTGAAAGTCACTTTTATAGAGTGAGCCTTCAACCACTTGCAATCATTTGTTTGTGAAAGTTGAACCCAAAAGTTAATTTGATACCTAAAGTGACTTTCAGCCAAGCTTTTAAGTCTTAGCAAGAGGGGTGTGTCCTCGTTGTCCCATCCTGTCCCGTTCCTATGAAAATAGGATCGGGATGGAGGTGGGACATTGGAACCCATACATGTAGGAAAGAAGAAAGAAGAAAGAAAAAAGAAACAAAGAAATGAAAAGAAGAAAGAAAAAAATAAAGGAAAGAAAGAAGAAGAATAAGGAAAGGAATAGATGGAGAAGAAAAGGAAATAAAGGAGGAAAAGAAAGAAGTAAAAATGGAAAACAAATAAAGGAAGGGAGGAGGAAGAAAGAAAAGAAGGAAATAAAGAAGAAGAATGGTGGAAAGAAGAAAGAAAGGAAAGAAAGAAAGGAAAGAAAGAAAAAGAAATAAACAAAGTAAGAAATAAAAAAGAAAAAGGAGAGAGAGACAGGGGTACATGCTGAGATGTTTCCCCGAGAGAGCTATAGAACAGGATGGGACAACACAGCATCCGATGCTATAGAGAAGTGGAGACATTCTCATCCCACTGAATTTAAAATTTTGCCTTCAGCCATTTTCAACAACAATGGTCAAAAGTGACTTTGGCTCTTAAAGGAGTTTTAAGTCGCTTTCAAGTGGCAAGGGTGTTCAAGTCACTTTCAAGCGGCCGCCATTGAAGCTTTTGCGGGGGGGGGGGGGGGGAGGGATAGGGATTTAGGTAGTTGGGTGATGTTATTATTGATAACTATTATATTATTATTATACAATAATAATTACTAACAATACTATTGTATTAAAATATAATGATAATTTTCTTTTATGTTATACTGCAATATTATTTTTTATAATAATTAATAGTTATTTGTTATTAAAATATTATTATTATTATTTATTTTTAGTTTAGCCATTGTTGTTATATTATAATAATTATTGATGATATTAGTATATTATATTGTTATAATATACCACTATATTAAAATAATTAAATTATTATTTATTATTATACTATTATTAATCAAATTTAATTATTATTGATCATATTATTTGTAAGTATTTTATTTTAATAATAATTACAATCAAAAGCATTATTTCTATTGCTTAAATATTGAGAAATTAACTAACAATAAGGTTATATTATTTTATCTGATAGCATATGGCTATATTGACATTTGACATGATAAATAATACTATTGAAATATTAAAAAAATGAATAATAATGAAATAAGACTGTTATTCATTCAACACATGCTAGAGGTGATGTTTCACCATGTGTCATGCAGAGTGATGAAAGTGTGCTTCAGTAAACCTCACCTTCTCAACAAACCAAACAATAAAAGTGCTCATCTTTTCAAAGTACACTTTCTGAAAGGTGATCCTTCCAAAAAGTGCCCAAAAGTCACTTTTGTTCTACCTAGATTAACCTAACATCCCCACCCAGCCTTAGTTCCAACTTCCAAGACCCATTGTTGGTATTTGGCATGGATACCTTAACAACACCCGTCTGATGTCAAGCTTGTTTGTTATTGTGTTCTGTATGCGCCATATGCGCTTATTACCACACAAAAATGTACAAAATGTTATTGCTGACATTTTGGGAAGTCATTGAGCTTTTTGGCTGAGAGAAGCCTCCTATGAATTTAAGAAATTTTTAATATTTAGTTACTTTATCAATAAAGAAGTTAATAGTATGATGAACGGTGATCTTATCTTAGTAGTCATTAAATAAGACATTGATTGACGGCAGTGGTTGGAATTTGAAATGTTTTGATATATCAGAAATATACGAACTTATCTGTCCAAAAAATGAAGTATTAGCTATAGTGGACATGTTATGACATTTATTAACATAATCCATATTATTACCCTGTGTTTGGATGTTTAATTGATTAACATCTTGTTAAGATATAACTTAAAACTGTATGATTTGTCGAAGGCATGTTCTCTTAAAAATCTAACTTTGCACTTTCAAGCAGGCATTGATATTGGATAAATATCTTGTGTGTGGTGGTCTTCCTTTAACCTCTTCTGAGCATGCTCATTTATAGAGAGAGAATCACCGCTGATCTCCAACTAGTAAAAAAAATGATTTAGGCCTCATAGAAAACTCAGAAAATCCTATAGAAACTATTAGAAGTGAATAAGATTTGTTTTCTAGTAATCAAACACATTCAACAACAAGTGATATCTTTTAAAATTCAAAATTAAATAATTGCATCAAAATTATGATATACATCTTCATGCAGATGCAATCTTAATTTTGTAGTTCATATAATTGTTATGATGTCATATTAATCTTTGAAGATCATGCAGTTATTTCCCCTGCATTGTATGGCTGTTTCTTTGATGGTACTATCACTGTAGACATTCTTATATAATTATATATTACTGTCTTTATCCAATATGTTGATGAGATTTTACATTTCCTGACTAGGTTAACGTGAATACTGGAAATTTTTGGGTGAGAGTATGGATGATGAAAAGCCATTGTCTCATGGGAAACGCAAAGGGGGAAATTTCAGGAAGCATTCTCGTTCCCATCCAGATAATGAGAAAAGAAAAAGGCAGAATTTTAGCCATGATCATAATTTTATGACTTCCAAACCTATTGACACCATTTATCGCATCATTTGCCCTGCCAAGAAGATTGGTAGTGTTCTGGGAAAAGGAGGTGACATTGTTAATGCCCTCAGAGATGAGACTCATGCAAAGATTAGAGTTGCTGATGCCATTCCTGGGGCAGAAGAGAGAGTTATTATCATTTTTAGTTACTTATCAGAACAATCTGGAGAAAATTCTGATAAGGACCCTGATGATATTAATTTCACTGAGAATGAATCAGAGGATATGAAGCCCCACTGTCCTGCCCAGGATGCTTTGTTAAAAGTCCATGATAGGATTGCTGCAGATGAGGTTCTTCGTGGTGGTGTGGTGCATGAAAGGGCTGAAGCTGATGATGTTGTTACTGCTCGCATTTTGGTTCCAAACAATCAGGTTGGTTGTCTTCTTGGCAAGGGAGGCACTATTATACGGAAGCTGCGAAGTGATACTGGTGCTAATATTCGAATTTTGCCTGCAGAACACCTTCCACCATGTGCTATGAGCACTGATGAATTAGTTCAGGTAATTCCTTTTCTGGATCCATCTGTAGTTCATTCATGATCTTGAATCACTAGTACCCTCTTAATATGTTTCTAGACTATATTTTATCACCTGTATGTTGGAAGTGATTTATGAACACATTATCTTGATTTGGAAATTCAAACCTATGCACCAATTTAAGCCTTTGAAATAAATATAAATAAAGGATATATTCAATCTTATTATTTATATTCATTTTGTGTAGTGGCTACTTTACATAAATAAATGGTCACAGTTCTTTTTTTTTTTTTTGACAGTTCTAATAATTACTTGTGATGCTATTTATGTACATGTTGGAAGTTTGAGGTGTTAGACATGCTGTTGGAACAATGAATTATAATAAGGTGCAATATTCAGAATGCTTCTGGGTTTTGTATTATGAGGTGTTTAACTATGCTAAAAATATTTGTAATGGAGGTTTTATCTCATTTTTTTCCCTTTTCTTTGAGAAAGATTCTTTGCATCATATTTATATAAAACATCAGAGAAAAAACTTCATGGTTCTAATCCTTGGGTATCATTGGTGAAAAACATGATTGGATGAGTTGATGAGTGGTAGCATGGATGTGCACTTTGAAAAAGTAAGTAGGAGTTGATGGTACATGATATGAAGAAAAGGAACCTCAAACTTTTGTTAGGGGTTTGGTTGTGCCTTTTTACTGGAACTAATTGTATTTTTCTTTATATAGAAAACCTTTAGGGTTAGCTCATCAAAATGCTAAGGGGTAATTATACCAAGAGTACATGAACTTATTGAAGGTTTTCAATTGAGTCCTTATGTTATTATTTTTTTTTCAATTGAGTATTCCAACTCATGTAAGTTTTTCGATCAAGTACATTTTTTGATGGCCATCAATGATCATTTGATAGATTGCATGATGGTTGTCAGTGATAACTTGAGTATATATATATATATTTTTTCAATTAAGTATACGAACTTACAAAAGTTTTCAACTGGGTATATTGACTTATAAAAGTTTTTTTTTTTTTAAAATCAAGTACAGAAAATGTGGGCAGGAGAATTACAGGGACTATCCATTGATACTCTTTTAACATTTAGCTTTATATGGCACAACCAGATAACCTTTGTGGAGGCACAGCCTTTGGGAGAGGGCAAAACTTTTTTGTTGAGATGTGTCAGTAATGCATCAAAAAGTTTACAACATAAAAAAGGCATGTACTTAAAATGCAATTTTCTTATTAATTCATTTACTATCAATCGAGCAACTGAAAAGTCATTATTTTGCTGCTAAACCTTTCATGTAAATGATTTTTTTATGCACAAATAGATAATAATATTTCTCCTTTAAGTTATTGTGTATAGAATTTTTTATATAAAAATTTTTAATTGATTGGTTTGTCATGCATTTATAAGAAATATTAGCTGGACTTAAATAAGTATACTTAATTGAAAACTTTTATGAGTTGGTATATTCAATTGAAATTTTTTTTTGAGTTGGTATACTTTATCAGACAAAAAGGTATATTCAAGTTATCGTTGATGAATGTCATGTGGTCCGTCAAGTCATCGTTGATGACCGTTAAGAATGTACTTGATTGAAAAACTTATATAAGTTTGTATACTCAATTGAAAAAAAAAAAAAAGTATAAGGACTTAATTGAGAACCCCAAGTAAATTTATGTACTAGTGTAATTATCCCGAACGCTAAAAAAAGAAGTTAATGAGTTTCCTTGCATGGTAGTTGCCTTTTCTTTTATGTAAACCAACTCAGTGGTTTATTTTGGAAAAAAAATGATATAGGGATTCTAAAGTCACAAAGGATTGAGTAGTACATGATAGCTTAGGCAAGTTTGGTGTTCATAAAATAAATGAGCACCAAGAGATTCTTGATGGAAGAATGAATTGAAACATTAAGAAGAAATGTTTTAGGTAGTGCTTTGTAGCCTGAGAGAAATACTTGGCAATGTTTTTCACATCTCATGCATGTGGGTTGTATTAGTGGTAGTATGGAACCGAGTGAAGGTTTTGATGATTAGTTCTATGGTTGGTTCTTCAGGGTCATATTATTTTTAGGGCATTATATTCTGATAAGTACTGTAGTACCATTTATATGTTTCAGATAAATACTACTTTGTCAGACACTGTGGGAGGCCTTTAGAGAGGCTATGCTGAAGATATGAAGGCAACTTTTAAATATACCTGAGTGAGTCTGAAGCAGTCACAATACAGTTTTGCTACAATCACACAATACCATTTTTAGAAAGGTTACCGGAATGAATCTAATTAATTTCTCTTGCACTCCTACCTTGTATGTCCTTGTAAGTTACCAATCTATTGATTCTTCCATTATGCATTAGTTGATGTAATGCAAGTTCTGGTATTGTCCGCATTTTCTTTATGTTACAACCATGGTGCTCAAGTTTTTCTCCTGGAATATTATACAACAAATTAGATTGGTTTTATGGAGCCTTTGCTGGCACATTGTCTTTTGAGCTGTTCCACATGGCACTGATATTAGTATCTCTGGAATGTGAGCAGCTGCTTATTGTCTCCAGATTTTTTTAATAAATGATGCTTGACAGCTTTCTAAACCCTGTGGAGATATTATTTTTTGAATTTTCCCTTTTTTTCTGTATAATATATGCATTTAATATTTTATGAGATCCTTTGGTTTAGAAACCTGAGGCATATGCTAAGTATGTTAGATTAGTTCTCTAATGTCTTTCTTGGTCTTAGTTATATTCCATTTAAACTTTAGCTCTGAATGCACCTTTTAGATATCTGGAATGGCATCCACTGTGAAGAAGGCTCTATATGATATTTCCACTCTGTTGTATCAACATCCACGTAAAGAAAATCCTCCTCTAGGAGATCTTATATATGCGAGTACCCATGATCTATACCAATCTGGGGCTTCTGTGCCTCCTCCGTTGCCTCAAGGAAATCCATTGTGGTCTCAGCGGCACTCTGGTGTCGACGCTGCACCACCAATTCCATGGTTTGGTGGATATAGAAATGAGCCATCTGGATATTCTCCAGGTAGTTTCAGCAGTAGTCGTGCTGGAAATGATGGGGAAACAGTGGAGTTTTCCATAAGAATTTTGTGTGCTACTGGGAAGATTGGTGGGGTGATTGGTAAAGGTGGGGTCAATGTCAGACAGTTGGAACAACAGACAGGTGCTCACGTTCAAATCGAGGATACTGCTCCTGAGGCTGAAGAGCGTGTCATTGTTATCTCTTCTAAGGAGGTATTTCTATATCCATTCTACAACATAAGTGAGATTTATATTGAAATTTATATAGCTAATCATCTTGCAAATTTACATGCATTGTAACTTTTTAGCATGTCCAACATTTGATTGTAACTTTAGGTTCCTTGGGATTCAATCTCTCCAACAATTGAAGCTCTTCTTCAGCTTCAAAGCAGAACTAGTGCAACATCTGAAAAAGGTGTTATCACTACAAGGCTTCTTGTTCCCTCAAGTAAGGTTGGTTGTATCCTTGGACAAGGTGGTGATGTAATCACTGAAATGAGGAGGCGAACTAGAGCAGATATTCGAGTTTGCTCTAAGGATGATAAACCAAAGTATACATCTGCAAATGAAGAGCTTGTGCAGGTGATGTGGTTAGCATCATTCCTTATGCCAAGCTGTCTTCTAATATGTCAACCTGGTCTTTTGCACTCGGTTTTCATTTGCAGACATTTATTTTAGGTGTGCTGATTTTGTGAATTGGTCCTATAGATATCTGGAAACCAAAGTGTTGCAAGGGAGGCACTTTCAGAGATTGCGTCCAGGCTTAGAGCAAGGACTCTCCGAGGTGTAAATTCTGCTGCACATCCTGCACCTCCAGCCCCTTTCCATGGATTTCCTCCTTCAGAAAGCTTTTCTAGTAGAGGACTACCACCAACTCTGAATGCATCTATAAATCCTGCTCCAACAGTCCAATTCCATGGATTTGCTCCTCCAGAAGGCTTTCCCAGTAGAGGACTACCATCATCTGGGATGGTTGGAGCTGGGAATGCTGTTAATTATGATCATCCAAAGGTATTATTATGTATTTCTAATTTATATTTAATTCTGTTGCTTCTATACCTATAAATGGTGCTCTTGTATCATCTTATTGATTACTGTGGCTGGTCAGACGGGTAAATTATGTGATTGTCATAAGGGCTTAATTTATTTTTTTTATAGTTATGAAGTTGTTTTTGATGTTTCTTGGTTTTCTTCAACATGCATCATCAAGGTTGTATAGGATGTATAGTGGAATAATTGATATTTTGTAATACTTTTTGGTTATGGAAGTTATAATTTTTTCTTATAGTTATGAAGATGTTTTTGATGTTTCTTGGTTTTCTTCAACATGCATCATCAAGGTTGTATGTGGATGGATTGTGGAATAATTGATATTTTGTAAAACTTTTTCATGTTGGAAATTATAATTTTCTGTAGGTGATCTGAAAATCTGTAGGCCTATCCAAAATTTTGAGTTTACTCTCTCAATCTGCACTTATAACATTTTCTATTAAACAAACATCTATTCCGAAATGATGCTAATTATGAATTTGATTTTCAAATTCAGAGAATTATTATTTTTTCAGGTAGATACATATAATGATAGCCTTAATTTTCAAAGATGTCAGTTACATTTTTTTATTTGTTTACAAATTACAGTTCTTGATGTGCATAATTTCCATTAGCATTTATGTGGAATAGATTATATTTATGGTCTTCAAGTGTGGTGCTTAGATTTATGTCAGCCACTTCTATGTTTGATGCAATTTCTTATAGGGATCTAAATGGTCTGACCTGCAATCCAAGTTTTATATTGTTTTAAGCTGGGTGGTTGGTAGGCTATTCAATTTGCTTGTGCTGTTCCCAGATCCAGCTTATTGACATCCCTGATTTCTTGTTTGCGGAGTCATTATTATTATTATTATTTTGGCCACTAATTAAGCTGTCCTGGTCCATGTCTTTTTTGCAAAGACCTTTCAAGAATAAATATTTACAGTGGGTTCTTACCTGAAAAATGACACTGCAAAGATCATTACATTTTCTTGTAGGACTCATAGAGTACAAGAAGGTAAAGTTGAACTGGTAGTCTCAGTTTGAGAACTTCATAATCCTGGACTTCTTGACTGTCTTGTTTCCTTAAAGGAAACACCAATAACAAGGAGAGAGAGAGAGAGAGTGGGGGGGGGGCAGGGGCAGAGAGAGCGAGAGAGAGAAATGTGATTTATAGCAAAGTTTTAAAACCTGATTTGTCTTTCAGTTTTGGTCCTCTAGGTAGCGTTTCAATTTCGGCAGTTTTGGCGGTTTCTGCTCCAAGTTCTGGAGTTTCAGTCAAGGAAAAAAAAAATTAAAATAGAAAAATTAAGGCCCTGTTTAGGTACTTAGGGATACCTGAATATTGCTTGATACTCTAGTATTTTTTTTTGGATTTCTTTGGAAAAAAAATTCAGAACAACTGTCTGGGTGCCAGTTTTAAAATACTTTAAAACACTTTGAAAATGAGCTAATTCCAGAGTTATTTTAAACTTCACTTTGAGTATTTAAGAATTCCAAAATTTGTTGGGATGGTTCCCTCCCTCTACCACTCGACTCCTTCCTTTCTTCTTCCCATCCCCCCTCTCCTCCCCCAATTGCTTCTCATTCCTCTCTCTACCCTTTCTAGCACCAGCCTTTCATTTTAATAGTGACGGCAACCACTGTCGATGATGATGATGGCGAGGGCATCACAAATGCCTCTTTCTGTTCCTTTCCTTCTCTTCCCCCCCGCTCCACCTTAGTTCATTGTTCCATTACATTGTTGGTTAAACCCTCGCCCATTTTCCAAATTTAGCATGGTGGTGATTTTGGTGGGGGTCATGGTGAAGTTGATTGTAACAACAGTAGTGGTGATTGTAGTGGTGGTGGTCATGGCAAAGGTGGTGTTATTGGTGGTGGTCTTGGTGATGATGGTCATGAAGATTGTCATGGTGGTGGTGGTGATACACCACTTGATTGCGGTAGTGGTTGGCTGAAACAAGGGGAATAGGATAGGCAACCAAATACTTCCAGGAGAGAAGAAAATTTCTTGTAGAATTTAGATAATATCCAAACAATTGAAAATCTAAAATTTTAGAGTAAAATTTACCTGGAGCATTGGCTTGATGCACCACCCAATTACGGAAGAAATTTTATTCTGGAATTTTTTTCCCAGATATGTAAACAGGGCCTAAGAAAGAATATCATGAAAAGGTATTTCACTTTATTGATTTTATTGAGTTATTTAGGGTTGTCATTTGTGGCATAGTTTCAGGTTGAAATAAAGTTACTAAACTGTTTCAAAGCTTAGTGCATTGGATATATTAATTTTTGTAATCATTCTGCATCTCTCTAATTCTTATAATTTTCTACACCTCATTTTTTTGATAATTTTTCATATTTGCTCTAGTTTTAATTAACTAAACTTTTCTCTAAGCATATCTTATTTTATTCCATTTTAATAACTCATCTAAGCAAGAAAAGAAAACCTTGTGAGCTTGTTTCACTGCATTTCATTTTAAAAGTCCAAAAAAGAAAACCCAAGATCCATCTAAATAAAAACCCATTTTCTTTTGCTCTTCTATTTTAATATATCTTTTTATTTTAAAATATAAGAGAAAAAAATGCAATTGAATTAGAAAAAGAAACATAAGAGCACATACCACTTTCTAATTAGTAAACATATGCATATAATTTTCGTCTTGTCCACTTTAATTACAAAAACTTAGCCAGAAATAATATAAATTAGATTATTAAGGTCTATAATAAATGTGATATTCAATACTATTAACAAATTGTTAATTTTGAGCATATAAACTTGTTAAACAAAAAAAAAAGACTAATCAGTTTCGATTAGTTTCAGTTGGAATTGTCTAAACTTTTGGCTGAAACTGGCCAAAACTAGGAAGTTTGGTCAGTTTCAGACCAGTTTCAATCGAAACTCCAAACCTTGATTTGTAGGGTTGAAAATCCATGCAGTTGTATTGCATTTTTCCTATTACTGCTTCCAGCCAAGGTGGTAACTCAACCTGACTGCTCCTACTTATATAAAAGATATCACGTTTCATTTTCTTTTTGACTCCAAACCTGATCCATGTCTTCAATAAAAGGCTAAATTTTGCAATCTTTGTCATTGTCCTGCTCACCAATTTGCTTCTAGTAAATTGCTGTTTTCTTTGTTTTCAGTTCTCAAATTCTTTGAACAGTCCACACTCAATATTTTCCCAAGTTTTTCTGTAGTTTTGAACATTATAGAATTCAAGTATGCTTAATTTTGGACATTACAGAATTCAGTATTTCCTAGTTTAGGTTTAAGGCTTCTTTATTGCTGTTGTTATTGTTGTTGTATTTCGTAGTGTCATCTAACAACTGAAATTTTTTGAGGGGATTATTTCTAATTATTTTTGCATTTCTAAAGGTGTGTGTTAATAAGTTAAATGGGCTTTGTGCACAATTGTGCATCATGGCAGTAAGTGGTCTGAAACAAGATTATGGAATATTCTTAAGTTGAATGAGTCAATGCTTTTAGCAGTGCTCTACATTTTGAGCATTTTAAAGTTCATGTTATTTTCGTGAGTCCTCGAAATGGGATGACGTGCCTACAAAAGCTAATGAGATACATGGCTTCTAATGAAGTTTACTAGAATATACAGAGATTAATGACATTAGTCTCCAGTTTTGTTTACTGGGAAATGCCTACCAATATGTTATCTACTTAATTAACATTTTGGTTTGTCAAATTGGTTATAAGCTCGTGACTTATGGTCCCGTTGCATAGTGGTTGCCAACTAATTATTCTGATTTATTATTATTATTATTTTTGATGACAACAGTGCTTGTTATAATTTTTTGTTGGAGAAACATTTGGCCAACAATTCAGCTAATTCTTGCCGTTGCACTTGGTTGTGCTAGTTCATTCATGATGGAGGGTTACCGGAGTATGTTGATATCTAGATCTTATTATGTTAGGTCATGAAGAGGACATTTCCTATTGCCATTGTCTTGTGAGCTGATATGATGGCCCTTTGTACCATTTTTTGGAGACCTGGGCTGACTGATAAGGTTGACCCATCCAAATCATCACTTGAGACCTTTGAGAGGTTGGTTCATCACAAACCCGCAACTACTTCAAAACCGTTCGGCCTGTTCTCTCCATTGGTTGAATCAGTGGAACCATTCTATCAAACCAGATTTTTCTCATCCAATTCGATGATAAGTATTGAAAGAAAAGGAAATTATATCACTTTTTTGACTCGATGTCATTCGAGCCCTAGGAATGGAGGGAAGGTTCTGAGCGAACTCTTCTTTCTTGCAATGGGCATTGCTGTCCATGTCAAGGAGAGAAGCTTCCCTTTCCCTAAGGCCCTAAGCCATTATTAGGCCAAGGTCTCCTCTCCATAACCCATTGTTGCTGATGTTAGTTCCCAAGCTATCTCATCTCTATAAGATCTTAAAGTCAATATAATGCTTCCTGTTTCCTTCTTGTTCTTCTTATTGGTGATTGGCATGAGTGTTAATAGGAGATTTGGGGTGCTGTGTCTGGATTTCACAAGAAACAAAGGCAGCATGGCCAGATCTCACGGGAGAGGATATGGCTGGGCTGAGTGCTGCAAAGCAGAGGTTTCTGGATCAAATCCCACAGGAGGAGGAGAAAACAAGTGACTGGAGAAGGGGTGAATGAGGGCAAAATACTGAAATGAAATATTAAGGGGGCTGATGGGTAGACCCAAGTCAATTTGGGAAACTGTGACTTGGTCACAATAGTGGTTCAGTCATTGTGGTTTGGTCTAGCTCACCAGGTTCAAGCCACCACTTAACATAACTCTGAAGAACGTTCTTTTTCTATACTCTCTTTGAGAGAAGTTGCGTTAAGGATCCTACCTTGTTGGATCTGGACATGCCCTTCTCATGATCCATTGTTTGTGATGAAAAATTAAAGAAGAAATACTAGAGAAAGTAAAAATAGATAATTGGAGGCAGTTTGCTAGTATTAAAAGCCAATGGTTCACGATATAATAAAAATGCTGCCTTGTGCCTCCAACTACAATGATGTCCAGCAAAATCCTTGATTATCATGCATGTTTTTCCTCTTTGTAGTGGTTGTCTGGTTGATACGGGACAGCTTCTTTATCTAAAGGATAGCCTTTTGTTATAGAAATAGACAGTGGCTCACAAGTTTGCTAAATGTATTCATTGAGCATGCTACTTATTTAAATTACATTGAGCATGCTACTTATTTAAATTACATTGAGCATGCTCAGGAGCTATCACTGCTCCCTGGTTTTAGATCAATGCATCTCCAAGAAGGGAAGGAAAAAGGATGTTTTTCAAAATGTTATATTTTTGAAGGTTGAATTGTTATTTCACTTGAATGATAATAAGAGTATAAATAACCAGGGTTAAAATTGAATGCTGTAATTTTATGCTTTTCTTTCAAATAATCATCAAGACATGTTAAATGATTGATGTTTTCTTGTTGTGTATTTAACATTTAGCGCTTACTTTAAGTCCTCAACTTCTGTTTTACTTTTGTCGCTCGTCTTGCAGTTCTGCATACTTCTGTTAAGCTGTCATTAGTAGCTCCAACATAAATGGTCATCTTGGAATTAATACCTTACAATGATAAACTGATTGCTTGGTTGAAGTAAATTCTTATTGGTTGTTTGCATCCAGTTCCAGATTAGTTATGAACTAGATTTTGATTGAGATAGGGACTTTTGCTTTGTTCAAGTGCAATTGTTTAGTGTGAAATGTATTTATTTACTGATTCATTTTTAGCTTGTCTCTAATTATCTTGGTTGATATAAAGATAATCTGGAGTCCAAAATGAGAATTTTATTCACTTTTCTTTTTCAACCCAGGGTCCTGGACAGATACATGAAGCTTATGGTTACCCAGGTCCACAAACTGCTACTGGGTAGAGTAGCTTCCAAATTTATTCTGTATCAAGTAATATTTATAGTTGTTGGAAGGCCACTGACTTGTTGTATCCCTTCCAGTTATCCAACTATGAACAGTTCTGTGGAGGTTAAGATTCCTAATAGTGCAGTGGCTTCTGTTCTTGGAGCAGGTGGTAGCAATATTTCCAATATCCATCAGGTATAGCAGTTACACTTACTGTGAATTTGTTGGAAAAATTGTTACTCAATGAGAAAAGTCAAGTTAAAATAATCTTATTTCAGATTGTTTAAATTGAGAATTACATCAACTTCTTAGAACCCTCGCATTGAACTAGTTGAGATCATTGTGAATAATATTCCACTATTATTATCTATGTCACATTGGAATCAGATACAAATTTGTCGGTTAAATACATACCCTTCTTTCAATGCCTGTTGCTTTTAAACATAGACCCAGTGAAATAATTTCTTTCTGAGATTCTTAATATCCATCAGTAAGGACCTTTTCTTATGATTTCTTTTTGTCAATTCTAGATTTCTGGAGCGAGGCTTAAGTTGCATGATCCTCTGTCTGGTGCATCTGAGTGCGTTGTTGAGATACACGGTTCTTCTGATCGAATGAAGGCATCACAAAGCCGTCTCCACGCATTCATAGCTTCTGGTGAACAGAACGTACCACCAGCACAAGCTCCTCGCCCATACTAGTCTTTCACCTGGAACCAAAGGTCTTTCTTTGCTATCCGGCATTGTAGTGCTGTATGGCTGTTGTTTTCACGGTTTTGCTGGCATGAATAAGTCACAACCATAACTAATTGAGGTCACTGTTTACCGTGATTACTGTAGGCATTTTCAGGAATTGATATGCTGACAGGATCCAAAAATGTGAATTATTGGAAAAAGCAATAGTTTCTCTTTAGTTGACTACTTATTTGAATGGCCAAGTGGTTCAATAATAGTGGTTTTGTTGTGTATAGTCCCAAGAAAGCCTAGATCGTTTTGGTAACCATGTAAGTGACCTTGTAGGTTGATCAGTGCTAAGGAATCATCTTTGAACCAGATTTAGAACATCCCTTCTTTTCCCCCTTTTTTAAATATATATATATATATATATATATTTGGGAAAAGCTTGTTCATTAATAAGCTATTCCTGCCCCTTTTTTCATTCTCTATGGTTTGAAATAGGCTGCATGATTCTGACTGTTGTGAAAGTGTGTTTGCTCTTGCTTACACTTGGTGACAAGTGATTTATATGATTGTTTGAAGTGTATTTAGATATAAGGAGGTTTATGTAAGATCTCATATATTGTTGAACAATTATGTTCAGATCATAGTGACATTGAAAAATATCAAGTTTGTGTGCTGAGATTTTTCAGAATTCTCGATTGGCCTTTCTTTGAGATATTTCAATATATGAAAAAAGGGGTAAAAACTAAAAGATATAAATGGGGTGGACAATAATGTTCGGATCATAGGATGATAAAGAAAGATGTAAATCTCAGAGTTCTTCTTTATTGGCCTTCACTGTTTTCTGGAAAATGATATGGGTGGTGACTGGAACCTCCAAATTAGGGATAGATTGAATGGGTGTTATCAGATACAACGCCTTCCCGTATTGCGCAACCCGCACGGTTCTAATGCAACACGGGGGGCCCCGCTGCCCGTTCCCTTGCGGCCGCCGATGCGGCGACTCAAATCTTTTTAATATAATATATATATATATATATTTTAGTGATGTTCCGAACTGAGAGGAGCCACTTTATATTATTAACTCATTCATGAAAATCCTTTGATTCCATACTCGGACAGGCTGTGATTGAGGGGACCCAGTTACTCAAAACTCTAAAGCAAGGTATTGGACGAAGCATTTCGCCTTATAATTGCCTTGCTGACACTGTTATTGGCGATTATAACAGTCGTAAAAATCATTATTTGTGCCAAAAAGCAATGAAATGCTACTTTTCCAATTTTTAATTTTAAAATAATCACTGAAATAGTAGCCGTTGTAATAGTATTATGATAAGAAATGAAGAATAAAAATGAAAAAAACAACAGCATTATCCTTTTTTTTATCGGATAAAATAATATATTTTTGGGATTGTACAAACAGATTTGGAGGAAATTTTGTGAGAGAGCTTTGAAATTAAAAAAAATATTTTAATTAAAAGAAAGTACAAGTGAATATAACCATCATTATTTATATTATAACAGTTGGAAATAATAAAAAATAATAATCATCATTTTTTTTTCTTATTATATACCTTAATAATGCAGTAGAGGATGGCAAACGCCACTACCATACAGGGATAAACAATGCATTAGAATAAGCCAAAGACGGATGTCAATTTAATTTGATAGGATCAAATTAATTTGATTCTAAGCATTGGTTTTAAATTCAAAACACCTAGAAATCCAAAACATCATAAAGATCTCATAAGTTATGTACTATCATTATTTAGAAATTTTAAATATTAAATTAGTTAATAAATACTATTTATATTTTTTTTGTTAAATTAACTATCAGATGTTAAATATTTGCCAAATAATAATAAAAAAATTAACTTTACTTTGAAACTAATCAGCAATTGAACCAAATTAATTGAAACAGTATTGGGTTGGTTACAAGGTATGGTCGGCTTAGTTTTGAATTCAAAATCCTAGGCTTTAGTTACTTTAGCAGTCCAAAAATTCTTTGAAATTTCTTTTAGTTTTTTTTTTTTTTACAAATATATGTTTTTAAATTACTCTGTCCATTGGACGTATGTCTTGTCTCATCTTGTATCGGTTCTATGTATACAAGGGAGGTCCTTATTTGAAACTAGAACTGTCCAAAGAGAATGTGCCATCTACATCTGCTGGAAAAAATGAAGCGTTTCTTCGTCCATTCTACTCCCTAGGTCTCTTCGCCCCTATATTGCTTAAATCTAAAATTGTGCTTGGAAGTGGAATAACACAAGTTAGAATAATTTGTTTCTAATTCTCTATATTTTGGTAACTTTATGTTTTAAATAAATGAGCCTAAAGTTTGTTTTGGTCAGAATTTGTTATTCCGGAGGCTAAGTTTGAATGCTGTTTGGCTAGAAAATTAGAATAGAAATGTTAAAAGATAGCTTTTTACAAATTGGACATTAAAAGATATTTTTTAATAAATTATACAAAACGATCCCCAATCTATGGTAAGATAATTGGTCAAGCAAGTTTGAATACCAAATATGTTACTTTTATATTATTTTATATCAAAAATATTTGAATATTTTAATTATAACGAGTATCGAAGTATTCTCGAGTTTTGTCATTGAGAAAAGGAAAAAAATGACAATGATGATGGTAATAATAAACCAATAAATTAGAAGGAAAAAGATGATTAAGGCGGGTTATTTTTGGGGGGAAGAAAGACCAAGAATAAATTACACTGCCCTCAAAAGAATTTACTGCTTCACAAGTTGACACCCACAAATTTGATGATTTTAACACTTTTAAGTTGAACTGAAGCAGTGAGCGTGGCAAGCCCTCGCTAGCTGACTTTAAAAGTTGAGCGTGGCCTCAAAACTTAGGGACCTAAAGCTTTTTTTGATCACTTAGGGACATAAAGTTTGATTCAGCATAAATATATTAAACGCCAAAGATCCAAACAGGGCCAAGTCTTAAGCGATTGTGGACAGTCCATACATATCCTGTTCAGGTTGGGCTGGGCCAACGCGTTGACTCAACCATTCAATTTGGGAGGCATGCCCTAGCAAGCATTCTATATCGGAGACTGGACTTAACGTTGGCACTGCGACTGCCAGCATATAATATGCCACTTTGCATGCACATTGGGTGAAGTTGAAAACTCAAATAATCATAACCAAATTAAGAAATGGTAGGGTATAGAGAAACATAAAGCCATGAGGAATTATTACACAGAGTTGTAAACATATTTTGGTATTTGCCCTTAATAGAATGAATGACTCATTTAGCTTCAAATAAACAACGAATATTAATAATTGATTACACTTCTGATTTTTTAATTACTCTTGCAAAATCTTTTATGGTTATTCATATTAAGCATCAAATGTCGATCACTCTTTTGTTTTTGGGAGAGATCAATCTATGATAAATATAGATTCTCAAATTTATTCACCATTGTCAGAGAATTCTTCATACTTCTTCCTATTGCCTGGGGGAAGAGTATAAAACTTAGGGATGATTAAGAGAGAACAATAACAACCCCTAGAGGCACAATCCTTAAAAGATTCCCCCTATTACAGACAAGAAGAAAGATGTCTATTGTGCTCTCTGCCTACTTGTACGATGTGGCGCTTCTCTCAGTTAGTGCTTGCTATGCCTACTTGTCAAATTGGACCCTGTTAACTCCTGGTTAGTAGTAAAGCACTACATCTCCTACAGTGCACCTGGCTTACATTTGCATGGCATTAGATACACCATATGCATAATGTTATGAGAGAATATAGGACAGAAAACCATGCATTAGCCCCTGAAAAGCCATTGCTCAACGTGCCCATGTGGTGTAATTTTCATCAAAGAAATAAGAGATTTTGCCGTGAAGATATTTCAAGCGATATGTTTTTTTTTTATTTTTTTATCAAACTATACGCCAATAAGGCTCCAAAAGAAAATATACTTAGATTGTTGAAGACTAGGTTTCCCGAAGTTGTCTAAACTGAGCTGCAAAAGTGATTTATCTGCTGCAATTATGAAAGATATTGTCCTCAACTTCTTCATCGGATATACAAAGTAATTACATTTGTGCACCATATGATAGATCAGTGAATACTGAGTTGGGGAGAGGAAAACAAAGCAACAGATATTATATTCATTTATGAATATCACTCTCATTTTGTCAATACCACAACTAATTTGATATATAAGTAAACAGTTACATCACTTTCCAATAGCATGGTTCCCAATGTGGTATAAAGTGTTGCGCAACCATGAGCCAATGCAGAACAAGCATGAGATCACTTAAAATTATGCATCCTAGAAACATTCTTACCTCATGGACCATGTAACCAAGACTTACATTCGATACATCTTGATGACTTCGACTTACTTTGGTCACATATATACATTTGCTTTGGAATAATACCTACTTAGCAAGTGATAAACATGGTACTCTTTAACCGGTGGTCTAATTTAATTCCGCGCTTGAAGGATTTGATTCCATTTAATGATTTAACCAACCCTTAATATCTTATACTAAGAGGAACTTGACAACTGAATATCTGGTGCTATCAATACCCTCTCCAAATTGATTCTTGATCAAATGGCTGCTGCTGGTGTGTGAGAGCTGTACCTTTAGAGGAAGAGGGAGGGAAGCTCAATCTTGATTCACTTCCAGGGTTCGGATCTCCTTGTGCTGTGAAAGAGCTCAAGCTTGTGAGATTGGTGGCTTCTTGCGGTTGGCAACCGTTGAATGGCATTGCCTTGAATATTGCTGGACTTGGTGAGTAGCCCATGCCTAACAGGCTTGACGGCCATGGAAGCGAAGGCTGGCTTGTGGCTTCTCTAGCTAAGACCCAGTTCATGTACATGTTCATATCCACTTTGTTGTTGATGTTGTCATTAGTTTGCATACCATCAGGACCGTTCGAGGCGTTGACGAGATTACTTAAGATTGATACATCAAGTTCTCCCACCTCACTTAACGAGGTGGTATTGCATGGAGACTCGAGCAACGGAGCCGATGGAGAGTTCGGTTGCGTCTTCTTAATACTGGAGCTCTTTTTGAAGACCCTACACACAACCCATTCCTCCTGTGGAACAAAAGCCAATGTTAAATCCATTGCCATTGCATGCGACTTGTATAAAATAATAATGCTGCTCTTAATTTCAAGGTGCCTTGTTAAGAAGGACCTTTGTGGTTCTGTAGGGGAACTTGGTCTGGAGCCTGTACTCATGCATCACCCAACTGGTCTTCTCACCCTTGGGAGCTCTTCCTTTGTAGAATACCAAGGTCTTCTTCATCCCAACCAAGACCCCACAGTGGAAGATCTCCTTGTCTTTGCCGGTTGTCTTCCAGTAACCGGCATCAGTCGCTCGGTTGGTACGCATCCCGGTTGGGTACTTGCGATCCCTCAAGCTGAAGAAGTACCACTCTTTCTCCCCCATGCTTGCCTTCCCTGCAATCAGTTAGAACCAGAACAAATTCTCTTCAAGTATTAATATTGTCAAGATCAAATAACTAAGACTACCCCGCAAAATATTTTGCAAACCATGCATATATCTTTGTGAATCGAAATAAAAAATCATGATTCAATGCCATAAAAAGTGGTTATGAAAGGGAAAGATTGGTATGGGGACGAAACTTGCGCACCTGGGAGGTCCCAAGGCTCGCACTTGTTCAGATCAACATCGGCAATGGCTTTAGCAGTGAATCCGAAGTCCGAGACCTTGCGAATTAAGTAGTAAGTGATGAGCTCTTCGTCAGTGGGGTGGAATCTAAAGCCTGGAGGAAGGTTCTCCTCCATTTTAGTTCAGATGTGACCAGCTCACATCGTCTCTGGACCTGGGAAGAAGTCCTCCATTTGTGGTGTGTCTTATAACAGCGAGAGCAGCACTACTCGCAGAGGAACATCAAAGGACAGATATTAATAAGGTCAGGAGTGTACCCTCCTGCTTGTAGAGACTGTTCTTCGAATTCTAGATCCTTTTAATTCTCGCCCAACTCTTTGAAAAAGATGGCGAGCCTATTGAAAATTTTGGATTGCTAAAGATAACATAGTGGGAGCTTATTTCGATAGTGCCATTGAAGCACCGAGTGGGAAGAGAAGGGGCAAAAGGTTGAGGTGTTTCTCTGGTGGTCTTGAGGTCAAATAGGGAGGAATGGAGGGCATTTGAGGGAGGAGGCTGGGTCATACTCCACTGGATCGCCCAACCCTCCGTTCCTACCAACTCCAACCGTTTCTACCCACCCGTCGAGAGGCCCACACGGTCGCCCACTTGGATACCTGTCCGTAGGTGCCTTGCACGTGAGAAAGGTTCTGCTGCAAGCTTTAGTTTTTGTACGGAATCATCGTGAAGGGATGATAACAAGGCTAGCGGACGTGTGGCTTCACGTTTAATCCTGGCTAAGCCACCAATTCTAGAGAACTACAAACATTTCTCGAAAGAGCTCGCAAGTGTTACTTAGAGTCTCTCATCTTGGTGGGCGTGTATATGAATGTAGAATGTACAAGCCTTATTGTTGTTATAAATTATTAAAATTTAGCAAAAATATATTTTTAACCATCAAACTTTGATTCAAAATTTATTTTGATGCTTAAACTTTTAGTTACCATAATTTAACTTTTATATTTTAAAAATATTATATTTTTAATATTTTATTACATAAGATCAATTAAATTTGATAAAATAATTAATAATTATCTTAATAAGAATACATAGATTAACAACTTACTATGTAAGATAAATGATAATTTATATATTTATGTCAAGATAATACATCAATTATTCTGTAATATCAACTAACCTTATGTAATATAATGTTATAAAGGTAATATTTTTAAAATATGAAAAACTGAATTAAAACAACCGAAAGCATATGGATCAAAATAAATTTTAAATAAAAATTTAAAAATAAAAAATATATTTTCATCTTAAAATCTTTTTGATTCAACCTCATCATTGATGGCCTTTGAACAATTCTCAATTGCTGCACCCTTTTGGGGAAAAGAAACAAAAGGCGTAGTCACACCCTTTTCGCACTTGCCCAAAGCTAACTGATGATCTCACAAACCTAGTGTACTATGTTTGTATTTAAAATATTTGGGAATCATGAGCATGGCATCGATGATCTTTTACGCCATCACAGCCATGAATTCTCATGCTGCAATCAATAAAAGTTAAAGGACTCAGATGATGTCTCTCAAAGCTGTTCTCATTGCAGTTTCTCGGTGGTTGGTCTTTTCCCCAGGCATTGGCGTTGTATCACCTTTCCACCACCAATGGAGGCAGGGTACGGTCATACCGATGATTATGTAATGGTTTTGCAGTGGTACAAATATAAGAAGATGTGACTTTCAAGATCTATCATCTTATTACCGATTTTTACGTCATTTGTTACGGGGATTGATTCAATGTATCAAAATTTAATATATACCAGTACTATATACCATGATGGCATCTATGTAGGCAGACTCATGAACCTATGTGCTTCATTATATTATAGCACAATCATTCAATCCTAGAACCATTTTCTCCTGTTAAATTTAATTGCATCTAGGTTTCTTCGCAAGGATGACATATGCCCACCATTTTTTATGATAGAGCACAGGCATCCATCTGCAGCCATGCGCGAGAGCGACAGACCTATCATGCGCGATGACAATAATTTAATCAAACTCAAACCACTGGAGAACTCGACAACGTTGGACTATCACTCAATGAAGTCACACTCAATTGACCTTAGTACTAGCTGGGGAGCAAAGCCGTCTATACCAGCCAAAAATATAAAAAAAGAGATGTCTTTAATCTTGCCGATTACACATTGAATACTTTATTAGTCAATTTAATAGTCCTATCCAAACATCTCGTCATGCAATATAAGACACGTTAAATTTGGTGGGCCACAAACAAACGACGAGGCTACAGTGGTTTACAAGAGCTCACCAAACCATGAGACCCCTTTCCCATTGGTGGGTATGAAATCGTGGCGTCACGTAGCTTCTTTGCTTCCCCGTGTCGCAGGGAAAGCGTGGCTCCAAAGTTGAGGGCGCTTTTGGGGGGGGGGGGGCGTAGCCTTGGTTCACGCCTGCAGCCTCCGGGTATTCGTTCCTAACAAGGGGAATTTCGTTGGGCGAAAGCGATGGCTTCTCGAAATCACTCTCCGTGGTACCACTGGCCAAGTCCTTTTGTCACTACCAAACTGCATTTAAAACATGGATGAAGGGAGAACAGCTAAGATTCTTGCACCACTCTGCCTTCTAGACGTCCCCTACTTTTCAAAGAGGAAGAGGTCTTTGCTAGTGTCTTAGCTGTTCTGTTCTTGTATCAACGTTCATGTCTGTTATGACCTACTACTAATCAACTTGCGTCAATATTTACTAGCTAGCTTGGTAGGTCATGGATTGGAACATATAAGCAATTTGATGCCACGTTATGTTACATGGACTTGAAAGCGTTTGGCAAAGGGAACCCAGAATAAATTTCTACATTAAGGCTCTAAACCTATTTTAATACGTATACAATAAAGTTTCCATTGTTGAGAAAAAACCCATATTATTGGTCTCCCAAGACCAAAGTAAACTTATCCCTAATATGGAGCGAGATCCAATCCCAATGGTGGTATTTCCACCGTGTTTCACATTTAATTATTAAACTAATAATATTAACAGTTAAAACATATAATATGATTTGATGTTCTACTATAATATATAATTAATCATATTATTATAATATATTAGTATTATGCTATACTAATATCACTTAGTCTTATATTACCATAATATTATAACAAATGTATGATAATATTATGATAATATACTTGATCATAAATTGTCAAAAACCATTATGCTGGTAATATATTATATAATAATATAGTAGTATAAATTATTATACAATCATTATGAGAATATTATAATATTTTAATATTCTACATTTGTATAATTAATTAGATTATATTATCAAAATTATGAGAGATTTATGAGGTATATTTTGGTTTAAATAAAATTACTTAGGAACAAGAACCTTGAGATAACTTTAACTCGGCTGCGGAGGGAACAATAATTTTGACAACAATGTTAGGTTATTTACCGATCATCCAAACATAATAATGTCTATCTTTTTTCTTTCAAAACTATAATTAAAAGTTAATTCTAGTCCTTACCCAAAAAACTCTTGTAGTGGTTACCATAATTTTTTTTGGTAATATTCTAGAAAATTAATGAGATTTGCTAGTTTCTTATGCATTTTTCCTCTCATTTCACATGTCTTTTTCTACCTCTAACTTCTTTTAAAACTATTTTTACAAGAAAAATTTGCTATCCGCGTTGATATTTTGCAAAAATCATTGAGAAATCCATCTATGCATGAATTTTGCTTTATCATATGCCAATAAGTCCTGTTATGATAATGACTTGAAAATTTCTAATTTCTTTAATCTCATGAGCTTCCACCATTGCTAAGGCTATGGACACAATCTTTATCGGAGACACTTATAGCAATTCTGATTAGTACTCTTCTTAAGAAAGAGAACTAATTTATATTGATTTTGCATTAGATCGAATATAGAGTCAAGAAATATAAATAATATCTTCTAACTAGCTCTTTTTTAGATTAGATTTTGAATTGTTATAATAGTATTCAAATAGATACAACTTATGGCCCATATGTGACTAGAAGGCACTACAACATAAGTTTTTTAGAACTAACCGTAATCTTATTTATAGTGTTTGTAATAAAATTTGATTGGATTTAGAACATTAATTTAGTAAGAATGATAGAACTCAAATAAGAAAAGTTCATAAGAATTTATGTTGACGTATACTTAGTCCTATATTAGTTATGCATTAAGTAGATATTTAATAGATTCATAGTATCAAAAAAACTCAAATAATATATATTAGCTATTTTTTATTCACTATTTTTTTAAAGGAGAAGTCTTAAATTGTAAGAAAATTTCAGGATCTTTGGTAGGGTTTCAATTCTAATAAGAGTTATAGCTCTCTCCAACATAGGATAATTACAAGCTACAGAAATTTGACATAGATTCCATGACACACTAACCACTATCTTAAGAACACTCTTTGGTTGGATTTTCAAAGGCAAAATATAGGAAAGAAAAACCTTTATAGAAGTGCAAAAGTCCACACCATTCACAAATTTAGACAAATATTTAAAAATTGATCTCTTCCTGCTAAAAGAGCTTGTTGATAAATTGGACTGGGCTCGTCAATTAACATTTTTGTCAGTTTTTTATCCTTCAATTCTTACTCTACCAAATTTTTAAGATATACTAAAAAATCCTTATATATTAGAAAAGACTAGTGATCTTTTAATTCCTTCAACAAATCAATGAAACAACAATATAGTGCTAATACGTTTGGTTTGATGATTATTAATGCAAATTTAAGAATTTGAAAGTAATCCCTTGAATTAGGTGTTTATCATGTTTGGAATTCGATTGAAATACCTCATGAAAGTTTTATGGCTAAACCCAAGTCCTCATCGAAAAAGACTAATCAAGAAATTATTATTGGAACTCTTTGATCCTGTATAAGTACCTAAGATTTTTTTAGCATATAACTGATGTGGAACTAGATACTCATTAGCATAAGTTCTCACATAATGTTCTTATTTAAACTCTAACATTCTCTCCAAGCTAAGGGTCTATATCTAAATTTACATCCAAATTTAATTGAATTCAATCACAAACATATAAAGCACATCTGCAGTGTCCTTTAGTCCAAATGGGCCATAAACTAGGTCCGCTCTGATACTATTTGAAATAATCCAGAATCTCACTTAAAAAGACTAGCCAAGAAATTATTTAGTTTCCTTGATTTTATATAAATACTCAGGATCTTTTCAGTATATAATCGATGTGGGATTAAATACTCACCAGCATGAGCTCTCACTCTACCTACAATTTATTTTTTATAAATTAGGATAATTCATCTACTTGAGGGTGGGCCTTAGCACCATGGTAAGACTATTCTGTTATGACTTAGGGATCAAGAGTTTGAAACTTGCAAATGCCCTTTTTACATTACAGAATTAAGGTTGTATATATCTGACCCTTTCTAATTGGTTTTAGGATAATTTAACTTCCTCACATGCATAAGTTAAGAATTTACTATAGAGCATGCTATGAAAATTTTTTAAAAAAACCATCATTACATGAATACATCTATTTATGTGAAGATTTTTCATGTATGCCTTCCTCTAAGTGTAGAATTGCATAGAAGATTTTCTACTATCGACTCTATTTTCCTACTACCTTCTCAATAGTAGGTGTATTATTTGCTTACAAACTACATCAAAATCTTTCAAACAATGGGTCAACTTTTAGCTAAATCAATTTTACCTTGTAAATAAAAATAATCATATTTAATCTAGTTGCCATCATTCCTTTGTCATATCTTGAATGCAAGAAACTTCAAGGCATTTGAACCATCGATCTCTCCCCTTCAACAAGTCATGATTAGAGCTCTTAGATATTTACATAATCTAAGGCCAGTATTAAATGAGTTGGACTCTGCTAATCACAATCCAAATGGCCAAACACATGAAACTACTAATTTTATCTTAGAAAAATTGCTAGATTGCTACTCCAAATGGGTGGCTTAAATGTAATGTGGATATGTGGCAAGTGTTCTTTCTAAATTATAAAATTAGGAGCAACCAAGCATGTAGCTAGAGATAGAGATGTATTCATAAACCTACTTGATTCTACTTTAAAGTTAGTCCCTACATAAACCTACCTCACTCCTACATGATGATTCGCAGCAAAGCCATCCATGATTCCACTTTCTGGCTAATGGTGGCAATCTATAATTTCACATACCTATCCACGGTCGTAATCTAGATCACATGACTAGTCCAAGTACCTCTTATGTAATCAAGTTTAACCAAAATTTTTAATCATCCATGATTCTATGTATCTCGAAGTGTTACTTACATCTAAGCAAATCCATGTGCCAACTAATAATTCTGCCCTACAAACAATATTTCTAACACAAATTAACGATTGCTCAAATAATTTCAAAACAAAATGATGATTGGAATTTTTTTTGATCATTATTACTTTTGTTTGGATAGGTGGTGATTAGTAAGGATTTCTATTGTTATGTCCCAACCTAGCTTTAGCCAGGCACATGATGCAATCACAAATCTTTTAGGATGTGGCCCCAAAAAATATGTTAGGCCTATTTTTGTTGATTTCCATAATAACACAATATATTATTATAAATATGTAAAAGCAAACAAGATCATAAATATAATAATAAAATTTATGCAAGTGTAACTTTCTTTATTCAATCAGTATCAGAAATAATATAATCACTCTAAATTATATGGATCCTTACTTGCATCCTTTTTGCATGCTGCCCTATCATCCTGTAGCTCTGAAAAGAAATATAAAATATTATGCAAGCCAACAATTCATCAAATTAAATTAAAATACTAAGAAACCATATGATGTACTAATTGATGCTCAAATAAGCAGTTATGCATATATATACATCACATATCAATAATTCACCATACCATTCTTATGATATCACATATATCATATAAGAAAATCTATCCAATCTTAGTGCTTCCAAAATACTTATATTTTATTTTTAATTAACATGTTTGGATTTGATAATAGTATTTTTTCTGACATGAGATTATGGTCATTCTTTAGTCCATGATTGATAGATCTCAATGAATCTTAATAATCTCAATGACCAAGCTATTTGCACTTTATGTTCTTACCAATAGTGATAACTCTAACCACATACTTGCTCGGAACTAAGGATATCAACCCTATGTTCTTGCTTATAGTGGTAAACCTTGATTCATGACAAGGTTATCCATGATTCCACTTACTATCCCATTATAGCAATCTATAATTTCATGTACCTACCCATTGCAGCCATTTAGATCACATGTCTAGTCTAAGAACCTCTTATGTTATCGTTGAGTTTAACCAAAAACTAAATTTTTATGCTTATTGAATAAAATAGAATTTAGTAATAAAATTCATCCGAAATCTAATGCAATATCATATACATCATAAAATTTGAGATCATCAACATGTGATATAGATATACATAAAGAAATAGATTTAATCATATGATAGTAATATATAAAGATTCTTATAAATTATTTATCTAATCATCATCATATATCATACACAAAATACAAAATATCTATAATTATGGAGATGGTAGTGCCTATAAATTTGTCCCTCTATTAGTACTAACTCAATTAATTGCAATGCCATCAGTCCACACCTCTATTTAAAGATTAAAATATAAACCTTTTGCTCTTCAAATCCCAGTCCAAACTAGTGCACCTTATAGGTCTAAATCTAATAATCAAAATAGATAAATAAGTAATTACGATCAAAGTAGAAAGACATGGGATGGATAGGACCAATCGAATAACAATGTTTAAAAACTTTTATCAAACGAATCAGGATAATGACTCATTAGATTAAGAAATGGACCTATCTAGGCTAGAGTACCACAACAACAATAAGGGTAATTTATGGTATGATTCCATGGTATTCTATGATGACTAGGATGGGGTACGATCAAAACTAGTAATAGCCAATACGATCCCAATTCACAAATAGCACCCTATAGGATAGATGGGAGGAGACTCGTCACTAGGTCCTCCTAGCTCCCTATAAAGAGAGAAAGAAAGGAAGGCAAAGAGATAAGAGAGAGAAAGAAGACAAAGGAGGAGAAAATAGGAGAAACCCCCTCATGTTCTCTCTCTAATATTGGAGGAAAAGGAGGAATGGCAATAGGGTGGCACCATTGGCAACTGGGCCAATGATTGACGATGATGAGATGGCACATAACTAGCAATATCCATGGCCAAGCTAGTTGAAGAAAATGCTAAGTTGACTCAATCGAATTGAGTCAATTTATTTTTATTTATTTTTGATTTTTTTGAATGAATCAGTCAAACGGATGAGGCTTCACTCCTTATTATATTGATCCAAAGGATCAGGCATCGCCTTGGCTCTTCCTTTTTCTTGTTTCTCATAAATTTTTACTTCATCATTTTTTTCATTTGTATAAAATATCACCTTGATTGTGGCATTGTTTTTCATGTCTTCTTTATATATTTAATTAATTAATTTTAGGCTAATAAGACAACCATTTGCTTTAATGCCATAGGAGACCGACCTAACTGTGCCATAGGAGACCGACCTAACTTGAAGATCAGTGTAATTCATAATTTTGGTGTGATCTAAAATATAAATCCTTTCATTGGATGTGCCATACTAATTATGAGGAAAAATTTCGGCGCTAGATTTCGACTCTGAGCGTTGTGCTTGCTAATTTAGTTGTGTTCCAAGCGCATGGTACTCTCAAATTACATCATAAAGTGGCCGGCACTAAGTGCATGAAGCTCAACTCTCTACGCTTCATGGTTTCCAAACGGTTAACTTCGGCAGGATACGCAACGGAAAAGGACGGGTAATAAGATTGAAATGGAGCTATGAAGGGATAGCGGTAGCGATATACCTTTAACTATGAATGGCCCGTGGGCAGTCTGTAAATGGGCGATAGGCCAACTCCATTCTGTAATCATTTATAGTAATTTAAAATCTTATTTTAAAAAATTAATAAAAAAATATTATTTTAATTTATTAACTTTATATAAGTATTTAAAATCTAATTAATATATAATAAATTAGAAAAAAATCTATGCCTATATTTAAATCTTGATATCCTTACCAAACTAATATTTTAAATACAATTAAATTTAATTATAAACACCATAACTGAGCTGTAGTCAATTTTCATAATTAGCCTATAGTCAATTTTATATGAGGTCATGCTACAATATCTCATATTAATTAAAACATTATTTTAGGTTCTATGTTGTTAGTTTTAACAAATTGCCATGTTTTTAAATAAAATTTTGTAAAAAAAAAAAAAGCATTCAACAATATTTTTCTGATTATAAATTAAACTACAAATTGGTTATCAAATCTTGATTAGGTTCTGTCCGGCGCATGGCTCATCTTCTTTCAAACTTGCAGTCAAACAAGCCTGTCCAAATGTCCATTTTACCCAGCAGCCCTTGGCCGTGCAAGTTGGGGAGGGATGCACACCGAGGGAGTTAGAGCGTTCGGGTAGCCATGTCACAAAGAAACAAGTGTGATAGAATTGGTTAAAAAGGAACCAACGCCCTTAACCTTTTGAAATGTAGTGGTCATACTATATTTATTTATTATTATATTATTATAACAATAATTGGTATGGCTATAATATTAATATATTGCGATTTAGTATAACATCAATATTTGTGCTAATGCTATTAAAATAATATTAGTCTATTAATACTATTATATCAATATATTATATTATAGTTAGCATACTAATATTATGCTATATTTCTTATATATTTACATGAATATTACATTAAAATAAAATATTTCAAACTAACATTGGAAGCATAAATTTGTCTAGTTTGAAAAATATGATTAAAATAGATTTTAGTTTCGATAGTTATCATCATTCATTATTTTAATGATATTTTATTTATTTTTAAATAATCTATATTGCAAATAAATGAAAGATGATGGTACGGTAAGGGTAAATTTGGTGAACATGGAAAAAAAAAATTTCCATAATTATTCTCAAATTTTATCTAAATATTATTTCTTATGCTTAAAATGTATCTAAATAAAAAAATAATAATGCTGCAATCATTACACAGGATTATAGAATTAATATTCACTTATCCCTTACTAAATGTATCCCTTGATTACACTTATGTGTAGCAAATTCGATCATCCTTTCTATTCTTGGATCCAGATGAATCTCGAAGTCATCTTATCTTTTTCACCTTTAGGATTCATGATCCATATAGATCTAAGTATAGAAAGAACGATCGAATTTGGGCTTGACTATATGCAAGGATAGCCAAGTCGAGCACGTGTTCTCTCTCTACATGTATGTGTATATAGGTAGGCTTGGTTACATTCGATTGTAGCCATTTTTAAATTCGATCATCTCTTTCACCTTTGAATCCATGTAGTTCAAGAATTTCAATGATGAAAAAGATAAAAAAGATGAGAGATCTTCATGATCCGTGTAGAGCAAAGGATGAAAGAGGTAACCAAATTCTCTCCCCTCCTCTTCCCCCCTCTCTCTATATATAGTTAGACTTAACTACATTTGAATATAGCCAAGCTTAGATCCGATCATCTTCCCCTCCATGGATCTATACAGTTCACAGAACTTGGCTACATTCGAATGTAGTCAAGTTTAAATATATATATATATAAGGGTAATTATTCCAGAAGTAGATGAACTTATTTGGAGTTTTTAATTGAGTCTTTATACTTTTTTTTTAATTAAATATCTCAACTCACATAAGTTTTTTAATTAAGTACATTTTTCATAGCCGTTAACGATCACTTGACAGATTGTATGGCGGCTGTCAATGATAAGTTGAGCGTACATTTTTTTAAAATTGAATATATGAACTCATAAAAATTTTTTAATCAAGTATAGAGAATATGAGTAGGAGAATTACAGAGGCTATCCATTGATATCCTTTTAACATTTAGCTTTATATGGCATAGTTAAATAACCTTTACGAAGTCACATGGCCTTTAGGAGAAGGTAATTTTTTTTGAAGAAATGTATTAGTAACACATTAAAAAGTCTAAAATATAAAAAAAAGATATGCATTTGAAGTGTAATTTTCTCATTAACTCATTTACCATTAGTCAAGAAACAAGAAAATCATTACTTTGCTACTTAACCTTTTATGCATATGATTTCTTTTATGTACAAATAAATAATAATATTTATTTTTTAGTTTATTACGTATAAAATTTTGTATAAGAAAATTTTTGATTAATTGATTTATCATGCATCCATGAGAAATATTTTCTGAACTTAATCTGGTTACTTAATTAAAAATTTTATCAGTTAATATATTTAATTAAAAAAAATTTATGAATTGGTATACTTAATCGAAAAAGAAAAAGTATACTCAAATTATCGTTAATGGTCATCATATAATCTGTCAAGTTATCATTGATGACCGTTAAAAATATACTTAATTAAAAATTTATATTAATTAATATATTTAATTAAAAAATAAATATAAAAATTTAATTAAAAATTTTAAATAAATTTATATATTTCTGATGCATGCATCTATATATATATATATATATATATATAACTCTACCTTTTCCAAACTGGGCCTTGAGCACAAGGCTTTATATCGGGGACGTGCCAACTTGCTTTCGGGTCAAGTCATCGAGGACGGTCAGATTTTAGCTTCCTTCAATAATAAGACTGGGTCCCATTTTGGCATCCCTAATCCGTGCTTTCGAGGCCATTGTGAGCCGGTTGTTGTCATCCTACTTTGATTAAACAAAGCAGTCATCGTAGTGGCTAGCAGGTGTTCAAAAGCTGAACCACTTCCAGCTTCTTCCATCATAAATGCATTATAGAAGTCGCCCGCAAGCCTTCCACGCAGTGCTTGGCCGGGAGACTCTCAGCAAGCCAATCTCCTCCTTCCCTTGTCATGGCCACACCGCCTTCCCGTGCCAGAAGGAAGAGGGTGTGATGGTTTTCTTCCATGCCTCGATCTCTCTTAGCTTCTTTCTACTTCTCATCCACCTCTCTTCCTTCCTCCTCACCAAGCTCTTCTCCTTTCTCCAACGTAGTGCCATCTCCAAGGGCGAAGGGTAACTCCTCTCTCTCCCTCTCTCTTACAACTAACTAGCCAGCCAACCAACCAAGCAACTACTTCTCATGCAGGGATGTTCAAGTCGATACTCTTCGGCATGAGAAAGAGCCCGTCTCGGCCTCCGATGAGCGCTCCGAGAAGGATGGCTTGGTCGCCGGCGTGGTTTGCCGAGAAGACCTACTTTTCTTCTACAGGGAAAGCAGTGGCAAGGATTCCCTACTTACCGAGCAAGGAAAAGATTCCAATGAGCAGCATTCCTTGGAACTAGAGGATACCTTTGTTTCGGAGTCCCTCCTCAGCTACCTTCCGGAGAATCTTGGCAAAGAGAATCTTGGAATCAAGTACAGTGACGATCTGATAACCGACGTGCTCACACCATCGGATTGCCCCAGTCCAATCATATTGGCATCTGAGAATGCTACTTGTGGAGGTAATCATTCGAGTCTAAGTCGTGAATGTTACGATTTGACTAGATCTCGTCCTGACGTTGCTTGTGGTGTTAATAGACAGCAGTCATGAAAAAGAAACTCATCAGAATCAAGAAGGGAAGAATTTTTGGGTGGACGTGGACGAGAAATTCCTTGTCGCCAACAACTCTCATTCGGATAGCAACAGTTCCCGGCTTGAGGAAGTCCGTGATGATAAAGAGAATTTTGGCGGGTCTCTCACCGGCGAGTCGACGTCGAAAAGTTCTATCGAATGGAGAAGTTCTACGATCCTCAGAGATTCGGAGACGGAATATCCCTTCTCGTCTTCATCCCGGAGGAGCTCTTCCAACTGGGAATCATATACAATGTTCCGCAGGTACGACGAGGAGATGATGTTCTTCGACCGAATCAGTGCGCAAAAACTCAGCGAAACAGGTTTATTATTCCTCAAACTTTTTTTTTTTTTTTTTTTTTAACTCCTTTTGCTTTCAGTCACAAACCTAGTATAAATTCTTACTTTCAGAATCATTGAGGTCCATAAAGTTCCAACCAAGATCGATTTCCGAAAGGATAGTTCACAAATTAAAGACAAGAAACAAGAACTCATCAAGGAGAGGTGGGGATCCATACTTGGAATTAGAGAGTGCTTATGTGGCTCAGATTTGTTTGGCATGGGAAGCTCTTAATTGGAACTATACGCAAGCGAATTCCACTCGAGACCTGGAAGGTTGCGAGGGCTGCCCTGCACGAATCGCTCAGCAGTTCCAGCAATTTCAGGTCCTTCTGCAACGTTTCATAGAGAATGAGCCTTTCGAGCACGGTCGGAGGCCTGAAGTCTACGCCCGGGTGAGGACTTCCTCTCCAAAGTTGCTCCAAGTTCCAGAATTTAAAGGTACCATGATTTCAAAATCCACTTGATAGCCGCAATGCCTATATTTCATAATGAATCATGTTTAATCTTCATACTCTTGGTGCTGTTTCAACTGTTCGATAAAAAGATTCAGAAGCTGATGAAGGCAAAGAAGAAATGATTTCATCCACTGAATTTTCAACGATATTGGAAGATGCGATCCGGACCTTCATGAATTTTCTCAAGGCCGATAAGAAGAGCTGCCGCCAAGCCTTGAAAGCACTCATAAAAAGGAAACCAAGCTCGGTTGATCCAACTCTTTTTCGTTTTCTTAAGAAAGCTAATAAAAAGGCAAGTTGCACTGCCTTATCCAAGGTCTACTATCCTTGTTTTGTTTTGTTTTGTTTTGTTTTGTTTCTCTCTCGTTTATCTTTTATTGGAAGTCTTATATTGTTCTCAACATAATATGTTCAGAAGAAGATGAGGCTCAAAGACCTTGGGAGGCGGCGGAGATGTCTGAAGAAGAGGAGGATAGAGGAGGAACAGGAGATGGTGATACTGATGAGCCTAATAGATATGAAGATTGTCTCAAGGGTTTTAAGGATGCCTGACATCAGTGAGGAGCAGCTGCGGTGGTGTGATGAGAAGATGAGCAAAGTGAGCGTTTGGAGTGGGAAAATAGAAAGAGATTCCTCCCCACTTTTTTTCCCCGTTCACTGACCCTACCCTTGCGTTGTATAATCTACTTTACTTTTAGGTTGCTTGGTGACTAGATAAAGTACTTGGATATGACAATATGCATTCCAACCTTCAATGCATTCCAACCTATTCTGTAAAATCAAAATACCGTAAAGATATAGAAAAATAAGAGCCGACATCTAAACATGGTTGCATGTGATGTCATGGATTTTGAGGATTTGGGAGACATATTGGGTGGAAAAAGATGGAAAGGTGTGGATTTCTTCATGAACATTGAAAGACAAAGTTGGGCGAAGAAAAGTTAAAGGCATGAGGGTGGAAGGAGTGGCGATGGAGACAAGCTCAACTTTAGCTTTCTTTTGCTTGGCGAGGGGAGATTTGTTTGGCGGGTGGGAAATGGCCGCTGAACATGTGTTTTGGATTAAAAGAAGATGAGGGCAAATGGCAAATCAGACGTCCATAAAGAGCATGGGATGGCTTTGTAAATATTGTGGAGATTATGGCTCATACGTCATCCAAAGTACTTGACTCCACAAAATTTGCACCGGTCAAAGCAAAATCTATGGCCTTTAAGTCATAATTAAACATATCCATGGGACATCGTGTATTCATGTTCGGAGAAAGGAAAAGGAATAATTTAAGTTCTCTTTGTGCCACTGCTATTTGTCGTCCATTGTTTAAAATCCGTTTGTAGGTCAAAGAGGGTGGTGCACGTTCCAAGTTATTACTGGCGACATTACTCGGGACCAATCTCCGTTCTAATTAGTTGATAAGGATAAATGCATACAATAAAAAACAATTATGATGTTCCATTAATCAATTTTGTTCACTTAATCATTGGCTTTTTTCCCCCGGTATGGCATATACCCTAATATTGCATATTAAAAGTGCTATCTGTGTCTCAGATTAAAACGTCATGTCTCCTACTATCAAGAAGAACCGAGGCAGAAAAATGAGCATCACTAATTTGAAGCCTAGCAAGTCATATCTTTTTTTTTTTTTCCTGAACAAAGGATAGCATTCATGTCACATATTTATCAATTCGACTCACCATGCATTCACCAAGAAGTATCCACACCAATGAGGCGAGAAAGAGTTTAAAGATTGCAGAAAAGATGTAATTGCAAAAAATGTGGGGCTTGAAAATTTACCGTTATATGCACTTCCGGATTGATTCACACACCCCAAATTTGGCTTTCTTCCAAGACCTAATTTCCATTTGGAAAGCAAAATGAAATAAAAAGGAAAAAAAATCATGGATTCTCTTGAACTTTTTTTTTTTGGCTACGGCAAAGAGGCCATATGCGTCAAAGGTAAAAAAAAAAAAAAAAAACGATAACAAACAGGCTTCCAGTATAAGCAGGCTTCCAAAACAGCTTGGATTATTTATGCTTATTCTTCCAAAACAACTTGGATTATCCATGATCTATTCACAACAATAAGCAGGCTTCCAAAATCAAGCCAGGAAGTATCAGCTGGAACAAGATAATAGATGAATAGCCACCAGTGACTAAAACGCCCTCTTTTGCGATAATATTTGACTGCCTCCGCTGATAGCAATCCGACTTCCAGACAGTGCTGCAAAAACAAACATCAAGACGAGAGCAGAGCATAAACATAGGTTCATGTCCTTTAAGTGATCAAACCAAGGAACATCAACCGGCCTTGGAGCTGATCATAATTATTTTAGCAAACTCGTTGGTGCTTTCTTGACTGAACGATCAGGTTTGACATTACGTCTCCTCCACCAAGCTTAACCAAAGCTAGGACTTCAATTAGTTTGCTTTGAGTAATCAGCTTCTTTTTAATCATTTTTTTCCTCCAATTTTGTTTGTATCAATCTTTGAAAGCCAATTTCAAATTACCAACCTTTACTCTTCCGGTTAACCGATTTGGATCATTATTTGTAGCTTTTTAGATCGATTAATTTATATCATAAACTATAACTCTTTAGATCTTTTGACAAGTTTGCCTCTCGCTTTGGATGTACTCCATGACTGCTCTTGACTGATCTAAGCATAGCTTATGCTTACTTGAATGTCGCTTACTCCTTTTAATCTTTTCTTTTAAAAGGTATAGTTAGGTACTCTTACACTCAATTTTTACAGACCATGCTAATTTATTGACGTCTAAAATCAGCCTTTACATACCAATGAATAAGATGTATCTTTAATTAAATAGTCTAACACTATATTAATTTATTAACGTCTAAAATCAATCTTTATATGCCAACGAATGAGATGTATCATCAATCAAATAGTAAAATACCTTCTAGCCGAACTATTTGCCTTCTTACGTCAGGAAAGAAGGGAGAGCATGAGGGTTTTCAAAGTTTTCCTTCAAGAAACCCTTGAAATGCTCAAGTTAGTCAAAAGTGGATAAAAAGTAGGTTTTAAGACTCTTAGATTTATTTTACCTAAGGAGAAGAAGATTGCTTTTTTAGAGATATGAATAAGTTATATTTGGAGCCAAACTCTTGTATTTTGGTGCCAAAGTTGCACCTATAAAGAAATATTCTCCTAATAGATTGGCTAATTCTTTGTTAGAGTAGATTTACACCAAATAAAAAGATTCATAAACAAATTAGGATAGCTCAATGGTAAGGAGAGTCCTGAGGTTGATTACTTATCAGTGAACGGTTTTGATAAGCCTGATCCCAGATAATATGGCTATCATCGTAGACTCCTATCCTAAATGATGTCGCTATCATCGTAAAATCCTCTAATGAGGTTAGAGACTCCAATTGAAATTGATTTGCACTTTGAATAAAAGAGTCAAGCAGCTCAACCAAGTAGAAAAAACTTTCTTCAATCGGAACTTTTTTGATCGGTTGGCATATTCTGAACAATCTCAGTGTATCAACTTTAAAACATGCCACATATCGTTATTAAGTAAGCTAGCCAAATTAAACCATATCAACTAAAAATCTTTTGTGAAGTTATGATCTCACGCAAAAAGCTACTTAAAAGATAATTATTTCAATTTTTTGTCCCTGTATGTATTTATAAGATATATCATAATTCATATGAAATTAAACACATGATGGTAGGATACAAGGTTAAGGGTTCTGATATAAATCCAATTTAATTAAACCATAAATAAAATGATTGACTGAGGTTAACTATTTCCATAAACATATTATCTTCTGAACTATGTATCACATTTATTTTGATATCATTTATGAGAACCTAGGATCTCAGAAATCTAGCCGGAAGATATTCGAGTTTCTAGGTATCTTGAGATCAACCTCGTTAGGGCGTGGGCCAATGGAGGAGCTTTAAAAAAGAGGAACGCGCGATAAATAATTCGAACTCACGCCAGACAAGTTAACCATGCCCTTGGGTTGGATCCCTGAACGTATGGGCTCATCCGAGTCTGGACCGTAGGAAAATGGCCGCAAACGCGCTACCCTGTTCACCGGGAGAGGAGACGGGAGGAGAAGAAGAACGTGGAAAAGAAGAACGTCACCTCTGCTCTTCCTTCCAAGCTTCCAATTAGAGTGAGACCGCCCCACTAATTTTCGCCTCCAAATGCCTTCGCCATCCAAGGCCCCTTTCTCTGCTCGCCCCCAAATCAAATCACCTCCAGTAAAAAAGAACCCATCTCTCCCTCACCTTTTTTTTCTTTCCAGTTTAATTGCATAAATAAAGCCCGAGCTTTTCTCGCGTTAAATGGCATCAAAGCCTCTTTTAATTTTAAAATAAACTTTAATTACAAATAAACTTTTTTTTTCCAGTTTAATTACGTAAATAAATTTAATTACATAGATGATGTCAAGGCCTCCGGCCGTCGCCCATTCTCTTCCCATTCTTTCGATCCTAGGAATAATCGTTGGTCTAACATTTGATAGATTTTATCAGGGTCCGGATAGATCTGCTTCGACCAGCACCAGAAGAAGAAGAAGAAGGAGAAGAAGAAGAAGAAGAAGAAGGAGGAGGAGGAGGAGGAGGAGGAGGAGGAGGAAAAGAAGCCCAAGAAGGAAGAGGAAGAGGAAGAGACCGGGAGAGAGTCGCCGCCGCCGTCCCTCCCATGGCAGCTGTCACCCAGTGGGAGGGCATCGACGAGAGGGTTGCCAGGATGGTCTCCGAGGCCAATCTGGAACAGGCTCCCGAGCGCTGCAGGGTCCGGGAGGCCTTCAAGGTATCTTGTATCTATCTTTTCTTGATGGTTCACATGGTTGAATCGTTGGCTTGTCATTTATCCATGTTTCTCTTTCATAGTTTTGATTCATATATCTCCGGAAATATCAGTCCTTGCTCTTCTTTTGCTGGAATGGTGTGATTGAACAATGGTTTAGAGGCATAAAATTCATCTTGGAGTTTCTTCACCCTTCGAAAAGAATGGCGAGAGCTTGAAACAAACGTGGAATGTCGTGGAAAATTAGTTGATTAGGGGCTTGCATAGTGTGTCACACTCGCCTAAGGGACTTCTTGGAGTAAGGGGGATGAATTTAATGATTTTTGTTGATCAAATTTTGGGAATGAAGGAGGGTAATACCTGGTTGGGTTGCTTATACCTACTTTTGAGCATTTTGCTCTTTTCACCAGTTGGAGCCAAAACAAAAATTAAAAAAAAAAGAAAGAAAAGAAAAGTTGCTGCATATTGAATGGGTGTGCACTGTTGATTCGTATGTTCTTTTTCAGATGTAACAGTTGAAACAGGGATGGTATAGTACAAATGGCTCTATGTTGGAGTTTAGTGTAGTTACTATGAAACATGCTGTCATATTCTTGACCACAAGCTGGATGTCTAGCAGCTGAAATATGCCAGTGTTAACTATTTGTTGGTGGACATGATTAAGAAAGTTAAAGAGGAACTGCTGTCAATGCATTTATGTGCCATGCATTTAATATCGAGTAAATGCTATTTTCTGGTTTCCCTTCTTCTGACAAACTCAATTTCCATCATGAGCTTAATGGGGATTTGGAGAAAATATGGTCAACATGTTACATGGACAATTACTTGATTTTCATAAATATAAGGGTTAACCGCAAGTGTTCCCTCACCAAATGCAGTGAGGTGGGCAAAATTTCAAAACTATAAAAAGAAAAAAAAATTTGAACTAATGAAAAGGAAAATCAATATTATGCTTATGTTGTGTTAAAGGGATATCTATATGATCTGTCTGATTGATTGCATAAGGCCTGTGTACAAACAATAAAATGGATAAAAAGATAGTATATGGAAAATCAGTTCTGAACACTATGATTATGCTGGTAGGAAGGAAGGAGGAAGGGGATGACAACAGAAGTGGAGTTGGAGTGCTGGTGGATGTTGGTGTGAAGGATAGAATCATAGATGTAAAATAGTACAAAATGAATTGACAACTATTAAGAGATTACAAATTAGTGGTGATGCTCTTCAACCCTTAAGCATTTGAGTATTTATTCCTCAGAAGAAATTACAAAAAAAAAAAAAAAAAAAAAAGCTTATACAGAAGTCTTTATGCATGATTGATTTTCAAATCCAACAACTTGTGGTACTAGCAATTATTTTCTAATTGATTAAAGCAATACACTATTACCAAATTGAGAAGTAAAGGAATGCATATAGAGAAACAGAGGAAAAATGTTGAAAAGAAGAAAATGGTACAAGGATTTGGTTGCAATAGCCAAGGATAAATCTGGATTGTGGCCCTCATGAAGCCATCAAAGAGTTTATGATAGCCAGGATATAGTATTCCTGCTTGAAGATGATTGGAGTAATAATAGGTGAAATGTCTTTTACAGGTCAGTTATCCTAGGTACTGCGAATGTGCTTTTATAAGAAGTCATCCTGTTGTTGATAAGCTCCCTAGTAAGGGCCATGGCCATCTGCACCATGGCTGGGGACTTGGAATTTTTCCCTAAAAGGTGAACTTTTCATATCATCTAGGAAATGTAGCTCAAGGCAATCTTCTTGCTACAACAGTTGCATAATTTGATTTGTTGACGCTCAAAAATAAGGGAACTGTCTTTAATTGAGGCATGTGTAGAATCTTAGTTTGGTGATGCTTAAGAACATGAGAACAGGAAATGATTGATGTCCTCAAACTCCACTGTACATTTTCTATAATGTTAGAAACCATCGCAACAACAATAATAATAAAAAATAAATAAATTTTAATTTTAAATTAGTTGGTATCAATTACATAAATTTTTTTTGCTGATTCGAAAGTCTGTTTAGATGACAACGATCATGCTTTCAATGGAAAAAAAATCTAAAGCATTGATTATCGAGAGCATTCTCTAAGAAAAAGGTCAGAGGCTGAAAGCTACGCAGACGGTCTTTTCATCAGCAAAACGTTAGTCTTGTTAAAACAGACTGCATCTTATTCTAAAAAAATTAAAGCAGGAAATATACTGAGTTAGGGTCGTGTCAAGTTCAATTATTTTCCCCCCTACCCTTTAAGTAGGGAACACGTTAGTGAGGGGTTAGTTTGGGTTATGTCAAGCTCAACCTTTTTTTTTTTTTTTATGTTTTTTTCCTACCTCATGATGCTGATACATTCCTTAAGCCTCTATCCATCTCATCCAACTTATGTTTTTTTCCTCATTTGCTTGCTACGATCTTGTTTTTTTCCTGCCTCGTGATGCTGATCCATTCCTTCAACTTCTATCCATCCCATTCAACTTATAACTTTTTTTCCCCCACTTATTTGCTACCACTTAATTGAACATTGGTGATAAAAATAAAATAATAAAATATAATACAAGAAAAGCTTCTATCAATATAAAATAAAATGGGTTTTAACTCATAAGTTAGGTCTTAATTCATCGGTCCTTCTGAGGAAAAGAAAAGAAAAAATAAAAGACTTCGAATGCCAACGGTGAGGCTGGGAGGCGTCGGTGGTGGGGGATTCTCTGTCACCTTCTCCAGCTCTAGGAGGCATCGGTTGGTTCAGCATCGAGAAATTTATCGGGATTCGAGCAATCTCAAAGTGGCTTCTTCTAATTTTGTCCCATGCCTAGTGAGAAAGGAGGAAATCGGAGTTCAAAGTTGGGACAAAGGGCTTCTCCGTGGGATCAGAGAGTGTTTGATGAGAGGAGCACTGGTTGGCGCTGCCATCGTTACTAGCGTCGTTTCTGCTCATCGGTAAGGGGGGGGGGGGAATGGAAAAGAAGGAACTTCATTAAGCCCAACAAAGGCATCGATGTTTGGCTGAGGCGGGGCTATCATCGAACAATCGAATAAGTGGATCAGAGGACAAGAACCCCAGCAATCGATGATGCTTTCTGGGTTAGGACGTGAGGGAACCTCAGAGCTCAAAGCACTGCACTGCGATGCATTTCGGTTCGTGTACTAACTGGTATGCAAGCTAGATCAATGGGACAGCTCGTCAATGGCTGGATCGGAGATGGGATGGATGGGCTGGCTCGTCTTCCACCGGGTCTTCAATCCCTAGATTAAAGAAGTCTTTTAAAAAGTCTTACTGTTGCATGTAATATCTGCACAAATCTGTAATCACAGGCACATAACACGTGCACTTCAAATGTTATCTGCCTTTAGACATGCTTGCTGATGCATGCTGCATCATTTTAAGTACGCTTGGACTGCTGGTAATGAACGAAGGATGGCAGGGAGTTGTTATCCAGGGGAAAATACGTCACCAACAACCATTTCTGTTATTACTTGATGCTTAGAATATTATTCTTTACCTCAATTTTGTTGTCCTGCCGCAGTTGTCGCAGTCACAGATTTTAGACTTCAGGGGTTTGATCAACAGAACCCTCTTGGTGCGTGACTTGGGAGTCATGATGCGCTTGATGACTTCTCCCTTGCTTAGATGGTTTCCATGAATTTCCAACTTTATTGTAGAGAAGCAGTTAAAGGTCTGTCACACAGGGCCACCCTAAACAGTGAAACAGAGGCCAACCCATATAAATTATAGATCGCAACCTGTGATGGTTTAATTATTTCTCCTTTACCACCCTTTAAGAATCCAAGATTTCACCATACCTAGTTGTGCTTTATGTTTGAGAATAAGTTTATAACTCATAGACATAGTATTTGCTATTTTTATAAATTTTTAATTATTAAAAATTAATTATTATCGTTCAGATTGCCATGTTTAATTGTGAGATATGATAACTTGCATAATAAACTTACATTCGCAAGATAAATAATCATGAAATAAATAGCTCCTAAAGTGTAAATGATAAAAACCAATTCTATACCTGCAAGAACTAGAATAACTTTATTAATATAGCCATGATTTTTTTTTATAAAAAAAAAAATAGGTCATCAAATAGTGCTCAATTAGTACGTTGTTGTTGTTGTTGTTCATCAAAAGTCATTCACTTCTAATTTACTTAATTTCTTCGTGAAACTTTTCATCAAAAAAGGCAAGCCATCACAAAAAAGACTGCTTTTCCGTCATTTATAGATAACAAAATTTTTATTTCTCAAAGAATCGTTAAGTGAATCTCACAAAGAACCGCTAAGTCTAAGACCTTTATTAATTTATATATTTTGGTTTTATGGGTTCGAGGGTGCTGGCAAAAGACCATGATTTCACGTAATTTAAGATATGTATAAAATTACTGCTAGTTTTTTGCACGTAGAAATAAACGGGCAGATCGAGATCCGTAGTCCAACCCGGAACAACCCAACTGGCTTGGGGCTATTTCTTTTCTGAAAAAAAACCTGATAGAGGTTGACTTTGGTTGAATTGGCTGAGTCCAAGCTTTGAACTTATAGGAGTACGGCCTCATTTGGGCCTTATGAAGGTACCATGGGTAAAGCCATGCCCCCAGGATATGGATCTTAAGGGTGGTTGATCTGTTTTCTAATGCTAGTTGTTCGACATTTTAGAATTAAGTCGCAACAATTGTAATATTGAAATTTTGGTCATGTGGAGTAAAATAGATTACTGGTTTGAAAGGTTGAGTCGGGTCGTGACCTATGGACACGTATCGGTTGAGGAGGCTTGAATCACCGCCTGGTTGGATGTGACCGTGCAGGGCCCGTTAACGTGTGGAAGGTTAGAGCGTGTTTTTTAAAAATTTTTCCGTAGGAGAAAAGAAATTATTTTCAAACCTAAAAAATTTTCAAATAAAAAACTAAAAGATTACGTTTTTTAATTTTTTAAATGTACACTAATGCTGTTAAATACCTATGAATTATTTATTTATTTTAAATGAAATAGTATTTTTTTTTTATATTTTTTGTCATCATATTTTCATCGTCCATCATTACTAATTATCTTTCACCATCCATTACTATCACCATACTACTAACATCCATGACCCTCCACTATCACTATCATTGCCACCATATCTCTACCATCCACCATTAATTCAACAACCATATTTCTTCACTTTTACTATATCTTCGCCACCCTTCATCACTATTATAACCACCATCATACCTTTACCATTCAACACCATTAAGGCCACAATACTTCCACCACTTATCACTACAATCATACCTCGATCATTATATCCTTCACTATTTATCATTACCATCATATCATCAAGACAACCACTACACGTTCATTATCGACCATCAATGCCACAATGGCTACTACCACACCTCCACCACTACCATCTATCTCCACAACGCCAACCATTCCTTTACCACCACTACTATCATCATCTACCATCACTGCTATTATCATCTCTACCACAAACCATCATCACCACTACACATACTCCTTCCACCACTAGCACCCACTTCTTTCCACCATCCATTATTGTCTACCATCATCACCTCAGCTATTTGCTACTATCACTGTCGCCATCGCTACCATATCTTCCTCTATCATTATTATACTATCCTTTAAGGCCCATCTTTTTTTAAAATAAAATTAAAAATAATTTTTTATTTTTAATAAATGAATTGCAATTTTAATTTTCAAGGAATTGGAAATAGAGATGATAATTGAAGATGAAAAACTGGAAACATTTTCTATACTAAATATGCCTGTCATATCCAGTTAGGAAATGGATAAACTATAAGATTGAAAAGACTCATGGATGGGGCCAATTCCTCTAGCTTCTCTATTTAGTAGTTTATACTATAATGCCCCTAGAAGAAATTGCTGAGTAGCTTTTCAATGGAGCTAGTTTTCTCTCTCCTGATGTATAAAGATTCAAGAGCCTCTATTAAGTAAGGACTTTATTTTGTTTTGCTCCCTTTCTGATTTGGTTGCATCCTTGAGGCCTTTAAGAATTGTAATACTTTTATTTGAAAACTCACTGATTATGAAAATTTTACAGCCAACTATTTCTTTAAGTTTCTTAACAGCAAGGGGCTATCATGACCGTTTCATTAAAGTCATTTGAAAATTGAATATTTCTTAGAAATATAAGGTGTTCTGGTGGTTAGCTTTAAGGAACAAGTTGCATACAAGAAAAGTTCTAAGTAAGAATGGCTGATGAATAGTGGTTATTCTCTATGTAGCTTCTTTAGAATTTATCAACCACTTATTTTTAAGTTACCCTTTCTTAAAGAGAGTATAGTTTTATATTAAGGAGAAATTAAACTTATGCGGATGGCTTTCATTCTTCTCAAATTTGTGGGAGAACTAGAGAAAAAGTTATGTCCATTCGAGCCTCAGAAGGATTTGAGACCAATTAGTTAATGCAATTTGCTGGTAGTTTTGGATTAAAAGAAACTTTAAAATCTTTCTTCAGAAAAATCTTTTACCTTGTTTGTTCTTCTCCAAGCATTCATACCTTCCAGAAATGGATGAATCTCTGCTCCTCTTATACCTCTTTCAGAAATGGATGCCTAATCTGCATCCTGAAACCTTCAACCCTCACTCATAAAACACATCGACTAACCTTCTTGTATTTCTTGTAACTCATACATATTCTTTAATATTATTTTAATATACAGTTGGCCCAACTTCCTGATTTCTCCATTTTCCTTTCGGAAAAAAAAAAAAAAAAAAAAAAAAAAAAGTTAAACGTGCCCGTCTTGTCTCATTTGTTACCATCCTACGTCTACCCAAGCTATTGCCACCCCAGCCTTCACCGCTTTTTCTGTTGCCTGTTCCGTTGGTTTCCATCTGGGATCTTTGTTCCATGCTAATTGCTTCTCAGTTGTTCCCATCCAAAGGAAAGACCCTGACAAGCGGTCTGTAGACCAACCGACCAAGTACCTGCAACCTGTAGATATCTGGGGACGAGATCGGGATTGCCCTTTCAGACCAGCCAAATAATGGAGAAATCTTAAGAGCGAGTCGTCAGTCCTCCTAATGCCTAGGGGTGGTGGAAGTCTCTATTTAAAGCGGATTCATCTATGCCTAGATATCAGGGGTTGCGGGATCGACAGGCAGTTTCAACTCTTTAATTTCTCTTTCTACTGGATGCTAAGTACAGTGTGAAGTCTCCCTTGTTCCAAGTTGCATGTGGCCCCTCCGTTAGTCCTCTTCCACTAGTTGTTTTCGTCGTGGGGCTTGCCTTGGCTATTTGGTTGGCTTCATCCACATAATGACTTCTTGTTTAGTTATTTACACTTGCTCTTGAGGAGGCAAAGGCATGATTGTGTCCTCATAATAGGAAAAGTTAGAAGTTATCAACTAACTGGTTAAAATGCAACTCTAAATAAATAAGCTTATGAGCACCTATAGTTTTTGCACATCATGAATTGAAATAAGGCGGTATCCACCTTCTTTTCTCAAGTTAGTTGCTCAAAAAGCGAGTGTTTAGAGAGTTTTAAAAACATATGATTTATCAACAGGGCGGCACTGGATTGTTTCACTTCCTCCGCTTTTGGAGGACATCCAGTTCAATGTTCAAACTTTTGATGATGAAAATGATATTGTGATGATAATGATGAGATATAATTTAGCAGACATTGATTAACCGTTCATGATGGTTCTCTTTTCTCATCACATTCAACTATGGGAAATCATCTATGGTAATGAGTTGAGCATGATGATAGTTACAATGGGCATATATCTTATACCTAGTATTTCCTTTGTTTAAAAATAATATCCAATTTATGTTGAAAAAAAAATATTGGTTAAAGAACTAACAATCAACAAAACTTCATTTTTGATATCTTCTAAAAAGAATGGTATTTAATAGAAAAGACCTACATGTAGTGGGTCAACCAATAGGGTTAGAGATTTAGCCCTCTTTCGAATGCTCCCTAATTTCCCTAACCCAAATAAGAAATACTTTTAGCCTCCAAAATCTTACTAAAGATGGAATTGAATCCAACAAATGTTAATATATTCTATTAATCTAATTGACTCTTTTAATTATATATAAAGTTGATGATGTTAAACATGTGAATTTTTATTCTTTTTTTTACAACAAATTATAGTCTAATTCAGCCTTCCCCTCCTCCTCATGCGCGGCTCAACAACAACAAAAATAAATATATTGATCAAGTTAATTCAATATGAAGTTGATGACGTTAAAAATGTGAATTTTCATTCTTTTTCTTATAACAAATTATAAAAATCACACTTGAAGGTCGATTTGAAAGCCAATGCAGCCTTCAACCTTCTCCCAAATAAGGTGCATAATTGCTACTACCTATTTTGTTTTATCATTTCTCTTATAATGGATTTGTCTTTGTCTGTATACTCGTTTCCTTCAACCTAAACAGAAGTATATGGAATGGAATGAAAAAGGTGCAGTGGAAAGCAAGCAAAACGCCAAGAGGTTACGTCACCAAGTATGAATGGTAATGTTGAACTAACAATTAACTAAACGGGATGGAGCCAAAATAGTGTTTGGACGTATATTTTGGACCATTCTGAAAACTCCTTGAACGGTGATCTGACAGAAGACGACACTTGCTTATTAAAAGATCCAAAACTTGTGAACTAATTTCTATTGAACGGGAATGAATTTGTAATGGTAGAACATATCTGTAGTATCATACAATGGAATATATAGCTCTCATCATCGGTGGTTTTTAGATTTCAAGATGCCATCATATTTAGTTTTAGAATTCGGCAAATTGAGTAGCAATGTGTGCGCATTGAGAACTCGGGGTTTTGGCTCAAGATTTTTACTAGGATTATAAATGGTCGAGGCATACTTGATTTCAATTCAATAAAAATTAAAATTAGGATTATGATTTTGGATCCAAATCTGATTCTTTAGCTAATCAGGTTGGATCAAATTAGACCAATGAAATTTTAGATATAACAAATCATTCTAATTAGATCAAGGTTAAGTATAGTTTCGATTCAATCCAAAATGTTTGGATTTCTATTAGAATCGAGTTAGACTAAGTCTACAGGTCAAGTCAAGCATTTAATTATTCTTTTATGATTAAAATATAATAATTAATAATTAAATATAAAACCATTAAGAAATTACATAAAACTAAAGAGAGCCAACTTGATCTTTGATTTATTAAAAAAATTTAATTTCATTCATGTAATTTATAATTTTAAGTTTACAAACTATGATTTTTAAAATATGTTAATACATTTGAAGATATTATAAATGAGAATCTATTAAAAAAATATGAAATCTAAAAATAATTAAGTAAAAATAGATAAGAGAAAATGCAGATATTGTCGTGAAAAAGAAAAAGTAATATAAATAAACGTTTGTTTGTGAACTGATATTTTGGGTGGAAGAAAAGAAGTTTCATATGGCTCAACTTTTTGGATCAATTTCTAATTGACTCGAGATCACTTTTCATTGATCCAAATTATATTCAGATAGCATGGGGTTGGTCAGATTAGGTTGAAATAATAAAACTTGATCCAACCTAAAATTTAGATCAAGATTAATTTTTAAACTTCATTCAATTCACATGTCTGACGGATGTAGATCAGTCAAATCCAATTTATTAGTATCAGGGTTGCTCATAGTTTGACCTAATCCATTTGCAGTCCTAATTTTTACATTTTTTGGTAATAAAAATGTGAATATGTTCAGAGACGTGAACAACTTACATTTGCAGATACCGGGGAAAAAAAAAATTAAGATCAAGAGATATAGAACGGACCGAATTTGAAAGGCCAGTGGAAGAACATGTCACGTTGAACTCAAGGTTTGTGACACAAGACCCATCACCTTTCATGTTTGCCATCTCCGGAGATGTCTCAACTTGGTTCAAGTTTAAATCTAGCTTGAGATTCGTAACTTCAACATACCATAAACGTGCATTTACTAATTTCTAAAATAGTCTTTCTCACTCTTTCTCGCGCACACATTTCTATTCTTAGAATTCAGGCAATTTGCTGAACCGTTTAAATTGCTTGTCTTGCGTTTCTTTGAAACCGTTGTTGAGTTGGATTTGCCCTGGAGAAAATAGTTATAGCTGCACTTAGCTTCATCACAAATAAATAATTATCCCTTAGGTATCTTCTTTTTTCTTTTTCTTTCTTTCTTTTTTTTTTTTCTCTCTCTCCTTCTCTCAAAGGACTTCCTTACGAGCTTCTGTTGATTACCACACGAAGGAATCCAACCATACCCGAGCTCTAATATACTCTTGGCATCTTAACACACCACCTGACCCATCAATGCAGTTGCACAGTCTTCAATCTAACTTAGTTTCTAGCTCCACCCAGGAATGCTCCAATCCACAATCATAATGTTACTCAAAAAGTAGGTTTGAGCCTTTTTCCTGAATTAAATTGTTACATTACCTGGATTCTTGTTGTCTCATGCATTCCAATCATAGAACACAGAATGGAAGCATAACAAAAAGATGGTGAGCCTGGGCTACAGTATAAATATCCATTCCTTTTGGTTTCGCTCCCTTTTGTTTCTTTATGGTGGTTTGTGTGCCAAAGTTAGGGTTAAAGTGAACATAGACCGGTCAGGCTACTTGTTTAGCTGGGTAGCTTTTCAATTACACTTAATTGGAAAGCTTTTATTCGGTCTCAGACTCGCTGATTAAAGTGTTTGGTAGCATCCAGACCTCTAAGAACATTAGCTTTGACAACTCGTGCTCGGGAAACTAAAAATATTGAAGGTGTGTTGAAACCCTTGCCGCCTTCATTCTCTAGGCCTTTTCCCCTAATGTCCTAACAAGTTTTCAACCAAGAAGTGCCTTAGGTTTTAAGGTGCCCAATTTGGGGGGAGATAAATAGATTGACACACCAACACACACACACACAGAGAGAGAGAGAGAGAGAGAGGCTAAATAATATCGTAACATTTTTCAGTTGATATCCATTTCTCTATCTGTCACTTGGCTCTCAAAGCCAAAGAGGTGAGCGGAAAAAAAAAGCATTCAAAAAGAAAAAAGAAAAAAAAGGTTTGTTCCAATAACTCACTTGGATGGCCAATTCCACCACCTGTTTCCCCTAGAATGAGCTAGTGGTTGCTGTCCCTTGACTCATCCATAGAAGTTATCCCTAAATCGATCGATGGTAGAGGAGGAATCCATGTGCTGGCCATGTCCATGGCTACAACTCCAATTCATCCCGTCAGTTTGATTGCTAGTATTCTCTCTAGCCGTAGGCGCTCGCACCCCTTCCATGGGCAAGCTGTGAGCAAGAGGGGCTCCAAAGCAAGTGTAGCTCGAATCAGGTCCATAACTGGGGTGATGTGCTTGGTGCTGAGAGCTACTGTTGAGAACATGGCCTACGAAGTAATCACCGATGGAAGGATGGGCAGATGAGTACGATGGTGGGTAGGGGATGGGGTGCGAGGAAGAGGTAGGGTAAACATATGGTTGCAGCGGTGGTGGTTGGTGCGTTGGTTGCGTTGGCAGCCTCGGATAGACTGGCCGGTATTGAAGACATGGGTCTCCGATGCTGCCACCTCGATGCTGGAAGCCTCCTGGAGGGATAGGTTGCGTGCCCCCGAGATTTAAATCTCTCAAGCTGCTGTTTCGACCAAAGAATTGATATCATTAAAGGCCTAGATTGTTGATTATCTTTCATTAAACCAAAAAAAAAAAAAACTTTTTCTGATGAAGAAGAAGAAAATGAGAGTTATGGATCCACGATGTAACACCACTGTATAATCTCTAAGCTGCTAACAAAATACACTTGGTATTGCAAGAAGAAATGAAAGATCAATCAGTATTTGGCTTCAAAAGGGAAGGAAATATATTAGAGTTGAACATATATGACAAACTTACAAAGAAACAATTACTAGCCACAGAGAAAATATGGGGAAACTTGAAGTGGGATATATTGTGCAAAGTTTCTTTGGTCTGACCACTTACCCCATATGAGCGCCGGCCCCAGCCAAACCTTCATTGCTGAACACGAGTTGACGAGCACGGTTAAGAGTCTCCGTCTCTCTCTCTAATAAAAAATCATTAGAAATCAACATGAATTTTCAAACACCTCTTGGCTAAAATGCCGTAGTAATGCATATGATTCTATAATTTAAATCGGTCCTCGTATTCTATTGAGAACATCAAACCCATGGTTCTAATCTGTCAGTGCAACTGCTATACATATAGCAGTGTTCTTGCCTTGGCGATGCCGGTTCATGTGACCACCCAAGGCTTGAGATTTGCAGAACTTTAGGGAGCAAAACCGGCACTCATACACCTTTGCGCTGTCATCCTTTCCTGCACTCTTCTTTTTCTTAAACCCTGCACCATTTGATTCTCTTGAATAAATTACTAATTAACTAAGTGCAACACACATGACAAAAACTTTAACAGAACTAAAAAACCAGTAACTTTACTGTTTCTACACCCTCTTTTTTCTTTACTTAAAAACTCTAAATCATCGTCTGAATTATTTTTTAATATATTTCTTGATTGTTTCATATCCTTCCCAACGTACTCGTACTATCGGTGGATGCAGCAGTTGTCGTCGAGCTCTCCTCCAGAGCCTGCTTGCCATACTCCTCGGGCAAGTTGTTGAGGTCTAATGGGTTCCCCTCTGGTCTCCTGCAATCAAAATAAAGATATAATTTGTTAACTCTCCAAAACAAAAGCTTCAAATAAGATGAGAGAAAAACCACAAGAAGAGGATGAATAGAACAGGGGTTATACATGGGAGTGCAGTCAAGGAGAAGACAAGGCAAAGAGAAGGAGATGGAAGAAAGGTTGTGGAGACTAGGGAGCAAAGACTGCAGTTTGGGACTGCAATGTAGGGAAGGCTGTTTTAAAGTGAGGTGGGGGGAGAGGGAGTGTGTGAGGGAGGGGAGGCTTGAAAGTTCTCTATCAGTTTTGCTGATCAGTTTTCCACTGCCCAGCCGTCGCTTTCTCTCTCCTCACCGCCCCTTTTCTTCTCTCTCCCTCTCTTTTCCCTTCCCTATCTCTCTCTATCCCTCCTCTTATACTACGAAAGAGGCAAAGGCCCTTGGTTTCCGTGACTGTTAGACGACGAGGGGCTTGGGAGAAAGTAGTGGTTTTTTTTTTTCTTTTTGGTTGGGATAAGGGAAGTGTGAGAGGGACGTGGCCTTCGCTTCTCCCCACCCCCTACAAACCCTACTCTACTCCCCTCCCTCTCCCACTGCTTCATATCTTGTGCCCAGTGATAGATAAACTGAGCCCCTGCATGTATAATTACTCCGGGGAGGCGTCCATGTGAGCCTCACACCCTTCTCTTCCTGTACAACACTTTCTCACCACCCTTGGATCCTTGGGGTAAGAGATGTGGGTGAGTAGGATACACAATGTGTGAGATACACTGGTGGGGATTGTCCTCTAGCTCCTGTGGCTGTGGACACAGGAATTAAGGGCTCATCCTTTACTGGACAATAAAGACAGGAGCACCTCTTACAAAGTGTTGCCCGGATATTTAGTTAAGGGTATGCTAGGCTTATAATCCAGAAGAGGGCCTACTTGTATGAGGACCATCACAGGGTACTGTAGCGTGTGGTAGAGTAATTGTCAAGTGCACTTGGCTGTAGAAGTGTACCCTTGGGACCTATTTGGGGCTGCAAAAGCCTGTCCGGAATTGAAACAACACTAAAGTTTAAGAGGCTTTTGGTGGCATAGATACAAGGTTACAGTTTGCGTCACCATTGTCTCGTTGGCCCAAACAGATCCATCATGTGCTATGTACATATAAAACACTATGGAGAAATTTCTGCTAGCTAGCTTACAACTACTTAAATGGATACATCACTGTCTTACCTAGGCATTAGCATAGCATGAGACATGACACGATTGAAACATATCTGATTACCTGGGAGTTAGCTTACATCAACATCACGGACAGGGTTAGGGGCCTTTTCATCTCTCGAATGCCCTCTAAATAAGCTCTCGGCTATACGACAACAGTCAATTAATGTTTCCCACTGCTTCTCTCATAGCTATAATAACAATTTATTGTTCACAATGCTGCCTTTCTTGTGTTTCCATTCACATTGCTAATTACCTGTTACCATTCTAGAGAAACTGCATTGAATCCGCTTCCCAAACGTACAACTCTACTTTCAGTAGGAAATAGATGCACCAGTACCTATGTGTGTAAAGCGAGAAGCCAGCTGGGTTTTCCTCCATGAGCTAAAAATCATGGTCAAGTGCTTATATTATAAATAGCTATTACTCAAATATATTATTCAAACCATTATATTCCGTCAAGACGATTGGAACTTAGTGACGGAGACATTCTAAGTTACTCCTCATAGTCGACACCCTTGAATTGAGTGCAACCTTTAGATTAGTTTACCCTTTGACGCTTTCCTACCTTTCTGTCTCCGTTACCTAGCACCTCTTAAATGTATGTACAATAGTCCACGCGCTAGGTTTTGTCTTGAATTCAACCTCTTCAATGCTTGGTAAACAGTTTGCTATAGCTTCATTTACCAACGCATTTTTTATGAAAATGATTAGTATCATTTACTAGCATTCCATCACAAAGAAGAAGGCTATCATATTTCTTGACGTTCATCGCAATGGAACCTAGCACCCGGTCCTTCGTTGGACTGCCCTATGGTATCATGCTGCTTGTTAAATATACTCAGCATGCATAGATAGCTAGGTGTCTGAAAATCCTGAAATGTGGCTCCAAATTATAGCCTATATTATTCCTCTTTTTTTATATATATTTTTTTCTCACTTTCACCCCCACTTGGCTGAGCGTATTCACTAATCTTAAATGGATATACAAGCGAGCGTATTCACTGTTTGCTCCAAAACAAATTAAATCATATTTTATTGGGAAAGGTTTTTAATGCTACTTTAATGCACTCGCAATCGCACTCGCGTGCCCTTTTACATAGATATGTAAACAAATTATAAATAAAATATTGCTATTCAAAAATGATTTAATGATAGTTTTGTCGTTCAAAATTTGTATTCTTGTGCATCAACTTCTTCCAAAACAAACAACAAAACTGAAATTCATATGCTTTCCAACACTAAAGATGGACAAACTTAAAGCTGACGAGTAGCACTTGATGTTGTATAACGCTCATAAACCTACCCTCATCGATCAACCTTCTCTCAGACAAACCAAAAGTTATTCTTTCCGTGATAACAATTTAACCCTAACTTTCGTCAAGCTTGACTTCTACAGACTTCAACTCCAGCCAAATATCAATGTAAGACACTGGTATTCATATAAAGATAAAGATGTGCTCAGAGTACTTTTAAAAATGCTTGCAATAGCCATTAGTCTAAATTAAAAAGTTTGAGTGCAATTACAACTAAAGAGAGCAATAAAGGAAGAATGGCCTTTCAGACATGGTATCATGAAATTATTCTTCACCGGCAATCCTCAAGGCAAAATTTGGCTCAGAAATAAAGTAAATATGAGGCTTGGAATAAATCTCATGCTTGATAAATCTTACCCATCTAGGCCAAGATTTACCTAAAATTTAGACATGTGGGTCGAGCGTGGGTCCGAGATTGGAACCTAAACCCCATGTTCCACGTGACAAATGGATGTTATGGAATTGGAGCCAATATGATGGGATCCAAATTGAGCCAATTAGATTTGACAAATATCAGTTCAAATTTCTTGGAGTAGCACATTTATCTTGGAGCTAAACCTGGCTCTACACGTAATGGAATCTGACTGAATCCACCAAGCAAATGAGTCACCTCTAGATCTAAATCCTTGACCTACAGTTAGTTCAGATCTCATCCAGGTTAGCCAGACATAATCGTATCCGGTCCACTTGAAACCCTAATAATGCCTTGCAAATAGATTAGACTGCGTTATATTTAGTTCCCTGCATGAATAACACATCCGAGCATATACGTTTCTGATCCACCTCAAGGAGGAAAAGGAAACCGAGACAATTAGCACCATTGTCTAGGAGCAGGAATCAGAAATGCGTTGTACTAATCTCTCTCTCTCTCTCTCTCTCTCAAACACACACACACAATCAATCAATATAAAAAGGGTAGCTGGGCAACTATCAAACAAAACTCCATTGACTAGGATTCGCAAGGACCAAACTATCTATTTTACCTTTGGAGTAAGACAAGAATAGAAGCAGTGACCCTTAAGTGACAAGATGTTATAGATTTCTAAGAATAGCCTTCTGCCGACTACTGACAGTTGGGTCTGGGAAGGATGCCTGTAGTCGGGGATAATGAGAGGGGGTCTTTTCTCTGACTTCCTTCACATGATTTGATATCTTTCCTTCCCATCATCTCCTTGTCTTGCGTTGCCGGATGTTTGTCAAGCAGCTGTCTCTGTACACCTCTTGGATATCTCGGCCCTTTGTCAAGTTCCTGCCCTCTAAACTCCATAGCCCCTCTACCATGTAAAATGACCTCTCAATCAGCACAGGAACGAGAAATGGTGCAAGAAAGCATTAGTTATGCTTCAGAGACCTCGTTGAGAGTATATATATGAGCTCTATCTAACCAGAACTACGACCAAGAAATTCCACGAGATACTAAATAGATTCAAGATGAACTGCCAACATTTGCTTCTCGAGCATGACAAACTTCTCGGGTGTTGCCGCAACGTTTGAGTGAACATGGATGCCCCTACGAGATCTCGTGTCATAGAGGCAGTAAGATAGCTCTACATTGCTAAAGAGGTTAGTGATGCTGGTATTTATATTTTATATTGGTTGAGTCTTCCATTAATTCACTTATACGTCGTCAGGCACCACAAGCTCCTATATCCAAATTGCTTAGAGGAAAACGAGCAATGTATATGCGTTGAACCAGCGGGGTGCTACCATACAGAAATCATGGCATCTGTGCTTTCGCTGGCCCCAGTGTGGCATATGGTTTCTTGTTGAAGATGCGGCGGCGACCATCTTGCTAACTTTTACTGGATTACCACGAATCCGCTGTGACCGCTAGATTGCAGTCACGTCCCGTGCCTGCGCCGTGATTGACCCGCCTGCACCTCATGGTTCCCTAGTCACGCTGATCACCATGCAGTCATGAAGAGGGCCGCAGGCTCCCGAACACTTTTCCCAAATATATTTTATGGGACGAAGTACATGTTTTAGATTCGGTGACGAGCAATGTCAAAACCACAGAGCATAGCACCGCTGCCACCACAACGATTATCAAGGCAGTAGCGAGGGCAATTTTTTAGCAGGATAAATGATATGTTTCGTTCGGATAGGTTTTTTTACATATAAAATTACGTACATCGTGTTATCCACTGTGTAATGAAAGAGAATAGATTGGCCAATTCCCTAAAAGCCGCGTTTCAGTTGTCTTTTTTTTTTTTTTTTTTTTTTTATGAGTTTGGAATCACACGCATGATACAAAGGGAAAGGCTATCACTCAATCTAGCTAGCCGGCTAAGCTTGGGATAGCACATAAAATATAATAACATAGAGAAGGAAAACGATAAAATAAAATAAAAAGTTAAAATATATTTTTGATCACTCAAACCTTACTCAAAATTTATTTTCTTAAAATTTATTTTAATTCTTAAATTTTTAATATTATAATTTAATTTCTCATCTTTCACGAATGCTATATTCTTAGTAATCTATTATATAAAGTTATTTAAAATTAATAAAATAATCTGATGAAAACATGTAAGTTATACATAATGACAAATCAATTATTTCATTTATTTGTAGCTAACTTCGTATGAGTATAACATTTTTTGAAACATGAAAAAGTAAGCTGGAATAAATGAAATTTTGAAAATAAATTTTAGGGAAAAGTTTGAGGACGAAAACGACACTTCCATTTAAAAAGAAAAAAAAAAAAAAGAAAAAAAAAAAACGAAAGAAAATCACAGTGCACATGCGCATGGCAGGTGGGAAGAATGCCCAATCCTGCATGAAAAAGGGTACGAACCCTAGTTCTCCCTATGTTCCCACGCATTTCCCTTTCCAAACCATGTAGCCTCTTCCCCATTTGGTCTTGGTATCTTAATAATTCAAACTATCTCTACCATGTAGTCTTTTGATCGCTGTCATCCCCTAGCCACCACATAGCACAGCTTACGATTCATTGGCGTACGGCCTCAAAATGTAGCTGCTTCTCCTCTTACCCGATGCAAGGGAACTTACGGCCGTTGGGATTGTTTCCTGTCCAATCTTCCGCACAGAAACTCTCTGCGACACGTGATCTGCCGTCCACTCATGGTGTCGCGCCGGTGCGTTTCTCTTCGTTTGACGTGGATTTGGAGTACAGCATAGGAACTTCTCTGCATACCTTCGGACGAATAAAAAGCTGGAGAGGGACAAAAAGGCTGAGGCGTCGCGTGTCGGTACGCTGTCCGCGTGGGTAAGATGGAGGGAGCGAGGTGAGGAGAATCCTTCCGACAGCGCTCTCAAGTCGCCATCTCTCCCTGGATACGGCCGTCCGAGTGGGACGGTCTCAGATGGGTACACTGCCACGACGTGGTGGAAAGCACTTGCAGTAAATCCAGCAACAGGAGCTCCCGGGATTGCTTTCGATTTTGGTGGTCTCTTTTTTTTTTTTTTTTTTTATTCCCTACCTTGTGGCAATAGAAGTAGGACTTGAAATGAGATATCATTAAAAGAAAATGACAAAGTATCCTTTTATTTTTATTTCAATTATTGGCCGATTACATAGAATCATGATTGTTATGCTTAGTGACAGACTAGTGGATCTTGAATCTTGCTTCACATTCATCCCCCTCTTGGGATGGTTGCACAAATGGGACAAAGATACCATCCATGGACCATGCAACTTGCTAATTAAGCCTTGAAAGCACCGTGATGGTATAGCTGATCTTAGAAACAATTAGTAGCCAAGCGTCGACTCGCATTCATTGCCAAATGTATAGTTTTACGCACCGAGGCTAAAGCAATGACATTCCTCCTAAATTGAATAGCACCTGGAGATGGATTCAAATGCTGAGCTAGGTAGGTTGTTGTAGCGAAGGAAGCATGACGTGCTACTGAACCCTGTCAAATCATCTCATCAGTGTAGAGGCTGCAATCTTTGTATATGATTGCATATAATGAACGCATTTAAAATTGTCATTGCACATGCAATTTTAAAGCACCTAAATGGGGTCAAAAGGTTCAAGAAGAACATTTAAGATCTACTAGAGCAACAAAAGTAGTAAGAAAGGATCAAACAAAATGGTAACCATTAACGACCAAGAATAGGTAGAATAAATTGCCCATAATCCCAACATTAATTTCATGGAACAAAATTTATTGGCTGCCCTTTCAACATACAAATTTGGGTCAGTGAATATTTTGTAAGCGCTACTTAAGAAATATCCTTTTTTTTCCACTAAAGGAAACTCAAATGTCCCCACCCACTGGTCCTCGCACACATTTTGAACAAACTTAGTCCCAAAAATAAGAGGCAATAAAATTTAATAAACTGATGTTGAACATAATTAGACATGAGAGACCAACTCGAGTGACAAATACATCAACAGAAGCTCAATATGAATATAGATGTTACAGGCTCTGCACCTATTAGAAACAATAGGTTAGTGATTCCTTACACTGTGACCAATTCTCAAGTTCAGGTCAATTGAGAAGACCTTGTGACTGTTTCAGTAAACAATACTCACTCCTTACACTGCAAAAGCTGATCTTAATTATCAAGCATTATATTGCATATCTGTTCCATAACGCCATTCCACGCTGCACGAAGCGCCAGTTTCATCACTATCTCAGCATTTCCTGTAGTTGAAGCACCTGATGCCTTTGCTCAGGGGGCAGAAGATTTATCTGTTCCGGGGTAAGGCTCATAACTTGCTGAAGTAAAGCTTTCTCCATCTCAGGAGTCAGCTGCACAAGACGAAAAGAGGGTGGGGTCAATAAGAGGAAACCTTGGAGCTTGGAGCTTAAATAATGAACATCTAAACATGGTCATGATGATAATTACCGGGGGTGGACGAGGTGGCTGACCACCTGTGCCAGAGGCGGTCTGTCCAGAAATCAATGAAGGTGGTCCCGGCAACTGGGCCCCAGGAGTTGCTTTTTCAGGCAGGCTGGGTGCCCAAGCAGCCCCTCTTTCAGCTTGAACAGATGCCCCAGTTTGATTGCTATAATCCGGACCTATATGTGGACCACCCTGGAAACCACACCAAATTTGATTTTGTTACGTTAAAGTTGCACCTAGGGCAGTGAACAGCCGCACAACTGACCATTCAGCTACCAGATCATGCGCAGTGAATATAATTAGGTCGAAGCATAAACCTACCAAGTATGGTCCAAAAATTTTTAGATATCAAAGCAATAATAAAGCAAGTACCATAATAACTGGAAAGTCATTCAAAAGTCATGCAATCTGTTTGTAACCCATTGGTGCATTCAGTAATACAATCCTTTACAAACTTCATGCATTAAGTCTTGCTTATGCATAATAGAACTGATTTGGTCATGTGGCTGCTTACAGAGCCTAATGCAAATTTGCTGACCATTTTAAGTGCATACAAAATAAAAAGCGTTACTCCATATTTTGACATTAGAAGCAGTCCAAATACGCAGCATTTATATTTTAGAATATATGAACCAATGAGAAATATTCTCCTAGCCAAATGATGCAGACATTGAACAAAACAGCAGGTTACAAACTCAGTGCCGTGCAGGAGTAGGAATGATCTGTCAACCTGATAAAGCTGTTGTGTTGGTGGTTGACTTGGTAGTGGTGGTTGTCCTTGTGGGAAGGAAGATGAAGGATTACTACCTGACTGAAAAACATTAAAAAAGAATGGTTATCTCATGCAGTTTATTCATGTTGTTAAATGCAAAGCAACATGGAGCTTGTAGTAGCCAACTTACATGAAATAAAGGTTGTGGTAAAAGCTCTTGAGGTGCACTTGATGGTTGACAACCAAGAGCATGAGGCATCTGTGAATGAAGCAGCTGAGGAAAAGGCTGCATGGAAGGTGGCCTAGGTTGCTGTGGCAAAGGTGGTTGCAGTGGCTGATTAAATATTCCAGGAGTCTGCAAAGGTAGCTGTGTCTGGCCAGAAACAATAGCCATATGGGATGGAAGTAAAGAGTAATGTGGAGAAGCAGGAGGGGGTAGAGTAAGGTTATGAATCTGGGAAGATTGTGGAAGAGATAAAGGAGCTTGAGCATTCAGAAAACTCTTAATTTGTTGTGCTGAATGTGGTGTATTCGATGGCATGGTCTGCGACTGGAAGTTCAGAGGGGGAACTGAAGCAGATGGCAATGGAATGGTGGGTTGAGTAGGAAGTTGCTGTCTACCAGATACTGAGGTTTGAGGTGAGCTAGCTTGTCCCTGCAGTCCAGCTTGCACTGGCAATGCTTGAGTAGTTTGAACGTTTGGCTGCTGCACCTGTGCTGACTGTGGTTGTGACAAAGCCTGTTGGATATTAGGCATCTGAAGAAAGAACAGAGATTTATATTTTTTTAACACAGGCTCTACTTGAGTATACAACATTATATTTCAAAGTTTAAAAATATAGGATTACCACTTGAGGCTGCAGCATTCCAAGCATAATTTGTGCCTGTAGTTTAACATCAAGACAATTACATTCAATATCACAATGTAAGTTGCTAATGACAAGTCTTATATGCCAATACATGCCATATGGAATGAAGCTAAACTGCTCGATAACATATGAGTAATAATTTTATACAACCAGTCTGAACCAAAAGAATCATAATGTACCATAAATCAGAGGGATTGGTACTTACTCATACTTTCCAAGATCGACAAACAATTAAAAATTAAAAAGGCTAAATTACAGTATTGATTCTCGAACTTAGGGGGCTGTGTCACTTTACTTCCTGAACTTCAAAAAGTTGCAAAAGTAATCCTAAACTTTCATTTTTATTTCACTTTGATCCCTACCGTTAAACAGAAGAGACGCCGTTTGATTTTGTCTTACGTGGCATTACACGTGGCATTCAGATGGTAAAATCAAATTTAAAACCCATAATCAACCCGTTAATCCAATATCCAATAATCCTTAAAAAAAAAAAAAACCAACCTTCTTCCCGCCGTGGCCCCCTCCGTCCACCCTTCCCCCGCGGCCGCGGCCTCCTCCGTCCCTCACCTTCCCCCCCCCCCACTCTTCCGTCCCCCCGTGTTCTCACCCCCCCGCGGCCTCCTCCGGGGGGGGGGAGGCGGTGGGACAAAGGGGGTCGTGGGTGAGGAACGGAGGATGCTGCGGCAAGGGGGGAGGACGATGGGGGCCGCAGCGAAAAGCGGGGACAAAGGAGGCCGCGGGTGAGGGACGGAGGCCGCAGGCCCTTGTTCCCCCTCCGTCCCTCACCCTGGGGGAACGGAGGAGGCTGGGGCGAAGGGAGGGTGGACGGAGGGGGCCACGGCGGGAGACGAAGGGGTGGGACGAAAAAGGCCGCGGGTGAGGAACGGAGGAGGGAGGAGGAGGCCATGGGTAAGGGACGGAGGAGGCCGCGGCAGGAAGGGGGGAGGTTTTTCTTTTTTTTTTTTAAGAATTATTGGATATTGGGCTAACAGATTGATCATGGGTTTTAAATTTGATTTTGCCACCTAAATGACACGTGTACTGCCACGTAGGATAAAATCAAACGGCGTCTCCCCTATTTAATGGTAGAAACCAGATAGCATAAATGTCACATGTGAAAGCATATGCTATTGGTATAATTTTAAAAATATTTTAAAGATAATGTAAACAAAAATAATAATTAAAATAGTAACAATTACTTGTACCTAATAGCAATAATAATGACATTTTTAACACATCAACAAGGTCCTTTGCAAGTATACCCTCCAAAACATTTCCTATTTGTGCATCTACCCATCTGATTTCCCTACAGTTCAAATACATTAAAAAGCTTGTTTAGCACTAAATTGACTTAAATTCCCTTAACCTAATGTTCAAATCTAATGATGAATTAGCTAGCCTTTTAATCTAGCCTAAAATACTTTTCTATTTCTCATCTTATCCATTTTATTCTAGCGCATCCACTCCCCTCTCTACTTTTCCTTCCAATCTTTGCTCTCTCCAAACCCAAGCCCTCTTGGCCGCAATGCTTCTCTTCTCTTCCAACTATCTCTCTACTTCCTCTCTCCTCTTCTTGTGACTATCTCTCTAGTGCCTCTCTCCACCTCACTCGGTGCCCCTAGCTCTCTCAAAACCCATGCCTCTCTATGTGCCTCTTTTAGCAAAGGAGTATGAGCCTACTTCCTAGGACCACCCGATCTCAAGGAGTCAAAGTTGTTGATGTTATTCACTAGATTCCAACAGATGTTTGGTGCAGAGGTGTTTGACAAAGATCTCGAGGTCATCAAGGAGAGCCCCTAGAGGAGTCAAGGAAAACCCATGGTTTGAGAGGGTGGTTTAAATGGTTGGTGGTGGGAGAAAGCTTTAGTGCAAACATAGAGAGGAGATGGTCCTTAAAGAGGGGGATGGTCGAAACCACAACCATTGCCTTGTTGGCAGTAGGAAGGTTGAAGGTAGTAGGGAGGCAGAAGTCAAAGGTGTCAAAGTCACAATCAATATTGCTAGCATCATCATTGTAGTTGCAAAGGAGGCCATTGAGGTTGAGGCCAATTAGTTGAGGTGACAATCTCATTGAGGATGATGTCAATCTGCTTCTCAGTGACCTGAATGTGCAAGTTGATAGCCATCACCACTGTTCGAGTCCGACCACTTAAAGAATGCCTTGACTTCCTATGTGCCCCAAGTTCACGCCATCGCCTCTTGTCCCTCCAATGCTTTCGGACCATTCCCCCACATCACATTGTCTCACACACCAGATAGGGATTGAGGGATTTCTAGGCTTGGAGCAAGGGGTTAGGAATTAGAAGAGAAGAAAGGCACACACAAAGAGAGAGAGAGAGAGAGAGAGAGAGAGAGAGAGAGAGAGAGAGAGAGAGTCAAATCTTTCTCATGACTTGCACATAGGAATTTACACAAATAACCCTTTATGATTGGAATCTCAACATTTTTTTTTTTAAGCAAGGAATGGATGGTCAATTCAAAACCTAGATACATGGGGCAGAGGCATGTTCATGGCTTGTGGGGGGCTAGGTAGAGTGTTTTTTGAAAGAGAAAGCGTAAGAGTCTTCTTATTTCCTTAAAGCTACCCTCCCCAAGAAAAGTTCAAGTATTGTAACATATAATAGAAATGATACAAGGAAGTCAGGCTTACACTAGTTACAATATATATATATATATATATATATATATATATATATATATATATATAGTTTTATATTAAATTAATTTATATACTATATAAATTTATTATTTGATTCAATGTGGCATTTTATAATTAGTTATCTTCTACTTGTACAATACCTTAGTACCATATTAACAAAAAGATAGTTAAGCAAAAAAAAATGGTAGAACCGACTCTTGATTTTCAATCTCAAAACTTCAAAAAGTGATCTTTTAGCATTCTCAAAAAAGGTGCACCGCATACACAATAAAAGATTTAAGTCTTGGGTGGAGTCCAATTGTTCACTTATACTACTTTTTGAGCCCTCAAGATCCTTGAGGGCAAGGAGAAATTTTTAAGTTCAGTTTTCTCAAAGTCCAATTGTTCAACAAGTTTTTTAAAAATATTTTTGCATTTCTTTCATAATTTTTTTTATACCTATTATTACATAAGCCAAAAAAAAATTATAGTATAACACAACCCTCCTAAGGAAAAGTTCCTGGCTTCACCATTGCCTAGATAAACCCTAATTAACCTAGTGTTGCTAGATAGATTGTGGCAACAGGGATAAACATGCACATAAGAAACATTTTGAAGTATATACTTGCAATTGAAAGGAAAATGGAGGGGATTGCTTAATTAGCTAGATGATGTGATTGTAGTTATTTGCAGCAGAAAAGATCGCAAAATGGTGATTTGTAACAAAATAAAAGGTTGGAGGGCCGGTTTTGGAATGACAATGGAGGCCAAACTCAAAATATGATGATAAATCAATGCCATGGATTTAACTTGAGAGATATATAGTTATATAGAAAATATTTTGTCTTTTTTGGAGCAGGTAGATAGTACTGGGATCCAAATAAAGATCTAAACTAGGGGCTGACATGGTAGGAGACAAATTGCGAATCAAGTTAGTTATGTGTAGTTAGGATTTGGTGCAAGGTAAAGCCCCTTGATCCACATGGGTGCACCTGGGTGTGATCCTAGGTGGCACTAAGATAGTTAGAGTGCAAGTGAAGCATGCATGTGGGTGTGGAAACAGTGAGTATAGATGCTCCAGTTATGATTTTCAAAGGTGTGCATGTGGGTGTATCATAGGGATGGAGTGATCAAGGATCTTAAATGAGTGTTTAGGTGGGTGCACTAAGCTGGCTGGCTACTAAAATAAATGGAGGTGCAAGTGGGTAACTATGCAATAAAAGTTAGTGATGTCAAGGAGTGAAAATGAAGTCCTCTAGAATTTTAACTTACATAGAGATAGGAAATGATAGTAAATTGATAGAAAAATGAAAGGAAGTGATAGACAAACTAATTTCCTAATTAAATTGATAAAAAAAGAGTCCATTATGAATCAAGGCTAGGGGTTAAGTCTATGAGGTGAGATATAAGTCAAGGATGTAAATAGAATTTTTTAGAACTTTATTTCATGTGGAAAAGAGGGGAATTAGATGAAATGATTTCCTAAATTAATAAAAATAGGCACGAAAGAAATTAGGGCTCTAGGTTGAGATTATGTAGTAGGGTAGAGGACAAGGATGTTAGGCAAGAATCCTGGCCTTTATTTGGAACGAGAATTTATATCTTTACAACAGCTAAGGGTTGTCTACCACTCGTTCAGCAAAATCCCATGCTCTTACTTTTCTTTCCCCTTGCTTCTATTCCCTCTCTATCTATAAATTATCTATGCAATTATTTTCTATCAAAATCTTTTTCCAAAATTCACCAATTTTCAGTCTATAATCCTATCTTAAAACCCTAGATCAAATATCAATGCTAATGGCTACAATTCCACAACCAAGAAACCTCAAATCCAGCCCGAAGCTTCCTTTTTCTTCTTCGCTCTCCAAATTTCTACTGATACCCAGAAATGGTGCTTCCCTTTCCATACAAAAGTCTAGCGCATTAACTCTCTGCCATGGTGTCATCTTTAACATAAAGAACCTTGGCAACCTTGTCTAGGTCCCCTCAAGAAATCTCTAAAGTTAAATGTCCAGGATAATAGACTATATAGCCATTAAATCCTAACCATTTCTTGTCATACCACAAAATAACCATAACCAAACCTTTTCCCAACTCTATGAATGTTGGCTTTATAAATTTGTATATACAACAATTCTTCTATTAAGGATCACCTTTGTTATTGCATGTTGTTCCAAATTCTAACAACTTTCATCCATGTTACCTCAAATGTTACATGCTTTTCTAACACTTCAACAAAAATTCAAGCAACTCCAAAAAGATAACTCCTTTTCATACCCCCATTGCAGATGCCTAAGTCATCTTAACCAAATTCCCTCATTCACCTTGTCCTAAATTGGTACATGTTGTACACCACCTGTTAGAGACTTATTCCTAAATAGCATTCATTTCAACATTATATGCTATCTCCTATTTATCAGTTTATTTTGAACATCTTTATCGTTTAAAAGCACAAACCATGCAACTTCACAAGCCAGTTTAACATATTACAAAATGATTGATTAAGACATTAAGCATGATTCAGTTGCATAATACCAAAGGCATCTCTCCTCCACCTACCCACATGTAATCCCAATAAATATGCGTTTATCAATATCAACAACATTTTAACACAAATAATAAAAAAGAGAACATATTATAGTATCTTACAGCCATCAACTTTGTCCCGAACCATACCTTCATTTCCATTGTATAATCTATATGCTTTACTTCTTTTCTGTACCATTTAATCTCCAACACATTCCTCCATTACTCAAAAGTGGCATGCAACCTTGTCCTAATATCATCAATAATCATGAAATAATGTGTATATTTTGCAAATAATATGTTTTATTTGTCACTTTACCACATTCCTCCATTATTACAAACTAGCACACAACCTTGTCCTATCATCAATTATCACACAGTAATATGTCTATTTTTAGCCAATTTTAAGAGACATGGACTCATTCCTGTTGCAATCAAACAATAAGAAGAAATCCCCTTGTCGATCATAACTACAACCCCTAGCAAGCATCCCCTCAACAATTTTATTATATCATCTATGCACACTTTTTGTTAGGTGCAGACAATATATCTCCCTGGTAATCCATCATCTACCTAGGCAATCACAACCAAACATAGATTCTTTTCTTTTATTATAACTTTCCTTCACTAGTTGTCAGCAAGAAATGGCCTCCACAACAAACCTTCTAGACAGAAATCAAAAAATTCTATGTAGTTTCTCCATCATTGGCTTCTATAGCTTCATAACGTGGCTTATAAATTCAATTTCTTGACAGTTGGTCATTTGCACAACATCTATATTCTTAAACAGGTCTACCACAATATTTCTACAATCTTTGAAAAATATCTTAATATCTATTTAACAAGCTAGTTAAATACCTTGACTAATATTTCATTCTAATTCAATGCCTTAGAATTTGCATCATTTTCAAAGATTTATCTGCTTTCTGGAAATGATAAAACATCTGACAACATTCTGATTGTGGTTCTTCTAAATATATCCACTTTTGAGAGTCCTCAAATTACAATTTCTAGAAAGAAATAAATTTAATTTACCTCCAAATATTTCATCAAATTCATATTAACCTTGCTCTTAATGCATCTAAAATGACGCTAAAAGAAAATTCCAATGTTCCTCTTTGTTGTACGAGCTAATTTGGGAGCTTCTCATTATAAGTTTCATACTTTGCATTCCTTTTCTCCTAATATCCTTATTAACCTTTCTCATGATTTTCAATGTCCTAATTTAAGTAGGCTCTCTTCCCCCAATCACCTATCCACCAAACAACTCAACCACCAGGTTTGTTTTCACCCCTCACATCTAAGCACTCAACTACCAAATTTGTTTTGCTGTACCTCATATACTTCAGTAAGAACTCTAATGACTTCTCAAGCTGTCAAGTTTCACTTTTCTTCAACTTTAATTTAAAATAAGCCATATTTTGTTCTTACAAATTTCACCAACTTATTCCTGTGCATTTAGCAGTTTCTCCCTCCATATTCCTACTATATGCATCTATAACTACTAATCTATGTTGTGCATCCAAGCTTTCTCTTGGCACCATTTACTATACTTGTTTATTGATTTTCTTCTGCAGGGAAAAACAAAACCCATCTTTGACCTTTGATCATTGACTCTTAGCAATAAATAAATGCTCATATCTCTTTTTATATTTTATATATAGGCTATTGCTGGATTATAGGATGCCACAAATTTGACTATCAAATCCTCCATATCATTGTCCTAATCTTGTAAAGTTTCTTATATGGTTCATAGCAGCAAATCAGGATAGTTTATCCATTTGATGGGGTTATATGTAAAGAGAACTACCATGATGAATCACAAACAGATATAATTGAAAAGCACTAGATAAAGTGATATTTTGAGCTATGGATTGGTGCAACAGGAAACTTGTCTTTTCCATGACAGAAGAACCCTAATTCGCTCTTGGATTTTGGTGTAAAGCGAGCATGTTGCTGACCATTACCCATAAATCACACACAATTTCATTCAACCAAGATTCTGACAGCAAAATATAATACATGATGTAATTTAGCTCATAAATTACATGCTATGCCCATAGATGGTTTCATTTGAAGGCATAAAATTGACATAAAAAAAAGCTTTGGCTAACTGGCTTGTAGCTTCACTAGTACTAAAGGCAGGTTATATTCTCAAAGGTATATAGGACTTGGAACATAGACTGCATATTACTTGATGAATAACACAAAAATACAACTGGTTGAACAGAATCATGGCATATAATCTTAGAATCACAAGCTAATATGGAGAATAGCATGAAATTACGAAGTAGCACGAAACATTTATTTAGTTATTAATAGTCAAATGAGAAGCTAACATGGCCGCACATGGAACAACAATTTGACCAATAACAACATTAAAACACATTTAGAAAGGAGGGGGGCGGAGATAAAAAGTTGCACATTCATACACTTAAACAGGTAAATGAACTTTACTTCAAATCGGAAATCTAATGTCGGTATTCTTTCTTAATAGCACAGAACACTTGGGTTTGATTCCCCTTCCCTAGTTACTAAGTTTCATCATGCTTGGATGATAAATTCTTCAATACCTTTCAAAGAAGAACGATCCTGTCTACACCTTTTTCTTTTAAAAAAAAAAGAATATCAGTCCTCCGACTAGAAAAGAACCCCCAGATAAGAAAAATGGCACCATCAGACACCCTCGAGTCCTTTTCTGAAGAATTATACCCAAAATAATCCGTGAAGAATACGCACAGAACGCTAAAGCCCGTATACTTCTCAATCACAGCCTCTAATATTGCAAAAACTACAAATTCCAATCCGTGAAATCGCATCGAATCCTCCATCCAACAAATCAAAATAGACGACCACTCTCGGAACCCCAATGAACCCTTTATTTCCTTCAAGTTTAGGAAGCATAAACCAAAACCCTAGCTTCCTAAGAGCCAGAGAAAGAGATAAGAGAGCGGAATCGATAACCTGGAAGAGAGCTCTCGTCAGGAAAGGGTTTTCGATGAGGATCTGCCTCGCCTGCTGGTGGTCCTGCTCGATCAGAATCTGCACGCAGGAAAAGAAAGCAGCAGAAATCAATACTTCCACTCTTTCCTCTTTTTCCTTTAAAAAAAGGACAAGATTACCTTCATGTGGGACATGATTTCGTAGAGCTGGCTCTTCGACATGCCGGCGATCTGGGAGGCGAAGCCCTCGCCGGACTGAGGCGGGTTCGCGGCCATCGTCGCTTCCCCCGCTTCGGAATGCATCTCTCCCACACCGAAACCTTCGGTGAGGCTCGCACTTTTGTTAAAAACGCGGACGGGACCGGCTTATAGAGCGGGCCGCTCGCGCTCCGCTCTTTGGCGGATCATTTGCGGAGCTGGTTCAGGTCCCTGTCCCATCCGAATCCAAATGATTTTGATTAATCCTGCGAAACTCAATTTTTTTTCTTTTTTTTTTTCTATTTTTTAGAAGCATTAAATACAGAAAGAATAGAAAAGTGATGAGTTAAAATGAAGCTAATTATTCATGACCACCTCATCGCTCAACCTTTTGCTCTGCCGAAAAGATGGATGCAGAGTTTTTTTCATATTTAATGAAAGTATATATATATATGAAATTCATATGCATTTTTATATTTTTTATCGAAAAATAAATATCAAAAAGATAATATTTATTTTTTAAAAAATATAGTTTTTAAAAAATATCAAACGAGCATAATATTTAACGTAAATCTTGATGCCTCGTGTATATGGTGCATGAAACATTACATTATCCTCCACCCATGTGCCTTTGACGATGAGGAGGAGAAGATAAAATTTTCTTTCCTTTCCTTTCCATTGATGCAGTGCAAGTTGATAGAGAAAGTTGGTTAAGTCTAACTGTTGGCTGTAATATTTGGAACAAGTAATCAGCTGATATGGGCAAATCCATTGAAGGTCGTGATTAATACATTTATATCCCCTCTAAACTAAATATTTACACAGTAAACAGCTTATAATATGCTTCTACTTCTACTATATGCACAACAAGCGATACAAATGAGGTAAATCAAGTATCAAATTGTTTAAGTTTGGCTTGAACTTGAGGAGAGCTTCGGTTTGAATCAAATCAAGCTTTCCCCGTTAAATTAGAACAATCCATATTTTTAGTCTTGACTTATTTATAAGCTCAGTTTTCAAATCTGTCCAAGATTGACTCATTTTTTGATTGAGCTAAATATTAAGCTAACCATTGATCGAGCTCAAGCAACTTGAATTGTTTATAGTCCTATATCTAATGAAATTAATAAATATTGGACACTCTAAATTAGACTTGAGAAGTAAAACCTTTGTCATAGCTAGTATTAATGATGATTTTCAAAAAAATTAAATCTCATGAGGCCATGAAACCGAGTGCCAAGGAGGAATTTGACATGCGTATCCTTGTTGCAACTTTAGTTTCTTCTTTTGTTATTTCCTCTCATCTTATATTATAAGATGTGGCTTTTGCTATGGTATTTCTTTAATTTTTTAAAAAAAATATGAATAAATCAAAACCATTGTAGATCTTCTCCTTTATTTCAAGACTACTCCATTAAAGCTATCATCTCTTTTGTTTTTCAATTAAAATCGCTATCTTCTTTGAAGTTCAATGGAGTTATCATCCTCTTTGTTTTCTTACACTCGTTGCCTCCTCAATTTTCCTACCAAAGCCACCATTTTCTAGCTAGCCCAACGCAACAGCAGCCTAAGTGCCGGCAACCCTACCAAATAACAAATCCTTTGCTTTGAGAGCCCCCATAAGACTTACCATTTCTTTCACTTCTCCACCGCACTGCAGCCTCTCACCATGGTAGCAACCTCTACAAAATCAAACAATCATATCATATGCATAAAGAGAAGGGAGCAGTGCCATCGCACCTAGGAATATTTTTACCTAGGAATATTTTTTTTTACCACATTAGTTATTCGACTTTTTTCACACTAATCACAAATATAACTAGTCAAAATGGTTGATATTTTTAATATTTAAAAAAATAAAAAAATATGATAGCAAGACTTATAAAATATATATAAAAAAATAAAAAAATTAGAACCAGAGCACAGTGAGGCTGAGCTTACAGCGTGAAAGCAACATGCGAGATGGATCTTCAAGGGGACAAATAATTGGCACATTTATAGTATTGCGTTTTGTTTTTCTTTTTTATGCTTTGTTAATTTTGACCTTGGGACATGCCACTGGCCTCAAGAAGGCAATGTGGGCCCATGGTCTAAGCACGCTAGAAAAAATTAAAGCAAATCAGTGCATGAGATGCATTGCTCCTTTTCTTTTCTTTCTTTTTTTGTTGTTTTGCTCTCTTTTTTTTTTTACGAATTCTAGTTTTCTTTTTATCCTAAAAGCCCAAACTTTTCTTAAGAGACATAGCTTCGTCTTTTAATAAAATTATTTTTAAAAATTAGGATATAAAAAATATAATAAACAAATCATAATCATCTATATTTTATAATATTTAATATATTTTATTACATATAATAAAATATATTTAAAATATGTTTCTTTATATATATAAAAATATAATTATCTATATTTGATACATATTGTTGGAATACGATCAAGGGACCCCACATATCAATAGGATGGATAATGAAGACGATTTGTAGACAAGATTATAAGCAAGTACACCTATAAGAACTAAGATGTCTGCTGGTATAACCTATTATGGTAGAGAAATAGCATGAGGAAAGATGCCAGAGGTTTTTTGGTGAAGGCTCTTCGACGCCCAAATCAACGAAGAGAAATGATAAAGGTGGCCAAAGGTAAATCTTGTAGTCTTAAATTTATGAAGGAAATAAGATGAAATAGAAGGAAAGAGAGTAAAGTACAGTCTTACTAAAGGTTGGTTATGTAGTTGTGTCATTGCAATTGTAGATAGAACCTTTTATTATAGTTCCGAGCCTTTCTTTTATATATAAAACCTTTTGTTATAGTTCTGAGCCTTTCTTTTATAGATGGACTCCATATTTGGTAATGAGACTATTTAAATTACTCGAATCGTGAACCACGTACCTTGCCATGATGAGCCTATTTTTTTGAATGAGATTGTCTAGAGTATTATGGATCACATTCTAAGTTGGGTACCCATTCCTATCAAATTACTTAAAGATATGCACATGCTGACTTATTAGGTGTATGCCTCCTACTGACCTATCAGGCATGTGCCTTCGAATCATCCTATCAATTATGCTATCAATAGTGTTGACAAGGATCTTACTAAGGTTGAAAAATTCTACGTCATCACATGCCCCTACTCCTAAGACCTGAGTGGATAGTTCAAGTGAGAGAGTAGTGAATTAGGTTTTTGAACATCGATTTGTCCAGGGCGTGTGAGCTCCTTTTGACTGAGTTAAAGTTCTTCAAGCTCATAAGCTTCTCTCATACCTTGATAAAGAGCATCAGGATCAATGTGCTCTAAGTGTTGAGTTCTTGGGTCATTTCTGAGTTGCTGATTTTGTTGGCTTCTCATTTTTTAGATGGAGAGTTCTTTCGAGCTACAAACTCTCTTTCCTTAGTAAAGAAGAGCTTTTTTGAGCTACTAGCTCTCCATCCTAGTTAATCTAGATACTAGTCAGTTCCAGTCTAAGATGAAGCATGGGGGTATGTAGACTAAGAGTTTCCAAGTTGGGCCAAGCTCTGTTCAATCTAAATTAGCATATTTTTGATCAACCAAGCTAGGAGGTTGGTGTTCGAGCTAATTTGCTGAGCTGGAAAGTCAGCATCTAAGCTTTCCTACTATTGATTTGGCCAAGAATCCAATCCATAAAGCAAAAAGAAAGCACATTAATGTTTGTATTCGAGGGCATATGAAAGAAAAGAAGATTGAACTTGCATATACCAAGTCTCATGACCAAGTTGCTAACATTTTTACTAAACCTCTTAAAGTGGATCTTTTCTACAATCTCAAGACTACTCTTAGAATGATTAATGAAAAAAAATTAAGTTTAAGGAGGGGGAAGTGTTGAATACTTAAATTTAATTTTAATATTTACAAAAAATGTGGAGTATCCTAAAAGTTACATTAAGGGACTGTTTGGAGTGAGATGAGTCAGATTCTTATAATAATCCTTTATTCCTAAAAATCAAAGACTAATTTCCCTCCCTTTGTTAATCTTTTATTCTTAAAATTGAGTGTAAATAAGGCTCTTAGAAATAATTTGCTGCATTTTAAATGTTAAAATTTCAAATACCAACCAATTTACCTAGGAATCTACATAGAAATGTTCACTCCAAACAATCCCCAAGTATGGAATTATTTTTAAGTGGTAAGCAAAGAGTCATTCCCAAATTGAACTTTTGACTCTTAGAAAAGTGTCATATTCTCATATTTTGAGTAAGAAATAATTTAGAAAAACTCTTAAGTCAATATACAAACATATTTTATATATATTTCCATGTATTTGGATCTATTTCAGATTTGGTTCACAAGTGTCTCTTAAAGTTTTAAGGGGTTATGAATTTTGGGTTCTTACATTGTAATGGGAGCTTATACCATGTCTTTTGGGTTATAATGATATATTTATACGAAGGATATTCGAAAAGCCATATTATATCTATATAAACTCTTATAATCAGTCATTTATGGTCAAGAAGTGAATAAGAAAATATTAGTGAACATTCTCCATCTTCTTCCACTCTTCACCTTATTATCATATGGAGCATTTTTGAGTCTTATTCTATTTCCATTACTTGCAACATTACATGTCAATGTTCATAAAAACATTACAGTTATACAATGTAATATCATGCATAAGGAAGACAGTTGTAATGGTTTGCTAACAAAATTAGAGGATATGCTTGATCTCAATATGGTATCTTGTTTGAAGTCGATGATGTTGTACTAAATTCTCTTCCAATTTCACTTATCTTATTTATCAGCAATTTGTTCTCCATCTCAAGTTTAAGCATGTATTCTTCTCGTACATCTTCAATGCTTTCGACTTCACTTAGAGCCAATGATAGGCCTTCAAGATCACCATCTCCAACCAAATTTTGCAACTTCTTTAGGATCTCTCTAATCTGTATTGTTTGTTTATGAAAAAATCCATCGAGAAGGAGGAAATGAGAAAAAAATTTGAAATTGATGCAATAAAGTAATTTTCTTATACTTCAAATTTATTTAAATTAAAAATAAATACAATTTGACTCACATTACAAAATCCATCATTTGAACCTTTGTGCACTTCTCTTAGGAAGTAATGAAGACAAATAGCTAGCACAAATTTCAATTAAAATAAATGCTAAGAAATCCATCTAGGGTTATCACCAATATTTTAAAGATCTATTTTCTTGTTAAATAAAATATTTTTAATAAGATAAAGTCTCATTTAAATTAGAATAGTTAAATCATTTGAGTTATAAAAGTTACTTGATAATTATTTTTTATTGGAAAATGCAATTTTATCCAAATCACTAAATATTTAATCCTTTCACAACTTTTTGTTAAAATAACATTAAGAATTGCGATCTTGATATAAGACTTGTATTGAATATTGATATTGTATATACCTTAATACCGACACTTAATATAGGGAGCATATCAAATCTTAGTATTTCACCTATATGATTTAATATGCCCTATATGATCTAAGATTTACTAGTATCAAAAAAAATAATAAAGAAAAAACTAAAATAACATGGCAATATGCCACTCCATTTTGCTATCAAAAGAATTGATTTTAAATCATTAACAATATTTAATCCTCCACTATCTAAATACAAATCAATAGAAGCTCAAATTGTTTTAAGGTATAGACAAAAAAAAACCCTTAATTTAACAGATAAATTTAGGACAATACTATGGGTAAACTAGTGAATAGCCAATGAAACATTTTCTTATGGTGTAATTTCTAGACATGTAACAAAAGGCCATTTGTACGTAACATTTTTCTATAGTATGAAATATAATTTTAGAGTATAAAATAACCAGAGTTCTTAAATAATCAACCTAGCTCACCTGCATAGACATTGCATATGCTTTGCTTAATACAGAGATATCAGTGTCCAAGCTCGATTTCTTTGCTAGTTCTGAAACTTTTCTTGTTATTTGTATATGGATCTCTCCACTCTTTACTCCTTGGAGAGGTATCCATTTATCAACCATTTGATTTAGAGGTAGCCTTTCATATTTCACAATACAATATCCTATACTTGATTGGGGGAGTACAGCATTATGATCCTTGACATGCAAAACTAAGAGGTTTCCAATGTTAGAAAACTCCAGAATCTCGTTCCATTCAGGATTCAATGTTTTGTAAACAACCTACATGTCATGCAATTAGATTAGGGTGTATGGTAAAAATAAATTTAATAGAGAGAAATCCAAGAAAAAAAAACAAGGTCAAGAGTGCAACTTTGAAGTATGAAAAACAATTCATGAAAACATACTAGGAGACAAATATGAAGTGAATCATATAAATTAAGAACTCATACTACTAAAGATATTTTTACACTATATGCTTACACTACGTAGGTTTTGCTATGGTGTTTCCTAAAGTTTGTATACCATGATCTTTTAAATTACATTTAACCATTTATTCTAGAATGAGTGGCCCTGATTTGGACAATTGGTTATAACTAGTCAAAAGTAAGGTTTGCATAGCAAGTATCATAATTTTGACAAAATTTGAGAGTCATAAATATTGCTTGGTAGACATTCTTTTTACTCTCTCAATAGTTAAAAGAAACAAAATTCTTTATCTTCCCATTTGCTTTATTTGCTTCTATCACTATCAGTTATTGATATCTAATTGTGAAAAAGCACCACTTTCTCTCATAATCCTAGCCAACCACCTTTCATCTTCGTTCTTAGACAAAATCATATGATAGCAAAATCCTTCATCTTTCTCTCCATATTCTCTCTTCTCTTCTCCACCATTAATGCTTGACCCACCATTGAGAGAAACTTCATAACTGTTATTCAGTGAATTTAGTTTGCCACTGACTGCCTACACCCCCTACCAAGAAATATTCACAAGCAGCTCTATTCCTTCAAGTATACATCAATGGTGCAACATATCCTTTGTTAAGAAAATAGGATGGTTGATTTTGTTACTTCAACTACTATCTCTATATTCTCACCTGTGCTATGGACGGATGTGCCTTTAGATTTTCTTTGCTATACTTTATCAGTGAATGCTAGAGGTGTAGCATTCCCTCGTCACTTTTAAACTCCTCTTTTACATAAAAAAAAAACAAAAAAGCTTGACCCAAAAAAATGTATGCTGAATCCACTTTACTATTGTTGAAAATTATATAAAAAAAAAAGTAGGATTAGGATAAAAGGATCATAAGTAAAGAGGAAGCACAAACCATTCATGAGAGGCATGCGCCCATTGCGTTATCCCCGGTTAGAAAAATAAAGTCAATGCAATTTTTGCAGCCTACCTTTTTTCCCTCCTTGTGTTAGCTCGGAAACTCAAGATCGCACTAGGAGACCTTGATTTTCAAAGATTCAGCAATGATAGGTTTCCACTCCCACCACTAGATGTAATGATTTCACCAAAGACCACCTTAATTTTTTTCCTCTAAAAATGTCATTTTTGTTTGGACAAAATAATATCCAATTTTATATTTTTGTTAGTTTCAACATTTTTAGCTCTAATTTGTTTGAAAATTATTATATATAGACAAGAGTAAATTAAAATTGGAAACATAGATAAAAAAGTGAAATAGTTGAGAAATAATTTGGAAAATATTAAAGTATATGATATCATTTGGGACCTCAAGATGTTCCATTTTAGTGATTTCAAAACATTATTTTTGAAAACAAAAAAAATCAAAAAAAACATTATTTTGTTTGAACATATCTTTTTTTATGTCCATATTGTAACTTATGATAATTTAAAAACAAAAAAAGAAAAAAGAAAGACCTACTTTCCCTCTAAACCTCTTTCAAAATCTAATGTCACTTTTGAAGTCCCTTCAAGATTCAAAATTAACCAAGAGAAAAATGCTTCTTAGTATTTAAAGAAATTAAAAAATGACAAAAAACACATTTTCATTACAATCTATACATACAAAATAAAATTGGCAAAAGTTTCTTTGGCCCAAAGTTCAAAAATAACCCTGCTTTCGAATTGCTTTAGGCCAATATTGAACCATTTTTGTCTTACATTTAAAATTTAACACAACACTTTAAACAGGATCTAAGATCAAATTGGTTTGATTCTAAGTATTAATAAGGTCGATTCTAGGTCCATAACTCTAAAACCCACACTCTTTAAGTTGGTTCTTAATTTCAAAGGTCAATTCCTCAATTTTAATATGAGAATCGATCACCTAAAATTTTTAAAAAATGAATTAGGAATCAAACTGAAAAGACATTAGGTATCATCTCTACTAAAACACCTTAAATATTAGATTAATCAATAAATATTATATATATTATTTTTATTAAACACAATAAAGAAAAAATTTAGCAATTATATATCATACATGTGTCAAACAAAAATTAAAAAGAAAAAAAAAATAAAATTGGTTCCATCATGAAACCAACTCAAAATCGAACCAATCTGATTGAGTTGGTTTTAGCTCGGTGCCATAATAGAGTCAATTTAGTTCTGGATCCAAAATCCCAAAACCAATCCTATAATTAGGTTGATTCTATGTTTTGATCTAAATCAACCCAATCTGACCCATGTTCACATTTATGTTGGACACCATTCCCAATCATATTAATAGGTTAGGCCAACAAAGAATCATTGGATTTCCTCGCAACAAGAATATTACTGGACATCCTATTTTTTGGTCCAAGCAACTTTGTTTTGGCTTAATTTTTGTCATTGGTCACCCTCCATACTAGTTTTCAGTTGTGACTATGTCTTCTTAACCTGCATGTGCTTAAAGAGACTTCCCTTTTTGTTATAGGTAACTTCAGGATGGCCTTCTCCTACATGTGATATTGCATGCCACATAAATGTCCTAAAAAAACCTGCATGATTCTTCTTAACAAAATTACATATTATTCAGGAAAAATTGTTTATGAAGAGTTGTAAACCTACCATCCAAGAAGGATTTTTTTTGGTCATGGTGGGGTGCTTGTGTGGTTGCCTAATCATGATTTAGTGTAAAATCTTTCCTATCAAATGTAAGCTTCCTTCTAAAGTCCCTTACAAGATGTTTACAAACTTATCGTCTCCTTGTGCCATGTAATCTATCATCGCCTCTATCATTTCTCGATGGATTTGACCAACCTTTTAACTTTTTTGCATATTATAGTCTGATTCATCCTTATGCCTACCATAATCCTAATTCCTACAATAAATATATAACTCTCTAGTGCAATCATCACTAGACATTTTGATGACTTTGGCTAAAGTTCACCTCCACACCTATTTTGGAATGAAAGTATCTACCACCATATCATCTTTTGCTAACATACAGTTCATCAATGAACACTTTTTCATATTTAGTGGCATTAATTGAGCCATATGAATGTCCTTGTATTACTGTCATTAAGACAAACAAAGATATTTGTAAGCATTTATTTATTGAGCCACATCACTTTCTCATATAGCCATATAAGTACTAGCCACTTTGTAACTATCAATTCATATGATAGAGAGATCAAGAAATTTCAATGTTTTTAAACATTGTCATGCAAACTCTCTTGAGCTACAAGCCATAAAAAACTAGCCTTTTCTTCTATTAGTCAAGCTAAATTTTTTTATCTTTATATTTAGTAAAAATATTTTAAAGTTACTTGAGCAAACAATCGCTACACACTATCACCTTCCATTTTTTTCTTCAAAACACTCCTATAATGTGAGATAGATATAAACTTAAGAATCAAATTTTAAAAAGATTTCAAGTGTTTGATTTAGCAAGATATAGGACAAAAAAATATGTATAATGATTTTTAAATATTAGATATCAAAAAATTAAAATTTATTACTTGCTAATCCTTTTTAATATATGTATATATATTTATCATCCAAACTTTTCAATTAGCTTAAAAATAATAGAAAAATTATATGTTATTAAATTACATTAAAACTTATTGCAAACACCCTAAGATTAAGATGTAATAGGATGAATAATCTCTTTTTTTTGTTGCATGTACCTCTAATTCGAGCCACTCAATCCAACTAAATCAACATCCAACTCAAGCCTACTCATTCAACTTTTGTTGTATCCAACCCTAACCCTAGTTACTGATCGAACTAAATCAATAATCCACCTCAAACCTAGCTATTCAACGATATCCGATGGTGCCCAATTGCAACTAATTCAATCCAAACTAGCTATTCAATTGCACTCAATCATATATGATGATATCCAATTGTATCTGACCACACTCGATCATACTTGATCTTACCTGACCAAACCTAATTGCATCAAATCACACCCTATCGCACCCAATCCTCATTCTAGCCCAATCCAAATCTAATTGATCAATCTTGAGGGTCAAACACAACATATATACCTAAAAGCCAAAATCCTATAATTGCACTAAAATTATACCTGAATTAGACTCAATGTAGGCTAAAGCTAGACCTATTTATCATAATCACACTTATGGTATCCCTATTATTGTATTTTGGTCTAAGAATATGCTATTAAGAAAATTCCATCATATATGGGTTTGCATTTAGCTAAAACCACCATTCTTTTTAGCCTACATCATCCTCTTTTTTGGAACCAATTAGTTCTTAGCATCACAACTGGCACCTTCACAAGCTGCCGCCTTAATCCGTTTCTTCATTTCTCCTATTATGTGATGTGTACACACCAAACACCATTCCTTCATAATACCTTCTTTACATCAAATCCCAAACTCATAGGAAGACAAAGATGATATTATTCATAGCAAACTCCCCTCAATCTTACAATCATTTTCATATGTACATTGGATATAACTTAATGCACTGTATTTAACTCCTATGCTGCCTAGTAATCTATTTATCCTTTGAGTTCTTTCTTAGAACTTAGCCCAAATAACACCTATAACATTTTATCCTCCTTCATTATATCTCTTTTTCTCCCTCTTACAAAATCATGACCTTAAATCTCAGCCCTTAAATCACCCCATCTACCTTTATAAATATCTCCTCATTCTATCCAGAAGATAGAAATTAGGGATAAAATAGAAAGCTTAGAGTAAACTCTATCATATTTTTTTCTTGAAAACATTGGCCTTCATCCTATCTCCATATCTTCCACCACCTTCATCCACCCCCAAGAAACCCTACCTAGCACTTACATAAAACTTTTTGCAACCAAAGAAGGAGGAGGAGAAACAACAAGAGCTTTGGATGCTACATGTCTCTTCTTCCTTTTCTCTTCCTCTTTTCTTTTATTTTTTTCTTTCTTTCTTCAAGCATGCATGAAACCCTGGTCTATTAGAGATAAGAGGCCCTTTTTACCTCTAGAACCGCTTCCAAGGAGGGGTAGAGGTGTTATATATTTGAATCCTTCCACATCATTAACCTAAATTTAAATCTGTGGCCTTATCCTGCATAGATTCTCTAGCTTACCTAGAAGGCTAGGTCCCATAGAATTGCCCGCACCAACATCCATAATGAATCTCTAGAAAGGTCAAAAGCTTACATTTAACATTGCCATGGATCAAATTCATTATTGGAAGAGTCTAAGCTCTTTACTAATGTTCTAAAATGACCATCAGAAAATGAATGACATGTATCCAAATGTATGATGCATAGCTGATTTGGATACATGGCCAACATGAATTTGAGTTAGAATTGAATGTCCTAGTAACAAGTGTCCCTTATATCATAAAAGAACAAGAAAGAAGATATTATCTCCAATTCAAGTAATGAGATGGTATTGCACATCACCTGCATAGATATGATGGTTTCCTTGTTGTCATTTGCTCTCAAACATGGACATAATTTTCATGTCATAGTCCCCTATAATTTAATAGTTTGAGAGAGATAATTTGTGGAAAAAAAGGTTTCTTCAAAAGCAACATATATATATATATATATATCAAGATAGATGCCCACTTTATCACTTATTTACTTCTAAATTCTAATATCTCACTTTTCTAGATGGTATATACCGAGTGGCTCTTAGAGCTCTTTGCAAAGACCAATAAGAAATGCAGCTGCACGGTTATAGTATATTCTTTGCTGCCATTCTTTTGATCCTCGTGAGTTTGGAAGCAGAGGTGGAAGGGTTGTGTTAAAGACGCTACTGTGCGTGCTTGTGTGCATAGACCTATAAATCCTCTCCGTTGTATTGAGATGGCTCACTGTTCATGTAGGATATATACCCATGTTTAGTGTGTTGATGGCACATTTGCCCCTAACAAAGAATGATTGAAAAATTGCACAACTTATAAATTTTTGCCTCCAGTTTGACGTGCAATGATCATGATAGACCAGAATTTATAAGCCAAATTCAGTTCAAATGAATCAAGTCACAAAAAAAATTGTTATTAAAATTTGTCTACTCAATGCATAAGTAGGGAACTTGAGGAGCACCTAAAGATTTCAATTTCAGGCATAAAAGACATAGTGCATTACTTAATCATCTCATCTTATAGGCTATGCAATCTTTCAGTCATTGAAAAGAAAATTGAAAACAATAAGAAATGTTATATGGAAACTTATTTCTTTCCTAGTATCAAAGAAATTCTTTTTATTTATGTATTGATTCCTAAAGCAGAATGATGTGCTTCAATGAATTTTCAGAGAATTTTATTTATGAATAGTGTCAAAAATTATTTGAAGTATTCACAATATGCATGTTGGCAAATTATTTCCAAAATATGTTTGAACTACAGCAGATATTGCATATCAATGTAGGTTAGTTTCTGCATTCTTTAAAGCGTTACTGCATTCAGATTTCACAAGCTATGACATGTTCCAGATGATTTCTATTTATTTATCACTATTGATTTCTCGCATAGCAAAGTTGATCTTGTGTCTATGTTGCTATTCTCTGATGGTAAAATCCCAATAAAAGCAGAAATCAACATCCATTAATGAAATGCAACTCCAACAGTGAAAATAAAGCACAAATATTAGCATCATTGTCAACTCACAACTCACCTTGGTTTGTTTCTTCACGTTCCCATATTGCACCCTCACGAAAGGATCACTTTTTCCCCCCAGATCAGCTGCAACAAGGTCCTTAGCCTCAACAAGGACTAGCTGGATCCAGCCAAATCCATATCTGGTTGCTGAAGTCTGCATATATTTGTAAGGTTCTGTCACAGAGCTACCAAATCACTAAAAATCTATATCTAATCTTGGTAAAATTACATTCGAAATGAAAGATGAAAACCATTCACTATTTCCCACATCCTTCTAGAAATGTGAGAGCATTTTATTTTATATGTTCATTCTTTTTCAATCCATGTGCTAAAAATATATCATGACAAACATGCAATCAAATGCATACCTCCAATCCCTCATGGTCATCATTCTCTACTGCTTCTATCTTGAGCCTCACCTCTCCTGAATTCACCTTCTCAAGGGGAATCCAGACATCTCTGCAGGAACTACCCGAAATTCCTTCCAGAGTTGCTCGTGCACTTCCAATATTGTCATCACCAAACAAATCTGCACTACAGCATCTGATCTTGAGACGCTCACCGCCTCCTATTTCATCGAACTCAAATGTGTGGTTCCACTCTGGATTTGAGGTATGAGACACTGTTCTTGTTCTGTAGATAACCTAGAAAAGTAGGCTATAATTAAAAATAATGACAGGAAAACATGTGAATAGTCATGCAATCTCTTCTCAGCAGCAGAAAGACGAAAGTAAACAGAAGGAGATGCAATTTGAAGTGAAGAAAGAAAAACATCACAACCAACCTTACCATACCGAAGCTTTATATAAGGGTTGCATTTTCCGGATTTATCTTTAGTTAGATTTCTTCCTTCCATCACTGTTACCTTGAGCTTCCTTCCTGTTGTTAACTGAAGGTTGGACGAACCCGGTAGAGATGGTTGAGAAATACCATTAACCGTGCTACTCGAGCTAATCAAACCATCTGAAAATTGCCATTCTTTTAGTACAAGCCTCACGGTCAGCTGTGAAACAAATGAAACTCTACATGTTAGGTTGTCCGCTTCTTAAGAATTAATATAACATTTGGACAAGATTTACAGTGTGTGACTTCTTTTAGCAGAGAAAAGGTATCTTATTCATAAATTATAATGTCCAGATCATTAGCATTCATTTTTTTTGAGAAACTTATTTCTGTAGCATTCAACTAGCTTAAACTTTGGTCTGATAGTTAGTTCCTGTTTGAGTTAGTGGATCACATCTAAGGATTAGTCTACTGAACTATCCTGCCCGGTACCAGCACCCAGTGTCATACTGGTAAAATGCTAGTAACTTACAGAACTCGATATAATATTATGCCGACACATGATACAGCTGTTATCTCACCTCCAGCAGCAAGATATTTATCAGTAGAAGTGTGTAACATCGATCTTTACCATCTCGTATCATACCGATAAGCTACCAAAACATTACCCTAAACCAAATCAACAAACCTTATCTTGCTAGGAGAGTTGCAAGTCATTAAACAAAAATGCAACATAGAAAATAGACAGGATGATGAAGAGGGTAAGAAACAAAAAATGATCAAGTGAATATTAGATTGCTTTGTAAATAACAACAAGAATAGGAGAGGTATGGTGGCATCAGTAGGATAAGGATTCCAGTTCTAGGCATGTTAGCACACAGTCAGGGTCAATTCATGGGCGGGCAAACCTGAATTAGCCCCAAATCAATCATATATTGTTCAACACTAAGCTTAAATTTGTTTTTACATCCTTTCTTTTTTACTTTTGCTTAAAGCCATGCCAATCAAAGGCAGATTGAAGCCTAGGAAACAAGATTCCCCTCACATCAATATGGAGGATCTGAGCAAGAGGATGCCAACCAATACCTTGTGCCGGTGTGGCAGTACCATATTGCTCCATGATTGGAATAGGCCCATATCTCAGTTTTTAAAATCTTGAGTATTAGCACAAGTTTAAGTATTTGATATACAAATAATGTATAGACTAAAAAGAAAACAATAAAACAATACCTAGTGGACAGCATATATAAGATGGATGTAGGGCAAAGAAAAAGGATATTAAAAACCAATGCTTACTTTGCCAACAAGTGGGGCAGAAAAAGAAAATAAAAGGAGATAACAAGATGAAAATTATACCTCCCCCAAATTAACTTCCTCAAACGGAACAACCATCTCAACTTCTTTTCCACAATGCTCAGCATTTTTTGCCACAACACCAGATTCATGCCCGATAGCCCAAAATATTGTAGAGTCATCTGCAACATATCTCATCTGTTCATAATCAAGGGTTTTAATTATTTATATCCAAACGAGATCTTGATTTAAGATACAATGAATTATTCAGTAAATAATCAAAGGTTTTAAGCTTACTAAGAAAGAGCAGAAACATCTGCACTGTACACAGTACCTTTATCTCACAGCTGGTCAAGTAGTTGAACTTCACGCTGGAGGGATCCCAGTCATAAAGACGAAATTTGAGAATACCAGCATCTCCATGTAATACCATATTAAAAGTTTCATCCCACCTAGGGTTCAAACCTTGAACAACATCTGTTCTTCTTGTCAAATAACCAAGTTCTACTTCAACGAATGTCTGCAAAACCTTATTTCCAATGTTTCCCGACAACTGACCGCTTGCTGTCAAGCTCTGTCTAGATTCTGAGTTATTGATTCTCATGCTTTGCCTACCCATGTTGCTAGCTGAAATCACGGTGACCGAAAGAACACACCCAACAGCCACCTTACATAGATTTACAGATGGCAAAGGAAAGCATTGACGGCGAGGCTCGACCATTCTTTTAACTATGGTTTCAGTGCAAAGCTTTTCCTGAAAGAGAAATGAAATATTTCAAATAGTAGAGCAAGGAATATATTTAAGGGAGTGGCTAAATTAAAGTACAGCATATTTGCAGAATGTCATTCAACAAACAACGGAACAAAAAACGGGCATCTGAACAAATTCCTGGAGCATTTATCACTGAACAAAAGAACGCACCAGCCAGGAAGAAACGCCAGGCAATATTGAAGCCTGAAGTGTTTGGCTTCCACCGCTTCCAAATGCAACACCTAACCTGACATCAGGAGTGGACTCAAATGAATAGAGCAGTGCCTGCCCATCAAGAATTGGTCTCAAGAGGATCTGCAACGTGAGAAGTTTAGAAGAGAAACTAAGTGCGACAATGACATTATATAAAATCATCAGGATCTTAGTTTAAAGCATCAAAGCTTAAGCAGTTCGACAAAAAATTACATCCACATTAGACAGAGTAGTATTGCAAATGGTCCCTCTGATTAAAAGCTGGTGATGGATCTCCAGGAGAAATTTCTAACTCTTTCTGAGTGACAAAAGGAAAACAGAGATTCTATACTCTTTTTGAGGACCTTTCACAACAAGAATCTAAGCATCAAGCACTGTCAAGGCTGTCATTGGGGATGGCCAGCCCTGCCCTGGAAATTCATCATCCTTGTACCTGCTTCCTTATTAAAACGTAAATAACTAAAAGACTCACTTCCGGCACCCACACTAGATCTGCTCCCAGGCCTTGTTCTGGTTAGTAAGATATCAATGCGCAACATAGCCGACATGTCCTTGTAATATACGTGCAGGATATATAACTTCACCATCCTTCACCCATATGAGGAAGCCCAGAATAATCCAGAATAAATTTTGGAATCGAATAAGCAACAGTATGAGACTGTTGAAATATTCAGCTCAGAAATGATCAAGGACAAGTTTTGCGGGCTGGAGGAGACGGTAGAAGTGAGGGCAAGGAGGAGATAGTGGCTTGGTAGGTTATTTGTTGATGTAAGAGAGCAAGAGAGGTCACTATGTGGTTTCTTTTAGAAACCAAGGTACAATCTTTTTATCAGGAAGTTTGAGGCCATATGTACGAAATATTAGAATCAACCTCCAATTCAGAAAAACTGAGCATGAAAGAGATCATTGGAGCCCAATCGATGGTGTTTGCTTGCTCCCATAATGGGTTTCATGAGTTAGAAACGTAATGGGCTCTGGATTTGTGCTTGATTCATGGAAATGAGCTCTGGAATATCAGGAAAAATAGGTCAAAAAAGTAAATAAAATCTATGAGGCATGTAATAGAATTATGAGGGTGTAAACAGGCTGAAAGTCTTGAGAGTTTATAGCACACTCCATTCAGGGCTAAGAGAAACCATAGTTAAAAGTATTTAACCTAGTGGTGGCTTCTTTATTAGATGGTCTTTTTTAAGCTCTGTTTAGATTAGCTGCTGGAACACTTTTAAGTGGTTGTTAGGTAAAGGCTATATGAGATAGCTATTGACTAACGGCTAGACCAATAATTAATCTAAATAGGCCTTTAGTATCTTTCGGGAGCGACAGAAAGGAAGCCTTTGAACCTGGTTGGCAGAGAGGTTTGGAGGGAAAAGAGAGAGGAGTAAAAGAGAAGTATTGTGATACCATATTTTAGAGTTTTTTAAGCGAAAAGGAAAGAGTTTAAGAGGATTCCCAATATCCTCCCAAATTTCTCATCAGCAACAAATTTTAAACCTCTAATAGGAGGGTTTATGAGGGTTTACCTTTTTTCATTTAATCATGTACAAAACTCTTTTTTTTCTTCTATATTTTATAAAACTTCCAAATAATAGAAGAGTTTCAATCTTCTTTTTATGTACCCTTTTTAACTTTAAAAATCCTTTCTTTTCTTTCCTCTCTAACTTCCAAACGAAAGTTATGGTTTGCTAACAATAAAGATGTTTTCACTATCACAAGAATTTAGCTAAATTTTGATGATTAGCATTCCCCAAATACTTTGAACTGACTGATTTTTCGACACATCACGATGCTTGGACACTTGTACACCTTACCAACTCCTTGACGCTTGAAATTGATGCAGCATGATGTTATCACAATTTGCTATCAAGCTTTGGGCACTTATTCATTGGAGTTTTCAAGTCTAACCTGACATTTAGCAAAATTTTATCAATTTTATCAAGTTCAAAGCAATTGAACTGACAAAATCTTCACAACATATATAGATCTATGCATGTCTATAAACACATCTACGTAATATGGACTCGTCCTCATATTAGCCTTTTGAAAATTTCTGTGCCTGATTTATTCAAACATTTAAGATCTTTGTCTGTTGGAAAATGAAAAGGGATAAAGGAAAATGTGCTAACAAGAATAATAATAAGTAGACTAGCGGAGAGGAAATCTTATAGGTCGAGATGCATCATGTCTCACAGCGCTATCTTTACAAAAAATACTCTCCTATGAGGTGCATGGATTGTTTGATGACTTTCTTTCAAAATAAAACAATCCTATATCGCATCAATCATCCAAAATACAGAAAGAAGATATTTAGCAAATGAAAAATTGGAGATTCAGAGATTGAAGAAAAGTCCTATGGATATGTCTCTTTCTATAAAGCAATGCTCTCACATTATTTCTTGATTTGGGCCATTGAAATGAAGAATAACTAGCCCTAAATACAATAAATGATTAGAAGATTGAACCAATTAAATCATTACACCAATATAGTAATTTCATAGGAATTAAATAGGTAAAAGCATGTGATAAAATTAAGACAAATCTCATTGGACAAATGTGTCCAAAATTATAAAAAGTAAGACAAATTATAGGGGGACTTAACGAGCATGTGGTGACCAGAACATGGAAAAGCATGCACTTATAGATGCCATGACATGCTTTTCTTTTAGCCATCTCTGGTTGGTATTACCAAGCCACACTACATGGCATACTAAACATAGGCATAATGTCATACATGGAAAAACTTGCAAGGAGATGCATACATTTAAAAAAAAGGGGGTTATTTTATATGAGTAGCACACTAAATTTATACACAAAAACATACTAAGAGCAAATCAATCTCAAAGATATCATCTCTAGTACTCTTAGGGTCTTGAACTAGAAGGCTATTAAGAAACTTATAATTGAAATTACATTGTATTTTGAGTTATAATGCCAGCCTATCTCACATGTTTGAACTTTGAAATGTTGTAATTTAGTAATATGTTGTAAGTCAAGTTATGCATAAATTATAAATAAAATCTAAAAATATACAAGTTGACTATCAATTAATCGGCTACAAGTCAACCTACAAGGAGTTGACTCATGATTTTGAAACATGAGAACAATAACATTTAATGCTATAACATAATAATATTATAATATGGTCATAATAATATAATATAATATTGCATGAAAATACTATAACTATAGTATAATTATGTAATATAAAATAAGATGATATAATAATATTGTAATATTACATAATTTTATAGTATAGTGTACTAATATAAAATTACTGTATGATATTATAATTTTATAAGTTTGCTACGATAATATTATATAATATTTTAATGTTATATTATTAGAATAATGATGTTATACTTTTTAATAATATAATATTAACTTATAATACAAATATTATATTATAATAATATTATGTTGATATCATAATAATATTATAATGATCGTAGATTATAATACAATATTATATTAAATAATATTATAAATAATACTATTTTATAAGATTATTATAATAGTTTATAAATTAAGAATAGTCTATAATAGAAGTTTTTAATAATATAAATAGCTTTTTCAAATGGAGTCTTTCCGCTACGATCTTTCAAATATATAAGTTTAGTTACAATATAGTTCAATTATATGTAACTAAATTATATTGTAACTTGAGTTGTATTGCATCTTCACTAGCAGAGTTTTAAATGGCTCTTAAAAATTTTACAACTAAAATATGAAGATTAAATTGAAATAAATAATCTTAATTAATAAAAATTAATTTAAAGTCATGTACAGTTAAGAAGATAGTGCCAATCATTTTAAGAATGATTAGAATTTGTAGATGGCACAAAGTAAACAGTAAACAAAAATTAAGAAGAAGAAAGGAGTTTGCATCTCCCTTAATGTGAACATGGTTGATGACAATGTGACCGGTCCCCATCCATGGCTTTGCAAATTTTGCTACCATCACTATATTCATTTCATTAGTATCCCAATCAAATCCAAACCGCATGACTTTCTGTGAGCATATAAAATTAGATTATCAATTTACCATCAAATAAAGAAAATAAAATCATTATTTTTGATGACCTCATAAGCTGCAAATAACAAAACGATGGGATAATTATAATGCAAATTATAAAAATGATGATAAAAATGACTTGCACTAAGATATTTCATTAGAATTGACTCCAAAAGATGAGAACTACCAAGCTAGACTTGTTTCAACAACTGCATCTCATATTTATAATTAAATTATTTAAAAAATATAATTCTGCATCAATACATTTCTCTGAATAATTGCGTCAGGTCAGCCAAAATTCATTGAAATTATTAGGATTTTGCTATGTTTACTTTTTTATGGATGATATACCAATTCCATGAAACCAGCCTTTCGTTTTTCTTTGCAAAATATGTAATAAATGAGAGCGAAAGCCATGCAAAAACTCAACAGTACAAAAGCAAAGCAAATGTGACAGAACTGAGGTCATTTTAATCTAGCCAATTCTGCTTCCAGGTGATGGAGAAGGATTCTTCTAAATGTCTGAAATATTGAATAAAATGGGACTTCTCTCAGGCCTTTTTCTTGTCCCAATGATTCATGGTATGTTATTCCATCATTTGAATTTGGATTAAATTGACAACTATGACAGATCTCAAACTATAGAAGACAATCCAAATTATTGAAAGAAAAAAAAAAATTGGCAATCTTGGAATAAAAATCCAACCTGGTCACCTGATGTAGTCCAGTGCGTTCCCTGCCCTCCCAGGATGGGTGGGGACGAACCCAAGGAAAACTCCTGCAGTGCTATCTTTTCCTAAAATAAAGAATAACATTTTTCCCAGTCAAGCTCTTATAGCTTGTGAAAAATCAGCAACAGAACCTTTAAGACAGCCAAACTCAACCAAACAACACTTACTATCAACTTTGGTCTCCGGTTTTTTAAGCGCATCTGCAAAAGGGGGATTAGTTTGTTAAATTTTATTCCATATCAAAGCACTGCACTGAAAAAATAAGAAATATCATTAAACTCCCAGAGTTCTGGATGATTCTCTCAAGGGGTCCATGGTTAAATAACCTTAGCTAACGTGCTGGCTTGATTTGAACTCTCAGTTCAGCTGATTAAAATTCTTTCAAACTAACTGCAAATAATGCTGCAAGGTCTTCCTAAATGATAACAAATCAAGGTTATTATCTGAATCACTCTGTTCTTGATAATTGACCAGAATCCATAATTTTTGTTTTGGAAGTAGATTGATCCTCCTAGGAATTTATAATAATTTTTGTGTGAACCAATGGCCAATTTTCATCTTGCTGGTAGCTGCTTTTTGATCATTTTTGGTCTTTCAGCATGGTTTCGGTTATGGCTGGTATCGGACAGAGCAAAACCAAATTACATTTGTTACATATGACTTTGGATCAAAGCAACTTATTGCTCTCAAGAACAAAATACTACTACATGGAAAGGATGCATCAAAACATCCACGCACAGGCTTTCATCCTGCATGATACTAGTAAGGTGAGAAGCTAAAACTTGTGATCAATGCACACATTGTACATTATTGCATTAATTATTGAAGCATATTTATCTATTTTTCAAGTAATAGCTAGTTTTGAGTGTAGTAGGCATTTGCAAATCAACAACTAGAAACAAGTAACAAAGTTGCTGAGCCTCACCTCTACAGTTGAGGAAATCCTGTTTGAAAGTTTTGGTTCCATAAAATTTGGCCAAACATCCATCAAAAGCTTGTTTAGCCATTCGCAAGGTTCTAATGGTGTTGCTGGCTGTGGGATGATACAGAGAGGTATAAATCATATGGCCAAGAAGAAAACTGCAAAGAAAATAAAGGGAAAGGGCATACCAATGTGTTCAATAGACGTTGATGCCATCTTCTGGTTAAGTCTTCTACAAGTAGCCGGCGTTCAAGCCTCCAATACTGCATGTCAAAGAAAAAGAAATATCCAAATATAATAGCTATATTTTATGAACCATGCATGTCAAAATTCTGTTGATTAATTCATGGAACAGAAATTTCATAGACTGTTTCAGTTGCATGAGATTGTTTCAAGAGCAACGCAAGAGAGGCCAACAACTTTGTTTTTCAATAATTCTGATCCACTAGTAGGATGTTTCAAAATGCTCTTCAACTAGAACGATATGGCCAAGATTTTAGACTAACTCAATGAGGTTTAACTTTGGGTCAAAATCTGCTCATTAAATATTCTAAGGTTCCTTATGTATACCTTAATTTATATGGTCAGTCCTATATATCTAGAATAAGGATTTTCTGCTTAGGTTGAAGGTTAAGAAGTGTGAACTGAATGTTTACAATCAAATTACAACCTCTCTTGAAAAAAAATTGCCACTGACTTCCTCTGGTTGAATCATTCCACATGTTACTGCTTTGTTGTTGCATCATCGGTGAACAATTGTTGGCATGATTGAGATATAGTGGTACCATGACAGTCCAGTATGTCCATATACTATAAATAAAATAGTAGTGTATTTAATGGAAAAGAAGTGATTAGTGTTGGCCTCTTAGATTTAATTTATTGTGTTATCGGATTTATTTAGGGCCTATTTGTTATAATCCTTTGCAATCCAACAGGATTCACAGGGCTGAGAAAAAAAAAAGGACAAATGGAGTGAAACTTATGTTTGCAGGATTCACAAAAATACCTTTTGGAAACATTTGTTATAGGGTAAACTATCTAAAATCACCAATTATTCAGATGAAAATAATGGAATTATCATATTTGATTACACCTCGATGATCTTATATGGCAATAATCCCATATTACCCCCATCTCTAAAATCACAGCCCAATCCAATGATCCCATACCTATCCACAAGTTCAGGTATCCAAAATCATCCCCACATAGTGATCTTAACTTGAGATTGAGGAACCAAAATACTCCTTATCTATATAAAAAATGCTTCATATTATTTTCATATTAATATAATATAATTTAATATTATAAAATTATATTATTATAATATAATGTTATATAATATAATATTATAATATTACAAAATATAACATAATTATTGTTATAATATTATAATATAATATGATATTATAATATTATATCATAATATATTATTATAAAAATATTATAATTTAATCTAAATATTAAAATAATAAATAATATGAAATAATGATAAATTATCATAATACTTACAAAATATCTTAGGGGTAATTATTTTTTAAGGTAAAGAGAGTTAACTAAGCAGAGGTAATTTTGGTATTTCATGATTGGTGATCCAGGATTCCTATGATATATTAAATACGATGATCTTATCACTAGAGATTTTTAATCATGAGCATATATCATACTAAATGCATTGATCTTCGATCATCAAGGATTATATCGCCCTGATACACCAGAGTGGGCTCACTTGAATTTTATTAGCAGCCTTTTTTTCTCTCTCTACACCAATGAGCTAGGAAAGGTCTGGTTGGCATGGATCAGGATAGAAGCCTCATATTTTATAATAATAAAAATCTTATTTCCAATCCAAGAGATCTAGAATAATTATTCAGATTGGTCTTTAATATTTAAATAATCCTCAATACATTATGATTGATAATTTATGCTCCAAATAAGAAGTCTAAGGTCATATCTATTTAGGAAAATGACCTTGATATAATGGAGTCTTGATTGATTAGGGAATATTAGACAATTCTCACAATGGCAACTCAATGAAAACTTGCTATTCCAGAAAGCAACTTCTATTTGTATTGACCAAGTTGATTTGCTTTTGTTCCAAAATTCAAATTTTAGTTGAATCCTGTCAATTATTGATTAGAAACCAATTATGATCATAAAACCTAATATCCAACCTAAATGCATGCAAGAACCTTTCCACAAAGCCCAAGGATTTCGAGATGTACACAAGACTAGTTCAGAATCATTGGTTAACCAATGAAAGGAAAGTAGCGTCACCAGCACCATAACAATTCCAACAAATCTAAGGCTAGAAATCCCAACCAAGCTGTCAGTAGAAACAATCACTTTCTTTGGTCATTAGGCATACAAATACTAGCCAAAAAATAAAGCAAAATATGATCTAACCAACCAACAACAACAAGTCAATCAGAAATCTTTCATCGGCTTCAACCAAGATTTTGAACCTCAGTGAGAGGAAAATGTCCTAGCCAATATCCCCTTTTGTTTGCATCAAAAAATAGAAGCTGGAACATGGACAAGACTCTAAAACACGAGGAAAAAGAAGATAAGGAAAAGGAAGGAAGAAAAAAGGGGAAGAAAATAAAGTATGGAAGGAAAAAAAATAAAAGAAAGGAAATGAGAAGAAGAAAAAAAAACAAGGTAAGAAAGAACAAGAAAAAAGAAAAGAAATTAAGTAAAGAGGATGAAAAGTAAGGAAAGAATAAATAAAAATAAGAAAAGACAAGAAAGGAACGAAGGAAAGAAGAAGAAAAGAAATGAAGGAAACAAAAAAATATAAAGAAGGAAAGAATGGAGAAAACAAGAAAAGAAAAAGTGGAAAAAGGAAAATAAAAAAAGAATAAAGGAAAAAGAAAAGAAAAGAAACAAAGGGAAGAAGAAAGAAAAGAAAGAATAAAAAGTTAAAAAGAAATTAAAAAAAAATAAGAAGAGATTTGAGACAAAGGGTGTCAAAATACTCGATCATAATGATCACCGTGATAAACTAGGATAGCAAGCATCACATTCTGTAGAAAAATAAGAACACTCTTGTCCTACAAGATATAAACCTTGGCTGAAAGTAACCAAGTTGTGCTTTTTATATACTTCTTTTTAACTATGGACAGACTAATGGAGAAAAAAAAAGGGTTAAAAATAAGAAAACAAATGCTCATAAGAACACTAGCTTAAAAAAAAGGACAACTCATGTAAAGGAATATTAAAGTGCAACATAATCCAACAAGTAGGCATTAAATTTTAGTAAAGAATCCATAATTCCACCACAAACAAGTTTGAGATTATAACTTTATCGATCAAAATGAATCTATAGAGTAAGAAAAACTCACCCAATTAGTTGCCAATATAGCAGCAACTAGGGGCACCCAATTAGACAAAGACACAAGCCAACGCACAATATTCCATACAAAAAACCCTAGTAGGATCAACAACAACAAAGCCTTATCCTTCATCACATGATTCAAGAAATCCATTGCCTCTTTGAACTTTCTCACCTTTCTCTCTCTCTCTATCTCTTTCTCTCTCTCTCTCTCTTTCTCTTTTGTCTTTCTTCCTAAAGATGAGCAAGTTTATGAAGGAAGCCTAGATAAAAAAATCATTCCAAATTTCACTTTCTTTGTGCTCGAAATTAAGATTGGTAAGAGGGAAAAATCTAAAAATGGGATTGATAGAATTAGAGCATCTGACTAATATAAGTATTCTTATTCATATTCATCAAAGAAAAACAAATATGAATATGAATAAATAATTATCCAATCCATACCCTAATAGCTAATTTTGCTTATAATTCTTTTTAATTTTATGTAGCACTTATGAACTTTTAATAAAAATAAGTGACCATTATTAACATGATATCAGCTTAATTTACTTTTCATTTAATGATAATTTTGACTTAGTGATCACAACGTTTAACTATCTGACTTAAATCTATGTGTATATCTATACTTTTAGCATCTAATTTGTAAAATAAATAAGGATATAAATTTTTGTATCCAACTAATACCCATATTCACATTAATATTCATCAAACAAAAATGAATACAAATATGACTACATTGATATATAATTCACATCCAATTTATTTTCAGTCCTAATTGGGGATTTGGGAGAGTAAAAGAGGAAATATAAAGGATTTGAGAAAAAAGAGATGCATAAACTTAGGCTCTAATGCTAAATTTGACAAAATCAATGCATCAAATTTTACTCTAATACCAAATTTAATATAGGCAAGCTTATATATAAATGGATAACTATTGGCTATATATCATCCTCTTAAGGAGTTTTGACCTTAAACCTCGACCGCATTAAAAAATGCTAATTGCTTTTGACCTTGTACCCATCACTTTTTGGAAAATCATAGTCTTCCAGCAATGAATTACTCCAAGAAAGAGATATTTGAAGAAAAGCTACAAATAACTTTATTAGTAATTAACTAACATTAAAAAAAAAATACTATTAGGATCTATTTTTAGGTGAGATTTCTTGAAAACAAGTTGTTAGCTCTTGTAGGATCCAAAATTTATATTTTTTTTTAAAAAAAAAGATAAATATTAAATGAATAGCTAATTAAAATGGAATCCTAATTTTTACTTGACTTCTAACTCATTTGGTATGAATCTAGAAAAGAAAGAAGCATAAAAATTTGGATTATTTTTTTTTAAAAAAAAGATGATTTTATAAATTTTAAGCCATAAAATGATATTTTCATAATTTTGGGAGTGTTCATCAACATTGATATATTTTCAATAAATTATGAACAAATTCTTCATGTAGCCTCCATTTAGGTGATTTAAGATAAATCGGGATGATATTTTGATGTTGTACATTATGAAAGTGATTTTACATGAAAATTTTAATAATGTTACTAACTTTATGCTATACCATTATGCATTGGATTGTCTTTTATAAAATGGCTAGAGATGAACTTTAAAATATAAACTTTTAAGCTTCAACAATCTTCCTTTGTATTGGTTACTATGATGGGACCACTTTGGGACATTTAGATCCTTACTTTAGATGACTAATAAATATAAAGATCCATTTTAATTATCAATTCAGGCTTGCAAAGACCTATCTAAAAGTTGATGTCTTCTTCGCCAAACTCTTTGCGGCTAAAACCCAGGATATCCATCATTTTAATTAGAGGTAAGCGACACTTGATCCCTTGATTGACCATCATTTAATGTTTAATTTCTACAAATCAAAAATTTAACTCTTGCCTCATAATTCCTAGGTTGTTTAGTGTTAACAGTGTTATTTTTGGTTCGGATCCATATCCATTTCCCACCCGTATCCAAACCTTATCTGCATGTATGTGAACTCCGTTGGGATGGCAATTTCACTTTTAAGTCCACCGCTAACAAAAGGAAAGCCAAACACCCCTCCTCGGTGAACCGGATCAATTTTAACCAAACTAGACGGGTCTCAGTGTGTTCCCAGAAGAAAAGGCTGAGGCCGATTTGAGATCAAATTAGGGCTCCCATCAGAGTTAGAACCGGAAGTACCAGTGGAACTTCGATGTCTCAAAATATTTAGGGATCACCAAGCTAGAGCCTGGTTTTACAGCTGAAAGGATATTGTTACTTTTTCTGTATTAAACATCCACAAATTCAATTGGCGAATAATAGATAAAGCCAGGAAGACAAACATACTATTAAATTGTTGCAAGTCAAGAGCCGTCTCCAGTCTAGTTTTAGGAATCCAACCAGAATATGTTCTGGTCAAGATCGGAAGCTATTCCAGTATCATTTGCAGCCATTACATTGACCTAACTAAATTTTGTGCTGCATCATCGATTCAAGGCCACAGATACCACCATGTATACCTTCTAGAGTAACATAAACTCAGTCAATACACAGACTAACCTATCTCTACGCATGATACTGCCATCAAAAGTCGTTTCTTGGACTTCAGTAAGTTTACCCTTCTCCACTCACAGCCAGCAAATTCTCATCCTGAAATCTCTGACGTTTTTGAAGCCATAGACGGGGCAATATGCATAGAAACTCAAGTACTCGTCCGAGGACATGGGAGAGAGTGAAGAAAATGGAAAAAACACTCTTGAAAGGTCCTGTAGCACCCAAAAATTAGGAACAAAAGTAGCTGCATTTCAGAAATGTAACAACCATGGATTGATGCCATGGAATTTTCTCAGAAGTCTGTAGAATACAACTATGTATTGAAGTCATCGTTTTTTTTTTCCTCTTTTTTTTTTCTTTTTTACAGTGTATCATACATTGGGGGTTGATACAGGTACTAAGAGAAAATCTTATTTATGAATATATGAAGCAATTAAAAATACATGACTATGTACAGGCTCACTTCCTCTTTTTCTCTTCTTTATCTCGTTCAAGTACTACAGGTGCTGCTGGTATGCTGAACCACCACTCTCTAATCCTTCTGGTCCATCTTTCTGTACTTGCTCTTCTTGGTGGTGATTTTCTCGTGAATGCCTCCAGAAATATCATTAAGATTATCAGTTTACCAGGTAGAAAGGCTAATGCCAAGGCCAGTAGAACCAGCACTACTATAGCTCTATCCGTTGCCTATTTAACACATGAATAAACGGTAACGTGTAAGATTTTGACATCCATATGCGTTTTGGAAATTCCACATATGTGTAAAATGCACTGGCTATTTTAAGTATAAGAAGTAAATTAATCCATATTGTTCAAACATTTGATAAACAGAGTCATTCTTTGATAAATGATCACTCTGAGCTAGACCCTATAGAATCTGCTCGATCCTTTTTTTCTATTGTTAAGGTGGAAAACTAGATTAAGAATTTTCTTTCTTCATCACCAAACTTAGGATTTTCACTCGATCATATCAATTACCTATTTATACAGTCTTTTTTATGCATTTATACATTTTATCTTATATATTTATGCATTATATTTATATTTTTAATATGTATATATTAATGATAATATCACATTATGAATTATGATTATAAAAACCTAATTATTTCTTAAAATAAAAATATTTTCATAAGTAAAGCAGTTATAGCAATAATTACAACAAGTGGATCAGTCCTACAGAAAGAATAAGGATAAAGATACAATCCAAAAAGCTATCAACCACAAAGCCATCTCTCTGAGAAATATATTCCTATAAATAAAATGTGACCATATGAGATGATACACTATCCATAAAAATATCACAAATGCAAATCCATATTTCAATATATCTATCTATGTATTATGTGGACAGTATGCATGAATCATCTCATAGGGAATTTGTTGATTCATTAGTCAAGACTTGATGAATAAAATAATTTCATGAATTTCCAAAAATTGAAGATAAAGATCGAGAAATTGAATTTAAATTATTTGTGGAAACATATAAACTAATAGAACCTTGATAAATGAAAGAAATGCTGTGAATGAATCACTCTAATATTCTTCTGTACCCGACTGATTTGGAAAACTTTAGAGATATCTAAGAACAATCCATTTTTATTGGAAACATTCTTCTAATGAGTTCAATATCCCAAGATGCATTGCTTATATTCCTAATTGTGTGCATGCCCTTGCATTTGAATGTTCATAATATTGATTGACCACAAAGGGACAACTCTCTCACCTATGAGTTGAACACAATTAGTGAAATATGAAAAGGCAAAACAGAGCAACTACCAAGCAACAAGGTGCAAAATGGAAAACTTGGGAAGGACCAAGGAAAATAGGATCTTCTTGGGACTAATCATGCGCTATCTGATCAACTTTGTACTGAAACCCCTATACGAATGAGATAAAGTAGTTTCATTGTCTTAGCTTCATAAGAATTGTTTGTCCAAGCACACATGCATGCTTGCACAATGAAAAGGTGTAGAAGTGAGAGTATCAAAGGTTAAAAGAAAGGGGAACAACCTGAGAAGGCAGAGCCAGTAACAAGGCTCGTAACTTCAAAAGAACAATATTCCCATCCTGGACCAGCTCCTCCACTTGAGAAATAGCATTTTGAACAGCCAAGAGCTGCTCCATGGTATTCATTTCTGGAGGGGCTGTCACCTTCACATGATTGATTGGCTGGCCTTGATTAAAAAATCTAGAAAGCAACATGAAGATTGCAATAAAGAGAAGCACCATGACAAGTACATAACCTATCCATCCCCTGCATTCATTCATATTGAAGGTATATAAGAGCCATGACATAAATTAATAATAATGCATATGAATAAGAACATATTCTAAATAAGCAAAAATATTGTTCTATGAACCAGTCAAAATCAAAGTTCCATTCATGAAATTAAAGGACAACCTACCCAATGTAAAATGAATGATGAACATGATGAAAACTAGCAAGTATCTGTCTAAGAGCACAGCAGGACTCTTTCAAGGATGTGAGGACTCCTTTTTCTGGGCTATTACAGCTTCTATGCTTCCACTGAATTCTCAAGTATTTGTCCTACATGCGAGCAGTGTCTACTTTAAGCATGCATGTGTGTGTATGCCTAAGTATGAATGCAGGTATGTTCATACATACATACATACATTACATACATACATAGATATATATATATATATATATATGGCAGTGCTTCTTCTTATAGAGGACTTCACTTTCATTAATTCTTCAAGAAATTTGCTGTTCATCTTCCATAGCATCCACCGTGTGCATTATAGTGCCAACAGTCATATAAGTTGGATTCCTTGCATAGTTTCAAGAACTGGCCGTGCCAGGCCGAGATCAGCACCTAACATAGATCAACATGACACATATTAATTCTTCACTTAAAATCTTACTGATTAAAAGGATATAAAGTCCTTTTCTTATCATGGCAGGGCACAGCACATTTACTGGCACACCCAATGGCACCAGCACTCAAATCTTCTATCTGTGTTTCCTCTTATAATTAATTTTTTTATGTGTGTAAGAGAGAGATGGCAGGGTGAACCCCATAGATTTATCCATTTTACAGTTGCTCATTAATTATTGTGCGAGGGGAGCAAAAAATCATTGCTTAGGGTCTGCAAAGTCAACTTTGAAAATGCATGCAATACTCCCACCCATTCTTGTTCATTGTCAGTGGAATAAAGCTCCTCATGTTATTTTCATTCTTAAGCCTCCTTGAACACTACTTGTGGAACCTTCACTAAATTCCAACCACCTATAACCAGTTGAACATTGGAATGGTAGTCAAAATAGCACTTGACCACAGGGCTCAATTCAACTTCCAGTCAGAAATCCATCCTTGTCTACCAATTCACCATCAGTTTCTAAATACTAGAATGAAGCACTTCAACTTTGCCTAATCCTTAGGGCATTTTTCCAATCCCTGCCCCTCGTATGGAAGTAATTGCATCCACCATCCTGAAAAGTTTCAAGAAAGAAACATGGAAGCAATTGTTTGAGGTGGTTGACAGATCATGAAACATGTTAACCAGAAGTTGACTTCCTTAACTGCCTTTTCTTTTTCCTTTTTTTTTTTCTTTGTCTTTCTGCGTGTGTTTGTGGGGTGGTAAAGTCCTTTACATTGTTTTGAATGAAACACCTGCATTACTTTGAGCCACACTGAATGTTGAATGCATCGCATGGTTGGATCTTAGCCTCCAATTTTGTTGTCTTGGGGTTTTTTGATCACTTTATGTCTGTCTTATTTCAAGTTCATGTTGAGCATTGCACATCTTTCCTCTCCTTTTCGTGCCAGTTGACCAATGTTGAGCATCATGATCCCAATTTTTGCCTTTCAAGCTCTGCCAGTCACCAAAAGTTCATCATTTCTTTGAGCTTAAACATTTTTCTTCTACATGCCAACAAATTTCAGCCACAGTCAACGCATCATGAGCAGGCAATGCTCAGTTCGGTTTACACACAAGACCATAACATTTGGTCTGACATCCATAGCACGACGGCACAGAACCAGCACTACCTCTTCCTTCAAAGCCTTTTCATCAAATCAGATAGGCAAAAAGTTAGAAAATCTGGTCGTACATTACAATCTGCTCATGCATTACAACCTATTGGATCTCACTCACTTTTCTAGATCTTACACCTTCGCATTGTATAAGGTTTAACATAGCACCTCAGATAATTAAAAAGGTTGCACCACAAGAAATATTGTCAAAGGTGGCCACATGAATCCTCTACACACGGTTCCTAACCACGTGACCACTTTGATACCCAGGCAAGCACCTAAGCACCTAACAACCTATTGCTCATGCAATAATTCCTTACACATAATAATGAAAGTGTAATAAGTAAGACAAATTAGAGTTATGACATCTCAGCTAATCCATATCTGTTATGTCAGTATTACTTCTTTAAATAAGGTAAACTGTGATACACTCTTCTTAACAGTTGCACTTACCATAAAAATGGTGCAAAAAGCTTTAGTTATGGCCATCTTGTGGTGGCCGTGCCTATCATCATTCTCTTGATGGCATATGATAAACTATATATCAGTCATGATCTAAAAGTCCATCAACAGGTGAAATACAGGTTACATTATTTATGATACCAATTTAATGAATCTAGGTGATTTTAACTCCAATGACACATCTTGCCACATCAGCACTCTTACAAAGTGTTTAAGGGGGGCAGTGCCCTGCAGCTGCCCAGGCAGTTTGCCACATAGGCACTCTTACTTTAGTAATCTTGTACAGCTATCTTATTGGTCTCTTACAGCTGTCTTTGGTTTTGAACTAAATCATCAAACTGCTTTTATTAAGCCCACTTTATTCTATCTTGGCAAGAAGCTTCAACTAATTCGGATATCCTTGGAAAATTAAGTTCTTCCCATCTTCACAAGGCTATTTCACAAATTTGCAGCCTCAGATTTGGTTGATGAAACAAAATGCAGCAGGTATACTGATGTATTTGGAACATTCCAAGCTTAAAAAAGATGCAGGCATTTCATACATTTTTAATATCCGAGATACTAGATATTATCTAAAATTAATAAATCATCTCAGAAAGCTTTAAGTTCTGGCTTTTGCTCAAAGAGACCATTTGCAGAAGGCATCTGTCAGCATTGTATTAAGAATATCTCCGATAGTCAGTTAACATCAATTTGGCATATGTCAAGTAGGTTTTCCACATAATGAAACCTGAAAATACCTAGCCCAGTCTAAACAAATCAGGCAATTGGAGATCCCTCACAGATGTAAATGAGGTATGTATAACTTGAGACATCAAGTTGTAGCTTTCCATGTTATGCTACAACAGACATCTCCACGAATCAAACAGAAAACCAGCAACTGAGAGTACAATTTTGACATTAGGCAAATAAACATTATCCGAGATTATGCAATCATTGTGGAAGTTTAAAAACTTGAGACACCATGGATGCCCTGGGGCCTACCTGAATGACACTAAATAAGGCCTCCTCCCCTATCCTTAAGTATACAGCATATCTTGTTACAGGTTAAAGGGGGTATGAAAGAATTGAACCAACAAAGCAGGAAAAGACAACAAAGAAATGGAATAAAAAATCTAAAGGTTGATGTCAATTTGATGTATTTCATATGACTGGCAATGATTCTACTACAGATCTTATATCAAGAAAACCTGATACTCTGAACTTACGAATGCACAAAAATATTGTCAATTTCTGCACTCCAAAGTTAATTCTTCAGAATTTTTTAAGACCATTACTTATGAATATTTGATACACACAAGACAGAAATGACCATTCAGCAATCACTGCCCTCATTCTTTTTCCCCCTTTTTTCTCCATTCTTTGATATAATCTCGTATCATACACAATTTGGGACATTAAATGTAATGTAGCACTGGTTGCTTTGGTGCTAAAGAAACCTTCAGATAACGGACTAATCATCTCTATGCTAATAAAAACTATAAAGGTTTTAAAATTAGTAAAAATAACCACAAGCTCACCCACATCATGAGAAAATTGAACAAGTATACAAAATATGTCGTAGTAGTTACAATGAATGTTATGCAAGATTGATAGATCTATCCATGAAAAAGGAGCAGAGCCAAACCTGGAAATTATGTAACAAGTTACTGAACAGAATACCAAAGACTTGAGAGATTCATCCCATGATGCCAAAGAATCAAGGATTTTTCCCAGTTCAATCACGGGATGTAAAAGCTCCTGCAAGTTTAAGGCAATATGATATAATATATTATATTTACACAAAACAAGAACAACGATAGATTTAATGACAGTTCAATTGGCTAAATTTGACTAAAGTGATCCTAGCAAGTCAAATATGTCACTAACTCATATCCACGTTTCATGGAAAGGAAAAATAACATGAATAAACAGAACATGAGATTTATGGTAAAACACCATAGCCAATTTGTGACCTAGCCAATTTGTGACATTCTGCTAGAAATGGATACCAAATACTAAGCTCAAGTAGTCAAATAGATTAAAGCATCAATTTTTCCTCACCATGTTCTTTCTTAAAAGAAAGTTTCAAAATTTTGTGATGAAGAACATCACAATCATTTTCAAGCCAAGGTTGTGCTTTGAGCTCAAGAATTTCTACAGAAGTAGCCTACTGAAACCCAGATCCCCATGACTCTATTTAAAATTACATAGGATAAGCAATAGGAACGCTAAGTGAAATTGGGGTACATGATCTCTTCTAAAACAAGGTTTAAGAAATGCAGAAGTAATCAAGCATCTTACAAGCACATGCCGGCAAAAGTGTAGCAATTAATCATTCTACATATATATGAGGGAGGACAGTTAAATGCTGCCTATTAGGAATAGACAAATTTAAAAATTGCATCTGATGATGCAATATCAAGAACTTCAATAAGCAACAAGAAAAAAGCAACAAAAGGTATGGACATCTTCAGGGGTGAACATAAGCCAGATGTAGGCTGTCAATATGTGAGTAGAGCAAAATGCTATCTGCCTCAGCACTTAGGTTAGAATTCTGTTGCATATATTAACTCCTGGTATAAATCCCAGACTAAAGATAGCATAAATTGAGAGCTTACTATTTTTGGCTTGTCATGACGTAACAGTATAGACTCTATATATCTAGTTTAATTACAGTGCACACTTATAAAATGAATAGGGTGCATATACTTCAAACTATGACTGGAAAACAATTAAACAAATGATGTAGCAAAGTATAACAGCAATATTTCCCTTGTATCATTACCAAAGGCAAAAAAGAGTGTCATTTGTTTATTTTCCTTACCAGCATAAAGCCTTGCTCACCCACATACAAAGAAAAGGAAAAAAGGCTACCAAAATTTGGTTCCTCCAAGAACCCATGTTCAAAGACGCATAACATTCCCAACCTTAATCACCTGGGAGTTATCCTATACAAGCAAATTACCATAACAGAACCTTTACAGCCTAATCCTATCCTAAGTATACCATATGACTCAAGCATACCATAAAACCTCAATTAACCCAAAAAAAAGACTCCAATACCCTAAATGACTTTATATCAACTTACAATTCTTGCACCAATTTAAAAAACAGCTTAGTGACCCATTTCTGTGTCTCTTAGACTACCCTTTGATCACTCTTTGAGGTTGAATCCCACAAAATCATGGCTCTCACACTACATATCATAACAACGTAGCAACTTATTATATTGATAATAATGGCATGTAATACATATGATGCATATTGTTACCTCCAAAGTGCAATCCAGTCAGCACTTATTGTAAGAGCATATCTTCATAGATACATACGACCCAGCTTTTAAATCCCATAGAATGGAGGTATCCCAATGCCCTGAATGGGATGCCCTGGTGCCCTGTCCTATTCCGATAGTCATCCCGATAGAGCATCTCAATAAGTAAACCATCTCTGTCCCCTTCTTTCCCTTATTTCTCCCCTTACCTTGTTTATATCTTTTTTCTTTCTTTCCTTTCCTATTTTCCTTCTTTTTTCTTCTTTATTTGCCTTCTTCTTTCTTCCTTCCTTTCTTTTTCTTCTCCCTTTTTTCCTTTTATTTCTTCTTTTCCTTCTTTTCCTTTCTTTTTGTTTTCCTTTTCTGCTTTCCTTCATCTTTCCTCTTCTTTCCCTCAAAGTCCTACCCTCATCCTGGTCCTCTTTCCCATAGGAACGAGACAGGACAGCTAGAACACTCCCTATCTTGCCGGGACTTAAAACCATACATATGACCACAATTGAAGCTCTAGGGCTCAAAATAATTATGGAAAGCCATTTCAAGGCATGCCCGATCAAACTCATGCATTAAAGAACACAGTTATTTGACATATCAAACCACAAAGACGATACAATAATATAATAATAATAATAATTAGTTGAAGCAATATAGGGTTGCAAGCAATATGCATAAAGCAAAATGGATGATATGTTTGTAAAATACCTTCATCACCGCCAAATTTGTATCAATCCCTTCCACTTTAACTCCATCAACCGTCGCTTTTGCCTGCTCTACCATTTTGTAGTTATCCCGGGACTCACTGACAGCCTTTTCTAAGGAACTCATCTGCCCTACAACTAATTCACCAACGAGAAGTCTTTCATTATTAGCATCTTGTGATTCCACCCCCAGATTTGACAAGATTGCCAAAGCAGAGATAGAATACATCCCACTTCCTGAACTGGATTGGTTAACCCGATCCAAACCCCTGGAAGATGTCATATCAGCTAGTGTTTCTAGTATTACGTCACCTCCAGGAAGCTGATCACAGAGATTGAACATCATAAGTGCCCCACATTGTATGGGAATGGAAGGAACTAACTCTTGAATAGCTTGCAAACGCAGAATGCCTAGTACAGCCTTTGAAAGTGTTTCTTCCTTCTCAACACCCTTTATTTGGAATTTTCTAATAAACCTGTGGGCATAAAGAATTTCCTGTATAATGGCTAGCCAATAGTCACGACGTAAATGACCTGTAAGCTCAGGAAACTCCATGATCACTGGCTCTGATCTACAAACATTGGAGCCATCATTAGTTACGGTGCAATAATCATCTTCAAGAGCATTCAACTTTTACCAACATCAAACCCTGCCTGAATCTACTAATTATCCACCCAATGCCCAAAAAGAAAAAAGAAGAGAAGAAAAAGAGGAAGCAAGTTTGGTTGCAACATTAGTAACGGACTGATAAACGACATGACTTACAAGGATATCGATTTGTACATGACTGCTTTGTCAAAAAGACGTGAACCCCATGGGCCAGTCAACTCAGGCTTGACAACCTGTTTTAAATCATCTGCAAGGTCATATACTTTTGCTTTGTCATAAGTCACAACTCGTAGAGATTCAAAGTAAAGAGCATGATCTGTCAGCGTCAATCTTCCTGCATTAACAAAGTTGAATAAGCAATCATAGCAACAAGAGGACACAAACTGTTAACAACACTCTGTGAATTTAAGAAATTAACAATAAGCAGTCTATCATAGAGCACTAAACACTGGCATGGCTTATATCATTCACCAAGCCCACAAATAGAATGTTAGTCAACACAGAAACCCACCAGGCCATGCTGAAATCCCTACATGTTCAAGTACTGGTTGGGTGGTCAATGTTCCATCCACTTCAAGTATCCTTTCTCCTCTACGTGATCGAAGACCCGAAAGAAGAGAAGATTCTGATTGAGTCTTCATTTTTTTTATTGCTCTGTATAAGGGGAGAAAATCTAGAATTAGACCCAATTAGCCATTAATATTTTTTGTTAGGAGCTGATACAGCATGTGCATAACTAAAATATCATTGTGAAATGAAGAACAAAAAGCCTAAGATCCTGCATGTGCATAACTAAAATATCATTGTGAAATGAAGAACAAAAAGCCTAAGATCCTGTATCTAAGAAGAATAATACACGGAGATAGAGTGATAGACTAAAAACATTGTGTACTTCATGAAAACACTGAAGTGTCTAAGCATCTGCAAGTTCTTGGAATATTTTACTCATCACCATGTACTCCAAGTACTAGAGAACTGTTAAATACCAGAAATCAACAAAGCGCACAATTATGACACTTACACCATTATGCTTGCATCATACCTAAATTTGCATGGATGTTATGTCTACCACTATGGACAAATTATTCATATTAATTAGTAAGTTAGCCAATAACTAGCAAAAAGGAACACTGGATTTCATGCCTTGAGTGACATGACAATGAAATTTGCTCAAAAACAAGATTGATTAGCATAAAGACATCAAAAGTTGGCATATATTTACCAAGTTGCAGAAGAAATTGCTTCAATTTATCAGGAAGCCGAAAAAGCCAAAGAAACTAAGATACAATGCCATCAAACCCAATGAGGCATTAACAAAAATAGAGAAGTAGACAACATAACAGATAGTTGGATATCATGCTGCGCACTCTTGAACAGGAGTAGGTGGTGCAGTTTGCTTCATAAAGTTAAGATATATTATAAAAAATATCTGAATACTCAAAAAGGCCAGGCGAGGGAATAAAAATTAATGACCTTACTGGTATATCATTATCATGTAAAGCGTCAATATCATGTAAAGAAGCAGGAACTAAGTGAAGAAAGCAGTACCAAGAAGTTGAACAGAGATTCTTGAACATGGAAATCAGAAAGGTTTGGCCAGGAGTGTCCTAACTTAAGCTTTACTATCATTTAAGAAACATGTAGCAAAAGAATGAGTTTCATTCTGTTTTTCACAGTCTGACAGCTGCATTACAGTGCCACAGATTTGATTCCAATTTCTAGATTTTAATTATCGGAGCTAACACTCATGTCCTATTGTGAAGGTTGAGCAGGAAAGCTTCATTATTTTGCAGGAAAAATATAATGGATACTCGGTTTTCATGTGTGAGGTGTGAAATTATTTCTACCATCTATCTTAAATGCTATAGCAATTACATGACTAAAATTGCATACGTTTCAGTGCTTGTCAATATCAGATCATCGTATTGGCATTCATCTAGCCCAGTTTGTGCAACTTTTTAAGTCTCCCTCTAAATAGAGAAGTAACTTCATAGAGTCACAAATGATAATTTACATTTATGTAGCTTTTAAGGTTTAGCAAGTCCACATGTCTTTGAACGGTTAACCTACCTGTTGGAGTAGATTTTAAGTCCTTGACGAAGTGGTACCTATTAAGAACATAGAAAAATACAAAGGGAAAGAGTTCAAGGGGACCTTATTGCCAAGTACAGTGAAAAGAGGTAGATCAGAACTTGAAGGCTAAACAAATGGTGTATTGAGAACTTCATGAAGAAAAGAGCATTTGTTTGAAAAATTGCAAATATAAAAAGATGGGCATTAAAAATCAACAATTTGCAATATAAGATTACTTGGTAAAGAGCCTCACAAACCCAGCAAGTAACAACGTTGATCTTATAATTAAAAAGCAGCCATAGATGTTACAGTTGTGAGTCACTGGAACCTTTCTCCTGTTTGAGCTCTATCATGTAAAAACCTGGCTTTCTACCTTAGGCAAGTAGATTATATTCTGGGCTCTAAATATGTGATGCTTGTTACTGGCTATGGAAGGGGACATGCAGAAGATCATGCTTAACCACATCAATGACTGAAATGTTTGAATAGCAGGTAGGAATTTGCATGGAAGCCTTGAAGACGAGAGAATACAGGTGAAATATCCATAAACAGATGGTTTTGTTCAAATGCTAAGCATCAATATGGAAACAGGATTGGTCGTGAAAAAATCAATCAAGCAACTATAATGCCATGTTCAGTGAAATATCATTAATGGTAGACCCTGAAGTTGGGGAGTTTTAACACTCTCCTGAGAGCATGTGGAACAGATCATGATGGTTTGATTTTCCTCTTTTTGTGATACTTTTATCAGTTTATAATTCAAGCAAAAGGGTAGCAGATAACCCAAGCTCAAGTTTTAGTCAACTTGATTGAAATTTAGTGAAGAATGTAACACTTTGTATAATTTTAGTTAGGTGTGTCAGAGAAATCAGGACTTTCTTCCGCATCAATATTTCTTGGCATTGCTTCTGCTTCATCGTCATTGTTTTATCTTTGCATTAGCTATTTTGACACCCAAAGTATCAACATCACAGATTAATATTGGATTTCTCATAAGCAACAAAAGTTTGCTTATTTAATGTGCCAAAATTGCCATAATTGTTGACATAATGGTTTGTCACATTATGTTATATCAATTTTGTATCTTCCCCTTCTTCCCTACGTTTGTGGGACAACAAAATAGCTATTAAGGTCTAATAATTCTACACTTCATAACAAAATAAATTCACAGATTAGCTAAATATTACATGCGATAAAAATTAAAGATAACACAATTTAGGTGAAATATGATGAATTTATGGAAAGGGGGGAGGTTATTTCCATAAAATACAGATGATGGTCCACTGAATTACTATAAATTATAGATGATGTCTACCGAATTGTTATACCTAGATAGAGTGTACGGTCACTATCACCAATACAGATGAATTAAGTAGAGATTGAATGTTAAAGACATTAGATATACATAAATACTAAACGACAGCATTGATCTAACCTTTCCAGTGCAGTAGTAAAAAGAAGAAAACGGCAACGGTTGGAACAATAACATGATACACATTTACAAGGATAGAAGCAAGGTTCACCCGCCGTCTCGATACCGGACCCCGTATTAGTACTACACTGCTATAGTGGCGGTACACTCAGTATGCAAGTCGATTTAGCATGCCGAGACTGGGTACAGGATCCCCGTATCGGTACCACATTGCTAAAGTGCCGGTATGTTTGATACATAAGTTGATTCAACATATCGAGACCCGCCACACATCTTATATTAAGTCTTGATTTGGTGCTGGTATAGTACAGTATGCTTGGTACAGGACAGTATGCACCAGTATAGCATACCATAGATAGAAGAGTTACTACAGTTTCTATAGTGGAATAAAACTTATGAGGTATATTATAAAGTTATTAAAGGTAGATGGAACGATCAAGAAAATTTACAACAATATCTGATAACAAATCTGAGTTTTGCTAATAAGTTGTCAAATGTAGAGGCTATTTTCTTGCTTGTACATAATTTGCATTGAACTGAAAAATGCATATGACATAGCAACATGAGAGATATACTTAAGAGGCATAGTTCAACAGGTTGCACATAAATTGTTACGGATATGAGTAATTAAAAACATAAAGAGTAGTTTTTTTTCCTGAGACATGGGATTTTGACAAGCAATGTACCCATAACAATGAGATAAACTTCTGATGCCTCCTAATATAGTTTTACCTACCACGTAAATTTAGGAAAACATGCCATTTTAATTCTATATACAAACATGTACCTTTAATCAATGGCTCAAGGATAGGAAAAAAAAAGAACTCAATTGTAATTATGAAGAAAAGTTCCAAATAATGGGATTATAAAACTACTACAATAAAAAAAAAAAAGTATATAAAATGTAATTTTCCAGGAAAATGAATAAGAAAATGGTCCCATTCAAATTTGATAGCCTAAACAAATTCCAGTTTGATTGTTTACATTGCCTGGGATTCACCATGCAGAAATTTGGACGTAGGGACAAGCATATAACTAGAAGACAGCAAAATCAGATGCGATGTTTTATAGATCAAAAATGTTAAGAGTAACATGAAGGCACATAGAAAGCATAGAAAAATAAGAACACTATGGTCATTAAAGTTGAATACATTTGGGAAAGCATATTACCATAACAAATCAAGATAACTGGAGGAGAATGTTGGGAATGGTATTAATAGACTTGAGGAATAGCATGAACAGACAATAGCAAAGACCAAATGAAAATATTCAGTTGGTTAGAAATGAATATATGAGGGGAAGCGTATGAATATAACCCAAGGACAACGCCTGGGTATGGTACTTGCACATGCAAACATGGCTAGATGTCCTCAGAAAACCTTTGAAAACACTATAAGAGGGATTTTCCTTGAAATGAATAGATTAAAAAATTTTCTTAAGCCACCTTATATAGTTTGGATAAGTCCGTTCACTGTGGTTCAACTCAGATATTATAGATTAAGTTTAAAAAAAAGGCCCTTACATAGCTAGCAAGAACTGCCTTTAAAAGTTAGCAAGATCTGCTCTAAGACATTTGTGAAACACATTGTCACCATCAGACATAAACTATTATTAAAAAAACAGACAGGTAGCAATATTATACATTTTCCGGCTGACAGCATATTAAATGAAATAATGGTGAATGATAACCTGTCTAGCGCTCCAAGGTACTTGTCATATACAGCAAAGGAAAGCTGACCTCCAGTCGAAGCTGTGAGTATGTCAAAAAGATTGAAACAGGTAATTACATCTGCAATAATGGGGATCGCTGGTGCTATTCTAGAAAAAGCCTCTACCCCAACAGTACTTTCCTTGTCCACCTGCTATAAGGAAGAGAACGATGCACTTAGAACAACCATTCAGATATATCAGCAGGTTACAAAATAAGGGAGTAACAATTCCGATAAAACATGTCTGTGGGTCTCTGCGAATTATCTACCCTGGGTGAAGGCTCGGTTGAAGCAGCAGGAGCTTCCCAGGCTAACATCATATCAAATGTCAGTCGGCGAAAGTTCTTATCAGCCAGGTGGCCCGTGACTTGAGTAGAGAGAGCAAGTGCTCTAAAACAACAGTACTCCAAGAAATTTCTTGCATAATTTGAGGGGTGTTTTATGGATTCAGATGCCTCTTTGTCAAAGTTATGCTGAAGCTCGTCCATTGAAACTTCAAGGGTTCTGCACCATAGCAGGCGGGGAAGCAAAAGATTAGCACAGCAGTGACAGTAATTCAACAATAAAGAACATTCGCTGAATCATCTAACTCAAATTTAGGGGAAAGTACACAGTAATTACTGCCTAATCCAAAGTGACTCATATTGATACTACTAAAATTTCGGAACGGTCTATGCTGATAATGTATTGACGATTTACTTCTAGCACTTTGAAATGTATAGAAACCTTTAGAAGTCTCATCTCCACGAAATTTATATGAAACAAAACAAAGTAATCCCAAGTTCAAGTCCAGTGTCAGTGGCAAATGGAACTGATAAGATAAACATTAAAACAAGCATAAATATTTCTGTTCTCTGTTATATTTATTGCAAAAATCTTGAATCGCTAACTAAAGAAAAGAAGAAAAATTCCAATTGAATTCGAAGTAAAATCAAATCAAAAGGGGGAAGGGACAAAATCACGATGAGAAAGCACTGTAATACCGTGAGCAACGGCCGACGATGACATTGGCCATCGGGGAGAGGTCGGGAATCCACTTGCGCTTGCCGGACGGGGAGCGGCCCATCTCCTCGAACTCCTCGTCGAAGGAACTCCGGCGGCTAAGCGCCCACTTGAACGCTCCGTCCTTCACCAACCCTTCCAACACGTTCCGGGTTTTGCTCATCATCGCCATCTCCACCACCGCCTCTCCCAAAACCCCAGCGCTCAGGCCTCTAAATTCCCCAATTCCGATGCGTCAGCCGCTACAATTTCGCTCTCTTGTCGTCCCCCCACGAAAAAGCCCGATCTAACCAGCGAGGATACCCATTTGGACTAAAAGGTAAAGAGATTTCTTGGAGGGTTGGATTACGAACCGGTAGAGTTCTTGCACTGGTGTTCGAGGAAAAGACGGTGCAGAGGGGAAGATATTAAAATACGGGAAAGAATCGGAGAGGGGAAAGGTGTGGAGCCCGGCGGAGGCACGAAGCGGCAAAGGATCCGCGCCCTCGCTTTATTAAGCTAAAATATCTTTGGTGAAACTTTCGCCTAAAATTTATTTTAGCTTTCAAATTTATAATTATTATCATATAATCTATCTTGATATTAAGTTAAATTAAATTAATTAATAAAATAATTAGCATGCCACCTTAAATATCCAAACTGTTACTTACTTTATATAATAATTTATTAAAAATATAAATGATAGTTTTTGTATCTACAACAGAACGTCACATCTGTTACTATCTTAATTTTAATTAATTTAATGTAAGTGAGACGTCAAGGAGGTATATTAATTATCTCGTTGATATTAACTAATTTAAGACGTGGGAGGTTATCATAACAATGAAAGTTTAAGAATCAAAACGAGCTTTAAGTAAAAGTTTGAAAATTAAAAATATATTTTTATCATTTTATGATTAGTGTTTTTCTTTCTATTACCCTTCTAGCACAGCGACAAGGGAGGCATGCAAATTGGGACCATGAACTTCGTACCTCCCGGTGAATGATTGCAGGCAAGGCTTTTGTTAACCAGTTCGTGCTTGTGTTTGAGTGTCTCACTTGGTTGTAGCGCTTGGCATGAGAGGTGCAATGTTGATCCTCTTACGATCACCTAGTTAGTCATTGGTAATAGAATCATTTCAGAGTCATTAGATTAATCATCAATGATAATAGGATTATTACGATTATTAGTGATCCAACAATTTTTTTTTTTTTGATATAAGATATTTCAATATTCAAAGATCATAGATTATCAAATCACTATGTTTGATATACCATATGAATGAAAGATTACCATGCATACAATACTAATAATACCCTTAAAACTTATTTACATAATATATTTATGTATTATATAATATTAATATTAATATATTATATTATATATTATGTATAAATTGTATACTATAATATAAGATTAATAATATTATTAAGAATATTATAAATATATATTATGTATTGAAGGCAGAGTTGGTTATATTCAAATATAATAAGTTCAGAATTTGATCACATTTTCCATCTTTAAATCCACAAATCTCAAAGCCACCTTATCTTCTTTTGCTTTTTTCATCTTTGAGATTTGTAAGTCGTATAAATTTAAGGATAAAAGATGTGATCAAATCTAAACTTAGCTACATTCGAATATAATCAAATTTAAGATCCGATTATCTTTTTTATCTTTGCATCCACATGGACTTTAAAGCTACTACATCTTTTTCACTTTTTCCATCTTTAAGATTCATGAATTGTATGGTTCCAAGAGTGAAGGAGATGATTTATATAAATTTCGTAGCCATCCTACCTTATGTATTGTATATAATATTATATATAAGATAATATATTATGATATTATAAATATAAAGAATAATATAATATTAATTACTACATTAATATTACATATTATAATAATATAATTTTATTATATTATAACATATAATATATAATATATAGTTAATATATATAATATTATATTATTATAATGAGGAAAAGATCGATAAATATAGAAATAAAGTTGTTTTAATTAGTTGATAAAAATTATCATTACTATAATGATCTAGCATTTTTGTTCTTGGAGAGGATTAGAATCATCCTTCTGAATAGTAATTGTAATCCCATGATAAAGACGCATCGGTGCTCAAAGGGATCATCCTGTCAAATAGCCCCTTTGATTTGCCTGCAAAAAACTCAAGTATAGCGGCTGTTTAGATTAGATGGGCCGTTGTGCAATGGGCTTAGAGAGGAGATAGAACTTACGAGGATTCAATTATCCTAAGTAATTTTTTATTGTAGGTGTCAGGTTTGATACCAGTTGCATTGTTTTCTTTTGGGGGGTAAACATCCAACGCTGCTCTTCGGTCTGACCAGTCTAAGAGCTGAATGCAAGTTTATAAATTAGCTATTCGGAACCGTGGATGGTTGTTGGAAAGAGAGAGTCCAATCCAGAGAACTTCATAAGCCTTCACCCCCTTTCGCTTGACTTCCCGCGAAGAAAGAAAAAAAATACTAATATATTAAGTTAACCTCAAAGTTTTCACCTTCATTAAAATCATTGTTTATATTAGTATTGCACACCCATTATTATAGAATAATTAAATCTAATTCTTGATATCTGTATTGATTGATTTTCTTTTTCATTTGGAAGACTAGAATGGGACATAACTTGGCCAAAATAAGATAAGGGAGGGACTAGAATTTTATTAATATCAACACATAATGGCTTTATCAGCTACACTATTTGGCACCTGTTAATCAAGATATCAAGATTCTTTGATCTTTTTCTTTACAGCTTTAAATAAACCTCTCAAATATCTTAAAAGTAAAAATATTAGTCTTTAAATAAAACATTTAAATGGTCAAGGATTAATATTGAAGTTAGCAGTGAATAGAATAAATTCTATTTTTTTTGACATATGAATAGAATAAATACTAAAAAATCCTCTATTATCATTTAAAAAAATTACTACCTCACATAGTCTTTATTTACACTATGTTGTACTAGTTAGAATATGCATGTGAATGCTTAATGGCTATTCAAGAATTTTAAATGAAGGATAAATTTAAAATTAAAGATTGGTGCTAATTATTATCTCTATATATTTTTAAATATATTTGCAACATTGAATTTTAGCTTAAATAAAATTTTATTTTTTTCTATACTTAAAAAATCATAATTTTTTACATGGAATCATGAAAGTTCATCTTAATAGGAATTTCCTTGTCAGAACACACAGCAATATCAGAATTTGTTTATCATACATAAATTAAGCATTTTAAGAAGAGAATTAATATTTCAGCGGCTTTTGTTAGGATTCATGCTCCTTGCATGGGGATAGTAATTTTCTTATTTTTTTTGATCCAGAGAATTTTTTTTTAAAAAAAAATTCATCTTATGGATGGGATGAGGGAGAGACAGGAAGGAGTATAGGTTTCGTATATTTTTATATTATTTTAATATATTATATTTTTTAAATATTATAAATATAATTTTTTTAATACTTATTATGACTCATAGTTAAGGCTTATATTATTATGCTCTTGTTATTATAGTTTAATATATTTTATGTTGCAGTAAATTTATTTATATTTATTTCATATATTATATTAAATTTTATTTTTTTTAATTTTTATTTTTAAAACATAGTAATAAGAATCAAATTTTTAAAAAATAAATTTTTGGATATTAAAAATAAAATTAGTGACAATGAGCCTTGGATGGAGACATCTGTGGGAATAAAAAATGGGAACTAAATTATGAAAAGCAGTTACATGTACATATCTTTTTATTCCCATGAGATGTATTATAATCAATCTGTTGTCTCCCGCGATTCAAACAACAGGGTAAATAAAATAAACTCCCGAGTTATCCCATCTCATATATATATATATATATGATATATATACTGTTGAATAATTAATGGACTAGAAGATCCAAAATGTGCAGATGTACGCATATAAATTTCTACACGGTGATTTGTTCCATTGTTTTCGATTTCAGTTTTATCTAATATTTAATGAGTTAGCATGGAATCCATATCCAGCTAGCTGTCACCCTTATCCAATGAAGCCGTGAATCACACACTGGTCGAAGAATAGATAGAGCTGGGCCGTCAAAGATATGGTGGCTCGACTAAAAGATTTTGCGCCGTGGAAGGTTCACATTTTTTTTATGAATGGAAAGAAGTGAGAGGAAGAGCGGATTTGAGGAACAAATTTGATGGAATTTTTTCTTTTTTTTTTTTTTCTGTTCGTGATCTCCAATGGATATGGTTAAGCTGTACAGTATATTCAGTTTATCTAAAATAATAATAATAATAAATATTGTAAATAAATGAAATGAAGAAAAAGATTCGATCGTCTGGTGCGTATCGGATCTCACCAAACGGAAACCGAGATCCAACACGCCTAACATTCACGCCGGACCTTATCCATCTTCTAAATTACTAAAATGCCACTGCAGATATCTGGGCACTTCTGACTTGTGCGGTGAATAGAGGTTTTGAATTTATTTTAGTAACAAAGAATATTGAAAGCACTTGGATTATATATTCGGTGTTTATTTAACAATGAGCAAGTGATGCATGTATAGTCAACATATTTAACAAGAAATGTTTATCTATTTAAAAAATAATAGCAAACATCTATCACTTATTAAGTTGATGGTTTCACACATGTTACTTGTTCAGTAAAAAATTTGATAATAAATATTTAACGAATTTTACTAAGTTTTATTTTTTTTTTAAAAAAAAATATTGATGCATTGTATTGGTTAGAAAATGATTTAAATTACCAACACTTTGAATGCCTTTTAAGGATATTTTTTCATTGCCTATTAAATTAGAGTGAAGAAATGGGTAAAGCATGGCTTCATGCCATGAGAAAAGATCGATAAGATGGCATTTTGATAGAATTGCATTAAATAGCAGCTATAAGACAAATACATGTATAGGTCTAAATTGAATTCAATGCATGCAAAAATAAGAATTTTGATGAGCATTTATATTTAGTTATATTTTGGATCATTCACTCCATTTTCAAAGTCGTGTTCCCACCTAATTGCAAGACTACATTATAACCACCTCTCTTTTTTTCCCGTATAATATCAATCACAAAAATACTAGTAAAATACCCTATGATGTAGGAGAAAATAAAAACAATAAGATTTAAAAGTTATTCAATGATTTTTTTTGCTACAAGTATGGCTTGGAAAAAATACTAACATGTCGATAAATAAAAGATATTGGTTGACCTAGAAGTAATTGCTGCAACAAAAAAAAAAAAAAAAAGATGATGGATATCTTAAACTAATCTAAGAAAAATAAAATAATAATTAAAGTTTAAATTAGGAAAAAAAGCCAGAAAGGATTTTGCATTTAATAGTAGAATAAAAGAAAATAACAATTTTTATCATAATTTTTTTTACATCTTAACCAAACAAAAATAATAGAATTAATAAGTTTTAAGAAAAATTAAAAATTCTACCAAAATTCTAATCCAGCTTAACTTGATGCAACCAATATGCATAAATAAATAATTCATATTTATATTCTATATATATTATTTATACATTTATACAATTGTATCTTTATAATTTAAGGCTATGGGCTTACTTGAACTTCAAATAAATTTTAAACCCAATTCCAACATGAAGTCTAGATAGGTCCAACTCGAATGGATCCAAATAAGCCAAGCCTAACCTAATTGGATGCCTTCTTATACCATATCTCCTTATTTATATTATTGTCGCCATCATTAATATCATTGGCACCAAAGATGAGAGGGTGATCCGAAGAATCTATAATGATAGTATTAGCCAAAAGTTGCCAAGGTATGGAATCTCTTGAATATGTGCTATAAGACATAAATGGAGACAGATTAAGGGAAAACTAGTAGTGGCGATGGCTAGGGAAGGGTCTAATTGAAAAGGTGCATTTTTATTGGCAAGGGGGTTTGGATCATCGAGGTGGTGCTCATCAAAAAAAGAATGAGAGAAAAATTAAGGAAACTATTGAACTTAGGGATCAATAATTCATATTTTGATGACAATAAGACATTAATTAAGTTGCTAATAACATTTTTGAGTTGTGATAACTTAAACATGTGTATATTCATCTGAAACGCACTTAATCTTACAAGAGCTCAAGCCTCACCCTAGCACATGTGTCGGAAGTGGTATAACGGATATTTGAAGATTCATTCGACGTGTCAAGGTTCGATGGAATGAAGATTAATTATAAATTATATTTTTTCTAAGGACCATATGTAAAACTAGGTAAGACCTTAAGTGCACAAGGCTTTATAATCATAAAAACTGATTTATATTAAGTTTTGGACCATAATTAATGTGAAAATAACTTAAAAATCCAAAATTATACATATACAGTCGATCGAACCCTGAAATGGTCAATCGAAATTGGAAAAACCCTAAACTAGCCAAAATCACCATTCTATATTTGGGTTAGGTGGTCGACCATTTAGTCTTTGACAATCCAACGTTCATATTTTTATACGTCCATTGGATCTGTTTAGGAGCTCTAACGATCATATTTTCTCTTCTTTATTTAATGGGGGGGGAGAGTTGGTGGCTGGTTTTAATATATTTTTTTGGGTTTAAATCTATTGGGAAATCATTGAAAAAGTCTTTCTTGAGCCTTCAGTGCACTTAGTAATCCAATCCAAGTTTAGAGCCCCATTGAAAAATTCACATCTTTGGGTGTTTGTTTTGAGTGTTTTTTTCAAGAGAGGAGCATCAAAAAATTGAAATTCATTTATGAAGGTTACTCCTTAGCTTGGAAAAAAGGAGAAAGTATAAGAAGGGTTTGATCTTCATCCGAAAAAAAGATTAGATAGTGAAATACGCAAGTAGGAGACTTGGGGAGTGAATGTAGGTAATGAGTGCTGAACTACTATAAAATCTCTTGCCTTATTTACTTTATTGCTCTTTATATACTTACTTTTATATTTCTTTAAATTGTGCTTAAGTTAGTATTTAATTTTTTATAACCCAATTCATCCCTCCTCTTGGATTGCTCCTTGGGCCTTCAATTGGTATCAGAGCCAAAATCTGCAAGTTCATTAACTTAATAGTCAAGGAGCAAAGAGATGGCAACACTAAGTTGATCATATTTTAGTGAGGGGCATTCAACCAATAGGCCTCCCTTGTTTAATGGAAACGACTACTTCTATTGGAAGGCAAGGATGAAATATTCATCCAATCTATTTACTATGACATATAGAAAGTCATAGTTAATAGATATGAGGCCCCAAATGAGATTATAAATGGCTCAAAGATTCCTAAAGAGGAAATTGTGATAGATGAAGGGGACATTAGGACTCTTCAAATAAATACAAGAGCTATGAATGTACTATATTATGCATTAGATGCAAGGAAATTCAATAGGGTCTTTGCATGTGAGGCGACAAGCAAATTTGGGACAAGCTTAAAATGATCCATAAGGGTACAAATCAAATTAAAGAATCAAAAATTAGTCTTCTTGTCCATACTTATGAATTGTTTAAGATAAAAATGGAAGAATCCATTTCGGATAAGTTTACTAGATTCACCGACATTGATGTAGGAAGTGAAGATGAAAGTGAAGAGGATGAAGAACTTTTCATGCTCACATGCAAGTTCAAGACGTTCATGAAATCAAGAAAAGGAGAAATCAAAAGAAGAGGGAGAAGGGAAATATCAAAAGGAGAGTCTAGCAAGAAGAAGAAAATATCTCTTTTTTTGTTATGAGTGTAAGAAGTCTAGACATTTTAAAGCGAATTATCCTCAACTCAAGAAAGGAGTCAAGAAGCCAAAAAAAAAACCCTAGTAACCAAATGGTGTGATTGTGATGCAAGTACATCCGATGAAGAATCCAATGTGGAAGTAGCTAACCTTTGCCTCATGATAAAAGAAGATGAGATAAGTGATTTAGACTCTCCTATATATGATGAATTGTTAGAAACTTTTGAAGAAATGCATAGGGATATAAAAAAAACTAAGTCATAAAAGTTCTTTCTTAAAAAAATAAATTAATAGTCTTAAAAATAATCTAAATTTGTTGACAAATGAAAATCAAGATCTTCAAGTTGAAAAAGGTAAATTGGAGTCTTTTGCATGCTCAAATGAAAATCTTTTGAAAGAAAATGAAGAACTAAAATAGAAAATTGAGGATTTAAATGTAATTGTTTATAAATTTATTAAACGAAAAGAAAATCTTGATAAATTTTTGAAAATATAAAGATTTGGTTTGCAAAGAATAGGATTGGGCTAGAAATCTTTAAAGAATAATAAATATTTCAAAAAATTCTTTATAAAAGCCACATCCTCTTATGATCCATTTGTGACTTGTCACTTTTGTGGATGTAAGGGACACATCCTTCATTCATGCCCAATCAGAAAAAACTCATATATGGGTGTGAAGAAGGTTTGGATACCCAAAGAAACCCAAGTCCCAAAAAGCATAGCTCCTAACCCTATTGAACCTAAAATGATTTGAGTACTAAAATAAAATCTCAACTGTGATCTATTTTATAGATTTGTCTTAAAGCCAACATGGAGGATAACAATTGGTACTTGAATAGCGCTTGCTCAAGACACATGACGGATGATAAATCAAAATTTAGAAGCATGACATTAAGAGATGGAGGACATATGACCTTTAGAGATAATTGCAAAGGAAAAATAATTGATATCAGTAATATTGGTAACAAGCCTTTCCAATCTATAGAAAATGTTTTGCTAGTTAAAAATTTAAAGCATAATCTTCTTAATATTAGCCAATTATATGATAAGAAAAATAGAGTTATTTTTGAACCTACTCATTGTTTGGTAGAAAATATCAAAGATAAGAAAACTTTATTCATCGATCCTAAACATGAAAATGTTTGTGTTTTAAATTTTAATGAAATTTCCTCTTCTTCATTTTCATGTTTATTGGCTTTATATGATGATAGTTGGTTATAGCATAGAAGGTTAGGATATGCAAGTATGTATTTAATTTCAAAATTATCTAAGAATGGCCTAGTTTTAGGCTTACCCAAAGTTAAGTTTTAAAAAGATAAAATTTGTGATGTTTGTCAAAAAGTAAGCAAACTAGATCCTCTTTTAATTCTAAAAATATAACGGCAACATCTAGACCTCTCCAACTACTTCATATGGATTTATTTAGACTAATAAGAATTGCTAGTTTAGGAGGTAGATATTATGCTTGAGTTATAGTAGATGATTACTTAAAATTCATATGGACATTATTTTTAACTCATAAGGATGAAGCCTTTCATACCTTTGCAAAATTTTCAAAAAGAATTTAAAATAAAAAAGATCTAAAAATTGCATGCATTAGGAGTGATCATGGTGGAGAATTTAATAATCATTCATTTAAGCATTATTGCAATGAAAATGGAATTAATCATTAATTCTCCACTCCTAGAATCTCTCAATAAAATGGAGTTGTTGAGAGAAAAAATTAAATATTAGAAGAAATGGTAAGGACTATGCTTAATAAGAATGGTTTGCCTGAATATTTTTGGGCTGAAGTGGTCAATACCACTTGTTATATATTAAACCGTGTTTTTACTAAGCCGATCTTAAAGAAAACTCCATATGAATTATGGAAAGACAAAAAGCTCAACATTAGTTATTTTCATACATTTGATTGTAAATGTTTTATTTTTAACAACAGCAAAGAAGATTTAGGAAAATTTAATTTAAAATCTGATGAAGGGATATTTCTTGAATATTCTTTAACTAGTAGAGCATATAGAGTTTTTAACAAGAAAACTCTTGTAGTTAAAAAGTCAATCCATGTTGCCTTTGATGAAGCCATACCTTCGTCAAAAGTAGTCGAGTCTCATGATGATATTGATAATATTAACAAGGGACTTGAGGATTTATCCCTCCATAATGATTCTAAAGATATTGATGAACCTCAAGAGGAACCTCAAGTTGAGGAGAATCTTGAAGTTAATCAAGAACTCCCTAAAAAATGGGGGTATGCTCATAGCATCCCAAGGAATTGATTATTGAAGATCCATCTCAAGGTATTAATATTAGAGCATCAATTAGAATCCTATGTAATCATTTAGCCTTCTTCTCACAAGTAGAACCTAAAACATGTGAAGAGGCCCTGCATGATGAACATTGAGTTTCAGCCATGCATGAGAAACTAGTGCAATTTCAAAGAAATAATGTATGGTCACTAGTTCTTAGGCCTAATAATTATCCCATAATTAGAACTAAATGAGTTTTTTGAAACAAATTAGATGAATCCGAGATCGTTATTAGAAACAAGACTAGATTGGTAGCAAAAGGATACAATCAAGAAAAAGGTATTGACTTTGATGAAAGCTTTGCATCAGTTACTAGACTTGAGTATTAAAATATTGCTAGTTTTTGCATCATATATGAATTTCAAGTTATTTTAAATGGAAGTTAAAAGTATATTTTTAAATGGTTTTATATTTGAAGAAGTATATGTAGAATAGCCCCCTAGTTTTAAAAATGACATTTATCCAGATCATGTTTTTAAACAAGCTCCTAGGACATGGTATGAGAGGCTTAGTAAATTTTTAATTGAAAAAGATTTTTATATAGGAAAAATAGATAGTACACTTTTTACCAAAACCCTAGGAGATGACATTATACTTTTCAAATTTATGTAGATGACATAATTTTCGGTGCTACTAATAAAGCTTTATGCTAAGAATTTAGTTAGATGATGTAGGGTGAGTTCGATATAAGCATGATGGGAGAACTAAACTTCATCCTCGGACTCCAAATCAAGCAAACCATGAGTGACATCTTCATCAATCAAACCAAATACATTAAAGAGCTACTGAAAAGGTTTGAGATGGAGAATGCGAAACCAACTAGTACCTCCATGAGCATGACGACTTGACTGGACATCAATGAACATGGAATAAGCATCAATGAAAAGTGGTATAGAGGTATGATTGAAAACTTAATTTGTTTTATTGCTAGCAGGCCGGATATCATGTTTAGTGTTTGCATGTGTGCTAAATTTGAAGCTAACCCTAAAGAATTACACTTGCAAGTTGTTAAGAGAATTTTTAGATATTTAAAGAATACAATGCACTTAGGTTTAGTTTATCCAAAAAACACTAGTTATGACCTAGTTGGATATTTTGATGCGGATTTTGCCGGATGCAAAGTTGATTGCAAAAGCACTAGTGGCTCATATTATTTCTATAGGTCAATCATTAGTCTTATGGTTTAATAAGAAGCAAAACTCAGTTGCATTATCTATAGACAAGGTTAAATATATTGTAGCTAAAGGTTGCTGTGCATAACTACTTTGGATAGAACAAACTTTAAGAGATTAAAACTTACACATTTATCATATTCCTATTAGATGTGATAATACAAGTGCTATCAATCTAAATAAAAATCCTATTCAGCACTTTATGGCTAAGCACATTGAGATTAGACATTATTTCATTAGAGATCATATTGGCAAGAAGGATGTGGTCCTTGAGTTCGTTGATACCAAACATCAAGAGGCTGACATTTGTACAAAGCCCCTAAGCGAAGATCACTTTTGCACTATTAGGGGTGAACTTGGCATGATTGAAATAAAAAATTGATGCCTAATCATTTTATCTTAGATACAATATTGATATATGTCACATGTTTTGATGATTGATGACTTTTGATGATCCTTGATACACCATAAATGATTGATTCATGACTTGATATGTTTGGTTGATCATATGTCATTGAGAATAGTTTGAAACTCTTGAGCTAAATTGAAAATAATCTTTGATGTTATAATATTGTGTTTATGAATTTTCTTTTTATCCTTGAACAATTTGAATGATCTTATGGATGAATTAATAGAAATTGGATGATCAATCTAGTTTGTCTTGTGATGAACTAAACTGTTGATGTAGTCCCTATAACGTTGAAATTCACAAATTCATGAGTCTACATGATATATCTCATAATAAATTTCTTTATGGTGATCATCGTTTATAAATTATTTTTTGTTGAATTTAGCTAATGCTTAACATAATACTCTTCTTGATATATGAGCTAAATTCAAACCTATATTTATGCGCCACATGCCATTTCTTAAATCTAAACCATCCAAAATGTTCTAATCTAATCTTAAATGGAATAAAATATATTGTTAACCTTTTTTTGTGTGTCTTTGGACTCGGAGTAGACCGATCGATCGATCCAAGCAGATTGGTCAACCGACCTACAGAACAGAACCTAGGTTCTATTCTAGGGTCAAGTCGCCGACTACCCTATGGTCGATCCGTCCACTATAGGACGATCAACCAACCATCCGAATCCAGAATTTTTAAAGAGGTGGACCCGTTAAGGTTCGCCTCTTCTTAACCTAATCGAACAGGGGTGTTCAACATTCTCTTCACTAAAACACTCCTCCATGGCTTGAGTTCTTCTCCAACTTCTCTCCTACCTCCCGTTTCATCCCTTATTTCTTAGGTAAGAATCTAAATCCTTCCATTAATTCTCCTCTTAGGTCAAATTTATAGGTTCCTAAAATATTTCTTTTTATTTTTTTGTTCTTTTTTTGCTTTTTCACCTAAACTTAGGGTTTTGAATCTCTTGTTAAATCTTAGGTTAGAAGAGCCCAAACCTATTGTATTATCACCATAATCTCTCTCCATTCAGATTGTGCTCGAATTAGCTATAACGAGTGGTGGTGCATCAATATCAAAACCAGTAAGCCTATAATGAGGGGTGCATCTTACCGAGCAAAGAAATCACAATGCATACATATCAAAATATGAAATCCCTGAGCAAATGGTGGGTGTTAGTTAGACAATGAAGGTAGGTTTTCCACTTTCACCACTACTGGAGTTTCAAGGATTAAAAGAACAATTACATGTAGAAACTAGTTTTAGGCAACCGACAAATACCACCTCACGCTTGATTCCGCCTCATACTTGGTTCGATGTTCTCACTTTTCCATGGCAGCAAAATATTCTACCTTTTTTCGCTTGCCTGCGTGAGAAAGGGGAATGAGGACAGTAATAAAAGGCGGAGAAAAAAGAGACGATACTTATAAAAGCTAAAGGTTAGAGTTTTTCTTTTTATTTTTTTCTTCATCAGCTCAAGTGCCGCACGGACGCAGGCATACGTAAGTCACTGACAATTCTGTTGCACTACATCAGCTGGTTTATCATTTCACGTGCCAACAAAACGTGAAAAAATATGCTACATTGAATAATTTTCAATACTTGCATACTCGATTGGAAGAAAAGAAAATATATAAATTTAATCAAAAGATACAAAAAATAAATAAATAAATAAATAAATATATATATATATATATATATATATCATGTACTTAATATAATTATCTTTTTAAAAAAATTGTATTGTTAGTTTTATCACTATATATATATATTTTTTGTTTTATTGTTGCCGACTTTAATGAAATACTAAAAAACAAAATAAAGCAAAAAAAAAAAGAAACCTGCCATGCATCATCAATGGCTTAAATGTAATTTCCGTCTCAGACGGCGGCAATTTTATAAGACAAACCCGATTTAGAGGCCCCGTCCACAAAGGGTGCCTGGCTTTTTTTCCTCCGTGCCTACCCCTGTATAAATACCCCAATTCCGGCCTTGGTTTCCTCGCCTCCCTCTCCTCTCTTCTTCTTCGTCAAACCTCAAATCACAGCGACCCCATGGAGGACACCTTCGATCCCTCCCTCGTGGAAGAGTCGTCGTCCTCCTCCTCCGCCGCTCCGGCGAAGGACCCCGACCACGGCTGGCAGAAGGTCACCTACGCCAAGCGCCAGCGGCGCCTGCAAAACGCCGCCGATCCCAACCGCCACCATCCCAACGGCCTCCCCCTCGTCAGCGATCGTTCCAACGTCTTCGCCACCGTCGAGCAGAAGGCGCAGGAGCGTCGCCGCGCCCTCGAGGCCGCCGCGGCCACCGAGGCCACAGCCGCCGGCCCCAGACCCAAGTCGGCCGCTGGCGCGTCCAACGACGAAGACGATGATAGCGGCGCGGAGGCCCAACCCGGGGGACAGGAGAATGGGGAGGTCGCCAAGAAGGTGAAGCAGAAGAAGCCTAAGAAGCCAAAGGTCACGGTCCAGGAGGCCGCCGCCAAGATCGACGCCGCGGATCTTGGCGCGTTTCTGGTCGAAGTGTCGGTGAGAATTCGATCTGATTAGGTTTTGGGACCGAATTCTCCGTTTATTTCTGTAAAGGTTGAATCTTTGAAATATACTTAATCTTTTCCCCCTTTTGCAGGATTCGTATGAATCGCAACAGGATATTCAGCTCATGCGGTTCGCCGATTACTTTGCGCGATCATTTGGTCCTGTCAGCGGATCGCAATTCCCGTGGAACAAGATGTTCAAGGAGTCCCCTGTTTCCAAGATCGTCGATGTAAGTTTACTCTGCTTCTCGCGGCATGAATTTTTTATTGAAAAAATCACTATCAGCATATTGTTGTTATTATTTTAATTTTAAGAAGATTCTGGTTGTAGTATTTTGCTTTATCTATACAATACTATGCATGCATTTGTTTGGGTCGACAGATGACCACCCGAAAAAGGGCACGCGTTACGAATAGTTGATTTGAAAAGGAAATATATTCACATAATTTATCTTTATATTTCTGAGTAACTGGGATTTCACTCGTTAGATTGCTTTTAAGTGTTTTTATTCAATGGTCGTAGGTCTTTATATTTGTATTTTCAACACGCATATTCCTTTGATGGAGTGGAATGATTTCAATTTTGATCTCTGTTTCGGAGTTGTGGCCTGTGAATTGCAACACATCGGCAGAGATCTCTAGCTAAGAATGTGAATTATTGTATGATGGTATATAACATTATGTACATCTGTTGTGATCCAGGTCATTATAGTTAGCCTTCTCTTTCAGACAGGGGTTGATTGATCTGTTCAAAATGATTGAAATCAAAGCCACATGGAGCATCCGAGAAAGAATATTCAAGTGCCTTTCTCTAAGAGAAAAGTAACGTGGCTTTATTGGGAAAAAATCCTTTTTTTATTCACCCAGTTGGTGCATACATTGGGATCTTGCTCACAACTGTCAACTAGATCATTGGCAGACATTTTGGATCTGCATATATTTTGAATTCCGCTTGCTTGGAAATTTAAAACATTTTTTTCTCTAGGACATGAAGAGAAGAACTTTTATGTGTTTGGGAGATGATTGGCTGCTTGCAATTTGTTCTCACTGAGAAGAGAACTTTATATAGGCTGAATTTAAAGAAACTTGCAATTTGTTTCAATTATTGGTTGATTGACGGAGTTGTTTAGGTTAATTTTAAAGCTTTGATCTATCACACTGAGGTTGTGAGATTCCATTTATAGGATCTAGACAGCATTATGTGTCTTAATTTATTGATAGATGTTGATGATCTGCAGTGAACCATTTGTGGAACAAGCTCATTATCTTAGGTTGTATAACAGTGTGCTTGAATCGAAAGGTCTAGTATGACTCTAGTTGCCCAAGATAGATGTGGTGGCATCTGGTGAAAAATGATGTTTCAGTCCAATCTTAATGCACCATTTGCAACCATTTTCAGGAGGTTGAATGCTGTTGATGATGGTTGGTCCAGTTTGACCATAACGTCTGAAGAATGGCCAAAGTCATCTGAGCCTACTTGCTATGAGATCCGTTTCACATGCAATGCATCTTTTCCTCAAGAAAGCAGTTCTGGAAATGGATTCTTTTTGCTTTCTTGAGATGGGGACAGAGTAGGAAACTTGCATGAAAACACTCAATAGGCATAGTAAAAACCTTTCAGCAACATGGCAAAATGAAAATGATCGAGGAAACCCAATTTCAATGGTTCTGTTGGATGTGTTGGATGTCTTCTGTATGTATTTCATGAATATTTCTCTCTGTTTTTGAAACTTCTCTAAATGCTCATTTTCATCTTTTTGTTTGCATTTTGTTTCTCACACCTGTTTACTAGAGTAGCAACTACCAGAGTATCAAAATAACTTGTCATCCCTGATTGTAATTAGACATAATTGATTGTGGATGCAAAAAATGGATCACTTTCAACCATGATCCCATGGTTGTTGAACTCTGACCAGTTTGGGGCAAAGTTGACCAAGTTATGGAAGTTACTCTAATAGTCTTTTTTGGCTTCTATGCTTGCAGCATAAACGTCTCTTTGATTGGGCATGGTTGTCCAGCTCTGTTTAGCTTTGACTTTGTGGACTCTGACTAACCTGAATGTGCATCTGCAAGTATTATCAACCAACTAACATCTCTAATGGGAAAAAGGGATGAGACAAGATTCAGTTTATTTACTAGGTTTTTTAGCTTGCAAACAAGTAATAACTGATAAAAGCCTTCGGTGACAACAAAGTCCGATAGATGATGACCTGAGGTGATATTTTTAAGGGTGGCCTTTTATTAATGCTGCTCAAGGGACTTCATCAGAAAGAGATATTACTAATTCTACTTTGTTTGTTCTTCTTATCTTCTCTGAGATTTCTTATAAATGTTTACATGTGTATGCATGCAAGGCCTTTGAAGGCATCCTTAAGGGTAAGGAATTTAGGTATCATCAATTTTGGCATGTAATTTAATATAATATGAAATAGAGCTTATATTAGATGAAGTATAAGTTCAAGTAAATATTGTTTCAAGAACAGAATGTACTGTTTGAAATTCAATACCAAAATCAAGAAATGGAAGCAAATGGAACTTTTGGAAGAGCTAGAGAATGATAGTATTATCAGCTAATGCATACAACATATGGACTGGATCTGAGTTCATGACTGTGCAAGGACGTGTTGTACATGGATGCTTATCAACTGCTCACTAGCACACTGAGATTCAAGTGCATAAACCTTTGTGCATGTGTTATATTTGGTGCAAATAATTATGTGCCAATGAGTGGCAGATGGGTGGCTGTGCATGGGTGTTTTAGGATGCGGCTATACACAGAAGATTTGCCCTATGGCACATTTCCCTGGTTTATGTTTTTTCATGGTCCAATGAATCAAAAGTGGGCCCAAAATGAAACTGTACAGGTTTCTTCCCATTTGGTGACTTTGTTGATTTAATTATGAACTGACAAAGAATTGTTATCTTTGGTCTAACTTATGATAAAACTAACACTCTAGCTACATGTTCCCCTTTCCACTTAGTCGATGTGATTTTGTATTTTCTGCTCCGTCTGTGGGAGATTTTTGCATCCATTTCTCCAGTACAAGTCAAATCTTTTTCCCTCTTCGTCTGCTTCCATATCTAAATGAACAGAAAAACTTAGTACCTTTTAACTTGGTACTCCATGTTTTTGTAAAAATTGTTATATTTGTTTATGTTTAGATGTTTTAAGATGTTGGCAATTTGATCACTGAGGAAGTCTTTTCTCTTGTTCTAACCTTCTGTTTATCCAATATTTTGCACCTTATGTGAAGCAACATGGCTTATCTCGTTCAACATTTTATTCCTTTGATTCTAAATGCTTGCAAGTGTCTGAAATATGATGACATTCTCTTGATAACTCTTTCAATGTGTTGTTATTGTTCATTTTTTGAGGTGATAGTTACTTAGATTTTAAAACTCTTTCAATGTGTTGTTATTGTTCATTTTTTGAGGTGATAGTTACTTCTTCAAGTTTAAACAAGAAATATAATTACCTTCATTAATCTGGAACAGATTCCTCTGTGCCACATATCTGAATCTGTTTATAAGACATCAGTTGATTGGATTGCCAAGAAATCTACTGATGCTCTTGGTGATTTTGTTGTCTGGTGTCTGGATGCCATCCTTGCTGATCTGGCAAGTCAACAAGTGGCTGCTAAAGGCTCGAAGAAATCTGTTCAGCAGTCTCCAGCAAAGGCTCAGGTAAACATTCAACCACAGCTTCCAGATTCTGTCATTTATGGATGTGCTGGTAGCATGGCCAGAAGTGCGAAATGAGATTTTTTTTTAAAAAAAAATATTTAAAACTGACGTAAAGACATGAGCTGCTTAAACTATATATTAATATGTTCTGTTATTGATGATAAAAAATAATAGGTAGGATGAAGATAACAAGCTGAGAAGGTGATAGATTGATTTTAGTTTGTGAAATATGTTAAGTGGCTTATTCACAAATTTTCTACTCTTTTTCTTTTTAATTGCAAAAGTTACCTACTTTTCACTCGATATTTTTATGTAGCTTGCCTGAAAACTTTTTATGGCACTTGGGTCCATCTTGGCTATAAGCTTGAAAAGAGTTTTGTCTGATGTTTGCAATCACGCAGGCTATGTGTTTTGGATTTGTATGTGGAAGACAAATCTTTTCAAACATTATTATTAGCTCATATATCTAGGTCAATAAAAAGAAGCAGCATGTGTTAAGGCCAAATTCCTAACAACTTGCCTAAGTTTGTGTTTAAATGGACATGGGTGTTTACTGTTAGTTGAACTGATAAGTTGGTCAAAAGAAAAGTAAATAAACGTTATGCATTAATAGAGGTCTAAATGCTAAGACATTGGCCGATTTAATCAAAATGGAAACAGAAAGCTAGATGTAGCATCCTAAAATGGACACTGACCAATTATTATCCTTCTAGTCTTTCTTCTTTCTTGAGAATATATATTTAATATAATTGCATAATATGATCCTGAAAGCTAATTTTCTATTTTCCCATATTCCTTTTCTATCTTGCCTGTTTGCTCCTCTTTCTCTACTTTGATCTTTACTTTGTTTCTTCTAAAAGTTCTTTGATTTTTCTCTCTTTATTAAGCTCTTCTTTATGAACCGACAGGGGTTGTTTGTTTCTGGGTGTTTGTTTTATGTGTATTTTCTTGGCCATGGGTCTGAACCTCCTACAATTTCCTCTATTCTGGCGAGTCCTTTATTTATTTTCTGGACTCATCTATCAACCATCTGAGGTTTGCTTAAGAAGCATCATGGAATTCATCCTTATTTTCCATCGCTGCGTGTATGGGGTATGTAATCGATATATTGAAGGAGGCTATGGAAGCAAGTTCAATTTAGTTCTCACTATTGTATTGTTTTAATAAAAAAGTCATACATAATGCAGGACTGGAAAGTCATAGCTTGTTTTCATTTGTATGCTTTGGGGTATGATGTCCAATTTAGCATTCAGTATGCTTTCAAATTGTCATCCATATAAAGTTGTTATAAATAAATTTTATTTAAAAAATCACACAAACTTTGACCGGCAAAGCTAAGTTTTATGCGTGTCTTGATTTTTTTTCCTTTTTTAACTTTTTTTTTTTTGGCTGGGGGATGCATGAGGATCAATCCCATGGATAATGTAGATTATAGGACATTCTGCATACTTTATTATGACTTTAATTCTGTTTTTGACCTTTCTGTACCAAATAGTTGGGACATGACTTAGTTGTACCAAATGTGGGAAGCGTAGTTCTCATGTTAGTCAATTATACATTAACAAAGTTTGCCTTAGAATTTATGAACTCAGCTATAACTTAGACAGATGTTTGAAAAGTTTGTGGCTTGTCTGAAGACTGGGTTGTGATTTACATTTTTGAGTGTGGTTTTGTTCATACTATTAAGAGTTTAGCAAGCTCTTATGCACACAGCTGTACATATCAGAAAGAATATATACATTAGATATTTTTTGGCAACAAAAAATTTAATCTGTAATGGAAGTTACAGAGTTCTTTAGTTGAACTTAGGACATATGTTTCCTCAAATTTTCCTTTGCACACTTATGATAAAAATATTCTTGATTTTATATGTCTTATAAAAAATTAAATTCAACTTATTTTTTGTGAAAAATTGGCTGATATATAACTAGTTCGAATTTATCATTAACATCATTCTGTACATAACACTACCAACTGCAGGTTGCAATATTTGTTGTTCTGGCGATGATGTTAAGACGGAAGCCTGATATACTGATAAACCTTTTACCTAGACTAAGAGATGATCCCAAATATCAGGGACAAGATAAACTCCCAATTATAGTTTGGGCAATTGCTCAGGTAACATGTTGTCTGTCTTTCCTGTGCCTTGTTTGACTGAAGGAAACACTCTGCTAATCATTATCTGCTGTCACATAAACTCATAAGATTTTTTTAAAACAGGTGTCTCAGGGAGATCCTGCCATAGGGATGTATTTATGGGCACATTTCCTATTGCCTCTGATTTGTGGAAAATTAAGTGGGAATCCCCAATCTAGGGACTTAGTTTTGCAGTTGGTTGAAAGGTTGGTCTCAGGAAAAAAATGTAGTTCTACTGTCATATGTGCCATCCTCATGTGCTTGGAATACTAGCTTCTTTTGCATTTCTTTGCAGAATTTTGTCAGGGTCAAAAGCTCGACCTATCCTATTGAATGGTGCTGTTAGAAAAGGGGAACGCCTAATACCACCTTCTGCACTTGATTTACTGATGCGAGCTGCATTTCCTTCCCCCAGTGCTCGGGTCAAGGTGTGCCTTTTCTGAAACAAACCGTTGCCTTCTTCTTGGTTCCACACCGTTGCCTTCTTCTTGGTTCCACACAATTGGAGTCGAGCATTTTCAAATAAACATATGCTTTGTGCAGGCCACGGAAAGGTTTGAGGTGGTGTATCCTACTCTAAAGGAGCTGGCTCTTGCAGGTTCTCCTGGGTCTAAAACTACTAAACAAGCAGCTCAACAGCTTTTGCCTGCTTCTGTCAAAGCAATGCAAGAAAGTATGGAAATTGGTGTTGTGGCATTATGGATATGTTCTTTTCTCATGTTTTGTCTTATATCTCTGATCTGTAACAAAGCAATTATTATAAAGTTGATGTCAGAATGATGGTAGTTAACATTGTACATTCTTTGCAGACAATCCGGAACTAACTAGAGAAGCTACTGATATTTTTATCTGGTGTTTGACTCAAAATGATGACTGTTACAAGCAGTGGGTGAGTGTTTCTATTCCAATTTCGAACTCTCTCTCAATAAATTGAATTGTCCTAAGTAACCCTTTATGTTATCTAAATGATCATATCAGGAAAAACTTCACTTGGAGAATGTGGATGCAAGTGCTGCTGTTCTACAAAAATTGTCCACTGAGTGGAAGGATTACTCAACAAAACTCTCTCCTCCTGATGCTCTACGGGAGACCCTGAAGCACCTAAGGGCAAAGGTAAGCAACTTCATTGATGCTTCGATTTATAGATGGGCAGTTAGATGCTAGAATTTTCATTGTCAAACCTGTATCCTTGTTTTTAGGTTTCTGCACCATGTCATTGCAGATATGTTGCAACTTTGAAATTAATATGTATTTGTTAGGTATCGAATGTTTCAATGCTAGCTCACTTTCTTAGGAGGCACTTGTGATTTTTGTCATACAGAATGAGGAAGCCCTATCTGGTGATGTGGATTCCAGCAGTCAAGCATCCATTAAAGATGCAGACAAGTACTGCAAAATGATCTTGGGAAGGCTGACACGTGGCTTCAGCTGCTTAAAGAGTGGTGCTTGCGTACTTGTGCTTGCAGTTGCAGTTGGTTTTGCTGTCTCCAAACGTCAGCTGCTGGTACTGGAATAAGCTCCATGCGACATTCTGTTTCCCCCGGTCTTTCTAAACATAAATTAATGCCTGGTTAACATGATTCAGTCACCAGTCAGAGAAACAGAACAGGAAATTGGATCCAAAATCAACAACGTTCATTTGCCTTACTTTTTCATCCTTGGAAAAGTGTTCAAGGAATACCTGTTAGAGATGTTAAGTTGTTGAGAGAGTGAGCCGAGGTTTAAGTAGTTATAGCTTTCTCTTAAGACTTTTTTTTTTTTTTTTTTTTAATGTTTCTTTTTTGCAGCAAAGGATGGAGAATAGTTTTGTTTTGATCTTATTTGCTGCTTCTTGCCTCATGAGTTCTTTGATGCATGCATGTGTAGTTTCGTGCCTGTTGTTACCTGTAGTGGCACAACATTTAGTTCTTGGACTGTCGCACGGAAGCTTTTTCGTCGATCATTTTGCATGTTAAATGCTGCTGTTTTTGGATCTCTATTGCCTTTTTAAGTGTTGCTAGCACTGATCATGATTACTTGTTAATTTTTATGGGGATAAATTCCAGGAGTGAGCAGGCATCTCGCCCATGCCTACAAAATTTGCCAACTCAATCACGTGGAATCGTTTGATTTGAGCCTGCAGGGCTGACTTATTTTTCCGCCAAGGGACATGGTAAGTAAAAGGTCACAAAGGTTCGTGAAAACACCTTTGCGGGCCTTAGTGATACCTGCTCCTAGTTTATCTTCAGCTGGCTATGGTTCAGCAGAAAGATGATAAGAGTTCCACTCTCTGACTTGCAAGACGCCACATATTCATCCTTCATCGAGCGGCTCAAGCGTTGGGTTGTTTATATTTCGAACTTATATTCCTTGCTCCGGCAAAAAGGTTGTTCATTGCATGAGGCTTATCAAGGCAAGATTCGTGAACATGAGCTGCCTGGAAGCTCAGAAAACCTTTTCCAAACGAAATTTTTTATAATTTGCATGCTTTGTTGAAACTAATCAGCAGCTAATTTAGAAAGTAATGATTTTGTCTGTTTGGCTTGCAAAGTTGGATTTGGTGATAGAATTTTTCTCTATGGGTGATAAATTTGTGATCTGGGCGTCAGCTGGATCTCCAGCAAATGCTTCGTTGTGCTTCATTTCAGCTGCTGTAAAACAAAATGATAATATTAATATTAATAATAAAGGATCACCCATTAATATGGCGATGTTATTCGAAGACGTGCGTGCTCCACCTGCCTTTTTCACTGTTTGGTTCCTAAGAATCTTGCATTTCTTATAATTTTATTCTATTTTCAAAGATACAAGATTATGATGTTTAATTTGTTTTAATATTTTTAAATTTTATTTACATTTTATATAATTTTTTTTACCTGTTTAAGTAGTTGTCTTTTTTTTTTTTAACTAAAACATGAAATGCTCTAATAAAAGCAAAGATTTTTTTTAACAATCATTTTAGAAATATTATATATATTATTATGTAATACATAATATATATTAATATATAATATTTTATACTTAATAATATTATACTATAAATTATTTAAATATAATAAATTAATCGCTTTACTATCAATAATGGGAAGTCCAAAGGTATAAAGGCATTGAGTAAGAATTAAAGACATTAAATGATGGTTTTGAATGAGTAGGATTGAAGGTCGATTTTTAAGAAAAATATTAAAAAGTACTCTAGCAGAACTTTAATTTAATATGGAAGTAGAACATAAATATTAATAATTTTAAATTAAATATTTATACATTATTATATAAATATATAATAGTATTTTAAAAATATTAAATATTTTAATCATATTAAATTTAGTATTAATATAATAGAATATATTATATATGTAATATTAAATATAAATATAATATTAAATATTTAAATATTATTAAGTGTATATTAAATAGTTTAAATATTATTAAATATTTACTTTGCAGGTCAAGAATGTAATATTAGATTACTAAACTTTGATAATCTGAAATACACATCTTTTGTATGAGAATTGGGTTACGATAATTCATGGACATCTTAAATTATCATCAAAAATCAAATACTAACATTCAAATTATAATATTTAATTATCAATTATGATAATAAATAAAGTAATCTTATATTACCAAGCTCGATTACCACCAACGGCACGCCCCTTTTGTGTAAAGTTGTTGGCTCACTTTATTTATCTGACTCAGTGCTAATTTGGTCTGGTCAAGATCTAGCTAGATGAGAACCACCTAATTTGACTCGCCTATTTCTCATAATGGATAATTGGTGGGCGGCCACTGCTAGGCAGCTGACATGGACGCTCGCTACTCCTAAAAATCTAAAGGCTTGGCGTGGTTGGCCAAAGAGCTAAGAATGGCGGCATGCTTTTTGCTTTCAACTTTTTTTTATTTTTATTTTTTTAACCAGAGCTAAAGGAGGGTTTTACCGACCGCACGCTCATAGCACGGTGGCTTTATAAGTTGTTGGTGGGTCCAATCAACGCCCTTTCTTCTTCTAATTCTTCTCTCTCTTAAATGCCTTCTTTTTCCCTCGGCTACATCGCTATTTGGTGCAAGTCTAAAGACTTGGAGTGGTCGGCCAGATGTTTGGATTTCTGTACCGTATGGTTGAAGGATTCATTGATGGGCAGTTGGTTTTTCTTCCTACTCTTTTAAGCCAGAGATAAAAGGTAAGGTTATATAAATTTCACCAACCATCCAATGGGAAAAAAAATATGCTTGGATTGGTTATTTTAGATAATCATGTACCTTCTGACGCTGAATACTTGCTAATATGATATTATCTTTCATTTTTTGAATGTGATATTGGATGAGATGGATATAAGAAATCGATGGAGTTAGAGCCCCTCTTGAATTAAAAAAAAAAAAAAATTTCTCTCTTATTTTTTCCCATACTCAACTGCATCATCGGTGAACATTCATTTGCTTTCCTTGGGGGCCCTGCCATCTGCTCATGTCTCATCACCAGAAACTTTTGTTCCTCATAGCAAAAGAAAAATTGATGCAATTAATGGGATGCTGTGGAACTCGTGCAGTAGGCTGCGTGGTGCATCATAATAATTTTCTCACTTGAAAGACATTACGGTTTAAAGCCTGCCCAATGACGTACACGAATACAAAGAGATGAATACACTCAAAAGGAGTTCATCATTTTATCTAATCAACTTTTGATTTTCTTTGTTTTTCATTCATTTCTCTTGGATCAATCCAACATCTCTTAAAATAAAGATTCTTGATTTGGCACCTTTGAAGGTACTATATACGATATCTTAAATTTAATTACTTATAATTCAAGTCCATTTGTTATCCATTAATTTCTACTCAAGTTTTTGGATGCATGATTTCGAAATAAATTTTATCTAGCATGCGACAAGAACGTTTCATCATGCTTCTAACTCAAATTTACTTACTACTCATTAATTTTTATTTAAATTTTTGAGTGACATGAGTTTCATTCGCTAACGAAATAATTGAATCAATAAATGCTTCTGATTAAGTACGTATCGAATTAGGCATGTGATGGCTACTTAAAGCCTGTAGGCGTGCTAATCGGTGATTGGGTTCTTCAGCAGAGCTGCTGCCCAGCAACCAATATCCAATCCCACCGGCCTTTCAGCGATCAACCACCCCCCATCCCAAGTCCCACCTTCTCTCTCTCTCTCTCCCACCTGTAGCGTGTCTTTGCTTCATTTTTAAGGAGAATGGGGGCCCTCTCATCCTGGTGGTGGCTGCTTCTGGATTCCCTGCTGTACCCCATGCCAAATGCCTTTCTTCCTTTGGTCCCCCGTATCTCTTCAGGCGCTCACCTCTTGTCCTTCTCCCATTATCTTATGACTTCCCCATGCTTTTCCTCTGGATCTCTGAGATCTTAGTGTGTCAAATAATTCGATATAATTGTCTGGTAGGCCGCAAACTTATAGGCACAGAAACAATGATATTTAGTAGAGTATCAGTTAATATTATGAGGCTATATCTTCGTATCCCAAAACTAAATATCTCTGTTTATTCTAAGTCGCCGCGTCATGGAAAACATCATTATAGGAATCATCTATCAATTATTGGCTTCAAAACTATGGGCGCTGGAGTTACTGGTCCGTTGGGTTTACCTGACTCTCCCACGGCAAACTCTATTTCTCCATTCACGCCATCACTTTCGTTATTACCAGTTTGGAAAATCATGTGGTACTAGATTTTTTTTTTATGGATAACCACTTCAGAAGTAGATAAATTTATTTAAAATTTTAATTAAATTTTTATATTATTTTTCTTTTTAATTAAGTATTCTAACTCATGTAGACTTTTTAATCAAGTATATTTGTAATGGCCGTTAACGATCACTTAATAGACCACATGTAAGCTGTCAATGATAACTTGATTATACTTTTTTTTTTTTAATTAAGTATACTAACTTATAAAATTTTTTTAATTAAGTATGTTAACTCATAAAAGTTTTTTAGTTAAGTATAGAGAATATGAGTAGAAAAATTTCAGAGACTATTTATTGACATCCTTTTAATATTTAGCTTTTTATGATAGAGCTAGATAATCTTTATGAAAATACACGGCCTTTAGAAGAGAACAAAATTTTTTTTAGAAATATATTAGTAATGCATTAAAAAGTCTATAATATAAAAAAATGATATGTATTTGAATTATAATTTTTTTATTAATTCATTTACTATTAGTTGAGTAGTTGGAAAGCTACTATTTTACTACTTAATCTTTCATGCATACGTTTTTTTAATATACAAATAAATAAAAAATATTTTTTCTTTAGCTTATTATGTATAAAATTTTATATATGAACATTTTTGATTAATTAGTTTGTTGTGCATTTATGAGAAATGCTTGTTGGACTTAAAAAGTATACTCAATTAGAAAACTTTTATGAGTTGGTATACTTAATCGAAAAAAAAGTATACTCAAGTTATCATTAATGATTGTCATGTGGTTTGTCAAGTTATCATTGACGGTTGTTAAAAATGTACTTGATTAAAAAATTTACATAAATTGATATACTTAATTAAAAAAATATTGTAAAGACTTAATTAAAAATTACAAATAAATTTATGTACTTTTAATGTAATTATTTTATTTTTTAATAAAGATGAAAAGATACTTTTGGTCCGTAGACTTTCACTTAAAATTTATTTTGATTCTTAAACTTTCAGCTGCTATAATTTAACCTTTCATATTTTAATAATGTTGCATTCTTTATATCCCATTATGTGGGATCATTTAAAATTAATAAAATAATTGATATGCTACCTTAATGCAAACATGTGTATTACCACTTATCCTTCATAATAAATTAATAATTAGTGCAACTCAAAAATCATAGTCCATATGTTTGCATTACAAAGATACATAAGCTATTTTATCAATTTTAATTGATTTTATGTAATGAGATATTAGAAATGCAGTATTTTTAGAATATCAAGCCCTAAATTGTAAAGATGAAAATTTGAAGATCAAAATAAATTTTGAGTGAAAGTTTGAGGACCAAGATTATATTTTAGCCTTTAATAAATTATGACTGGAGCCGTCAAACTTCAACGGTGCTTGGCTGCTTGCTTTTCAGTTGCTGGTAGGAATGCACCAAGTTGCTGAAGTCCAATCGAGTTATCCAACAAGCAGCTGAGCAAGCTTTTGGTACTACAGTTTCCTTTTCTAATAAAAATTTCTAATAGAGGTATCACATTCCTAAAAGATTTTCAAGTCATGTCTTCAATGCTGCAGGCTGGCATAATATTACTTCATAGGATGGATCACAACATATATGTAAGCAAGGCTGGTGGACATCAATTATGTCCAAAAATAATTTCGAAAGACAAAACACACTTAAAATAGTTTGAGTTCTGTAAGGTATATATTTTATTTCTTCTTTGAGTTCTAACCCGAACATTTGATCGACTCTCTCTTTGACACGGTTGATAAGTGACAGCATATCCTGCCGAAGTGGATTGATTGAAATCGACGAAGAAATTGGCATGAACTTTGGAAACCTTTGCACCACCTATCTCGAGCCCTTTTAGTCCGGCCAACTCAATGAGCTCTCCTGCCGATATCCCAATTCCCAGGGGATTCCGAAACACCGACCCGGCACTGCGCTCCCCAATTGGCTGAGCCTTCCTCCGTCTGCATTTTTATGCAGCTTTACCATTAAATTATTGGCTGAGTCTTCTAGCAAGTATAAAACATGCCCGCAGAACGCCCAGGTTCCACCCAAAAGAAAAGGACTAACAGAAAATTTAGCTGAATAATTAATCTATGATTTTGTTTACACATGAGAGCATGCCAAAAAATATCACACGAGATGCACCAAGAAAACAATGGCTATGCCAATTAGAATGACGCATATGTAAGACCAACAGTATGATGATTCATAAAAGTTAAATATCATTCATGATCACCGGATCATTAGTAAACATAAACTATTTATCTTCAAGATTATTTTATTTAATTTTCCTCAAAAAAAGAATATTTTACTCAATTCTATAAATAAAAATCATTTTCTGATTTGGAGATATGAATAAACAAAATACTATTAAATGACAGTTTCTGCTTTGGAACCAGAATCAAACAAATAAGCATTATAACCTAACTAAATCGGCCCAAATCAAGATAAGGTTGGTTTGATTGGTTCTGAAGTCACCCAAAACACATATATAAAAAAAAAAAAAAGAAAAAAAAAAAGAAAGAATTTCATTAAGATCATATATTCAATATATATATATATATATATATATATATATATATATATGCATAGAGTAAGAAGAAGCAAAGAAGTCAATAAAGAGACCACATATAAATTTGTTCATTAACCAGACATGTTTATTGGGTTTTCACCTAGTTTTTATACACACATTGGTACATGTGGATGGGTTCAATATCCATTAACCTGTCCACTGTTTGCAGAACGAGACAAATCTAATTACACTTTTGTTACATTCCAGCTTGCTAATTAGGCTGATAAGTGTCATGACCACATAACTCATAAAAATAATATAATTATTTAATTTATAATCCTTATAAGTTAAATAAATAATCTTTAATTAAATTTTTATATACTGCTAATTAGTAAAAATAAAAAAATTAAGTTTTGCTTTTTTTAAAATTATGCAACCATATCAGATGTTGAGCCAAAACAGGATGGGTGTGATAACTTCCAACAAATATAACGAATCTATTGCTATTTAATGTTAATTGCATCAGTTCAATGAGGATAGTTCGGTTCGCTGTCCAATTGAAGCTGTAGAGTACTACGCTAACAAGAAACAAATGGATCCATTAGAACCTTACCTCTCCAGGAAGGCCCTTTGCCGCTCCCTCGCCGTCTCGGCCGGCACCAGCCGAAACGTCACCGCTACAATGGCGGCCAAGTCCTCCATTTCTTGGAACGTCGACCACCGATATCCAAAGGCCAAGTCACTCCTTCTCAGCACTCGAACCTCTCCATCATTGGTGACCACCTCCACGCTATCAATCACATCTCCAGTCTCCTACACATGGCCACCCAAAAGAACGCAAACATTTAGGATCAAATAAAAGAAAGAGAAACACGATAAAAACCGATGGCAAATTAATGAATCCATTCACCTGCCCGTCAGCTCCGGCATTCATGAACACGGCCCCGCCAACCGTCCCCGGGATGCCGCCGGCGAACTCCAGGCCCGAGAACCCCTCGATGGAGCACCGCACTCCTAGGCGGTTGAACTGGTATCCGCTCCCAACCCGATAAACGCCGGGCTCGATTGCTTCAAATTGGTCGAGCCGGTTCAGCATCACGAAGCCGCCCAAGCCACGGTCGTCGAAGAGGCAATTGGAGCCCTTGCCGATGATCAGGAACGGAATGGACCTCGCCCGGCAGCAACAGCGGCATTGGAGAAGCGTCAGTTATATATATATATATATATATATGTGGCTCTGAAAGCCAACTGGTTTATAGTGTTTGGAGTGCAAACCGAATGGCGGCGATGAGCTGAGAGGGGAGGGAGACTTGGAGGAAGTAACCGCAAGGGCCGCCGATGCACCAGCTGCTGAGCTCCTTGAGAAGCTTTTGGTTCTGAAGGACGTATTTCTCAATGAGGGACTGCTCTTCTCGGTCGGCGTCGAGGACCATGAAAGGTGGTGGCTTCCAATGGAGATAGGGAGGAGGGAAGGAAGAGTTGGAGTTCAAGGAGAGTTCTTCTTTGATGGTTAGAGCGCTGGTGGTGTTTGAGGGGAGGAGGAATTGGTGGTGGGGGAAGGAGAGGGAGCCATTTGGGTTGGCACGGGCGGGGGGAGAAGTGAGGGAAGAAGGTGGGAAGGATGACAAAGCCATGCTTCTCATTCTCTCCACAGACAGCCTCCTCTCTTTCTTCTCTTTTTCTTCTCCCCTCTTGCTCCTCTATCTTTGCCTCTCTTCTTTGGATGGAACTTGGGCTCTTAAGCCTCGGCCATGAGAACCATTATATTTTGAGGTGAGTTTATTTAGGACTGGCGAGTCCGTGAAGCCATAGATCGAACATTGGAACCGCACCAGGAAAAAAACAATACTGTGGATACTTACGGTTTACGGCAAGGCCTCACCTCTCTCTTCCTCATGGATCCTTCCATCTCTTGCGGCATGGATCATGTGGAACTCTGCCTCTCTTCGGGTGCCATTGAATCAATCCCTATGTTAGATCTATTGTGCTATTATGATTGAGATTTGAGACAGTCCGATTGACGTATAACAATTCATGTCGTGGTGGGTACGAGGGTCAGCATTTCAAAGTCTCAAGCGAGGGAAAAAAAAAAAAAAAAAACTCGGTACTGAAAAAAACTTCTACCAGGATAAAAAAAAAAAAAAAAAAATGTTTGACTCTAGGTGAATAGATTATATTCTGCGACATAATTACATTTTCTTTAAATATAAAATTTATTTTCTTAAACAAAATCTCCTTTTCTTCAGCTTTCCTATTCGCAAGCCTTGCCAAGCCTCTTCAAGCCCTCGCCCTTACCCTCACCAGCCTTGCAGGTCGTATCTCTTCTGCTTATTGGACCAGCACTCTCTCGCTATCCTGGACTCTCCCGACCTCCTGATCTGGATGTGGTGTTGGCTCTCGTAAATTGATGCAGCTTTTGATTCCGGTTGTCGCCGCTTCTGCAACCTCTCTTCTCGCCAGCCTCCTCCCCTCCATCGCCGACACCCTCTCCTCATCAAACTCTTTCTTTAATCCAATAAATCAGCTCAACCGGTCAATTCTTCAATTTATATAAATATTTTTTGTCAGCATGTGTGGACAAATTTAGGAGAGAGAATGCTAGCTGCACTTCCTTGGATATTAAAAATGACTTAGTCAAGAAATAAAAAAATATGATAAAATATTATACATGGAGAAGAAGGGACTATAGGTATTTTAGACGTGACAATTGGATGAAATGTATATAATTTGATTGGCAAGGGTGCAAAATAAAACTAGCATTGCTCTGTTAGAATTTTTTAATAAATTACAGATTTTTTCTTTATATAAGAAGATGAGTATGGTGAGATGAGTTATATAGAAATATTCTAGTTGAAGATATGTGAGCCTGATTTTACAAAAGCGGGTCCGTGATAAAAAGCAATCTTTATAATATTTTTTTTTGTAAAATTTTTATCATTTTTATCGATATAAATATAGATTAATTGATTAAATCATACTAATTTTTTTATTAAATTTTTTATATATAATAATTGATATTAGAGCTGCCGCATATAATAAGTGGCATTAAAATTGTTGTATAATAAATGGTGTTAGAGCTGCTAGTGGCAACGTGGGGTTTGAGATGGTACGGGGCAACAATGACCATGAATCTTACCACGTGCAGCGGCCTTCGTGGAATAGAGGGCATCCATGTGAGCTTTGCTGGAGAACCATGTCAGCTTTGTTGGAGAGCCGACTTTTTGCAACATGAGGAAGGACTGAGCCCTCATGTCGCCGATTTCTGTGCACTCGTCAGTGTCTTCGTACTTGCAGTTAGAGATGATGACCATGATGGAGGATGATGCACGAGTCCGACGAGGCTGTTGCCTTGAAAGTGTGGTGCAGGCTTTAGATTGAGACAGAGGTTTCAGATTCCTTATGAATTTTTAATCTATGAGAGTCTTTTTTTTTCTTTATTCTTAGAGTCCTGGTCGAGTTCAGTTATGCTAGTTAGCCTGATTTATTGTTGAAATCCAGAAGTTGGTCAAGTGTCGAGTGTTATTTTCTTTCATTGAGTCCTGTAATAAATCAAGAGAAGGTTCACCTTGAAGACCCAAGAGAAGACCCATTAACCATGCAAGGACCCATGTCTTGGACCACTCCAGGACACATGGCATCATCAGAGCAGAGCAAGAAGCCGGCCCACATCAATTTAGGAAGGAATCTAAGCGCCAACATCCTCCTTCCTCATTTCTTCATGCCACCCACCTTTATATGAATGCTTTTTGGGTGCCCATTGTCTTCTACACTTATCATGTGGTCCCCCGGTAAATATATATGGAAGAAATTGGCTGCCTCTCTTTAATTGGAAGATCTTCATGCATCCCAGATGGAAGAAGGTTGCCGCCCAATCAAAGATGGCAGGAAAAATCAAGGGGCGCTCATTCTTTCCCTATCTCAAGTGGTCCCCCTCCTCTACAAGCTTGAAAATTGCAGATACTCTCTCTTTTTGGCCGTCTCACATAAAGCATGCAGAGATCCTTGCCTCTTCAAGAAGAATCACATGCCATACATTACAATTCATGTCAATTATGTACTTAAAATGAATGATTTAACTTGTATTGACATGAAAGGTTTATAAAAAGACCTTTCTCTTATAAATGAAAAAACCTATTGATTAATGAGAAAAAATTTCTGAAGTTCTTTTCCATTGCTGTGAAGGCTCTGATACTCCGAGAAAGAGTGGGTGTGAAGCCCTTATTGTTTCCTTTCATCTTCTTTAACCTTCCTCAAACCCAAACCCTAGCCGTCCCCCCTCCAAAAACCCTAAAACAACCCTGCCGCCAACCACAGGCCCCCATCTCCTCTTGCTGTTTTCTCAGGGATTCACGAACCGAAGAGGAAGTCGTCTTTGCCCCTGAACCATATTTCGAAGATTCTCTCTGGTAGACAACTTCTTCATCCAAGACTTTCAACCTGTCAGAGCGATCTTCCTGTTTCAATCTTTGAGTGATCACTGTTGGTATATGAAATCCTTTCTCTTATTCTTTTTCTCTAATTTAGTTAATGTTGAGAGACAGCTTCTTCATCCAGGACTTTCAACCTGTTAGAGCGATCTTCCTGTTTCAATCTTCGAGTGATCACTGTTGATATATGAAATTCTTTCTCTTATTCTCTTTCTCTGATTTAGTGAATGTTGAGAGCATGTCCTAACCGAGGGTTTCTTAACCTTCACTTTCCTGGCTTCGTTAATATTCTAATAGTTCTAGTTCCAGTTTATGCTTCCGCCTATCTTGCATAGTATAGCTTAACTAGTTTTTGATCTTTCTGATAATTAGCTATCTCATAAATATATATATATATATATATATTATTTCATTGCATTCATATCTCATCCACGTCCTGCATTAAAGTGGTAGGCCAATGCTAATCTTAGCTAGGCCACCATCAATCACAAGAGAAGAGGAGCTCATCCCAGCGGCCTTGAAGATTGAATCCATCATTGATGAGCGTATTGATGGGAAGATGAGTGGATAGCCGCTATGCATGAAAAGATTAAATATCTTAAGAAGGTTTAGTTGAATGATGCGGTTGACATAAATTTTATGTGCTTTTTTTAGATAAGTATAATTTGCCTGCTTACTAAAGATATTGGCACGATAACTAAACCAGTTTCAGAAAATATGTTCAAGTATTGCTTGATCTTAGTTAGTGTCTATAGAGGCTGATACCCATTAGGCATAGTAGTAAAGATCGATAAAGTAGTTTGAAGATAGTTGGTTTAATAAATCTTAAATTAAATTAAAAATTTGTTAAAATTTATCTTGAGTTTAAGAAGCTCGATAAAAATATATTTTCTAATATATATAGAACATAAAATTTAATTTATGTAGGACACTACAAATCACTTCTCCATGTAAGCATGTATAACCTTCGCCTTGGGATGAGTTCAGAAAGATGAAAAATTCTACATAGGTGTTCTAAATAGATGTATATAGGTTTAGAATTTTGTGAGAGAGCTTGTGATAAAAAAATAATTCTTATAATCTTTTATTTTTTAAACAAAATTTTTATTATTTTTAATTTAATCATGTTAAATTTCTATAAGTATTTTTTTGTCTTTTATATTGAACTCTTCTCTCATGAGCAACAGATGGAATTAGAGCTACTGTGCAATAAGCTAAGATAAGTTTAATATTTAGATTCACTTTTTTTAAAAAAATTATAACAACATTCCGTCAACTTTAATTGTGAAAAATATTGATCCTAAATATTTAATGAGTTCACTAAAAATACTAAACTACTCGTAGCATCCCCAAAGGATTTATTATTTTAACTAATTGTTTTTGAAAAATCAAAATTTAGTGGGGTTATTTCTCTCAAAAATAATCGATAAAATCAATAAATTCTTAGAAAGTGCTGGAGGTCGTTGACGAGAAACTAATCAAGAAATTTCAACATTTGAGATCAAAATATTTTTAGCTAAAGTTGAAGAAGGTGTTGAAATAATTGTTCTCCTTCGCTGCTCCCTCCTACAAAATTATTTTTCTGATTTGAATAAAGATCATCGCTCAAAAAGCAGTACCGTCCTACGAAGTGCTAAAAGTCGACACCCCTTGCATAAAATCTACTTTTTGTTTCTTTTATTTTTACAAGGAAAACTTTTTTTGTTATAAAAAAAAGGTAGATAGATGCATGTCATGGCAGAGGATAGAAAATTATAGCGTCAACCTTTCATCAATTTTAAACCCTAGAAGTTGACATGGTTCCATGTACCCAGAAAAAAAGGCAAGACTACTGGTCATGACAACCGTTTCCAAGAAATCTTACAGGTCTGTTCAATTCAAGGAGTAGAGCCCAAACTTTACAGTCGACGCAGTCAAATTGCCAGGTGGGCCCTAAAATTGAAACAAGAAACAAGCACAGCTTTATTGAGTCAACGGGGTCAAGGGATTGATTCCCTTACCCAAGAAAGAATTTTGCAAATTTGTTTTATCTCACTTGGCAGATGAAGAGTTGTGGCTAAGGGATTCACATCTCCATTGAACATTGACCACAGCCTTCAAAAAACCATCTAGAACCTCCCTAAGCCATGCTTTTTCTTCTTAAAACACTGCTTAGGATTTTTCTTTCTATATTCACTAAATGGGTTTTTTTTTTTTTCCTCCAAAATTATCCTTAAAATCTTTTGTATTTTTATATAAGTTCCTACCCTTTTGTGTATCTATATTTTAATACCTGAAATCTTATATTTTAGTCTTATTGCTTATAAATCCCTCAGATTGCAATTGGGTTAATAAAACAATAGCTAACACGAAGAGTATTCAAATTTGTAGTCTTCAATAAATTTAGCCTTAATACTCTCTTAATTGGTCATTAATGTATATTAACTTAACCAAAAAAAATTATCTAAAATTTTTAGATTGACATATGTTTCTTTTTTTTTAAAAAAAATTTCATATCAATCTAAGAATTGCCCCTCCAACCATGACCAGTGATGTAAAACCCTAGGCCATGTTGGGCTAGGGGTTTGAGATTTGCAGGCTAGAGAAGTTTTTCAACCAAAATATCCCATCCAATAACAATAAATAATTATATTTTAGGAATATTTTGGTCAATTTAGCATACAAATTTATAGTTATTAAATATGAATTACTAATGATTAAAGGGGTCTGAATTCAATAATATTTGAAAATTTATAGCTACCTAAGATGAATTATATTGTACCATGAAAAAGGATGATTGGTGCATCACATAAGACTATCATTTATATTAATAAAGTCTAAATGCATCATAGTCTATCAATCCATTTAGGACATCATATTCACTATGATTTATGTCGAAAGAATTTGATGTTGGTATACTATATACTAAGGCCTACCATTCTTCATGGATGCTCAAGTAAAATGATGCATCAAATTTAATTAAGCAATATGATGTGATTCTTTTCAAATAGTAATTACGAATAATTTCACTTTGTATTGTTTAATTGATATTTTTTTTGAAGGCATTTTATAATGCGAGACTATATACAATACTTAGATAATACATATTGCTAATAAAAACCACTTTTTGGGGACCTTCAAGCAAGGAATCTATTATGAGCTTGTTTGAGAAGAAAAGAACAATGATTTACATGAATCTATAACAACTTTGCAACATGAATCTATAACAACTTTGTAACCAAGGTCAAATTTAATTGACTCTAAAAATCTAGAAGCCAAAAATGATTCATGTCAATGCGCAAAAGGCTTTTTCCCCTTTTACCTCCTGACTTATGTTAACAATTAAATTACCATGTTAAAGATTATTTGGAGTTCTAAAATAATTGAGATGGTCATTCAAGATAAGCTTTATTGGACCAAGGTAGAATTCTCTTTCTTGTGCCGAGCTCTCTTAAACACAGGATGCAATGGATTACCTTGAACTGTAGACTAACTGTTTCTAATATATCTCCATTCTGATTTTTTTTTTTTTTTTTGTTTTTTTGTGTACAGTAACAAGAGCAAGGTCCGAACTAAAAGTTTTCGTAGACACAGCCATTAGCATTTTGCTGGACTAGATTTTTTTTTTAAAAAAAAATGAATGAAAATTTTTTTAAAAAATTGGTTAGAAAATCAAAAAAAAAAAAAAAAAAAAAAGAAGGAAGGAACAGCTCGTGGGCCGGCACGAACCCACGGGCCATGAGCCCTGGCATGAGCGGGCCATGCCGGGCCGAAGGTCTAGATTCCGACCTCATCTGCATTCAGGAAGCCGATTAAGCTTCTCCTCCCACTCCTCTTCGAGCCTTGGATGGCAGAAAAGCAAAACAAAATATCGATTCCTGGAGCTTGTTCGATGCCCTCAGCATGGCTGGTGGCAATTTTCTAGGTTGAAACAGTTCCTCTCTGAAATTGGTTAGAAGTTAGAAACAAGATTTCTTCGTCTTCATAAAACTTTTCATTCTATCCATCAACAACCACTGGATCTTCACCGGAGTGGGAAGAAAACACATTTTTTGAAAAGAAATGAATTATCTTCGCCACTCCTTACTGCCCCTGGACAATTGGAAGGGATTTGAGCACCACTCATTCCAACAGTGAACGCAGAAGGAAGTTTCAAAGGCAGAAGGACCCCGAGGACTTCCCCATCAATTTATTGATATTAATATAGCACACAAATGCATGCAAGAGAAAGTAAAATAAAGATGAATTGAGAAGAGAGTCATGAGGGAATAGAGAGAGAGAGAGGGAGGGATGATATTAAAAAAAGGCATGGTTGCGGTCCGGATGGCTCCCAGGAATCGGGGTTAGATGAAGGAGAACTTTGCCTCCCTTCATCTAAAGCAACGAACGACATCCAGCTTACACACCAGTAAGCCATATGCTCATATACTGGCTTAGCTACATCTCTAATTTTACTAATGGGTCAATCCCAAGTTTGCAATCAAGCCAGTCTTCTTGTCATCTTCACAAAAAGTAATGCTGCTGCCAGTTAGGTTTCAAGCAAAACAAGATTAGACGCGCTCTCAGGTAGAACTTCAGTGGTCTTGATGGGGCGTAAAAGAATCGAACGGAAATAATATGTGATCTTTTTGGAAGGAAGAGGGGTTATCTCCCCTTTTTATTAATGGAGAATTATTTATACACAAGCATAAGAATGTACAAGAAATATCCTAATAAATAATGGTACAGAACAAAGTCACTGAAGAGGCTATTGACAGAACAGTCAGTGATCAGAGTAGAAATTTAATTGGGTAAATCTTTTCGACTCTTTGATTCATGTCGGGCACTGCAGGTTTTCTTCTCCAATTTTTTTGCTGAAAATTCGGTTGAGTAACGCGGCTAATCTCACACCACCTTGTGCTATTCTCTTTTCCACCACAGGAAGCCGAGATAAGAAATAATCATCTGCAATGCATACATTAGTAATATCAGGAACCAATCAACATGCCATACTGATTCAAATTGAATTGCCAATCTTTACCTTCCAAAGTGCAATCTTCTTCAACATCTTTGTATCCATAATCACAGGCTAGGCTTATGCTTTCTGAGGCATACCTGAAAGAAGTATCCATCCTCTTTAGTTTCCAAACTATGATAAGAACAACTAGCTTGGCATGATTTGCTTTGCAGTGCCAAGGGATTGAAGCCAAGGAACAGCAATATGATTTAGAAGGATAGATTACTCAATCCTAAATCTTACTTGTCTGCACAGATCATTGAATCTCCACGACAAGCCTTCCACTGACCAACTTCATCTGACCATTCATCCTAAATAAAGAAGAATAAGGAAAAGAATAATAAGCAATCATTCTGAAAATTCACTTTTCAAATAGGATCTGCACCATTTTTCACCTGAGCTAGTGAGGCTTCAACAACATTAAGGGTACTTCACATGAAAAAACTCAGCTAGATCGCTAGACTGATTTGTTAAGTAATAATATGTCTTAAGTTTCCTCAAAAACTAATTTATCTAGATGTTTTCTGGCGAGGACACCCCCTTTTTTTATTTATTTATTTCTTCTTTTCAATTTCTCAGATCAACATCTCATGGCTTCTCTCAATTCAATACTTGTGACTAGCCCATCTAATATCATGGATGTATATATCAGGACCAATTTATCCATACTTAGGTTTGGCATAGTCAAGTTTTGTTCGATACTGTTGGTAACCCATAATAATCCAACAATGGTGCCAAACTTGACATCATTTACATTTATCTAATTACTAACAAGAAATGGATTTAATCACCTTTCTCATTTTCTTGAATCAATCCTAACACTCAAAGAAAGCAATGAAATTAATATTAAAAAATTTTTAATGGGAAAGTTGGTGAATGAAAAACCTACAGTAATATCGTTCAGAATGGATTCTATCATGACATCACAATCCCCATCATAGAAGTCACGCATGGCAGTCTGTATTATGTTCGAATCCCACACCTTGCCATAAAACAAAATTCATGTCAATTCCTTACCATGACAAGAGAGTAGAAAAATTTGTTCATACCAATACTACACCACAAAAATAATAATAATAATAATAATAATAATAATAATAATAAATAATTATAGGAGAGTCACTTGAACTATTACATGGTGGAGGTTGGTCTTCCTTCGATACCAATGGACAATTATGGTGTTGCCACCTTCGTCACCATCGAATGATACATGCATAGGTTCATGCACATCTCCAATAAAGTGGGCAAGGAACATCAGGCTTTCAGTCAGGTTATCTAGCATGTATGCAAAAATCACAAAGATTGCAGTCAGTAGACAAAGCCTTGGAGAGGTAATAATCTGGGGGTAAAAATGAAGTTCTTACATCCATTTGATAAATCTTCATAATCTAATAGTTGTGAAGTATAATTATTGATTGCTCCAACCACGCACATATCTGGCTTATCCTTGGAATTGTAACAATCCCCTAAATCACAATTAAAAAAAACAAGAAATTTTCTCAAGAACGAGGAGAAGAAATGAAATATAAAAATCTTAGAACTTCACTAATGAAACTTACACATATTCTGAATGATTATCTTGTAGGTATTCATTTTAACAAGTGAAGGGAGAAAAAAAAAATCATAAAATATCCTATCCAATTAAGGTTGTCAGCCAGTGGAGTTGTTAAGAGTCTATTGTTTTAATGCAAGGCATATAGACCTGCTCTAACCCTTAATAAGATCTATATTTAAAATATGTGACTGTTACTTTAATTATATATCAGATACAGCCGTAAATACAAAGTCCATGATGGTATATGTATGTATAACTAAGTAGTCAGAGGCCTTTGAAATTGTTATTTGCCATGATGGTAACAAAAACCTTATTTCAAGCCATGTTCCATATAGCTCCGGCATCAAAATAAAGTGCTCTCTTGGAATTTTGTGGATCTATAGGAGGTACCCGGTCCGCGTGGCTGTGGGGCCAAACTATAGCCCGTTGCTACCCAATAGCGTTTTTTTTTTCAAAGAAGTGTATTACACTGGCCGTTGGGTCCCATATTATTTCTCTAGACGAGTTCAAAGGATGGCCGTTGACTTCAGCCGACCAATACCCAAACAGGATTTGTTCCATAGGCTCGTACAACCGTATCCCTCGGGACAAGTTTGTGAAATTTGTCGGCTTCTCGCTTCTCTCTCTTAAGGCAAAGGTGAGGAGAAATCCCCACAAATTTTAATTTATTGGAAACAACGTTTTTAAGGCCTCTTAGCTCAAAGAGGACGAAAATAAGGAGGATAAAAATACGGTTTTCCTCCATAAGGTGGCAAATGGGCTGAAGGCATGATTGGGTTGTCTTTGTGAGATGACAATGGAAGGGATTTGTGTATCCAGGAGAAAAAATCGGCGAAACTGTACAGATTCTTCGAAGGTCTCTTTGAAGCCTCCCCCTCTCCCACGACAATCATTGACTGAAACCTGCTACATAGTGTGCCTTCTATCGATTTGAGAGTATTAATGAGGCCTTTCTCCACCGAGGAAATCAGAGCGGCGGTGGTCTCGTTAGGAGCGCTCAAGGCTCGAGGATTTGGTGGCTTTTTCTTTGGATTCCATCGAAGGTATTTGGGATATTTTGAAGGATGATATCACATGTACAGGCTGAATTTACCGGCTTCTTTCAAATTATGAAACTATATATTTTCTCTAAAAACGAGAGAAAGTTTTGAAGCTATGGATGTGCGACGCTAAATTAAAGGCTTTTGAGTAATGCCAGGCTACCATATTTTCATGGTATATTTCACTTGAATGGAAGTCAGCTAAAGTGGAGGAAAGGAGAACTGGAGAGCTAAGATACCAACTTTAATCTCCCAAATTTATTATGTAATCATTTAAAAGCTGATTTTTCTGTCCTAATCTCTTAAAATTGCAGGATCATGGATCTGCTCATAGCTTCTCCCATTACCGTCTCCCCTCCCTAGCTTGTTTTCACAGCCATAGAAAATATCACAAGGATGTAGTGGCTAGTCTTTAAAATAGTCATGGAATTCGGCTAAAAAGAAAAAAAATAAGAGGGGAAGAAAAAAAAAAGAGGACATGGAGAAACCCAGAGTGCAGAAATAAGCAACATGAGAGCTGAGCTCACTTGAATACTTGAAGTTGCAAACTCCCGGCGTGTTGACATAATGGAGAGGGCTGGCCCAGCGGTACCGGAACCGGAGCCGGTCAGCCCACGAACACACCGACGCCAACTCTCCTTCTGCCACCGGTGGAAGAAGATCCAGCACAGCTTTGGAAGCTCTCTTCGTGAGATATTGCTGTATAATTCCGAACTACTACATCAATCAACGAAAAAAGATAACATGAAATGAACGCAACAGCTGGAAATAGATCCACATCCAACCTCGGCAATCTTGCACACCATGTAATGTCCCTCCTTGCCCCATGCACCGGTGCATGGAACCCTTGCCATCACAGAAAGAAGAATGACAGGGAGGAAGAATGACAAGCCCGTGACCCTCGCCATCTTTCTTCTCTTGTCGATGCTTCTCTTGTTTTCGTTTCATAACTTGTTCGTGCTGCTTCTATTTATCATGGCGGGTCCATTTTATTTGAAGCCAGCGTTCACACTGCGAAGTTCTAGAAAAGGCGCTTATCCTTTTTTGTTCCTTTGGTTAACCTTCCTATCACTATCATGTAAGGAGTTGATCAATTCCTCAAGGGAAGCAAGCAGAGTCAATGAATTGATGACACAACGGGTACGCGAAGAAAAGTTCATTTTTAAGGATAGATGGCAATAGATATGAAATCTCATCACGTTTTGAAAATAATTTATCTAATGGTGGTTTTAGTTTATAATTAATAAGAGCTAGACATATCACTTGACACATTATCTCCATCTTAGTTGATAGCCTCAAAAACAAAACAAGTACGGCCAGTGGGTGCTTATTTTATTTTATTTTTTAAAAATTTTTTCTGTCCGCCTCCAAGTAGCTTGGACCTAGCAAACCTGAGATTTTGTTGCATAACGCAGCACGATATGCCAGTCCGGACTTCAGCATTATGCGTCATATCGCTGCATATACTCCTGTTTGAAGCATCCCGAGCATTTTAGAAGTCAGTCTCCGAAAACATGACCTTTTTTTTCTTTTTTCTTTTTTTTTTTTTAATTTTTTTGAGTGATATACAGTGGAGAACGGGATCTCAGTCTCACAATATGAGATTTCCACAAATATATATATATTGAGTGGCATACTGGGGGATGAGATTTTTAAATTTATTATCTATAAAGATACCTACATGAATGTTGAAATATAGTAGAAGCACAAAAATTTCTATTTATATCCATCCATCTCTTAATACAAAGTTTGCTTCATAAAAAAAAAAATTATTAAAAATCTTAAAGAAAAAGAAGCTAGGGCAGAGCAGAGCTCTTATTATAGAAGATTTTTGAGTTTTTTCATTTGAAATACGTTATATGCAAGTTATTATCAACTGATCCCAATATATTGTTCCATTTGTCGATACTTTTTTCTTCCTTCATATGAACTATAGGAAGCAGTTTGCTCAACCCAAAAAACAAGAAAAATAAGAGATTTTCAAATCCATCTCTAAAAGGGGCACATTGGATAAACAAATGATCCACTATTTTTTGATTCATACCATATAGCATACATCTAGTGCTTGCAGGCCATCCTTTCCTTCCAAAAATATTATCCGTATGTATGTATAATTTGTTTAGAAGGGTTAACTAGAAAAATATTCACCTTTTTGGGAATGAAGTCTCTCCATACTAGCTTGTACAAAGGATATTTGAGTAATAGTGAGGAATAAAGAGTTTCTCCTGTCAAAATTTATTTAAAATTAAAAAATTTATAAAAGAAGCTAATGGAGAGATTTACATAGAAGAGGAGGTGAGAAGAGAGGAATCAAACACTGAGAGAGCACTATCTTTCTTTAGGATCATGACTATATAAACAAAATTTGGCCTCCGCATGTTGAGGATACCTTTATGAAAATCATGAAAGAGCACCATGATATCATCTTTAAATATGTCTCTCTAATAAAAGTGAAAAGAAAACCTATCCAGCCCCCAAACTTTATGTGCGTCCAAAGAGAAACATTACCTCATTTGTTTCCTCCAAAATGAAAGGTTACACTAGGGCACTCAAGTCAACTAAGGGAAAGACCATGCAGTAGATCTCAATTAATGAAGGCTATTAGGAGAGAGAGAGAGAGAGAAAGAGAGAGGGAGGGGGGGAGGGGGGCTTCGCAAGGTTCTTTGAAGAAATCAAACATCCTAGTAAAAATTTTCTTATGAGAATTTGATTCTCTGCCATTTTTATCAACTAACGAAAGAATCTGAATTCACCTCGTGTGACCACTAGCCAAAGGTAGTATTTTTGTTTCCTGAGCCATTCAATTCTCAATCACTGCTTCCAATATAACTTTTCATTCTCATAAATATCCAATAGGGACTACTTTAGAATCTTTCTATTGATGAACTGAAAGATCAACTGTTTCCTCCTTATCCAATTGGTTGATCTCATGAATCAATTTTTGTTTGATTTCTTTGCTTACCTTTATCTTATCCTCGGACCATCTCCTTAATAATATTTTGAGCCTTCTTAATTTTGCCATCCATGTCACAACACTATTTTGACTTTCCTTTATGCTCTGCTAGGAGTTATGAACCACAGGTCCAGAGCATCTATCCCTTCTGTTAGCGATTAAGCTTCAAATCCGAAAATAATGTTATGTCTTAAAACCCCAAATCTAAGGTCGTAGTCAAGAGCAATGTGAATGTATTTTGAAGTTGAACTCATCCATCCCTTTTGGAAGAAAGTAGGGAAGAAGCCATTCCATTCTATTGAGAAGAGGAATTGATCAAGGCATGCCAAAGAAGGTCTCTCTCTACCATTGGTCCAATTAAGGTACCTCTCTCTTAAGCTCTATATCAATGAGAAACATTGTGTCTATGAATTAATTGAAGGCTAGGTTATCTCTTCTACTTTTAGGATTACCTTTTCTATCTGCTAAGATTCTAGTTACATTAAAATCATCACCCAGAAGCCATGGACCCTAAGACTCCATTCTAATCTTTGATAGCTCAACAAACAATTCACTACTTAATGATTGATAATGACGTCCATATGCTGATGTGACAATAATTTCTTTTCTCAATAATTTAAAAGAACAACTCCTTAGTAACAAAGAAAGCTTTTGGTGTTAAGACTTGAGCAATAAGAATGGATTGGAATTCCAGCCCATGAGAATCCCTCTAGCTATTCCATGAGCATTCTGAATCGATCAATTTGAAATCCTATCGCTGCTAATAGACTTCAAGATTGCTGAGGAGGGTGCCACTAGCTTAGTCTCCTGGAGTAACGCTATATCACCTTTTGATTCTACTATCAACTCCTTGATGGCCCATCGCTCAGCCGCATCCCTAAGTCCCTTTGTATTTGTATTTGGATACGATAATCATCCCTTTGATCTGGGCTCCTTTCCCACCTTTTCCTTTTCTCTATCGAAAAGTGCTGAAACCACTTCCAATGCCACATTTTCTGGATTAAGCCAAAGGCTTTCCTCCATTCAATTAAGATCTGTTAGGTAATACTGTGGAGGGTTAAGGTAGGATTCTCCAATGGTGCTTGTCTGGACTCCCTCTTCTTCCTCCTAGGTGGGATTAGCTTCACCATGACTTACTTCACTGCAGATATAGTTTTCAGATGATTGGTTCTCCTCAGGTCCAAAGATTGCTGACTTCTCCCATTGGGAATAGGGGAATCTGGAATAACCATATCAGCAGCACATCCTGTGGCTATAGGGGTTGAGGGGGTTGACTCTGCCGAGCCAAGAGACTGAGAAGAGTCTACCATCCCTGTGACCTCCTACATACTAGCTGATACTAGCTGGAGAGGAGAACTGAGGCCGGGCATCCCATTGCTGCTGCTCTGATAAGTCCTTGGATGTACTCATTTCTGTACCCTCCTAGATTTCAAAGTCCCACCAAAGGATCGGAAGCTGTCATTACCACCTATGAGCACCTCTTTCCTCATGGTCAAGACATTCCCATCATCCTCTATTTCCGCAGTCATCTTGATGACCCAGTCCAACAGGCTTCCAAAGCCTGAGTCGACCGCCTGTCCCTAGATAGCAGAGATGCCTCCGGATTTCCTTACTTCAATCCGAGGTTGACAACTCTGCCTTCGGTCTTCCGGCATCGATTGATTGGGTCCCCTGCGTCCGGCGTCGCTTCCGGCACCATCTCCCTTGAAGCATGGCGACACATAGCTTCATGGCATTGTTCCCTCCTGGCATGGTAGAAGAGATCCCAAGCTGCACCCGTTCTTAAGTTGATTGCACATCATGTCTTGCTCCATTCTGGCTACGCCCAAATCGTACGTCGATACAAACTAGCTGCATCTGGGTCCGCTTCTGGCATCTCCCGTTCCACCTTCACCCATACGTCACTACCGTTGTTCCCTCCCGGCTCGACACGGAAGATGAGCCCAAGTCTGGGTTCAACTTAGTTGAACCCAGCTGAGTTGAACCCAGCTGTTGCTTGTCTTCACGCTGGCTGCACCCAAGTCGCACCCTTTCTGCCGAGCCCCACACTTCTTTCGCGCACGCTTTCTGCATGGCCCTCCTGGCTGAAGGGTCTTCTAAGAGCAGTTGAGGCTCGGCAGGAGGGAATGACCGGCTGCCTGGCCCAGCTGGCATTCGCTGCACGAGGACCTCACATCCAGAACTATGCGGCTGGCGGCTATGGCCAGGATGGCAGTCCCCTTCAAGCTCCAGCAAGGCCGGCCATGTTGGAACCTCTGGCTCTACTAGCTTGGAAGGTTGATTGGAATCAAGGGCTGGGGACAGGGTCAGCAGGTTGATTGGAACCTCTGGCTCTACTAGCTTCGGCTCAATCCGAGGGTCATTTGAAAAGTTACCCAAATTAGCAACAGGGTCAACGGGGTTTTGCTGACTAGAGGATAGACCCACTTCTCGACGCTTCACTAGTGACGCCGACGACTGGGCTGAATGATCCAGGGACCCGGACTGCTCCATTCTCCCAGCAGCAGCACTCCTCAATTCGACTTCTCCCCATATCACCTTGCCTGATTCCTGGGGATCATCCAAACAAGGAAAAAACAGAGGCCCTCTTGGGCACCAGTCCTCTCACTTCGGTTGAGGCTTCAAACTTCGAAGATGTTGGTTGCTCTGCTAGCGCCTCCCTAATGTGAACAATTATCTGGTATGCTGCATCTCCTGGTGTGAGAAACACCGACTTGGAAATGCTCACCAAGTTAACACAGCAGGCGGATGCCTCTAGGTAAAACAGGAGGTCCCTGTGATGATGGACTATCACCTCTTCTAAAAGGGCAAAACTAGACAATAATCTCCCAATTGATTCCTCACTTCTCGCCACCAGAGGGACCTCGGATAGTCGAAGTCGGACCTTAAATCCGAGCTTGTACGGGGCTGCCCCCATTCTAATGGACCATGGTGAACTGCCACTGCGTAGTTTCTCAAGGCATAAACTCCTCGAGATCTTGCCCCATGAAGACTCTCCCTTGAAAGAAACGGGACTAGGTAGGAGTTCCTCCTCCCAGATCGCTTTGGTTCTCATTTGAAACGGGGATCCGGAACAAGAAGGATGTCTCTTACTCTGAAGCAGGCAGGAGGAATGTGATACCCTAAGTTTAATCCTATATTGGATGGGAGAGAGATGTGTCATATGCTTATAACTCAAGTTCACTTGTTACCCATTAATTTTCATTTAAGTTTTTGGGCCATGCGGTTTCGATCCGCTAAAAGTTAATTGGGCTAGCGGGGGTGGGTGGGCTTCGGGTATTATAATTGGTCGAAACCGCTAAAAGTTAATTGGGCTAGCGGGGATGGGTAGGCTTCGAGCATTATAATTGGTATCAGAGCCGATCAGAGTGTGCGAAAGTTGATGCGCATGAGGAATGGTATCAGAGCCGATCAGAGTGTGCGAAAGTTGATGCGCATGAGGAAAGGGCTACTCATGGAAGGGCTACTCATGGGAAGCCGATTCGAGGGTGGGCTTTGGGCATTACAATTACAATTGGTAGCAGAGCCGATCCGAGTGTGCACGTGTGAGTGTGCGGAACCGATCCGAGTGCCCAAAAGTTGATGGGCATGAGGAAAGAGCTAATCATGGGGAGCCAATCCGAGTGAGAAAAGGGCTACTCTAGCGGGTGGGCTTCGGGCATTACAATTGGTATCAGAGCCGATCCGATTCGAGGGTGGGTTTCGGGTTGATGGGCATGAGGAAAGAGCTAATCATGGGGAGCCAATCCGAGTGAGAAAAGGGCTACTCATGGGGAGCCAATCCGAGTGCGATCCAAGTGCGCTAGCGGGTGGGCTTCGTGCATTACAATTGGATTGGTATCAGAACCGATCCGAGTGTGCGAAAGTTGATGGCAAATGCTTTCATGAAGGAAAGATCCGAGTGTGCGAAAGTTGATGGCAAATGCTCCCATGAAGGAAAGAGGGGAGTCCCGCGCATTACAATTGGATTGGTTACAATTGGATTAGTATCAGAACCGATCCGAGTGTGCGAAAGTTGATGGCAAATGCTCCCATGGAGGAAAGAGGGGAGTCCCACACATTATAATTGGATTGGTAAGTCCCGCGCATTACAATTGGATTGGTATCAGAGCTGATCCGAGTGTGCGAAAGTTGATGGCAAGTGCTCCACTCGAAAGTTGATGGCAAGTGCTCCCATGGAGGAAAGAGGGAAGGAAAGGGTTACTCATGGGGAGCCAGGGAGCCGATCCGAGTGCGGTGGTAGAGTCCTGCCATGGAGGAAAGAGGAAAGGGAGGAAAGGGCTACTATTTCTCTACTCATGGGGAGCCGGGGAGCCGATCCGAGTGCGGTGGTAGAGTCCCGCCATGGAAGAAAGAGGAAAGGGCTACTCATTCCGAGTGCGGTGGTAGAGTTCCGCCATGGAGGAAAGAGGAAAGGGCTACTCATGGGGAGCCGATCCGAGTGCGGGTGGTACCGGGGAGCCGATCCGAGTGCGGGTGGTACCGGGGAGCCGATCCGAGTGCGGTGGTAGAGTCCCGCCATGGAGGAAAGAGGAAAGCGCTACTCATGGTAGAGTCCCGCCATGGAGGAAAGAGGAAAGGGCTACTCATGGGGAGCCGATCCGAGTGCGGGCCATGGAGGAAAGAGGAAAGGGCTACTCATGGGGAGTCGATCCGCTCATGGGGAGCCGATCCGAGTGCGGGTGGTAGAGTCCCACCATGGAGAAAAGGGCTGCAGGTGGTAGAGTCCCGCCATGGAGGAAAGGGCTACTCATAGGGAGCCGATCTGAGGGAGCCCATCCGAGTGCGGTGGTAGAGTCTCGGCTCCGAATGTAGTGGTAGAGTTTCGCCATGGCGTAAAGCCAATGACCCAATTCGAGATAGATTCTAGCTAGCTTGTGGCGTGATTCGAGATAGATTCTGGTTAGCTTGTGGCGTGATTTGAAGTAGATTCTGGCTAACTTGTGGCGTGCGACGAGGACGTCGCATTATAAGCTTGCAGCACCAATGACCCGACTCGAGCGCATTATAAGCTTGCAGCACCAATGACCCAACTCGAGGTAGATTCTACTCGAGGTAGATTCTGGTTAGCTTGTGGCATGGTGGGCTTCTAGCACTAATGATCCGACTCGAGATAAATTCTGGCTAGCTTGTGGCGTGATTCGAGGTAGATTCTGGCTAGCTTGTGGCGTGATTCGAAGTAGATTCTTGCTAGCTTGTGGCGTGCGACGAGAACGTCGCATTATAAGCTTGCAGCACCAATGACCCGACTCGAGCGCATTATAAGCTTGCAGCACTAATGATCCGACTCGAGGTAGATTCTGCTCGAGGTAGATTCTGGTTAGCTTGTGGCGTGGTGGGCTTGTAGCACTAATGACCCGACTCGAGATAGATTCTGGCTAGCTTGTGGCGTGCAACGAGGGACGTCACATTATAAGGTGGGAAGATTGTGCAAGTTGGTGGGCATAAGGAAAGGGCTACTCATGGGGCGGTGGTAGACTCCCGCCATGGCGTAGAGTCCTGCCATGGGGCGGTGGTAGACTCCCGCCATGGCGTAGAGTCCTGCCATGGCATGGAGCCACCCTTGTAGCACCAATGACCCGACTCGAGGTAGATTCTGATTAGCTTGTGGCACCCTTGTAGCACTAATGACCCGACTCGAGGTAGATCATCCTTGTAGAGTCTCGCCATGGCGTGGAGCCACCCTTGCAGCACCAATGACCCGACTCGAGATAGATTCTGGTTAGCTTGTGGCACCCTTGCAGCACCAATGACCCGACTCGAGGTAGATCACCCTTGCAGCACCAATGATCCGACTCGATGTAAATTCTGACTAGCTTATGGCGTGCGATGAGGACGTCGCATTATAAGGTGGGTTTGCAACACCAATGACTCGACTCGAGGTAGATTCTGGCTAGCTTGTGGCGTGGTAGGCTTGTAGCACCAATGATCCGACTCGAGATAGATTCTGGCTAGCTTGTGGCGTGCGATGTCCCCGATTTGAGGTAGATTCTGGCTGCTTGTGGCGTGGTGGGCTTGCAGTACCAATGATCCGACTCGAGATAGTTTCTGGCTAACTTGTGTCGTGCGACGAGGACGTCGCATTATAAGGTGGAAAGATTGTGCACTTATAACTCAAGTTCACTTGCTACCCATTAACTTTGAATTTTTGGACCACACAATTTTGCTCCGCTAAAAGTTAATTGGGTTAGCGGGTAGGCTTCGGGCATTACAGGGAAGCCATCCCCGAACTCATGGCATGATCCGTCACAAATCCCATTCTTGCAAGGTCTGCATACTTCCGCACCATCGATTCATCCACGGCGAGAAATGTCGAAACGAACTCCGACCTGTCCTCAATGAATATCTCTGTGAAAGGGCCGAACTCTTCACGGCGAGAGCCAACTCACCGCAAGCCCGACTCTAAAGCAACCTCTGCATTCCAAGCCATTCCTGCATGAACTCCTCAGATGATCTAATTCGCCACGCCTGAAGCAGCTACCCTGAAGGAATAGCCGAGCAGTATGACGAACAGAGTCCACTCCAGAGTCGGCACGTCGAGGAATGGACACCATTTAATCAACTAACAAGGCTAATTAGTAATCTTTTAAAAATAAAAATTAGGTAATTCTTCACTTAATAAACATCACGTGACCAATCATTCTGCTTAACAACCACCACATATTTACTACCATTAAATAAAAATATCTAGCTTCATAGAATAATAAATAGGAATTGGGATTTGATATGATATGTCCTCATGGCAATGAACATTTTGTTATGCTGCATTAATATTATTTTCATTTTTTCTGAGCAAATATCAATATTGTTTTCCATGCTTTTCTGAAATATATTATTATCTTAAACGTTGTAGCAAGTAATACTAAGATGATTGGCTAGGTTGCCGGTGCGTATCATTATACCAAGTGAGAAATAAAGAGAATACGATCTAGAGGAATTAGAAAAGATTATTTGATTCAAAAACAATTGCATTCCATATATTTGTTGCGGTAAGTCCACAGTTAGTGACATCTCAGATCATCAAATGCAAACTCTTTCGATTTCAAATTGATAATTCTGATAATGAGCATGCTGCCGTGCACCTGCATCCAAACCACTTAAAATATATTAGGCGTTACTTGTACAACTTTGCTATCTAAATATACACTCATAAACCTCTCTATTGGTGATCCCAGGACGAATTGGAACGCTAAAAGAATTGCGTGAGCCGAACAAGAAGCTCGCTCGGTTCATCATGGATTGGTTTCGGGACAGGATAGCATATCTATGTTTACAAGAGACCATAACAGTAAGACGTACGTATGTTCTTCTGAAGATCTTGGTCTTAGGAGGCCAACGAATAATGCCACCCTGGGTGCAATATTCTGCGCCCCTTTCTGTGGCAATATAAAGCTTTTCTCTCTCTCTCTCTCTCTCTTTGGTGTGTGTGAAGTCCATCTCAATACCAATCATCAGACACTTTTTTTGACTATACGTTCAAAAAATTTATTGCTTAAAATATAACCTTGTTCACCAACGTTAAGGACAACGAGGGATGCCTTGTACAAAACTAGGAACTTTACTATCTCAAGTAACTGTAATATAATTCAGTTTCCTGTTTATCTCGATCATCTAATCGAGTCTTTGCAAGAAAAGAACATTGTGATTTAGAAAGGAGGAAAGCGATGTCTTAAGTGCCTTGGATAACAAAAAAACGAGTCGATAAAGACCTGCGTGCAGTAGGTTGGATTCCTCCACAGACAGAGCATATCCGTTGGTATCCCAGCGACACGGAGGTTTCTAGGCGGAATATTAGCATCTTTGTGCGGATTCGAATGAGGTAGTCACAGCATGATGGAGACTCCTCTCTGTATTTTTTTCTGCTGCAGGTGGAGTGGGACGAGGGCTAGGAGACCTCTCTCCCTGTTTCTTTCCTTCTTTCTTCTTTTTCTCTTTTTCTTTTCCTTCAAGTAGAATGAGAGGGTTGACCATAGCATCCAATCAAACAGTGCTCTAAGAAATTATTATTTTTAGATGGGCCACCAGCATCCGACTCGAATAATTCAAAGGTCCAAGCCAACTATAGGATCTAGTTACCTTTTATCTTTTTTACGAATTTCAAAGCATTTTATTTTGTTCATTTTTTTTTCAACTTTGATATTCATAAACTATATGGATCTTAGAGTAAAAAAAGTGACTAAATCTAAACTTATCTACATTTAAATATAGCCAAATTTACTTATATATATATATATAAAGAGAGAGAGCTGAATTTTGTCATATTCGAGTATAGCTAAGTTCAGGATCCGATCATCTTTCTCACCCTTTAATCTATATGAATCCTAAAACTATCCATCTTTTACATATTTTTCAACTTTTAAATCCATGAAATATCTGAATTCTAAAGTGAAGGAGGTGACTAGATTTAAATTAAGCTATATCGAATGTGGCCAAATCTATTTCTCTATATATATATATATATATATATATATATATATATATATAATCTGAATTTGAATTCGGCTCAATTCGGCCCAATGCATCAGACTTCCATTTTGACCCTTAACTTGGCCCAGTTAGGTCCATGCCCACCCATACACCAATGACTCAATAAAACTAGCACACAATTTAAAAAAAAAAAAAAAAAAAAAAAAAAAAAAAAAAAAAAAAAAAAAGGAAGGAACCACCCTATAGCTTCAATGTTAGCTAGTATTTAGTGTTAAATAAGTTTTTTTTCTTTTTAGAAAAACATCCCTCTCCATTCTCCTAGCAATTCTTCCAAAAAGCCTCTAATTTGATTTTTTTAAAGTTGGACTAGACTTGTATTAAAATTGTAAACTCAATTTTAAATTGAGATGCTTTAGGTTGAAGCCCTAAACAACTTGACCCAAAACCTAACCCAATACATCAAACTGCTACCATGGGCTCTTACACGAATTAAAAATAATCCACATCAAAGCATTCTCAACCCAAATATAACCATGAAAACGATTACCATGCTCATAAATTTTATGCTTGAGGGTAAGGTTAGAAACAGGCTCAGATCAGCTTAAGATATAGTAGGATAGGCTGGTTTTAGATTGGAACTGTATCTAAAAATAGAGCCCAGTAAATATTATGCTATGCTTGGGTCGATGCCTGAGCCAATCCAAATATAACCCATGCTCCAATTTAGACTATAGGACCAAAGCCTGAGTCTAGATCCCCCCTCGATCATGGCTTGGATCATGGATCACCACCCAAACTTGCACAGCTGACCTTCCCACCCTTTCCGAACTCTACCCTCCTCCCTCCTTGGTCCTCTCGCCCCTCCCATTTTTCCCAAACCTTTCTCTCTTGTGGCTTCGCCTACTCTCATGATTAGGGCTTTTTTTAATTAAATTTTCTAATTTTTTCTTTCTAAATGAGGGTTTTCATCTTCAATTTTCCATGTTCTTTTATGAAATTTGGGGATTTCTCCCCCCCCCCCTCTCTCTCTCTCTCTCTCTCTCTCTCTCTCTTGTCTCTCTCTTTGGCTTCTCGATCTCCCTCTCTGAACTCTGCCACCCATGCCATTGTGGTTGCGATGAGTGGAGGATGCAGCACCACCTAACTGCTCATGTTCCAGTGAGGGACCGAGCCCCTCCACCCTCCATCTCTCTCTCTCTCTCTCTCTCTCTCTCTCTCTCTCTCTCTCTTTTCGTCTCCTTCTTTCCTTCTCTCCCCTTTGGTTTTCTTTGAGTGCCGGTGAGGTAGAATATGGGCTAAAATCGAGCTAGACCATTTTTACATTGGCTTGATGGGTTTTGGATCGAACTCGCACCTAGGTCAAACCGGTCCTATGCCTAAGTTTAAAAATTTTTTGACCTTAGCTAGGCCACACCCAAAAAAAATTTTAGGCTTGGTTTAGGTAAAAGTCTAGCCCGACTTCTAGCCCTAAGCATATTATGGGTGTCATTTAAGATTTCTTTAGCTTCTTGTAAAAACATATGATTTAATGAGAAATTATTTGAAGGACTAATAATAAGAATAGCACTTTTGGAATCACATATTGTGTCCTACTTTTTTGTTATACTACCACATCATGATCCATGCTAATAAAGGTTATTAGCACTTATAACTATGGATTGAATTTATATTCATAAGGAGCATAATGACTGTTATGATTCAGTATTAGTAGCTTTCATGGAACCAAATTTTTATTTTAAGGTGCGATGTTAAATGACCAAATGTTTTCAAAATTCTGGCTATATTAAAATTTAATTGTTCAACTTGAGTGTTATTTTTAAATAAATAAATATTTTTAAAACTTAAATAACTACAATTAATAATAGGAGAATGTTAAAAATTTTCTATGTCTAGACTACCATTAATTATTAGTAATTTTGGATTTGTAAAACTAGTTAAACAAATTTAATCCTATGAGACATAAAAAATGAGTCCACTATTGATATATATGATCCATATGGTGTGGGCTTATGTGCACCTCCTATTGAGTGATGTAGTTAGTGGTTTATATGAACCTGAAGCTCAATAGTGATCTATCATGAAAGAGTATATTGAAGTTTCATTATAAATAAGCTAAATTTTATCCTGTTTTTTCATAATTGCAAACAATTTTTTTTATTAAGAATACTGTCCGTTGGAAGAGAAAGAAGAGGAAGATCTAAACCATAGCATTTTTGACAAAAACCTCTTCATCTTGTATAAATTAGAGTTTGCAAAAAAAAAAAAAAAAGGTATAGCAATAAATTTTAATTTTATTTGATATTCTAAATTTCATATTTGTATCCTTAAATTTCCTACACACGTATTTATGAATTTCAGTAATCTTGGTGGTGTGAAAGAATCGAACAGAAATAATATTTGATTGTAATAAATATTTTCCTTTCGAAAGAAGCGGTGGTTATCCTCCTCTTTTTATTAATACAGAATTATTTACTTACAAGCATAGGAATACAGGAGGGAGATTCTAATAAGAATGCATTAGTACAGAGCGAAGTCACTGAAGAAGCTATTGACAGAACGGTCATTTGCACAGGAGTACGGTCGTGATCAAAGTGGAAATTTAATTGGGTAAATCTTTTCGACATTTTTGATTCATGTCGCAAACTTCAGGTTTTCTTCTCCAATTTTTTTACTGAAAACACGGTTAAGCAATGCAGCTAATCTCACACCACCTTGTGCTATTCTCTTTTCCACCACAGGAAGCCGAGATAAGAAATAATCATCTGCAATGCATATATTAGTAATATTAGGATCTAATCATTTAGTAATCAACATGCAATACTGTTTCTGATTCAAATTGAATTACCAATCTTTACCTTCTAAAGTGGAATCTTCTTCAACATCTTTGTATCCATAATCGCAGGCTAGGCGTATGCTTTCTGAGGCATACCTGAAAGAAGTATCCTCTTTAGTTTCCAAACTATGATAAGAATAACTAAGTTGGCATGATTTGCTTTCCAGTGCTAAGGGATTGAAGCCAAGGAACAGCGATATGATTTAGAAGGATAGATTTTACTTGTCTGCACAAGTCATTGAATCTCCACCACAAGCCTTCCACTGACCAACTTCATCCGACCATTCATCCTACAAAAAGAAGAATAATAAACAATCGTTCTGAAAAATTACTTTTCCAATTGGATCTGAAAGGTAAGTATGTATGGAGGATAGACTAGCTGAAATCTAAGCTTGCATCATTTTTCACTTGGAGATAATAAGTGAAGCTTCAACAACATTAAGTGTTCCTCTCATGAAAAACTCAACTAGATCTCTAGACTGATTACTTAAGCAATAATTTATCTTAAACTTCCCTCAGAAACCAATTTATCTAGATGTTTGTTAGCCAGGACACCATTTTTTTTTTTCTTTCTTTTCAATTTCCCACACCCACATCTCATGACTTGTCTCAACACCACTGCTGCACATTTGTTGGATAAAAGATGCCATGTCAAAATTACTCTACCCTAGTTGATGATGGATCAATGCTAGAACATTGTTCATGGTATATAACTATGGTCCGAAGGTCCTTCCATTTCCTCAATTAAAGTGTCTTGGGCTTTCCCTGTCAAAATAAAAGAAAAAAATTTATGGGAATTGTAGGAAGAAAGTTCGCTCCTCCTTTTTTTTTTTTTTTTTCCTTACAGTCAAGATTCATTTGATAATTTATTTTCTCATCCAATTTAATTCTTTAACATGGTCTTATCATAGGCCTCCATGGCTCCATACATCATGACCAATATGTCCACACTTAGCTATGGCAAAGTCAAGCTTTGTTCAGTACTATTTGCAACCCATATTAATCCAACAATAGGGCCAGCCGGCCTTTCTTGACATCATTTGCATTTATCTAAATACTAACAAGAAATAGATCTAATCACATTTCTCATATTTAAGAAAGTGGCACATATGAGACGAACCAATCCTAGCGCTCACAGAAAGCAATGAAAATTAAAATCAATAATAATAATAATGGGCCAGCTGGTGAAAGAAAGAACTTACAGTGATGTTCTGCTGAATGGATTCTATCATGACGTTAAGATCCTCGTTGTAGAAGTCACGCATGGCAGTCTCTATCATGTTCACATCCCACACCTTGCCATAAAGCAAAGTTCATGTCAATTCCTTGGCAAGGCAAGAAAGCAAAAAATTTTGTTCATACCAATATTGAACAATTTGTAGGAGGGACACTTGAAGTATTACATGGTGGAGGTTGGTCTTTCTTCGATACCAATGGACAATTATGGTGTTACCACCTTCGTCATCCTCGAATGATACATGCATAGGTTGGTGTACATCTCCCATAAAATGGGCAAGAAACATCAGGCTTTCAGTCAGGTTATCTTGTACGTATGCAAGAATAACAAATATTATAGTTAGTAGATGAGGCCTTGGAGATATAATAATCTGGGGGCAGGCAAAAATGAAGTTCTTACATCCGTTTGATGAATCTCCTTGATCTAATAGTTGTGAAGTGTAATTGTTAATTGCTCCAACCACACACATATCTGGCTCGTCTTTGGCATTGTGACAATCCCCTAAATGACAATTGACAAAAATAAAATTTTCTCAAGAACAACAAGAAGAAATGAAATATAAAAATCTTGAAATTTCACTTATGAAACTTACACATTCTGAGTGATTATCTTATAGGTATTCATTTTAACAAGAGAAGGGAAAAAAGAAAAAAAAAATCATCAAGGATTACTTTTTTCTCTTACTCTTTTTGTGGACGAAGCTCATAAAAGGTAAGACTGGCTTTTTTAAGACCTTTGTAACAATCAAAATTATATTTTATAGTAGACTAGCCAAAACCTTCTTACCAGAAAAAGATAAGAAGAAAATAAAAGAGGGAATAACTTCCTTAAGGCTTCAAGTATCACATATTGGTAGCTAATCTAGCCCTTGTCATCCAAAGCAAGATTTCAGTGATGCGAGTATTCTTCTGTTCACTATTATAATAAAAATTACAGCTATGATATACCTGCCTAAGATTTAACTAGATTTTTATTTAAATAAAACATATCTAGTCTAACAGTCATTCTTAGCTATAAAAATGAGGAATAGCAAAATATGAAGAATTATTCGTCAAAAATCATGTTCAGCTGGCCAGCCTTTTTCTAATCAAAAAATAGGCCGAAAATTTAAATTAAAAATTTGCTACTTCATTCATCTATCTAATTAAGGTTGTCAGCTAGTGGAGTTGTTAAAATCTATTGTTTTAATAAAAGACATATAGACCTACTCTAACTCTTAAAAAAAAAAATAAAAAAATCCATAATTAAAATATATGACTGCTACTTTAAATATATATCAGCTATTATATGATTGGATAACGGATAAAATGATTGCTGTAAAGACAAAGTCCATGATGATGCATGCATATATAACAAGTCAGAGGCGTTTGAAATTGTTATTTGCCATGATAGGGGCTAAAATCTTATTTCTAGTCATGCTTGATATAGCTCCGGCATAGAAATGAAGTGTTCTCTTGGAAGTTTGTAGGTCCATCGGCGGTACCCGGTCCGTGTGGCCATCGCCAAACCATAGCCCCTTGCTACCCAATCAATGTATGCCATATGGCGGAGCTTCTTCTTGAAAGAACGTCTGGGTCCTATATTATTTCTCTAGGCGATTTCAAAGGATGGCCGTTGACTTCAACCGACCAATCCCCTTCGGTAGAAGAGGCAGTGGTAGGTAATCAGCCAAGAGAATTGCTAACTGCTACGTAGTTTATTTTGCAAGCAACACGCATATGCATGACGATTTCTCCTCCATCCAAAGAGGATTTTTTTATTTTTTTATTTTTGGATTTAAATGGAGGTTGAAAAGAGTTGGTGCTTCCTTAGCCACCTAATTTATTGAAGCAGAAGATGGGGGCCGTATCGTTAATTGCTGGATCGAGACAGGCAACTCCATCCAAAAACGGTTGGAAATGTTCTTCTGGTGTTCAACACATACGTCCTTCGGAACATGTTTGGGAAATTTATCAGCTTCTTTCAAATGATGAAACTATATATTTTCTCTGAAAACAAGAGAGAGTTTTCAAGCTATAGACGTGCAACACTTAAATTAAAGGCTATTAAGTAATGCCTGGCTACCATATTTTCGTGGCATATTTCATCTGAATGGAAGTCAGCTAAGGTGGAGGAAAGGAGGAGTGAAGAGTTAAGATGCCGACTTTAATCTCCCAAATTTATTATATAATCATTTAAAAGACGATTTTTGTGTCCTAAGCTCTTAAAGTTGCAGGATCATGGATCTGCCCGTAGATTCTCCCATTACTGTCTCCCCTCCATAGCTTGTTTTCACAGCTATAGAAACTATCACAAGGATGTAGTGACTGGTCTTTAAAATAGTCATGGAATTCGGCTAAAATGAAAGAAAAGAAAAGGGGAAGAAGAAAAAAAAAAAAAAAAACAAGAAGACATTGAGAAGCCCAGAGTGCAGAAATAAGCAAGATGATAACTTAGCTCACTTGTATACTTAAAGTTGCAAACTCCCGGAGTGTTGGCATAATGGAGAGGACTGGCCCAGCGGTACCGGAACCGGACTTGGTCAGCCCACGAACACACCGACGCCAAATCTCCTTCTGCCACCGGTGGAAGAAGATCCAACACAGCTTTGGAAGCTCTCTTCGTGAGATATTGCTGTATAATTCCGAACTACTTCATCAATCAACAAAGAGAGATAACATGAAATGAACGCAACACAGCTGGAAATAGATCCATATCCAACCTCGGCAATCTTGCACACCATGTAATGTCCCTCCTTGCCCCATGCGCCGGTGCATGGAGCCCTTGCCATCACAGAAAGAAGAAAGAGAGGAAGGAAGAACGACAAACCAGTGACCCTCGCCATCTTTCTTCTCTTGTCAACGCTTCTTTTGTTTTTCTTTCATAAATTGTTCGGGCTGCTTCTATTTATGATGGCAGGTCCATTTGATTTGAAGCAAGCGTTCCCACATCGAAGTTTTAGAAAAGGCGCTTGTCCTTGTTTATTCTTTGTTTAACCTTCCTAGCATCATCATACAAGGGAAGCAAGCAAAGTCAATGAATTGATGATACGACCGAACAAGAGAAGTTCATTTTTAAAGATACATGGCGATAGACATTACGTGTCATCACGTTTTGAAATAATCTATTTCTCTAATGGTGGTTTTAATTTATAATTAACAGGAGCTAGACATATCATTTGACACATCATCTCTATCTTCACGCAGCTTTGACGTAGTAAGCCTGAGATTTTGTTGTATACTGCGGCATGATTTGCCGGTCTAGACATCAGCATTATGCGTCATATCGCTGCATATACTCCAGTTTGAAGTACCTCGAGCAATTTAGAAGTCGGGTTTGGAAAACATGACTTAGAATTTCACTTTCACTAACAAGACCTAGAACTCCTATTTCAGACATTGGATTTAGTCTGGAAGTCCATACTTTTCTGACTTCTGTTATCTATCTCGTTCGATTTTACAACAATTTTTTTGAGGAAATTTCGATTTTACAACATATACCTCAGGAAGAACCCATTTGACCCCCGGGCCCTGCATGCAGAGTCAGCTACACTACATTGGTATGAACATGTCAGTAAGCATTTCTTAAAAAAGATGAGGAGGAAGAACAAGAAGAGAGGTGGGCTTTTGAATAAGTTTATCAGTTGTAATATTAGAGAATGCATTGATGCTTGTATCAGTAAACCGTAAGCATGTTCATTGCAGTTTTGATAACTACACTGAAAAGTAGCATAAATCTCTATCTAAGAGAGATTCAAGTTTAAACTCTGATGATGGTACCCCACTATCTTTCCCTTAGAAAAAAAAAAAGGGGTAATGCAAAGATTAATAAAAATAATATAGTGAAAATTCACAGTCTAAATCACCATATTCTTGAAACGAGCATGTTGACATCTAAATGTCAATGTTAGCGTGTAAGAGAAAAGAATTGAAAAAATATGAAATTATGCAAGGAAAAATGGGCTTACCGATACCTAATACTAAATAATATTTTACTTTTCAGCATTTAGATATTGTAGAATTACAAGTTGTTTAACAGTCAATTGGCAAGCTCTTTTGCACTAAAGAAAATTTGCATCACCTTTGTATTTCAGCCATGGGATCATTATATATTAAGGCATCACCTTAGTATTTCAGTCATGACCCACTAAAATAGGCAAATTCTACCATGTTTTTTTGGTTGTATGTTAGTTGTGCCATAAATAAAGGAAAGTTTAAAAGTATAAGGGATGGTATAAGGTGTTAAAGGTATTTGAATAGGGATTTGAATGAGTGGAATTGAAGCTCGATTTTCTAAAAAAGGAGTTTACAAATAAACTCCTTTTTTTGAAGGAGTTTATTGGGCAAGATCCTATTTTTAAAGGCTCTCACACAGAATAACCGACTCTCCCTGAAGGTCAAATAAACTTAAGTATCTCTTCAAGTTTACAAAACTGAGAATATTGTATACTCAAAAAAGACACAATTATCTGATGGACCACCTCCCTTTTTTTTTGTTCCAAAAAGAAGAGGCCAAGCAATTCTTCAATTTATAAATCCTTCTAAAATCTGATATCCGATTGATCTTCTAGACAAAAAGAGATGCAATTTCAAAACCTACTAAGATACCCTTCCAATCTAGGAAAACGAGAGGGGCAAGCTTCCTTGTTCTAACTTTAAACTTCTTTCTAAAGTAGTAGACTTGATTAATGAGGTTTTTCTAAACCAGTTTTGCCAATAAAGCTTTGTTGAAAGAGTTCAAGTTTTTAATACCAAGACACCTTTCTCTTTTGATTTGCATACCACTTCCTAATTTACAAGGCAGTTGAAACCATTAATGCTTTCTTTTCTTTTCCAAAAGAAGCTCTTCTAAGTTGATCAATTCTAATACAAAGCTATTTAAGAAGCTTGAAGATAGATATGAAGTAAGAGGAGAGAGAGCAAAGAGGACCGTATTAATGAGGATTAGCTTTCCATGAATAGATACAAATTTTTCTTTCCAAGATGCTAAGTGGGCCTGAATTCTCTAGGAGTGGAAGCCAAGAATGTTTGGGAACTTACGCTCATGTAAAAGGAGGCCCAAGTAAATAAAAGGAAAAGGACCTCTTTTAGGAAGGAAGCAAATCTTTGGTCATCAATGCTTGAAATATTAAGGCCAACTATAAAACTTTTATGCAAATTAACTTTTAAAACTGCTACTACCTCAAACCTAAGAAGAATGATCTTAAAGGATATAAGGAGGGACTCTGTATCAGCACAAAAAATAAGAGTGTCATCGGTAAATTAGAGATTAAAGATGCATTTGAAGTTAGAATGAGTGCCTATACCCTCTATGGAACTTTGGCTAGAAGCCTGATTAAGCAACTTTGAGAGAACAGCCATTACTAATGTGAAGAGAGAGAGCGAGAGTTGATCACCTTAATGGAGCCCCTTTTTGTACTTGATCCAATGTCCTAACTTACCATCGATAACTGGAGAGCAATTAAAGAAGAGGATAGCATAGCCTGAATCCAACCAATCCACTTTGGTGGAAGACCTCTTGTTAAGAAAAGAGAAAGAAGAAAGTCTCTATTGACATTGACAGACTTTTTCGAAGTCAATTTTATGTACTAAGCCTGGAGATTTAACTTTCTTACAGTGAGCAAAGACCTCACGGGCAATAAAAAAGTTCTTAATGATTGATCTTCCCTTGATAAAAGCCGATTGGAAGTCTTTAATCAAGAAGGAAAGAAGGGACACCAATCTAGAAGCTAGGACCTATGAGATTATTTTGAAAAAACTATTCAGTAAACTAATTAGTCTAAAGTCTCTGACAAGTAATAATCCATCATTCTTAGAAATAAGAGCAATAGGCATGGTTAAGTTTGAAGAGATTAAGGCTCCAAGAATGAAAGTTATCAAAGAGCAAAGTCAGATCATCCTTGAGAAAAACCCAGTACCTATATAAAAAATTAAGTGAGAACCTATTAGACCCAGTGCTTTGAAACCTTTCAGGGCGAAGATAGCCTTTTTGATCTCTTTCAAAGGCGAGAGGAGATAAATCAGGCAGCGAGTCAAAGAGGTCTGACCAATTCAGTTTAATGAAAGGCTTAGAATCCATTCCAAAGAGATGTTGAAAGAAGCCTAAGAGATCCTGATGGAAGCTGAGAAAAGCATTAGCAATCTTCATAGGATTGACAATCTTAGAATCATTCTATGTTAAAAATAATAATCTTATTTCTTCTCTTACATGCCGAGGCTATTTCATGAAAGAAGGAAGAATTTTTATTCTCTTTCTAAAGCCACTGGATATGGGATCCTTATTTCCGATAAAGCTTTTCCTTGATATAAATGTCTTCCAAGGATTGCTTAAGAATTTTCTTTATCAAAATTTTCTAATTAGATAGTGAATAGACTTCTTTCTTTCTATTAATAATGTCAATGTCTCTTAGGATCTTTAACTTCAAGCTCCTAATTGCAGCATTTTCATTATGAGATCAATGATTTAAAGCATATCTAAGGCATCTCAAGTTGTCATTCCACTGCCCTACTAGGTTATCACCAAGAGAAAGCTTTCTCCAATTAAAAAGAATAACATCATTAATGCCATGCTCGCGCAACCACCAATTTCAAATCTGAACAAATTATTAAAAGAAAAGAGAGTTGTACAATCAAATATAATGGAGTATGGTTAGAAATCGAACTTTCTAAGGTAAGTTGATAAGAGATCAGAAACAAACATTCCCATTCTGAAGAAATAAGAAGCCTATCCAATCTGGCAAAAGAGGGAATGTCTCTACCATTACTCCAAATAAAATCTTTACCTTTGAGATCAAGGTCTAATAATTGAAGGCTTGAAATAAAGTCACCAAAGGCAAGAGAGTTAGAAGAGGCTTGTAGGTTTCCTTTCTTATCGAAGGCATATTTAATGGCATTAAAGTCTCCCCCAGTGACCCATTGCCTATACAAATCCAATCTTATGTCAAGAATTTCTTAGAAAAAAAGATTGGCGAAGACTTCTATCATCAGGTCCATAAATTGGAGTAATAGAAATCTCACTCTTTAAGTATAAGTAGAAAAGTTTGATGGAAATAAAGAAGAAGCTGTTCTTTTTCAACAAGAGATTTAAAAAACCTAGAATTCCATTTAATTAAAATACCACCTATCAATCCATTCACCTCTAGAACTACTCACTCATTGATGAAACTGTGACAAATATTTGTTTGAGTATCAAATTGGATGGAGCTACCAACTTCGATCTTTAGCGTTACCTTTAGATTTTTCTTTTTGTTGCAATGTTCCTATTGTATTTCTAGCATATGTGATGAATATATGGCATGATTCACTTGAGTACGATGAGTGGATGTCGCGTTTGCAACTATTCATGAAGGATAAATCAAGGGTTTAACTAGTTTACTTTTTTATAACTTTTTTGGGAATGCCTTAGCTCTTATACCACTCCTTTATATCTTTGGACTTTTCTTTATCTATGGCACCACCTACATATAATTGAAAGCATTGTAGAAAAAGCAATAAACCCATTATTTAAACTTTTTATAGTGGCATACAGTGTACTTACCATATTTGGAGACGTAATGAATTTATTCAAGCTATTCATCTTGTAGGAGTATAAGAGATCCTCTATAAACTGAGAAATAGTTTTGTATATGGTAGATTTGCACTCAAAAGGTTCATTTCATTAGCCTTGTAATTAACCTACAAGCCTAATTAGTAATGTAATAAATAGTAATTGGGACTTGATAGTCCGAACTCCATGGAATGGTCTCATCATAAGGAACAATTTGTTATGATGCATTAATATTATTTTTTGCTTTCTTGAGCAAACATCAGTATTGTTCTTATGCTTTTCTGAAAAATATTATGACCATGCTTGTTGTAACTAGGAATATTAAGATAACTGGCAAGGTTGTCAATGCATATCAATATACTATGTGAAAAAAAAAAAAGGAACACTTGATTTAAAGGAATTGCAATTTATTTGTGACAACAAGTCTATAGTCAATGACATCTCAGATCATCAGATGCAGAATTTTTCAATTGCAAATTTATAATCTTGATAATGAACATGTTGCCTTGAACCTGTTTCAAAACTCAGGTAAAATATATTAAACGCTACTTGTACAACTTTGATGCGTAGATATGCACTTCTAAACCTCAATTGGGGATCCCAGCCCGAATTGGAGTACTAAAAGAATTGCGTGAGCCGAACAGCAAGCTCGCTAGGATGTAAGACGTAGGTACGTTACTTTGGAGCTCTTAGGATGCCAACCAATAACTCTGGCTACAATATTCTGCACCACTTTCTCCGGTCTATTGTTATATGATTCAGACCGACGAGGTTCATATACAAAACTCTTTTTACTGTGATAGATATATATGAAGTCCGTTTCAATGCCACGGAAGCCTGGTTATACTTCAAATACTTTTTTTTTTTTTTTTAAATATGCGTTTAAAAATTTTATTGCTTAAAATATAACCTTGTTTCCCAATAGAAGGACAATAAGTGATGCCTTCTACCAGGTTCAAAAAGGAGGTCCAAAAGGTAGGAGCTTTACCATCTCAAGCAATTGTAATTTAGTCTTGTTGCTTGTTTATCTCAATCATCTAATCGAGTCTTTGCAAGCAAAGAACATTGCGATTTAGAAAGGAGGGAAAGCGATGTGTTTGAAGTGCCTTGGATTAAAAAAAGACTCGATGCGGAGGTTTCTAAGCGGAATATTAGCATCTTTTTTGGCGGATTGGAATGAGATGGTCGACGGGAGGGAGGCTTCTCTTCGATATTTTCTGCTGGAGGTGAGGAGTGGGATGAGGGCTGGGAGTTCTCCCTCCCCATTCATTTCTTTCGGTGTAGAGCGAGAAGGTTGACGCCACCATCCAATCAAGTAGTGCTTGGTGACAAGCAAACCATCGAGTTAGGCGCCACGTGACTCACATAAAACCAGCACACAATTAAAGGGATGAGAAAATTAAGAAGAAAAAAAGAATTAGGAACCACTCTATAGCCTACATGTCAGTGGTATTCACCATTCAGCGTTAAGAATTTAATGCTATTCACATGGGAGAGCAACTTAGGACTTGATACAGCTGTCGGTCCACAGGACAACTCATACCTAACTTAACCTATATTGGAGAGCACTGGCAAGATAAGGAGGCAATAGAGAAGGGAGAATCAGAAGGGAAGAGCTACGGGGTTTGCAGGGCATGACCCTTGTACCATTTTTTTTTTTTCTTTCTTTCTTTTTTTTAACACACCTTCCCATTCTCATGGCGATTCTTCCACACACACAAAAAAAAAAAAAAAAAAAAAAAAAAAAAAAAAAAAAAAAAAAACTCTAATTTGAATTTTTTTAAACTTGGACTAGAATTGCATAAAAATCGTAAACTCAATTTTCAAAGAGCCTATTCATGGACTCTCACATAAACAAAAAATAATCCATATCGAGCACTCTTAGCCCAAATATAACCCATATTTTATGCTTGAGGGTAAGTTACCCGGGTCGGATCGAGCTTTCTCAAGATAGCCCGGTTTTAGATTGGGACTGGATCTAAAATTAGAGCCCAGTAAATGTCATGCTATGCTTGGGTCGATGGTTCACCCGATCCAGATGCGGCCCAAAGACCAAAGTCCGAGTCCGTCTGGATCATTCATCCCCATCCGAATCTGCGCGACTGGCCTGGAAATTCTGCACGCCGTAGTTGTAACGCAAGAATGTTCGTCCCCTTCATCAGGTAGTTCACCGAAAATGCCACCAAAAGTTTCATGAGGTCTGGAGACAACTCCATGAAGACCGGTTTTGCTCGTCGGATCCAGAGGCTCTCTTGCTTAAACGCTAGATAGGTAACAAACTTGGATTTGTACCCTCCTCACAACTACTGCAGACAATGGGCTTTGCTTGGACCAAGATGTCAAGCAAGTTTGAGTTTAGGCCCGATTTGAAGCCCAGAAAATATGTGAGATGGGCTTGAACAGGGAGTAACCAGGCTACGCCCAGCCTGGTTCCAGGCCTGGCTTAGGGCCATCACACATATGGTGACGCACGCTTGCACACGTGCGCATACATGAACATACACGTGCCCATAAATACATATGTGTAGATATGAGAGCACTACATGCATGTAGACTAACAAATGCACTCTGACACATATACGTGGCATGGGCACAAAGAAATGCCTACACATACATATGGGTATGCGCATAACATTACGCACACATGCACATACATAAGATATGCATGTGCACATATATGTAGAGATAGCCATGCATGAACATACACACAGACATGCACGCACAGCCATTAATGGTACTCT